>JACSVZ010000007.1:15930796-17323996 GCA_014706295.1 Lycocorax pyrrhopterus obiensis | reverse complement strand
ACTGTTGGTGGCTAAACATCACATGTAATGTGAAATGTATTTTTGCAAAACTGAGTGAGGGAAAGCAGGGTGCTTATGGTCTTTTTCTTCCTCATTTAAACTGTGGAAGAGAGGAAAATTCAATTTCTGGTCAATTGAAAGTGGTCAAATATCTTGACAAAGGGGCAAAAAGCAGAAAAATGGAGAATTAAGCTACCTATGTCGGATAGATTTTTTTAAAACATTAATCTTATTTTTTCAGTGTTACTGAAATGTTCAGGTTACTCCACTAGTTTTGGATCACCAATTTCACCGATTGTTTTGAAATTTAGTTAAAAAACAATCTGAGCTTTTCGGTTTTTCATTGTTTGACTTTAGCAGATTCCAGACTAATTTCTAGTGAAAACCTCTGCCACAAAGCCACATTTCATTTGTGAAGTGTGAGTAGATGGAACTTGTGCTTCTGTTAGCCCTGAAGTCCTTTGTAAGGAGTTGGGCTTTACTTTTCTCTCTCTTTAGAAGGAAAATTACCTTCTTTAATGGTGTCAGCATATATTTTCTTTCCTACATTTATACAGTCTCTCTCCATAGACACTCAGAGTTTCCAGGTAGCCTTAGGAGGAAGAAACATTTTGTAGTAATGCTGCAAAGAGTGGTTCTGAAAGATGCACAGCAATGGTGCTGTGCAGTGTGAGGGGAGTTCTTTGTGCCTTCCATTGCCACCAGGCAAAACACAATGAGGAGATTCATGTGCAGCTTTGGAACTGTTCATTTGCAAACTGGACTGTGAGCCATCATGAGATTTCAATCTCTCCTGAAGTTTAGCATGGTCCACAAGAAAGTTTAAATTTATAATGAAAATTGCTATTCAGCAGACACAAGATTTTATGTGCCGTGAAAAACCATGGGTCTATCTGTAAATATGACTATACCATTTAAACAGTTTTCTAGTCTCAGATGTGTCAGAATCTAAGCTTTATGTCATATTCAGCATTTTTAGACACTGTGGCCTTGTGCAGAGGACTGCTGAGAACCTTTGACTTAAGTGACTGTAGTGGAATTTGTGAGCGTGAAGAGTCTCATGTTTTAAGTGTAATTTCCATTACTCAGTGCTTACATTCTGAATACCTCACATAAAAAATACTGTGTTGACAACATCCCTCAGATAAAATTTAACTCTGAAAAAAAGCAGACATGCAAGAATGTTAGGTGGTTTCAGGACAACTGAAGAGTTTCTCATGTAAAGCTTTGTAGGTTTTCTGTCTATATCCTCCTCTCCAGATTTAGGCAGCAGGTTTTAGAAGCAGAGATGTAAGGTATTTTAAAACCATAAGGCTTTAAACCATATGGATCAAATATGGATCATCATCTATAGTACTACAATGTCCATGTCAACAGGAAAGAGCTGCAAGTGTTCTTTGAAAAGCTAATGCACAGTTTCTGTTACCTTGCTAAGAGGTGTTTCTAGGAGCAAGGGAAGTAAGGAGCAGGTGGGAAAACATGGCAGGCCAGTCATAGCTTCCAAACTGTTTTGCCTGTCCCAGGACCATGAAGAGGTGGAAAAAAGGTCAAGGTGTGAAGTGGGAGGAAAACATCCCTTCTAAAAGCAGCAAATCACAGATCTCTTTTTTCCCACTCCCTCCTCCTTTTTTTCCTGGCTGTAAACTCAAGCTCACTTCTCCTCCTACCACTCCTTCCCAGCTTTCCCTTTACCCTGCCTTTCATGTGCCAGGAGGGGTCCAAATGCATTCAAAAGCTGATGCCTTCTTTTTTTTTTTTTTTTTTTTTTTTTTTGAGGTGGTCAGATTTGTATCTGGCAGCATTGGTAATTTTTCTGTTATCTATCACTCACAATCTTTTAATTAGAGACCTCAGGGGACTGTGTATATTCCATTTTGAGCTATTGCAGTCAAGAGCTCAAAAAGTGTGAGAGAAGTGTTGGAAATGTCCTAAATTTTTGATTCAAGTTAACCATCAAACTGGGATGACTTGAGCTGGACAGACTGTCCTGAATAACAAGCCTTACTGCAGAGCTGCTGCCATGACTGATCTTAGAGGCACTTGCCTTTTGGTGCTAAACAAACGGTATCAACCTGTAACACACAGTCTGGGAAGCACCCTCTGTGAACTGCCTGGCCAAAGGAACTAACTGTCTGTGAAATGTTTCATTGTAGTGATAAAAAACATGCATTTGCCATACTTTTCACACTAGAGTTATGAGGAAGACCCCCAGGACTTTGTAGCACTTACAACTGTTGAAAAATAAACTTGGTTTTGGAAGAAGGGTAAGAGGCTGTGGAATGCATGTCTAATCCTTTAAAAATATAGTTCCCTGGAATTTCAAGTGAAGACTGTTTTTATTGTTATTTCCTTATCTGCCATATGGATTGCATTCAGTCTGTTTCCGTTCTTATCCTCCCTTTTTATTGCCTTCAGATCCAGACTGTCACCAAGAAAGTGCTGGTGCCACTACCTGTTGAAGAGCCACCTAATGTCACTGATTCTGCTATTGCTATGGTGAATGAGACAGCCCCACCTGAAGCCCAAATGGTCATTAAGAAAGGACTTGAATTTAAGGATGGCATGAATGTCCTGGGTAATAAAATTTTCTGCCTGTCAAATATGTACCTCATATGTATGTCACAGCTTTTTGCTGTGGCTAGGTAGTCAGTGTTGTCCGATCTGCTCTTCAGTGCACGTTTAGTCTCTCCAGATAATCGCCAAATGTTATCACCTACTGGCTGTCCGTTGGTCTCTGAGATATCACAGAAACCAGCAAGTGAATTGTTCTGGATTGGCAGCTTTGTGGTTATGAATTGGAGTACAGTGGCAAAGCATGTAGGAGGTACCCAAAATATTCTTTCATCCTAGAAGAAGCTGACCTAGGCTAATACTAATGCATATTGGCAAAACAGTATGGGGGAGAGCTTCAAGAGCCAGTGCTTCACACACCCCCTGATGGATCTGAGCTAAGTTGTTTCCAGTAGGTGTCTCGGGTGTGCTGAACTAATTTGGCTTGAGGCAGTGCTTGAAGTGAGAGGTGGAGTGTGAACCACACCACCCAAGAAAAATCCCAGAAAGGCTTGACACATTTCTGAGTCACAGCTCCCTCCTCCTTTCATCTTGGCTGCTGACCTTTACCAGCTGCAAATGCCATCATGCCATCTTGTCTGGACAAGCCAGCAAGTGGAGGTGGTAGGAAAACTTTGTCTATCTCCCACCCTTTCCTGAAGCAACTGTTCAGTCTAGGGTGGGGGCACATGAGAAACAAACAGCTTCCACACCACTTCTGTTTTCTCTTCTGTGTCTAGAGTCCCTGTTTTGTCAGCCCAGAGAGGAGTGCTCCTCCTTCAACTCCTTGCTTTCTGCATGTGGGTGAAGTCAGTCACAGATGAGCTCTCAATTTGTAGCCTCACACCGACGCTCCAAGATGCTCTGTGACAGCACATCCACAAGGCTGAGGCTGACACCTCTCTGTCTATAGGTGTTGTCCTCAAAGTGGGACAGTATGTTGGGCTACCTAATCCCCTGCTTTCTCTCACCACTAGGCCATAACCTTTGAAGGGCAAATGGCCTCTTACAGCTGCCGAACAGCTCCTGCTGGCACAGTGGCTGCTGTGTCTGCAGACCTTCCTGAGGTGTTGGTGAGTTGGGTGGCTGCTTTGCTTAGACATAGCGGAGATGATAGCATCTATAAGCTGATCTTGTTTTTCTGTGAAGCAGCCTGCTCTACAAGAGCCCTGTATCCTGCCTGCCTTCACGGCTCTCGTTCCATTCAGCATCTGTGGGCAGAGGAGCCACTTTCAGAGTTGCAAGTTGGCATTTTGCACCATGCGTGAGGCAGCAGCTCAGTGCCAGTGCTGTTACCCTCACCTGCTTTTTTCTCTCCTGGAATTCTGCTTATGCATTAAAATGAAAGTTGTTCTGATGTGAGAGATGCATCACATTTAATCCTGGGCTTGTTTCGTGCAGGCTCTGTCATGGATAAGAAAAGATCTAGAAGGCCAAATACAATTCCTACAGAAAAGAAATACACAGTTTAGCTGGGGGATTTGCTGTGGCGTTTCGACCAATGACTCTCAAATGTTGTAGAGTTTTTTGGGTTGGTTTGGTGTGGTTTGATTTGGAATGAAGTGAAAATGTTGTGGGAATTGCCATCCAGTGTACAAGCCAGGCAAATCCCTGCAAATAGGAACCAATCTGACTCTCATGACTAACGTAACAGCTCATTTGGAATTAATGAACAAAACTACCTATTAACATTTTCTAATGCAGATTCTGAATTCCAGGAAGTAACTTGGTCTTTGAAAAGCTTTTCATCATTTCTCTACGCTCTGCAGCACACAAACATGTGCTTCACTTCCCTATTCAACTGACTCAACAAAGATAGCTTGGTGCTAAAGAATGACTTTGTATCCAGGAAATCAGATTTAAAAAAAAGAAGAAAAAAAAATCTGGTTGCTAAACCCAGTGTGAGGATATGGGACAGCCTGTCTTTTCCCAGGGTACTGGCAGCTCAGATTCCCTTATCTTTGAATGCTTTTGTGCTCCAATAAGTTTTTCCATAGGAATTTCCCAGATGAGTTTACACATTTGTTAAATACTGGACTCATATCATGACTGAAAATTTAGCCTCAAAGGATGGCTGAAGATTCAAACCATCTGTCGGTATCAGTTAATAATTCAACTCTGGACAATTGCTGGATGGAAAAGGTTAGTGTTGAAGAAACAGCTCCAAAGTAATCCATGACAGATGCATCAGTTGTTTTTTCACACTGATAGTCCAGTACTCCAGATATTCACACCTTAGCATTTACATTTAGGAGCCAAATGTTACCCAAATTGAATGCTACAATTTTGTATCCACTGATAGCCTTTTCAGTGAGGTTAATCTGCTTATTGGGAGTTCTGTGATCAAGTGCAAAACCCACCTTCTCCTCCCACCTTCTTCATTTACTTCTACCTTCTACATTTAACAGGAATACTCCTGGCCTGCAAAAGTTCTAGGCTACTTTTCCTTTCCCTGCACTCCAGGACTGATTGGTCTGTAGGTTGAATCTGTCCAGGCACTTTTGTAAAGCCTGAGAACATTCCTCTTGGTTTCTAGCAACTGTTTTATCAAGAGAGTTATGGTGCAGAACTGTGTTACCTTTCCCATTTTCCAGGGCTCATGAGGTTTCTAATATTGTATATGTATTTTTTGTTGATCAGGTCAATTCAGGGAAAAAACTCAACAAAACCGTAGTTGGGCTGTGAAATTGGAATTTAGTAAAACATTGAAGAATCAAAGTTGTTCTGAATTCGATCATGGTAGTTCAGCATGAGTACATATTAAAAAGTCCCAAGACATGTGTGATACCCTATAGCTCTGAAATCCTGTGCCATGTGCTCTAGGATGGCCCTGCTTGAGCAGGGAGGTTGGATCAGATGACCCACTGTGGTCCCTTCCAAATTGACCTAAACTGTGGTTCTGTGCTTCTGTGAAATCTGGATTAGCAGGTAGTATCAAGACATTGACTAGGTGCAAAAACTTCCTAATAGCCTTCTCTTTGTCTTGCAATTTTTCCCAATAGGTTTGATAGGATTCTTTATTGCTTTTGGCATTGCTATGGGGAAAATGGGAGACCAGGCCAAGATGATGGTGGATTTCTTCAACATCCTGAATGAGATTGTAATGAAGTTAGTAACTATGATCATGTGGTAAGTTTGTAGTTTTAACTTACAGCACAAAAAAAATATTTCTAAAAAGCCCTCATAAAACCTTAATATAATGATGCCAGTTTGTTATTAAAGAGTGTAATTAAATAGTGGACTTCTTAAAGCCTTGAAAGGTATATTAGAACCACAGCAGCATTATTTCTATTTGGTCAGGATTATTTAGGACCCAGTTTGAAACATTTCTGAAGAGATTCTGTTCTTTGCGTACTGAAATACAACACAGGCATGTACCAGCAAAGGCCTTCAAAAGCCACATTGATTATGGAAGTTTATTACACAGGAGGACACCTAAGCAAGCAAGAATGCCCCACATAAGAATATCCCAGTCTTCCTGGGAGGTTAGCATAATCCCAGGGTGTTACCTAGGAGGTATAATTACAAAAAAAGCCTCGAGACACACTTTATTCACTGTCTTCTTTAGTAAAAATACTTTACCGTCAAGTAAAATTACAGTAGTTTTCAGTGATGTGTAATCCCTTCACCCATAATTTCTGCAGAAGGTGTCTTACAAGCTCACTGCAATAGGGTCACTGGAAGATATCTGCTCTGTTTTTGAAGTGTAACCATTTGTAATAATGGGGCCTCATGTGCCTTCGAGGAAGTCACTTTACCCAGTTAAGTCTGAGCCCTTGTTTACACTTCTGAGAGGGGATTCTCGTTTTGGTTTTTTTGTTGTTGTTTTTTGGTTTGGTTTTTTTTAAGTGTTTCTTCTGAGTGCATCCCCAGAGCTATCTGTATGCGGTGCCAAGCATGGCCATCTCACATAGAACCAGTTTTTCAGAATGTAAAAATGCATTGCTATGTTTGGCATAATACTGCTGTGTTTCCTAGGTCTTTGAGAGCGGAAATAGCCACTCCAACACAACACACGTGTCACGGCTCATTGCTACCTGGGATTCCCTGGTGTCCCTGGGAATGACTTCTTGAGTTACAGGGCTGCCCTCTTCTCTAGAGCTTGATGGACACAGTGTATAGGAAAGGAAGCAGCGTGTCTGAGGTGCAAGCTGTCAGCACCACCAGTGTTTCAGAGGGACATTGTTAGGCAAGAGCGATGCAGACAGTAACAAGAGTGTGGAAATGTGCAGAATAACAGAAAGAACTTGAAGCGATGACTTTGCATTCCTGTTACGCTTCTGCTTTTCTGTAGATGATCTTGCTGCATAAAACCACAGTTGTTTTTATTCACAAAACTTTCAATATTTACTCAATCTCCACTCTACATGGTGACTATACTCCCAGAACCTTCCAGGAGCTAGAATTTACTCTTACTTCACTTAGCACCATTTGGTAGACCCAAGACATAATACCCTGACTACAATATAAACATTCTCTAGTAGTCAGTGTTGCAATGGCAGGAAATTATTCAAGTTTCAAGAAATTCACTGTAAATATTTATTTTTATTGTTGTGCTTTTTCTTTTTCTTCTCATAAAAAAAAGGAAATTGATGTTGGCAATTCCTTTTGTTCATCTCTGTTTAGAATTTTTGAAGACTTGTTGAGGCCAGAAGCAAGGGGGTTTTAGTATGTGTTTGGTAAGAAAAATGCACTTCCTTATGCAGAGTTACGTTTTGTTTGGTTTATGATTTCTCAGCACAGACAGCTGTAACTCCCGTGGCACCTACAGACTCTCAGGAGCATGGCACTGCTACACAAGCAAAAAACAAATCAGACATCTGGCTCTGACACCATGTAACTCTCTATAAGAACTGTATTTTTTCAAGTTCATTGAAACGTGGCATTTTATGATAACTGGTATAACAGCTGGCCTTGCATTTGAAGTGATTGAAGTCTTTCCAGGCTTGGGCACATTGCTTGAGAAACTATGAGATATTCGAACAAAAACCAGGAAGCACTTTTAGCCTGAAAGTCAGTTTCCTTTGTATTGTTTTCATGATTGAGGAGACAAAAACCCTACTCTAAGTAAAAAAAGCTCATAATTAATGAGGAATCCATAAATTAAAATGTATTTGTCTGAATTACTGAAAGAACATTGTGGAAGCATTTTCAGCCTTCAAGATATAAATAGTTCATTTCAACAGATGGTTTAACTGAATTAAATAATGCAATCCCATGAAACCAGATAAACAATGGGTTGTAAAAGTTATGTATTACAAACAAATCTACATGACTTTTTATAATGATACAAGCCTGTGTAACATTATCATATACTTGTACAATGTTATTTCAGGATCAAAAACTATTCAGGAAAGGCATATTCCATTTGATAGGATGGAAAATGAAGTAGATGGAGAATTTGCTGGAGATGGCCATTATTTTTTAAATAGATGTGAAAACTATCCCTTGAATTTCCATTAGTTCTTGATGTGCACCTCAGTGTTGAGCCTGAGAGCTCCCTACTCGTCTCCAGTCTATATTTTGTTCAGCACAGTTTTTATGAATACACTGCCAAGAAGAGTTCTGCCTATGCTTGTTTTCTTTCTCCAGGTATTCCCCGTTGGGTATTGCTTGCCTCATCTGTGGAAAAATCATTGCCATCAAGGACTTAGAAGTAGTTGCTAGACAACTTGGCATGTACATGGTCACTGTGATTGTGGGTCTTGTCATCCATGGAGGGATCTTCCTGCCTCTCCTCTACTTTGTGATAACAAGGAAAAGCCCATTTTCATTCCTTGCTGGGATTTTCCAGGCGTGGATCACAGCACTAGGCACAGCTTCCAGGTACACTCAAGAAATACCAGCGTGCTTTATTTTTTAGCAGATTATTAGCTGCCATTTAGACATAGTACATCTGCTGTTCTGACCTTCACTGCAAAATCATTTTATACCACTGAATGAAAACTATTTTTAATACAGCCATGTTTACATAAATCAAAATACCACATTCCTCCAGGATTTTCTAGAGAGGTTGTATAGCCACTTGCAGAGATTTGGGATTTGCCATTTGCCAATCACTCGTGCAAATTGTGTTAATTCTGTGCTTGTTTCCTCAACTAGGAAAAAGTGATAATTATTTATTTTGAAAGCATGTTAAAACCAGTCCCATTGCATTCGAGAAAAAAAGCCAAACAAACATTGCTACGTTTCACAAAAGAAAGGAAAAAAACCTCTCAGTTTGTACTTTAATCCATTTTGGCAAAATAATGGGACTTCAGTGAAAAGCTGAGCATTTTAGACTTGTTGCTAATGCACAGAACAGACACAGCTCTCAGTAATAAATTCAATAAAATCAAAAATTGGTGTTTTGCAGTGGGGCAGTCAGTGGAACTTGTGTTGAAAGTGTTTTTCAGTTAAATACCGTATTTTAAAGTGTTTTCCTTCAATAAATGTTTAATTTCTGAAGAAAATTTAATCTTCCATTTTAATTAAAAATCAGAAAACAAAAAAGCCTAGTTCAAAACCGACCACCAGAAAAATGAGCATTCCTGATTTGAAGAATGCCTTGAAAGAACTGTAATTCAGCTGTCTCTTTGGGTCAACCCAAACCACTCTGCTGAACAGCTTCTCCCCTGATGAACAAGAGTCTCTGGGGGACCTTACTGATATGCACAAATATCTGATGGGACAGTGCTGAGAAGATGAAGCAATGCCCATCTTCAGTGGTGCCCAGTGACAGGAAGAGAGGGAGTGGGCACAAACTGAAACACAGGAAGTACCATCTCAGCACAATAAAACTCTTTTTGCTGTGATTTACTGTGACAGTGCATGAATGCTGGCACAGGTTACCCAGAGGAGTTGTGGAGTCTCCATCCCTGGAGATCCACTAAACCTGTCTGGGCATTGTCCTGGGAAATGTGGGAAACCTGCCCTAGCTGCCCATGCCTTGAGCAAGGTGGTCAGGATGGGTGACCTCCAGAGATGCATTCCAACCTCAGTAATTTTGTGGCTCTGTGATAAACAATGTTGGATTATAGGAGATCTGGTCTGGCCAAGAGTTTTAATAACTGACAATTTACCTAAGGCTTTTGTTCATTGAAGTGTTTGAGTTTCCACTTCAGCAGTATTTTTGGATGAAGGTGTTTTATTTTGAGCAAGTGAATGTAATGACCTGAAATATTCCCACAAAAGCAAGGCATTGTGTGTCTTTGTAAAGAGCTGTTCTCTTCCAGCCATCTTTTACATCTTTTCCTATCCTCCTACTGTATTTCACATCCTTTCTTCCTGTCCTCCAGTGTCTAGGAACAACATGGGTTGTATTTTTTTGTCTGGCTTTTTCAGTCCTTAACGCCATACCAATTTCTCCATTTAGAGCAAATTCACAATCAAAGAAATTTAAAATTTGTCTCTACACTCAGAGGTCTGTGTATCAGTGTTAACGGTCTGGTTTGTAAAATTATCTGAAATACCTCTGCCCAAATTAAGGTGTAAACAAGACTATATGCCAAAGTCAACAGTATGGATTTTACTTAATAGTAAATATGAGAGAGAGAGAGAGACAAGGGAAGGAAGAGAGAGAAATACAAAAGAGTTGAGGGGGCAGAAAGAGATATGAGAGTGACAGATTAAAGAAAATATCACCACTCTCTAGATCCCACCAGCATCCCATTGATGCTGTCCATCCCGTCGTCTTGGTGGTGAGGGTCCCCCGAAAAACATAGAATCCAATGGATTACTGTATGTTCAGGCCAGGTGGGAATACCCAGGTACTTCCTCCGGGAAGGGGGGCAGAGAGTCTCTTGCAGCAGACTCTGGGTCTGTTGCATCATGTGCAATGCTGTGGTGCAAGGCCTCAGCAATGAGTCTGAAAAATTCATCCAGGCACTCTCAAGCTCTCATCCTACATCAAGTCACGTTCATGTCTTGGCCTCAGTGTCACTTCCAGCTAAATGTAGGCCTAATTTAAAAATTGTCAAAGAAAAGGCTTGAATCACAGCAGGAAGTGGAAGTAGAAAATGGAAACAATGGTATTAGAATTTCTGATTTTGCTCCCTTATGTGTATGTGTTATATTGATTTTAATTATGTCTTTTTAATGTTTTTTGCTTTCTCTCCCTAGTGCTGGAACATTGCCTGTCACATTCCGGTGTCTTGAAGAAAATCTTGGCATTGATAAGCGTGTAACAAGGTTTGTTCTTCCTGTTGGGGCAACTATTAACATGGATGGAACTGCCCTTTATGAAGCTGTGGCTGCCATCTTCATAGCACAGATGAATGGAATTGACCTGGATGGAGGCCAGATAGTTACTGTGAGGTCAGTTCAAAAGACTCCTTTGTTCCTACAGACTGTAAAATGTGAATGCTTTGGGTTGGATGTCTTCTCACTAGCTGAGTTGTCTCAGTTGGATTCACTATGAAATCCGTGGATTTCTAATAATGATATACAAATGAATGTTTTATATATAGGTCCTGGTTCTCTGATGACGTGTTTTCTATCATTTGCAGCCTTAGTGCATGCTGGTGGTGTTTTACACTTCTGCAGCTGACAACTGTCATGGTTTAACCCCAGGCAGACACCAAACCCCACACAGCCACTCGCTCACTCCCCCACCAGCAGGATCGGGGAGAGAATCACAAGAATAAAAGAAAACTCATGGGCTGAGATAGCAGTAGTTCAACAGGGAAAGCAGAAGCAGTGCACACAGGCAAAGCAAAACAAGACGTTAATTCCCTGCCTCCCACGGGGTGCGCAGTCATCCCCAGGACAGCAGGGCCCCGCCACGCGTGACGGTCACTTGGGAAGACAAACGACATCACTCCAAACTCCCCTTTTCTCCTTTGTCCTCCCACTTTATACACTGATGACAGATGATGCCATGTGGTCTGGCACATCCCTTTGGTCAGCTGGGGTCACCTGTCCCAGCTGCGTCTCCTCCCAACCTCCCGTGCACCCCCAGCCCCCTCTCCACTGTGGCTGTACAAGAGCAGAAAAGGCCTTGGCTCTGTGTGAGCCCTGCTCAGCAATAACAAAAACATCTCTGTATTAGCAACCCTGTGTTCAGCACAGATCCAAAACACAGCCCCATACCAGTCACGGTGAAGGAAATTAACTCTACTCCAGCCAAAACCAGCACACAAAACAATGTCAATTGTAATATAAAGCATTCTCTGTCCAATGAAATGCTTTTTTTTTTCGTTTAGGGGTATGCTACAAGTCATATATGGGGCATTAACTTTCTAGAATATATCTGTTTATATACACTAGAAGAAAAAAGTATACCTAAAAAACCTGTCTATGCATTTATGTTTGCCTGTACTTTTTCTGTGACTTTGGTGAACAGGAAAAAATGATGAACTGAGGATGAGATTGTCTGTAGCATGGTCTGGATGCTCCCAGATCTTTTATCTCTAACCCAGCAAATATTAACTGTAGTCTTTTCATATCAAATTGTCTTACCCAGAACAAAGCTGAGCATCTGTAAGGACAAAAGAAAGTACCCATTAAAAAAGGATAAGAGTGATTGAAGACTGTTTACTGTAAGGGAGCTTTAACTTGATGTAGACAGCAGGTCTAACATTTTGAATAGTTAAAATGGAAACCACAAGTGAAGGCTGCCAAGTTTGTCTTCTTCCTGTAGTTTTCACCCACACAGTTTTCTTTTATTAAACCTTTTTAACACTAAAGAAACTCCTGCAAAGGGGTGTCTAATTCTATGTTTCTTGCCCAGCTATACTAGTTCCACATTTTCCATTCATTTACTTCCTGTCCTGACTCCTGAAATAGTAAAGCCAAGTTTGTAAATGGTTCAGGGCTGCTTCTAATGAAGGCGGATGCTAGACCTGCATGATGCATATTTGTTCCTAAAACTGAAAACAGTCATTTCAGACATGCCACATATTAAACTAAATTGAGACCAGGGAAATTCAAATCAGGAATCTGCTGTTGTCCAGGAGATTTCGTAGGTTTGAACCTGAGTTACTCTTTTTCTTTTCCTGGGAGGGATTGACCAATTGGCTCTTCCTGGTCTGATGTATCCAGCTTTGTGACTGACATTTACAAAGCAGGGAGCAACTTTGGTCTGTTTGTAAAACCACTGGTTTTCCTCTTCATGCATTCTTGCTACAGCAATATGACAGGAACTATCTCCTGAGGTGACAATACAAATGAAGGAAAGATTATTAGGTTTTGTCTGGTATATGCACTTCATGATACTGAGAATATTCAAATGACCCAGACATAACATCATAAAGACTTAATTAGCCTTTGACCAGTCTTAGTTACTTTATACTGGTCATGTAGTTCCTCTGATTTCCTGTATTCTTTGGGAAAGGATGATCTTGGAAATGGTAGCTAAGCCAGGTTCTGCTTAGTTCTTAACAGTGCTAGCTTCATTCCCCTCCAGGTCTGTAAGTGCTGCTGTGGGAAGATGGGCAGGAGCATTTCCTCACAGAGCTTGGAAGGAATCCCTTACCAGTTTAGGCTGTAAGTGCCTGAGGGTCTGGCATCACGTGCAAAGCCTGACAGCAGAGCAGAGCATCCTGCCTGCAGAGCAGAGCATCCTGCCTGCACACCTGCTGGACCTATCTGGGTGTTTAGTAAGCCAGGCTGCACTCTAACCCAGACACCTGACAAACACACTGCAGCCTGGGTCAGACCCAGTCAGACAGCATCTGGCAGCTCTAAATCGGGCTAGCAGCCTCACAGATGACTTCTGGGGCTAATGGGCAAGTATTTCCTGCATAGTTTGTTTCTCCCTACTTCCGTATCAGAAGCACTTTCAGGTTTGTTGGGTATGAGTTGTGGGGTGAGCCCCCGCTCCCTCCAAGAAACCCAAAGAAAATGGCACCCGCTGTGGGCAGTTCACTGCTTTTATCTGCTGAGGCTCCTCCCATGGCCCCATTTCTGGGGCATTTCTTCCCAGACAGCCCAATCGTGGAAGTTTTCTCTGCCCTGACTGGCTGTCAGGCGAAGTCTCCCCAGAGACAGAACCTCCCTCCATTTTCTGCCTCCCTAACCTGTGGCACGTGTTAGGGCTTTCAGCATGTGTATAACCCCTATAGTAGTTTTTCACTTTATGTATAACAAATGTTGAGGCATAAAAGTCAAATTGGTCCCTCTCACCTGCTTTCCTTTTTGTTTACCCTCTTCCTCTCCCACTTCTTCTGCTTCTCCCTCTCCTCCTTCTCTTCCCTGTTTTTCTCCCCTTGACTTGCTCCCTGACAAATTTATTTTCCATTCTTTGTAGGACTGCCCAGTGATGTTGATATTTGTTATGGTCTGTGTTGTATTTTTACAAACCTTTGAAGCTCAGACATTCACTCTACTGATCTTTATCAAAATATGTCAAAATATAAGAGGCAAAAACAAATACAGGTTTGGATTTATTAAACAATCAGATCAATTTTGCTTTTTCATCTAGAGTGATTTGTATCCAGGCTTGGTACACCACTGGCTTGTATTTTGCGAGTTTTGGATACCAAGACTTTTATTCTTCTGTATTTAATAATAACTGCTTTCTCTCAGCCTTTAACTCACAATTCAGTCTTTAGGTAACATAAATAAACAGAAATGAATCACCCGGAAAATTCAACCTGTAGTCACCAAACTTTAGAATGTCTGGACGGTCAAAACTCAGGATTCAAAACCCTGGATGTGTTGGTAGAGTTCAGAGAACACTATGACACAGATTTGAATGTCATAACTAGCTTACAGAGAGCCCTCTTCCAACTCTTGGAACAAGCGCATGGATCTGGCCTCCCCTAGTAAATATTTTTAGAGAAACACGAGTGAAAAATATGACCTGAGCTTACCTTGATTTGTCCTATGCTTGTTAGTTTTATGGGAGGAACACACTAAAAATGTGACCTTCCTAATGATCACACGAGTATGCAAGGAAAGTGTATGTTCCTCTTCCTGCTACTCCCATTTGATTTTTGTTTTTGCAGTTTGACTGCCACCCTTGCAAGTGTTGGAGCTGCCAGCATTCCCAGCGCGGGACTTGTCACTATGCTGCTGATCCTGACTGCAGTGGGTCTCCCTACCCAGGACATCAGTTTGCTTGTTGCTGTTGACTGGCTTTTGTAAGTTGTGCTGACTCTGCTGCTCAGTGCAGAAAAAGTAGTGAAGTAATGTTTGTCCACAGTGCTTTCCAGCCATTGGTCTTAAAGAACTGTAAGTCTCTCCTCTACAGATAAATCAAAGGAGGAAATGGGCTGTTCCCCCCATAGTGAAGTAGGAGACACTGAAAGCAGCTTCTTACAAACTGTTACAGAGCTACTGAAGTCAGTTTCTATGAGCAAAGGGTCTTCTTGGCACACTTGTGAGCTCATGCTTTTATATTATCTTCTTCCTAATGATGCCTTTCCATCACTCAAGAGCAGTTTTCCAATCTTTGCTTTCACGTTTCTGTTTATTATAGTTCTGGTCTAAAATGAAGGATGAACACTGAAAATGCAAGTTCCATCAGGATGTTGCCAGCAAGTTATAGAGTGATTTGGGCATTTGTAGTATTGAATGTTTTATACTTGTAGCGGAGGAAAGTCAGCTTCTTTTCATACATAAGAAAGTAAAATACCTTTAAAAAGAGCCTGTTCTAGGGCAGGACAAAGACCAAGGACAAATAAGAATGAAAACTGAAATAAAGATGGTAATTCCCTAGTTTCATTTTACTGACAGCTCACACAAACTGGAAAGAATGGCTTTCATTTCCAAGGACTTGTGATCAAAGTCCTCCATTGTGATCAATGACCTCCAGGCCACTGCAGGTCCTACAGCAAGAAACAGCTAACCCACAGATTGTTTTCTGAGGCATTTGGTCTTCAATACTTGAATACAGAAGCTGTAAATACAGACAGAGGGTATGCCAAGCCACATCCTTTCTCTTGCTGTCATTTGACAGCTTGGATATCTTTCTGTCATCTGTGCACAGCTGAAAGAGACTCAGTAGTCCTTAAGTTGTGCTGGCCCCTAGAGAGAATTTCACATTGTCCTGTACTGCTGCAGCACAGTATATTCTGGTATATTCCGGTCAACAGCCAGCTCTCTCCCCCTTAGTATTCTTTCAAGTAGTAAAGATGTTTGTTTTTGTTGTTCCAGCTGTGGTGCCCGAAAGGGAGACCTAAACATAACTGTACTATTTGTGTGCTTTCTAGCAGCCTCACCTGCCTGCTTCTGGTACCTTTCAGTCCCAGATACACCACTAAAATTATGCAAGAAACAGCAGAGTTGAGAATATGCATGTGCAGATAAAATTGAAGTTTAATTTTCTGTCATTGTCTTTTGGCTTATTGAGAAGAATTCAAGAACTTAATCCTCTGACATGTATTTTGGGTCTACTGGCATGCTCTATCTGTCACTAAGAATTTTAAAAGATAACATGCAGCTCTGATTTCTGCTTCAGGGAAAAATGAAAGAGGAATTTACAGCTTGAGGAGGCAAAGGGAAAACTTGACTTATATAATTTATATATAACTGAATTTCATTATAGATGCAGAATGGTTAAATGAGAGGGTACAGCAGGCAAAGTACAGCTGGCATAGGGAAGGATGTGATATTCACTGGGTTTATTATATTTACAACGTCATAGTTGAAAACAGGAAAGTGATATAGAAATCTGCAGCTGGAAGAAGGAGAGAAAAAATATATAAAAATATATTTTAAATATCTGTTTTTCTTGGCTCTCCAAGTAAGGCAAATAGGTAGGTTTCTGCAGCTGGTAGGAGGATGTGCAAAAGGAGCCTGTGGTTTTTTTGGTTTTTTTAAGGAAATGTATTTTTAAAATATTCCTGTGGACTGAGAAGCTCTGCCCACACCAGCAAGCCTCAGAGCTGTAAGTTTATCAGCAGTTCTGGTCCACTAGTGGGTATTGCATTTCATTCTCAGCTTCAGCAGCGTTGTTCCCACTGGCTAACCCAACCTTTCTTAGGAAATGAAAACTTCTGTACTGTGGAGCTGCAGCAGTGATGAATGCACGTAGAGGAAGGATAGCAATTCTGAAAGAAGTATTTTAAGGTGTCTTTCCAAAATAAATGGAGGGCAAGAGAACTTTCAGCCCAAATGGTTGGGTTTGGATCCTCCTGGCCTACAATTAGCAGTGCAACTGCAACTGTGATTCAGGACTGAAAAAGGAAAAAAGATGAGAGAAGAGGTGAAAAGCTCTATGTCATGCCACTGGTGCTGCAAAGTCAAGACACCATTTGTTGGTGAAAGTGTTGTACTTATTAATCTGTGTTCAACAACTAATAGCTTCATTTTCCGTCTTCCAGTGGCTGTGTTATGGTAGCCACAGTGATCTAAAGAGCTATGAAAAATGACGCTGCTGACATTACTATGTTAAGAGAAGGCACACAAGCCAACTTTTGAGCAAGCTTTTGCACACACAAACCAGACCTAAAGAATTTCTGAAATGAAATGTCACAAAAACATATTTTCTTTACTTGCAAACATTGCCTTCTCCCATTTCTTCAGATCATTAAATAATGTTACAGCAATATTTGTAACAGAATGTAGAAGAGAAAGTTAATAAAATATTTAAGACCCAATTCTAGTCACTTTTCTGGAACCCATGGGTAAATGCAACCAGCCATGTAGAAATATTTGGAACAGCCCTTCAATAACATTTCAATTTGAGATAAAAAAAGGTTTTAAAAAATGTCCTACTCTATGAGTTTTTCGATATCTTTGATGAAAGCAAATATCAGAACATCAGTTGATTTTACAGTACTACCACCATCTGAGACTCTGGTCTTACTAAAACCAGTTTTGCATGATTTGGTAATTGTGTAACACAAAGATGACTTTATGTCAAATCCTTAAACTTGGCACTCTTTCCTTCAAACTGGAGCTGAAAGGTTTCCATATGGATTTTTGATCAAGCCTCTCCAGTATCTGTTGGGTTGTTCAATCTTTGTACCTCCCATGCATGTATACCCAGTGTAAGCTCTTTCATCAGGCAAGTTTCCCAGGATTTCACAACTCTTACTGTTTCTCAGTTTAAAACCAAACACAACACAGCAGTGACATTTAATGGGACAGTAATTATATCCCAACAGATGGAATAAAATGAGCTTATTTTGCTTGAGCCACAAACCGGGTACCCTCCAGATGTGAGCTGACAAGCTTAGCAAATATCAGTTGTACGAGATTAGTGGTATTTTGCAGCAAAGAGAGAGGAATTAGGGAAAATGAGCTTGGACAGCTGATCCAGTACTTAAACCTTCATTCAGTAACTCAGGAATAGATTGCTTCGGTTCTGACTCTGTGCCTTGGCTTAGATCTAGATTCAGAATATTCAGACCCAGTTGAAGTCTGAATGTTATGAACAGGTTGCAGCTTTCCTATATTTATGTGTTTACATTGTCCCACTTGCCTGGAATTAATTGGTTGGTTGATTTTAAGAAAAGAGTAAGTACAATTGTCTTTGTTCTTCATAGGGTGTTTTTTGCCCCAAAAGAGGTCAGTGGCACTTTGCTGTTGATTCCTGACTGTTGAGACTTTGCCCTTTCTGTTGTGAGGAGCTTCCTGGTTTCCTTCTGTTTGCACAGTGTACCGTGTTGTGCACCAGTGTGCAGTTTGTACTGCTGAATCTCTCAGGCAGTGGTACGTGTGCATGAGCTGGAGCATCTCCTCAAACGACCCTTTCAGAATTTGAATTCTGCCTCAATTATATTTATGTATTCTCTCTACCTTGTTTTTTTGGCATCCTATACCATCCTTCTGTCATCTGGCATCAGAGAATTCTTTCAAAATTTACTACCAGTCATGCAAAAAAATTAAGTAGCTGTTCTTTTTGTAGAGTTGTATTGCCAGGTTCAGTGTATTTAATGGTCTTAATTAAAAATCACACCAGAAAGTCTTATTTTCCTATTCTACCACTCTGACCAGGTTTAAAATAGTCTTTGCAGGCATTGGATGAGAACTGTATAAAGAATTTAATTTGTGTGAAGCAGAACTGGAAGGATCTTTTCCTCCTATAGGTTGTTGGTTTGTTTCTTGGGGGAATTACTGTAGAGGTTTTTTTCCCTTCTGGGCATTCCTTTGAAGCCAAAAAGAGAAAATTAACTGCTTCAGCAAAGATATTACACCACAAAGTCTTTAAATATGTAAGCCTGATAATGTTGAGAGGGAGAGGAGAAACTTGAATGGGACTGTAATTCCACAGCTGAGAAAGGCAGATTTACCGATGTGTAGAGCAAAGATGTTAAAAAGGGCTCAAAAATTTATATGGTCATGAATAAGCATGAATAACGAATGTTTATCAGTTGAGATTTTATATATTTAGATGTTTTCTTCTCTGTGTTCTACAGGAAAAGGAGATGTCATACAAATCTAGTACTAGAAATACTAGAAAGGTTGTCTTGAAATTAATCACTGTCTTGGGAAATGAGGTCTTACATGCTAGCTTTTGTCACTTGGCAAATGTCCACACTATTCAACCTGGCCATTTTGTGTAAATGAATCTTCATGAATATACTTCTGAGAATTAATCAGTGTAATCACTTCTCTGA
This sequence comes from Lycocorax pyrrhopterus obiensis, assembly GCA_014706295.1. Lineage (NCBI taxonomy): Eukaryota > Metazoa > Chordata > Aves > Passeriformes > Paradisaeidae > Lycocorax > Lycocorax pyrrhopterus. Next base: position 17,304,959 of record JACSVZ010000007.1, on the reverse strand, counting down.
CCTATTTGGCAAAGCTAGACTCAGTTGCTTTAAGTTGGTTTAATTTGCAACCCTTGGTCAGAAGGTTTTTAGGAGTTTTATGTTTAGTGCAGATATGAAGAGGCAAATGAGACTGTAAATGATTTCAACATGTGTGCTGCAGCAGGAAAGATAGCAGGACCCAGCTCCCATTTTTGCAGAATTTTGGTCAGGTTTGGGGCAGAATTCTGAATTCAGGGAAAATCCACAGCTGTGACTTCGCTGTTGACAGATAGAGCCACACTAAAGACAAGACAGGAGAAAGGTGGCATGTCTGTTTAATGGCATCCTGTCCAGAAAGTGCCAACAAACATATTTCTTTGTAATGAAGCATGTTAGCCTCTCTTGGCACCCTCCTACAATGAGGGGCACTCGTTAGTGAAATGCTGTCGCAGGCTCATAATTTTGTAGGCCATGACCTATATTTGGGTTGCTCATATGCCAAGCTCTGGCACACGTAGTGTGAGTGGGCATGCTGCCACAGCAACAGATGGCCATCTGTAAGGATGGTGCCAGGAGAGGAGCTTCAATGGCCTGAGCATTATGGAGATATTTCAGGCATTTTTGTTCCCCATAGTTTGCTCACTAAGAGTAAAGGGAGAGGCCTTTTGTTAATTCATACTAGAAATGAGAACAGCTCGTTAGATCCAAAATCCTTTTCTCTGGCTGCATTAAGTTCAGTGCTCTGATAGATTAAACAAAGGGCAGTGGTGTGAGCTGGGCACCCTGATATTGAAACCTCCAGCTCCAGAAGCCAGCACTGGGGGATGTCAGTCAAGCACAGCTCCGCAGTTTGGCTGTGATCTAGCATACATTCTTTGCCAAACTCCCATGAGAATAAGCAGCTGGGACATGGCAGTTTGAACATCCTCCTTGTCTGAACAAATCCCTTGGGAAAGCCAACTTCTCCCATTTCCCTTGAAAGCTCCCATCTCTCTGTCCAAAAGATACCTTAAGCTTCCTGAAATAAATGCAGTAACTGTACCAGAAATAGGGCTGCCATGCCCTACTTTTTCTTCCTCTCATGCCATTCAGCCTCTGCCTTTTCCTTCTTTTGTAGGGACCGGATGAGAACGTCAGTCAATGTAGTGGGGGATTCTTTTGGTGCTGGCATTGTCTACCACCTTTCCAAGGCAGAACTTGACACCATTGATTCCCATCATAAAGGGCACGAAGACATTGAAATGACCAAGACTCAGTCAATCTATGACGACATGAAAAATCATAGGGAAAACAACTCAAACCAATGTGTTTTTGCAGCTCACAACTCAGTCATGGTAGATGAGTGCAAGGTACCTTTCACATTTATGGATATTGAGACATGTATATAGCACTGCATGCTTTATTTTATCTTATTTTTTAACTTGCATGTATTTTTCAAATCATTCTGCAAATAACAATGTGACAACAAGGTCCATGAACCCCAGACATTTTGAATGTGTTTGAGCAGTTCAAAAGACGGTTTTTTGCACTCTTCTTAAAACTTGTCATTTGATGGGAAAAAATCATGTACTTTGTTTACATATCAAAAGGCAAGATGCAGCGTATTATGGAATATGCCAAGACACAGAGAATATGGCATCACCTTCTATGGACATTTACTTAATTTTCTGTGGCAACAGAGAACTTAATTGCCAACCCAAATGGAGGATGGCTGCAGTTCAGATGCAGGTGTTGTCACTTGCTGACTGCCTTCATGATATGCTGTTCAGAGGTCGACACGTTGAATGCGCTTTAGCACGAGAATGCTCCTGCACTCACACAGCATGCTTCTGCTTCGCTTCCGTCAGCGTTCCTTCCCGAGGCACTAAGGCACAATCACTGTATTCCCTCCGTAACCCTTGCTGTAACTAACGTGCAATATTTACATGAATAATAACTTCTTGATCAGAGTGAAGTGAGCTTGAGCAACCCCACCAGCTGAATGAGAAGGCAGTTCGGGAGGCTCGTGGTTAAAAGTTCACTAAGAACCCACCACTGGGATGGGGCAGTTTAAAATCCAGAGAGAGATTTTGAAAAGAAGGAGAAAAGAGAGTGAAACAAGGTGGAACTTCTAATTTCATAGTCTTTTTTTTTGTATTTATTAATGCTCCAGTCTGATGCTGTACACTGTCTTTGAGACAGTGGGCTTTGCCAATCAGCTTACCTTAGCCATTTATCCAGACAGATTCTCTTGTATCTTCCAGCTGCCACAACTGAGCCAGTATCTGGCTGTGAAAACTGCACTAAGTCCATTAGCAGATTACCATTTATATTGGAAATATAAGTCCTATACTATCATTTTCACTTGTCTCTAGCCTAGCTGGAAATATTCTTTAGAATTATTTTTTCCCTAATGCTTACTTCTTGAGAATGCAGGCCAAACCTGAATTTTCAGGGGGAAAAGTAATACTGAATTCAGGAAAAAAAACCCAAACCACTTTCATCTTATCTTCAGTTTTTCCTGAATCTTCCAAGTCTTCAATAAAGTGATTTTTTTTAAATCATGCATTTTTTCTGACATGGCTCTCCCCTTTCTCTTCAGACCCACTCTTTTTCCATGAGAAAAATTTAAAAACTAAGATCCAAAATGGAAAGAGAATACATGCTTACACAAAATTGAAAATTGTCATTCATTTATATTTCTCAAAAAAGGGAAGGACGCAAGACATTAAAATTTGAAGAAAAAAAGAAACTCTCTGGAAAGAAAGATAGAAAGCATGTGCACACACACACACTTTTGGGATAGCTTCTTTTGGAATTTTTTGAACACTGTTTTTAAGTTAAATAGACAATGCTGATTTTGGTGGGTTTAAGATTCTGTTCATGGAACGGAATACTGTTAATTTTATCTGCTCCCAGTCTCTGAGATTTGCACAGAGATCCAAGTCAAGTTAGGAAGTAGTAGCCTGTTGGTGCAATCAATACTTGCTGCACTTTCTTTTCTCCTTCAGTTTCTCATATCATTTCCCTCAGCTGAGGCAATCGCTTGCCTCAAAAACATGGATTAATGGTGCTGTATGTCATCCTAAGCATACCCTTTAATTCAAGTTTGGGACCAGTGATTTATGAGCTAGAAATGTTTGTCCTTTTTAATTGTTTTAGGTTTGGTCTGCTCACAGTCTCAGTTTGCACTTTGAAACTCATGAAAAGAGCCAGGCTTTACTGGATTGAGCACAAGACTGACTTTGAGCAGGCCACTTCTCTTGTCTGTCTCCAAGCTGCCAAAAGGATGTGTTGTTGGGACCTAACTGATGAGCTATGAATATATGCTGACACTTGCAAAGCTTTTGGATCATGTTGAAGTGGTCTACAACTCCCAAGTGTTAGACTTGCAAAGGCAACAGAGTGTAGGATCTGGGGCTTCGAAACAGCTGCTAAATTTAAAGACATCTCTTCATCCTGTCCAATGCACTGGTGGGTTGAAAAGCTTACTGCAACTCTGGTCAGGATATGGAAAAGCTGATCTACTAGCATGCCCTTTCTATTTACTTTCTGTAATATATTCCATGTATAACACTAGTAGTTTATAATTTTGCATGGTCATTGTACATAATTAATAAGTAGTTTACCTTTATATGGGGTTAGAGTGGTTGTTATTGCATGATATTTTTGTATTTTTTTATTATCATATTTCACATGACTCTGTGTGGTTTTCATTTCTGAAGAAGCTGTTCATTCCTGTATTTGCATGTTTTCCCCTTCCAATTATCTAAGAAAAAGCTTGACTTTGTTTCAAAAATCAGTGCATTTTGTCATGTTTCCATGTCCCAATGCTTCCATGCATCCTGTTTATCCAGCATGGGGAATTTCAGCTCTGTCTTTAAGTTTTCATTTGAAGCTGAAGATGTTAACCTACAAGGTAAGTTAGGAAAAAGTAAGCCATCCATTTAGAATTAAATGAAAGATTCTCTCACATTACCAAGATCTACAACACTCTTGTAAAGTTAAATTGACATTTTACCTTTTTTGATTTTTGATTTTTTAAAGTCATTTGGCTGGAGATATCTTTCTTGAAACTTGGGTTCATTTATACTGATCTCTGGAATGGAACATACTGTTCACTGTGAGTTGGTAGATCTCTACAGGTCTTCTACCATACTTAAAACCTAAAAATTCCAGCATGTATCTTTGCAGGAAAGAGTGAGGTTTTGCTGTACATCACGTGTGACCAGTTTAGCATTACTGTGAATATTCAATTGGACTATAGTCAAAATCTTTCACTACATTGTTATAGTGGTATGATGAACAATACCTTCACAACGTCTTTTCTCCCATTTCTTTAAAGGTGGTGTAATTGTAGGTGAGTTTGTGTAGATACACATCTATGATTATTCTGGCCTTGCATATTTTTCATGTTGTTGCATCAGTTACGCAGCTTTGCTAAGGAATTCCACTGAAAAAATATTATTTTCTACATTAAAAAAAAAAATCTGGTTTTGAAATAATCCAGAGAAATCTACAAGGGATAGAAAGGAGTAGAATCTGACATATTTATTTTAAAAAACCTGCAGTGAAAGTTAAGAAAATTTGGAAGATTTTTCTACTACTGATGTTTTCTAGTCATTATAATAAATAAATGAACAGGAGTCTCACTATTTGGGAGTGTTGTGAATTCTGAATAAATACATTTTACTTATATAATAAGTGACTGTGTATGTAATTCCTGTAAATATCATAATCTTTCATCTAAAACTCACTACTTTTCTTGTCAAAGTGCCTTGGCCTTTAAGTCGTTTGTTGATGATAATTACTTGCAGGTAACACTGGCAACCAATGGCAAATCTGCAGACTTCAATGTTGTTGAAGAAGAGCCTTGGAAACGTGAAAAATAAGTGAAGAGATTCCTAGCTGCATCCTTAATAAGTCCTGAAGCTATCTTCTGGCAGAAGATACCATGATTAAAGAAGATTTCTCCTTTTTTTTTTTTTTCTATTTAACATCTACCGTTTCTGCTTAATTTTGTAACTGAAACTTAGCAAAGATCTCATCAAGTCATTGTAGTGTCTTTGCCAAGCAATGATCCATAGCCATCTGTCTCCCCTGTGTTACTGTTTGGATGATGCACCTGGAGAATGCTCCATGCAGTGCAATGTGCTCTCACCCACTTCCCCTTTCATTCAAGACACAGAGAATGTAAATGCTGCAAAATGGGAAGATCAAAGTGCCAGTACAGTTCACTACAGGGACTCAGGGTCACAGATACAAGAGAAACATAACACCACGTAAGCCTTCAAGTGTTTTGGTGACTCTTGTGGCATACCTGATCTGTTTATCACTGTATGGCTAAAATACCTTTTGAAAACATCCATAAAGATTTCTATTTGTTTTGATAATAACAAGCACTGTACTTTTGTGCCTAGTTGTACTTTAAACTGACCTTAGATCCAGGGGCAAGATTAATGCATAGAAGTCAATAAATTATCCCAGACATTTTGTTAGATCAGTACAACTAATACTTAGCATCAAGAGAAGACCTTAGATTTGTATGTGCATGGGGTGTGTTTTTATCAGATGTCCCAGGGCAGGCGCAGCCTTTGTTTTATGCTGGAGCTGTGCTGCTTTGTGGCCACAATGCACCATACAATACAAGGCAGTATAATTACAGGGGTGGTAGTTCCTTCACTAAATCCATGTCTGATGTGCAAAATACAGAAAACCATGGACTCAGTTGTGCCATTTTTAATCAAAGTAGGTAGTACCTTACTTTTCACCCTGCTCCACTGATGTCAGAGGGCTTTCTCACGTGGATGGGATACTCAAGTAAGGTACTACTAAGATTGATTATGGATGTCCTGATTGGGTACTTGATAATGAACTGCAAACAAATTCTGAATCCATTACTCTTATAGAATTTTTGAATGTGATCATCAGTAGCATTTGCTATGAAGTGAAAGCCATCTTTCAAGTATGTCATGTTTCAGAGAGTGGCTAAATCCTGAATTCATTGTTAAACCGAATTCCATATGAGGTTAAGAGAATTTGTCCAAGGTTAGGACTGAATGAAAATGAAACCAGAATTTCAGGATTTAGGCCAGTACATTGAATTTACATCTCTGTCTCTTTTGCCAAGTAATAACTCCCTAATGTCAGAGAAATGTTTCTTCGAGCACATGGCATCTGAATTAATGAGACAGTGTTTGATCAGCATGCTATATCTGACTCAGCCTGTCAGAAGAAATTGCAGTGAGAATAATCAGCTTGTGAAATTTTTTAAAGGTGCTTGTTAGTACTTAGCAATTTTAAGATACTGGTGCATACCATTATACCGTTACCATGTTCCGTAGCAAAGCTGAGCCACATGGCCTTGGAAGGTTCTACTCACAGAACAAGCTTTGTGCAATCTTGGGGGGAATTCTCAGAAGTTTTCAGAATGAATCAGAATATGAGCATATGTTGAACTTAAAAATGGCAAGAAACAGAGTTCAAACATTTATGGAAATAGGCCATTCAGTGTCTGTGCTCAGACCTGTCATGGGTTTAAACAGGAATAATGTGTTTAACTGTAGAGTGTTAATTTGGCTCTGTAGAAGTTATTAAAGTAAAAATATAATCTGCTTTTGTTCATCTGCATTCATATAAATATCTCTGAAACTGCACACGGACCTGAGCCAGCCAAGGCTACTTGCATGATCAATGATGTGCAAGATCAAGTCCATTGTCAGAGTATCTCTCATTTAAGCATTTATCGTGGAATATTTTTCTTACCACTGTATTTTTGTCATCACTTGAATGCTACGGCCAAGCAAATCCTAAGCAAAATGGCCTATATAATTTAACAAATATTGAACCACTGTGAATTCTGTAGGCCTCTAACATGTATTTAGAGGGGGAGGCCTTTTCCAAAGGCCTCCTGAAGTATCTTCAGGATTTTATTTTACTTTTTTTGTGAAGGATGGAATTGTAGGTTATTCAGAGAAGTGGCAGGCAGGTTGTATTCTCTTTTCTTCAGTCATTGCTATTAGCATATCCAGAGTTAACCTCTATCTAGCTATTGCTTCCCAAGTAGCATTCACTGGGTTACGTGCCAGAAATGTGCCTGGGATGGTGTGTAGGTACTGTAAAATGTTCCTACTCTGAGGGTGCTGGCTCTCATCAAGTGAAATTCGCTGTCACTCGAGTGGTAGTTATATCCAAGAATAACACACAGCGTTTACGCCGATTTATATCCAGCATTCTTGGGCTGTTTCATGGCACAGCTCACCCATTAATAGATGATTTTTCATCCTCTTCACCATAGCAGTTTCTTGGGAGTAGGCACACTGATTGCTTGCATTGAAAGTAGCTTTAGGAAGCTGGTCCATATACTTTTAACTGTCATTTGAAACTGTTTAGCAGTTGGAAACAAACAGGAATGTTGGCAACATGTGACTAGGCAGCTCCACAAAATTACATATTGAGAAACACTTAGAATATGCTTACAGTTATCCACTTGGGATGTAATGTCCTTTGAAGAGTGCTTCTTTGGATGGAGACTAGGGAAGGAAGGAATGCAGTGCTAGAGAAACCCCACCCACATATGGGAGAATAAATTTGGATCTTTTGATAGGATTAGAATAGCAGACTGTGATTTTAAAGTGGTAATTCTGTAGATACAGTAACTCAGGGATTTTTCAAAATATAATTATGATGGTATTTCTCTATTTAAATGTGGATGTGGGAGAAGGAGAAATGTTGGGTTTCATGTATTCCTCTGCTTGTAGTCTGACTGAATATTTAATATAGTGTTACTCCAGAGCAGCACTGTGTTAAATCATCAAAAAGCTTTCCATTTCTGTGGGAAAATGTAACTCACTCTTGGCTTTCATTTCTCAATTTGCTCATTCCACATGAGGCTGGGTTGCTACTTAACTAAATAAACAGAAAATAACCCAGGGACCATCCACTTCAGCTAATCCAAGGTTCACGTTTCAGCAGGCAGTGCTGGTTACTGGCCAGCCTCCTTTTATTTTCACTAGGAGTGTCAATGCATTAATTTGCATCTGGCAAATTTTTTGTATCTGCTCACAGGGCCAGGGTGGTAAAGTTAAAGAAAAAGCTCAGTGAAAAGTCATTTGGTTTCTGTGTAGTTCATATTAACATTGTTTTCTGCATCATCTCATTTGCTACTCTGTCAGTTCCCCCAACCTTTGTCTGTGCAACTGTGATACCCTTTGGCCTTTGGGCTGCTGGCAGCACACTGGCACATGGAAAAGTCTAGACCAGGCAAAGACTCAGTTCGTTGCACACTAAATGACATACATGCTTATGCATTGGCTTTATGCATTTGCTGCTGAAGCTGGGTCAGCATTCTCATAGTATCTGTTCACTGAAAGGAAAGGGCACTGTATGTTAGAACTGCAGGAGAGATGGAGCACTTTGCCACTTAAATTGTTTCTTCATTGCTTCCCTTGGAAGACAACGGCTGCACCAGCCTTTTAAGAAATGTGTGTGGGTCTTACACACAAAGATTCTTCAAATAGGTAGAGCAGAAGCCACTTGGTCCCTATTACACGATGTGCTCTTTCCATTTGTGTTGGTGAGAAACTCAGCATGTCTTTGAAAAACTGTTTGCAATAGTAAAAACTGTGCCTGCAATGCTTTGACTACGTGAAAGCCCCACTGAAATCTGTGAGAGTCACAGTCTTCCAGGAAAAGTCAAGTCCCTTCCTGTCTCTATTAAGTTGTAAGACGTTTCACAATCCCATCCTAGGGAATAGTCTTTGCTATTTATAATGAAGTTGATTCTCACATCCAAAAGATTTCTGCCAAGATACTTCTTTTACAGCTAATTGTTTCAGTGCTGCAACTCCAGCACTGAATTTAAAACTCAGCACAAAAATAAGGATCAATCTCATTACAGATTTTTCTCATGTTTTCTCTGAGATACAGCTGAGCTCCATTTCCTTCTCAAAGCACACAGAATTCCAGACTTTATGCCACTTTTAAAAGTAGGAGTAATATAGATTTCTAATCTGTTTTCCATCACTCCCAGGGTCATTAGTTTTCCAGTGGTAGACACGCAGATGAGTAGACTGTTCATCTGAGAAACTGAAGCATCAGCATGTAAACAAATTTACTCTGGTGACTGCCTGCATTTTCTTTACTTCCTTGCCTTCACTTGTGTTATTTCAGCCTTGTTGTAGCAACACAGCAGCAGTCGCACAAATCCCTGTAACTATAGGTAATAGTAAACCTCCCCTCTAACATTCACTTCTCTTTTTATCTTTAAAAAGGCTCTGAGCTTTAGTACTGGGCTCAGAAGAATCCTTTTGTGGATATGTAAAGGAATAACTGTTTCTCATCTCTTTAATTTCCATTCAGCTCTTTTTATTGCTGCATTTGAATTAATTTACAGAAGGATAAATAAGGGCACTTTATAAAAATGTACTGTAATATTATTCTGTTATGAGCCTGAAGACTATCATGATTTTATTACTGTGACTTTTAAGGCCACAATGAAGATATTTTTCGTATTAGCCATTATTAGAGGTGTATAGTCCATTGGGACAGTTCACCTCAGCTGTAATTCACCGTATAAGACTATGTAGAAGCTCCTGTTCCCAGCAGAAAGCATTCTTGGGAAGATGAGTTATTTTCTTCACTCCAATAATATTGGTGACTTTGAAGGGAAAATATTTACCCAGTTTCCTTTGTCTAAAGAATGATATAGAGTGTCATTTCAAGCACTAAAAAGAACAAAGGATTTAAAATAGTCAAGTGTCAAAGAAGGCAGTCAAGCTGTTAATGAATTGTTCAGCTTTGCCACGGTGTTTTTGAAAATGTTGTGTTCTTGCTCATGATTTCCCTGAAACAAGGTATTTAGTGCATATTCCTTCCAAAGTCATCAATCTTTCTTCCCTCATGGGCACCAAGGCTGTATCTCCCCCAGACAATGCACAGACTTGAGGCAGGACTCCTGGTAAAGCCCCCAGGAGCAGTGCCTGGGTACAGGCTCTACAGTGGGTGCCTCCCTCGTTTTTTCTTCCTGGTCACACTTCATGTTCAATGGAAAGCTGCTGCTATGAATGAGTCAAACCGGTGCTGATGCCCAGGTGCTGGTAATTCCTTCACTTCTCTTTTGAGTGGCCTCCCTGGCACAAGGCTCCGAGGAACTGTCCCTCACAGGTGCCCACCATCCCAGAGACATCTTCCCCTGTTTAGGGGAAACCCAGTGACTCCCCACTAATGGGCTGATACAAATCTAACAGATAAGGTGGTTGTGCAGTTGCAACAATGAGTCTTACAAAAAAGCCAGGCTCCAAGCAGTGGAAAAGCCTAGAGCGCATGACTGAGCCACTGAGTAGGTCTCTACTAGTCGAGGATGGAAATAACCAACAGGCTATTGCAAGATTTGGGGAGACAAGAAGACTTGTGAGGTTTCTCACTTCACCCAACTTTTGATCCCCTCTCATTTCTAACTCCGTCCTGCTGCAGAGCCAGTGCTGATCAATGCCAGAGCATTCAATCCTTCTACTCTTCTACTCAACATTCAGGAGTCCTGCAACTTTTTTTAATTATGCTCTGTGGCACACACCATTGCACGAAGGGAAGCTGTCATAGGCAGGCAGCATCACACAACCTGGATTGTCTCGTACCTGTATATTGCTTTGTACATAAATAGTGTAGCCTGCTGGAATTTTTGTATCATTCTTTTCCATTCCTTTTTCTACAGTTTTTCAAAGACTGTATGCAAACTGTGCTTGTGTGTTGATTTTGCAGTCAGTATTGTAGATTATAGCATTTCCATTTTGGTGTTTTGTATGGACTTGTGAGTTCTTGTGTACTACAGGTTGTCCTTCCTACTTAAAGACAATTGCATACACTTCCATCCAATATATCCTGCTCCTTTCTTAAATATATCTTATTTCCTATGATCCCGTATGAACTCTTGCTTGTAGAATGCATCAGAAAAAGCTGAACATGTATTTATAGTGGTAAATATTGTGTGCTCAACACTGATTTAGTTAAGAATAATACAGGTTTTAGAGGTTCGTACTTGTTCTCTGGAAACTACAGTGTAGACTGAATTAAATTACCTAGTATCTGTAATTTACAGACACACAAATATTTTCTTAGAATGTTTTCTATGTGATCATATAAGGTAGGGAAATAATCCTTTAAAGGTGACCTATACCTTAGAACAAAACCAGTTTTCTTATGACATTTAGGATCAATGAAATATTTTTGTTATGTTTGGTGATGAATTATAGACAAAGCACAAAATGCAAGAAGCAAATAGGAATTTCAAGATGTCCTTAAATGCTGCAGTTCATCATGGAACAATGCTATAATAATCTGAGCAATCTTCTAGATTGACTGTCTTGGGCAATCGTCCCTCACTTTTATAATTTTTCCTGGTGTTACCTTTGCCAAATCCTGCAGTTCTTCCCTAGGACCTGTTGATGTATAATTGACTGGCTCAGAATGCAGTTTATAGAAAATAGATCTGGGTAGGCAAAAAATACGTAGTCAGGTACCCCATCCATCTTGCTACAACACAGTGTGTGTGAGTTCAGCCTGTGGAAAAAGTTCAGGATTTTGCCACCTAATTTTGCCTTCTTGAAAAAGGACCAACAGAACCACCATGGGACCAATGTAATTGGGTAGCATCCAGACAAATACCTCCTGTTTTCTTATGTATTTTAGAGAGAATAACCACTATATTTTTGGACCCAAATGACAGTGACTTCTCATTTTGGTCATCTCTTCCCATTAGGCAAATACCTGTTGGCATTAAGGCCATGGCTATAATAATTTCAGCTTAATTAATAGGGAACTCTTTTTAGAGGAATAAAAGTAAGTTAATATAAATATTCATAACAACTATATAACAAACAAAAAAATCTTCTATGGCCTACTAGCTCTTTGACTGTAATTCAAAACAAAGAAAACATTGAATAGGAAGGACTGCTGTCCCAGTGTGGCTGATACTGGGTTATCTCTTCAACTATTCAGAAATCCGTGGGGCCATGTTATTCTGCTGAGGTTTTGGAGCCTAAGTTTCTAGTAGATATATATGTAGGAAATGTGTTGATATACCCTTGTATTTTAATCTATATTGTATTTCAAATCAGATGTAACAGGTATTAACTTAATAGGAATCACAGGTAGAATAGTGCTGAGTTACTAATAGCTGTAAAACCTTATTGATACCAGTTTTGACATTTTGTTGAAGCATGATGTCCAGTGCCTCTCTGCACTTAGTGTAGATAATGTAGCTATCAACATGTAATTTCAGTGAAATGGTGTATACAGTATGTGTAGCTGTGCTTTAAATTAATTTAATTGGTTTCTGTGTGTTGAGCCATAGTAGAAAATTAGACTGTGTTTTAAAATTTTGTTCTACTTTCTGTTTTTCATTTGTATCTGGATTTCTTTCTTTTTGACCATTCGACTGATTAGGTTCCACAGCTTAGTATCTGCTTTATCTGTCTCTTATGGAGTACCCAGTTTTAATAACATTCAGAATCCTGTATGCAGCCAGCTCATTGTAAATACGTTAATTTTAGTTTTCAACTATCTAACCAGTATGTTGTGTGTTAGAAGCTGCATGTGTGTCGTTCCCTGGCAGTGAGTGAAAGTGATCCCAGCATAGATTTGCTGCCTGGTGAGTACACTTGTTACGACATAAAGAATTAATGTTCACCTGGAGTGATAAGTTTCTGTTTTATTTTCTTCTTGTTTGCTTGAAATGTTTGGACTCTTTATCACCAGAAGCTTAGAAAGTCACCGTTTAAATTGGCACAATGAATGCGGGGGAAATCCATCTAACTGCATTCCTGTTGGATGCCCTGGCTGCTCTTGGCTCTGTGCATCATTCAGCCCTTAGTCACACGTCACGGCATCACAGGATCCCTCTGAGTCACTTCCAGTTACTCCTTGACTACAGATGCCAGGAAAGCAGTGCAGTCCCACGGCTGTGACTGGGCAAGCCTGCAGGCAGCAAGGGGCTGCCAGTTCTCTCCAGAGTGCCTGAGAAGTCCGAGTAGGAACCTCTGCTTCATCCCCTTAGCAGGAACAGTCCTGAGAAAGATGGGCAAAGGGGCACTGTTTCTTTCTTTGTTGAAAAGGGATATGATAATTTATTGGGAAAGAAATGCCAAACTAAATGCTTCTAAAGCTACTATGGTTGCTGTACAGGCCTGTTATTTACAAAAGTATGTCTGATCATAAAAAACACATTAACTACATAGTCAGTGGCAAAAATCTTCTGAAATCAGAGCTGCAGTTCAGATCTATGAGAAAATAAAACCTTGCAGCAAGAAGAAGCTGATTCATTCCTAGACACTCTGGACCTGGATCTTATAAATATAATCATCTCCTCTAGGCAGAAAGAAATAAAAATCAGGCCCCAATGCACAGAAACTATCCTGCTTGAGGAGTCCCATTATGATGCTTCAGGATGACTTGCACACTGGAGTACTGTGTGCTGCCTGCTCATCATCCCTTGCCACTTCTTTAAGGTGACCAGGCATGAGCTGGAATGTTTCACGATGTTCTATTGTAAAAAGGATAAAAAGGAAGAGGGATAAGGTTGTTCTTTACACTCAGAAAGTTCTGCAGATTTTGAAATGACATACTGTACAGTATCTATAGCACAGTTTGTTTAGAAATTAATAAATGCAGATGATAAAATTTCTCCCAGCTCTGGGCTCTGTTCTTGTATATTGTAGTTGGAATGCCTTGTAGACTGATTCTATTTTTGTAGTTCAGATCCTTTCCTCTTTACAAGGGTTGTTAGTCATCTGCTTTTAATGCTTTCTTACAGAGTGAACTGATTTCTGTAACTTTAATGTATAAAACAAACTAGACATTCTTTCTATGCTGGAAATAGTCATGAATATAATATTTCACTAAGTGTTGTACCTCTTATGTACATATCATCAATAAATGTTGATTCATAATTTTCATGGCTTACATCTGTGAGTTTTAATTTCAGCCTGGGCTCAATATGGGAATGCTTTGTGTAGGAGTTTAGATAAAGCAGTCTGATGTGAGAGGCTGCCTGTTCTGAAAACTACATGCAGGGTAGAAGATGGACCTGACTTTGCCAAAGAGTCAGAAATCTCACCCCTCACTTTATACTCCAAATATTCCAGGATGCCGGCTGCAAATGAGCTCATTTCCCACAAAGGCCAGGATTCACTAACTCCAGTTCTTGGCAATGAAGCCTAGAGAAGTGAAAAGAGATGTTAGAAGAGTAGGAGGATACAGATCAATGGTTGCAGTTGCTTTAGAAACCTACTTCCCTCCCCTGGCTGCTAAAAAATAAATCTTTTATTCATAGCCTTTCTAAAAAAGATAATAAACAAAGCCTGTAGCGGAACTTCTGGAGTTCTTTGTAAAGAAATCAACAGTATTTAACACATAAATTAAGAGATCTCATGGAGTGAACCATGGCCCAGGGGAGTGGCAGCTGCCAAGTATGGAGAGAAAGCTCCAACGTTTCTGCATGCTCGGAATAGCAGGCGCTACGGAAATAGCAGAGCTACCGGTGTGTGATAAAGGCACAATCGAAACCTCGGCTGTAAGGACTCACAGTGTGCACAACCCCGGCCTTATTTCTTCTTAATCATCCACTTGAGAGATTTCCAAAGAAATCCAGGCATGGCAGGAAGTGGCTTTGGCAGTGCCTCAGCTGGCAGTCTGCCCTCTGAGTCAGTAACGAACTAAGTCCTGATGTGGTGCTAGAAGGATCTTTGGGCAAAAAGTAAATCTGAGGCCCCAGCTATCTGCTGCTATTTTGATACCATGGCAAAAATGTCCTGATCTGTTCTCATCAAAAGTGTCATTAATAAACGCATTCTACTAATCGTAAAATTCCTGGCTGGAGTTTGTCCTGGATGCCCGTCACTCACATGCCTCATGTGCACTGTGTACGTTCAAATTCCTTCCATAAAAGGTGTCTGTTCTTCTGTTACACAGCATGGTAAAAGTTTAAAATTAAAGACTTGACACTGACCTATGTTTGTTGCTTTTTTCAAAGCAATGTTTCTGCAAAATGACCTAAAATAACCAACCCATGCAGGAACCAGTACTGCAGTTATATGAAGCTGACCCTTCTGAAAATACACACCCCAAAGGCTGATTCTCTAAGCCCTTGAAAGCCCATTGTACCCCTTTTCTCCATGTCCGTAGCCTTAGAGAAAAAGATTATTTCAGGAGTGTGTTTGTGTCTGGAATGTGTCCCTCTCTACAGGAAAGAATCTGCTAAAAGAGGCTATAAAAGCCAGTGAGTCATGAACTCATGGGCCCATATTAAGAGATATTTCTGTATCTCCTCTCAGGCATGAAAGAAAAACTGAGATAATACTTCAAGGTTGTTAGATCTGAAATAATCTTCTCCTTTGTATTAGATAGTACATGTAAACAGGACAAGGTTATGAAAGAAACAGATGCCCCAACGTATGGTGCTTTAGGAGGAAAACAGCATTAAAAATTACACTCAGTTGGGCAGGAAGGAGTTATTTGCAGCAAGCACTTGCACTGCAAGAATGTACAAATACCCTAGCAGGGCTTGGTGCCATTTTGCTTCCAAAGCTGTGCAGAGCCCTGTGCAGGCATCCAAAGCTGAGGCAGCTTCCCAGGCTGGGCAGGTGTCTGCTGCTGTCTCACTTGTACAGCACTCAGCGAAGGCAGGAAGGAAAACATTGCATGCAAGATAAGGTCCTGTGGTCGTGGTGGTTCTGGCAGGCAGGTTCTGTGGCCATAAACAAGATGTGTCTGTGTAGACAGATAAATGACAAAACTGGCTGCTTCCCACCAAAACTACAGGGACAAGGTCTGGAGGAGCAAGGCCTCACACTCTTGGTGGGGCTTCTGTCGTACAGGGATGAGTATTTAGAAAAGCAACATAGGGTCTGTTTTACACAGTATTGTGCTCTGCCTTCTCACTCGTGACTGAACTAAAAATGTTTGCTTTTCCTGTAGTCATTTGTAAGACTGATCTATCTCCATTTGGCTGTTTTCTTGCTGGGGTGCCTGAAGATGCTCCATGGACCACTCTCCTGGGATCCCTGGACACCACTTGAGACATGCTGCTGTGCAGACGTGCGAGCCAGAAAAGGCAGCTGACTCCCAGTGCAGTGAAGGGACAAGAAGAGGGACCAAGCTAGGAAATGCACTCAAAATTCATTCTATCGTTTCACCCAGGTTACTGGTGTTATCTAAATTGACTGGATCATATCAGCTTTGTTTCTGAACCTGGCTTCTCCCATTTTTGGCCAGCCTGTAAACAATAGGCAGGCTTTATACCTGTCCTCTTCATCGGCAAGGGGGAAATCAACCTTCTTGAACAAAGGATAAGTTTGTTAATTTTTAAGTCACTGGCTGAACAAACAAGCATCCCTACCTTGAGTTTATTTCAGACTTTCACTTGATTAATGAAAGAAAGATTAACTAGAAAATGAACCACAAAGAACTGCAGGGAATTACCCAAGAACTATAAAGCTAGTGAATCTGAAGACTCACTGCTGCAAAACAAAACATGATGAAATGAGTGGATGATTGTGAAACAGTTTTACAGGAAGACAAACCCCATGTACTTGCACACTAGGATACAGATAGACAGGTAATGCTTGAACAAAGCCAAAACACAGAGTAATTTGTGGATCTGAAAAGTAAAAGGAGCCCAACATTTGCTCTGAGGTTTGTATCAGTGATGGCTGTAGTCCCACAGCATGTGCAGGAAGACTCTTCTCTCCCTTGGTGTGCTGTTGTCAGCTGAGATCACTGTGTCTTGTGGATGGGGCTCAGCTGTGATGGACTCACCTTAGATAAACTCAGCTGCAGAAAACTCTCACCCTGAGCTGGCTCTGGTAAGGTGCTGCTAGCAATCTGCAGCAGCAGCCCTGAACAGGATGCTTGCTTTAAAAATAAATAGGTTGATAAAAAGTGGTGAATATTAACTCAGGCTTCAACTCCCATCATGGGGCAGAACAGTCTATTACTGTTTGTTACAAGAAAAATGGAAGCGTGAGGTCTCAATTCGTGCAAAGGAAAACGTGGTCACTGAAAGTTATATCAGGGGCTTTTTTTAGATTAACCCAGGGAAAAAAAGCCTTCTGTCATGCCAGAAGCTAGATTATGTACACCAATCACTACAAGTAAATTTAGAATTAAAGCTAAAACTCAGCTGTACCAAAGCCATTTGGTACCAAATGGTACCAAACCATTTATACACTTCCACATGGGACTGGCAATATGGGTGTTAAAACTGACTCCATCCTAACACAACTGCCCAAGGCAAGGCTTTCAGATGCCAGGTACGAAACTTAGAGCCTCCAGAGAAGTGGAAAATGCCTTATTGCATCCTCCTCTGCCCTGGGTTGCTCTGGGAGTTACAAGGACTTCAGGACAAACTCAGCAGGCCTAAAAGTTTCTGGATGTAGAGAGCCTCCACTGCCTGATTTACCACTGCCAGCCTATCTAATCTAACCTATCTAACCCCTAATCTCAGCTGTGCCTCAGCTTCAGCACAGCAGAAAGCTGCTGTTGACCTAAATTCTAGGTTAAGTGGGTGTTTGAGTGAGATTTTCCTTAATTTTCTAAAAAATGTTGGAGGTTTTGCTGATAAATGCACTTAAATTTATGACACCTTAGACTTGAACAATCCTATTTTGTTGTAAATTTGCACATACTGGTTTTTTTCCAGTGGGAAATAAATTACTTGTAAGAATTTCATTTTAGTACAAAGGGAAAGCTATACTATGTATTAGACATGGAGAATCCCCCCCTCCCAAAGAAAGAAGTAATTTTGTACAGCTATCTGGAATATTAAAACTAGCTCAAACTATGTCTGTTTCTGAGAAAAAAAGTCATCTTCTTTTTTGACAGTCTTTGTGGACTTGTTTTGATCCAAAACTTCATAATTTTTAATTTTTTTTTAAAGAAAAACTGAAGACATTCACATCAGTGTTCAATGCACAGCTTTTTGTGGCACAGAATGTATAAAGATGGGTTTCATCCCAAAACTTGTTCATGCAAAACCCGTTTGCCTGTAGAGTAGAAAGTTTTAATAAAAAGTTTGAGGCTCCTTGAAGGTGTCACTCAGACAAAACCTTTCTATTGCTTGCTGGAACCATCCAGACAAAATTGAAAGAAGGCTGTGTTTAAAGCTTGTGTAAAGCTTTCACTGCCTCTGCTTCACTTGCACTTTAACAATAATCAACTGTCTTGAGGTCAGGAGAGCTGCTTTGATGGTGGATTCGCTTCTACACTTTAACTTCCAAAAAACCCCTATGGAGCAGCTCATCTGACCGATGTGAAGATCTGTATCAGTCTTGCACTTTCAAAACAGGAAGATAAGCAAGAAGTGAAGTCATCCTGTCCCACTGTAAGAGGAGTCGGGGTGGATTCCTTTAGATAGATTTCTCGGACGAAAATAATGTGCAAAAGCAGCAAATATTATACCTGAGAACTGTTTATTGATAAAGAGGGGATGTGATTCTGACCAGAGTGGGATGGAAAAGAGAGCAGAGAGGGGGAAAGAGAGATGGAGAGAGTAACCGCTTTTATGTGCTAAGGCTCCTCCCACAGCCTGATTTCCTGGGCATTTTTCCCGGGCATCCTTAACACCTGCACGTGTTAGGGCTTTCAGCACACCTACAGCCCCTGTAGTAATTTTTCACCTCATGTATAACAGATGTTGAAGCACAAATACAAATCAAATTGGTCCCTCTGAGAAATGTTTTCAACATCTTACCTTTACTAACCGTACTCCAAATGGGTGAGAAAGAGAAGACAAAAAGTGCAGTCTCTGTGCTGTACAAAAGACACTGTTACTCATCTTGGCTAAATTTGCCTCTCACTCCTCATTGCCACAGCTGCTTGCCCCCAGCGTGGTGTTGGCAGATGCCACATGCAGCAGGGCATAGCAATAATGAGAAATAAGCTACCAGGGGAAAATTCAAAATCAGTTTGCAAATGAGGTAGAGGATGACTTGGAGGCGGGGGAGGTTCACAGGAAAAGGCTCTCTTTTTCCTTCTCAGAGTTGTGAAACATTCAAGTGCCAGAGTCCTGGGGGTGTTGAAGGGACTTTCCCATTAATAGTACAGAAATTTCACTCTCCCTTTATATCCTTTCCCAGAAATTGTGTTCTCCCTCCATCCCTGATCCCCCAGAGCTCCACCCCCAAAACACCTTTGCACAATTCTTTCCACCCTTAAGGACCAGGAATTTTTTCACCCACTCTCACACAGCTAGAACCGCACCCCAAGGAACAGCCCTTTTCCTGCCACCTTTTGTCCTCTTCCCCTCCACAGAGAAGAACTAGTCAGAACCTGTGGTTACCTAAAGGGCTGCTGTTCGACTAATCAGAGCTCTTGCAGAGACTCAGAGGAGTCAGACCCTTGAATTGTTTAATAAAGACTAAGAAACAATTATTGTCTAATGGCCTAATACAGCTTAAAATAAACCCATTAACTGCTGACTTACAAAATACCCTGGTGTCTGTGTATGCTGAGGCAGAACACACTTGTCAGAGGATTTATTTCCTTCATCTACAGAAAGCATAATTAGGACCAGCCCTAACCAGAATGATATGTGCTAAAGAGACACTTGGTAATTGTCTCCTAAAAATATTCCAAGCAACATGCTTCAAACTAATTAGTACAGAGGCTGTTGTTGTTGACATGGGACACACAAAAAACATCCCTATCGTGTGAAAAACAGCAAAAGTACAATTTTGGAACTGGTGTTGTGGAAAGGGTTTAACATCCACAAAGGTAGACATGAGAGCCGCACATCCTTTCTCTGCTTTAATCAAACATTCCTTTTCAGATCTTCAAGAAAATACAGATGAAACAGCCAGGCTGCATTGCTTCATGAAAATATTACATTCCCATAAAACATACAGTCTCTCTCTTAAATATTCTTGCTGCTTTAGACAGAATTTCCACTGGTCTGGATCACATTTATTTGAAACTTTTCAAGACAAAGGAATAACACAAGCTGATGGCAGGGTCTGACCTCCTTAGCATTTTTAGGAGAGATCCTCATGCTTCCTAGGCACCAAGGATAGACCAAGACACAGTTTGTCTGTCAGCACCCCGAAGGAAGGGCTGGATCTTGCTGGGTGCTGCACTCTCCAGATGCTGGTGGTTCAGTGAGCCAGGAATGGTCATCAAGATCTTACTGGGTTGATCTTAAATTGAACCAAGTTGTTGTAGCTGTTGTCTGCTTCTGGGGGAAAGCTGAGTTTGTCACGAACTCCCAGAGCATCTGTGGAGCCTATGGGAGGCTGGCAGAGCAGACAAGGTCACACAGCATTCACCTCAGCCTGGCTTGGTATTTGCAAGCAGAAAAAATGATCGCAGTACTCAACACGACAATCCTGCTGAATACTTCTCTCCCACCAATAGCTGGACTTACATTTTATTCCTCAGTGTGGAATCAGGTTTATTTTGGAAGCTTATTTTAAAGTCCTATGTGTTTTTAGCAATACTATTTCTAGTTACAATTTAGAGACGATATTTTCTTTCATTCTAATTAATCTGTTAAATAAATATGCAAATATATCAAGTGCTCTATATAAAAATACATACACATGACAAACAACCCCTCATAATAAAAGCAAGATTAATAAAAATATGTACTATATTACACATATGAAATGGCCATCTAGTTTTGAAACTATAATGAAACAATTACACATAAGTCACAGGACATAATCTAAAAAGAATCAGCATATATAAAATAATGGCATTGCCTCTTGAGCATATCCCGTTTAAAAATATATAAAGAACCCAACCAGTGTTGTCTGTGCTTTTATAGCTACTGAATATAAGATAAATTAGGAAGAAGTTTGTGGATTTCTTCATTCAACATCTGAATAGGGAGATAAATAACATGCCACAGATTTTTTGGTTTTTTAAAAGAGAAATTTAGCCTCCAAGACAATGAAATATGTCCTTTTCACTGAGACCTATATTCAGTTAGGATTTAAAGACAGGAGTAGTTCTTACTCTGGATCTCCATACTTAGTGGAATGAGTACCAGTTTAAACACAGCCTTCAACAGTTCATTTTGATTTCTAATAACAAATAGAAAAGCTTGCTTAAAAACATTAAACAAAAATCAATGCACTGTTCACAGATGAAATATCTGACCTACATAAAGTCAGAAAACATCCTATGTGTATTTTAAAACATCACCTTGTCTTGGGACTTTCTGCCCAGGTGTAAATTGCCCTGAGGAGATCTGCCAGCAGATACCAGGGCACTTGAGCATTCCCATGAAGGACATGGGAAACTGCTGGAGGGCTGTGACTCAGAAATATAATCAACAGTCTTGTGCTTTATGTTCCAGTAAAGATCAGTGCTAGCTAAAGTCAGTATTTAGCCAGCTGAATATTCATCCTCCAAACTGCTTCAGATGGAGAACATAAAACAACATACTTTAGCAGAACAGGGGCTATGGTCAGTGAACAGAACCCTTGAATAGCCCTGCTACAGACCATCCACATCCCACAACTGACACAGACCAATGTTTTTACCTGCATTTCTTGGGGGCAGTCCAATTAGAAGTTATCATTCTCCCTCCATTCCAATAAGCTTTCTCAAAAATGGCACAGACCACTGGTGGTAAATAATTCTTTTCCTGACAATTCATATCAATATAATGCACAGCATCATAGCTTAATACAAATACTTTATACAACAGACACAAAAGGACGTAACAAAAGCATGTAACAATGCAGCTCAGCTACTCTACTATATTACATGGCTGGGAGAGTTTCCTTTCGTTTGCTTTGATCTTTTCTGTAGAATTTGAACTTCTGGTACCAATAAGCAAGCAACGTTTCTTTTGGTGTTTTTAAAAAGCAGATGGAAAAAATGTAGATGAAATAGAATTCTGAGGAAATGAGCGAGATCACAGAAAAGCAACTTCTAAAATATCAGCAATCTGGTATAATATCATAGGGGGAAAAAATATAGGGGAAAAAAATTAATAGGCTCAGCATCTCCTAAGTAAAATGGAGCAGAATATAGAGACCTATTTTCAGGAA
This sequence comes from Lycocorax pyrrhopterus obiensis, assembly GCA_014706295.1. NCBI lineage: Eukaryota > Metazoa > Chordata > Aves > Passeriformes > Paradisaeidae > Lycocorax > Lycocorax pyrrhopterus. Next base: position 17,282,973 of record JACSVZ010000007.1, on the reverse strand, counting down.
CAGAATACTGTCAGCTTCCCTAGTGATCTCAATTGCTTGATTTGTGCATATGTGATAGAGCTGGGGTCATTTTGTTTTATTTGTTTCTTAACTAACAGACTCATCAAAAACATGCACAAACTTGGACCAATGAATGAGGGGGGGGGGAGAAGAGCAATGAACATCTCAAAAACTCAAGGATAATTGTACAGGTTGCTAGGATAAGAAAATATAGAAGTTTATTATGTATCAGCTCATGTTTTCATGCCTTTATTACCCCTCCCAAGAAGACTTGCTGTATGCCCATAGATATTTAAAAATAGAGATAAATAAATTTTGTCCTTCTGGGTTTCCCTCGTTGCAGACCAAGCCATGCATAATTATAAAATGTCACTTTTTGTTTATACTGGCAGATTCTGAATGTACCCTCTGCTCTTCCTGGCTGGAAGGCATTTCTGAAGGATTCTGATGTCGCAGACATTGTAGAAGATGCCTTTTGGGTTTAAACTTGATTTATTTACTCTTGACATTCTTCCTCACTTACTTCTGTACCATGGCATGTTTAATACCTTAAATATCTGTAAGATGGAGTTACTGGATACTTCTTTAGCCCCACACAGCGAAGACCTTCCATCTGGGGAATAATGATGTAAACTTGAATGCCTCCTAACATCCAGGATACAGTGAGAGTCCTCTGTGTAGGGACTGGGAACTGAAAGCATTATGCAGCTCTTGGGGGTGTATTTCAGAAAGCACGTCAATTTTTTTGCAAAGTGATTAAAAAGAAATAGAACTTATGTTTATGTTCAAAAGACATCAGTAGCACAGTGCATCTGTGAATTCCTGTTCAAGTTCCACGTGATTTTGGTTTCCCCAGCCCTGATCTGCTTGGCAGCGCGGTACCACTACACTCCAGTCTTCATGTCAAACTCGTGATGATTTTGTGTTTCATTAACAGTCAGGAATTTGTCACATGCTTGTGTTTGGTCATTTGACTGTTCTTTATGAACCAAGTGCACCATTTCTTGTGATTTGCTGACATCTCCATTTAATTCACTTGTCTTCCTGTCTTCCACTGCCCCTTTGCCATTGTTAATCACTAGCTTTTTCTTCTGCCCACATCTAGAAAGAAAGAAAAATTAAATATTACAAATGAAGACTAACAAAAAAAAAATTAAAAATTGAAGGTTAGTATTTAGGAAAAGGTGACTGGAAATTAGACTTGTGTCTGCCAGCACAGACTTACACCATACAAATTGTAAATGATAAAGCTCTCCATATTGCATATTTTATTTTTGAAAGCATCCACCATTAAATGCATAAAATTTGTCAGGAGCTCACTTATTAAATTTATATCAACTGTTACTACATATAGCAATAACATTCATTACTGAATGCTAGAATTTTTTTTCTGTCATTCGAATATATCCACATTTATGAACTTTGTAAATATCCCAGTAAGAGGACACCTTCTAAATCCAGGCTTGGGACCACAGCTTTGAAAATGCACAAATTCTGGATCGAGCTCTCACCTCATTAAACCAGGCAACTGTTATTTCCTCTGTATTAGCATGTCAAGCCTTGAAGTCAACCAGCAGTAAGGAAATATGGAGAACTACTCTTGCTGCTGTCTGCAGCACAGCTCCTTGGGATGTTCAGGCAGGAAAATGTACTGTGCTTTTAAAGTTACACTCGCTGCAGGGCTGCCCAATAAACTTTGTATGTAGCTCTGAATTAAAACACACACACACACACACACACACACACACACACACACACACACTCTTTAAGAGTCACCAGCCCAAAGCTGATGCACGCTGCTTATTGTGGGCTGGGTATCTTTCAGCGTAGTAAAAAAGTACTACTTACACAGCTGTCAGATTTGCTGCTAAGATGGCTCCCTGGCTACACAGTGCTGGACATCCTACTTGTCCTCAAACAGCCTTGTGTAAACTGAATATGCAGAGCCCAGCATGCCTAAGAGGGACAATGTGTCTGTGAAGTTGGACTTTTAAGGGCTTTCTTCTTAAATGAAGCATATTTTGCCTGAACGACTAATTTGGCTGTTCAATTATACTCTTATGCTTCTGAAATACTATTTTTTCATGCCTACTGACTCATAGATGAGGGTTATTTTACGTGAAGTAGCTCAGTTCACTGTGCTAATGTTACATACACCCTTGGGAATGATTTCCTGCTCTGCAGCCATAAAATGCCAAAAGACGCCAACAAGGAGCTGTGGAGCTCCACAGTCTCTTAAAAGAGCAGCTCAAAGCGCTCTGCTACCAAGAGACTAGGAAAAAATGTGCTCACTGCTTCCTGAACAAAAATCTCCACATATTATATGGCCATTCTGATAAAAAAGAGTTAAAATTCAAGTAGCAAATAGTTACTCTGTCAAAAAGCTCAATTTTAACATTCAAGTAGAAAAAAGCTTTTGAAGACAATTGGGAAAACAGCCCCCAGAGAACAGAAGGAGGTAAAAACATTATAGCCTAAACCCTAGGCTAGGGTTTTTTCACACTTCCCGGCTAACTTTGTACAGATCGCTGCATTACTTTTCATTCCTCAGCTGCTTCATCTGTAAAATGGAGTACATAAAGCTATTGAGAGCTCTGAGAGCAATGTTAGCACACATGCTTGTGACTGCCAGCTGTGATAGTGCCTCTTGTTTGGAAGGAACAGGTTAACAGATTGTCACAGAATCGCTGGGATTGTCTAAGACAGCCCTTCACACTGTACACAGACAACACCGTTGACGGTGGAGGATTATTCCTGGCTCATCCTAGGGATGTTACTGTCCATGTTCATCTCACAACTTTCACTCTCTGTGAACAGGATTTTCCCATTAATAACTAATAGATAGAGAACAATTGCTTTTCTGTGATCTAGATACAGTTAGTTTCCATTTACAAGACCAAATGGTTCATATAGCTGCTGACTTCAGGTGGGTGGTTCCAGGTGAGTGTGAAGGCTGATGTGTGACCTGTACAGGACATGGTGACCTGGGTCCCCACACCCTGAGCCACTCCAAGCTTTGCAGCCTCTCAAGGAAGAAAACAGTAAGGCAGTGTGCTTTGGAAATGTAAAGGTGTGGCCTTACCTTCTGCGACTGTTAACAGCAATGCACACTGCAAGGATCAACGCAAGCACCACAAGAGCTACAACTATGATCAGCCAGTCTGTAGGGAGAGATGAGGGAGGGGAAGAAAGCCTGTGAATGGATCTCATGTGGTTTTGCCATTTCACACAACTGCAAGAACACAATCTCTACTACTTTCTTTCACCTGTCACACTCTTTTCCTACCTTCCACAAATGTTTGTTTGGTTTACAAAGTCCTTCTGTGCAAATGAAACACATTTTCATCATTCAGCTATACACAGGCCAGCTCAGACAAAATACCCCATCACTGTTGCCACCTGTAAGCACTGCACTTCGGAGGGCATAGGTGGAGAGGAGCTGTATCACTGATTTACTCCAACAGCAAAAGAAAAGGCTTAGCACGACACACCTACAATCCCAGGCACAGAAGCAGGATGACTTTTAGCACATTTTTAGTAAAGCAGGTTTCACAACCTTCTCAGTAGCCTACTCTCTACTACCATTAGAGCTATGTCCCGTATCTTGTTTGTTTGAAACAACTCTTCCTTGTTTAACAAGACTCGCACCTTTCATTTGAAACAAATTACTTCTTCTGATTAGTTAATTGTTAGTACTCCATGGTGAAAAACTGATAGGCATTCTTTTCATAGCATGCTCTTCTTACATCTCCCTTCAGTTTTCTCTGAAAATTATGAGTTCTTCGAAAGGTACTTCAAAGGTCACCTTTCCAAAATTTTCTGTGTGCTCGTCTCCATTTTTTTCCAATGTGACTAATGCAATGCCTTGAACTGAACACAAAGCTTCAGCTCTGGACTTGCTAGGCCTAAGTAGAATGGGATAATTACTTTCACTGTTTTAAAAATGACTTTACCACTAATAAGTCCCAGAATATATTTGCATTCTTTTGCAGCTGTATCATGGTGTTGGCATCTTTTTATTCTGTTTTAATCTGCAACCTCTATTCTGGAGAGCTTGTCTCAGCTATTATTTTCACTGAACATTCTCATGGATATGATACTATGCATATAACTTTACTGAGTTTTGCCTGATTTCATTTCAATTTATAAAAGTTAATTGAATCTTAATCCCATTCTCCAAATGCACAGTTTCTCTCAATATTGCCAAAAAATCACGAGTTATGATATGCTCCATTTTTCAGACTACTAGTGAAATGCGGAATATTATCTGATTCAGAACAACACCTGAACAACTGTATTTGACTTTCATTTTCATCTTTTACTTCAGTTCATATGAATACAATTCTGTACTTCGATTTTTAAAACATTTGACTTCAAAAACCTACCTGGTACATGGGCCGACCTTGGATGTGAAGCTATTTTTGTTGTGGCGGTCTCTTCAGGGTAAGTAGTGGATTCATAATGTCCCTTGCGTGGTCCTTGGCTATCATACACACTAGAGGTAGAGCCTAAAGAACAAAAAACCCCATTCAATAGGCCAAATATGCTTGATGAATATTTAACAGCAAGGTACGAAGGCTGCGACTTTCATCATTTAAAAATCGTACTCTAGAAAGTTCATGCTGAAGCAATTAATGAGTGTTTATACTGAAAACTATACATGGACTAAAAGCATCATATTCATCTGAACTTTGGCTAGCTTTAGTATTTTGAGAAGCAAAACCCATGGCTTTCCCCTCTTGTCTCCCTCGTATGTTTCAATTCTATTTTGACACAGGATAAAACTGAACACCTAAAACTCTAATGCTGTCATAAAATAGAACAGTAGTTCTCTGAATGGTTGTGACTTTGAGAGCCTATAGAGTGGGACTCTAAAAACTCAAAATATTTTTTTCCTAGCAGATAAAAGTGTTCTCTGCAAACTTAGATGTGGATCTTCTTGTCCTTTTTAATAAGTTGTGCCATTTGGTTCTAAGATGGTATTAGACCTTAATTCAGTCTCTTGTATTTTCTATGCCGGCCATACTGCTTAAACTTTCATGCAATTACATTCCCGGCCCATGCTATTACCATAAGGGTATCCTGAGTCTAAAATTATCAGCAGACTATAGATACAGTAATTTCATTTGGGACTACTGCTTCATTATCACTACAAAAAATATATTACAGATCTCCACCTCTCTGAGTTCTTCCAGACTCTAAAAAATTAAACACTAACTCTAATCAGCTGTAAAGTTCTTTTTCTTTAACACACATTACAACTAATTTCTGTCCAGCATTTCTGATCTCATTTCCTAGTAACAGCTGGCAGATGCAAAACTGAGAAGCATGTTTTATCCCCTCTGTGAAGCATAGCCAGCAAGCAGTTTATGAGTTTTCCAGATGTTTTTATTATTTTTATTAACAAGAAACTTACTGACTGGCGTGTTGTTTGGTGCTATCTCACAACAAAGGACAGAGCACAAATTCAGCAATGAAGAGTTGGGATCTAGAGCCAAAGAAAGCTGACCAAGAGGGGCCTACTAACTTGTCTACACTACATCTCAGCAGATTATTTTTTTTTTAAGTGCTTTATATCTTCTTTGAAAAATGCTAGAGCTTTTCCTCCACAAAACCCCTTAGAAAGGCATTCAGACATTTATTGAAATTTGTGTCCTTGGAAACCTGCTACATTTGCTTTTCCCCTGAGCACTGAGAAGAATAAGCAGGGTTCAGGCACGTTCCCTGCTGTTCTGGCTCTGGGGAGCTGCTTGCAAGTGGCAGGGAGGGCTCCTCAAAAGCTCTCTACATTTCATTTCGGTAACACACTAGATTTTTTTCTCTTTATGGACAGTTATTTTTTGTGTTCCTTCAGTGGACTGACGTGTTATTCTATGGAGACTTGGACACTTAGTGTGATGTCTGACCACAGCTTAAACATTGCTGTAGACAAAAAGCAAGTGAAACAAAATGGTACAGTACATCAAACCATTCATCGGATCAGAGAAGGCCTTTAACAATACATTAATGAATCTTTTCCATTCCATTTCACGTATATGGGGCAACATCACAAATGAGTGAACCCTTCGATAAATAAACTTTTTGATGAAAATGGCAGTGTCTTAGCAATTCCCGTATACTGTGTTCTTAAAAAGCACAAGAGAAGGTAAATGAAAAAAGGAAAAGTTTTGAGAAAATGGCCTTCTGAGCCTTTTGCCAGGGCACTGACAATGCAAAGATTCAATGCAGATATTCACACTGAAAAAGACTGAAACCAGTTCTTACAGGTTTTATGTGCTCAAAACAGAAAGGTAGCAAACATTTTTTCAAAGTGTGTAATGTCTGCATATAAAATTAAGAAGGCAGCTTAGATTAATTAAGTGAATAGGGCCTTTGAAATGCAAGAAATGAGTTTTAGTAGGAAGACATTATTAAAAACAGATTTAGCTTTCCAATAAATTCTGTCAAATAGATATTTTGCGTTTATAGTGTTATACCTATGTCAAAATACTATAACCAGGCAATTTTGTTAGAGTTGAATTTACTGGTTTATACAAAATTCTTGAAAAAGCAATTAGCCCAAGTTCTACCTCACAATATATTAATTAATATTACTGACTTATTAAGGGAATTAGCTTTCAAGTGTTTTCTGTATAATGCTGTAAAAATATAGGTACATAATCTTGTTTATGTGCAAAGAATGTCCACAGAGCATTGGCCAAATTCTACTACGGAGTGGTTCCACTAACTTCCAAGAAAGTGCATGAAAACAGTGTTTGGATTAGCTGAATTTGGAAAAAATCCCTTACTGTTAGAATGGTTATTTGTATGGAAACTACATTTGGGAATAAGGAAAAGTCCCTTCATTTCCCGTATTATTAGCATGTGACTGCACATAAAAAAATACCAAAGGCTTTATGTAGGATAATAAGCAAACACTGTTAACTGCACTAACTTCATCAGAAGAATAACCCTTTGAAAAACAAAGCTGTTCACAAATGAAATGTCAGTTACAGCCCTGTAACAGCTACAATTAATCACTGGCAAGACACCAACAGCAGATATACTTGGGGAAAAAAAATGGTGTCATAGAGAATAGCCTTTCTTTTGTACATATTCAGCTCAAGTAGAGGGGTTACAGATGGGGGAAAAGTGACAGATAGTTAAGGGTTACATGGCTGTCATTTGTGCCCAGCAAAAAAAGAAAGACAAAATGCTATCACAAATGTATGGCCATGAACGGGAAGTTTACACTTCTTCACCTCAATAGTTGTGTTACCACGTGCTGATAACAGAATATAGGAAAAGCTTATTTGCAAAACACTCTTTTTGGCCTTTTAGCTAATGCTTTTACCAGAAAGAGATAACCCTTCATGACATCTTACCAGCAGGTTAAAACCAATAATAAAACCCAAAAAGGAAATCATAATATGACAACCATTTACAATTATGCTTAGTAAACATTTTTGGACAATAGCCATTGTCCACAATAACAACTTATTAAATTATAACCAATGAAAATGGTTATAATTCATTGTTCTTACTGGTAGTAAGAGGAGTCTGCAAGGGAATAAAACGGTCTTCAATGTCTGAAAAAACTCCAGGTATCCCATGGATGTGGGAACCATCTGTGGTGTTTGCTTGTTCACCTTCCCTTCCAGGTGCAGTGCCAGGTGCAGTGCCAGGTGTCAGTGGCTCCTTCGTTGCTTTCTCTTGGTCAACATCATCTACAGACTCTGCGACTGTCATGATGGTGGCATGATCAGGGAGCACTCACAAAACCACCACCCACATCATTTCCTGGGCCACAGCAAGCCAGAAAGCACCTCCACCTTCCTCATGCAAAGCACAGGAAGGAGGAGAGAAGACACGAAGGCCTCCCCTTCTTCCACACTGTCACTGGCTTCTGAGAGACCCTTCAGCTCCACATCTATGCTCAGCATGTTGGAGCAAGATGCTGGCAACATACACAGATCCCAGTGACAGATGGAAAGGGGAGACCTTTAGAAGAAGAGACTGTAGCAGCAACAACCTGACCCTGTAACTCAGGAGTGAGCGGCCTCACCTGTGTCAGTTTTGCCTGGCAATACACAGGGAAGGAGAAGTAAGAAACTGATGGCAGAATTTAAGGGATGTAATTCTTCTATGAATGCCCTGCCCTCACCACTGGGACACCACTCCCCAGCGATGGTGCTGCTGCTGAGTCACAGGAGCAAGTCATCTGATGAACTACCAGAGTACCTCCACCACACCAGTCATGGTGCCAAAGCACATCCAGCCTGATCCCACTGATGCACAAGAAAGGAAGACGAGGCTGGGGGTTCAGAATCACCAAAGTGCATGTCTCGCAGAACATTTAGGAGATCACCCAAAAACATGCTTCAGCAAAGGACAGAAATCACCAAGTGTACCAGCAAGGAGTCCCTTATGCCTTGTCCACAGATCCTATGGTAGATTTTTCACTGCAAGTCCACAGTAAGAATAAAGATCCCCAGGATGAGAAAGAGAGTGAAAGAAGTAATTTTCAGAAGAAATAATGTCTCATTTCACACCATAGATGAGAAATGAGCATGATCCATTATTCTTACTGGTACCCATCAGAGGAGAGTCATTACCAGTTTTGGTCATACTGGCTGTGGTCTTGTGGAGGACTTCATCTCTGGGCGTATCTGCGGGATTCGTGATGCCTTCAGTGCCCTGTCCTGGCTCATCATCCGAAGGCAGAGGTGTTTGAGTTGGCTCTTTGTGGTGGGCACCATCAGGAGAGGAAGCAACTGTTACCACAAAGTGAGGTGCCCATGCTTCCTGAGTTATATCTTCTGGTGCCAGAACATCAGTGGAGGCTGTGACTGTTGTGATGATGGCTAAGTTAACTTCAAAAATATTTTAAAAATGCACCTTAAATATTACTCCCTCTTTATTTTAGTAATCTCTACCCTTTTATTTATTAGCCCATGTAGAGTATGCAGTGAGAAGAAAAAAAACCAAAACAAAGCCACAAGCAAAGAATATCCTCCGTATATGACACACTCTTTTGGGGTCGTCTGTTCCTTCACTAACACTCACAATGCAGCCTAAAATACTAGTTTTGAAAATACCTAGTAAGCATTGTTTAGAAGGGAGAAAACAGCAATATTATTTTCAGAATGAGTATAAGGATTCCTTTTGTTACACAGGAATTAGATTAGAATGTCTTAATTTAAAACATTTGAACAAATTGCTAAATCATGCTTGGGTTTTCATATTTGCAACTGATATGTCAAACCTCAGAAAGCCTGAAAACAGTGAACTGGGAAACTTTACAGAATCTCATTCACATTTAGAAAACATGAGTAGATGATAGAGAACACAACTATATTTTATATTTTAATCCACAAACTGTATTTATAATCCACATAATCTATAGTTTTCATAGCTCTCTGGCGAATCTTAAATGTTGAGGATTAAATAATCCAGATGAAAATGGATTTTGAAGAAGAAAAGCAAAGGATAACTGCTAATTTTTCCGTAGAATTTCTTCTTTAGAAAATGCAGGAAGAAAAGATGCAAGAATTTCCAAACAACTACAGTGTCACAAAAATACATCTTATTGTACTAAATAAAAAAGCAGTATTTTGAATGAGGATAATTTTAAATGGATAACATGCAGAGTTTAGGAATTTAAGTTAGAATCTCGCAAAACTACATGAACAAACTCCAGTAAATTATTTCAAATTTTACAGTATTAAGAGAATATATTTAAATATTAAGACCAGGAATGACCAGACATGAAAAACAAACATTTACACTACCAACCACCTCCAAAAAGCAACTGCTTTCTCAGTTAAAAATAAACCTGAGAAAAGTCAGGAGACATAAGAAACAGGGCACACAGGAAAAAACATATCCTTAAACAGACAAGAATTCTTGTTGGGATATTCACATGCAACAAAATCATAAAAACCTTTGCACTGCAATTTCACAACAAGAATGCACACTTTGAAGATGAGAAAGACAGGGAAAGAAGTCAGTTTCAGAAGAAATAATGTCTCATTTCACACCAGACATGAGAAATGAGTACAATCCATTATTTTTACTGGTACCCATCGGAGGAGAATCATTACCAGTTTCAGTCATACTGGCTGTGGTCCTGTGGAGAACTTCATCCCAGGGAGCATCTGTGGGATCTGTGACGCCTTCAGTGCTCTTTTCTGATTCATTATCCAAAGGCAGAAGTGGTTGAGTTGGGTCTTTGTGGTAGGCACCATCGGGAGTGGCAACAGCTGTTATGATGGTTTAATAACAGACGATTTAAACACAGATTATTTAATAGCTGCGAATTCCATGTGTGTGCTGCTGTGGCTTTCCCATCACCATCCCATCCAAGCCTCCTGTTCCCGTTAAAGCACTGTTACCCTTTTCACAAAAAGGGCAGAGCAGTGAGACCTTGTGTCCTGTACATCATCACTGCTCCCTCACAGTTTTGGTAAGACATATCCATTTGCTAGTCTCGCTTGCTTTTTTACTTAATTAGAAAGATCCCCGAGGGCAGCAGACTCGGGGAAAGGCACAGAGGCAGCAGTCAGAAGGATTCCCTGACCTGCATCCCAGGCTAAATACAGAGTCTCAGCTTCCTGGACACTGCCACTTGCTGTTGCAGTGTGTTTTACATTACAGGTACCAATACGGAGAGTAAAGAACACATGAAGGCCTCTGCTGCTTCCTCCACACTGTCACTGGCTTCTGAGAGACCCTTCAGCTCCACATCTATGCTCAGCATGTTGGAGCAAGATGCTGGCAACATACACAGATCCCAGTGACAGATGGAGAGGGGAGACCTCCAGAAGAAGAGATCATACCATGTTTTTAGAACATTATTTTGATGTTATGAATACTGTCTTAGATGAGACTAGACATTGTGATGCTGTGTCATGCCAGTTACATAGACTACTGTCTCTCACCATTCTATGAATGAACCAGAGGGATGAATATTTCAATAAAGTCTATGAAAAGAACACTCATTTGCCAGGTGAATATTCACAAATTAAATGGATTAGCTTCTTGATGTACAAATATAGATAAGTATGAATTCATACTTTTACATAATGAATTTTATGATAAAGATTGGCAGCAGCAAATAATATAACTTATGTAATGAGCTGGATGCAATTTCACAGCCATGCTTCACTAAGGAATGGAAAGCCCTAGAACTGGTGTTGGCAAGTAAAGAACAAACGTTTTATATGGAGCTAAAATTGAAATCTTCTGTCTCACCACCATCCAGACAGAGCACAGAGAAAATTAATCACTCTACAGTTTATGTCATTATTTTAAGAGATCAGTAATTACTCCTCTCTACAAGTTCATGCAGTATCTTTCCAGGAGAGGCCGTCTGAGAGACAGAAGTGATGCAACACACATAACAGACATTATTACTAGTACCTGTAGTGGAAGACTCTCTTTCATGACTGTTCTCTCTGGAAGGAATAGCTCTATCCGTTAGAGCAGGCTGTGTGGTATAACCCTCTCCCTCGTCCCAGCTTGGATACACCAATGGGTCTTGCGCTGAGTCGTTCTGCTTGGCCCCGTGGTGGGGGACAATAGCTGTTATGATGATGGTGAAGCAATTATGAACTCAGCATATAAAGATCCATTTCTCATATTATTCTTCTCTCTGGTTCTTGTCTCTATGACAGGCCTCGCTCACAATGTCTACTACATTTAATGGCAAAGAGAAGTAAAGTAGATTTGCTTCTCATCCTGGTTTATATTTAGAAAAGGTACCTACTGTCATCAGTAGGACCAACTCCTTCCTCAAACTGAGCATATGCTTTTCAGAATCAAGGTGTCTTTACTGTTTTTCGAAAGTATTTCTCTGAATCTTGCTGTTGACTTCGTATTGTTGAATATCAAACCAACATTCACTGATGCAGTATTAAAAACCTCAAATGCATAAATAACTGCAAGGACATGACCCATCAGAAAGATTTTAATCACAGAATTTGAGTGTGTTGACTATATCCAATTTTTTCCCCTCAAAATTTCACTGTTTCATTAGTTGCAGCATCTCCAGGAAAATAGACAAGGAAGTATGACAAACGGGAATGCTAGGTCATGCTACAGATTTGTGAATGGTGCACACAATAAATAAGACAGCATTCAACTGCAGAATATTTGATATTGCAGTTATTTAGAAAAACACTATCCATTGTCAACGAACCTGTAGTTTTCATTAGACAGTCACAGCAAAAGAGTACCCAAATCTTGTAAGAAGCATAACCCCTTTTAACTCTTTTTAACCCCTTTAACCCAATAAGGGGAAAAAAAAAAGGCAAGAAACTTGCCACAATTGAGTGTGAATTACAATTTTAATTGCAATTAGGCCATTATGTATTGCTACAGTAGTGCAGCATAACAGATTACCAGAGGCCTGTACTTGATAATCCACAAGAGCAGATGATGACTGTGGTGCATTCACTGCTGGCAGTGCTCAATACAGCACATCTGTCATTTACTCATAAGTTTGGTACGCTCACAGGATCAGAAATTAAAGTATGTCAATCTTCAGTTACCAGATTTATAGTATAATTTGATCTTTTATGTTTCAATTGATTCAACCAATGAGAGAGAGAAGCCTCTCTCTTATTTGACATTATGCTTTGTTTTCTTCCCTTCATCACTAGTATCATCTTGCCATAGTTCAAAAGTAGGATGAGTAGACATTTTAGATAAATTTTTTTAAATATAACTGCCATTAACAAAAACTGGAAAAAAAATAAAGATCCCAGGTCCAATAATGGCTTGCAACAGGGGAGTGAACACAGTTCCCAAAGGAGTGAAAAATGCAGCACATATTATTATTTTTCCACTTAGACCGTCTGTGTTTCCTACAGACAAAAGCCTGGTAGATATCTTGTTGAAAGCTTGTGACTGCATGACACACAACACAAAACCCAGGAGACAGCTACAGAATTAACCTACTAAAAGTCTTGACATGCAAGACAAATAGAAGAGAAACATCCAGGAACAAGTCTGAAGAACAGACTAATCAAAAAAAAAAAAATTAGTATCAGAATTGCTCAGGTTTATTCACAGAACCTGTGTTACGGCCTCAGAATGCAAAAATGTTAGTAAAAAATCCTAAACCTAAATCTTTAGAAAACCCTGAAAATTTACTAAAATGTGACCTGTAATATTACCTGTAGAAGTTTCCTTTCCAAAATAATTTTCACCTGCAGTAGTAAATTCATGTTGTTCAATACTGCCAGTGGTATTTGCAGGATTTTGTTCTTGACTGATCCCTCCAGAATGAACGCTGTGAAATAGCGGATGTTGGGTTGCTCCTTGACGTTTTTCATTTTCACTTGTAACTAGTGCTGATAAGGTGATGATTGAATCAATAGTGACCAAAATACCCAACATCAGTCATATTATCCTTATCAACATGGTCTACATAACAAGGGTGTTTGGCTTTTGTGTTTTGGCTTTTTCTTGTCATTGTTGCATTTGATGTGAAATGAAAGATGAAAGAAAACAAAAGTCCTTTGGAAACCTTATCACACAAAAGCATCACCAGGAGCAGCAGAAGATTTAAGTGCACTAGAAAGGATCCCAATGACCAGTGGAATATAAAAGACAACCAAGAAGCAGAAGTGCTCATAGAAACAACAGCTTGCATCTCTATTTCATATTTATTAATACTAACTTGACTGTTGAGTTTGTGAATTCTGGGTTTTTAAAGTGAAAAAGCTGATGAAGTTTTCTCTTTTGAGTTAGTATCTCAATAGCACAATTACAAAGCTGGCTCTAAGGAAATTGTAATTTCTTCTGAGATTGGATGAATGAAATAAGTAGGTTCATATAAGTAGATAAGCATACTTATTTTGAAATCAGTAATAATTAAAGCTCTAACCAGTAAAATTAGTTCATTGCTCACTCTAATTTGCTGTTGTTTATACAGTCAGAAATCAGCTGAAGTACCACCACCATAAGAGATGTTTAAATGAAGTTTTGGAAAAGATACATCAATAACCCTAAGATGAGCATTAGAACTCAGCTGGAAATACATCTGCCTTAAGTATCAAACAATTGGATGAGTGGTATATTAAAAGTAAAGCTGAGGTCCTCAATCAGAGCATGCAAAGAATGAGCTGGACCTGTTATATATGTCATAAGTCACCAGACAGAGAAACTTGCTATTTCCCAAGAAGAGAAAAACTGGAGGAATATTTATTTTCACATTCAGGCAAGGAAATACTCGTAAAGAGAGCACTCATACAAATGTAATTCATTATTTTTAAATTAAACTTAATATATATATATAATCTTACAAAAAAAGAATTAATATTAATCAATGTATGAATACAACTGATCTAACAATACTTCACCACCAAAAGAAAGTTATTACAAAAACTACTTCTGTGTGATTACAGAACCTGTTCTAATGCCAATTGTATAAATTTCTGCTGTTCAAAGCAATCTCAGAATCAGAAGGACATGGCAAAAATAGCTTGAGAATGCACTCTGTAAGCCTTTGCCTACAGAGGATTTTAGAATTGAACATTTTGGTATCTCAGTTGGCTACTGGCACTAACACTGGTAGCAAAATATTCACATTCATGTGGAGATAGTATATTATCCTTTTAGGACAGTCTATGTATTTGAAACATTAGCTCCCTTTTTTGTCTTTTGTCTTCAGATTTTACAATAGAAATTTTGAAGTGGAAAAAGGGAATTCTTTTTCTCACCAAGGTGGGTCACCGAAAGTTCAAGTCTGCTCAGTTTTATTGCACACTACTGGCAGTGCAAACTTAAAAATACCAGAGATGTGAGGAAAAGTGGCAAGAAATTAACTTTGGATGCATAAGATAGACGTGGAGTGACAGGTGAATGTTATGCCACCTTTGAGGGCTCTAGTACAAATAATGTAAAGGTATTACACTGAACTGAGGCTAACGGTATGGGAACTACAACCAGCTGCACCATGAATGTCATACTTCACCATATTATATCAGAAATCTGAGTATTATCTGAAACGCTTGATTGCTTTACCCCTGCTAGCAGAGCTAGGATACTGCTCCTCTTCGTCTGCGAACGTGGGGCTCCAACGATCTTGTGTGGTGATTTCCAGAAGTGTTTCGTGTTGTGAGTCCACAGCTGTTGGGACAATGGAGGATTCAATGCTGACTATGCTCTAAATCTACTGTCCGTGCGTGCCATAAAGGTGATGGAAAATGGAAGTTCTTGCATAGCCTAGCTATAGTCTCTCTACTCTTCTTATCAAATCCCTTCACATCAAACCAGTTGTTCTTTTCTTTGCATTGGACAGATGCAAAGTTTCCCAAGAAAAATGGGGAAAACAAGCATCAGAAGAATAATGTATATTAGAAGTAATGCAAACCATTAGAGCAGTTGCAGACATTTAAACTCACATTTTAAGAATAATGCTGAGCCTAAGGAATATGGCAGATGTCTCAATACATGTTAAACATGTTTGCTAAGTACTCGAGAAGTACTCAAGAAGTACCGTGTTGGAATATCCACGACTGAGCAAAAAAGCTATGGTCAGCAAAAAAATGAGAGCACCTTGAAAACCACCAAGTAGCCAATATTAGTCAAGAAAGTTATAACACGATTAAAAAGATAAAACAGAACTTCCACAAGAGTCTATGACCTGAGACTGAATATACTTTCACCCATGGAACATGCAGACACCACTAGGACATCAAAGGTATGGAATGCAGTACATCTGTGGGACAAGTTACCAATGCAGAGTCTTAAAGATAAATAAACACCAGAACTATCCAAAGCATAGGAAGAAAACTAAAAAGTCACAAAGCAAGATGAATTGCTGATTTTGCATTTTCTACTAAAAATGGAAAACACTGCTAAAAAAACATAAATACTGCACTATCTTCAGAAAAATAAAATGCTCATGAAGAGTGACTGCTGAGTAAATAAGAGCACAGACAACAGACATATGAAAATGTACTTAAATAAAATTACAGAAATAGATCAGATTAATATCTTTGTACAAATAAGAGCATTAGAGTATAGTCATTAATAGCAACATCTATGCTAAAAAAACCCCAGGGCTGGGGCCATTCCCTGATCATAAAGCCAAGTAGCAGACTGTGTACTTTAGTGACACACGGCATTTAGCTTTGACCTTCATATGTGGCTTTTTTTTGGTTTCCAGACAAAACTATTTCAGGTATGGATGGCTTTTGAATTAAAAAAGAGTTATCAGATGATCACTGTGGGATTATTCATATCAGGAAAATAAGGCTATGTAATAACTGGATCATGCCTAGACACCTGAGGTCACAAAACAAATGAGACGACGTTAAAAGACTGCATGGGAAGAGTGTAGAAGGTAGCAAATATGAGACTGTTTTGTGGACGCTTCCCTATAAAAAAGGTACTTGGGGTTTGGCGTTCCCAAATAGTACCTGAACATCTTCCACAGACAGGAAGTCTGCTATTGAACAGGTGTAGGTTATATATGACATGAACTGGAATTATTTTAACACTTGAAAAAAATTGATACAATGAAAGAGAAACTTTTTCTTCTTGGAAAATCATGAGTAAATGCAAATATTTGAAAAAGCATAAAACTGAGATGCTAATTTTAAGTACTAAAAGAAGAAACATTATTTTAATCATATGGACCTCAGATAATTTTCCAGTCACAAAAGATATTTTTCTGAAGGGAACAGCTGATGAGAAGGTCATCCAATTTTCACACAATGTATGTGCAGCAAAGGATGAGGAACATCATGTAGGACAGGAAAAAGAAGAAAAGAAACCATCCGAAGACAACGGAAGTTCCTTACTCGTACTTGGAGCAGTCTCGTCCTTGGCCACACTCCTGCCCCAGCCTGGAAACACTGTGGGGTACGTCATCTCCTCAGAAGAGTCTTCATCATCTGAATCACTGCCACTGGAGGTCACATCTGCTGTGATGATGTTAAATCTGCCATGAAGCCCTAACCCACAAGGCCTTCTGCTGGCAGCAGGTCAGCTTTCCTGTCTCCTCTACTCACAGCCTTACAATCACAGAGGAGAATTTACAGCCCCGTGCTTCACAGGAGCCGTATCTCCTCCTGGCCGTTTCACTCACAAGGGCTTCACCACTCTGCCACGGCCCTGATGAAGCTGCCCCACTGCAGCTCTTAGATACATTTCGGGACCCTTTGCATGCTCACGGCACTAACCGTGCCCTGTCCTCTTCTAGCAGGGAGAGCAGAGCGTACTGGCTTGAAAACGTTTCCTTCCTCTCTGCTATAAGTCCTTCTCATTGGAACAGTCTGCTCCTAAACTGCTTCCCAAACAGGAAAAAAGAAAGACCCAAACACATGCTCTGCATAATGACTCCCATACTCATCCCCTTCAGGCAGGCAGAACGCCTCCATGGAACATGGACAGTGTGGACAACTGCTCTATTGCTACCACATGTACAGTCCATGAGAGAGAGCCCAGGACTTTGCTTTTCCCACTTGGAGCATGTGGCAATGAACAGCAGTGACAAATGCCACACATTCACCCCCCGTTCCACTTAGAGTTTGTGGACCTTGCTGCCCTGGTCTCTGGTAATTCAGCCCCTAATCAAAGCACCCTCTTAGCATGGCATTCTTTACCCTTGGTTGCCGGCGTGGGTTCTTGCGTCTTCTCTCCAGGATTCGACCAGAACCAGTGGTCTGGGAACAGATTCCACCAAGTTTGGGTGGTGGTTTTCTCCAGGTTGTCATGATGAGGCCCCGAAGCTGTTAGGACATGGCTCATTTAACCAAGATCTTGTGAGTATTTCTTGAGAAGCAACTTTTCCTCCAGCAAAGTCAAGTCCACCAGCATCAGCACCTTGAGCACGCTCATGCCCCAGAGACAGATGTGAGAGCAGGGCGAATGTATGAACCCAGGGTGTCATTACATTCCTCTAACACGTAGACAGATGCAAGCACTTTTAGCAGTCCCAGGAAAGAACGCACTCCCTTGAAAGCAGCCCCAAAAAGCCCTGTGGGACTTTCAACCCTCCACATTCCATAAGGTTAATGAGTTCCTCAGAGGCTTTGTCAGCAGGAGAGAGTTGATAGTCTTTGAAACAGAGTCCAGAATGAGGAACATCCACCAAGATGACATAAAATCACATACAAAAGATGTAAGAAGCATCCATTATAGGCAAAAAAGGACACCCAGAAATAAGCACAACCAGAGAACCAAACTGGTCTTCTACTGATAACCCCATGAAGCCAGTACTGCCATGAACATGAGCTCAGAACTGAGGCCATTACTCTCAGAAGACACATGCACTCCCTTTGACCTGATGCTGCCAGCTAAATGCACACCTGAAACACCTTTCAGAGTAGGCATCATCACAGCGTGGAGAGAGAGGTACAGCTTAACTTGTATCACGTTACCAATGCACAGTCTTTTCTCAGAACACAGTATATCAAATAGCGGGATCCATAGATTTATGCCAGGCATTTACAGATGGAAAGAGATTTCTGCTAGGCAAGCCAACTAGGTATTGGCAGACAAAGAGAAATAATCGTGCCACTTGTAGGAGGCTGGAAATTCCCTCCAAGGGGAAATCAGTCCTTGAGACCCAACAAGTCGGAAGGAAAGTCCACAAATCAAACAAAAATTAAGACAACAATTTAAGAAGCAATAGAAAGTGGTGCTTTTAGCCAAAGGGAGCCCACATGATCTAAATGGCGATTTTTTGTGGCATGGGAGATGTGTTTGAAAAAGAGCTGATGAGAAGGTCATCCAATTTTCACACAATGTATGTGCAGCAAAGGATGAGGAACATCACGTAGGACAGGAAAAAGAAGAAAGAAACCATCTGAAGACAACGGAAGTTCCTTACTCGTACTTGGAGCAGTCTCGTCCTTGGCCACACTCCTGCCCCAGCCTGGAAACACTGTGGGGTACGTCATCTCCTCAGAAGAGTCTTCATCATCTGAATCACTGCCACTGGAGGTCACATCTGCTGTGATGATGTTAAATCTGCCATGAAGCCCTAACCCACAAGGCCTTCTGCTGGCAGTAGGTCAGCTTTCCTGTCTCCTCTACTCACAGCCTTACAATCACAGAGGAGAATTTACAGCCCCGTGCTTCACAGGAGCCGTATCTCCTCCTGGCCGTTTCACTCACAAGGGCTTCACCACTCTGCCACGGCCCTGATGAAGCTGCCCCACTGCAGCTCTTAGATACATTTCGGGACCCTTTGCATGCTCACGGCACTAACCGTGCCCTGTCCTCTTCTAGCAGGGAGAGCAGAGCGTACTGGCTTGAAAACGTTTCCTTCCTCTCTGCTATAAGTCCTTCTCATTGGAACAGTCTGCTCCTAAACTGCTTCCCAAACAGGAAAAAAGAAAGACCCAAACACATGCTCTGCATAATGACTCCCATACTCATCCCCTTCAGGCAGGCAGAACGCCTCCATGGAACATGGACAGTGTGGACAACTGCTCTATTGCTACCACATGTACAGTCCATGAGAGAGAGCCCAGGACTTTGCTTTTCCCACTTGGAGCATGTGGCAATGAACAGCAGTGACAAATGCCACACATTCACCCCCCGTTCCACTTAGAGTTTGTGGACCTTGCTGCCCTGGTCTCTGGTAATTCAGCCCCTAATCAAAGCACCCTCTTAGCATGGCATTCTTTACCCTTGGTTGCCGGCGTGGGTTCTTGCGTCTTCTCTCCAGGATTCGACCAGAACCAGTGGTCTGGGAACAGATTCCACCAAGTTTGGGTGGTGGTTTTCTCCAGGTTGTCATGATGAGGCCCCGAAGCTGTTAGGACATGGCTCATTTAACCAAGATCTTGTGAGTATTTCTTGAGAAGCAACTTTTCCTCCAGCAAAGTCAAGTCCACCAGCATCAGCACCTTGAGCACGCTCATGCCCCAGAGACAGATGTGAGAGCAGGGCGAATGTATGAACCCAAGGTGTCATTACATTCCTCTAACACGTAGACAGATGCAAGCACTTTTAGCAGTCCCAGGAAAGAACGCACTCCCTTGAAAGCAGCCCCAAAAAGCTCTGTGGCTCCACATTCCATAAGGTTAATGAGTTCCTCAGAGACTTTGTCAGCAGGAGAGAGTTGATAGTCTTTGAAACAGAGTCCAGAATGAGGAACATCCACCAAGATGACATAAAATCAAAAGATGAAAAAAGTATCCACGAAGCCAATGCTGCTAAGAATCTGAGCTCAGGACTGAGGCCATTCCTCTCATGCACTCCCCTTGAGCTGATGCTGCCAGCTAACTGCACACCCGAAACACCTTTCAGAGTAGGCATCAGTACAGCACGGAGACAGAGGCGCAGCTTTACTATCACATTACCAATCCACAACATTTTCTCAGAACACACCATATCAAATAGTAAGTTCTATAGGTTTGTGACAGACATTTATGAATGGAAAGAGGTTTCTGCTTTGAAAAATTAAAGGAATCTACAGCCTTTTCATCCACTGTGGATCCAAATACGTATTGGCATACAAATAGAAATAAATGTGTCTATCACATATGGATGAAAAAAACCAGTCAGAGTTACTTTTCAAGTAGGTAGCTCATTGTTCAATACGATTCCTACATCTGATCCATGGCACACCTAGAGATGAATCATAATTTGTTAATAACAAAGAGTAAAACTTTTTTTGGCAAGGAGAGGAAGTCAATGGTAAAGTGCTGACGGTGTATTAATCTGGGCCATTAACTTAATGGAGAACACCACCAATAATGTCCAAATCCAGAGAAATAATGAATGGGTGTCATCTGAACAACAAGGACCTGTGCTCATTTCAAACCCATAGCAAAGAAATCTTTAGATTAAGACAGGTATGTTTTCAAAAAAATTTAACTTTACAAATGAATTGTATTACAGATGGATGGCGAGCCACCCATTTTGTTTCTCACTTTAACACATTATAGAATTAGAGAGATGGATTTTCAGCCATTCACCTGAAGATATACGACAAATACTTTTCTTTACTTATTTCTTAATCTTCTACTTTCCTGTCTGTGGGATTTTTCTCTGGGAAATTAAATTCTGGCCAGGATATTCCAATGAGCCTGCACTGCTAGGCAAGCTAAATAAGATATTGTGGCATGGCTTTATCTTCTTTTTTTGACTGTTATCCATGTCACTTTCTCTGGTGCTACTGAATATTTGATGACTTCTCAGAGGGATGCACAGCTTATACTTTACTTCCTTCTAAAACAAGTGCTAGGTTACTGATTCGTTTGTAATCCAGTAAAATTAAACTAAATGAGTTAAACTCCTCGGTGTTAGAGTGATGCTGCTGGGTAATAGCCAAAGCTATCAGAAAAACCCAGGTGCCTTACTTTCATAATCTTTTTTTTTTCCAAGAGAACCAGTTTATCAGTCCTAACCCCATAAACAAACATGCCAATGCTATCACTTCTGTGATACACATTTATCAGTATTGACACATTTTATCATATCGTGCTACAGTTTTTTATCTTTTCAGATCTTAAATACCTCTAGATTTCCCTCTGTAAAACAGTTGTGCCCATGAGAGAAAACTGTTAGGAAGGGACATACATATTTAGGATCAATACATTTGATAATCAAGTATTAAAATGAAAACAGGGAGCTTTCCCATACGGAAACAATGAACAGGTTTTTGCAGTGGGTACAGAAACACCTGTACAAGGAAACACTAAGCCACACATGCACACAAAAGCAAATATATATGAAGGAAACATCACCATCAGAGTCAACCAAACTCCCCACCATTACCAGGTGGGATTTTCTCCACCTTCCATCCCCTTACAGGCAATATTTTGTAACAAAAGCTTTCACTGGAAACAAGCACCAGAAAATTCTCTACTTTTTTTCAAGGTTTGGGGTAAAATCAACCTAATATTTCTTTTTCCATCTACGTACTTATAAGGTGTTACTACCCAAGATGCTTGGGTTTAATAATTTATGTCTTTTGGCAAAGCTTTTGCTAACTGTGTAATGCATACAATCATTCTTCCTCTATCCTGTGATTTCTAAATACAGTGGCAAGGGCACCATCTCTCCAAGTCACAAAGACCATCTGACCAGCTATCAGCAACCAACAGACAACCAAGCAAATTCCTCATGGATTCCGCTGGTGGGGAAAAAAAAGAGCCAGTGGAAAGAAACTTTCAGTTCTATCAGTTTGATCTTTACTACAACATGCCTCTGTAGATATTCTCTGCATAATTAAAATGTTCTCCCTTTAGGTTCACTTTATTTTCTGAAGCAAAGATCCTTATCACTCTAACCATAAGAACTAGTGTGAACATATGTACATTATTTTCACTTTAAAATGTGGAAGAGAACTTCAAAAGCTTTTTATTTATTGTAGCTGCTGTGCACTACATATTTGATAAAAACATCATAAGCAGTTTTTCCAACTCCGTAAAGCTATTTAAGGACAAAGAAGAGAAAATGGATACTGTTCTTTTGGGTCCTCAAAGATTATGGAGCCACCACAGTCCCCTGTTTTTTCACATGCATATTGCCAACAGCAAGGATGAAATTAGTTTTTGCAGTGCACAAATAGCTTGGCAATTGGAACTGCCATATAAAGCACTGCCTTGGTTAGCAAGGCCATGGTTTTGACATGGATTACCTACATTCACAATGATAAATATATTAGAATAACAGACGCTTTCATCACGAATCTATGAAAATATCCTTTTATACTTCAGAAATAAATTGACTTCAAGTGATAATTGACTGTACTAGTATGTGGTGCCTCATAGAATAAATAGGTGTGATAAAACAGTTGTGGGAAATCCAAAACAACAATCTTTCTGAGCTCAGGTACAAGCATTGAGGCAAACATACTGTAAATTATTTTGCTCCCCTGGTCTCAGAGAGTGAAGTTCATTTCTGTATTAACCAGTCTTTCAATGTCTTTCCAATTTTTGAGGTGTTGTATACTTCACCACTTACCAGAATGCCCTTCTGGAAGAAGAAAGCAGTGTTAATAAAATCTATTTGTAATGTAGTTATTACGAAACAAAAATCTTACTAGTACTCGCAGGATACTGTCTGTCATCTTCTTCATGGAAATCACCAGCCACCGTCCCCAAAGAGATGTGAGGTGATATAGATGTAAATTCATCATCTGTATGGTGACGGATAAATCATTACTATTTCATTAGCCCAGATGCAATACAGTACTCACAAGTACTTCAACTTTTCTACCCTGCAAGCTTCATTCCTTCATTTATTGGTCCAAGAGAGAAGAAAGACGTAGACTCCACATAAGCTTACTTTAACTGACATAGTAAGGCTATCACCCAAACAGATTATTTGAAGAGGAGAATGTGTTACAGTGATAATGAACATTCTGGCAACGATCTGTTCATGTGACACAAGATCTCATTGTACCTGTACGCCATGAAGACAGGAAGCCTAGAGCAATGAGGGAAGTTATTTGCATTCCCCTCTACTGAGGTATATTCTAGATTTAGTCAAAAAATCTAGACTATGCATGCAAGCAGAGCTGGTATCAGTTGTAATGGCAATCAACAGAAACACACAGCACACACCTTGGGGAATGTGGGGAATGTTTCTGATCCTAGTTCCTTAGCAAGAGAATGTTAGGATTTACCTTTTGTGGTGCTAGCTACATGGCAAAACAAGCATAACATGCCATGAGTTTATCACCAGCGAAAAGTAATTTTATAATCCTAATGCCTGTGTTTGATTTTTTTTTTTAATTTCAGGATATATTGAGGATAGTGATGCAAAATACCAGTATCCTTCACTGGTAAGTCACTGGTGATTTGATAAAAAGCCTCTAGTCACACAGTAAACTTTACTGTACTCAGAGGATGACTTACACCTGTATCCCTAATGTTCAGTGGGAGTGAGTCTTTCAGACCTCTGATAATTTCAGCCACACAAGCAACACATACGATTAAATGAAATACGTAGAAAAGAATACGGCATTTGTATTTGGCAGGACCCCATGAAGTTAGTGGCAACCTACTGTCCTTACCATAATCTTTTCCAGGAATTCCTCTTTCACCTCCTCCAGAAGTATGATCTGGCAGCTGTGAGACTGGAGTAGGACTTCCATAATATGAGGGGCTGGATCTCCTGACGGAGGTATCCATGGGAGTTGTCTCGTGAGTCGATCCACTACCTGCATTTTCATCATCCACCCCTGAGGTTGAGGACTCCCCACCGGTATGACGAGTGCCATCTGCATTGTAACGGGAGCCATCTGCGTTGTCAATGACTGTGGAAACAGGGAATTCAACAGTTCATGCCAAGGAGCTACACAGCTAAAAGAAAGAGTAACACTTACGGATTAATACCCGCTCAGCCATTTTAGCCCTCCTATCTATCCTAGACAATACATCACTAAAATATGTCTAATGCATACATGTTAATTTACGTATTTGTCACATTTGTAGGGCCTACCTTGCATCGCTTATTTTTATCAAACTGCTTGATTTTAACATAAAATCTTGGCATTTGGAAAGTCAATCAGAATTTTAGAATTGGAAGCAATAATTTATTATGAGCATTTTTTTCCTCTTCCCGCCACTTTTCTAACAAACAGCTCATCAAATGTAGGAAGGTTGCTGTCTTGAGCAAATTCTATATGTCAAAGAGATATTACCAGCTCGGAGGTGCTAAAAAAGGTCAAATACCTATATAAAAAATGTTTGGTACCCTGAGACAATCCAAGCTCCATAGGATTTAGAGGAAGACATGTGACTAGTTTCTTTAATTTCTATTGAACACCTCGTAACTTACTTTTCTTATGTTTGGCTGGCTTTTTTAATATTACTGATTGTTTATGTAAAAATAAGGTAACCAGTTACTAAAAACTAAGCAAGTCCATGTCTTTCTAATCAGTACAGTACCTGTTTCATCCTGATTACTGAGTAAAGAAGTATCTATTGTTTTAATTGGCTCACATGCTTTTTCCGCTGTTTCTGTAAAAGAAGGAAAACAGAAAATATTAATTTGAAAAAATGGACAAAAAAATCATATGTATACACACAACAATCGTACATAATCATAAAATATCAGCTTCAGATGAGGACATTTGAAAACAGATTTCCAAACAAATGTTATTCACTGATGCACCACGTTCCCAGGTGGGGCACCTCGAGATTGTTCTGTCAGCTAACTATGAGACTCTTCATTTACACAACCATTCCAGAAAATGGTTGCAATCAGTGCCAGTTAAAACAGCCTTATGACCCAGTTTCAACGCAGGCAGACGCACTGTCATAGTGGCAGTGGCATTTTTAGCTGGCCAGACTCGGTCCTCTCCATGGAGGGCTCTGCACAGGCAGCGTGTGCCCCGCTCCAGCGAGCACTGCTGGCTCCCATGGGCTGAAGTGCCCCACTCGGGGCTGGTGTACGAGCTACCTGCTCATACTGCTGGAAGGGATTAACACTTGGGAGGTGTAACAAAGCTGTGGAGGAGAAAGACATCACCACAGTGGTCATCTGTGAATAATCATCTTTGAGTGACAGACAATGGCAACTCACATGATACTACACCAATGCAAAGATTTTTAATTATATCACCACCAAGAACAAAATCAAAAAAATATCACTGCCATTCAAATCATCAATGAACTTTCCCTACAGCTTTCTGTAAGAACTCTCTGCTTCCACTACGAATGTCACAATCTACTGAAATTTAAGATACTCAAAGTTAGTTTAGATTTTATTTTCAAATAGTATGTTCAGCATCTGTCACGGATTATATACACTTCCCTAATAATTTACTAAAACATTTCAAACTATTAAAAAATTCAAAACTTTAGATGAAAGCAGTCTGCTTCTGACCCACATTGCTGTTCAGCTGCCTCACGTCTGAATGGAGATTTGCCTGAGCAAATACTGAATGAATCTGCAAATAGGAGAGCAGCAGCCATGTCCGTGGGCCTGGGATGGCCATTGCAGGCCTTGGAGCTGCTGCAGGTGGCAGCCACTCCTGGTATTCCTCAAAACACAAAAAACCGCCCTTGGCTGTAAAGCTCATGTGTGCATAAACAGAAGAGCTGAGTGCCATGGCTGACAACAGTTACGTCTTTCAGATTCACTGCTGCAGTGTTTCACTTTACTAAGCCATCATAATGAACTGTTCTGAAACTGCTAAGTTTGTCCCAAGGCCAGAAAGATGATTTAGTTCAAAACACACTGATAACAAAATGGTTGCTGCTGACATGACAGATACACTTCTAGAGACTGACATAATGTATTTCTCCTCAGCTGAAAGCCAGGTTATGTTTATTATATAAGCCCTCATTCCAGTACCTTAAATAGGAGATTACATACGTTATTTTTAGTTAATCTGTTTCTAAAATACACCATAAAATCATCTCCTCACCTGACGCATTGTAACAGTATGCATCGTACCGATCAGTTGTATTCGCCGAAAGTTTGTAAATGCCAGTGGTATTTGCTGCACAAAGAGGATAGGGTTTGATCCGTGGAATAACAATATGCCCCACCACAAAACCATACCTGTGAAGAACAGAGGTAAACAAACCATATTGCTTACTATAGCAGATGACACCTCAAACATCAAGATGCTACAAAGAAGCCATTATTTTTTAAAAGTGCATGCAATTTATTCATACTGTTTTGTTACTTTTTTGTTCCTTGTTCATTTGGGTGTTCCCTTCTCACATCAGTCTCCCACCACTCAGTATCATTTATGTTTAATATCTAGAGAGCTAAACCCATTTAAACTAAATAAGCATTTTACCAGCTAGGGTGATCAGTTCCCCAGGGTGATCAGAGCAAGGCAGTGAATGTGAGGGAGGCGAGAGCACTTTTCGTTCAGTTTGAGTTTGTATTACCTGACACTGAATTCCCATTCTCTAGGGATTCACATTTTCATTGCTTTGACATAACACAGCACTCAGTGACACTTCACTCAGAAGTGTTGAGGGTTCAATTTATGGTACCTGAGCACGTTTAAAGAACAATTGCAACACAGACAATTTTCTGCAAAAACTGACAGCCTAGTAAAATATTCAAATACAAGACTCATTCATCCACAAATTCTTACTGTATCTTTCAGTTGAACAATGTGATTGTTGTGCACAGAGCTCATGTAATTCAGTGAAGACTGTGGTTACATAATGTACAGTACATTATTACTGTTTTGCAATCCTGTAACACCTGATTGATTCCAATGTATTTAACTGGAGATGTGATAGAATGGTAACAAGAACTGGGGTTTGGTTTGGGTTTTGCTTTACTTCTCGAGAGGAATGATTTATCGGGGAGGAGTAAATGTCACAGCTTCGCAGTTTTTTATCTATGAACATCATTCCAGTTTCATGTCTAATGTGCAGATACTTGCAATTCTGAAACTCTCTTGTAGGTGGAATTATAAAGTACTTTACTCACACTCCCAACTGAGCTTACAACGCTGACACTTTACAAACCATTATTGACCTACTTGTGTTATGTTCTGTTGATTCATCTTATTCACATGCATTTTGATGGTTATATGCAGCATATTTTCCCTCTCCTGCTCTAGTTTAATAAGAGCTAAGGTTTACTGACAAGGACTACTACTAGCACAGGATCCACAAATGAAAGTAATAGGGTGGGAGAGTTGGCCAGAAGAAGGGCAGGAAGAAATCCTATCCACATGGCTTTCATGTCCAAATCTGTCCTCTGGTAAATTGTGAAGTAGGGAAAATTGTAACATTAATGAAAAATCATAGCTTACCCCTGGAAAAAAAAATTCCCTCTTCTTCTTTCAATTACCTTTATATTTTAGCTTTAGAAAATACTTTCCATATTTTAGAATACTCATGATTGGTGGCATAGAATTCTCTACCCCTGGGCATTATTTAGGATTTGATCTCTAAATACTGTGTAGTGCTGGGCAATTCAGAATGCTGTGTATGTTCATGTGCTAATGTCAGAAAAAGAACATGCCTACTTTGTTATAAAGGACTTTCCCCTCAGAGTAAAGAACTGTTTCAAGTTTTTATGTGGTACAATTTTAAATTACATTCCCACTTCCCAGAGAAGAATCCTCTAAGAATTCTCTGTTCACATATTTCACCACCACAATACTTGTGAAAGTGAACATGCCAGAACAGGAGATATTTGCAAGCACTATTGATGTCAGTACTATTTCTCATGGTACCAGAGTAAAAGTCTTAAAATTTTGGAGAAATGTCCACTTAGTTTTTCTATGCCAGTTAGAAGATAAATTCCATTTCTCCCTATTTCCTGTTTAAGTTAGACTGCAATAAAGTTGAAAATCTGCTGTCATTTATTTAAACTCCATAATGGTTTGCCAACATCCATCTCCTGGGCTGCAGTGATCATGACCTGGTGGAGTTTGCAGTCCTGGGAGAAATGCGTGAGAAGGGTAAAGTCAAGATCCAGAATTTCAGGGAAGTAAGCTTCCAGCACTTCTAGGAGGTTTTCAATAGGCCTTCCTTAGAAACTGCCCTGAGGGACAAGGGTGCACAACAGAGGTGGCAGGTCTTCAAGGACTTCTTCCATAGAGTGCAAGAGCTCTTGATACCATTTTAAGAAATGAGGAAAGCAAGCCAAGAGACCTGCATGTCTTTGTTGGGACTAAAGGACAGGAAGGAAATGCACAGGCAGTGGAAGCAGGGTATCAAAACCAGCTGGGGTATAAACACACTGAGAGCAGCCTACCCAGAAAAACCTCGGGGTACTGCTGGATGAGATGCTGGACATGAGCCAGCAGTGCCTGCTCGCAGCCCAGAGAGCCAAACACATCCTGGGCTGCATCCAAAGCAGCGTGGGCAGCAGGTCAAGGGGGGAGATTTTCCCTCTCTGCTCTGCTCTGCTGAGACCCCACCTGAAGTGCTGTGTCCAGCTCTGGGGTCCCCAGCACAAGGACATGGACCTGTTGGAGCGAGTCCAGAGGAGGGTCATGAAGATGATGAAAGGGACAAAGCACCTCTGCTATGAGGAAACACTGAGAGAATTGGGATTGTTCAGCCTCGCATTTTTTTATATTAGTATTCACTCAATATTTTTAATTAAAAGTTTTCTGTAACTTCTGGTCTCTTGGACTAGTTATTTTTTGAGAAACTAGAGAGTCTGTATTATCCACATTTGTTGCCCTATACATCATTAATTACAGCAGGTAATTGGGTCAATTGACAACATGGTTTTGAGTTTTTTAATAACTACCGTAACTGTCTTCTGAAAAATCTCCATTCACAGATTACAGGAATGCACTAATACTGTGGCCATTTTTCACTGGGATGTCAAGAGTTCATCGCTCACAGCAGCACCTGCTGCTTTTTACTGTGCCTTGGCAAGACCGAGTTCCATACATGGCATACACCATCCTCAGTCTATGACCTCGCATTAGGTCCTTACTTTTCACATACTTATCTTACCAATTGTTTAGTGACACAGTATGATCTGAACATCTTCCTGATTAGTTTATTATCCCGACAATCTTTTGTTATCTTTAGATTTTATCTGTGAGGGGTTATGATTTTTTTTAAAGATAAATGGTAAAAACTATATGCATCAAGGACTTATTTATTACTGGACCCAGAGCAAACACACACATGCACAAAGATGTTTTGTTCATTACAGAATATAACTTATTTAACTAATCTTAATGGCTACAGTACGTAAAATGTAATTATTACACCAGTGTCATGATACACTATGTTTTCAAGAATTTCTTTACCTGCAAGTTTCAAATCCAGACTCGTGAGCTTCCTTCAGCTGCTCTAGTGTTGCCAAGGTGCTGTTGAGAGCCCTGCAGAGTTTGACTGCTTCAGGTCTTGTGAGACTGTAGCGACCATTTTTTTCAACATGAAAAACTCCTCTGTATCTGCAACTTACATTGAATTCTGTTATCAAAGCAAAAGAAAAAAAAAAGATGTTAAAAATTTACACCTAAGAATTTAGACCTTCAGTGAAGACCTGGAAATCATTTATTTTCAAGTATAATGCTTTCAAAGCAAACCAGCAACAAGTAACAGCTACCAATTCATCACGAAAAAGCACTGCCACTTTCTATCACTTTCTTCATACTTCTCCTCTTTGGGCTGAGGCATGAGCCAAATCTCCAGCCTTCCCAAAAATAGCCATACATGTTTTTGTGAGGTATCTAGGACTTTTAACATACCATTAACACTAATGTGCAGAAGAAAGAGTTAACAACAATAATAATATCAATACAAATAAGAATAATCACGTGCGTAGAGAAAAATGGGGAAACAACAACACACTTCAAAGCAATGTGAATTAATTTTGCTTCTGCCCCACCTTTCCCTCAAGAGAAAAAAAGCAGTTGCAACTCCAGACTAGAATGACAACTGCAAAGTGCACTTCACAGGAGTAGCTATTATTTCCAGTGCAGAGAGGAGCATGACTCATTTTTATCTTAATTTTAATGGAAGTTCCATGTGCAAGAAAGGGAAAAATAGACCAGTCTTCTCCAATATTAAAAGGGTGTGTCTGTACTGTCTATTTGAAAAAAAATTACATATAATAACTGTTTTACTAAAAGACACAAAATGCAATTCATGCACATTTGCATTGACACATTCCATATAAATAATGAGCAACGCTCCTAATGTAATTTTTTGCTTGACAGTCTATTTCACAGATGTGAAAGTAAACAATAGGAATCAAGGCATGCACTCTTTCTTCAATTACTTTTGTCCATTGGTAAACTGATGTTATTCTGTGTACAGGGTATTTACTCAGTGCAAACTGCAAGGGACATTCCTTTCCATAGCTCACAGGAAACACTCAAGGAGATAAAATACCAGATTAGACCCAGATGTATGATGCATGAGAGGACAACCACTATTCACAGTGTAGGTAGGAGTCCAATAGTATTGATGCTTGCTTGTCCAAAGGAGCTCAAAAGCTGTGCAGCCAATCTTGAATACTTGCACCATAGGCAACAGAATTAATCATTATTGTTATTTGGATAGCCTTCCCACAAAAAGAATGGAAAAAATACCTCTTGTCCCACCGTTTCCCCTCCCCCAGTATTTTGGCTGACAAAAAAATCAATTTGTATTGCAGACCTGTTTAACAGTCTTGCTGACTACAGCTCCTAATATTTTTAAAATTTTTATTTTCACACATTATTAAAAAATATATGGCCCTTCTGCCACTCCTTGACTACTGCTATGGGATGGAGCTGCTCTCACAGCTGCCATGCAAGTGACTTCTACTTTGGCTCCAAATATTTCATATTCAAAGCCTGACATTGCCTTGGAAGTTGTCCAGTCAGTAGCCGTATTAAGCTGAAACAACCTAGACAAGCAAAAGACTTCTCTTTAGTTTTCTCTTCTTGATCCTCTCTTCCTAAAACATATTCTGTGAAGTCCAAGACTTAACGTTAAATATGGGGATCAGATCATGAAATTTTTTTTGATTACTTTAAAGTAACAAGCTCAGTGATTCTGGAGCTAAATTTTCTTGGAGCATCAACATCTTTTCTTACAACTTTAGGCTGATTTCTGAAAAGCTTTTGCAGCGAAAGCAGATACCACATACACTTGCTTTGGGTTCCATTTGATCACAGTTAATCCTAGACTCACTGAATTATAAATTGAAGCTCACTTTTGCTTAGAGTGAGTTGATACAGCTGCCATTAAACCTCAGCCCATTCCTGGTTTTAAACACTACAATTTATGCTCCATTACCACTCTGAGACTCAGTCATAGTCAGAATTCCATGTAGAGAGTCAATTACTTAGATTTCCACTGTTTAAAAAGTAGGCTTATTTACAGAAATAGGCTTAATGGAACTATGTGTAGAATACATGCCTGCACATGTGTACGTTTTCCATGGAAAAGCTCGGCCCGAGTACACCCTGCACACCGGGACGCTGCTGGGAGGTACCAGGCTGACTGCACGTGCGCTGCCCAACTGCACTGCACGCACACGCAGGAGCAAAGCCAAAGCTCCCAGGAAGCCTTGCTCGTGCAGCGTGAGAGATCACGTGGGTGTCCAGGAAACCCCAGGCAAAAGTGTGGCAATCCAGTTCTCAAAACTGGGTTTGAGGCCATCCCATTCATTGGCACTGTGCCCTAACGTAATGCTGAGACAGCACCTTTGTTTTTACTTTGATGGTATCTTCTACGCCTACTATTCCAAGTGTACCACTGCTGTAGCAGAGACACTCTGTTCATGAAGAACTTAGTGTGGAAAAAGGACCAAAGCAGTACCCAAAACTCACATGGTACTTCACGGTCGAAGCAAGCTGCGTAAACTCAGCATCTACTCTTTGAAGACAGTAATTACCACATTTTAAAAATGAAAAACTACAAACCCAGAGCTGTCAGGGAACACAGTATTTTTACTTTATAATCTTGTATTTTAATGTCCACACAATGGGGACCCTTAACTGAATTAATGAAAAAATTTCTGATCACACCAATAAATACCTTATCAAAAATAAATGATGGGATCTGAACCAAATTAAGACCTTAATTTTTTTTTCCATGCTGAGGCTTATAGAGTAATTTTGAGTTAAGGAAGAAACATGACTGTCAAATTTAAATCAAAACACATATTTCACCTTTCCCCATAGGGCAGGAAGGTCAAATCCATCAATTTTATGTTGATGTTACTTAGCTGGCTTTAACAGAGTTATGAAAAAGGTGAATTTTTATTCTGTTCCAAGAGACAAGGCAATGCAAAACTCATATTGTGTGACAAACTGTTGCTGATCCTTTTAACATTTTTGAACTATCAAAGGGGCTGACTCAGAGTGGACTCACAGTGAAATCACCAACAGCACGCAAACCTTCCCTCGTTCCCCCTCTTAGAGCTGTCTGGCTTTGGGGCCTGACACGCCACAATCCTTCCTTTCTTCTTTCATCCACATGATCTGCTACAGCTGTTTAATTGCCTTTAAGAAGGCAAACAGTATGAAATATGTCTGAATTGTCATAATCATTAATCTCACCCAGACTATGAGATTGGGTGACACAAACCAAAGCCATGGAACGTTCCTAAGTCTGTGCTGAGTTTTATGAGCATGGAAAACATAAACTTTCACACAGGCCATTTCTCCCCGTCTTTCCCGGGATTTCTGGTGCCCTCTCTCAAGCAGCTGCATGCAAACCTTTCTCTGCTACCACCATTCACATATCTAAACTAGGCTCAATTAATACTTGTCAGCCAAAATCACTAACTTCAGTTCCCCAGACAATTTGCTGGTTAGAGCCCACTGGTGGGATAGAATCGCCTCACACAGACTAAAGAGCATTGTCCTGTCAGAGAAGTTGAGTTACACCCTGATAATTAATACGAGAGGCTTGTTAGAAACTGTCACTGTAAGAAACCAGGTGCAATTTCCATTTCCACCCTGATTCTGCAACCCTTATGTATAATGAGTAACACTGACTCACGCTAACTCTTCCCATTGGAATTGATTTTCCATTAATATTTTTGGTGTACTGTACGGGTGTCTCATGCACTACTCCCTGCTTTTCATTGTTTTTGAGACACCACCTGGAGGTTTCATTCTCAAGGTGGATGCTGTCTTGTATTTGAGAGAAAAAAAAAAAAGCAGTTCTTTTAGCAACTGCAGAGATACATCAAAGTGGAAGATTTGCAAGCACCCTGCCCACTTGAACGAAAGCATGTGTAAAACTTGTACGTTGTTAGCAGACTTCTTGGTAAAACCGCATGCTGAATTGCATGGCAACCAGGAAACGTTATGGGGATGTGTTCGTGGGGATTTTCCTTTTCAGTTTGCGGTTCAAGATGATTGATGGGTCACCAGGATGTGCTAAACTGGGGCTGACAACAGACAGAACTAGAGGTTTCACAGTGCGTATAGTTTTCATTCTCTTCGTTTTAATAGAATATAGGATTTACATTTATTGTAAGAACTTAGTTCTAAATTTATTAAACTAGCTCTAGGCAGATATACATGGGTAGATGTTTCCTTATAATCACAGATTACTGAATCTTGTACTGACACTTCTGAATAGGAACAACCACCAGCTTAGCACTGATACCTACATTTTGAATATTATCACCTGCTGTAAATGCATGCTAGTAATGAAGTAGCAAAAAGTAACATATTGGAAACAGATTAAAATATGTTTAAAAGAAAATCCTAGCAACTACAATTCCTCTCCAGGCACATCTATAAATTGGGCCACATGAGTCCTAAAATCTGAGGAGGTCTGGACAGTCCAGACCTTGTCTCTCAGTTCAGACCTATCTCGACTTACGCCTAGTTTTTTACTTGTTTCTCAAGAAAACTACTTCATGGCTAAATAAGAATGCATATTTTACTTCTGACTTGAGGAAATGGCCTCTGAATACAAAATTTCATATGGAATGGATTAATGAAACATTTTAGGATCCAAAACATTTTGTCAGTGTATACATTAATTTAGCCTGACTACCGCCATTTTGACATCTGTGAGAACTTAAATGTACAAAAACTATAATTCAGTGATTACCTAATACACTACAACACACATGGGCCTGGAAGGCATTATGTGCTGAGTATTCCACCTTTTTTTTAGAGTCTATTAGTAAAAAACTTCACTCAAGCAACTCGTGGCCCAGGCAACTGTAACAGGATACAGAGGCTTTTACCTTTATGTCAGAAGCTGGACTAAAGCCCAAGTCAGTGACGAAAACCACTGGATAGCTGTTTGCTAGGTTATGTAAAATGATTCACTAATCCCAGCCACAGTCACTAATAGACACGTGTCGACATCATTAAAACACACCTATACTCGAATCCCTCGGGGCTTGATGAGGAAGGGAAAACTGTGCTGGGAAAGTAAGACTCAAAACTGGGATGACTACACACTGATCAAAATTCAGAAGTCAAATTTGCAAGATCCACGCGAATGAAGAAAGCAGTACGTTACCATCCCAACACAAAAGCGCCAAGGATCAAGCCACATGTATAATCATTAAGTGTGCCTGGTTTTGTGCTCTCCCGGTTATGATATTCTTGTTCTGCTAACCACCATTTTCTAAAGAAAGTAGAGAAACAAATCCAGAAATAGACCACCTACACCATAAGCAAGGCTTTTCCAAACAGCGACAATGAAAGTAAGTCTTTACGGATTCTTGGGAGCTGTCCGATGAAATACTTTCCTTGGAGCATTGCCAAGTTGTGAAACCTACAATGATTTATAGGAAATACATTTCCAGATTTAGTGGCAATAAACCATACTTTTGGTTTTCAAAGTACCCCTTGTGGACACTTAAATGAAGCAAAATAAGGGGTTTATCTTTCAGATTGAAACTGCCTTTAATTCTGAAATTAAAATAATTAGTCTGCACAAAATAGAGTAAAATCAAATCACTTAAGAAAGCTAGGTTTGAATGTTTACATGGCTGCAATACATGCAGATGGTTTAAGGAACCTAGACCAAAGTTTCCCTCAGGAATTTTTTTAAATGTCATATTTTCATTATAGTTTGGAATAGAAAAATGTTCTAAGCCTTGAAAATTTTAATGGGAGAGAAAAACCCCACACAATTATATCCCTAATAGATAGCTGACATTCAGTGGGAAAAAAATTCTCCGCACACCTGGCTTTTTAAAGACAGCAACATCCAGGAAAACACTTTAAAAGGGATTTACCTGCATGTTTGCAAGGAGTTCCTGCTATAAACAGAG
This sequence comes from Lycocorax pyrrhopterus obiensis, assembly GCA_014706295.1. Classification (NCBI taxonomy): domain Eukaryota; kingdom Metazoa; phylum Chordata; class Aves; order Passeriformes; family Paradisaeidae; genus Lycocorax; species Lycocorax pyrrhopterus. The sequence continues at coordinate 17,247,372 of JACSVZ010000007.1, read as the reverse complement.
ACAACGTATTCTTAGTACTTGGGTGTGGTGACAAGAAAGTGAAGATGACTCTCCACAGATCCAAAGGTGTAAAGTCAGAACTTTCTTTGAAGTTGTGCCTAAGCTGTGCCTACTACCCAGTTATATTTGGGTACCTAGTAATTCAGTCTGAAAAAGCAAATAAGAGTGTAGCTTTCTCACTTTCCTGTGTGCTGCTAACTGCCTGAAAAGTCATGAGACAGCCATGCTAACCTTGAGGTCCAAGTGGGCTGACGTGGATCTCTGCAGTGAAAAAGAGATGTGGCTGGAGGTATGCACAGAGGCCCGAGAGGATACACTGCACTAGGAGGTTCTCCTTTCTCCAACAAAAATTAGCAAGTATTCCTTGCATTTCTGTATCACTCCAGGAAGCGCACACTGGAAATGGGATGCGGGACAAAGCTCAAGCTGCTGACTTTCTTCTAAATTGTTGTTCCTAATGAATCTGCCGACTGATCATCAAAGTATCTGTTTACTGATGGACAAAAATCTCCAGTCTCTTACCTGACAGCTCTCCTGGCTACTGCTTTAAAACAATGGGTGTGGGGGTACTGCTATTAATAAATCAAGAATTCACAGAGTCACTCAAAATGCAAGTAAGTACAAGAAATATGCTTCAGTCCCAGGCAGCTGCTGTAGGAAGAAAAGAATTGGCTAATGCATCTTCCAATCTTTATCTGCCTGGCAACTGTTGCTCTGGTAAACATCCTGTGCGAGCCCATACTGTGTCATCACTAATGATAAACCTCCTTGCTGCTGAAATTAATATTAGTCTTTTTGTAATAGTCTCACCCAATAAGGAGCTGAAAGTTTTCAGACTACAGTAGAACGTGGTACAGCTGTGCAGCACCTCAGGGGAAAAACTGCAGGCAGTGACATCATAGTCTGCAATTAGTTATCTGATATGCCCCCCTCGAAATGATGAAACCATAATCATCATTGCCGATACGAGGAGAGCTCCAGGCTGTACAGTGAGCAGTCAAACCCCAAAGGCTGAGTAACAAGGGCTGTGAGGAGAATCAGTTGGGACCAGTTCCATGCAATCCAGGTGAAGAAACACACGAAACAAAGCTGGAGAATAACAGTTGGAGTCTGATTTCCACTGTTTGACCAATTTAGTTATTTGGGATAAAAGCAGTTGACACACAGAGTTCCTCAGATCCCCAGACAGATCCCCAGCCTGGAGCCTAAAGGGCCTTATTCCTATTCCCTGCTCTGTCACTTATCCAATGAAAGAAAGGAACCTCAGGAATCTTTTCAAAAGCTCTGAAAGCCAGCCAGTTAAAACAAAGATAACATTACTCTGGTAGACATACTGAAAAGAGGAAGGCTGCTCAGAATATCCCTCACAATGTAGGACATGATTTATAGAAGTCAAAGAGAAAGTTCTTATGCAAGCTTCTGATGATGGAAGAGAATATTGTCACATCCACCACTCCCTTAGGTTTTTCCCTAATACAAGAAGGGCAGGGATCCCACAGCCTGTAACCAGATTGCCTAGGCCAGCAGGCAACCTCTCCTGGAATTTTTGGTGGTAACATATTTCCATTTTCTGGACCCTGTGTGACTCTATCCATTCATACTAGGGTTTCAAGAATCTTGAGATTTATACTGAAAATGCTGACTAGCAAGTAACTTTCCTAAGAAGTATGCAGGTTATTCATACACTAAGCTACATGTGCAGTTAAATTTCTTTAATAATTCTTACAATCTCAGTTATGAATCTTCTGGTACTGGTTTAGTAAAAAGGCACATTTAATAACTAGAGTTTGCAATAAACATTAGTAGGTACACAATGCTGTTGCTATCACAAACATGGTGAGAATAATATTTTTCCTATTAAAAAAAAGTTTATTTAAACGTAACAATTTATGAGAGGCGGCGAATATTCTCTTGCTTAAGGGAAGAACGGGAAGGAGGCACTGGCAGTGTGGCCTTGATATTCTGTGATTTCAAATGCTACATTAAATCCTACATATATTTAGGCAGTGGAGATACGTAAAGGCAATGCACTATTGCTTGCATGCAATCATCCTCAAATTGCGAAGCATCATTTCCCAAAAGTGTTGGACTCATTGTGAAGCCAGTGATTTTGTTGTGATGCTCAAATATTCTAGTAATCTGTTTTAATGAGATACAGCTGGATTTTACAAAAAGATCCAGACCTAAATCCGTATTTGAATGGTAAATGATACAGTGGCAGACCTCAGTTCAGATACAGTGAGCTTTACGGCATTGGATTCATTCTGAGCAAGAGTCAATTCAAGCAGCAGCTTGGGAATATGCTACCTTAATAAATACAAAATTTGAGACAGTTACTAATTAATAAAGCACCAGAATATTTTTTCCCCCACCAAGGATATTACTGGAAGCAAAACTCATCAGGTTGTTTATCAAGTGCACTAGACAAAGCATCCATCCAGGAGATAGGAGTACCGGCTGGGAGAAGAACTCATTGAGAGCAGCCCTGACGAGAAGGACTTGGGGCTTGTCATGGATGAAAAGCCGGCCATGAGGCACCTGTGTGTGCTCCCAGCCCAGAAAGCCAAGAGCATCCTGAGCTGCATCCAAGGGAACGTGGCCAGCAGAGCAAAGACATGATTCTTTCCCTCTACTCTGCCCTCGTAAGACCCCACCCGGAGTGCTGCATCCAGCTCTGGGGTCCCCAGCATAAGGACATGGACCTGTTGAAGCAAGTCCAGACGGGGGCCATGAAAATGACTAGAGGGCTGGAGCACCTCTGCTACAAAGAGAGGCTGAGAGAGCTGGGGTTCTTCAAGCCGGAGAACAGAAGGCACCAAGGAGGCCTCATTGCAGCCTTGCAGTACTTAAAGGGTTTTTTTTAAATGGGGAGTTTTTTACACAGGCAGATAGTGACAGGACAAGGGGAGACAGTTTTAAACTAAAAAAGATTTAGATTAGATGTTAGGAACAAGTTCTTTACTGTGAGGGTAGGAGGCACTGGAACAGGTTGCCCAGAGAAGCTCCACCCCGTGAGTGTTCAAGACCAGTTTAGATGGAGCCCTCAGGAACCTCATTTAGAGGGTGGCATCTCTGCCAACGGCAGGGGGGTGGAACAAAATGGTCTTTGAAGTCCCTCCCAACCCAAGCCACCCTGTGATTCTGTGATGTCTCTTAGAAACAGCAGAAGTAGCTGACACAGTGAGAAACGACTTTTCCAGGTGATTTGCTACCAATCATTGTGCATAGATCCTACTGTCTTCCTTGAACAGTTTAAAAACACATCTTACACAAACCTTGCTATAACAAACTGCTAATTCATCTGACTCATAAAGCTGCTTTCTCTGGGAGGGTGGGAGATATTGGGCTACTTCCCAATACAGAAATCAATTCCAGATACCAAACCAGTAAATTAAAAAGCAAAAGAGAGGTTTCAATTAGTTATGTAGCCATGACTATCACTGTGGATGTATTTGTATCACATCAGGGGTGGAAAAAAGGTGTTAATACATTGCCTTGCAATTGCTGTGAGTCAACAGTAATATGATTGTGACTGTGTTGATAAAATGGCATGACCTGAGCACTATGAGTAATAAAGTCAGACAGAAGACTGATACTGTTAAGAAATTCAGTGTAGGTCTGCAAAAAATTGGTTCTGTGGGTGTTTCAGAAGTTAGGAAAATCCTTACTCTTACTCATAAGGAGTATTTTCTCACACGGATTGTTCAGCTGAAGGAAGGATTGCACAGCCAGACTCAGTGATGGATTGCCAAACAGTAACTGAAGAGAGTTTCCTGTTTTTATGGTTACAGTTTTCAGAGAATGCTCTGGTCCTCTGTGCTCTTGTTCACTTCCCATCCAGCAGAATAATATTTGCACAAGAACATTTTTCTTACGATTAATCATAATGCTTCTTTCAGCTGAAACAGCCCTGTATGTGAACTCACACCTGCTTTCTGAAACTGAAGCAAAAGAAGCACTAATCTTGTTGATGGGACAAGAGGCTGGGACTTTGCAGAAGATGTTCTATTTACAGCTACACTGCTTTCTCTCTGTTGTCCTACCTGTGAGGTGGGGATAAAAACAATGACTTCCCATGGGCTATAAAAATCACTAATCATTATTTTCTGCTGGCAGCATGGTTGTCAGTTCACTTCTTTCTCACTAGTTGGAAATATTCTTTCTCTGTTAAATACTACTATATCTAGACTTTAAATTTTAAGTTCTAGGGTAATTTAAACACATTCAGACTCCAGCTCTGCTAGATGTGTTGGTTATCAGATAAGGTAACTCCCTCTTAACTAAATGTTGTAATATTTATGTGAACTCCATGCAATGCACAGAAAAAAGAAAACAACAAAATTTCAACAGAGACATCACCTATTTCTGAAGTGAGACATTGAGAAAGCCTAAGATGTCAAATCTGTTTCAAGAATTCAAGTTCTTGTACAATAGTCAGAAGAATCCAGCAGCTGACAAACAGAAGGAATACATCTCAGACGTGCTGGTGTTGAAATGTTTGAATGTTTAAGGTACTGGAGGACGTATTGAGGAGAGATCACTTGTTTTTGTTAACGCCCACATTGAGCTTTGAATGTGGATGCGTATCAAGCAAATGTTATCAATAAATACTTTATTAGGTTATTAATGGGTATAAGCCTTGCTGGGCCCAAGACTTTCAATGCTGTGGTTATGCTATATTTTTTTAATGGGTTTGTGACAACACAGAAGCAATTGAAGAAAATAACATAGTCTATATTTTATTTTGAAGGGTAGGCTAGTCAGGCAGGGAGAGCTTTTTTAATTTTTCCTCCTTTGCTCAGCAGAATAAATTAATTAAAGAGTTTATTCATTTGCAAATGCAAAATTTTGGAAAGAAATTCTACTGATCTTTAAGGGCACTGTTGCAACATCTTACCAGTCTTGCACTGTTCTTTATGCAATATATTGTTTATGCTGCACTAATTTATGATAGGTCTGGTCCCCACTGGCATACATATAAGTAATAGGAGTTGTTAAGAAATATAAAAGAAGAAAAACTATCTCCAGCACCAGAAAGAAACACAGACTACTTGTTATATGTACTACCTGGATTAAAATAAATTCTCATCAAAGCATTATCAGAAATCAAATTCAAATTTAGTCATTGGTCTTAACAATCTCCTTCTCACAGGATATATCTCCTCCTGGAAAACTGGACAATTGGGCTTTTCTCTAATCCACATGAACCCACAGAGCCAGAAAACACTGTCTAGTGTGTGTGCCTAGAGATGCCCTGAAAAATCACCTGAAAAACTGTGCTGATCTTACCCTTCCATGATGCTCTAAGATCGCCCCTGCTTCACTGTTTTAAAAAAACAGTTAATGTTGTGCTCTGTTCAGTGTGAACACAAACAATATCACTAATAGATAATGTGTGAGACTTGGCAGGACAAGAATATGTTGAGAAAATAAAGCAAAACTACTCTAATCTTTTCCCACACAAAAAGCAGCCAGGAAATTAAGCCATAAGAATAAAAGGAGAAGGAAAAAAAAAAAAAAGGAATGACTAGAACTGATCTTGTAGAAACGTCACAAGACACAAAAATCATCATGGACACTCTTAGAAGAGCTCTGCAGCATTTTATACCACAACAGGGAGCAAATGGGTCCAGGGTTTTACTGAGGCAAGCCACAAAAGCAGGAAAGAAACTTCCCTCTAGGCAGTCACCATGGGAATGTGTCTCACATGCTCAGAGTGTCTGCCAGTTTCTACTTTTAATACAAGAATTGTTAATGGGATAAGTGCTTGTCTAAAACCTTAGCTGTGCCCGCTCAGTGATGAATTGGAACCACCAAGTATCTCTTCTCAGTAGGCTATAAAATGATTTTGCTACATTCTGGAAAAGAGGAGTTTAAAAGTTTAGAGCTCAATATGCAACCTCAAGAAAGACACTTTTGTTTTCTGTACTAGGAGAGATTTTGCTCCTCACAAGAAGACAAAGTTACTCTGACTAGTGCAATGGAAGAGTGGTATTTTGTTAATACAATTTTACGAAGTCACCAGACACTCCAGCCCTACAGCCTTTCCCAGAGCATCAAGCCTTTATGAACAAATACCCCCAAAACTTCAAGAAGACTGTTGATATTTATAACTAGAAAATATTTGTTCAAACAGGAGTGAAACTTGACTAACTTTAAGACACCATTCTTCAGTTAATGATTAAATAAATTTTAAAGTTCTTGAACCTAAAGAAGTGTTAAGTCTGACAGTAGGGCAAAAGATGTAAGTCAGTTCTCACCTGGCAAACTGCTTCAAACATCCCCAATCATAAAAAGATAAGCATGGAATAAGAACTCTTTAAAGAAGCTCTACTTTGCATTTGCTGTTGTCTAACAGGAAACAATTGTTATTGAACTGAAAACAGCTGCTGGTCCTCAGTGCGTATAGAGACAGCAAACACACAAGTAAACAGGATAAAACTGTCAGAGCAATAAAGTCTTATCTGATTTTTACAGCACTGCTACTGGCGAAATTGATTTAAACAAAGTATGTGTTATTTCACTTCCATGTTTTAAGTGTTCCTATATGTCAAATTTATGCATAAACAATATACAGGAACAGAGAACAAAACACTACATTTATAAATATGAAGACTCATTAGCGAAAGAAGCTCTTTTTTCTACGCTTACACACCTGTGTAAATGATGGAAAGGGAAAGGACATGTAAATAATGAAGGACACCTAATCAAGCAGGAGGAGGAAAAATAAGGAAGTGAGTGAAAGATGCGTTCAGGCCGCACCCTCAGTGTCTTCATTATTAATGAATCATGTTTCTTTATAATTGGCAAATACTACTTTCCCTTGAACCTGCCTGGTTAACAATTCCATATTCCTTGTGCAGAAGCTTTATCCAGAGCACCAGGATGGAGCTAGGAAGACCTGGCTGTCCTCAGCAGTGGCATATTGTGTCACTCCTTCGTCTCCTCATTCTGTGATAGGGACACTCCACCTTGCTGGCCGATGGCAAAGAGTAGGTAAAACATTCCCACCCCATCCACCCCTACAGCACTGCTGAACTATTGCATTTACATGCTGCAGAAGAGCATATTCCAGCCTGTTTAGTCTGTTTTGAGTGGGCACGTGGGCTCAGAGAGCTCCCCGCAAACAGCCGCAGCCGTGCTGCCCTGGCACGCATGATCCCAATCCCTTGCTGATACGCCTCCCTGGTGGCAAGCTGTGTTCTCTCTGAGAGGCTGCCAGCTTAAGGCTGGTGCTTGACTTTTAGACCCCAGCTTGGCCAGCAGCTTGCTTGCTGCCTGGGCACTCGCTTACATCTGCTCACAGGGGCCTGGGTGCCCACAGAACAACCACTGAGCTTCAGTTAACCTCTCACTTGTGTATGGGAAACCTGCAAGAAACTATTCATTACAGCTACCCACACACACCACACCCTGCTTCTTTACAGACACCTATCCATTAACAAAAATAACAATAAAAAAGCCCCCTAGGGAAACGTACTTCTGAGAACCTGTTTCGCTAACATGCTGTCACTGTGAGACATACATAATTAACAAAAGCTATGCCATGGCAGGTTTTTTTTCACTACTATACGTTCTGTCAGGGGCAGCATCTTATTTACGAAAGCAGATATTTTGCAAAACAGACATTAATTGTGAAGTTAAGGATTGCAGGCTAATGCCCTTTTCCTAGGCAGCTGTCAGTTTGCACCCTGGCAATCTCTTTTATAACCCTCTCACACTGCTTTTGGAACAGTATCATTAGCAGAAAGAGAGATGGAAGTTTTAACACAGCTGCTGCATGTCTGACATTTTTTTTTTCTGGTTTGTTTTTTTCTTTTAAGACACAACACACTCTCTTAGAGCTTCCAGCTACTAAGTTGCATCAATCATCAAGAGAAAAGAGAAAAAAAAGTGAAGCAATGTATTTTTCAAACTCCAAATGTAAGTAGAATTCAGGTCTTCTCTGTAATTTTTTCTTTGAATTAGCATACCCTGCTTGTGCTTTCATGTTTTCAACTGCTAAAACAGTAGATTATTCTTCCACTCCTTTTGTCTCTTCTGGATTTTTGTGTTGTTTTGGGTGGTTTTTTTCAATGTTTCACAATCTGAGAATTGAAGGTTATTGTACCAAAATAAGATTGCTGCATTACATAAAGTTGCCAGTGTTGTCATATAGAGGAATTGGAAAGTCCCAAAGGCATTGCTTACAAAAGAAAGTTCAATTATGTTCTTAATTGAAAGCACAGACTCAAAAAATGACTGCAGGATTCGTTAGGCAGGAAACAGTCACGGAGGTTTGAACTTTAAATTGCAATTAGCTGAACTCTCTGTCTGACTGGAAAGATTCTCCAAGGAAAACCCCTCTTTTTCTCAGTTGCCACTTCGCATTGCTGCCTGCAAACTCATTCATATGATGAGCTGCTGTGCCGTCCCTTGGGCGGGGGCAGCTCCGGCAGCCGCGGCAAGGGAGGGAAATCACAGCCAGCTGCTACTGATATTACTGCTGAGGCACGGTGGGGAGGCTTGTGATTGAGCGGGGAGGAAGCTGATAAACACAGCACTGACTCCGTCCTCTCTGCCACTACTATTAGCAGCACCCATAATGGTCACTGATAATTACAGTGTCTGATAGCTTTGAAATTATTATTGCCTCTCTGGGAGGGAGAGATGACTGTATGTTAAGAGATGATGGACTCCTGGAAAATGACCAGCAGCTACACCAAACTGGCTTCACGCCTACAGTCATGGATAACACACAGAGAACGGTCCAAACCACGAGGTTTGTCACAGAGAAACCCTGACAGGTAAAGGCAAAGAACAAAATAGATTCTGGATGTGTTTTACTTTGTAGCAACTTGGAAGTTTGCATTTCTCTATTTTAAGAATTCAGTGCTGACAAATTGAATCAGCATGCTCCCAGATGCCAGCTGATGCTAAAACACGATGTGTTTTGAACACCATTAGTTGTTCCAGTGCAATGTTGCATTGTTCTCAAAGCAGGCAAGATTACTGTGGTGGGTCACGTTTGTTTCACATTTATCCTCTCTGTGAAGTTGTACTTCACAGACAACCATGTGCATTCAGCCTTGGTCCTGGAAAAAACAATTTTAGAAGGGAGTTTTGCAGAACTCCTTCCCTTGCTCTCCCACATATCATTCTCTTGGAAAAAAAGACCAAAACCAAACAGTGATATATAAATAACAGAATACATATCATATGAAGAGGAGAATTATCATCTTCCATATTGACTGTATTTTCAAACACTTATCCCTTAGTTCTGGAACAAAAATGTGATGCAAGAAGACCAGATAGCAGATGGAGAAGCCTTTTTACAGCATCTGGAACGTCAAAAACTTTTAAGTTCTTTGACTGATTTACCCTCTCTTTACAAAAAGAACTCTACGTTGTTTTTTCTCTGCTTCTCTGCAATGTATTTTAGTACCAGTCAACTACATTCAGAACTAGTATTATCACATCTTTTCAACAAGTATTTTAGCAGTAATGAGCTCATGATTCTCTCTGGTGTTTATCTATCAGCATGTCATGATATCTCCTGCTGCTGGCACATTCTTGATACAGTCGAACCTCACGCATGTTTAGGTGATAGATGAATAACTGCAATGTTCACACTACCTTCAAGTCAGATCTATAAAAGTCATGGGAACTCTTCTGGAAAGAAAGATACACCACATATAGATGAACATTTTGTTTAACCTTGGCTAGAGCCACCAGTGGTTTTAAAAGCATTTACTTTAAAAAGTTCTTCCTCAATTGTATGATGCTATCTGTCCTCATTAAGCCTTTCTCTGACTTCCTGTTTTCAAGGTAATGGCTCTTCAGTGCAGTGAACACCAGCGCCTAAAGAATCTTCACACATTTCTCCAAAGACTGCAAGACAATCCTCTGCCATGGTTTGTTGACTCTGTGTGTGTGCATCTTTCAAGGGCAGCTACGTAACCCTTCCACTAAACAAGGACGGCAAGTTCAAGTGAACGCTTAATAAAGTCTAGTTACTCTGTAGCTTTGGGAAAACAGCCAAGATACACACTGTAAAGGACTAGAGTGAAAATAAACTAGCACAAAGAGCTTCTTCAAACTGCTTTATTTACAAATTTACACATTAGACATGTAAACCAAGGGGCAGGCAGGCCTCTTCCTTTGTGACTGATAAGCAGCTGCAGTAGCCCTGTCTCAGAGCCCTACCTTGTGCTAACAGCCAAGCTCCCTCCTCCCACGGGCAGACTCATTCTCCCTCTTTCCATTTCATCTTTACCACTACTACTTCTGTTCCAGTTTCTTCCATTTTGGGGGTCAAAATTCTAGGATTTGCTTTGTGTCAATCAAGGAAAACTTTGAGAAAAATATTTCTACAAATACATAATGCTCACAGGAGATAATCTGCTCCAAAAACATAATTAACCAAGATGTCAGCATCTATATCCTCCAGGATCCAGACTCCTTAGACAAGTCATGTCAACACCATGAGTAAACCGTGTTCACGTATCAGTGACAATATAGTCACAACACCACAGAAATCAGGATGAGTAAATTTTTCAGCTTTCTCTGTATCTCATTTTTCCTTCTGAAATCACATTAAGAGTAATTCCAGGTCCTCTTTAATTCTGTAAAACTCTGTACTAAAGGAATCAAAATTCCAGTTCAGGAGTTTCCCAACAGCAATAGCCATTAGTCTGTGATACACAGCAAAATCACTGGCTAAAAAAGAAAACACCAGCATCAACTGCTGTTTTGAAGTCATTACTAACTACAAAGTCATGCTGGAATGTACTTTATACCAACTAAAATATACTGTAGTTGTAGTCTAATACCTTACTAAGCCAGTAAAGAAACTTCCCTGGGGGGCATATGTGAAGCTTGACATACTTTCTGTAACTATGCTGAAGGCTCGATTATGGGACTTTCTGTCTCACTGTAAAAACACTGTAAAAATCCCAGAGTCAGTTCAGACCCTGCTCTCTAGGACACTCCAGGCAGCTCATAGAACTAAAAACCTGTCGAGGAGTTACAATATTTATATAATGCACAGACTTGGACCAAGCCAAGTATTTAAACACATCTTAGGCATACCTTATTTGCCTACAGTAGCCCTGTCCTTTCTCTTAAGGCTTTGTCCATATACCTGATCTTAGCAAGAGCATTTTGGTACGATGGACACACTATTTTAGAAAGAAAAGCAATGAGGCTGCTTCAGCTATCACAGATGCACTGGGAACTTGTTCCCTCTGACACACCCATTCACAGCCTGGCAGCGCTGCAACCATTACAGGAGTATCCCCTGCTGCTCAAGCAAGTGGGATCTATATTTACTATACACACACACACAGCCCTTGGGTGACAATGGCCATGAAAAATGCATTTTGTTAGACTCCTGGAACTGATGAGTACAAAAACAATATAGAAGCACAACTGTTATCCCTAACCACAAAATGCCTCGAGGCAGTTGCAGTCACAGTAAGAGTCTGTTGAAAGTATGGTCATTTCCCTAAAACATGGTTGAGCCTGCACCATGTGAAATTTCAAAAGCTTTTTGTCACTTTGGACATACAGTTTTTATTTTTTTTCTCTGTATTAACCATAGATTTTTAAATACAAATATTTGAAGCAGATAACCAAGCTGCAGGAAGGCAATTGGTAAACAACAGAATTTTGTCACTTCTAACCCCCACTTTGTTCCAAAAGCTCATCAGTCAGCCCCAAAGAGACCTTAGAAAGTCAGAAACAAGCATGCTTGGCATAAAAGCTCTCCAAATTTCAGCAGAGAGCCCCTCAGCTTTTCTCCTGTTCAGCAAGGCTGTGCCCAAATGCAGTGTGTTCTGGCTGTTGGTTCAGCTCATGTAAACTCCAGAATGCAGCTGTAAGCTGGGGGGGCTCACCCCCTTCCCCCCGCCCCCCTTTTCGCTGCAGTCCGAAACGGAGCTGGGAGAGCAAACTGCGTTTGTAACAGCAGTCACATTGTCGAACTGAGCTTCACCAGAGCCGTTCTGAATTCCCTGATGTAGTTCTGTTCTTAGTTTAAACTTCATTCTTTAATCTTCTGCAATTCAGTTTTTATAGACCTGGAATTGCCCTTTACAAGCAATACACAGTTTTCTGTGATTGTACAGACCAGCACAACTGAGATTACATTCCTACAACATCTCTGATAACACTTAAAATAATAAAAGTATATAGATGCAAGAAAGCTGTTAGCTATCTAGCAGAAGAGCCCTTGCTGTCTGAAGCATTAACTTAACAATCACAAGTGTTTTCATTCATAAAAAATCTTACCTGTTTCTGTTAGACAGAGCTTCAGCAAACATAATCCAAAAGTTGCCCATAAGGAGAAGCTGGCCATTGTTTTCTTGGAACTGTTTTGCAAAATCCAAAGATCCTTGCAAGCTGCAGAAGGAAGAAAAGCCCTGACGCTTGTTAAGCCTGCAGTCAATGAGTCTGAAGTTTGCTGCACTTTTTATTCTGATTCAAAGGAACTGAAGTAATGACATAACTGGGAGGGGGAAGCTCCATCAAAAGTCACACCCATATTGCAACAAAAGTTACCCAGCAGCAGAAGAAGGGGGAGTGGAAGGAGAGCTAGTACTGACTAAGCAGGCACAATTGAGTTTTAAAGAGCCACTAAATCTTCTCTTCTTACACAAGTCCAGTCAAAAGTTATACTTATTGTGCTTGTAGGAAAATTTGTGTAATCTCTCCTGATTCAGCTCAGAAATGCACTGTTTGTTATAAGCTTTTCCTCCTGCATTTAAAACCTCTTCATTATTGCAAACCAAGTGACCACAAAGCACTAGAGTTTCTGAACCCCGGTAAAGAATCTATAACAGCCTGGATGTTTCCCAAAAAATATTTTGCTTATTTATTCCTATCTCACCATTTTCTCTTTTTGCAGTTCAATTAAGAGCAAGTAAAATGCCTGCTCTGCAGTGAAGCCTTCTGCAATGCTTTTGTTCATTGTTGGAGGATAACATCATGCAGAAGGTAAGTCGAGGTGGTTCAGTTTCCCACAGCCCGTTCTCTGCACAGGCCGCTCCAGCAAGAGTAGTGAATAATGCCAGTGCCAGCATAAGGCCAGTGATACTGAGGACTAAGGCTGATATTTTATTGTACTAATGGCATGAAGTATGGAAGGAATTTTTCCTCCTAGTCCCAATTCAGAAAGCAGAGAAACTGGATGGAAAGGCGTGAGGTCTTTGAGGTTCAGACAAGGTCTCAGTTCCTGAGGGACATATGTTCATTGCAGTGTGTGGTTTTGTTTGGCTCTTCATGAAACCCCTGGTGGAAACCTCAAGGCCTCTGTAGATAAGCAAAAGGCTTGTCTCTTGTGCGCCTTAGCGATTTCCCGTGGTGTCTCCATGCACTGGCTTCTCTTTAGAGCTGGAGAATGGTAACAGTGGTTCCTGTGCCGGAGGATGAGGGGTCACCCAAGCCAGCACATCTCACCTTTAACAACCAGCATGTGGCAATGACTGACAGCCAGAAGTGCCCTCTTTTCAGTTTCCCTTGCCAAATCTGGAATGAATAGTCCTATATCAGATTACCATTTTGTCGATCTTCCCACTTCAAAGAATTTTCTCATTAATTTAATCTCTGTTAACACAAACAATGGAAAAATACAGATAGGTCTCTCCACCTACAGGCACAAGAAGGTCACACAAAGAGGTTTTCAGGGCTTTGCCTTTTCTTTGCCTTTTGACTTAGAGATGGCTGGCTATCCTTTCCTCAACCAGCCAAATTTTTAGCAACAGGTTCCAACATGCTTTTCCTACAGGTCTAGAATATCTGATGGGACAAAGTTAAAGTAAAAAATCTTTCCTTTAAACACAGGGAATCTTTTTATTAAGAAGCTAGCAACTTTGAAATTAAAGATAAAACACATTTTCTTTAGTGCATATGCTAATTTTTTTTAAAGAAACAGCTTTAAAAGCAATTAAAAAGCAATCTCCTATATACCTTATTGTCTAAAGTGGAAAGAGAAATAGTTCTGTAAAATCTTGTACATTTATCTCTATAAATGTTTTGGTATCAAAACACATGAATAAAGTTTATTTCAAAATGCTGGTGCACAGTTAATGAATTTTTTACATTTACTAAGTATATATTTTTCTTCAATTGCTAAATTACTTTTAAAATTCACATCCTATGGATGAAACAGAATAATTAAACATTTAATTAAAACTCAGGAAATTTTGAGTCTTATTTTTGATGAACATAAATTGCCTCTCATTAATATCCTTTATTCATAATTATATAGAATTAAAAAAACAAAAATAAGTTTTCTTTGGCACAGGTAAAGGGAGAAAAATGTCCATTTTAGGGACAGAGGCAGTCTTACTTTACCAGGAGTGGAAATTCCTAGTCTCTTCATGGTCTGAAGTTTCTAATTCTAGCCCTTATGACACTTGATTATGAATAGGTTGTTTTCTAGATACCAAAACGTTCCTTGTTATTCATCTCAGTCTTTTCAGCACTTCTGCATGTGTTTGGCAGGGGTGGGTGGCATTCCGCTTTGGAAAGACTCTCTCTTGCTTGTTGCCCTAAAAAATTGGGCTAAGATTAGACACATACAGACCAGGTGCACGGAGGTGCTAGTGCCTAACGCAAAAGAAGGCGGCAGATCTATGCAAGAAAAATAATTGATCACATTGTGTCATTTCACGTGATAAATCACAAAAATAGGTAATGAGCTGTTTGTATGTGACACGTGAGTTTGGCCGTTCCTCCAGCCATCCGCCTGCTTACCTGTCAGCCCAGGACACACACGTGCATTCCAGTGAAAAAATGACACAAAAATATTTCCTTCTTTCCCACACAAACATGGTCAGCTTATGTTGGTCTCAGGTACACAGCAGTCCAAATTTACCCTGGCTGCAGGGCAAAATGCTGCCCAAAAAATTTGGTCAAAGCAGATGTACAACTCTGGAAAAACTGTTGGGTTTGGGGTTTGTTTTTGGTTTTGTTTTGGGGATTTCTTTGTGAGAAATACGTAACTTCTCCTTTAGTTTGGGAAAATCTTAGTACATAGGAACAGAAAAATCCTGAAGCAAATCTTCAGCTGAAGAAATGCAGCAGAGCATCACTTTTGAGCCTGTCAGTACAGTTAAACATTTGAGATCTGGAATTTGCTTACTTCCTTGGCCACAAGCAGCTAAATTACCAGCACCAAAAATTTGTAAAATGATTAATGAATTAAGTTTTCAAAAGAGAATGAAACAATAAGACTGAAAAAGGATAAAGCCCCAGCATTTAAAAGAGTGTTTTTCTGCGATGCCTTTGATGCAGTGAATACTGAATCTGTGATGGTAAAATATAGTACAGGAATACCAAAATAACTCATTTGTGATTTTATCACATATGTGAACTGTAGCCAGCACTAATTAATTTTTATAAAAATCCTAACAGGGAGTTCATATGTTGGAGCCCTAGAAAAGGAACATGCACGGCTTACCACTGATATAAAAAGATGATTTTTTGGCAAGACTTCACATAGAGGATGGAATTCTGGCCTAGCTTACTTGAAAGACCAAAATTCCACTGAACTCAGTGAGGCAGCCTCTCCTGAGAATGAATATTTAGATTTTATATTGTGAACAGACAAGAAAATGGATGTACCTGAATGAACCTGTACTTATGATGGAAAAAAAAAGGTATCAACGGAGATTGATTTCACTATCAAATGGGAGAAATTGAAAGAAGGGTAGAAATGCATTTTGTTTCTGTGAAAATAGTTGGCTTTTGTCTTCTGAAACGCTGAAATTTCTAAAAAAATAAAGATCCTAATTTTAATTTTTTTTCTATTATCAGCAGAATACTATTTTTTAAAGATTAAAAAAATCATTTTCTGAGCATAATTTGGTGAATATTTCAAGCTTGTTATAGGGAGTTGAACAGCAACTGGTCTTAGTGAATATAAAAAGCACAAATGTCATTAGGTAATTCTGGGCATGGCTGTGTATATTTTACATAGACTATGGGTGATCTGTGAGACTGGCTGAAAATCAGATTTGGGGGAGCGGGGAGGATTTCATACCCACTTATCTGTAACATCAATAAAATATGCTATTTTTAATAAGATTTCCTCCATGTCCCTAGACTGCAATCGAGTTTCTTGCGTTTCAGACTGGATTCAATTTCAGAGTAGATTTAATTTTCGTTATCAATCCCGAAAACAGGTTTTGTAATGGCAACGGTTGTAAATGCTGCGGTGTGGCACATCTTGAACTGCACACTTCTCTTGGGCTCAGAGTGCTGATGGGAAGGCACAAGAAGAGCCTGTGCTGGTTTAAGCAAGAAAAGCTGCTCTTTTGGCTGGAGGGCAAAGCACTCCCTTGGGAAGTTGAGCGCCCGGTTCTACTCCCATCAAGCTTTTGTTCCTAGATGTAATTTACAGCCTGTGTCCTGCAGAGAGTTAGGAAGATGAACAATGGCTCCTAGTTGTTTACTCCTGAAAAAGGCAGCAACCCAGATTGGCACCTACCGTGTGGATTCATCAGCCTGTTTTACTGGTTTGCCCCAGATCCCTAAACAACTCACTAATCCGACACTGGCAGAAACCTTCACAGCCAGAATGGCTCAAGCTGCCTTTAAGGAATTCTATGTCACACCATGTGGCCCCATCGTTTTTCTTGTTCCCAGCCCCACCGCAGTGCACGTAGTCTCTGGCTGACCCTCATGTCCCAGCAGTGCCCAGGCAGCAAATCATGGTCCCAGTCCCCACGGACAGCTCTAACGCCACTATCCCCCCTCAGTAACTAAGTTGTTGTTGGAGATGGAGCTGGAAACCTGCCCATCAGCAGGGCCACCAGCTGTCCCAGCCCGCAGCAGAGACACAGAATGCATTAGTGACTGACTGAGTCACCAGCAGCTGTGCAGGGCTGGGGGTGGGGGAATACAGGGGAGCCTGAGGGGAGAAGGACAGATACGTTCTCTGTAGGTGATTTCTGTCTGTCTCTGCCCTTCCTTCCCCTGGCTGGCCTTCCCAGCACACAGTCCATGCAAGAAGTCGCTGGAGCTGATACATCTGAGCAAAAGAAATGAAAGTGGGAATACAGAATGGTGAGCATGAGCTGCTCTCTTTGTGCTCAGCATTCTGTATTCCCACTTTCATTTCTTTTGTTGGCAGTTATACAATAGGTGAATCAAGCTCATACTAAGCCATTTCCTGGATGTACTCTTTCCTCCCCACTGTCTTTCCATTTTCTTCCTTTTGATTTTGCTTCATGACTTTTACCTTGACTTCTCCCTGTCATCTCCACTAATCTCTCATTTTTCTTAGCCCCCATTCCTTCTCACCCACTCTCTCTTCCATGCAGCATACTGGAATTATTTAATCAAACATTTAAAGCCCCAGAAGAGCAGGTGAGATTTACAAAGGGCAAACATTCCGGAAACTCTGGAAACACTTCATATTTGCATAACCAAACTATTAACTGTTACAGATAGATAAATACTTAGAGGCCCTTGTGCCTTATACAGACCTGACCAGAGCCATTCAAAATCAAGGGAGGCTTTCCACTGATTTGGAGGAATTTTGAATCAAGGCAACTGCAAACAGTGTTTAGTTCAGTCCTAGTATCTGCATTATGATAATTCTGCTTACTGCAATATGTTTCTCCTGTATATGTATGTGCATAAACACACATATCCGTATCTATAAAGTCTAAGAGGATAGAGGGGTTACATCAGATTTATAGCCACTGTTAAAATATTTTCCTATCTAACAAAAGTAAACCCCGAATTTCAGCTGGAACAATTTCTGTTCACACCACATCCATTGGTGCCAGTCTTGCCGTAGCCACATACAACATACCCACATTTAGACTGTGTCTTAAACATAGCAGTGTGGGAATGAGCAGCTAAGCCTATCTTTTTCAGTTACAAAGAGCACTAAAACCAGACCCTGTCTGCATATAAAGAGAAACTTACTAAATTTCAGTAGTCTCCCTGTTAGTCAGTCTTATGATCCCTTTGAAAGGTGGAAGGGAAGGAAAAGCATCCTAATTTTAGACCATAATAAGCACGTTTGTTTTCAGAGGCAAGGGTTCCAGCTGTTTCTAGTGTGGCTCTAGGAGGGAAGGTGCAGGTGTGCACACATCATGGAACGAACAGGGTGAGGAGGCTGACGGGCACAGCAGCGCTAGGTTTTGAAATGCTGAACTCGCTGGGTAAAAGACACACAAAGCAGTCTGCCCCTCTTATATGTTTTTAGGGAATGCATTCCTACAGCAGTAGCATCTTCTTCCTCAAATGGGCAGTCCTTTTGTCTTGCTGGATGTGCAGACACCTGCAACAAACAGCATTCCCCCCAAACCCTGTAAATTCTGCAGGTTAAACATAGCCAGGAATCAATGAATTGGTGCAACAGCAGCAGCTTGTTTCCTAAGGTTTGATCCTTTCCACCTGGGTATACCCAGACAAAGCCAGAACTGCTGTCTCCCTGAGCTCTGCTGGAAAACAGGGAGCCTGAGGAGGTGTCTCACATCCTGGTGGCACTAAGTGCCCCTCCATGGATGGAGAATGCATAAGGCAGGAAAATCCTCCCAGTTTTCCCCTTGGAGCCTTATTTCTGAGCTCTACATAATGTGTGTTGGAATTGTCAAGTAGAAAAACCTACTACTTCTGAGGCAAGTTCCCTTCTCTGTAGTGTAAACAAGAAAAAGAAGGTAATTCTGGGTGACTGAAGGCAGGAGATTTGTGTGAGGCTGGGACAGAGGTACATAAAAAAGAATTCACAAAATTAGTGAGACAGAAACTCTGGTTTTGCACATCTCCATGTGCCTGGATTTCTGCTATAGAAATAGGTAAGGGAGGAGCTGAGTACTACTACCAGACAATGAGTTTTTCTTGGAACTGGGAATTGTCACACTAGACTGCACATCCATTGCCTACTTAACAACTTGGCTTAAGTAGCAATGAAAGCCAACATTTTAGAAACTAAAAATAAACACTAATTTGGGATATTATTACATAGCTGGTAAAAGTTCAATTATGGATTAAGTTTCTTTCATTAGAGAGAAATTACCTAGAACAACACAGCTGTGTTTGAAAATGTACCTTTTTTACTGGCCAAAATTTGGCTTATTTGCTTTGTCTTTTCTTTAGTAATGTTGAGTGACAATAAGAAACTAAACTTAAGAAAAAAATATTACTTTCAATATGATTTTGAAAATGTGCTTGCATTCTGTTGCAGTCCTTTTGGGTTACCTTTTGAGGGATGTTTGGCAGGATCTATCAGCAACAGATATTAGCCAGACAGAAATTCTATACAGAAAAGAAAAGAAATTCAATATTTTATGCTATTGTACATTACAAAATTTGCACTATGCTGGTGATATATAAAACCAATAATCATCAAATTACACAGAATGACATGATCATCATAGCTAAGCAACTCCATTTCATCTTTTGGTTCCTGGTTACTCCTTTTTCAATAACTTGTGCTTCATTGATAAAGAAAACATTTGGTCATGAATTCATCAGATTCTTCAGAATAGTGCATGTCTAAAATATTTGCAATGTGTTCACAAACATTTAGTTTGCAGAAATGCAACTGGCAATAAATACATTATTAGTTTACCTGTAAAACATTACTTATACTGTCTAGATATTTTACTGAAGTGTTGGAAGAATTAAGCAGGTCATGTCTGAACAGCTTATTGAACAAGTCAGATCTGGAAAGCTATTAAGGCTCCTTCAGATGTTAAAGTTTCAGCCAACTTGCACTGAATTTACAAGAAATTATCTATGTCTGAGTCATCTGAGATTTCAAAGATACATGATATGAGAGCAAATTCAGTGATATACAAATAGACATGAGAACTAGCAAGAGAATCTGTAGTTTATCTGCTGTCCATTGTATCCGAAGTCTCATCACTAAAAAGTCCCTCTTCCTGTCTTTTGCAAGATACATTAAGATAAAGAAGTTTATATACATAAAGATTTAGCTGAGGTTCATACTCCCCTCAGTTTGTTTTCTATAACCAACTCTTCCATAATTGTTGCAGTAATTCAATGAAAATTTTCCCTAGGGGAATGGGTAAAGAGGCAGAGATAATAGAAGGAATAAAAAACGGTTCTGTTAGTCTGATAGATCTGGTTCTATAATAAACTCCACACACCACTACCTAGCAAGCAGGAACTGCTAGACAATACCACAGAAAGAGAATCATACTAGCAGTTTTTTGAGAGTCTTGAGACAAAATGGAATGTGTTAAGTGCACTCCTGCAAAGATTCTTTCCCATATACAGGAGGAGAGTCACTGTTTGGTATTAGCTAGCCCAGGAAGGATAGACCTGCATCAACATCAACATGATCTCTTACAAATATATTACTCCCTAAGAGATGAATTATACAAAGCATATCTCAAGGGGCACAGATGTGAGATAGGCTATGAATGTTCAAGAGTCTAGTTCAAATACAGATATAAGGATACCAAAGCTTATCTCAACTATTTAAGGATTCCTTTTTAACTTCTCCTCCCGTATTCAAATTCAGGTCTTCAATCCCAGTCTAGCTAGTTTTTCCTCTCTTCCTAATCACACAGTTCTGTACAGATAGATGTGTCTGAAACACAGTTCACATGGTCCAGTCCTTGCTGAACGTAGCAGGTCCAGAATATTTTGCACTTTTTCTAGCTTTAGAGAACTAACTGAAGCACTCACAGAAACCTGAGAAATAAATATGTAAAAATGCAGCATACACTGCTAGTCACAAGCAGCCAGAAGCCCTTACTGAATGCCCCAGGAGGCTGAGGCTGCCTTTACCTGCTATAAACATTCTAACCACAGCTGCTAGTGGACATTTGGTCCCCTGGGTGTCTCTCAAGCAGTCACGTTGAAGTTGCTCCATGTTGCTTAGACAAAGTAGTACTAGGCCAGAGAAAAGCTGAACCTATGGCTGATGGCTTTATTTGACACTCTTGTGTGAGAATCGAGGTCCTCCTTCCTTCAAGGAGTAGGCAGCTTAGCATGTATTTGCACATCTGCATAGCAAAGGCAGCTCTAGCCTGCTGTCAGCTGAGCCTGCCTCGGAGCTGAAAACATTGTAGCCTCGCTGGTTTGGCATTGCATATGAGCTAATTAGCCTTGCAGATAAGCCTGACTAGCTAGGACCAGCTACTCTCTGGTAGTGATCTATGGCTTTCAGGAACTCGTGTCTTTACATACCTGGTAATTACAGCATGTGGAAGTACCAGCTGGGCACAGCTCTTCGCCCTCTTCTGCTGTAGAGTGAAGTCATGTCCCTCATCCCTTGAGGTGAGCTTACCTAAAGGACACATCTCATTGCAAGATTTAGTCACAAGTCACCTATGAGATTGCTTATTGTGCCCTGTCAGATAAGAAAGAGTAGATCAAAGGAGCTGCCTGTGCTTTCCCCACCTCCCTATTCTTTTTCTTTGGCAAAGATCTGCAGGATTTCAGATTTTGGTGGTACCAATTTTTTCTGAAGCCAAAATCAGTAACAGATTTAAAGCCTAAAGCCAACAGATTCTAAAACCTATTCAGTAACAGATTTTGGTCTTGCCAAATAAATTCTTTGCCAAGCAGGAAGTCTGGCCAAGCAAGACCAGGAAAAATTTCTCCTGAGGCTTAACTGGAGTAAGCGGTACAATTCAGATTGGAAAGAAATGAATCTGAACATCAGGAAGGTCCTGTTGTGAGACCAGCTACATAGTGGAATAGCTTTTGAGAACATGCTCACCCTTGCCGAAGAATAGATGAAATGACTAGACCTTTTTAACTATGACTCTGTGATTCACTTAGGATCCCACATCTCAAGTGCTGCACTTGGAACGTCTGAACAGTCACTGAAACCAGTAATAGGAATTAATCACACCACGGTAGGATTTGACACTCCTCAGAGACTTTGCTGCAGACAAGGGATGCTTTCAGTCACACAGCTTTCAGACTAAAACTCAGCTAGTAGCTTTCTCTGTTTCTTGAAACACAGGTTAATTGCTTTATGGGAAAGAACATTTGTATTTTAACCCATCTCTTCTCTATTTGTGTAAAGAGCCATCTTGCAGACATCCTACTTTTACATTTCTCAACTATCCATTTAACATCCCTGACAGATGGGATATTATCAGTAGGTAGCAAATTACTGGCTGAAAACTTAGGAATAGTCTGAGTATGATTTTATGAGATTCATTTTTAATAGTCTCTTACTTTTTTACTCCAACAGAAACACCAACTTATTTACACTTTACTCCACTCAGTGCCACTGTCATGGAAAGAGGGCATTATTCTCTGGGCTCTGCAATGCCATTAGAGCCTCACAGGATCAAGATCTTAGAATAATTTCTACTCCCTCACAGATTCAGTAATTGCTTCTGACACAAGAGAAAACATGTGGGTTGGTGCATGACTGAATGGAGAGTTCAAGACGCAGGCATTTTAAAGAAAAACATTTGTACAAAAGAGTTCTCATAAAGAGACGTATAGTGATCTCCTAGGTCAAGTACACTCTCATTGCTGTGCTATTACACATTCTTCAGTGCTTTGCATGCTGAGCTATTACTTTGCAAATAATATTTGCTTTTTAGAATGGTAGGCAGTGCTAAAGGAATATTGGAATTAATAACTGTGCAGCTCTGACTTGTTTCAGAAATTCTTGTGAGTGGAGTGGTACAGAGGGAAAGAAATTATAGATGAGAGGGACACAGGATTTGAAACAAGGGAATAAGGACGGGCTGAACACATTCTTTTCTGATTAGCGTTATTCTAATGAGGTCAGTGAATCACTTCCGAGCTGCAGCTCAGAAACATGAAATATATAATGATCTCTTCCTCTAAATATGGTAGTAGAGTATGGAAAAAGTAAAAGATCTGTCAGGTGATATGTTGTCACTGAAAATATCAAGTCTAGAGACGCAGAGATCTGAAGCAAAATGTCCTTATAGAATGTCCTTCAGATGACTCTTTACAATGCTCATTCATGTGCACAGTTTCAGCCATGCAACACTGACCACACAAGCAACACTGAAGCATCTTTATGAATCTGAGAGTCACAAGACAAGTTCTAGAAAACAGCGGGGAAAAAGGGGGAGTTACCGAAGTTCACATGATGGTGGCTCCTTTTCCTTGAGATAGACTACAGGCTTACAGAGCAATACTAATCTAAGCCCTTCTTTCCTATAGGCAGAGACTCAAATTCACCAGATTTTTTGTTCTAACCTGTGCCTTCCATACTTCTAAATATGAGCCAGAATTTGATCCGATCTATCTTTAGGCTTTGGCTCCTGAATGTAAAAACTTCAAAACAGATTTGTCCTCTTAGAGGTAGAAAAGTAATTCTTGGTTTAGTAAAGATTCCTTTTCCATGTCACTGTAAAAATACCTTTTTTCCCAAGACAAAGACCATTTTTGACACTTTGAACCCTTTCAGCATTTTGAGATCCGGGTACTACCTGTCAGCCAGTCTTCAAGCGTGGAAAGCAGTCTGAATTCAGATGTTCGGCCCGTCTTCAAATAAATTACAACCAACCCAAAAGGCACTCAGATGTATCTCTCAATTACCTCAAACTTCACATTAAAAGGAGAATAAGATACAAATTAAAGTCTTAGAAGTTTGGTCCATTCCATGCTGGAAGTATTAAAATCAAGGAGATTGTTTTCCCCATTTCAGTTGTAAAGTTTAGCTTTGTTTAGGAATTGAAACCCATGCCTAAGGCTGAACACTTACAAGTGTAGGACCATGTTCAGTAAATCAATCTGCTTCACTAGGCCAAATACTATGTTGACTTTTCTCCCTATGAACTTCCTAAAACGTGACAGATTTTAGAGGGGAAAGGAAATTCCAAAATCTCAAGAGTTTCTATACATCTCAGTTTGCCTTCTCTGTTAAATCAAAGACATGAGCGAATTTGCATCTCCGATGAGTGCTATGAGGTGGAAAGAGGTGCAAACCAGAGGAGATGTGCAGAACAGAGAAAAGGGGAGCCTGGAGAGAATTCAGAAACCTGCTGAGAGTCAGAAATCTCAAGCTCTAGAAAGGAGACAGAAGCCATGATCTGGACAGAGAACTCATTTCCACCCAGCAGTTAAGACTGTGTTGTCTCAATCAGTAATCGCTCACATGTAACCACTTCCTACTCACCCTAATTCTGGATAAACAAAACTTCACTTATTAATTTTATTTTTTAATTCAGCATCAAACACATTTGCTTCATTATTTTAAAAAGTTTTTGAATTTGAATCAGAAGCCATGTGTGGGGTTTATAAATAAACTCTAGTTTCCAAAGGAACAAACACTTTTTTCTCAACTTCCACCTTAGTCCAATCATTTCTTTCTTCTGCATGTGGTGACATGAAGAGTAAAGGAAAGTCATAAATAACATGCCAGGTATTTTGCAATGTACTCTCTCAATTACAGTCAATTAATTGCACATCAGATGAGAAGCTGTAGAACAGTGTGTTACACTAGGTTGGGGTTTTTTGACAGGGTTTTTTCTGTAGTTAGGTTTTCGTTTGTTTGCTTATTTGGGTGGTTTTTAGTTACAATTTACTTTAAACTTGAAGAAATCCTCAGCATCCTCTTAAGGGAGACAAGAGTCTCAGCTATGCAAGTAGATTACAGAAAGGGCCAGGCTGGCATTCGAGGATTGGTTGGTTTAAATATTGCTCTGTATTTCTCTGTGCTCGTAGCACAGTTGCTATGCTGTTTGAATTCCTATGCAACTGTTAATGGTGTTTCACTTTTGTGGAGAGGTTTCTTGTAAAAGGAGAGAAGCTATAGCAGAAATATAATTTCTGATGTGGTTGTAAATGTCCATCACGTTAATTATCCTTTAAAAAAAAAGGAAAAAAATGCAGTTGTGATACCAGGTTTTTTCATATCTATTTTCATTTTGAGATGCAAATAAAGGCTGAAGCCTCTACAGTAGCATGTAGTCATCCAAGTATACTTGTATATGTATATATATATATTTCTAATGTATGTGTTTTTGTGTTTGTGTAAAACCAGAAACATTATGAGTCACCCATCACATATTTAAAAAGCAAAACTACAAGAAAAGCAGAAAGAACAAAAATGCATGAAAATCTTGAAGGACTTCAGTAGAATCCAGCATTAACCCAAATCAAGGGAACACTTCTCTATATCTGTTGTGAATCCCTATTTAGGATCCTGCCAGCTATGCCAATTTGTCGTGAAAGAGTGAGTTAAGGTTGCTTAAAGAACCACTATCAAAGGTATTAGCAAAAAAGATATTAATAGAAATTTATAAAAATGCGACTTAACAAAGCTTGATGGCAAGGTTCCATCTATTGCTTACTGCATGGATGAAACACACAAAGAAGATTGATTTAGCATTGATTTAGAATGATTTACACAAGGACAAAAGATGCAAAAGGATAAGGGAGACCCTCACATTGAGTCACAAGGTTCAGAGCAGACCCCCTTGCTTTCTAAACTCCTGATGGAACTTAGGTGTGGCTTGATCCAATCTGTATAGCTCAAGTAATAATAATGATTCTTTATTTCTGCCACTGACTCAAAATACAGTAAAATAAGTTTTCCTTTATAACACCACATTACTGCATGTTTCTGCTGTCAGAAACGGAGTGTTTAGTGCAGTGGGAAGCACAGAGAATGTCCCCATGTCCTTTCTCTGTCTCACCAAAATCTGTAATGCCATACTAACTACAACAGCAGCACATGTTTGGGGTGGTTTTTTTTCCTTTTGTGCAAGGTCTAAAATCTGCATTCTTGTCCAGTGACTCAACAACTCACTGAAGGAACTTCTGACATCTCATTATTTTAATATTTGAATTTCCCCTTTCTACTCCCTAAAAGGCCCCATTCCCCATCCTCACCCCGTGACAAGTAAGAGTAATCTCACCACTTCCATCACAAAAAGTACCCAACATTCTTGCCTAAATTTAAGAAGTCAGTGTGTCATAATTTTTCAGTCTTTAGTTAGGTCTTACAAAACTCTTGTTAAACCATTTTTTTTCTGGCAGGATGTTAGGTTAAAAGTTGAGTACATATAAGTTCTCTTTGAAAAATTCTTTTAAATTTTAAATAGAAGATGTGTTCAAGAGTGAGCTACCCATATTCTCTGGTGTTTCCACACAGCAAGCAACCTCGCTTCAGCATGGGGTAATGCTCACGATATCTGCAATGAGTGATAGCACATTATTGCAGGTACTGGATACAGAGACATGTTCTGTCACATTCCCTCTTGAGTGCAAGTTCCTGTGTTACTGTACAGTCATCAATGGCTCATGATCCTGGCTCGTCAAGTGCCTATTTCATACTCCAGGCAGCTTCATTTATTTGTAACTGCTGCTGAGAAACTCTTGATGACTGCACATACTGTTCTAATAAAAGTGCTCAAGACAAAAAGAAATTCCCAGAGAGAAAGACAGTGGTTTACCTGCTAAAGAATCTCTGAAACACAGCTCTTTGCTACCTTTCATAATATCACCTTGTACAAGAAGGTACTGTACTTCCTGCCTGTGCTTCCACTCATTCAACAAAGGCACATTTTTTTTATTCTGATTTACTCATTGGATTAAGGAGAATTATGTCAAAAGAGAAAAAAAAAGAAGCTGAGTTAACATGTTAGTTCAGAGAAACATTCTGCCCAGTCTGTTGCCCTTTTATCTTCCTGATTAAGTAAAAATTAAAACAAAGAATCTTCTTGTATGCTCTCACTTTTCCTTGGAGACATGCAAAAAAGTGTAACTTTATGATTTGGGACACTTGTAAATATTATTGAATAGTATGAAACTGGATCTGTCCTTTATAACCATGTTCAAAATACCTTTTTAGAAAGACAATTTTTTTCCCCACTGTATTTTCTCACTGCACTTCAGGGCATACCCATTTACAGTATTTTCACAGAATACATGGTCAGAGAGGGAGTTACTGATGGGATGAGATTATTTCTCCCCTCACTTAGCAGACTGTAAGATGTGTACTCCCAAAGCAGCAATGACTGCAGCTTTTCCACCACCTATGAGATCACAACCATAATTAAAGAATTTCCTTTTGCATTGCTTACAACATTCTTTCTTTTTATTTTATTAATTCCCCAAATTTTCTGGTTTAAAACAAAAAACCTGAGCATGAAATATCTATTTCCCTGAGCTCTTTAAGCAAAGTGGATATAATCCCTCCCAGGGATCTCTCAGCTTAGAACTCTGTATTTTAAAAAAGTTTGCAATTCTGACCTAGAAATTGAATTGATTGTATGCTTATAAGAATATGTGTTTACATTTGTGTTCCCATTTCTGAACATTCAGATCTTAATGGAAGAAATTATTAGATTAAACAAGAAAGTAAAGCAGTGGTAATCAGTGCAGAAATATTAATGTTGAGCCTAATAGTTTCTCCTTCAAAGGGTAGGCAATGTTCATCTGTGCAATGCAAACAAAACCATTCCTCCAAAATGGATTTTCTCATTTGAAGAGATGTAGTTAAAATATTTATTCATCAGCTCTTTCTTACTATGTTGGCCAGAGAAGGCAATTTATATTCTACTGCAATTAGAAATAACTGGATAGGTCAGTATTGCAAAAATCCTTCACAGTACTTTTAAAGAGGAGCAAATAAATGATTTTGCGCTCTGTGCCAATGTATGTGACCCCACTGGCTTGAGAGGGAGTGCACATAGTGACAATAATTTCACAGCAACTGAGAAAAAATTTCAGACTTTGGGAGCTGATTTCCTACATGATCAGTCGCAAAGGGAATGACAATAATAATAGAGCCCAGCAAAGAAGTGGGTAACACAGAATATTGACAGTATTCTTCTTTGCCAGGACCAACAATTGGCATGTTTAAGCCACACTGCTTTGGAGACATGCAGAGCTGTCCAATTTAAAAATGAGCTTAAATAGATAGACTACTTTGCTGAGAAAATCTGAAGATGCACCGGAGTTCTTGCAGGAATTTTCCTGGTTTGTGCATATTTACTTCTGTGGTAATAAAATTATTTGTACAGGGTCAGAGAAGATCAGAGTTTATAAACAGACAATGTTATCTACATAAATACTAATGCAAATGATAATTTGACAATCTTCATACATTTCTTTTCTACCAGCCTTCATTAGGCAAAATTAAATTATTTCAGTGACTGAGAATGCAAACATTGTTTTGAAAAGTCTCAGGAACAAACCTGGTCTTTCCACAGTAATGTGTCCTTGCAGTTAGCTGGTATTTTTCTAAATAACATGAGTCAGTAATGATTCAAAAATTCAGTATTTTTTCCACTGAAGCCCTTGATAACCTTTCTTCTATTCATTTCAGGAAGAACAACAAATAAGCCCACAAAAATTTGCTTAAGCCGAAAATAACAGGTTTTATAGGGAAATTTGATATTTGCACGAATTCCTTCACAAGTTTTGATCTCACAAATGAAGTGGTTGCCAGCCAGAAAAACTCCCTTTTAATATATACATCCATCTGGGCTCTTGAATTGAAGAATCAAAGCTCCATAAATCTTAAATTGAAGAATCAAAGCTTCATTCAGTTTTAGCCAAAAGATACTGCAGTTGCCCAAAAGGGCAGGAGCAGCAGCAGTACTGCTTCAAAGCAGCTCTCGTAGTCTATATGGCTGTATTTTTGCTTTTCTATGATGTTTGTTTAGCACTCTTGTTTAATATAAATAATGCTTGTGGGTGATACCGATACATTCATTTTCCCAGAACATTGTTAAAGTTATGAGTTTAACCAGTTGCAGTAAGTACATCATATTTGCTTTCAGTATGGTAAACTGAAGTAATTTGAAAGACCATATTACCAATTAAACAGGAGATAATGTGTTTCTTTAGTCATTCTAACAGCAGATCTCAGAGGAGTATTAGGATCTTTCTATTTGAAATTTAAAACAGTACAGATGAAAATAATCTCTACTTACATGCTCGATTTCAGGATTTCTATATTTCTTCTTCAGATTAATTTAAGCTACCTTATTTATTTTCACATCACTTTCTGTCAAGTGAATGCATAATGTATTCCTCCTCAGTCTTGATATATCAACGCTGATTTTCTGTCCGTCATTAATTGTATCTGTTGGTCTGGGTGAACGTATATTAGCTTAAAAATTTGTTCAGCTTTAATTGTCACTGAATTAAATACTGAGACAAGGGAATAGTTTTCCATGAAGCCAAGACCTGTTAATGGACAGAGCACTGCAGCTGTGGCCTCACCAGTGCTGAGCAGAGGGGAAGGATTGCCTCACTTGATGTGCTGGCAGTACTTCCCCTGATGCAGCCCAAAACATCATTACCTTCTTTGCAGCAAGGTGTCCTGGTTTCAGCTGGGATGGAGTTAATTTCTTCTCAGTAGCTGGTACAGTGCTGTATTTTGGATTCAAAATGAGAATAATGTTGATAATACACTGATGGTTTGGGTTTTGCTAAGTTCTGTTTATCTGAATTCAAGGACTTTTTCCGTTTGTTTGTTTTGTGTCTCATGCTCTGCCAGTGAGGAGGGACACAAAGGAAAAGAAACTGGGAGGGAGCATAGCCAGGAAGGGTGACTTGAACTGGGCCAAAGGGATGTTCCACACCATGGAGTGTCATGTCCAGTACATAAACTGGGGGAGTGACCCAGAAGGAAAAGTGGGGGAGGAAGGGTGATTGGGGTTCAGGAACAGGGTCTGCCACCAGAAAACGGGTGGTGAGCAATTGCATTGGACATCACTCTTTTTTTCTTCATTATCATCATCATCATCATCATTATCATCATTATTATATTTTACTTTTTTTTCAGTTATTAAACCGTTCCTATTTCAACCTACAAGCCTTACTTTTGATTCTCCTCTCCATTCCACCTGGGGGTGGGGGGCAGGGGGACTGAGTGAGTGGCTGGGTGGTGCTTAATTTCCAGCTGGACTTAAACCACGACACGAGGGCACATTACACTCTCATTTACCCAGTCTACTCATCATTTTCAGTGTTTCGTTTCTGCTGCAATCAATGGAGAAAAAGTTATGTGGTCTAAAGGTCAGCTTAAATCCTACCTGGACTGTCAAACAGTGCATCAAATGTCTCCCACAATTAGTAGGAGATGGTCTTGAAAAGCTACTAAATTTTTGGTCTTGTTTTTGCAAGCAATCAGGGAAAAACAATTTTAATGGCTCAGCCCTAATAATGGAAAGTTACAGACTCACTTCTAAAAAAGTGATGATTTGACATTAGAAGTAAAGCTAATACTTAATTGAGCAAGACTTTGAGCAAAATGAAACAGCTGAATCAGTCTGGAACAATGTAGTGTTGAAACAGGATGGGAAAAAATCAAAATATTTACATTTGGAAGGAGGAAACAATGCAAATGTCACTGTGTAAATTTTTGGTTTAGAAGATCCTATTATCAAATCAATAGGAGTGGAAAAAAAAAAGGAAAAGAGAATAATAGTTTAGATGTAGGTGTGGTCTAAGGCAAAAATTTTACCACGTGTGTACCACAACCTCATTTCTCATTTCCAGTTAGCCATCAATCATAAAAGAAGAGAAATGCACATTGTTGTTTGGTGTTTGTGGGATTTGGTTTCCTGTCCAGTAAACAGTTCTCTGCTCACAGTTCTAAAATATCACTTGCAGCTGTACTAAAATATAAGGTACGTGCCAACCATGTGAACTAGACTGCTCTGTATAATGGACCTGTCTGACCATTTTTTTAGTGCACCCTGTTTTCCATAAACTTTATGGGAAATGGCTTTATACTCAATACTCATTAAAGAGGAAAATATTAAATAACAAGTAAGCCAAGAAAACAAAGAGTCCTCCAAAAACTTTTCCATGTTCTAATGATTCTCTTTTTACAGTTACTTTTTTCTGATATCTCAATTAGTCAGATTTTGTTTCACGCATGTGCTGCATCTGTGAAATCTCTTTTATTCATTTTCTCCCAAGTTTTGCTGAAGTGGTCCCTACAGATCTCAACTCTATGTGCTTTTATGCTGTTCCTGCTAGTGACAAAACTCTTTACCAGCTGCTAATATAAGAGCTGGATGGTATCAGCTCTCTCCCATATTCAGTAAATATCTGTGGAAGACATAGCAGATTCTTTCATTCTAAAAGTCACTGAAAAAAGGTTGGCAGAGGTTGTATTAAAATTTTATCAATGGTATTGAGAATTCAGTTTGAAAATCAACACTGTCATTTTATTAAAACATTGTGATAATCTAGATCAAAAACATTTTCAAACTATTTTTGACTGCTTTTATCTGCCAGGCCTTCAGCAAGTTCTCAATTAAATTGTCCTTAAATACTGTTTATGGGAAAGTAATGCAGATCAGCTTTTTTCCTGCCAGCTATTAAAGCAAGCCACTTCATTCATACAATTCATCTATTCAACTGCAACAGAGATTATTTAACTAAAACTTTTCTCTTTGACTGATTTCTATGTTTCAGTTCCCCTTCCTTTCCTTCCCCTTTTCTTATGTACTCTCTTCAGTTGTTGAATTCACTAAAAATTTATTGCAAGAAATGTCAGACTTACTCTGTTATGCATTTGAGGACGTAATTCAGATGGTTTGCTTTACTCTGTGTATTTATGCTTAACATGATCTCACAGAAAACTCTTATCTTCAACAAGCTGGTCTCAGATTTTGGACTTCCGTTTCTGTGGTTTGTAAGGCTGAACAGAAGGAACCAAGCAAAAGGAAGTTGAATGATGTAAAGACTTTGTTTGCTTCCACTATAAAGAACACCAAGTTAGGGAGGGAACAAACTCATGAGGTTTCCTGAGGAAACTACCTTGCCATAGCAACCAAAGGCTTTTTAGAGCTAACAGATGAAAAGGTTGATTCTTGACATCTGGGGTATTGGTCCTATCACCCCTCTCATGCCTCGACACCAAAGCTCTGGCTCATTCAGCTCTAGAATTCATGTTTCTGTTAAAAATCTTAGAAGAAACTTTAAAATACCTGCAGCAGGCAAAACAATAGTGACACACCTGAACAGCAAGGGCTTTCTCCTGGATTTCCATGAAGAAATGCAGTAGACGTGTAATCATCAGAACTATGTCACTGCAGTCCTTCCCACCCTGAGAGCTAACAAGTACCTTTTCCATGGAGCACTAATAGGAGCACAAAGATGCAGCTGAGATCGAAGCAAAGGCAGACAATGTTCTAAATGCAGGCAGAGAATGCTCCAGCATTCTCTCAGTAGTCTTTTTGTTTTCACTCCACAAATGCATGAAAGAGCCGTTCATTGTACTGGTGCTGTGCCAAGGAAGAAAGTAATTCATGTTTTTGACCTTCAGTGGATTGGGACCATAATACTTCTGCTAAATCTCTCCTTCACCACATGACTGACCTCCCATGTGCTACCCAGGAAACACTGAATCTTCACGCTGTATTTTTCTGTTTAGTTCAGGCACAGAGAAAATACTGCAGAATTTGTTCCTAGTTAAAAATTACTGGTGAAAAGTGTTGCTGTCTCTATCAGGTCTAATTAAATGGGATTAGATTACTAAGAAGCTGACAAAGGAAGAATAAAGCTTTATGCCACGTTTCCATTTGTACAGTACAATCTATATTAACCATCTATATTATCTCTTCTGTAACCACAAGCTGTCTAAGCCTCACACTTACATTGCCCCATATTAACGAGGTTTTAATGACTGTGCTTGTGCACTTCTGCAACTACAAATTGTTTATGCAAAAATATAAGCTATAAAGCCTAAAGGATTACTATCCCAAGGAGGAACACACTATAATGTTCTGGCAACAGATCAGAAGTTCTTTGCCACAGTTGCATTAAAATAAAAAAAAATTTCTCCTCTGTCCAAAAACCCACCCAGAAACAACAGAGGGTTAAGGTTAAGTGTAGAATTTTTAGCATGTAATAATTGCTTACCACATCTGTTAGACTAGTGGGGAAGCCTCCAAAATTCAGATACGCTTTGAATTCCAATGAACAGTATTCCAAATAGCATTCAATAGTATGCCAAAATGTTCTTTCAAAAATTACTGCAACTACAAGGAAAAAAAAGCAAACAAAAAAACCAAGCAAAGTTTGCACGCAAAACTCCTTCAAATAAATGATATTAAAAATGAGGACAGGTCAAGACTAGAAAGTTCTCCCTTAACCACTATACGGGAACACAGTCTGGAAACCAGAAACCACTATCACTTCTGGCTCATGTCCACTGCTGCATCTTTTGAGCTATTCCAGGCTGATTTCAGACTGGTAAGCAGCAGGAAATAGAACGAGTTTTATGTTTTACTCAGTCTCTTCTGCTGTATATTGGGGATACCTCCACTGCCAGTTCCTTTCAAGGATTCTGTTGCCTGTGCCTTCTACACTGCACTTGTGCTCTATCACTTGTGGGATGTCTTTCAAAGCAGGACAATCAGGTTTGTGCCCGGTAGGAAACTACAGGCAGTGGTACAGGCATTCCAGGCGTAGGCAATGCTCCAACAGGCAGTGGGAGTCGGGAGCAAGGCACGCCTCGCTCACCCTCACTGCCCTGCACCCAGCTGGCGCTTGTCAATATGTTAAACCTCGTGCCTGGCTTTTCATGCCATATCTCTTTATATGCAAATACATACCATCAGAGGTATTTTAGGAAAGCAAGAGGAGTGGACTAAATGATCTCAAGTCTATTCCAACCTCGACCAGGTTTCTAAAAAAGACCAAAAGTGCAAAATCTTTTAGGATACCAACTCGGAGATGAGCCTGAATGTGGATTGTGCCTGATTGTCCTATGTCAAATGATGTGGAGAACAGGCACTGTCCATGCAGGAGTCCAAACTCACATAAACATAATCAGTGACCAGATGGCATTTAAACAAGGCATGTTTAACACTGGGTTTAGAAAGAGATTCATGTGACATAAATGGGCCAGAAAGGATATGGGCAAATTCTATCAAAGTGTTTAATAAAGAGTTCTGTCAACTCTTCTTCTGGACCTGAGAGAGTGACTGAAGGTCAATTTTAAACCACAACTTTTTATTTGTACTACAGAGTAGTAAAGCAATCACTTTGAAATAAAACCAATAAACATGTCTGAATGCAGCAGCTGTAAGTATGATCAAATCCTACTGATATACAGATTCACACAAAGAATTTAGGCACTATTTATAAACATAAACCCACTGAAATTATAACTTGTATGTTCAGAAGAAGAACATTTTATTTATTTTTGTGTCCCTCTCACTGCTTGCTCTCAATGAAATCAACCTGCCTAAGTACTAAAAGCAATTGAGTTGAGGAGGTTTTCCAGAAAAGAGTCACGAAGAGTAGTATAGAATCATCAGGCTGGAAATTGTTCTTACTGCATTAAACCTCCTTCACTTACAAAAATCTGAGAGAATCAGATACATCATCTGCAACCACTTAATTTTTTCATTCCTCAATTTTTGCCACACCTCTATGGAATCATCATATGTTCTTACCCCTGGAGCACTTACTAGAATGACAATCAGAGACAAAGAAATGGAAACACTTTTTTGTAGCTGCCTTTTAGTTCTCCCACTCTAGTTTAATCATCACCTGTCCCTTAGGGACACCCTCACATAGGACTTGTATCTTCAAAAGTAAAGCACCACGTAAAAAATTACTTTGTGGACTTTACATGTTGACCTTGATGTGTTCCTTGCAGAAAAGAACTACATCATTTTAGTTGATATTATGCATGCTTCCTATGGGGAAGTTTCCCATGGGCAGAAAGTTGATGGCTTAATTTTATCATTCGAAACCTCTAAAACAGTTTCTAGAAAATTTTTCAGTAGATGGATGAAAAAACATTGAATTTCTGACACAGCTTTTCTCTTCTCAAACATACAAATTTAGTTACTCCTCATGTGTAAAATGTGTTATACTGAAACCTGAGGAATCTCAGGGTTTTCAGTTTCACAGAGAAAAAGCAAGTTTTTTGGCAATTCATTTTCTTTATGAAATGAGCAATAAGTGTTACTTTTGCAGAAGTACAATGCCTTGTAAAAATGAAGCTTTTTTTTCTAACTTGGGGTTTGAACACTGAGATGAAGACATTGCCAGTGAATTTAATCAAACTCTCGCTGTGCTAGGATACATTCAGTGAAATATCAGAGCAGCTGAGACCAAGTACAGTGTTCTGTACTCCCTCCTCTTTATCTATCCTGCATATTTCAAGCCTCTCCACGAGCATCCTAGACTGCTTCCTTTGATTATATTTTCCTGCATTAAAGGGATTAGATAGTTCTGTGCAATTCCATCACTTTCTCATTTTCTG
Organism: Lycocorax pyrrhopterus obiensis; assembly: GCA_014706295.1. Classification (NCBI taxonomy): domain Eukaryota; kingdom Metazoa; phylum Chordata; class Aves; order Passeriformes; family Paradisaeidae; genus Lycocorax; species Lycocorax pyrrhopterus. The sequence goes on along the minus strand of JACSVZ010000007.1, from coordinate 17,212,205 downwards.
TCACACACAATTCTCTCCCCTATACAGCATCCAGCACAGCAAAACTAAATTGTGGCTAATTATGCATGTCCCCTTTCTGACAACGTAATGCACTGACAATCTAGAATCTTCTGCAAGTCTTTTTCTTAAGTGAACTGAAGAACAATAATAAATAAAGTTGAATATTTACTTTACTAGACCAACAGTGCATGCATTTTAATATTACCTACATGATGCATCTTTTTATGCACTGTTTACACATAAAAATTCCTGGCTGACTTAGCCAATCCGGGTAGGCCATTAACTCAGACACTGAGACTGGCAAACTGTCCCCAAGTGATACTGTACATTCCTACACCAGGAAAGATAAGTACATGAAGGAGGTGATAGAGAGCTTGGTCTGAGGAAGGCAAGTGTTTAGCACAGAATTTCTATGCACTTCAGCCACTCAGAACAGCTCTGCTGGTGTGGAAAAGCCAGTCATTTCACCATCTGTGCAATTATACATGGAGACATCCTGTGCCACATACAGGCTTCTTGAAGGAGTAAAACAGTATTTCCAAAGAAGAACTGGGGGGAGAAGGAGGTGAGTAACAGAAGAAATGTTTGAGGATGGACATTTTTGGCTTGCAACTTAAGTAAGCTCAGCAGGATAACATTTGCATGTCATCCCCTTTCTCAAACTTTGTGCAGTCCCTCAGACACAGCAGGCCAGCAGTTCTCTGAGGAGACACTGTTTTGGTGGCTTATAGCATCTAAAATGATGACAGGGCATTCAAATAAAGTAAAATGAAAGGGTTTGGGTTTTTTTACCTGCAGGGTCTTCCATAGCATTGATAGAGGTGAAAAAAGAGTAGTTTTTTTTCTCCTTGGCTACTACTGGAAATGCTACTTAACCCACGAAATTTATGAATAAGTTCATTGTTGTGTTAACAAGGATGAATCTCGGGAAATGTTTACTGAGAAGTGTGTTTATATGGAAGAACTAAATAGTTCCTGCATTGTAGATTAAGGGAACTGGAGAGAGGAATCAGAGACTACCTGTTCACAGAAGATTGAATACACATTTATACTGCAAGTTTAGAAAGATTTTCCAAGCTCACCCAAAGCAATTTCCTGTTCAAACAGTCACCTAGGCACAAAAGTGATTTTTCATATTATTCTGATCTCTATCTTAAAAGTCCCATGAGTACTATGGACTGTTTCTAATGAAGGGCTCCTCCAGAGCCTTCTTGCTCTCATTTTCAGGCTCCATACAGGCAAAGCACCTCTGTCTGTTTGATCTTGTGTTCCTCAGTGTAAGATGTCATCTCTTGGTGCTGGTTATCCCCCTCGTTCATGTGCAGAGAGCAATATCCCTTTTTCCACTTTGTCCTTCTGAGCCAAAGAATGAAAATTTCTCCTGAGTGTCTCCATTCCCTTAAGCATCTGTTGTGCCCTTAATTGCACCTCTTCCAGCTTCCATCAGTTGTTCAAATACCCACCATCATTACTAGAAATGCTCTGAACGGTATCTCCCAAGACTTTTGTCTTTTCCCAGGGTTGTATATCTTGTCAGCAACTGATTGTCCATTCTCTCACCTAAATTCGTCTTCTTTCTAAGCTGCCCTAATTGCCCACTACGCCTGTGGTAGAGCCAACTCAAGTTGGTTTGTAATTTTTCTCTCCATTAAATGCTTTTAATGCCTTAAGAGGCCACCTAAAAACAGAGACTAGACAGGAGCAAAGGAGTAAAGGTAGGTATTTCTTTGAAGGGCCTTCAAAGGTACACCCTGGGGAGCCAGAGGCTATTCTCAAGATGGACCCCAAGATGGACCACAGGTCACGAGTTCTTCACACTTTTATAGGTTTGGTTCATTTGCATATCAGGGTGAATTCTCCAATTAAAGCTTCAGTTTAATGATGTAATTCCCCTCAGCTTGCCCCCCTTTCAAAGGCTTTTGGTTTATGCTTTTTGGGCCTAGGACAGTCTGAGTGTCCTTGGAGAGCAGGCCTGGAGAGGCTTTGTTATGTCTACCCAGCACAAGAGAGCAGAAGTTAACAGGCTACAAGAAACTTCAGAGTTACATACTAGGCAGTACAGGATTTGAAAAATATAAAAGTTAAAACCTAAGGCATCACTTTTCTCTGCTGTACTGTTGAATTTTCTCTCATTTCTATTGCTCCACTTCCCAATGCGATCAAGCCTACCTGTGTGATTGTGATGACAACAGGTTATGATCTTTGTAATTATCTGTCCAACTCTTCACTCCCAAGGTGCTCCTTTATCTCTCTTCTCCTTTACCAGCTTCTTCTCCACTTTAAATTTTGCACACATTCTCTTCTTCATGGATAGCTTCTAATGTGATCCTATATATGTTGCATTTAATTCAAATAAATCAGATTCTCCCCCCTGCCAAATAATTCCCTGATTTTCTAGAGAAAGAGATAAAAGATTTATGTGGCACAACCTTCTGTTTGCAAAATCATTTTTTGAATGCATCCTTGTTTTCAATCTTTGAGTAATCCTGTCCTTCAAATTTGCTCTGAAAGACTTTCTTCTATCCCAGGTTAAACAAATGCACCTACAGATATGCAGATATATCCCTTCCTCTGTAAGTGCTGATACAATGTGTATATTTAATGTTAACCTGAGCATTGTATAATAAAACAATGCAACTCAGCCTCACAATTTTTCGCATGCTAGCTGACTTGGAAATCTCTGAAAGATTGGGCGCTGCTTTAGGTTTTGAATCATAATAGAGAAATAGCTTTACTCGTGACCACGTCCTCACTGCATTGAACATTTTTCACTATTAACTTTCCAGTTCATATGGCTAAAAGATCTCTTGAAATCTACTTTGTTCTTAACAAGGTCTGTCTCAACTGGCTTTCTGTTGATTCTTACTGTAGCCATATACTTTATGTCTAAGACATGGGGTATTTTTGGCAAGCAGACCGTTTTCCATTCTGTCCCAGCTCTCTACTTACGGTAATATCTCTCTGGAGGTACCTATAATCTAGTTAGGTACAGAGTGCCTTAGGTTTTCCTTGCGTGACATAGGAATTCCTGATGGTTCCACAACATTCTAATTAAGCAAGTGTCAGTACTGTCTGCATGCAAGATTCTCAGCTTTCCTGCTCAAATAACTTGACTAACTTGTCCCCATCCATCATACAAGAAAATTATTTGGTTTTCTCTCTCAAAACTGAAGGCCTTATTCACAGATCTTCTTTTATCTTTCCCTTAATTTATAGCAGAAGATGCTGACATAATTCAAGTCACAAGTAATTTCTGTGACTTACTCCTCTATATTATATTTGTAGCATATTTTATTATGCACCCAAAACAAGCTAAATAAAATCATCCCTTTCTAATTCAGGGAACAATACATGACGAGATGTGTTAACTATCAAATCTCAGAATTTCTAAGGCTCATCGTTGTAAGTAGGACTTATTTTCCAACTCTTATCAGGAAAGGCAAAAATATCAATCATGCAATTTCCAAACCTATTTCCTAACACCATTAGAAATCTGAAAAAATCTATACAGATTTCAGTATTGTCTCACAATAACTTATTTTACTGTTTTAAAATAGATTTACTTTTGATTCAAACCTATTTCACTAGAGCCACACTACTTCTTTTTTGTTTGTTTATGTCTGATCCTATTCTGAGCATGTTGCATTCTCCATCTGCCTTAGCAAGGTATAAATAATGAGGTTTGCATATGGCACACATCTCAGTGCCAACAACTGGTACCAACATGATTCTTATTCCACCATGTTCCTCTTGTCCTCCACTCGTCTAGTTTCATTTCCCCCACCAGCTCAACTTCCTCCCCTGTGTTACTAGGCTGCGGTGTTGGTGTATAAATATTTGGTTTCTCACTGACTACACCCAGTCTCTGAGACGACACGTAGTTTCTTCAGTACCTATACTGTTCCCTGGTTCCATCTGCGTATTCCCTTTGCTGACTTTCTGTCCACTGGACATATTCCTGTGCATTTTGTTCTATACTTATTTACTTGATTTAGGCTCTTGGTGAGTAAATACCGAGCCTCGAGATCACACAAGGCTTTCTTTCTTTCTCAGTTTAAAGCTCCTATTTCTCATTATTATTGCAGAGATTTTTCCTGGTAATTGGATTAAAGATTATTTGAAATAGGTGACCCATTAGGTTTTTATCTTTTTTTTCACATGGCCTACCACAGAACAGTTCATGATCAGTAATATAACAGCCAACATATTAGCTCTCCGTGAGTGCTGAGGTTACTGGCAGAAAAGCACTGTGGTGGCAGGAAGACTATAAGGCTCAGATATGACCATAGAATATCCAGTTCCGATGTTCAGGCTGCTTCCTGAACTATAATTTTTAGACATATGCCCAGTCTTATTTTTTAAGTCTACTTTAAAGCATTTTGCAGTCTCATAGTTATACTTCCTCCAAATTTTTCAAGTCATTAATTCCTGTAGTACTTCCTCTACATCATAGTAAATTCTTCTCCTTCTTTGGCACTAATATTCTTCAGCTTTTACAGACTCTTATCACTATTCCCTCTGAGCTGCAATTGCACTTTTTCCTTCCAAGTCCAGACCGTAATAATTTTGCTGCCATGCCTTACTCTAGAATTCTTGCAGTTTATGTGAGCCCTACCTAACATGCATTATCTAAAAATAATGCTGAATTTTTTTCCACTGTCATATCCATGATTTACAGCCTCATTACTGAATAATGAAGCCATAGAATTGTAACTCTTCATGCCAATAACTGACTTAAGCAGTGCTTGATTTTTTCTCCCAGCTTTAGTCATGCTTTTTTTCATACAGTGCAGTGCACCTTTTGGGGATGAGGAAAAATCTTTTTCAATGACGTCTCTGTGCTGTACATCATAAAATGACACCTTGCTACATTAGGGGGACCACAAGCATTAACCAGAAAAGAATATACAGTGGCCACAGCACAGTATCTTGTATGAATGTAGAGCATCAAATACTGTTTTTCCATCCTTGAATTTGTTTCTTTTCAACTCCTTGACATGGAAAAAGGTACCAGAGGTGGTTTGGTACTTTCACAGTACAAAGCATCTTGAACAGTTTGTTACTGTGCAATTATCCAAGGTTTCTAAATCTCAAAGCTTGTTCTTATCATGAAGTTGTAAATAATTATAATAATGAAGGCTCAAACACAAATATTAGGTATCTTAATGAAAAGTCAACACTGGTGAGAGAAAATTGCCTTTAGCAGCATTTGACAAAGACCATTTGGCTCAGAAAAAGAAGGCCTATGGACTTGCATTAGCCTCCACCTGCAGTGCTGATTTACAGATGAAGTGTTCCAAGTTTCTAGTCTCAGAAAAAAAGACTACAAATAGCAATCAATTTTCCTTTGCAGAGGCATTGGAAGAGAGAGAGTATTAGAAAGGCCCTCTTTGTCCATTTGTCCCACAGCATTTTTTGTTATGAATTTCCTTGCAGTTCCGTTACTGTGCACCCAGACCTGGAAGTCCCATTCTAAGATACTCACCATGAAGTGTGTGGTCATCAGCTGGGAAAATACAAATATAGCATTTTTGAATTTATTTTCTTCCAAACAAGTCCAACTTTTCCTTCATGGACATGAAAACAGACATCGCATGTGCCTCTCTGTGAATGGGATAGAAGGGATTAGAAATTCTTCAAAAGCTCTACAGGGAATTTCTACCTGGTGGAGAGGTGGGGTTTTTCCTTCTTTTTTTTTCCCATTTTAACAAAGAGGTACTCTTTTGGCTTACAAGTAATGGAGTAGAAGCTCAATAATCTAATCTAATCTAATCTAATCTAATCTAATGTATGGTTTGATGCGAGCAATAAAAATGAGTTGTAGAGAGGACGTAAAGAGTTGTGGAAAAGAGGGAGCGAGGAAAAATAAAAAAGAAGAAACATGGGAGAATAAGAGAAGGGAAAGAAAAATCAAGGGGAGAAAGAGTATAAAATCTTTCCTGTGACTTTTAATACTGGAGTATGTTTAGGTACAAATAACTGTGCAACAAATACCAGAGGTACGCACTATGAGCACAATTGTATATTTGACTTATTTTGGTATGAGGATGTACAGCTCCCCCTTGAAAATACTTCAGGCAATCCAAAGGAAACACTGGCTGCTCACAGAAATCCTAAGAAATCTGGAGAAGCTCCAAGACTTTTTTTAACTTTGCCCACCATTTTGATACAAAATCTACCAAAGGAGAATGAAATCTGGTTCATTTTGTCTGCCTCTATGTTTCAGAATCTTGCAAGAATATTTCCTTTTTCTTCCTCCATTCAAGAATCTAGCATCTAGTTGTTTTTTGTTTTGTTTTGTTTGGTTTTCTGGTTTGTTTTTTTTTGTTTGGGTTTTTTTGGTTGTTGTTGTTTTGGGTTTTTTTTCTGTGAAGTACTTTTAGGTCATGTTATTGCAAAGAATAAAAGCACTAAGAAAATGACAAAGCATAGCTGAAAGAGGATGGACAGTTCTATATACAAGGTTTAACTAATAGCTCAAGTATCCTTCTACATGTCTCTTTTTGAAGGATGCCTGGCAGGACTCACTTTCATTTCAATACTGTAGATCAAGAAAAACAATTTATTATAGTAAGGAGAGGGGAGGAAAAGAGGGAGAGACAAGACTGGCTGTGTTGGGAATTGCCTTCTAGTGAGGAAAGAAAATCCTGAAATAAATATATTTTAAGGCTCAGAGATTGGAAATACAACATGTAGACCTATAATTTTAGATTATTGCTTGGGTTAATCTTATGTAGGTAGAGGCATAGTTCCATTTGCTGGTGGCTTAGTGGCTACTATACATATAGCTCCAACTATTAAAGTCATGTAACTATATCTATTTTAAAAATCATGGGTTTAGGTCTGCTAAATTTTGAAATGAAATTTTTTCTGGGTGTTTGCTGTGTAAGGCAACTTCAGGTTTTGGAAAATTTCAACCAGAATGGTTGGGCTTTTTCAAAGCATAGTATTTGAAAGATCCAGTGTTTTATTTAACTATCCCTGCTTCTGACATGTTTTTTTTCCCCCCAGTTCTTCTAACACTCACATATTTTACAGTTTTACATGGGAGTGGTGGTTGTGTCAGGAGTATGCCATATTCCAATCCTATGAGTGCTGCTAAAATTCTCAGAGTAGCTGACTCCATTATACACCCAGTGGCTCTTTGCAGCCATGATTATCAAATATTCCCCCTCCACAGGGCATGCCCAAGCACAGGGCTAAGCACAACTCTCCCTGAAACTGCCAAAATCCACGTAGCCACACAAACTCCAGGGAAATAAAGAAGCTGTCAGAGGTAAGGAGAGGACAAGAGCTGACCTATATGCAAGTGAACTGCAAAAAGTATATGGAAAGACCTGGCAGGGAGAGAAGACCTGGGCTGATTCAGTAAGGAAGAAGCACAGAAAGCAAGAGGGACGTTGCAGCTTAGAACAGAAGGAATAGAAAAGCTCAGCTCTGTGTTGAAATAAATAAATATTGCAGCCGTGTCCACACTCACACCATTTCTCTCCTGCCAGAAGCAGTGTCCCACTGGAGGTACAGTAAATGCATTTCAGAAATGTGGTCACTCTACAGTGCAGCCTCACTCTCAGATACCACGCCCTCATCTTCCCTCTAGCGATGATCTGGTTGCAAGCATCAGCCTACCACAGACAAACAGTACTCTTAATACAAAGACTGTGATAACAACTCAGCTGGAGGAGAAAGGGTTCCAGGGGACCCCTTAGATGCCTTCCAGTACTTAAAGGGGGTTTAAAAAAATAGGGAGTGACATTTTACACAGGCAGATAGTGGTAGGAAAATGGCTTGAAACTAAAAGAGGAGAGATTTGGATTTGTTGTTAGGAACAAGTTCTTTACTCAAAAGGTGGTGTGGCACTGGAACAGGTTGTCCAGAAAAGTTGTGGATTCCCCAACCCTGGAAGTGTTTGAGGGCAAGCTGGATGGGGTCTGAGCAACCTGGTCTAGTGAAAGGTGTCCCTGCCCATGGCAGGGGATCAGAATTAGATGATCTTTAAGTTCTCTTCCAACCCAAGCCTTTCTATGACTCTATGAAAATGAGGGAATACCAGCATTCATTGGTGTATATTCATAAATCAGCCTTGATGCATCAGTTCCTTATATGCATAAAGAAACCACCTTGGTAATTTCACAATTAATACTTTATTCAGCATGCATGCTACAAAACACTGTGGGAAGGCAGGAAAGCTCTGAAGCAAAAGTGATGACTCTGTTGGTAGCACCCATAATCCTCACAGAGAATGGGAGGCACACAGCAGTTAGACTGGGGCCTGCAGGAGAAAAAGGTGTACTCAGGGTTGAGAACTAAAGGCTAAACTGAATTCCTCTCTCTGCCTCGTATTTTCTGCCTGAAACTGGAGAAGTGGCTTGACCTAATATTTTATTTTTTTAAAACAAGTGAAGTCTGCAGGTTAACTTCTGGGTATCTGAACTGCCACAGCAGCTCCAGTAAAGAAATAATCTCATTGGTTCACAGCTGCAAGTGAAGTTTGAGAGAGCTACACTTTGAAAGTATGAAATTCAGTTTACTCCTACACATTCTTAAACAAGATTTCCTGCATGTTTCAGATTTGTCAGAACTACACTGTCTCAAATAAAGCTAATTGTTTCTTTTAATCATCAAACCTCCTGGAGGTGATAAGATTTGCTTGTCTCAGGGGCCTTTGTGCAGACAAACTGCTTTTGAAGCATTCAGGCACTATAGAAAAGCACAAGTCATCTCGAAGCACATCTTGGTCATCAGACACAGCCCTAAACACCAAACATAGAAAAATAAGGCATAAGCAAAATATTGAAGAGATGCTTGTTAAGTGAGCAGCACTGTGTATGTCATGCACTAAGCATCTCTGGGGTCCTGGGAGGGTTAGGAGAGAAGCAAGCATGTGATATGAATTGAAAAAGAGAGTTGTAATCAGATGTATAAAGAAGCTAAAAAAAATGGAAGCACAGATAAACCTTTTTCTGCTATTTCCTACTGCTTGAATGTTTGACTTTGGGACTGTCTTAATGTTCTCTTCAAGCTTCATGTCTATGTAATTATCAGCTCATTTGCTTTTCTATTTAATTTCGAATGGTTTCTTGGGGTAGTTAGTGGGACACCTTGGGATATCTATTGCCAGGTTAAAGACAGTGACAGTGGGGAAGCCAAACATAAGCAAAAGGGAGAGAGAGCAATGAGTTTTAAGCTACTGAGATGAGCATATTCACATATGACTAGTAGGGAGAGAGATTAATAAAAAACACCCCAAGATCCCCCATTTTCCCTGGAATTTCCAGATTATTTACCAAGCTCATATTTAAGCAAAAAGAACCCATCCCAGTCGAACTGGCTGTGTCCTCTAAGAACCTCTACTGATAAGATAGAATTGAATGGACACCACTTTCACACATTGGAGCATCTCTCACCAACAAACTTCTTATCTCCTCCATCCAGAATAAAGTACAGCCTCTTGCTAAGGGGCTAAAACTGCTCTGCCTGCACACAACCATCTCCAAGCAAGCCTAGAAAATTCTGCTGGGATTTTCTCCTCCAAACACCAATTTCACTCTGCAGCACCATCGCAGGGCAGAGCAGCAGAGGCCCTTTCAAATGAAAATGCCACTTTAATACCTCAGCTACAGTATTTTTAGGCAGTATCTGGGCTCTTAAAAAAATAAATCCTGTAAACACATTCCTCCTGTACTGCTCAGTGGGAGGAAATCCTTGACAAAGAAATAAACTCATGCCTGAAAACTCCTGGAGCTCACTGTGGAAGATTTTCCACTCCTGCTCCACAGTGGATGTTTTCCAGTTCCAGCCTCCCTTATCAGCTGGGGAATGTCCTGATACAATTAGTGGGAAGTTTAATCTTAGGGAGTCACAAGAGATCACATGTGCCAGAGAGAAACAGAGAGATAAACTAAGGAAGGCTCTGTGGACTATTAATAACAATTTTATCTGATTGCACACCAGCTGATACAGCAGATTGTAACAGAATTATCTTAAGTTGACAATGGGAAATCACACCAAACTGGGAAAATCCTAGGTTCTGCAGGTGTTTTAAATGTTTTTCACCTTAATTAGCATCCAGTAAATGCAGATCAATCAAGTTACATATTGGTGACAACTGCCCAAAACATGAACTAATAAAGATTCCTGTGATTCACGTATACATGGACTTTCAAAAAAAAAAAAAAAAAAAAAAAAAAGTCCTGAAGAGCATATATAAAAATTTGAAGTTTTAAAGGAAATAGGGAATTAAGTTAAAGGACCATCTATTGTAATATCTTAAGTGAGCAAAATGTGGCAGTCTAATAGGGAAGAAAAGAAGACCTGGCAACATATATTCTTTCAAGAATCAAGCAATCCAGCTATTTATCTCTTCTACTATAGAGCTCAATGGTACTGATCTAATGCCATTTCTAAAGTACTGTTCAAGTGAGCAGAATTTCTTTTCTTAATTAAAAATCCCTCTGCATTCCAAGCTGCCAATCCAGCATTATTCATCAGAAATTTAATTAACATGGTAGGCTCTAATAGTGAAGTTCACTTTCCTATTAGGTTTACTTTCCATTCTAGCAATATTTCTTCCTTTTTTTTTTAATTTCCTGATCACTATGCTCCAAGAACCACCAGTTTTGCCTCTTTAAGAGACATGAACTTTATTTTAGTGCCCTTCATATTTTATAGCTAATGAATCACGGGATTTTGCTGTTACCTTTTGACTGGCATGAAGTAAACTAACTTAGGATGATGTTTGGCATTCATATCAGATATACTGTATAATTCACATCTCTGCTTTAAAACTGCCAAGTAAAATACAAACCACATCAATTTCACTTTCTCCATCCACCAGTTTTACACAGCAATATCTAGTCAGTGCTTATTATATGGGTACTTCTAATGGACAACAACTGCTATTTATTTGGAAGTCCATCATCATCAATTCACTCTAACTGCAGGTTACATTTGAGGATAAATTTGTCACTGCAATACAGCAACTGATTGAAAGCATATTGTTTTGACTCTTTTTTATTTCAGATAAATATATGTCAGAATTTAAGGAGGAAGAACATGGTGACTTGGAATCTGATCAGAGCTCTGGGTCCTGCTCTTAAATGCAAAGAAATGTTCATTAAATAGTTACAGCAAGTTAATCATCAGCATTCTGTGTGCAGATGATTTAATCCTGGCTAAAACCAGATGCACAGCCAGATGGGCAAAAAATATGGAGAACCCTTCTCAGAGTCATGGGCAGGTTGCAGGGAATGAAATTAGGTCTAATGTTAGTCATCTGCACCCCAAAACTTCACTTTCCATTATTCAACAGCTCCTTATTCATGGGTGGTGATTGCTACACTTCCATGGCATAAACCTCCTCTTCCCAGTCACACCCTAAGCTGTTTTTCTCACCCAGGAAATAAACCACAAGCAGGTTGCTTTGCTGCTTTTCTGGTTTCAACAGTACCTTGTTTTGTAATGCATTATATAATTACTGCTTTTTTCTGGCCTGTTCCCGTAATGATTTTAAAAAAATAAAAATATTTCCAAAACAAGTTTGGAAACTCGAGTGGAAAAAAAGGAGAAAATAGGTAGGAAACAAGTGATTATTTTCTCAAGTGTTAAAGATCCTAACTTGTCTTTTTCCATGGCAAAATATTTTAAAATAAAGTTTGCTTTGAAGAAATACAAAACCAGCCCCCAGACACATGCATAGACATTTTTGTACCTGCTCTCTCTATGCTATTTTTTTCCAGGTGCTTTCTGTGTCCTCTTGTAGGCTTGCTTGTATTTTGGCTTGCATCAGCAGGATTAAAGCATGTGGTACCCTCCCCATAACACAACCCAGAGTGAGTTAACTCGTGCTTTGCTCTTTAACTTGCTCTGTGTCCGAACACCAGCCAAACGGGATCAATCAATGCCTAGAAAAATGTAATCTTAGATGATTTGCATGCAAACTTCTGTGGAGATACCAGGCATACTACATTTTAAAGCAAATGTGAATAAATGCAGAAAGCAAATTGCAGATGTGTCTTTCATATAAATTTGGAGTACAGGGGAGACAAGATCTTAGAGAGCTTGATCCAGTGAATTCGTATTTTAAGAGCTCCTGGTTGCCAAAACAGCACCTATGTGTTAATTAGGACCTCTCTGTTGTTATTTTTAATCTTGACATACCTGCAGTAAAATGCCAGGCAGATACCACATAACTGTGAGCAGCTGCAACTTCTGTTCCAGGTTTCACAGGTGTTTGCTTCGTCTGATTTTACGTAAAAGCAAACAGCAAAGGGTGTTAAAATCTTTTTTAAAGGGTCCTAGAATAAAGTAAGAGTTTGAACGAATCATTTCATTACAAAGTTTATGAGTATTTTAAGATTAAGCTGAAGCCCAAAATGCTCCTGTTTGCTGCAGCAAGAGCTGCCTTTGCAAGCAGGAAAGTAAAACTAAAGGCAACGCAGCAAGCTGAGGCATGTTATTTCTTAGGAGCTGGTTATGGTGATCCTGTGAGAGCAGCATTAATAGCTGAGCAGTTATTAATTCAGCTGCCTCTGCCTGCTGCGACGCTGAGCAAAGCTCCTACTTGGTAGCTCCCCACGCAGTCACAGGAAGGTTTGCAGCGCCAGCAGCACATCAGAGTACCCCGAGACAGCAGTGGTCTGCTGGCTCCAGGCTTGCATAACGCAGTTTTCCAGAGATGGAGGAGACACTTTTTAAGCAATTTCAATTAAGGGAATCAGTGTTTCTAAGTTACTGAGCACCAAGCCTGGGGAATTCCTTGCTGTTGTTTCCATACTATAAGTCTTACCAGCTTCGAGACAGTCACGAGCCATTCCACAAGTACTTAGGCTGAGATTTACCTGAAACGGAGAATTACAAGCACTGCCTGGATTCCTCTTGAGCACACAGGTTTTTTTGTTGCAGAATAGTTATGTCAGTGAAACAACAAAAAATCAGTGCCTATAATCTAGTTGCAGCCATTTTAAGAAAACACTTTTTTTTTTAATAAACCTAGCCTTGCCTCACTCTAATTTTTATATTTTCCAATTACAAGGCTATATCATTGTCCGTTTACACACAAATCACATGAGCAGCATGCAGGCAGGACTTTTTTCAATTTACCCAGTGGGATTTGTTTATCTGTTTGTTTGTTCTGATTTATATCAAATGACCACTGCAGGCTTAATGTTTCATAAACAAAAAAATCTGTCCCTTCTGCTAAATAGCATACACATCAATGTGCTCTCACACACATAGCTTTCTCTTATAAACTTTTCCAATAAAATGATGCATACATAGAAATAGATACAATACTGATTTCTTTTGATGACTTCGGGTAAAACACTTAAGTTAAGAAATTTCCAAAAATTCAGAGAAAATACCTTGGACTGTATAGCTATAACAAAAACAAGTTTGAAATAGACAATGTGATAATAGACAATCTCATATTTTTATCATATCAACATTTAAAGTTCTTTAAAGCCTACTATCTATGATTTATCTGTTGTGATACAAAGTTCCTTTTTCATAAAGCGTAGTTCGTATAACACAAAGAAGTATTTGGACTTTCGTTATGGAATTATTCTGTACCAATTTGAAAATTATTTTTCCAAGCACAAACAACCTGGAAAAGTCCTTTGAGAAGGAGGAGTTCTCTCTTCCTTAAAGAGCATTCTTCAATTTACTAAAAAAAAAAATATTTACTGGTTTTCTAAATTGTTCTCTTTCCTAGTTAGTACATGCATGAATAATACCAGCATGTCATACAAAACACGTATTTACTCAGGGTGTTTTCTGCCAGTAGACAGACAGACCCCAACAACAGTCATTCAGGCTCACATTCTCCAAGCTTACTCAGAAGATAACCAGACACATCTGGAAAAGGCAAGACAGCTAACTGACTCAGTGAAAATTATCAGATTTCCAAAAATTGTCTCCCTGATGTAATAGAAATGTCTTTAAAAGAACAAATGAGTCATGTTGCTATAGCAGGACAACGTTTGCGTGGATTGTAGCTATGTAGTATAATCATGGAAAACCTTGTGGCAGGGGGATAATCATCCTCATGTAACCCATGAGTGCAGGCTTTGCTGTTATCTCAGTCTAGCTCCTCACAATCCAAGGCTTCCCTTGGCTTCACTTGTGAGCTACCACACTCAGTACTTGACAAATTCCTTCACTGACACACACGTCATCTTTGGCCAGGATTATTCCATCCAGAAAGACTGATAGTAAAGCCACAGACTCCTGCAATTCCTTTGGCACTTTCAAATGTTTACTACTCTGGTGCTGCACTTAGTAAAGAAACACCTGTAGAAAGTGGTGTCAGTCATTTAGAAGACAACACTTTCACCTCCCATCTAGTATTATGACTGAAAGAAAGAAGATAAGAGATTTACACCTTTCTTTTGCAGGACACATCACTTCCCACTGAAAAACAGGCTGCAGCCAGGAGGGTTTTGTCTATTTTCATTGATAAATGTTTGGCCCTTCTTTTCTCTAAGACCTGAAAAGACAGAGCACTGATTCACCATTAGACAGCAAACCCAAGAAATGTATGCCTACAAAGAGCCAGACCAAAACAGACTCATACAAACCAGGAAGGATTCAGGGAGGTCTCAGCTCAAGGCTGTGACTGCCAACAATCTAATTTCAGCTTTGAGAGAGATTAGACCTATGGCTTGTGTCATTTAAATAATTTTGGTTCCTGCTACTGAGTATGCTCAGAAAGTCCAATTACAAAATTCATCTAGATCATGAGACTTAAAAGTGTGATCAGATTTCTTACCATTGATGGGAAATATTGATTTTACTGTTCAACCAAAACTGAACAGTAAGATAATTTTTATTTAGAAGAAATAATAATTAATAAGGCAGAAGCTTGCTCCTGAGCAAGTCTAAGCATCAGATTTCCTTTCAGAGGAATGCATGCTAAAAACTCCACTCCACTGAGCCAGAATCCTGTCTGAAAGGGAAAATGGGCCTCTGAACTCCAGAAGGGGGTTTCTAACCAGGAATTTCATATACCTTGAGGAATGACTAAGGTAGAATTCCAAGCACAGAAAAAAAGGCCGGATTTAAGAACTACTTCTCTACTGGCCTCTATAATTCTGCCTTAAACAACCAGACTGAGTTCTAGTCCAATTGCCCATGTATTGCAAGATGCTTAATGTCCATATATTCTTTTTTTATCTGAGACTTCTCTCCCTAGCTTCCAAGATTTTCAGTAATTTTGACAGCCCAAGAGACTAAGAAATCTCATGGCATGAATTAAGAATATAATTGTTAGTACTGGGACAGCTGTGTGCAAAATGTATGTGGGAAAATCTCTCAAAAAAGCATGCACCAAAGTCTCTCTTCCTTCTGAAAGAAACAGTGAGTTGATTGCCTTGTTTGGAAGCACATATTCTCTCAGAATCTCTAAAGCAGAGTGTTGAAAGTCAAGAGATGTCTCATTTGCCCCTTCATAATGTTCAGATGCTGGATGGCAAGAAAAAATCACTTCTGCATTCAAAGTTCACCAGGTAAGACCATTACCATGATAATAAAAACATGGCAAAATCCTGTATTCTTCCTTCATGTGTAGCTAACATTTACTCCAGAAGATTTCATTGGAATGAGAAGCCTCCTTGCATGCACCTCTGATCCCAGTCTGAGGAGCATTACGTCCTGTTCTCATGACAAGGGGGTTCTTCCTCTTTATGCCTTTGAGAAGGAAAAAGAAACGCCTTTCTGAGCTTTGTCAGCTTTCATGCAATACTGTTTCCTTCTTCTGTATCCACAATTAGTGGCAATTTCAGGTGAGAAGTCAAATGACATCACCAGGGCATGCTCTCCTGATTGTGACCCAGTAGCGCTATTAGGGCAGCAGAAAACACAACGCATACGCACACAGACAGCAGCAAATGCTGCATTGTCTGAATTAGCAAATGTCCATGTCTGGAAAGTAGGTGAACTGAGGCAGCCCATATCATCCTGAAAATATGAGTTCTGTTTGTTAAAATGCAGTTAGTCCAGCGTGACATGAAGTCAGTGGGAGGATTAACTCATCTCTATTTCTGTGCCCATGTTAATACGGGGCTGCAGTCAGCGTTTCAAATGGTTACTCTCAAAGGAGACGTGACAAGCATAAAGAGGAACTATTCATGTTCTACTTTTTTTCTTCTTGATTTCACTCAGTTTGCCATGCCAGGCTGGTGCCTTTGCTTTCAGAAGGAAAAAAAAATCTTCCATGAAGTCTTTAGAAATATATTTAGATGACCAAAATAGACACCAAAATAGAAGGTCTTAAAAATTACAAAAGAGATCTAATACTAACTGACCTGTAGAGTTTGGTGTTGTCAAGAGATTACCTGCTCTGTGTACTGAACAATTTATAGTCTAGATCACCATGCATGAACACTATGATTTGCCGATCAGTTAAAAAACAAACCCAAATCTAGATGACAATCCCATCAAGTTTTGGACAAAAAGGCTGGTATTCCAAAAAGGTTTTGCCATTTAAACTAGTGGTTGTGATAATTCTGTCTTTTCTTATACAGTGCCAAAGATTTGAATAGATACATTATGGAAAGAGGTGTCACAGCTGAATGCATGTACTCTGAAAAAGGTGCACTTTAAATATATTATAGCATGGGCTGAAGTGTGAACTAACAGCTTGTACAAGGTATGTATTGAAAAGGAGAAAGAACCTTCTGTAGCAGATGAAACTATCAAACAATATGAAATTGAAAATTCAGTTGCTGAACACAGAGCTTGATTCTCAGAGTTTATTTCTCAGAGCCTGCTGCAGTTAGGGAAATATGGTATTTTTCACCTTCAGAAGAAACTTACACAAGAAATTCCCTGAAGTGGAAAGAAAGCCTCACACCTCCTCAGAACTAATCATGGGAGTTAGCTATGCAAACAAATTTCATTAGTTATCAGACTGTTTTGGATAATTAAGCCTCATGAGCCAGGGTGTAATCACTGGAAAATTCCCTCCCTCTCCCCACCTCTATGTATAACTTTGAATAGATTCCTCGTGTGTCTTGTTCCTGTTTTACTTTAGCTCATCTGTCATACCACACTACAGAAAACAGGATGCAGAGGTGAACTGTTATCTCCCAGACTAAACTGCTAGACTGAAATAAGTGACTGGAACTCCTGTTCTAGTGAACCTAAGCTCTCTGCACCTGAATACTTCTGTACTCAGAAAAAACTCCACGGAGATAACTTAATTTACCTCTGTACTCAGAGAGTGGGAGCCACAGAAGAAAGTAGACAGAATAGTGGTCTAGATTCCTGTAGGTGAAGGTGACCCACAGGTTTGGATGAATCTGTGGAACTGCCAACACACGGGCAGGCAGATCATTGCATCAGGCTTTTGGCTGCACCATGGGTGAGCTGCAACACAGCGGAAGGCTGCTAACCATTCCCTGGGTCAGCACGGGAAGAAAAGAGCTTTGAATGAAAAGAGCTTTGCACTTCTGCAAACAGGCCCAGTTGTCAGAAAAGAAGGTAGTGGAGAGAGCATAAAACAACAACCACAGACTTGCATGGTCAGCTAGGTAGGAGAACACCTGAAGATGCCGTAGGGTCGCTGGGGCCATCGTTAAGGCAGCTGCATCCACAGCAAGCTGAAAAAACTTGTTTATCTTACACCTGCTAATGGTCTCAAGAGAAGGAGGATGTAGGGCTGAACTTTGGGACTTTGCCATTTTCACATTTGTATTTGAAAATCCATAATTAAAAGTATGCGCATCTATGTACATCCAAAGGGTCTGTTCCAGGAGATACACTACCAACAGCCAGGGTCCAAGGTCTGTAATTCACTTTTCTTAACAAGTGGCTTTCTGCAATCTGAGAGGCTTCATGAGGAATTTAAATAATTCTGGAGCTATTTCTCCAGGTAAGGACTTTACTGCAAGTAACATGATCATCAGGATTATTTTCTGCATCTTTTCTCTGTACTGACTTCTTGGTCAACCTGAGACTGTTCCAATGCAGTGTACACCCTCAGAAATTCATTTAAGCACTCTGAAAAGGATGATTTTCCTTAGGAGTTCTTTTCTGCACAAATTTATAAAGATGATGTCTTTTGATAGAGCTCTCTAAGGTTTTCAGCAATATTGCATTTATGATTTACCATGGTTCCTTTGGAGGTACTGTGTCATCACATAAGCATAAGACCCATCCAGCAAAATACTTACCGATGCCAAAACGGAGCAAAGGAAGAAAACAGCCTCAAAGGAAGAAGGTAAGGAAAGAGATACGAGAAAAGATGAGGAAGTCTGGAAAATAGAACAGTGGGTACACATGGCTTGCTGGAACTGGAAAGGTCGGCAACAGGTATGACAGGTAGATTCTGCAAAGCAATCTGCAAACAGAGGCCTTATGGCTACTTCCATACAAATAAAAAATTAACTACCAAAGAACCATTCCCTGGTTGCATTCAGCAGAAATGTGCCCCTTGTTCTGGCTATCTACCCCAGACTTCAATGGCTCCTCAGTGAAAGATTGAGTTGATGGCTCTTGTCTTGTTTTAGTTGCAGTCAACAGTCACAATGCTGTGTCTGACCACCACGTGTTTACCCAGCTCAGCAAAGCTGCTGTTCTTTCTGGAGTCTGTGGAAATTGCAGAGAGGGGTCTGGTGTTCATAGGTCATAGTGCATTTGTGCTGTTAGAAACACACTGGCATATTACAACAATTCTGCTGCTGAGACAAAGAGCAATGACAGCAGTTTTCTTTCTCAGAAACAGACTGCAAATAAAGAATCAGTGAGATGCAGTAACGCTGTAGTAAACACCAGATATGAGGCATATTATTTATGAAGCACAACGGAACTTTTCTCAAGAAGATACAGCAGGGTTTACCCTCTCTCTAATACACTGCTGTCTTTTCCTTAGCTTATTTACTGCCACAGAAATTAATCGGCTGTTTTAAGGATAACAGTTACTTTGGTCGTTTGGCAGTGGATCTAAATGTCAAGGAGGGAAATCCTGACATTCTTAAAGTTTAAGATAGTAAATGTTTTATTCTATTATGAGTTGAAGATAAAAAAAAAAAACCCTGTGGAAAATTCAGGTCACAACAAGAAGGAAGTTTCTTCCAAATCTAGGGGACAGTTGTATTACAGGCTTTGATTCCTGTTTCTTTCTCTCTATACTGGAACTTGAAAACTTATGAGTGATGTATCTATGTCTACACTTAATTGCAAATGACTAATTTTCCAGACATCCTTCTCTGCATCACTCCAGCTGTTATAAGGTAATACAGTAAGTTAGCAGGTGGATTTTTTTAAACAGTCTTAGGTATCAGCAATTCTCTTCCTCCTATGTCATTCTGTTTTCTGTCCCTAGTGCAGGCATATTTAGACAGTTTTTCACACCCTTTGGTGCATTCCAGAAAACAGAGCTTACTTTACAGTAAATGAAACTGAGCTTGCTTGGTGAAATAGGTGCTACAGAATATTTTAAGATCAGAATACGAGGGTACGCCTGCTTAGTATTCTGTCAGCTTAATGATAAACAATACACTGGTGAAAGTTACAACTGTTTCCAAAGTTCCAGAAAGGATGAATGATACCCCCACTGGAGGTTAATCATGCTGCCTTAGGGATGACATACAATAACATGTATTCAGCTGTTATAGAGAAACTCTTTCCTTCACAAGTACCCACCCTACTGTTAATAATTCTGAAAAGATTGTCTTCTGTGTAAAATCCAGATTATGTTTTCTTCCAGCTAAAGAGCAAGAGCAATTTTATAAAAGAATCTGCCATACAAGGTGTTGATATCTGGATAAGAGAATTGACTCTCTGAAATGTCAGAATTGAGTAACATGGCTGGAGAAGGTAAAGGCAGAAAATCTTTGAAGCACAGTGTTCTCGTGGGGAATACACAAGTGGACAGCAAATAACACCAAAGCAAACAACTTCTTCCTTGGTCCCCCAGACCTGCTCTGCTTCCTACAGTGCCAGACAGGTGACCTGCACCTCTGTTTTTGATATTCCTCTCTAGTGCCTGGCATATGTTTCGCTTCTTGGAAATCCATAACCCTCTAAGCATGGGTGTCCTTCCGGAACCTTCTATCTCAACTGCCAGCATGTACTCCCCCTCCAGACAATTTATCTTCCTTGGAAAATAGTAGGAATTGCATTCTCATCTGTTCCAAAAATCAGACCTAATTACAGACTTAATTTCCTAACTTTGAATTACAATGATGTTAATTAATTGTTAATTCTTATTCCAAATAATCAGCTGGAATGGTAGTGGGAAAAAATCCATTGTGTGGCATTTTATAGCAATTCATTTGCTTTGGTGTTTAAGATCACAGGCATTGGTTTGATGATGTTCTTGGTTTAAGACAACAAAGCTGGTGTGGTGTAATCAGCACCAACATGTACATGCATCTCCTGCTTTCTTCTCCCTCTGTTCTCCTGCCACAGTGTCAGCCTACCATTCACAGAAGAAATGTTCTATTGTGTACATGCAAACTATTTAGGAGATGCCTACCTAATTATTTTTCAGTTTTGGAAGGTGATGCATACTGCAAAATAGTCAGTATACTTATAGTAGAATTTTTGTCTTTTTTATGTCTAGGTTGAGGGCTTTTTCATTTAAGAAAATCAAAAAATGCATACAGAAGAAGTAACTATATTTCATATTAATTTACTATGTAATGCATTTAGACTGAGGAGAACTATTTAATTTTAACTTTTATTTCTACTATAAATACTCAATAAAGAAGACGATTGTTTTCTTGGTTGGATGTGTACAATATGAAATCAGAGTACACTTCTAATTTATTGTATGCACATACCTTACACAGTTTTAGTAGTAGTTACGTGTTTTTCAGTTCCTAATTTCAAAAATTTCTGTATTTTCTTTCAGATGAGTCAGTAAATCATCTGGTAAGCACCTGGTAAGCAGGCAGTCCTTGGAAATCTGGGGTGATACTATGTTTGAAGTTTGGAGTTTCCTGGGCACCTAAAATTAAAACTCAACAGTCATTTGTATACAGTTAGTTTTGTGCCAGGACTTATTAGAAGGAACTTTCCTCCTCTTTGAGTCTTGATCCAAATCTCCAAGTTATAGATAACAGTAGTTAATGCTGAAGATTGGATGAGATTTAATCAAAAGATGAAAGTGTCTCCTGCTTCTATTTCATTGAAATTCAGTTCACTGCTATGAAAGATCTGAAACCTACCAGAACGATAAAAAAATCAAGCTGATCTCCAGCAAGTCCTTTGCTATCCAGTTGAGAGTAGCATTCAAGATGACTTCTTAGAAAGGTCCTGTCAAAAAAACATTCAATTAAAAAAAAAACCATTCAAGTTTATTCTCTAGGGAAACAAGAAATGGCAAGTCCAAACCTAGCAGTGGTTTCTCTCTGTGCTTAGTGATGTACTCAAACTCAGCGATGAGTTTGTTGTTTACATGCAAGCCTCTGTGTTGTTTTACACACCTTTGGACATCCCACCTAGTCTCCAGCTGCCACTGTTGAAAAGCAACTATTGTCCCCTATTCCTGTAGCTTTTTTGGTTTGTTGTTTTTGTTTTTTTTTTTTTAAGCCAGATGTAAAGGGCCACTGCAATCCCAATACGGCTTGAGGGGTGAAAAAAAATTAAAAGAGTAAAAGAAAATGATAAACCATGCTAGCTTCAACAATGTATTTCATATATCAGTCAGTGAACAGTCTCTAACAAAGTGATTTGGCAACAGACAGAGGTACCCTGCTCTAAAATGCAAAATACATTATGTTTTTAATGAGTCCTGCTTTAGTGAATCTAAAAGAAGTAAACCAGTTTATGGATAGACAAAGGAATTCTTTTGAAGGAGTGGCAAATCCTGCTGGATTACATGAACAGTTTACAAAGGAGGAAATAAAGTCATCTTAATATTCCCCCCTGCTTCACAGGCTTTCAGTACTCAGCTCAAAACAAACAATTCGAAGAGTTTTCTGGCAAATGAATACAACAGCACACACACGTATATAGAAAATAGTCACCAATTCTTACTTAAAGCCACTGCTTTACTCCTTTTGCAGAACTGTGAAGATAAATATCAACCAGTTTCTGTCACAGTGCTAGTGAGCACAGGAGATAGCTTCAGGGAAGAAACAGCACAAGCAAGGATTATCCAGAGCCAGTGGGAAGTGGACCTAATGACTGAGAAAGGACAGCAGCCTGGGCTTACAGAAAAGGAGGCAGCAGGGCTGTGGGGATTTTGCCATAAGAATAAGATTCACAAACTGGCTGAGATTTCAAGACTTACATCTAACAAACACGAACCAAGTGCCTCTAGATCATCTCAATCACAATCACTGTTTGATTTCAAAGATAACACAAGTTCTTAGGAATTCATGGTGAGGTGGGTCAAGGTTTTCTGCGATTGTCGTAAAAACAATTATGAATGAGCTCAACACCAGGAATACTCAAACTTCACATTTATGGTGGTGGAGAAATTGTTATTATTTAAGCTACAGTACAGGGACACTGTTGAAATCAGCACAAAAAAAACATAAATCTAATTCTCTGGTAAAATATCTCTCACCTTTAATTTCTAGAATCTTTTAAATGTCCCCAAGTATCTGAACTAGATCACAGAATCATTTAGTTGGAAAAGATCCTCAAGATCATCAAGTCTGACTGTAAACCCATCACTGCCAGGTCCAGCACTTAACCATGTCCCTAAGTGCCACATCTACATGTATTTTAATACCTCCAGGGATGGTGACTCAGTCATTTCCCTGGGCAGCCTGTTCCAATGCTTGACAGCATGGGTGTAGCTCCAGTCACCACCATCTCCAGGCTCAGCCATCCAGTCAGTCGTTCACCCAGGAAACACCTGTCTGAGCCACGAGCAGCCAGCTTCTCCAGGGGTATGCTGTGGGAAACGCTGTAAAAGACTCTACTAAAGTCGAGGTAGACAACATCCACAGCCTTTCCCTCATCCACTAAGCAGGTCACTTTGTCATAGGAGATCAGGTTGGTCAAGCAGGACCTGCCTTTCCCAAACCCATCCTGGCTGGGCCTGATCCCTGGGCTGCTCTGCACGTGCTGTGTGATCACACTCAGGATGATCTGCTCCATGACCTTCCCTGGCACTGAGGTCAGGCTGACTGACCTGTAGTTCCCTGGATCCTCCTTCCAACTCTTTTTGTAGATGGGTGAACCTTTTGCTGAATTCCAGCCAGCTGGGACCTCCCTGTCTAGCCAGGACTGCTGGTAAATATTTGAGAGATGCTTCAGCTTTCTGCTGTGTGGTCAGTTCTTTTCTATGTCTTCTCACAGTTTGATTACTTGAAAGAGGTGAGCAGCCCCAGGAGACCTGAGACACATGAACATAAAGGGCTTCCTCACTGGTATTTCACATTATCACATGCTTTTTAAGATTTAGTTGGAGCTGCTCTCCTAATCTCTTCAGTCTCTTGGCACCTCTGTGGACAGTCCCAGCACTTTTTTCATTTCAGAAGTCTGTATTCTATTTGCATATTAGCAAGAAAACAGTGACTAATAGAAGGATAGACAGAAACTCATAAAAATTTTAACTCTTTGTGAGAAAGATGACTCCTCACAAGCTTCAAAAGAAGGTGAAGATTTCTTTCAAGCCCAAATATGCTTCCATTGTAAAAAGGTCTGTTTGCATAAGGATTTCAAAGATAACACAAGTTCTTAGGAATTCATGGTGAGGTGGGTCAAGGTTTTCTGCAATTGTCGTAAAAACTGATTACACATTGCCAGATAAGAAATTCCTCCAATTATTTAAACAGCTGACACATAAATGACCTCTTACTTTAAAAGTGGTGGTCAGTACTAAAATAATCTTAATGCATACACTTTATTATTTATATAAATCTACATCTGAAACAAAACTTGTGCAATTGAACATCTTTGGAATGTACATAGGAATTCTAATGAAAGTATTTTTATGTATAGATATAATTCACAATTTTGTAAAATTGTGTAAAAACTTATGTAAAAATTCTGTATTTATAAATGTTTTGGTAAACCAGGTCTTCTATTCTTTCAGTACATTGAAACTAATTTTAACTGAGGAAAAAAAAAGGAAATTGAGAAAAAAAAATTAGATATTGTTCTCACATGGTTGAGAGCCTACGAAAAGGCCATCTTTACATTTCCTACTATTGGTGACAGGGGCACCTACTTCAGAACACTCACCTAGCAGTTGCATACTTCAAGCAAAGAAAATTGTAATTTATGGTTGTTTAATCTGTTCTTCACTTATAAAACTCCAGCCAAGCATTCTAAATTACCACAAAAATAATGGCAAACCACATGAAAACAATTATTTTTAATACCACAAGAACTTCAGAAGAAACCCCTAAAACTTCCAGAGTCAAAAGAACATATTCTAGAACTTTTAATTAGAACTTGTGGTTGCTATGGGAAAAAAGTTTTCACTTCTAACAAAGTCACATTTTTCTGTATTTAATTAATCTAAAAACTGAAAAAAACCAAAACAAACACTCCCTATCTGCCCAGTCTTTAGGTTTGCAAGAATCCAGAGTTTTATTGTCACTGAGTTCTCCACAGAGTTATTGTTTTCCTGTCCTAATGTCACTTTCTGCCACAAGTCAGGCAACCTGTTGTCTCAGTGGAGCATTATAGCTATTCAGGAGAGGGGTTTTGGTTGGTTGGTTGGTTTTTTGTTTGTTTTGCTTGTTGTTATTTTAGAGATGGCATTTCCTGTGGCATTGATGTCTCAATTCTGAAATTAAAAGTAAATTGTCAATTACCATCCATGACTAGTTTGGTTTAAATGGTATACACAGAGACACGCTACTGAGCTGAATATAGTGCACATCCAGAGGAGGACAGCTTAAAAATTAAGCTGGAGTCAGGCTTAGAAAAGCACAAAGAAAAATAATGGCTTAGCCTATGCCTAAATCAGTCCCAATACCATATGTTTTCTAGAATATCCCTTTTTGGACTGTTAGAATTATCTGTAAGTTAAGTAAAGTACTCTGCAACAATTGCAGGTTTTACTTGGTCAGTAGTCTTTTTATTATTTAACCAAAAAAAAAAAAAAAAGCTTAAAACGAAGCTCTTCAAGTGCATCGGACAAATTATTCTCACACAAGACAACTCTTTCTGCCTCCGCAGCCCCCAAAATACTGTGCTGAGGTAGCTACGAGGGAAGGCTGCTTTCTCACCCAAAGATTGCTTCACAGATTCTTCAGGGTATCTCTCTTAGCCAAGAGTGTTTGCTCCCAGCTATCATTGCACCTGTCTCATCACTCGTGTTTGAGCAACAGATGCGATGTTGCAATTACTCTCTTCCAATGTAATCGGGGCAGGTTTCTCTCAGGCCTCCCCCAGTGTTGTACCTGTACACACACACATCGAAACACGAACATTAAAGCAGAAATGCTGAAGTCTCAGCAGGGGAATTCAGAAGGCTGCCCCTGTTCATCCTGTAGCCCAAATGTGAAAGGCTTTAACAAACATGGTTGAAAAAGCAGCAGATGGTCTTTACCAGTCCGTCTCTGCACATACAGAGATCGTACATGGGCCTGCACGTGCACATGGCAGTTATGCATTTCCTTTAAAAGGAGGTCCAAGAAGTAAAATTCCCTTTCTAAATGCATTATGGAATATTAAAGTTTTGAAGCATTATTTCCTTCAGAGTTTGCCCATGACAATTACATAGACAGAGACCAACTGCTTATACTTTACAGCTTAAAGAAATCCAGGCACTCCTTCATAAATGAATAAAATAGATATAATACCATAAAAAGAATGCTGTTCAAGTACAGGTGAAAGAGTCTACTTTCTTTTGACCTTCTTTCATCTTTTCTACCCTCTACAATAGGGATTGTCTTCAAAATTGAAGATGTCTTCCTGCAACTGCTTACATGTAGTCTTTGGCTAAAGCACCTCTCTCAGCTCAGACTGCACATAAAATTTAAGCCATGTGAATAATATTTGAGACAGCTCTGACAGGTGAATTTCAATAATCACTCCTCTTCTATGAGTATTATCCATTGCAGTAAGAGGGCCTTGACCCTCTGTTTGCGGCCTCTGTCTGCAGCTGTCAGAGGTCATACATATACACGTGGATAGCAGCCAAGGAGGTGCCTTAGAGCATTGTTTCGGATAGCTTTGCATATCCCAATATGTTTCTTCTGCTCCAGCCTGGGAGTCACTCAGAATTGTTAGCCCTTGTTATGAGCTTGAGTAAGATGCCACCTGCTTTGAAGAGTGTGATTGTTATAGTAAGTTCAAAATATGAATGGACAGAGGAAAGACTCCAAACCTACCTGAAAAAGCTGTAATTCCTCTATACTTGTCAATAGGGAAATGCAAGGTGTTAAAACATGAGATGAATTTCTCTGGGCACAACCAATTAGATTCTGAATTGACTCCAAAATAACTGCAAATTAGTTCTCTCTCTAAATAGTCTGGGGGTGGGGGGAGTTTGAATGTTACTTTCATTTGAATCTGTGCATTGTTTGTACTTTAAAGTGAATAGTAAAGGTACTGTAGAATTCCTTCCTAGTATCCTAGAATGAGCAAGTAAGTAAAATACTGCACTCAGAATATCGGGTTGAAATTCACACTGTAAGCCAGAAGTTTCAAACTTCAGAAGAGTGTAAGAAGAGTTCTTTTCCTGATCAACCCAGGGATCTGTGGTAGTTCCTATTCTCCAGGCAAGGAGGAGGAAACAGCATGTTGCTGTCTGCTGAAACCTCCAGAAAGTCAGTGCACGCTGCTAATGCAGACTGGGACATGACACAGCAAGTATAAGCATCTGCACAAGCAAACGGCCTCCGTGGATAGTTAAGCTTATGATTTATTTGGTAGAGAAGAAATTAAAAGTGTACCAAAGCTGCAAAATGAAACATAATTATTTCTTAAAATAGATAACTGAAACAGGAATTAGTTGATGACTAGGTCAATGGAGAGTATCCTTCAATTGCTTGGATCCCTGCAAAGTGAAGTGAACAGTGTGCTGAATGCACATTACACAGACAATGCAAAAATCATGAAACTGCAGGAGAGATCTGCTGCTCTAACAAGTCACTACATTCTTCCTACAACAGTGAGCAGAAATAAAAATGTTCACAGCTGCCCTTTCTTCCTATCTAGGTCTAAGCCACAAGAGAAACTTCCAAAGTATAAAAAGGAATCTTCTCTTGTTCTCTTATCCTTTAAGGAGATAAATAGTGGTATTCATTAACGTAGCATGAATCATTTTCCTCAGTACAGGTACTGAACAAACAGAAATGTCTGTCATTTTCCAGCTAGTTATTTTCTCATAATGACACAAATGTTTAACTTGACAGGTAGGGCCATTATTATGGAGAAAGGGAAGAACAGCATGGTTATTGTATCTGAATAATTATGGACCATGACACCTACATGTTAAAACAAAATTGACGTAAAAGTGAAGGAGCGCAAACGGAGTTCAAGCAAACGATGTTTTTTCACTGATACAAATGAAAGATGCAGATGTTGTAAAGTAAACATGCAAAGTAGCCTGTCAACCTTCCAGTAAGTAACTTTCACCCCAGTTTAATCAACACGTGATTTCACCCAAATCCTAAGTTTCTATGTTTCTTGGAACATGTTTCTACACATCTCTAGCAGGCTACCATCAACATCCTCCTGCTTCACTCAAGCATGACTCCAGAGACAGAAATCCCAAGAGGTTGCAAGTTTAAAACTTATCCTTAACTAAGAACATGCTGAAAGACACTTTCACCTTATGAGATTTTTTCCTGTTTAATCGATTATGGATGTAACTGCTACACTGGCTTAGAGGAATCTGCTGTCTACACCTTCAACATTTGAGGGACAAACAGAATAGAACATCATTGCATATGAGTCAGCAGTGTGCCCTGGCAGCCAAAAGGGCCAACTGTGTCTTGAGGTGCAGGATACAGCATCAAGCAGGAAGATAAATTACAGAAATTTTTATTTCATAAGGAGTCGATTGCAGGGAAAAAAAAAAATCCCTAAAAGTCAAATATTCTGACATTGCAATTAGGGATTAAAGTGTGACACACAGTTCAAGATTTGCCAACAATCACAAAGTCCAAAATACCTACCCTTTATTTTTTTTCTAATCATGCCTCGTGCAATGGGAAATGATACAAAGACAGTAAGTATCCTAAAGGCACACATTTCCAGCACATATTAGTATACTCCTTCATTTTTATGGATTTTTAAATTACTCAAGAAAGTAGATGTCTTCATTGCATTTCTTGCTTTGGTATGTAAAGAATAGGCTGACAGAAGACATTTGAAAGAATAAAACACAGAAATCTAAATTATTCATCTGTGAAGATTTTACTTTGAGGCAAATTTGCTTCAAAAGTAAGCATACCCATTACAAATGATTCACTTTCTGGCTATTTTACCCATTATCCCTATCCCAAATCATCAAGAAGATACTAAATGTTTAGTTTGAATCTGTATGGGCAGGTATTTGTTGCCTCACTTCTGCTTAAGTGGTAGATGTTGCCAAAGGGTACATTTCCTCTGAATTAAGACCTGAGTGCTATCACATGTCTAAATTCCACACATTTCCTTCACAGGCTGATGACTGACAAATCATATCTACCTCAAATGACAATGCTGGCAAGCAGGCAGGTGTACAGAAATTGGAATTCAAGCATGTGTTAGCCTTGCCCGGTTCCAAAGCTACAAAGGTTTACTTAACCTGGAGAAGCTGCCCTGCCTGCTGGGACAGCACAATGGACGCGAGCACCCACACCGGTGAGCCGGGACACACATCCCATACTTACGTGCAACAGCGCCCTGCAGTGGCTCCGGGGGCGCAGCGAAAGCAGCGGCCCGAAGCACGGAGGGAACGCAGCCCACGCGGAAGCGGAGCGGCACGGAGCAGCCAGGCAGCCCCCACCCGCGGGAGCACCACCTAGGGATGCCGGGGAACACAGCACCGCTGCAGCAACGCGTGCACGAGCGAAAAGCACGCAGTCCGATTCGAAATTGCCCTGCAGAATCTCTCGGGCAGAGCAGATTCAGCAAATAATGAGAGCTTCGTGTACGTTAAGGACAACGTAGAAATTGGTCTTTTCACAGTAATACGAGGCTGACAAACAGCTTTGGAAAAACGGAAAGTTAACCCTTTAAAATTGCAAATTAATCCTCGGGACCCAATCTTTAATATGGTTTATCAGTAAGAAACTCTTGGAAATACAGAACGGCTATGTCCATTCCTGCACAGTAAACTAGATCTTCTAATCAGAATCTCTCCCTACAGTCAGATTAATAATTCATGAAATTTATGATATCAGAAGAAGCGAAAGAAGCAAACTCATTTAGCAAAAACTCTCAACTCAGGGTTAAGTAAAGGTTGTCTTGCAATTAGCTGTTTTACTTGTTGAGCTGCAGCCATAATTAATTCCTACAAATCATTAGGAAAAAGCACTTGCACAAACCAGAATAAGACAAACTCCCATAATTCTATTGACAATTTATATTCTCATGAGGTCCTGTAAACACAGTTATTTCCTAACATTTACATGCAAGATGTGGTTCCATATTTATAGGTAAGTAAGATACCAATCTAATTCTGTTAATTTAAACTTCAGGCCACTGCACTTGAGCCTCCCAGTTGCATTTCAATATACACTGATGATGAAACACTTTCTACTTACATCTACATTCCATCCATGCAAAGAACACCATTAATCAGCAAAATTTGACCTTTCATATTGGGACCTCTATGAGAACACTGCTTGCACAATTAACTTGTGTTTTTTTCAATACTTAAAGGAGGCTTCTAAGAAAGATTGGAACAAACTTAGCAGGGCCGGTTGCAGTAGGAGAAGGGTGATGGTTTTAAACTGAAAGTGGGTAGATTCAAACTAGATACAAGGAAGAAGATTTTTACAGTGAGGGTGGTGAAAAACAGGAATAGGTTGCCCAGAGAGGCAGAAGATCCCCCATCCCGGGAAACATTCGAAGTCAGGGTGGATGGGGCTTAGAAGATATCTCTGCTCATTGCAGAAGAAGCTTGACTAAATGACCTTTAAAGGTCCCTTCCAACCCAAATTATTCTATTATTCCCTTTTATATTTCATAAAGTTTTATTGAATTTTTTTTACAGATGAGATTGACTTTCCTATGCAAACATGTGCCATTGGTACTGTGTGTTTAAAGAAACGTGGTATGTTAACTTTACAGTCTTTTAGCTTTACAGTACAAAACCTGGTTTTTGCAGAAGACTAAAAGCATGAGTGTTTCACATTAATTCATAAATTAAATATTTTTAACTGTCCATCTCCAGCTATTTACTCCTCTATACAGAAAAACAACCCTAAGTATATAATAATTATCTATGTTGTCAAAACAGACAGCAATCTTCACCAAGTTTAATTTAAGGCCAGTCGTATTGGATTCTCTATATTGGCTTTCAAGGTCTCCAGAAACTTTGAAGCCAGTTCATCATCCACCACTCGACCATCACTTGAAAGAGTCACTGTCATGAGTTGATGCTGTTCAAGTTTCTCATTCCCTTCTTCATCTTCCACAATCTTGAGCTCTGGTCTTGCTCGGCCCACAGCGAGGATGCAGGCCTGAGGAGGGTTTATGACTGCTGTGAAATCACTGATGCCAAACATGCCCAGATTGGAGATACTGAATAAAACAGAAAAGAGTTTCGGTAACATCAGAAATTACATATTCCCTACAAGAAATAATCTATATTCAATGACTACTATGATTTAAATCCCCTCCAAGGCAAACCCCATTAAGTTAAAAATAGATCTGAACTGTTTTCAGTTGAGCACATTCACACTCTCAAGGGTTTGGAATTTTTGCAATTGAAAATAATGCACCTTTTTAAAAGTCCCATTGCTTTACAGCAATATACTCTTGCACTGCACACACTGAAGCCAAAAAATAGGCCAGTAAAGCAATATCTTTAAATATATTTGCCTGTCCCTGTTCCAAGTCAAATGTCTTTTAGACTGAACTTCACAACTGCAAGTTATAATGGCTGCTGGTATCCAGTAAGTGATAAAATTTGGGCATCCAGGTATCACTCAGGCACATGAAAGCATCATTGTGCCTTTCTCCCTTGACCATTTCTGTCCGTGTCACCACCTGTGAAGTGGTGTATTAGGAAAGGCTTGGACTCTTGTGACAAATGGTCCATGGAGAAAGCTGGCCCACCATCTCCTCCTTTCTGGTTATAGTTACAGCAAAGAGTGGAAAAACAATTAAACGGTACTGAATCATGGAAGAGTTTGGGTTGGAAGGGACTTTTAAAGGTCATCTAGTCCAGCTTCCACTGCAACGAGCTTCTTCATGTTCAACTAGATCAGGCTGTTCAGAGCCCTGTCCAACCTGACTTTGAAAGTTTCTGGGATGGGGCATCCACCCCCTCTCTGGGACACCCGTTGATGGACATTAGTGACAAGTTGTGTCCCTCACGGGGCCGTATTGGGACAGTACCGTGTCATGTCTTCAGCAGTGACACTGACGAAGGGTTCAAGTATACCCTCAACAAATCTGCAGATGACACCAAGCTGAGTGGTGCTGCTGACAAACCTGAGGGATGGGATGCCATCCAGAGAGACCCACACAGGCTCAAGAATTGGGCTCATGAGATTCAACAAGGCCAATTGCAAGGTGCTGCACCAGGGCCAGAGCAACCCCCAATATCAACACAGGCTGGGGGATGAACCAATCAAGAGCAGCCCTGCTGAGATGGACTTGGGGGTGTTGGTGGATGAAAAGCAGATCCTGAGGCAGCAGTGCGCACTTGCAGCTCAGGAAGCAAACCATATCCTGGGCTGCATCAAAAGTGGTGTGGCCAGCAGGTCGAGGGCAGTAATTCTGCCCCTCTACTCTGCTACTCTGAGATTCCACCTGGAGTGCTGCATCCAGTTCTGGAATCACAGAACCATTAAGGTTGGAAAAGACTTTTAAGATCAAGTCCAACCATCAGACAGCACCACCACCATGTTCACCACTATGCCGTGTCCTTAAGTGTCACATCCACCTGCTTTTTGAACACTTCCAGGGATGGTGACTCAACCACTTCCCTGGACAGGCTGTTCCAATGCTTGACAATCCGTTTCATGATGATTTTTTTCCTAATATCCAATCTAAACTTTCCCTGGTGCAACCTGAGGCCATTTCCTTTCCTCCTCTTATTATCTGGGAGAAGAAACCAACCCACACCTTGCTATAATTACACTCCTTTCAGGCAGAAAGAGAAGAGTGATAAGGTCCCCCTGAGCCACCTTTTCTCCAGACTAAACAATCACAGTTTCCTCAGCTATTCCTCAAAGACCTGTGCTCCAGACCCTTCTCCAGCATCACTGCCCTTCTCTGGACACACTCCAGCACCTCAATGTCTTTCTTGTGGGGGTGGGCCAAAACTGAACACAGGACTCAAGGCGTGGTGTCAACAGTGCCAAGTACAGATGAAATGAACTTTGTTCATTTCACCTGGTTCACCAAGGTAATTGTTTCCCCCTGATGCAAGACACTCAGTCTAGTTTTGGCCCTCAGAATCATCACATGGAGTTTCATCCTAAACAGAGCAAGATTTTAAAAGCAATGCATTAAAAGACAGTGGAATAGCTGAGGATAAAACAGTTCTGAAACCATGCTGCATGTATTAAATACTGCTGGAGTTTTACCTAAAAGATCCTCCCTGGTACTCTTCTGGTAACAGCTTTCCATCTCTAGCCTTCTTTGCTAGAGCCTAAAGAAAATGAAAGAAGAAAACAGGCAGAGAAAAGAAAGAAATTAGTGTGTTGTAATAGACTAATTTTTTTTTTTTTCAGTAAGACATTTTAAGTACCATACAGACATAAAGTCAGCAAAAGTCACCTGCTTTTGAATTTAGGGAAGCACCTCAGCAACACTGTTGTTGTATCTGCAGTGATTTGGCAGAGAGACTAGGGCACAAAACTTCATTTTCCTACCAATACTGGCTGTTCAATAAAAGCGGTTCTCTCACCTTACAAATATTGTTCCAGGTTTTACAATGGCACCATCATTCTCCCTGGTGTTTTTAGATTGTCTAGCAAAATACTGATGAGACAAGTTCACAGTATTCCTAACATATTTGTTTAAAGAAACTGACATGTACCATTTCAGAACTTTCTAGCAGATAGAATGTATTTCTACCAGCTAAACATTCAACTACCTTTTGAAGCGTGCCTTTAAAGCCACTCCTTCTGTGATCTCCATTTCATTTGTGAGACTTTTCTTTAAAATTCAACAGAAGAAATGTTCAAACACAGCCCAAGAAGTTCATACTATGTTCCAAGATAAGATCACAGAGCTGTACAAAACTTTAACATTCATAATAAGCATGTCAAAGTTACAAGGATACACTGAGCTTTAATTTAGGCTTTTATTCATCTCTGAATAATTGGTGAACCAGAAGACAATAGCCATGGGAACAGCATTCACACAACAGGGTCAATATAAGCGTGATGCATTTGTGCAATTGCATTATTTGAATGATGAAAATATGGTGCCAGGATGCACATGACCTGGAAAGAAGTTGAAATTAACATGCAGCAGAAGGGGATATATAAGCAATTACACAAAGAAAGCGCCTGCCAAACTACAGGAAGACTGACAGAGGAGCAGCTGCAGTTACAGTGTGTGCCTCGCCCATGTGCATGCCAGGTACATATTTATTTCAGTAATTCAGTGAGGAAGCTGAAAAGCAAAATGATGTTGGTGTGGACACCTGCAATCTACGTGACCCAGTGTCTTTTACACGGAGCAGTGTGACCTATGTCACCCACACTTCATCTGAAAGGCAAGGGGAATGCTCACTATCATGGCCCCACTGAATGTAACACAAGCCTGCATTTCCATCATGGGAACTGCAGGACATTGATTTGTGGTAGGAGAGGTTTGCAATACTGCACAGTATTAAAGGTATTGGGGATGATAATGAAAGCACAACATTCAACAATGCTTTTATTCTTGGCATTCTATCACTAACCCCAGAACAATCTCAGCTGACCTTCCTCCTCAACTGGCTACTAGTGAAAGGAATTGTTTTCACAACACATTCAGCATAAAGTAAGCAATATGGACTGGAAAAACCTTGAAAACACCCATTTATGAATGTTTTGTGGCATGACCCATCTTTCTCTGCTGCAACTTTGTTGGCTGTTCCCCTCTGTCAACACAGACTATTATGATTTCTGTAGTTTTTCGCAAAAGGCAAGGATTTACAAAGTGCAGTGGGGTCTAGTTTGGGGACAGTTTTATGCCCTAGGAGCTGCTTCCACTGCATTCCTCAGATGCTGTAGGCTTTTGATTAGCAGTTGTTAAATGACAAAAAAAAGGCCTGTGTTGGGACATTTCACCATTCCTTGTACTTTTGCCTGCCAAAAACCACTCCTTTATCTGGCAACAACTGCCACATATCACTGACTGGCACCTGGTCTATGCAAAATACTGCTCGTTAGTCTGAGGACTTTAATGTTACATCCTTAATTGAATTGCATATTGAAAAAAATGCAGACAGAAATATGTTCCATAATATAACTGCAAGGAGAGTAAAAAAAGAAGACACAAGAAATTTTCTGGTAAGAGGAAAAAACACCAAAAAACCAAAATCTCAAACCCCAAGACTGGAAATACTAAAGAAACTAGCAGTAAGTAGCTTTCTCTTGAGGAATAAAGAAATACAATTATATTAAATTGGAGAAGTCTGTACAGGTTTATTTTTCAAGCAGTCTAGCCACTGTTCAACTAAATAACGTGATATTATTGTTAAATAAAAATGAAGAGAGTTGCAAAATTAATAAGAATTTTGAAGTATAAGTAATGCTGAAACTGCTTTAGCTCCACTGCCTTTGTTATTACTGATGTGTATCTGGGTCATGCTACATTTTCTGCTACAGAAAGCGATACAGCTGCTGTATTCCTCAGCCTGCTGCACATTTCAGACCTACCTTTGCAGAGGCAGCAATTTCCTTTATTCCCTTGGCAGCAACATCTTTTATGATTGGTGTAATGAGCCCTCGGTCCGTTGCCACGGCAATGGAGATGTCAATGGACTGCAGCCGCCTGCAGACTTCCCCATCCCACGTTACATTCACATCTGGCATTTGCTAAAACACAGACAGACAATAAAAAAAGACAGCTGTTAGAAGAATAACAGTGCAATCAGTTATTAAGAAAAAGGAAATGCCTTTAAGACACATAGCTACATACAGGCATCCACCAAGATAATTAAGTTGCACTGATTTTATTTATATTTACTTTGTCAAAAAGCATGAATGTATGCACCAGAAACTGAAAATGGCAGGACAGACAGAAGGTTTTTTTGGTGTTGCTAGGAAAAAAACCCCAAAAACAAATTACTACGAATTCCTTCACTGATACCACCTTATGATGGCCCAGCATCTAAAGCTTCAAAACAGTGCAATTTCTCCCACAAAATAAATCACAGGATGTTGAATTTAAAAGCATGGAAATGGACATCCCACTACACCCATGTGTTGTTTTCCACTGGTGTCTCAAGCATGACTCTCAACAAATAAAACATGCTGCAGGTACACTCACTGTTATTCAGAAGTTCTCCTAAAATGCATCAGGTTTTTTTTTTTTGGGTGGACTAAGTTAAAATTGAGATGTTTACTGATAATTCCATTTAGTTTTTTGAGTTTAATGAAATGAAGAAGGTATTCCAGAAAAAAGTATGGGAGGGACACACTATCAAAAGTGACTCTACTATCTATCTAAAGTAACTGCACTCCTAGGAAGAAATGGTCTGTCAGTACTCTCAGTTCCTATTCTACAACACCGGAATGTATAGTGCAAAAAAAAAAAAAAAAAAAAAAAGAAAAAGAAGAAAAGAGAGAGAAGAAGAAAAAAGTATGTAGTATCCTTCTTTGCAAGCTAAATAAACTTCTAGAAGTCCCACAGTTTACACAGCAGTAAGATGCCCTCAAGTGGGTGCTGTGCAACTATAACTCTTTATATAAAGGTATTCAAAAGAGATGGTAGGGAAAGAATTTGTCACTTCAACAATTAAAGATTCATTTTTAAAGGACAGCTGCTATAGGAGCTGTTGTTACAAAGCCCAACCACTTCAGGATATCAGCCTGGAAGTTTCAGCTCCTTCCTCCATCCTTTTCCTTCCTTCTTCCAGAAAGACAGAATTGCTCTACTGGGCTATCATCTGGTGAGCCCACTGGCACATTCACAAAATTCTGGCTGTCAAATGGCAAGACCAAGCTGATACACAGAATCCATAACTGGACTTGTGATATCCTAAGTGAAGGAGATATTTAGCATGTTCAAGAACTGATACAAGCAGTTTCTTGAGGTGTGTGCCAAACAATTATAAACTGTCAAACCAGCTGCAGTCAGGTCATTAAAGCTAGAAGAACGCACTTTTCAATGTTCAGAAATAAAATAGTTACAAAATATTCTCTGCAGAGTGCCCAGAAAAGAGTCAATGAAACTGCCTTGAATCTAAACTTGAAGATGTATTCACACCACTCAATTTCAGGGGGGGAAGGCGCAAGTGGAAGTGGATTTTCTTTTTTTAAAGCAGCTGCCCCTATCTTTTCCTGAAATGCTAACAGAATGCTGAGATGTGAGCTTGATCATGAACTTGTTTCCTGATACACTGATTTAAATCTGTTGAGGTTTTGGGGTTTTTTTAATGTATTATTTTAATAGTCAAACAAATGCTAACATAGACTTCTAACAAAGCAATAGGATAAAGAATTTCATTGATTACTTCCATATCAACACAATATTATTATCATCTCAAAAAGTAACAACCCCCTCAGAAGACAGAACACAAAACCTCTTGCTCTCTGTCTCCTGTTCCTTTCACCTGCTCTCATGTGCAGAGATCGGTTATCCAACACCCACAGCAGTTCATGGTAAATTTTGGGTGTCACCATTTCCTCACAAAAGGTTTCATTAGGCCACTAGAAGAAGCTTCTTGTTATCTACATGTCTAACAAAAGCACAGCACACATATCTAGCTCCTCCTTTTGTTTTTAGTATTAACTTGCAGAGTTTCTTCCAGTCTAAATAAAGCCTCACATTTCTCTCAGGCACTTGCTTACAAAACTGCCTAGAATCCTGTCTATTTTCTATCCAAATTGCAATTATACATTAAGCTATAACTCTTAAAATTATACGTTAATATTTAGTACATGTTCAGCTAGAATTCTGTTAAGTCTTTTCCAGTCCAGTGTTCTCTCAATTCCATAAAGCCATATGAATAGGAATAGTTCCGTAACTTAAACATAACTTCCTCTCTCAACTTTTAAATAGTTAAAATTATCCTCACAAATGAGAAAAACAGCTCTCACACCCTTTCCAACGTTTTTATATTACTGTGAGGTAATCCAGGCAATGAGAATTCCTAGCAATGAGTGAAGACTGGTTGCCAGAAGAGTTTTTATTTCAAAGGAGGTATCACTGAATGTGCCATCAGAATACACCTGAGGTAATAACAAGGTTGGTATAAGACATAAATAAATGTTTGTTTATAACTAAAAGAAATAAGATGCAACTAAGATTAGATGAATGATCTTGACAATTGCTTTAGTCTGCTGACAAAGCAACTACTGTGATTTGCAGATGTTAACTGCAGTAAGTGGATCTTCACTAAGAAGTTCTCATTTTTACAGTTCAAAGCATAGACAGTGAAGAGAATTTTACCTGGAAACCTAAAAAAACCTGACAATAAGCAATACAGAATTACCAGTGTACTATGACCACATTCGTATCTCCACATAGGCTCACAAAATACTGTTCTTGTCTCCTTGGTAGTTTACTATTAAAATATATTTTTAAAGTCAATTATTTGCTTACCTTCAGAGTAACTGCTGTTGCCTTGATAATAAAATCATTTACAGATACTTTAATGTCATCTGCAAAAAGAAACAAATATTTAAAAAAAAGGACAACAGTCATTGTTCATAAGATTTGTTTATCAGCATTTGTGTGATGACAAGATTCCAGTGATTCAGCAGATTTACTCCTTTGAAGCATTGCCAGAAAGTCACTCATCTTCAAATTCCAATAATAAAAGCAAGAAAACTACTTTTTTACCCCTTGGGACCAAAGGCATATCCATCAAGAAAAATGTCATGCAGAGACACTCAGGAGAGTTTCAGGAGACTGAAACTGATAACTAAAATCAGGAGTGGCAGCAGAAGCCGGGGTAATAGATACAATGCAGATTATGCCATAGATTACCCTGAAATGCATGATATTTACACAGTGTTAAACTTACCATTTTTGCAATTAAAAAAACCCTACATTATCCTTCCACCATGATCACTGCTTTTAGCAAAACTGATCAAGAAGCAAAACTGCTTAATTTTCAAATCTGGTTTACGGCATGTAACACACATACCTTTACAAATATTTTTGCAAGGGAAAATTATCTATAGATAATTATATCAAGTGAAACATTCTTAAGTCATCACAAATTTAGAGGAGCAAACCAAGTATCCACTTACCACATAACTGGCCTGCAACATTTGCCATGATTAGTAATCTATGTGTAAGAAGAGAGACAGCATTCCAACAGAACATAATGGAATTTGCAACTACCATGCTGCACTGGCAGAATTTCACATCAGAAAAACCTGTATCTTGGTCATCAAATATACACTGGTTTCTGTCGACCTACTACATTCCTAACCCTTGGCAAAAATGTCACTGTCCAGTAGTAGAGCAGGAATACAGTTAAATGATCCATGTCTGATATTTTACCCTGCATCACTGAAGTTTATGGTAGTAGAAAACACCATAATTTCCATCAGAGAAAACATAAACATCTACCAGGACAATCTCTGCAATTCAGTTTCATGCAAAGGCATATGGCTTTTCCACCTCTACATTTAAAGGAAATACTCATTAAGCAGGACATGTGTGAAAAATTTCAAGTGAGTATTCCTGAGATCCTTTTTTGGTTCATTTCTTATGAACTGCTGCTGTTTAAAAAAAACATCAGCATCATAAAATGTCTTTGGCATTAACTTGTGAATAAAATACCATTAGGAAAAAAAAACAGGTAGAAAAATGACCTGGGTATTGTTGCATTAAAAATTAGTGACTCAAAACTCCAGTGGAAGGAGAAGCAGTTCCTGTATCTTCATCTTGAAAATCTGAATATACCAGTCAAATTTCATTTTAGACCACCCAAACAGATAAACAAGCACAGGCTAGTCACTAGAACGGAACAGTTTGCCTCAGTTTCTCAATCAGTACAGCAATAAAAATGTAAACTAAAACTATCCTGCTACGTTATTCTGAATGCAGAGCTCACATGGCTTTGGAAAGCTACCATTTGAACCTATAAGCTTTCAAACCATGACAGCAATCGTGAAGCTTTAGATCAAAACTTGAAGTGTCTTAGACCTACAATTATTCATTTTTCATTCTTGTGATAATGAGGTAATGAGGAGAAACATCTCGAAGCTGAACTATTGAGAACAAACTACACAAATGGTACCAGAATAAAGGACTAATAGAACAACACTAAGAAGAATCCACATGAAATTGTTTATGTACTTTTCTCATGTGCAGACAGCTATATTTTCCCATGAATGTCTTCAGTCTTTAGAATTAATCTTTGGTCTTTGGAAAAAAAAAGTATAGTAGGAGAAAAACCAGCCTGCTGTTTCTTCTCTTTATAAAATAACAGGCCTTCAGATTTTTTTACCCAAGTCACAGACTTAGTACCAGTCTAGGAGGTGCATGCCTGCGTGTCTCCATCACCAAACAGAGCGTCACTACTTGCTTATGCAGCCTGAACATTATGGAAAATGAGACTTCAGAGTGCTGTGTTAGTTGGCAAAGTAACACCTCTGTCTTCCTGTATCCTGACAAGTTGTCCAATTCAGTAATAGCCAGGAACTACAGCTTGAGTCCAACATACAGAATACTGAAAAAAAATTATTTGAATGCATAGTGGTCTGCCTATATAAAATCTACACCTCCTGGGGAAGTTTATGTAAACAAGACAAATTATATATTACTATAACCACATTAGTATTACCACACGTTAAAGTAAATCAGACTACTAACCTTTGGCCAATTCTTCCCTTAATTTCAAAACAGCATCAATGGCACAGTCAGCAGCAGCATACGCATGAGGTATGGTAGTTTTAGACTCCGTTAATCTCTTCGCAATAACTCTTCGGATGTTGCTAGCTGGGATTTCTGTGAACGTGCCCTGAAAGAAATCAGATGCTGCATATTAAATATCAGGAGAGTAAACAAACTTCCCCTTTGCTGAAACAGTACTCCAGCATTTATGCATTATTATCAGTGACTCCTGCCCACTTCAGCTATCCCCTAGGTATCCAAAAGTGATACATTTCAACTACTGAAATTAATATGACTAAGACCATTGAGTGTTCTAGTCTATTCCTATTAACTGGGATCAACACAACAGGTTTTACAGAATAGTTCCATTGTGCAGCATAGAATTAACCCTGTTTCAAAAAAAAAATCCAAATATTGAGGCATTAATTTTCAGCCAGAGTATATAAGCATTATTCCATCTTCCAGATTTGGCACATTGCTCAGATCATGCTTTGTTCCATTTAAATTGTAACAGAGCATTTCCTCAGTAAGCTACTGCTTTTTCAGTTCCCTGAGTAGTTCCTTAAGACAAGATTTACTGCATCTTTTCTGTTATTCTTCTCTCTCCTTCCAGATATATCCAATAATGCTTCACTGGCCAACTTCTTCCTAGAAGCAGGTCAACTTGCCAGAAATCTCTCAAAATATTAGTGACTACAGAAAGCAAGAAAATAAATTATTCTGTAAAACATTATTTTGCATAACTAATCTTTAGCACATATCCCTTGAATATATAAGGATTCACAGAATCCTTAGTACATACTGAATAGTACTCAATACACAGTAAATTGCAATATGTATGTTCTGGTGCAACCACAGAAACGTTTTATTCTGTAATGGATCCGAGTCTGAGCTTTTGTGTTCTTTGTTTGGTTCTTTGTACAGTGCAAAAAAAAAAAAGGCAGCATTTTCTGAATATTATGAATTGTAGCTACATTGTAAACGTCAGCCTAAAAAGATACATCAAATTTAGTTCTAGAGCCAGAAAATGTTTTTCACAAAAGCTTTTCAATTTCTACTAATGTATATTTCAGCAAGGGCATTTATTCTTTAAAAAAATAATTTCTGGTATTTCTAACGCTTCAATTTAACCCAGAAACTTATTTAGGTTCTAGAGTTTGCAAAATTACTCCAAGGCAACCACCAAGAAGCCTTTCCCTTCCTCACTTCTTGACAACTCATTAATGCACACTTATATCTTGCAGGAAAGCAAACAAATCAAGCACAGTAAAAATAAATCATCATTCCAGTTTCTCCAAGGCCTGCAATAAAAATTTTTTCATCACTTCAATTTGCAAGCTACACAAAATAGTATGCAGACCATAATTTCGAGGATTTCACAGTTTTAATTACATTGCCTTAGAATCACTGAAACATACTAGAAACTGCACATCACTGAGCTTGACATCTGGGTGGCCTTAGTTTCCTTCCTCTCTCCAAATCTATAAATCTCAGAGCTACTTAAGTAGCTATTGCACTATTCAGCTGTAGCAATGCCGAAATCTTAGCAGAAGTGTTACCACTGCAGCAGGTTGTCCTGGAGTGGAAACTGGTGGAATTGCTGGCCTTGGATAAGGAGAAGTCACGGCTGCTGCTTGTGAAGGAGAAGGCACTGCAGCAGGAGCTGGAGAAACCACAGGTTTCAATTCACTGGGTTTACCTTTCTGC
Source organism: Lycocorax pyrrhopterus obiensis (assembly GCA_014706295.1). Taxonomy (NCBI): domain Eukaryota; kingdom Metazoa; phylum Chordata; class Aves; order Passeriformes; family Paradisaeidae; genus Lycocorax; species Lycocorax pyrrhopterus. The sequence continues at coordinate 17,170,463 of JACSVZ010000007.1, read as the reverse complement.
TTCTCTTGCAGAAGTTTGAGAGCATCCCTGGTGATTAAACACAGTGAAATATTGACAACAAAGAAACTATTTAACAATTCCCTAAGCATTACTATTCCATCACTTATTCTATATAATTAGCCACTTCTGTACATTTAAATTTCTGTTGTCAAACCAACCATTAAGAAGGCAATTATTATTAAACGATATTAATTTTGCGCTGCCTTTGCGGTATCTTTTTAGTAAATTCTCACTAACTTCCATGAATAAAAGGGCCTGAATATGCAGTAACAGAAAACATTTGTGTTAGAGAAGCATAACAATCATCATCATTACTTGTGAGTGTGCAAAGTGATTTTTGATTTGCATTAACAATTCTTCTGAATAAAAGAGTACATTTATTCAGGCTATAAAGCCTCAAATAAAAGCTGTTTCATCTGTTATATCTGAAATAATCTGAATTTAATGTAATTACTTAGTGCTAAGTGAAAACTGACTAATAGATTTATAACTCATTTCTCTGTACCTTTCTGACATAAATTTGCAGAGTCAGGCACTAATGTTATACAGGCCCATACTTCCTAACACCACATTAGAGAAACAAAGCTGAAGCATTCTCCTAGGATTTTATACTGATACAGCAACTACCACAAAATCGCCCTGTTGTGGGCACAGCATGACAGACATGAGAGACTCTCATCTCTAAGCCATGATACTGTGTCTGCTCTAGCTGCACTGCATTCATAAAGCAACAAGCTAAAGATCAGCACCTATAAGGCTGAACAGAAATAACTGCATTCCTACCACCACTGCCAACTGCAAGGCAAGTCAGTTGTAGATTTCCTGCAGATCTCTCTTCATGCTCCAGATCTGCTAACAAAAGCCTCTATCATATACCCTAGATAAATCTCTATCACTTCATGAAGACACAGCACGTACAAAAAAGTTTAATTACACAAATTGGCAGAGGAAATTAAAATAAATTAAAAATCAGACTCCTTACAACCCTACCAAGGTTTTGAAACACAATTCATAAATACTAAACAAAGCTATCTAATTTCAGTAGATTACTGCTTGAGAGACTACTCTTGAGTGGCAGCCAAGAGTTATTAAATTTTTATAGGAAGAACAAAATCTCAGAACATTATGCATTCTTAGTTCTTCCTAAAAGTAGCACTCCAGAAACAAGAACTGAAAATTGAAAAGCTCTACATGATGCCTTTTACCATTGCTGACTTGCTTCTATTTATTCTTACCTTCAACATATACGTCAACAAATGATATTGAAAACAAATAAGTGAATGAACTCAAGATAAAATTTTTCCTAACTAAAAAGTTTTTACTTGTTTTCCCAAATTAACAAGCCAGCCAAAATTTGTTTTAAAATTAAGTTGTTTAGTATTTAATACACCTACTATATCAGGGAAAAAAACTACATTTCATAGAATGAAAATCATTCCCTACCATGATGATTTGAGACACAAAAAGTAACTGCATGCCATAATGCAAGTTTTTTGTTAACATATTAGAGGTACCAAAAATTAGTTGAGGGTTTTCACTTGGCAGCCATTAGAGAGACCATCTGGTTTTGGTGTTTTTTAGAGTGTTAACTGAAAAATGTATTGCCAAAATTGAGCTTATTTTTAGATTAAAAGATTTGCTCAAGACTTTCTGAAACTCATTTGTATTGTACAAATGACACATATATAAAAATGAAAATTCAGATATATTTGTTATATATACATATGAATAGTTTCCCCCCACCAATTCCACGTGATTTAACTGATTAAGAAAAACAGGTACAGCAATGTTATGACTCTCATAGTTGCAACACTGAAAGCCTGAATATAAGTAGAGTTAGAAGAGGCATCAAAGCAGATAAAATTAAACAGGTTTAAGTACAAGTCAGGTAAATAGATATTTTATTAGAACTGGAAAAAGAAGGGTTGGTCACATCTTTCCAACAACTCTATAAATTTCTATCAACACAAGACAGTACAAGAGATAGACAGGAGGTAACAAACATGAAAGAGCAGCCTGCTTTGCAGAAATGATGTGAGAGTTTGGCAAACATTTAATAAACAAAAATATGCCTTACCAAACCGTTATTAGAAATATGGAGATCTGGCAACTCTGTTACACTTCAGTTTACCACTACTACAGAAGTGTGTAGTCTTTTCACTGCATGTTAGCCAAAATCCAAAGAATGGTGAAAGCAAAATGAGCACTTTGTGTTCAAAATACACTTTTCTTGATATAGGCAAGTTAGTTACACAGACACCTAAGAATAACTGAGGATCCAACGGTGCCAACAGAGATGCATGGATTGACACAAGCTTCCTGTGGTGGCAGTTACTGTTCTTAACTTTACCCAACCCCTTTCAAAGGTTTCATATTCCCCTTTCACATGTTTACACCTGTTTACTCAATTCAGAGACGATTTCCTGGAAAAAGGAAAATGGTTAGCAGAGATTCAGAACACAACAGAACTTCAGAGAACATCAGAAACTTCCAAGTATCAGACCTATTATTGCACTACCAACATTATAGAAGGAACCCATTCCTCCCACATGGCAGCTGACAAATTGCACACAGCAGAGATCCCACGGTCAGTCTGTACTCAATACGTGCACATGAACTTAATCTCCAGAAAAACAGCACTGCATGTGTGTGCTGGGCTTTCTCTGCAAGTCGAAAATGCCTGAGCAGCTCAGAGATCCCAAGACACACTATAACAACAGCTGGGAGGCACATGGCCTCAGAAAAAAAACAGTTCTCAGTAACCAGCCTTTTCATGGCTGCATTTAGAAATCCCTAGATCACTATTAAATAGAACGGGAAAGGGCAGTAGTAGCTGAAACAATCAATTTTAATATAGCCCTCCCAAACAGCATCTGAGCTGATGAGTAGAAAAATGGTACAATCTTTGACAGAATTTGTGAGTTACTTTGTACTGGCACACCAATTCTCTACGACATTTTTGACAGAAGTGATATTAAGTGATATAAGAAGATATTACTTAGAAATAACAAATAAAAAAAACCCTGCCACTCCATAAAAAAATTCACACACAAAACCAACAATAACAAAACAGGCAGGAAAAAGACAACAGTAATTCAACCTTGAACAGACCCAAACGATAAATATAAATATATAAAAGTATGCAGATAAATAAAATATTGGCCTACTAAGGAAGTCGATCATGACAGAGAACACCAGCAGAGTGGAAGTTCCAACTGCTGTTACAAGTCTTACAGTGAATTGAATTTAAAGATTGAAAGTTGGGGGAAAGAATCGTGCTTGCTTATGTAACTCGCTATCTTTGTTTCTCGTAATCTGGTGAGTGCACCAAAGGAAATATTTCCCTGAATATCTGCAGCATATTTTTATCTCTATAAAAATCTGCAGATTTCATTTCAAACTGAATATAATAGCAGAGTCTGTATGCATCTGAAAGATTAACCCCATTTCAAAAGAATGGTTAGAAAACCCCAGACATTCTTCACCTTAAATTGACATTTCAAAGTCAAATCTTTTGTATGAAAAAAGCAGTTTTTAAAAGAAATGATTTTGCTAGATAATTCTCATAACTACAGAAAAATCTTTGCTAGATCTCCATGACAACTAGGAAATGTTAATTTGTTAGCTCAAAGTCCTAGAGGGTTTCCACCTGCCATAGCCTCGTTACACACCATAAATTACCATTACACTTACATAATTAAGAAAGAACTCTCTCTGATGATTTGCTGTTACATAGGATATTCTATCTATTCAATTCCTTATTACATCTCAACTCTGCCAAAGATCATTAGAAAAAAAAAAGCTTTGAAAAACTGTCTGCTGCTTTTCTGGCTCCAGTTCCAAGTTACACTGACCTGGTCCTGGTTGTCTTTGAATGGAACTAAAATAACAGCAGCCTGCAAAGTCTGTGTGAGTGAATGCTGGTATTTGTCTAATAACTTGTCTAAGGACTAATTTTACTGAGAACAAAAACAGATGTTTCTGCCAATATCCTCACCTCCAACAACATACATGCATCATTTCAAGGCTAAATGCACTGGATCTACCACGTTTTTTACACACAACTTCCTCACTCAAAGGCTGGAGTGCCAATCATTACATTGGAATACTCAAAAGGTACAATAAACTGCTAGAAGCCTGATCATAACAAACCACAGCTTTGTAAACAAATATTCTTTAAATCATAGAGAGGAAAAAAAGTGGGAGAAAAACAGAATTCTGGAATTTCTTATTATTACACTTCATTGCTTCCCCCAGCCTAATAAAAATGGGAAAAAATGAAATCCTGACAGATTTCAGAACAGAACTGCAGCAAAAAAAGCAAAAGATCTGAACTCCCCAAAGAAAAGGAGTTGAAGAAAACAGGCCACTGGTATTTTATTATGGCTCTGCATGCATCTTGGGTAGTAAAATTCTTGAGATCCACAGTGGTAGCTAACAGTGGTGCTTAGGAGGCAATAGCCACCATTAGGCTGAGGTGCAGGAAATGTGACAGCAGTACCACACAGCTAAGATGGGACTTGAAAAATACAAATATATTTTTTGGTTTTTTTTTCTAATTAAGGGCTTCTTCAAATATTTCCTAACCCATTCTCCCTACCTTTTCAACAGGTTTTTCAAATTTAACTAAGTCCATCCATAGCAAAAAATGGAACAAAGACATGGCTCTTTTAATAAATAAACTTCAATCTAACGGAGATTGCTCTAGTATCAAAAGTTGTAGGTTTACCAAATTATCTACATACTCTTTAGTGAAGATTCCTAGAGGCCCAGTCGGTGTAACATTGCTTGGATCTAGTCCATGAGTCTCCAGAATGTTGCGAGCTGCAGGGCTTAAGCGAACCCTGAAGAAACGAGGGGAAAAAATAGATTATTTAAATATAAGATTAACTTATTTTGTTAATGTACATCAAGATAAACTACATTTCTCTCTGGTGAACTACAAAGCAGAGTACATTGGTATAGAGTATCCAGTACATCTTACCAGTACAAAGTACATTTGCTTTTTGAAATTAGGAGAAAAGCCAATATCTAGAGAAAATGTTTTAGAATTCTTAGATACAAAAGCAACAACACACTCAGAAAAGAATAAATACTTGGTTTCAAGTCTTTCCGCAAAATCTCCTACTCATTATTTCCTAAAGGAGACTACATTTGCACCTCATTGAATTTTAAGAATGGTCCATTAAGCCCTTGCCAAAAAAACCCATGTCATAAATGATCATTTGGTTCTAAACATGCTGATACATCTCCAACAGTTGCAGTGAAAAAGCACTTCTGATGCTGTTTGGTACTAAAAGGAAAAACATAATCCTTTCAAGGATCCTTTTGTGGATCATCCTCCTACTACAGGTAATGCCAGGGCAATGACTTCAGTTAGTTGTCTTCCACTTGACCGAGAAAAACCTAAATGCTGGCAGCATTTAGAACACAGCAAGCCAGACAGAAAACATAATGAGGTTTGGGGAAAAAAAAAAAAGCAGCACAAGTAAGGAGCGATGCCTCCAAACAGGATATATCCTGGGATATGAAGCACTGATTTATGGATTGCTGTTACCTGACTAACACTGGGCCTGACTCCACCCCCCAAGGTGTTTGCAATGCTTAAAATACCAACAGATCCAAATCAAACTAACGAAGAGCACATAAACCTACTGTTTCAAGTTTTTTGCATTCCACTGTTATGAAAATATTAGAATAATTTTTTTCCAATATTAAAAATGCAACAGCTTGGAAGGGTTTTGGAATGTGCCATTTCTTTGTTTATTTTTTCTCCTCAAATAAATAGAAAACAAGTCATAGGTACACTTAGCATCTGATGCATAAGCACTGGTGTCCATCCTACAAATAAATAGAAAACAAGTCATAGGTACACTTAGCATCTGATGCATAAGCACTGGTGTCCATCCTATATTAGAACAACTTCTTTCTAATTGTAAGCTTAGAATCCTTCATAAATCAATTGCATGACAGAATAAAAGCACATTTAATTCTAATAAAATTGTGCTGTTTGAATTGACTTACTGGGCTTTAGAGCAAAGAAATATTCTAGGCCTGCAAGGTTTATCACCTCATTCATACTGGAACACTCTTAAACTAACAGCCTACTACTAGGTAAAAAGGGACAAAAGATTTTTCTTGGTTCAGTTCTACTGATCTACTAAAGAGTTCCATTTCATAACAAACATAGAAACTTACTGCAATTTCCCAGGTTGATGTTGCAGTTTAGGAGGGGCTGAAACTGAAGGACCTGCAGGAGGTGAGGCACCTGCAGGTGCTGGTGGAGCCACAGAAGATGGATCACCAGCATCAGCTGGCATTTCAACCTGCTTCCAGTCCTGTCCTTCCTCTACCAGCAGACCAATTAGTGAGCCCAAGCGAACATTTTTGCTTCCTTCTTCCACCTAAATTAAGAACATTAAGTTACATATTACTCTGTCTGCTCTAATATGACTAAAACCAGTAGATGTCAAAGTTTCAGGCATATTAATGACAATTCATCAGTAAGATATATCCCATTTTATTGCTACTATTAATAAGATATTTCAAGATTGAAATTAATTATAATTGCTATTATAAGGAGAGGAACATTAAGTTATGCCTCAAATCCCATACACCTAAAGTTAGCATTCAGAAATCGAAGTAACCTTTTATAGACACAGTCTTTGCAGCTCAGAACTAGAATAGAAAAAGAAAACTTGTTACAATTTTGCTTAACTTTTCATCTCCTGGATTTTTGAGTCACTGCTACGTTTTCATTACTCACAATAAAAACACCTCTGCATAAACCTCAATGAACCCTAGAAACTCAGATGTAGAAAGAGCTGAAATAAGTAGAAGGACTTGAAGGTTCTGGGATGAGAGGCTGGCCACAAGCCAACAGTGTGGATTTGCAGCCCAGAAAGGCAAAGGCAGAAGTGCGGCCAGCAGGGTGAGGGAGATGATTCTGCCCCTCTACTCCACTTTTGTGAGACCCCCACCTGGAGAGCTGTGTCCAGGTCTGGGGTCCTCCACAAGACACGGACCTGCTAAGAGCGGGTCCAGAGGAGGGCCACAAAGGTGACCAGAGGGCTGAAGCACCTCTCCTACAAAGGCTGAGAGAGCTGGGGTTGTTCAGCCTGGAGAAGAGGCTTTGGAGAGACATTATACCAGCCTTCCAGTACCTAAAAGGGAGGGAGAGGGCCTCTTTATACAGGCAGGACAAGGGGCAATGGTTCTACAATCAAAGAGGGCAGGTTTATCTTAGAAAAAAATTCTTTACTCGACGGTGGTGAAGCACCAGAACAGGTTGTTCCTATTCCTGGAAACATTTAGGGCGAGGTTGGATGGGGTCCTGTGCAATCTGATCTAGTGAATGGCATCCCTGTCAGGGGGATTGGAATGAGATGATCTTTAAGGTCCCTTATAACCCAAACCATTCAATGATTCTATGTAGCCAAGAAGAGTCAAAAAAATCCTAACTTTGCTGACAAGCTAACAAAGCACAGGTGACCATGACAGGGAGAAAAAATCGGAGATTAAGTGCACAGAGAAATAAAATTCTCTTGGAGCTTTTGCCACTGCAGCATAATCCTTTAGTCACTAACAAATATATACTAAAGTAAATGTTTATTTCCTCCACTGAGAAGAAAAGTGGACAGAACTTATGCTGGCTCATTCTGCAGTGGAATTTTTATACAAAGTGGCTTCCATACCAATTCTCATTTAGGTCGTGACTGAGAAAATGGTAATGGAGACTAATGTTAGGGAAACTTTCCTGTCTGACCATCCAGGAGCCACTCGGGCAGTCACAGCCCCACCACGAGAGCTGGGACCGAAGACCCTTTACAGTGGGTGGCTCCAGTGACCCCATGGGTGCCCCTCTTGGCTCCCTGCACACCCCACACTCACACAGTCAGATGAAGTTTCCTTACTGGCTCAGCCCTGGGTTTCCCATAGCAGAATCTCAGACACCTGGATCCCTAAAGCAATTTTAATTGTGGCCCAGTAACACAAAACCAGCTTGAGCTGGTGCCTCTGGGGAAGGACCCCAAACAAAGGAATCCCTGTGCTTTTATACCCTCAGTCTGTGCTGCTGATAGTCTGGGGTCTTCCTGCTGAGTCCTTGGCTCCTGCTGTGTCCGAGTCCCCGGCCACCTGGCTGGTGCCACAGGTCCCTGTGCCCTTTGCTGTGCAAAGGGTCAGCACCAGGTCACAGCCCCCTCCTTGTGTGGGGCTCCCACCATGTCCCCCACCAGGGCACAAAGTGCAGCTCCCACTGTAGCTGCACACCCAGCTACCTGGTCTAGGTCTATCCCTCAACAATTAATTACAGTTCTTAAACAATCATTCATCATCTGTTTTGTTCCAAATTGAACTGTAAAGTATTTTAGGAAAAAAAAACCAAAACAGTGTTAATTTAAGAAGCAACTCTACTGAAAGAATAATCATCATTCTGAAATTACCCTTCTAATATTTCATTCAGTTATTTAATCTTCTATGGCATTTTACACTGAATCAGACATGATCATTAAAAGACCTCTTCAGATAGAGAAGAAATATATATGCATGAGTTTCTATTTTACTGTTAGCCTGCTCTTTCTTAAACCATACATAGATTATACAGTCAAGAAAAAGCCAAGAAGGATTACAGAAGATGAATTAATTTAACCTAATGAACCTTCTATCTTTAAATGCAAAACCCAAAGCATTAAGAAGACTGGGCTTAATTGACTCAAGTTTTTCATACTGAACTCCGTGAAGATGGTTCAGAATTGTAGCTGGTATCAAAAGGCACAACATTTTTGTCTCATTTCTTTTAGGAAGTGAGTAAAATTTGGTCAGATGCTAGCTCAGAGGCACAAAACATTCCTAAATTCCCATTAACTACATCACATCTTAAACTTCTGAGTGGCCCTTGGAAGGCAAATCTTTTCAATAAGTGATCATCACCCCAATCCACAAACCTGACACAGCTCATTTTATAAGCCTTAAACAAACATCTACTGAACACCTAATACAGAGCAGAAATATCCACCAGATACTGCAGAAAGACAACCAAGGATCACACCTGAGCTAGGGAAAAAAGGAAAAAAAACCTGAAAATTTCTGATCTTATTCCTCTCTTGTTATTTCAGTTTCTAAAACTGTACTTTTTAGGAGACTGGAATAAAAGCCTCTCTATTCTGTACTCTAATTCTTCGGCCCACCACTTCTAGATTCCAAGGATTAAAACAATCCATTAAAGACTGGGTTTGCATAATGATCTGTTCATGTTACTCCAATAAAGCTGCCTCTCTTCCCTTATTCTGAAACATATTATAGTTATTTTCTACCTCCTGGCATCTCCTTCTCAGATTCAGCTCTTGGCATAGGATCGTTACTGGATGATATGGATATAACTAAGGCTGAATGTCACTGCTCCATGACACTGATATAGCTATATGGAAGCTATGCAGCTGCTGGAAAGCCTGCCTTTGATCTATCAAAAAACGTGCCACAAGAGCAATACACACAAAGAAATTTTGAAATTTGCAATGCATTTGGAATACAAGACAGGAAACAAAAACCCCACAGCTTCTGAAATACTAATGTTACTTGTAGCCATCATGAATTACTATTAAAGAAACTCAGCAAATTTCAATTTTTTTTTTAATATCTCCCTAGGATTAATTCTTTAATACTTTTGACAGGGAGAATCCCCATATCTCCTCCTCACATAACCAAACAAAGCAGTGTCTGCAAATGCAGAATAGGCCACGTAAGATTTTGTCAAGGCTATTAGGGGCAAACTAATTTTCAGAACCATTCAAGACTGAAGAAGAGAGAATTAAAAATAGTGAAAGCATTGCCCAGCAATCCTTTACATAACTACATGGAGACTAAAAACACATTAAAAAATACATCTGCTGTGAGACTTCATCCAGGGATAGCAGAATAGATCCTCTGAAACTTATTAAATGTGTTATTCCACAGTTGTACACAAAAACTCAGAAGTTTCAAGGTGCTACAAAAAGACGGAACATCTGGAAAAAAAATACTATTTAGCAATGCAATTAAAAGAAGGAAAAAGATTTAAAAAATTCTTACTTGTCTATATACACTAGTGCTTAAATGCAAGTTATCCTGTAGAAATCAAACACTAATGACAGTTTTTGTAAGCCTGATAGAGTTCACTTACAGCTGAGTTCCATCTTACATCCCCTCTCCTTCCTAACCAGCCCCACACCTATCTTGAGACTTTCACTTTTGCAAAGGATGTTATCTTTGCTTATATAAAAAAGGAAGATACTAAACAGAACATCACTTCTCAAATGCTGTCACACAGGAAAATACTCTCCCTTTTCTGTTTTTGCAAAAGATAACGGTGCAAATACATGCTGATGTAAGAAAATGCAACTGTAGAAGAGATAGGAAGTAACATAATAATCAAAAAAGCTTTTGTAATAGCAGCAGAAATACGTGTCTCACTGTGTGCAGGGTAGAATTTTCTCATGGCTCCAGGAACTAGTTTGTACCCATGCCCATTCTGCTGTTTCCTAAGTAGCTGGATTGCAATTAATTCCAGTATGCCTAATTTGTATAATTATGTGATCCACACTTCATGGGTAGATATTCCCTAGATGAGACCACCCTGACCAAATGACATAATATTTACTGTAAGTACACATCTCTCATATTTTTATTTATTTTATTCCAAATTCTTCCAGTTCAGCCTATTGTTTAATTATTGTGGAGAGAGAGAAGAAACAGCTGCAATACACCACCAGCTGAGACTGTTTGGAAAATTTCCAACTCATCCCAATTCTTCTTCTTTATATTAAGCTTAATCAATCTAATTTTGATAGAGGACATTATTAACTCGAAGAACTGTTCTCTGGGTCAGCCCATCTTGTATAACATTCCACCTTGACTGACTAGCACAAGACAATCTAGCACAAAGACAACACATCCTGGCTAAAGTACCACCCAAAATTCCATATTCCAACTGATTGTTACTTGTTTTCCTGTAACTCAGTGTAAGAGGAGTCATAAACTACAATATTTCATGGACATAATTCACAAGGTGTTAAACATACAAAACAACCTAATTCAATCAGGTTAAGTGAAAATCCATTAAATATATATAGAATCATGTACCACGTACCAATAGTCTGGTACTCACATAGAACAAACAGAACAATTATTTCTCCCTAGGAATGCAAGCAAGTGCATTTTTCTGAATGCTGAGGAGAAGTTTAGCTATCTAAACTAGTTTTTGAGGCATTATGCAAACAGTCTGAAGAGAAGTTACATCACCCTACGCAAAAATGCAGGATCCCTACCAGTATTTTAGCCAATATGCCATCATCACTTGACTCCATGGTAACCACTGCTTTGTCCGTTTCAATTTCACACAATGCATCTCCAACATTCACTGTGTCACCTGCAAAATACAACAGAATTTAAGAATACTTACCCTAAGCTTCTTCTCAGATTTATTTAAACATGGAAGACAAATACTTACCATATAATATAGTCATTTTGTACTCTTTAATCTATTTTATAGCTAGTTGATCCCTCATGATTACTTATCATATTGTATCTTTCCTTTCCAAATAAAATCACCAAGATTCAAGAAACACAAACTGCTGTGGCAGAACACTGACATGTTCCAAGTACTGACGTTTTCAGTAGGCTTTCCAAGAGGCAGTACACACACAATGAAATTTATTTCCAGAACCCCATAGTCAGTAGCACTGCCATGAATAAAATACTGAGCCTTCCACATTCACTGGCAGCCACCAGTCAGAGCAAACTATCTAAAACTGCTTATGACAATGGTATCATAGTTCTGTAACTGGTATCTACACTTTTAAAGACACTCAAACAAAAACCTCAGGAATTTTAATGTCTTCGGGAAAGCACAGCTGCAAGCTTGCTTAATCTCCTATATAGTTCAGAAAGGTCTTTTTAAGCATTCATTCATTCATACTAACTTTGTGAAATAAAAATATGCAAAAGTGCTAGAAATTGCTTTTGCTACATTACACAAATCCAAGATTAATTCTGAAGCATACTCTTCCTCTGCTTTTGAAGAATAACTGTATCTGCTAGCAGATGATAAAGATATTATGTGTCTGAATTATTTCAACAAACCAATACTGACTAGATGGCCAACATTAAAACTGAAATTACATTAAAAACTGTAAGGTAGCTGAATGCTTTGGCTTCCAACAAAATACAGCTTTTTTCCTTATAGAGACAACACAAACCAGCCTGAAACATGCCTACAATTTTATATGAAGTAAAATTTTAATATTTCCCCATTACCAGAAATGTTGCAATAGCATTACCTATCTAAGCATTTAGCTTAACTACTGATATCACTCTATTGTGCTTAAGGAGCAGAATTAAAACCTAGGGCAGGTTACTACCTATATTTAGGTAAGAGACAAACACTATAAAAAAAAATTCCTGTTTCACAACTACATGAATTAGAAAGGGAAAATGAGGTGTTGTAGCTCATTTGTGTTAAATGAAAACATCAAAAATTCAGCCACCTACATACTTCTATAAGTCATAAATGTTCCTATTACAGAAATTGGTAGAGAAATATACTTCATCTTTTTAATGTAATAATGTAATAGCCACATTACACTTTGCAATAACTAGAGCATGAACAGTTTATAAGAGGAAGTCAAAACTCCGGGCTCTATACTAGTGTTTTAATTTCACTGGATCATTAATTCAAGTCGCCCATATATCAGATCATTAGGCAAGTACTTCTCAGCTGTTAAGAAATCAAATTGTTGGGCAAATTCTCTAATTTACGGAGCTAAGATTGGCAAGCAGAAAGGAGCTTAACTCTGTATCTTAATCTGCCATTAGCCTGTAAGTGTTCTGCACTATTAAAAAGAAATCTCAGTGCTCAGAGACCGGCAGCAGTACCTCCAGCAGGGTTGGCCAGCCAAGGCAAATACCTTCATCCAGGTGTTTGTCACACATCACAGCTCAACTTAAGGCAAATACCTTCATCCAGGTGTTTGTCACACATCACAGCTCAACTTGGGTACCTGAGGCTGTTCACAGAAAACTAGGTGTTGCCTTGCACAGGGAAGGCAAGAGGAAAAGTCTTCAGAGAACTGGATAAACCACTTTTCCACTACTTTTTTTTTGTTTTCCTTTCATTGCTGCAGCCATAAAGTTGCCATAAATTTGAAAGGCAATTGACTAAACGCAGTATAAGAATACTTCACTGCAGCATTCAAGTCCTGTTTCAGTACCCAAGCGCAATAGAAAGGACGATACTTATTTTCATTAGAGATTGCAAAACTTTTGATTGCTCCTAATTGATGCACACTTTGATGTCAATTACAAATCAACTTTTCCAATAATTAGGATTAGGAAAGAACACTTTTGCAAAGCGTATCTTTGCTCTTACACTTTAAACTGAGAGAGCAGTGCCTGCAACAGAAGTTGCCTGAATGGGAGCTCTCTCAGATTATGTGTAATGCCTTTGAAAAATCTTGAGTGCGGTTTGGGCTTTTTGTTTGTTTTTTGGGTTTTTTTCTTTCTTTGTTTGTTTTTGGTTTGGTTTTAGTGATTAAATTCTTATAGCTAGGCTGAATGGTTATGATCTCTACTGAAGCAGAGTTTCTTTCCAGGAGATCCAGTGGGCATCCAATAGCCTTGGTGCTCTGTTCAACTACTGACAGACAAGTATCCAAACCACAAGATACAAACTGCCTTTCTTAATGTACTCTTTGCAAATAAAACCAGAGTTGACTGAACATAGATACTGAAGTCCCTGGAGCTGATATCTCACAAGGTACCAGAGTTACACAGCGTGTGGATGCTGCCAGCACTGTTGTATATTCTGTTTTCTGCCCACATTAACAAGAGGATTTTGGTCTCCTGGGCTGTCAGTCTACCATCTTTCATCAACATTAAATTCATACATAATAAATACAAGATTTTAGAAACATAGTTTTATCTTTGTGAGAATGACTTTATTACCCACAGGAATCAACATGAAACCGCATTAACAATGAGAAGGAAAAGGAAAGCTGTCAACTAAACTCAGCGCTTTCCCTTCTGCAGTAGTGAAATTATCTGTCCACTCTGTGAAACCATAAAATGAAAACATTTGATATTTACACAAAGAACAGAAAAATTATCAAAATAGTATTATACTGACCCCTTCTGGTTATACAGTGGGAAAAACATTTCATATGCAAGCAGCTTGCTTCTGTCAGCTACTTAAAAATACTTATTTTCTTGGATATTAGATTGTCAAACATTTATATGCAGCAATAACACTACTTTTATATGGCAAATGCTCTGGAGAATTAAGTAGTTAACAGCATCCCTTACAGAGAGGAGTGTAAGCATTAAATCACTTCACTATTTTCTTCAAAATTTATCTTCACTTCTTTTTTTTAATACTGTCTTTATGTTTATTGTCCAGACTCTTAGAGGAAACAAAAGTATTGACAGGAACTGATTATGGTCACAGATGTGGCCAATAAGACAAAATACTATATTCAGGTTTGGTCTTCTTTCTAAATAGAAAATAGAGCAATAAAAATACTAAAATAGTTTTCTTTCAAAGTCCAATCATCAATTAAGCTTTGATTTTAATTTAATTAAAGCAGGTGTGGAGATTTTTTTTTCTTTTGTGTTAGGGTGGAAGGCTAGTGGAAAGACTGAGAAAAACCACTGTATAGCTTTTACATTCTAACACTTTTTTATGAGGAAAGCTGATTCATTCATGTTGGGGAGCAAGTTGGAATCTACTTCAACTCCTACCAAGCTCTCTTTGCTTTCTCTTGCAATTTTGAATGCTATAATTACTGTAAAAGAGGCTACTGTTGATTTTTAATGTTTTACAATTATTGACAACTAACAAATATAAAAATGACTTCGGATCATTCTTTCCTCTCTGCATAATCTTGGATTTGATTAACTGAAGCTTCAAGTTTCAAGAACACTGGTGCAATTTTTTTAATAGACATAAACTTCTGTATTGTTCCTAGTAAATTCTGCAGAAATTGTTACTAAAAGTTTCATGAGTAAAAGTTCAAGTCCACTACTGGAGCGAGAAGCTGCCATCCAGCCACCTCTCAAAATGTAGGAAAGCAAAGCTCTCCAGTAACACAATAATGGAAGCTGTATCAACACTTAAAAGGGTAACCCAAAGGAGAAGGCTTATCTAGGCACAATAGCCAAAACATGTTTAGCTATCCAAATTGTGTCTGTCAAAGATAATAAGCTTTGAGATATTTTCTTTTCTCCAGATGTATTCATCTCTTTAACAAAGCTAAAAATGCCTGTGAACAAGATATATTCCTACTGCCATCCAAAACCCTGGAAGGTATCCTATACCAATGGACAACTGCTACTTGGAATCCAAAACTACAGCCAAAATTCAGGTTTAATATAAAATTGAAGAAGGGACAGGGAAGAGTAAACAGGAAAAAGGTGTCCTGACAGAACAGAACCCTCTGACTTTTCTACAGATCATTCTTCATTTACAAGCAACCTACGTGAAGACAAAACTTGACAGACTTTTTATCCAGTTGCTCCAAAATATTTTAACAGAAGCACATAGTTGTCAGAGCACAGAGTTCAGGCTTTTTTTGGATGAGTAGGTTGGTTTTCAGTTGGGGCTCTTTAGGGAAAAATTTCCCCATTTGGTATTAGGTTTATGAAAGTAATTTAAACTTCTTTCAGTTGTAACTGTAGACTATAATTAAGATATTAAAAAATATATTCAAAAATACCGTATCTTTCATGGTATTCCCTAACACAGCAGAATAATGAAACAGAGACCCTCCCCAAAGTCAATGGCTCTCAGACTTCCAAAGTTACTGCTCAGCATGACAACACTGGGAATTAAAGACAGCACACACACACCCCGGAACAGCCTAACGAAAATTTTTCAAAAATATGATCAATGCAACCTTTTGGAAGACAATTAAGCAAAAAAACATTTCAAGAGTCAACAATTTCAAAGCAGGTATAGTTCATGATGACAGCATCCATATACCAAACATTTTGCTTCAAAATACTAATCTATAACCAGGAAGAATGATCTTATTCTTACAGAATAGATTTACATAGCTGAAAATTTACAGAAAATGTGACCACAGAAAATGCTATCTTACCTTCCTTTTTTAACCATTTCACAATGTTTCCTTCTTCCATTGTCGGAGAAAGTGCAGGCATAAGAACTTTAATACCAGGTGTACCTGCAAAACAAGCATATGGTTATCTCAACATAGTATTTTTACAGTATAATTTTTTTCTCAGTTAACTGCTTAACACAAACGAAACTAGAAGTGCATGAATCTGAAAGATAATTGAACAAAAGATTCACTATGATGCTCCTTTTTTTAAGCCTACACACAAGTATGCCCACCACAGAGCACAAAGGAAAACAAAGCACATTACAACAGAAATGGAAATTCAAGAGCCCTGAATTTCTAGACCTGAAGTTTTGTTGATCATCTCAAAATCCACCAAAAGCACTACATCATCCTTTCTTCTGTCCTCCTTTTCCTTCTTGACCCAGGCTGTGGAATTTTTTCCAGATTAAAGCATATCTTCTAAATTAATAAAGCCTTTGTGATCCTAGTATTCCAGACACTGATGATCTACCTCTTTGACTGATAAACTTTTCTAAGGTTTATTTATTCTTTTTACTAGAAAACTGTATCTACTTTGCAGAAAACTATTGATTTCACGTTTCAGTGATTTTGTCTTGGATCAGTAAACCCATATGCAGAAGCAGCACTGCATAACAGCAACTGTGTGCCATGTTAGTGGGATTCTTCTGAGGGCAGAGCTCAGGATACAGCACAGTCCTTGGCTTCAGCAAATAACACCTCTTGTCATCTGATCCTCTATACCACAGGAGTATTGTGACATTAATATGAGAGATACTACCTTTCTGAACTTTTAAGAATAGTTATGAAGCCAAGAAAAAGTATCTTTTTAGATACAATTTTGTAAAAGCAGCTTTCCAGTACCTGATTTTTGAGGCTCTTTCTTCAACTATTGTGTCTGAATTTGTGTTCAGTTACAGAACAGAAATAGACACACAGAAGGTACATTGTATAAAATGGCAAGGTACAGTTCTGCTTCATAGTCCCTTTTCTCTAATAGTCAGCATTAAGGATTGTTATCATTCAATAGGAAACAACACCCCATTTCTCCCAGCTGCTATACTGCTTGGAGTAGTCAGGAACAGATAAAAAAAAAATCTTAGAAATTAATCCTTTTTCAATTTTTTCCTTATTATCTGCTTTGCAGCTGAAAATTCTTCTAGTTTTGTTCTTTACCCCTTATTTTTCCCAGAAGCTGTGCTAAGGCCCATGGAGAGCAGGGAGGTGATTTAGGACAGCCCAGCTTCATCAAGGGCAAGTCCTGCCTGACCAACCCAGTGGCTTTCTATGATAGAATGACTACACCAGTGGACAAAGAAGGGCTACGGATATCACCTCTCTGGACTTCTGTAAGGCCTCTGACATGGTCCCCCCCCAACAATGTTCTCTGTAAATTGATGAAATAAGGATTTGATGGGTGGACCGTTTCGTGGGTGAGGAATGGGTTGGATGGTAGCATCCAGAAGGTAGTGGTCCTCGTCTCAGTGCCCCCTGGACACTGGTGACAAGTCTCTTAGAGGTACTGGTGGATGAAAAGCTGTCTTGTGGCAGGTTGTGGCTCACAGCCCAGAAGGCAAACATAGCCTGGGACACATAAAAATCAGCATGGCCAGCAGATGGAGAGAGGTGATTCTGCCTCTCTACTCTGCTCTGGTGAGATCCCACCTGGAGTACTGCATCCAGCTCTTGAATCCTCAGCACAGGAAAGACATGGATGTGTTGGAGGGGGTCCAGAGGACAGCCACAAAAACGAGGAGGGATGGAGCACCTCTTGTATGAAGAAACATCGACAGAGTTGGGGTTGTTCCGTCTGGAGAAGAGAAGGTTCCAGGAAGACCTTACTGCAGCCTTCCAATACTTACTAAAGGGGGCTTTTAAGAGAGATGGGGACAGACCTTTCAATAGGGCCAATAGCAATAGAACAAGGGGTTTGAATTGAAAGAGGGAGGATTTAGACTAGGTGTAAGGAAGATTTTTACAATGACAGAGGTGAAACACAGAAACAGACTGCCCAGAGTGGTGGTGGATGCCCCTTGGAACATTCAGGGTCAGGTTGGATGGGGTTCTGAGCAACCTGGTCTATTTGAAGATGTCCCCACTCGTTGCAGGGGACATGATGTGGATGACCCTTAAAGGTCCCTTCCAATCCAAACCACTCCATAATTTTTTTAAAATGTGAAATGAAAATGTGTAGCAAACCTCTAATGACCTAAGCAACCATCCATTATCTTGATGTTTTAAAATACACCAAGAGCAGAAAGTGAGTTATTTATTCCCTAAAGCCCCCAAGACAGCAACACAATCAGGATCATGCAACCCAAAACACTTGAGTTTTGTGGAAATGAGCTCAACTGTATGGCTGATGTTCCCAGAAGACTGCATCAGTCTTTCCATGGTAGCTTCAGTTTAATATTACTCATGACTGTAATGTTTAGAAATGTATCCAAACAACATTCCTTGTAACACTCACAATTCCCATCTGAATTACCTCCAAGCACTTCCTTTAAAAAGTTTCTTCTTGCAACCTCTCATTTTGGACTAATATACAGAAAAATGAACTACGTTACATATGTGAATGCTTATCCGTGCTTATTTACAAAATAAAGTTGTGTAGTATTTGAAGTATGATTGACAAATTGAAGTATGAGTTAACAATTGTCTTATGCTATACATATTTCTTCAAAAATAATATGTATCAATAACAGCAAGTAGAAAACAATACATTATAGGATGCAAAGAACTGTTCTCAGTTTCATTAGTCTACCTTGACAAGTCTGGCTTTGACAATCAAAACATTATTTTGAAGTCATATCTCACAAATACCTAGGATTATTGAGAACTAGTGGACAGACCTCATTAAAAAAAAACGTGAAAATAATCTACATTTTTAATGAGGAAAAAATTAATTTTTAAACATGGTGGTTCACATTTCTCTTCCATAAAGAGCTACTTGATCCATTTCCCAGAACATGCTTCATACTTTGGCATAAATACAAAAGTGAGCAACAAATTTGTGCCACTGCAACATTTTCCCTTCAATGTCATAAGCAACTATCACAAAATATACAATCCACTCTGGTCCTTTCGTCAAGTTACAAGAGGAACTCCAGCAGCAAGTACCCATGAAATGAACAAATAAAAAAATAAAACTGGATACAAAGTAGAAGGAAGGACCGTGTGCATCCATTTAATGCTTATGCATAAGAGGCCCACATTCGGATAAGTTCAGTGCTGTTGCAATTAAGAGCCTTGCTGAGCACGAGATACACCACCACATCAGTTACAACAAAGCTTTCAAAGCTATTTTACTTGCTTTTTGGTTAATGACCGTACACATACAAAAACCAGGCTTAAATGAGCCTCTACAAAGAACAGCAAGCTTACAATGAAGAATTACCTTCACCAAATATTATTTGCCCTCATTAAATTAAAAAAGGGGATAATAAAAAGAATCACTGCATTCCCGTAAGTTAGTTGCACTGTACAGACAGCCCTTACAAGCACTTTGGGAAGTAAATATTGTTGCTTTGTAATTATGGGTCAGCAAAAAGTTCTAGCAATTGGCACAGAATCTCAAAGACTGAGCTCATGGGCACACTAGAATTTAGAACCATAAACATGCGAAACTTCTGAACTCCCAGTCACCACCCCCTGATTTTTACTTCTATCAACAGTAACTGTGTTATTACACAACAATTATCCAAATAAAAATGGAGGAAGACTTGAACCCAAACAAACATCACGTGATAAAAAGGCTGCTATGTTAAAGGCAGCTCTCTGTGTATCCAAGAGAATCTGTCCATGTTGACACGTTTTAAGAATCAAGTTGAATCTGGGAACATTTCTGCTGCCTTCCATTCCATGAAGGGATTTAATGCATATTTAGGCTGCATATCAAACACACTGGAGAGCAGGGCTTTAAGAGAACAGCAGACCAGTACACCTCTATCATTTCCTATAAACTACAACCTAAGAACCCCAATGAGAGTGAATTTTGTACTTACTCAGCATAACACTTTCACTGCCTCTTTTTGACTCCTTTGACGCAGAACAACTACAGCATTTTCAAACCAAAAAAACCACAATGAACTGAAGACAAACGCTTTAAATGCTCTGTGTCCCACCAGAGAGGTATTTCATAACTTCCTACACACATTCTGTAGCCAGTAGAGAATTGAAAAATGTACTGCAACTTAACCCCAATGATAAGATTATTAAACATTAAAAACAAAGAAAAGTTGACATACCTCTAACATAAAGAGGTCATTCTACTTTTTCTATTTTTCCTCTTTCTCTGTGACCAACAAACTAGGAATTCCATTCTGAATTAATTATGCAAAACAACTTTTCCTCTACCAGCACCACAGACAAGGACAGAAACACACAGAGAAACAAAAACTCATGTGACATGAAAAAAGCCTAGATCCACATGAACCAATACTTCAAATAGTGGCTTTTTCAGAAACAGAAAAACAGAGAAATAAAGCTAATGCTAAAATAAAATTGACTTAACTTTAAATTGTCAAACTCAGAGCCAAGAGAGAGTTTTATGTCCAAAGGAGCTGTATTTTACCAGAGAACTTATGATTCTTCCTCTTTGTTTTCATTTTAGAGGCAACAATAAACTCTAAAATGGTGTCACCAAAGTACACACCAACTTGAAAAGCTGTAAGTACACTAGAAGAAGGGTTGAACAAGGAAAGCTTGAATGAGTTAAAGGTGTGATCTATCCACCCTAGCACTTAAAAGCTTACTGTAAGGAATTAAAACAGATTTTAGTCATTTGCATATCCAAATTTAGACATTTAACTCCAGCTATATATTAAGTACTCTCAACATAAAGTACACAATAGATTGTCTGTGAGGACTGTAGGCAGAAGTTCTCTAAGGAGTTAAATAATAAGACCAATTTAGAAGTAGCTTACCCTCCATTATTTTATATATATACACTATAATATGAAGAAAGAAGCAAACTTTTTCTAATAAAATTTGAAAATAAATAACATTTGTTTCAAGAAAGGGACAGTCTTCCCTGTATCACACACAGCAGGTTTTATAAAGGAAAAGATTTTCACACTTTGCAAAACAGCAAAAGCAACCAGTGCTGGAAAGAAGGAAATTATGAAGTCTAAACCACAATGATTAAATTGTCTCTGAACTACTACTGAGTTTAATTACATGAGGTTAATGAATGCTCACTTTTTTATAAGTGCACTTAAACCCCAAAGAGTTCAGGCATTTCATGCTCAGCATCACACCAGGACCTCACAACAATGCACCTGATCAATGTTTAAATGTTTTACAAGTTGTAACTTACAGATCAAGTAGGGAAAGATCACATTTCATTTCAGGATCCATAACTCTTCCCACGTCTCTTAGAGACAGAGGAAAACATGGAAGGGTAGATGATCTGTCTGATAACTGTGTAACAACAAACTCCTGAAAAATGCATCTTGAAAGGATGTTGTCATAACCTCACACCTTGACTCCTGTGTAGGAAAGGATGCTAGACACGCAATTAATAAACTCAAACACTATTTCCGCATTAAAAAAACCAAATACAATTACATAAAATATCCATTACATGCCCTTCTCCAGTTACTTGACACATTACCTGGAGAGTGAGATGACAGAAATGTGGTGGGATTACCAAACATGGACAAAAAATAAAAAACATTCTTTTTCAGTGCTTAGCTATACTTACACTTAGAAAACACACTCCTGTTTTCAACGCTGAGAACTTTCTCCTTATCCGCAAAAAAAAATTTCATATTTGAACACTTAATTTATTTTCCTCTCTAGATTACAATTCCTTCAGTGATCTTGCTTTCTAGACCTTTAATAATTCTCACATCTCTCTCCGAGCTTTCTCCTATCAGCCCACGCACATCCTGATGTACTTCCAGTACCTCCAGAGACCAAACCAAACACACCCTGCCAGACGATCCCCGGTCCGCAGCCCATGCATGGGTCACTGTTCAGTTCCTGCCGTCTCCCTGCGCAGCTGGAAGGGAGGAGGTAGAGGCTGGGAAGCAGGCAGGGGTGGAGGAAAGGTGTTTTTAATGGGTTTTTTCCCCCTTCTCATTATCCTGCTCTGATTTTGATTAGCAATAAACTCAATTAATATCCCCAAATCGAGTGTGCTCTGCCCATGACAGTACTCGACGAGTGATCCTCGGCTGCCCTTATCTCAACACGTGAGTCTTCTGATGTATTTTCTCTCCCCTGCCCAGCTGCGGAGAGGAGCTGCAGAGTGCCTGACATCCAGCCAGGGTCAACCCAGCGCAACCACCCGCTCTCAACCCTCTCTCCGCCGCAGGTCCCGCAGACGCACCTACAGCACGGCAGCCATCGCACCAGCCCGCCACTCACCCAGCAGCTCCCGGGTGCTGTGCAGGTGCCTCCATCCTGCCCGGGCGGGGAGGGAGAGCCCCGAGCCCAGCGCCGAGCGCCCGACGCGCAGCAGCCTCAGCACCCGCTCCCCGCCGCCGCTCAGCCACAGGGACGCCGCCATCTTGCCCTCCCCGCCCCCACCGCGCCAGGGCTGCCCCACTGCCTGCCTGACCAGAAATAACCCGGCACACCCCGGCGCCGGGGGGCGGCTTCACCGAGCCTCCGTGCCCCGCCTGCAGCACCGGCCGTGGGTTTGGCCGCCTCGATCGCCCCAGGCACGGGCGAGTGGAACCGCACGGACACCCGCGTCCAGCCTGGCAGTTCCTCGCCGGGGCGCACCCGCATCTCCTCTAGTCACTGCCGGCTCCCGGCCCGGGGGGAGGACACCGGCCTCTCCATCCCGGCCGCCGGGGCCCGGCTCGGGTCGGTGCCTGCGGCCGGACGATGCCCAGCGCTCCGCAGGCGCCCGCGCGGCTCCCCAAAGAAGCCCCCGGGCAAGGACCCCGCGCTGGGCGCGCCATGGCGGCCGCCGGCGGCGATGCGGCGCAGGTAACGAGGGGCAGAGGGGCGGCCGGAGAGCTCCTGCGATCGCGGGTGCTGAGGCTGTTCTTGAACCTTGGTAATTAGCCAGTAGCTTCGCAGTTGGTAATTAGTAGGGAGGTCCTGGGACTACTGGTGGATGGCACGTTGGCTGTGAGCCGGCAGTGTGCCCTAGCGGCCAGGAGGAAATTCAGCCAGCAAGACCAAGGCGTACTCAGTGTCCAGCATTCAAGGAGCAATGGCCATAAGCTGAAGCACAAGTTCCACTTCAACATGGGGATGAACTTCTTTACGTTGAGGCTGGCAGAGCACTGGAATAGGCTGCCCAAGGGAGTCGTGGAGTCTCCCTCTCTGGAAGCATTCAAAACCCAGCTAGAAGCTTTTCCTGCTCTAGGTGACTCTGCCTTGGCAGGGGGCTTGGACTAGGTTATCTCCAAAGGTCTTTTCCAACCCTAACTATTCTGTGATCCTATATAAACATGTTAGAAAATTTACCACAGTTTCCAGAATATTGCTAGCTGTTAGTCTGTCTGCATCTACAGGACTCATGGCTCTTTTTATATTAACTTGTTGTTTAGGTTTGTTTTGTGATTTGGTTTTCTTTTGGTTTTCTTTAACTGGTCTTTGATTGGGGTTTTATATGTCATCACAACCAGAACGTGAGTTGGCAGTGCTGTGTTTCATCAAACAAAATAAACATTGAGCATATGGAAGCACTGCCTGGACAAGGTTCGGAACACCTCTCCAGTTTGTGTGTGACACTGGTGAGAGACCAGCCCAAGCTTCAGAACCAGCAAGAACTGACAGCAGGGAGATGAGAGGTATCAGCAGACTAGGTAATATGTCCTGTCAGGAAAGAGGGAAAGAGTATACTTCATCATAAACAAACAAAAAACAACCAACCAAACAAAAAGCAACAAGAAAAGAAAGAGCAGGAAATTGAGTTGTCATAATATGTAAAACGTTGTCACAGAGGTGACAGGGAAGACCATCTTCTGCATGTCCATGAGCTTTGGTAAGGGAGAACAAGCTACAGCAAACAAGGTTTAGGCTAGGCATTAGGAGAATATTTCCAGCCTGGAACAGTTAACAGACTGCCTGAGGATCTTGTGTCTCAGTGTCGTTGGAGGTTGCAAAGGTGAGGTTAAAGTAGGCGATCCCAAACGTTGTCAAACGTGCCCCAGGCCGCCATCTCCAGTAATTCACCTTCCCAGTCTCCTGCCTCAGAACCACTGCCTCGTGGTCCTGTTCCATGCTGCCTCCTCACCCCTCGTTCTGCAAGTCCAACACCAACTGGAAGCACTTCTAAGTATTTCAGCAAAGGTGTTGGCACCAAGTGACCACCTGCCTACCATTTTTGCTGTGCGCTGCTTTTGCTTTGGTTCTCTCTGTTCTGTGGGTGTCAACAAAATACTCCCCCCTAATGTGGATTCTTGCTGCTAAACAAAACATTTTTCTTGGAAATATTATTTCATGGGCATTAATGAGCGAGGTGAGCAGTAGAGCAGCTAACCATTTGACATTTTAGAAAAACTTTTAAAGCTTCTAGTTGCTGCAATAAAAAAAAAAATGAAACCTGAAAAAAAAGGCACACCATAAAAGCAGCTGTATTACTGTGGTAATGTAGATGGAAATCTTACCTCCGACACTAGAGATACCTTTGGTTAATATGTAGATACAGATATTAATGTAATAAACAATGGAATATGGAAAAAATACAAGAACCTTTTTTTCCTTCTAAAGAAATATTAAAATAATGCAATTTGCCTTCTGGCTAAACTGCATGTAAAATAACCTCGTGTTGTAAAAATGTAGGAATGTAAAGTTCATAAAATAATCTGCATATATTTTCTGTGTGGTACTTTTGAGTGCTATTGACTAATAGTCTGTTCTACTGAAATTTGTAAATCAAGCAAAATAAACCTACAAAAAAACCTGATTTAATAGGAAAACTATTACTTGAGCTTTTAAAAATGGATAATGTTAGATGCATTTATTTTCCTTTTTTTTGTGCAATAGTCCATAACATAGTCCTGCTGGTGTAATGTCTATGGGCCACTGCACTCAAATAAATTTTAGATGAGCCCTTTCCTGTGAAGGATAGTCAGACATGCACCTTATTTGGGGTTTTGTTTGTTTGTTTCAAGGTGTGAATGTGCCTGGCAGAGCATAAAGGGCATTGTGTAAACATGCAATTATTTTGTAATTGAAGTTCATTAGCATAAATTAGACCTTTTTGCTGCAGTATGAAAGTACTAATCCTTTAAACTCAGTGTGAGAACTTAAATTCTTAGATTTGAGGTGTTTCTGATGGTCTTTCATTTATTTATTTAATTTCTTTTTAGGATGAGTTACATCCAAGGAATCTTATCCCAGAGCTTTGTAGACTGTTTTATGGCTTAGGCTGGGTAACGGGAACCGGTGGAGGAATCAGCTTGAAGCACGGGTAAGTAATGATGAAAGAGAAATAGCGTGGTGGTTACAGGGAGAGGCTGGCTGTGTTTAGGAGCTGAGGAGGGCATTTCAGTTCCATGAGAGATGTTTGCAAGTCAAGAGTGAGCAAGAAGTTAGAGAGGGAAATGAAGTGTGCCAAATTTAACCTTATAGAAGGGAGGTGAATCATCTGAATTAATCATTGCAGACCCTTCAATGGAGAGAGACAGCTGGAGAGAGTGACCTTATCACTCTCTATATTAAGATATATTAAGATATCCTTATCTTTAAAGAACAATGCATTCCCCCTTTTCATTTCATTGAGTATGGAATTTAGAGTGGGTTACATCAGGCTCATGGTTTTCAAATGCCTGTGGTTAAATAAGATCCATCTCACCCTGGACATTTTGCAGGCCAGATATTTCCTCTAAGAAAGAAATTACTGTTCTACTGAGGTAATTTCTAAGGCGACAAATACTTAACATATAATTAAAACAGGATAGGTAACAGCAACAATTTTTGGTCTGTATCTCCTATGAAGAAGCACCGCTGTGTTTTAATTTGCTTGTCTCTCACCTATTCATAGTACCCAAACTTTTAGTGGAAACAGAGCTCCTCTCAGTGGCCACCGAAAAAAAGATAAATCCTCATTCTGCAAAGAACCTTGTACAGTGCCTGCAATTCTGTACTCAGTCACAAGGTTGTGACACGAACTTTAAAGTATCTGACCTCTCATTGTTCTGGTATACACTTGCATGCATGCACAAACAGCCATTGCTATTCAAATATATTTTATATATATAATGTGAATAAAAGACTCTAAATGCTCATACTTGTGCTGTTTGGACTTTGTGCAGGTCATTTCACCTCCCTGCTTGATTTTGTGAGCAAAGCAACAATAGCAATAATAATGAGATGAATGAAAACAGGGTAAATTCTTGTTTTTAAAGTTGTCTATGGGAAGATCTTTCTAGCACTAATTTATCGTCAAATGTAGCCTAAATGTAAAGCATAAATGTAGCCTGTTTTCTTTGTCATTCCAGTGCAACTCCTGTTGGTTGTGGCAAGACAAATGGCATTATCAGAAAATGCACTAATATAGTAATACAGTTTTCCTTAGTAGTTCTATAGCTTGTTTACTTAGAATTGTTACATAGGAAAATGTGAAAGAACAATTGGAATTTGATTCAAATATATCAACTGCTTTTACCAGCTAATCTTAATCAGCCTTACTCACTGTGCAGTTCATATCAACTATCAGGAAGAAAAAATGTCAATTTGGATGTGGGATAGCTTATTAAAAATGGATGTAGAATTCTTTGTGAGGTATCTTGTATTTGAAGACTTTATTTTGTCATCAGATTTTTCCTTTCTGGTTAAGTTCTAAAAAAGAAAAAACTCTGGTTTAAGAAAAATTGTGTGTCTGTCACAAGTAACTGAATTACCACTTGATTTCTCATCTTGCTCATGCAAATGAATTAAGACTAAATTAATGCAATGCCGGCAGTGTTAATTCATGAATGTTAAAAATTACGAATATGATAAAGCCACATTTTTCTGTGCTTCACAGACATTGTACCACTATAAATAGTACATCATCTTAAGAGTTTTATTTTTGGAAGAATTAAAATCACAGAATTGTTTAGATTGGTAAAGATCCTTAAGATCCTCAAGTGTCCAACCATAAACCTACCACTGCCAAGTTCACCACTAAAACACATTCCTAAGCACCATGCCTAAATGTCTTTTAAATACTTCTAGCGATCGTGAGCCAGCTGCTTTCCTGGGCAGCCCATTCCAATGCTTGATAACCCTTTCAGTGAAGAAATTCTTCCTAATAATCGATTTAAACCTCCCGCAATGCAAATTGAAGTAATTTCCTCTCATCCTGTCACTGGTTTCCTAAGAGAAGAGACCAACCTCACCTTGCTATATCCTCCTTTCAGGCATTGTAGAGAACGACGAGGTCTCCCCTGAGCCTCCTTTTCTCCAGGCTAAACACACCCAGCTCCCTCTGACATTCCTCACAAGACTTGTGCTCCAGACCCTTCCCTAGCTCCGTTACTCTTGTCCAGAAATAGAAACATCCCATGCTCCGTAGGAAATGTGTCTGTAACTTGACTAATTATTCACTAGATGTCTCTGTGCTCCTGAATTTAGTATGTGGCTGCTGAAGCTGAATAGTGATTGCAATTGAGAGAGAGAATCTAGTTGGGGGTTTTGTGCTAATAATGAAAATATTACAGATACCATCTTGAAATCATTTTAGTTTCGATGGGTTTTTACAGTTTTTGTTCTTGTAATCCTTGCAAGAAGTTATGCACTTGTACTTAAATGTGTGCTGGTTTGGCTAAAATTTAGTAATATATTCTTTGAGAGAAAACTAGGTTACAATCAGTCATTAAATTGCACTGAATTAGTGCTATCTCTTTATCAACACAAATAAATATCTAACTGCACTAGAAACCTAACCTGCACAGTTAAAAAAGGAAGTATTTACAATGTTGAAACTTACAGATAATTATTACTGTTTATAGATAGCTTATGGATTTTTATGTAATGGTTTTGTCACCTGCCTTGTCACAGATCAGTATCTGCTTGCAGTTTCTCATTCAATTTTTATTCTGAATTAGGAATCTGAGTTTGAGTTATTGCAGGGAGAGGCTGTTTTTCTTTGTTGGGAAAATAAGGCTGCACTTCTTACACGTTTTTCAGGTATCTGTCAAGTTGAAAGCAGGATTTTTTACCCCTGCAAGTTAGAGATTTTATTTGCCCTTGTACAATTTGGTTCTGTTTTGAAAATAATCTACCTATCAATGTATGGAAAGAGCAAGAAAGTTTGTAAATTTTGAGGGTCTAGATTTGCTGTTTCCCTTTCAGTGGCTCAAGAGCTCTAATGCCTATGCAGTTGAACAGTCATTGCTCAACTGTATTTACTGACTTTTCCCATCTGCAACTTTTCCTAGGGATGAAATCTACATCGCTCCTTCAGGAGTCCAGAAGGAAAGAATACAGGTATGTTAAGCTGTACTTTTACCTCAGAGCTCATCTTGAGATGGATGAAAGTGCCTTTTGTTTATAGTTTCATTTTTCCTTATGTGAAGTTACAAACTTGTTATACTGTTGACTACATTACTGAAACAACTGATGATTTCTCCCAGTACTCCACTATCATAGCAAGCCAGTAGGTGTTTCAGTGGCAAGTGTAGATTAGTCTTGATGATCTCTTTGCTTTAAATAAACACAAAGGAGTGTGAGAGTGGAGCATTACTCCAGTCCAGCTTTAGTCTTTGTCAAGCTTGGTTGGCTATAGCTGTCTGGCTACAGTTTCAAGTTACTGAGGTACACACGTAAATAGGCATTAACACCTCATCGCTGTCTATTTTCATTTGAGTGATTGCAAATATTTATCTTGATATTCTCAGTTAGTAATTGGGCTCTCCCCATTAAAAGGTGACCTTGTCTATCTGTCTGCTTTCCAAAAAAACCCAAAATGTAAGAGGAGGGGAGAATAGTAAACGATAACTGTTTTATGACAGCAGGTACTCTCCCAGCATAGAGTAATACATGGAAAGGATTTGTCATCTCATAAATCTGAGGATAAATACAGTGAGGAGTGAAAGGAATTTCTTCACTGATAGAAACTTGGGGTCTCCCAGCAGTGTTTGCTGGGGATGTGGAGAAGTAACGTAGGCAAAGGTATGTAAGATAACCACGATGGTCTGGTCTGTGCTCTCAGTAGCAGAGGATTAAGCACAGTGAGGGAGGAAATCTCTTGCGATTGTATTTTCTGCTGATTTTTAAAATAACATTAAAATTTTATTACTGCCCTGAACAATTCTTTGTACTATTGTGAGCAGCTAATTGATGCAAAGGTAACATCCATGTAAAGCTACTAAAAGTAAGGTTTAAAAAGAAATAGTTCTACAAGTTAAATGTATTATTTTTAACTTGTGTTGTTTGTTGGTTCTTTTAAGTAGGGAAGGAAAAGTACATCTACATTTCTTATTTTGAATCAGTTACTACTTTTCCTTTTGATCTATTGTTTTTACTGAGCTACAGACTATCTCCTTTCTGAGAAAATTGTAGTTTTACAAATATCTGCGTGGCATCAGTCTGAGTAAAAAGAGCACCTAATATTAATTTCCATTACACAATGTCAGTAAGTAGTATTGGAAGCTGGAATAAATGTGGTGCGTTACAGCACTTTTACAAAGTTAAAATCACATTCTGTATTAAATATGTGGTTTGTATATATTTGTTTCCCTAGAGGGAAAACAAAACTATTTGAGTTATCACAGGTCAAAAATAATTTCTTCTTTCTTACAGCCAGAAGATATGTTTGTTTGTGACATGAATGAACAGGACATCAGCGGTCCTCCACTGCACAAGAAACTAAAGAAAAGCCAGTGCACACCTCTTTTTATGAATGCCTACACTATGAGAGGTATGTAGCAATGCTGTAGTTCACCAGTGACTGAAACACTGTATATGTACATCCACAAAATTGATATTCAGTACCATATTCTTTACACATAGAAGTTACAGTGAAATAAACACGAAAGTATAAAATAAACTGATTTGCAAAGGTATGCATAGAGTGGGATATAATCCATAGTAACATCCTGTCAGTGTCATTTGCAATTTAATCTTCTCTTGTAGCTATACCTGTAATCATGTTTTCAGCACTGATTTTTTGTGCAGAATATTGGTAGGTTGCAGGGGAAGCCCTGGATTTGCAGCAGTTTTATCAGTTGTTTTGCCAGTTCAGCTATTATGGTTTAAATCCTTTTGTATCCATTGGCTGAGATTAACAGTTATAAATTATGAATAGGTGAAAACAGTATGAAACTTTTCTTTTGCAGGTGGACAGTAATAGAGCTTTTGATGTTGTGTAAAATTTATATGTTATTTTAGAGGGGATTTAGGGAGTCTCTTCTGATCTTCCTGCACAAGCAGCTTACATGTGTACTCAAGGAAAAGCAACATTGCATATTTGTAAGTCGATTATAATTATTGTCTATCTATCTTTCCATCATCACACAATAAGATAATGATGAGTGTTTTTTCAGAGAATCAGCAGATAATTGAAGAAGACATAAAAAGAAAGTAAAAGGCTTTAAACTTTCATTTCACAAATAAATTTGGGAGTTCCATAACCTCAGAACTCTGGTAAAATTAAGAGTGTTTCAGTCACTACAGTATGTAAAGAAATGTACAAGTAGTGTTTCTGCTTGAATTTGTACAAGTAGTGTCTCTCCTGGAAGTTGTCACTAGTTTAAAGTTAACACAAATATCCTGAGACAATCCATAATTATCCCTTACAGGTGAGTAATTACCTCATACTTTCATTTAGGTTACTGTGTATTTTTTCCTCTCATACAGCAGATCACCATTTGCTAAGATGACTAATCAAAGGAAATTAATCAAGAATATGCATTAAATTTTCTTAATAGACACATTTTAAAATTAATTCTAATTTTTTTTTCTTTTTCTGCTCTTAGGGGCAGGCGCAGTGATCCATACGCATTCCAAGGCTGCCGTTATGGCTACCCTTCTTTACCCAGGGAGTGAGTTCTCTATTACCCATCAGGAGATGATAAAAGGAATCCAGAAGTGTACTTCAGGAGGCTATTACAGGTACTTCTCTATATTTAGGAAAAGAGGCATGATATTTCATCATTTGTTTTCAGTAATATAAATACAAGTAATTTGAGTTATGTACTTGAAAGTGTGTAATATAAAGTATTAGGAATAAGAAGTAAAAAGACCTCTGGAATGAATGAGTCACTGGTTCTCTGTAAGGTCTGAAGCCTGTGGAAGAGATCTGAGATAAAATCTTGTAATGCCAAGGCTGCTGTGGTCTGTTGAGCTACAGGAACAAGCCAAGTAAAGAGCTACATCCTGAAATGTTTCCACATCTATACAACATTCAGCTGAAACTAGAGCCAGCCAACACTAGGTTGGATTGATAGCATGTACAAACTACATTTGGGTGGACTTCACATATCACTGCCTGTGCTAGTTTAGGGCATGTTAAGAGAGTAGAGGATTTCAGATTTACTTGACAGAGTTTGAAAGAAAATTCAGAATAAACAGCTCATTAAAGATAATGTTATTACTTTTCAAGGATGAGCTCTGAGGTAAGTGCTGAGTTATTCCAAATTATGTGTGATGGCTTGTTTTGAGGTCTCCACCCACAGAGTGTTGAATTGGGATCTGCAAACAACATTTATATAACATGTGACAAGGAGATGAGAAATTGAAATGCTAAGTTCTTTCTACTTTTTGATGTTAATTTTTGTATCTAACTATTGCCCTTTGGCAAGGGAACAAGCCATATGTGATTTTACGCCCAGGCATATTTTATTCCATTTTGGTTGACTTGCCAACTTTACTTTCTTGTCACCATTAGCATGTGCATTTTTAATGTGGTAAAAATACAAGCCCTTTTATTGAATTGTCTAACAACACTGGTTTTAAAAAAATCCACAACAATTTTTTTTTAATATGCATTTTGAACTCTTACACGCTCCTAAATGTTAGTCAAGAAACATTGTATTTATTGGGTTCCATACCTCCAAGTTGACCTGCGTCATTCTATTAATTTACCAGAAAAACTAAAGAAATCAAAGCTCCAGGTTATATGGCTCATAAGCACATATTCATCCATACTAGACTGTTTCCACTGGCTTGCCTCACACAAGTCTCCCCATTGAATTCAAAACAAAAATGGAACCTTGGATTCAGAGTACAAAATGGGACCTTTTGAAAAAAGGGATTGTATGTTGTTTCTAGTTACATAAATCTTTTCTGGAAACTGTCCAGGAAAATGCTCCAGATAGAATAATGAGAAGTATATGTTGGCCTAAATATGACTCCAGTGATCCCAGACTAGTTTTACCTTTGACTTCCATAGAAGGAGAATTAGATCAGTAGTAAACACCTTTGAAAGTCAGACTGTCACAAGGTATTTTACATGAAGGTTTGACTTAATGTAGGCTGCTTATATTTCAATTTAAAAAAGAGATACCAAGTATTTAGCTCGTTCAGAGTCTTGTTGACATTTTGTAGATATTAGTTCTTGATAGAAAGCTTATGGTCCTGATTAGGAATTAGTTGTGGTGTTTATAGCAGCTCCCAAGCTCATGTGCAAGTAGAAAGCAGAAGCTATGAAGCTGATCCATTAACTCATTTGGCCTAATTAGTAACAAACACTCCCAAGTGTAATTTTAGTGATCAGAATTTATAAGAGTCAGAGTAAAGCTTCAAATGCCACCTCACTTTCTTCATTCACTATTTTTATCCTTGAGAAAGCATCAGCATTGAGAACTGTAAGGGATGAGACTATCTTCTGAATATTTGATTTAAAATACAAGCTGTTGGAGTTTTTTACCATTGCTTTCTTTCTGTGTTTTACAAAAGAAAGTACTACTAGCATCCACTCATGAAATACCTATGTGATCTCAATGATAAATTTGAACCTGAACTAGGGACTTATTAAAACTATTTAAACAAGTTTCTGCTAGTGTTAATTAAGGTTCAAACAATGCCAAATATCCCAGTCCTCCTTCAGAAGAAACTCTTAGGCAAGTTCCACTGCGTAACGTGCATCATCTTGTCTTTGGAACTGGGGTTCTCAGGCTCTCTTAAGATCACATGTAGCCCACCAATGACTCCATCACAGAGAATTTATTTTTCATGTGTTGACTCTACCTTCTATTTATATGCCTTAGCAGGACAATCTTCCAGGGGCTTTTTGGACTACCTAAATTAATTTTTTTCTGCTCTTCAGCAAACAGCTTCATTTCCTTCTTCGTGATATGATTCTTTTAAATAATTTAATCTGAGGTAAAGCTTGTAGATGATGCCAATACAGGATGAAAAGTTTGAAAAAGTTGTAAAGGGACCCAACTACAAAGTGATATGGGAATAAACAGCTACACCTAATAGATTAAAGTGTTATTTTCTTTTTGTGCCTCAAGTGTAGCTCAGGTATTGCCAGCATAATATGTGTTTGGGAGCGGGAGATGTTCCTGAGAATTCTTATGCTACAGCATGACTCACAAGAGAAGAGTGTAAAATCTAGTGCTGAGAATTTAACATTTTACACAGTCAGAGGATAATCTCTTTTTTAGGGAAGAGCTTCATACATCCAAGCACAGGGCTTTTTAAATACATGAACATGGGGTTTTTTATAGGTATGATGATACACTAGTGGTTCCTATTATTGAGAATACGCCGGAAGAGAAGGATCTCAAGGAGAGAATGGCACGTGCAATGGAAAAATACCCAGACTCTTGCGCTGTCTTGGTCAGACGTCACGGTGTTTATGTATGGGGAGAGACATGGGAAAAAGCCAAAACCATGTGAGTACAATTCAGGAATATGCTATCTCTTGCCTCAAGATCTTAATGAACTTAATGCTATGTATATTTCCAGCCCATGGACGATGATTCAGAATATTAAGGCCTCACTGCATGTATAGGGAGCTTTTGGGAATGGATTCATCCATGATTCCGTTGCTTGGTTATCCTTTCATATCAATGCTGGCTGATAGGGTTGCCAACATTTTCCTTTCAGACAAGTCAACAAATCCCTCCTCATATGAAACATGCAGGCAATCTCTGCTTTTATATGACACCTGCCAATACTGTTTGTGTGGCCCTCCCTAGCCCCATTTTTGGAATTTACTTAATCTGCTGATCGAAATGCAGCAAATCAATGTTATGTAGCAAAAATGCTGGGCACTTTCCATTGCACAGTATTGGAAGTAAACAATAATAGAGCTGTCCAGTCAGACAGTCAGACTGGTGATAAAAAGCTTAAGGAAGGAAAATACTAATTTTCATAAAACATGGTAAGACTTGAGCCTTACTTACGTTGCATTTTTTCCCCTATTTATTTTAGGTGTGAATGTTATGACTACTTGTTTGATATCGCAGTGCAGATGAAGCAGCATGGGCTAGATCCTTCAAAACATCCAGCTGGAGAAAATGGGATCTTGTAAATGTCAACAACATTTATATACAGGTGTGAATTTATCTGTAAGGATGATCTGTTTGGAGGGAGAGTCTACAGATGACACCATCACTTCAGTCTGCTTTCCCACTCAGGAAAACTTCAGTATTGCTCATCTTCCCCCAGTCTCCTCCGTTACCACTGCAATTTTATCTGTGCCTGAAATAATGCTCCTTTTCCACACAGTGCAGCAAAAAGTACATGTTTTAATAGCTAGGTATGTCCAGTGCATATTTAATACCAATGTACAGTATGGAGTACGATTTCTTTTTAAAACAAAATAGTATCAAGCATTACCAGAGAAGCCAATGCACTAAAAAGGCCAGAGCCTAGTGAGCTGATCTGTACAGAGATGTCTGAACACCCACATTTGTTCTTCAGCTGGTAGGATCAGATTTGATTTCAGACCATCTCAGTGGTATTACTTATATGGTGGGTTGGTTGGAGGTTTTAGGGGGTTTTGTTTTTTCCTTCAGCAGACTTGGCTGGTTTGAGTTTCACTGATTAGTGTCACCTGTTTGCCTCATGCAGAAAATCACCTTGACTTTCTGTTTTCTACTGTAGCAATGATCAGTTTTGAAAGTTTCCATAAGAAATTTTTGAAGTAAAAGCCCATTGATAACATGATCAGGGTGTACTTTACATGAAGGATACCTGAAACAATTCTCATGTAAGTAATGTACAGCTTGACTTGGCAAAATGCAGTGGTAGCATAATGCTGCAGAGTTGGAAAATACGAGCAAGTTTAAAGGTACCGGTACTGAGATTATACGGGAATTTCTTGAGCAGAACAGTGGTGTAATTAAACAGGATCGGCTAACGTTGCAGTTAATCCACTGTACCTACATTTTCCTCAGAAGCAATAACAAATGCTTGCTCAGGCAGCATGAGCCCAGAAGAGACAGGGGCTTGGCTCCTCAGCCTTTATGCCCACCCTAGAGGAAGAAGCAGTGGGACAGGAGGTTTGCTGTCAGTGAGCCTCTGCCTTAGCAGGTATTCAGGGTGCTGCCAGTGCCTGCAGTGATGAAGACATGCTGGCTGCCACACCTGCACAGAGCTGCCTCATGGCCCATGAGAACCATTCTAAAATGGCTCCTCAGCTCCTGCAATGGGATAAGTTGGGCTGCCTTAGTGGTATCAGTATTCCTTTGCCTGTTTATTATGACTAGTTTTAGAATATTCTTGCTTTTACTTTGTTTCTCCTGTACAGGTTTCTTACATGATGATGGGAGTTCCAGCTTTCACCCCACACTATTGAAGCCAGAAGGGGGTGCTGATCCTCAGCTGATTGACAAATGTCAGCAGGCACTTTTAACTGTTAAATGCATCCAAGAAGATAAGGAGAGTTAAAAAAAAACAACTACTGAACAATAATTGCAATTTACAAATCCTGTTGAATGCCACAGTAGGAGGAATGAAAATTCAGATGCAAAAATACTTTGAAAAACTTTGGAGAACCAGTGTCACATTTTGGTTTTGTGCCTTAAAAATTCGTATTTCAGCAACCTGCATTTGTTGATCCTGCTCTAATGCTACATCACTTAACTTGAAATAAGTCTCCATTTCTGAGAGTTATTGTAGCTTTTATTCTTCAGGGGAAAAAAGTGAGGACAACCCCTTAATTAGAAGTTAATAAAGTTTAAAGCATTGTTTGAACTGTTGATTCCTTCATACCATGTTTATGGGTTTGCTTTTTGTTTTTTAAAATTAAGCCTGTAGCATATGTATTTTTAAATTCTCCTAATTGTCATTATAATGAGAAGGAAACACATAATTTTATAGCATGTATTTTGTAGTTGTTACTGAGAGACTGCTCTGGGTCTTGCCTCTTTAAATTCCTTCACTTTGAATAACAGCTTTTTATGACCTCTGATTAGCCCCCCCAAGGTAGATTTAATCAAACTGCTCATTAAAATACAATCTCACATATTTATGACACTTAGTGTCTTCTTTCAAAATCTTCTGGAATGGCCCGCAGTGGCATCAGTGTAAGCCTTGACTGACCATCTTTCTGCTTGAGTAGTTAGACCTCAGTCCCGAGGGTGAATTGAGATAGGCTAAGTGCCAGCTGACCCTGTTTTCTGCTAGGGGCCATGCATTCCCACCACTTCCCCTTCCATCATCTCTGGCACTTTTTTTGAGCTTCCATGAGGTGAATTAACTCTTCAACCTAAAATAAAACTACTGTGGGAGTGGGAGAAAGAACATTTTTCTGTTATTTCCTAATAAGCCGCTGCTAAAACACTGAGACAAGTCAAAAGTGGGTCCAAAGAGAACCAGAGGCAGGGCAAGAGAGGAGATGGCTGATGCCAGAGATGGCAACACCACTTCCCCCTTTTCCTGGGGATGACAAGGTCAATGTTTTGTGTATGTTAGGCATGTTTGCCCTTCCCTCTTGTGCATAGCTCTGTACCTGCAGTGTGCAGCCTTTAACCCTTAGGGGACCTTGGTTATTGTGAAATAATGGTTATCACTAAGTAACTGCAGGTTGTTGGCTATATGTTTATTATATGTTTTTTCATTATTAGACACTTGTTTGTCAGTGGCAAATACTTTGCAATGATTCCACATCTGAGTGTATGTGGATTGCAGTAAAAACTTGTGAGAAAATGCTGGTTTTTAGACCAGAGAGTGACTTTGGACAGGGTGCTTCCCTTAAGTACATAGTATCTCTGAAGAGTGTTCAAGACTTCAGAGGTGCAACTGACCTAAAGGGAAAGCAGACTGTAATTCTCTCAGCTTTTCTTCCCTGTGGTTGTACTAATAAAAATACTTCTTAATGTGACAGTCCAATTAGTCTTGAAATCAAGTTGCCATCTATTTATTGTGGCCTTTATTTTTTTATTTAAATGGCTTGATTTTTGCAAAAAGTAATTTTATGTGGTATTCTGATGATGATTTCAGAATAGGTGATAATTGTATCATTCCATAATACTGATGTTTTGTAAGGATAAAGAACATTTTACACTTGATGTCTTTTTGTTTTGCATATATAATGACAAACCATAAAAGAACACTCACGAGGAAAGATATTTTTGGCCAAATATATTCATCTGGGGTTGTGTTAATTACAATAGTCACTTTCTCATGCAGCTACAATTTGCCACTCTAGCCTTTCTAAAATCTGTAAATCATCACATTTCTACAGTAGTAGTTAAGTTCTTTCCTACAGGATTCCTAGATGCTCAGAGTCTCATTCAGTGATTTGTAAATGAGTTAAATGCACTCTTCTCATGTCTTCTCATATGAGCCCTCATCAAAGAAATTCATGCCTTGGCTACTCTGGTGGCTTCATAACCCTGTGAAATGATTAGTATTCCCTGAAGTGCTCAGAAAGCTCTTGCAGTTCAGCTCTGATTATGTAGAACAAAAATAGGAAAATGTCTCTCATGATTCAAAGCTTCTTAACTCACATAATTTTAAGTCTATCTCTGTTTCTGATGTGAATGGTAGGCTTATAAGCCAGCTAGGTATTTTTCTGTGTTTGCAGCACAGACTTGATCTCCATTGAAGCCAATTATCTAGGTTTAGTATCACCAGATAGGCTTATGGCAAAATGACATAATTCCCATTTCAAATGGCTCATCCAAAAAGCCAAGTAAGTTCCAACGTTTCTCAATAAAAGTAACTTCCTAGCAAATATCCTCCTTGCTTTCCAAGAAGGAAATAAAACTGCAGAATACGGGATCTTGAAATGTGAATAGATAGAACTCTTAACTTACCGTAAGCAGTTATGATGCCAGTGTATGTTCTGTCGTGAATGCTGTAATGCCTGAACAATTGGCATCCTCTGTAGCTCTGAAACTGTAATTTAAAAACTAACATTAAAAAAGCCCACTGACTAGTGGAGCCTTACAAATGAACCAGTAGCCTTCCTCTAAATTGTTTTTTTGCCGCGCTTTTTGGTAAACAGGTTTGTAACAATTTTTTGCTATTTTACAGAAGATGTCAAATTGGAGAAAAGATCCCTGGAACACTCTAGATTACTCTTATATTGAGGAGTAGAAGAAACAATACAGTTTGATATTAATCCTTCCTTATTTCAAAATAGTTAAAAAACCTCTGAGCTGATACAAGTTTGGTGTTTCTACTGAAGGGAGTTACCTCTACAGATTCATAAGCAATAAAAAAATTAGGAAAATGCTTCATTTTTCAAGCCACTTTGTATTTCTATTTAACTTTTGTTCTAAGGGGAGGTGAGCCCTTGCAGGCTTTTTTATTTTGTTTTCTTACCTGTTAGGTGAAATAGAAGTTGTGCCTTACAGAGCCAGGTTGTGTCCAAGGACAGCCCTCTGAGCTGAGACAGACTTTTGTAACAGCGTGTGGTGGTGCCTGTGACTGCACTTTGCTACCAACTAATCTAAGCCTTCATGGAGATGGACATTTTCTTAAATTTCAAGTCGGCTTAATGTTAAAAGCTTAATGTTACTCCAGAAGAATGCTACCTGACCTGATTTATAAAAGAGTGAATTTCGAAGTCCCTGAGTCTGAAAAAAAACTCTCAGGCATTTATCCTGGTACTGCCCAAGGTTTTGCTGCATAAATTGGATGGTAAATAAAATCTATATTTTAGTTGACTAGATTAGCATAAGGTTATATTTCTGCTAAATATGAGTGCTAGGGTTTCAGCATACTGAGTGCAAAAGTATTTTGGAGGTGAAACCTCTAGTGGAACCACAGCCATTGCCTATTTCTTAGGATTTTAATCTATTGAAATCAAAAGCAATTCCAAATATTGAATCTTTAAATTTTTCTATAGTCTTCAGACTTAATCTTGCATCTGCTAGTTTTTGCTAGAGCAGTCAAAGACGATCAGTGACTGCCTAATGCTCACTACAAAAAATGGATTGAGCATGTTTGTCTGGATGGGGAATCATGGAAGTTCATATACTCTGAGTAGCATTTACAAACACTCGGTACTTATATATGTGTGTTGGGTTTTTTAACTCCAAGATACTGTGCTGTTGTACTAGCAAGTTTCTCCCATCTATGACAGATAAAATTACATGTTAATCTCCAGAAACCAGATCAACAAGAATTTATTTAAGTAGTTAAGCATAAATTCTCACTCCTTGATGAGCCTCAGATTAGCTTCAATTTCTCTAATGGTAATTTCTGGTTATTACAAACAGAATACACTGGATATAGAAGAAAGAATAGGTCTTATATTTAAAACAAAGAGCTGGAAGTCTAGATTTTGTGGCTGATTCAACCATTACCTTAAGGTCATGCCTTGAACAATTCACTTTGATGGGAGTTTCAAAAGACCTTGAATGAATCAGATACTACCCTAAATCCCATTGGAAAGTTAGGGGATTAATTTCATTAGGCTTCCCTCTTAACTCCAAGGATGTAGCTGTCTTTATTTCAATCAGGAGTAAAAAAGAAAAGAACAGAGGGGTCACCTTGAGTACAAGCTGCCAACTTATCCCTGCTGTATCCCAATTTGATATCAAATATCTAACTGGTATTTTTTTTTTTACCATACTAGAAACCTGTGGTTAAGAGAAAGGTTACATAATTTGATTTCACCTAGAAGGAACTTACAAACCCGAGAAATCAGGAACTGAGCTGTCCTGCTTACTCAGATGTACATTAAGACTACCACAAGTAACACCACACAATTTTTGTGACTTCAATTTCTCCCCTCTCGAAGGATACCTGTACTCGGTCTTTCCAGATGAAATCTCTGTTTTATGATGTCATTTTTAAGTGCCTGTTCTCCAGACAAAGCAGGTTACCCTGACAGTCCCCATTTCAAGAAGGAATATGTGCGAATGATGACGGTGCATTACCTGGGCTCAGCAGGTTGCTGGGCACTTAACACTAAAGATTCCATTTCTTTTGTCTTTATGCTTTGTCTCATTTCCGTGTTTTATTCTGTTTTAATCCTGCTTTTCTGTAAGATTTTCTTCCTTCTGGTGTTTTCCTTACAATCTTTGAAACCAAATGTAAACTTAGTACCATTTGCATTCTGGTTGAACTTTCAAACCCAGGAATATTTTTGTGTTAGCAAACATCTCTTTCCTGATTCATCTGCTACATCCCTGACATATCTGGGCATGTCCTGTTATTGTCTGTTTGCAAAATTTTGGTACTTAAAACAGTTAATGTGCCTTTTGTATCTCAGACACACTAGGATTTTGCAAGCAAGTGTCTGTTGATTGCAAGAGCATATGAACAAGTATGAGACTAATTTCCTGTTAAGGAGTCGCTACATTAAAAGGATATTTGCATAATCATAGACTAAGATAATGTAGGGAAAACCCCTGAGATCATTCTGCTGCCAGGATTAAGCCAAGCCCAACATGTAATTTATTTGAATGCATGAAAGCTGCTTCTTATCGTTCACTTCTATCTCAAGTCTCCAAGCACTTTAGTTGGCAGCAGCAGGCTCTAACTCCTCCTGGGTAATTCATTATCCTCAACAACTTTTAAAAGGGTTATTTTAAGTTTAACTTAGCAGTTCCTGCAACTTAATTAATACAATAAAAAAATTATTCCTTTTTTGGCTTCTGTCACGTGTTCAAAATCAAGCTACAGCATCTTCTTGGGTCATCATTTTATTTGATGCCCTCGCCTTCAGGTTATGATAACTTCAGAAATCTTGCATGCACCACAAAAACGGGTTCAGGAGTACACCTATGAAAAACATGGCCAAAACCAATGAGATTTCATAATGCAGGAACTTTTTTCAACTTGCATATAAATAAAGAAGTGTCCACATAGGAGTTTAGCAGAAGGGCTTCAAGAGAAAGTACATTAGCAATGAAAAATCA
The DNA here is from genome assembly GCA_014706295.1 of Lycocorax pyrrhopterus obiensis. Taxonomy (NCBI): domain Eukaryota; kingdom Metazoa; phylum Chordata; class Aves; order Passeriformes; family Paradisaeidae; genus Lycocorax; species Lycocorax pyrrhopterus. Next base: position 17,129,170 of record JACSVZ010000007.1, on the reverse strand, counting down.
AGGCACCTACCAGTGCTGTTTCTGAACGGATTAATACTCAGGGCTGGATGTTCATGATTTCCATTTTAAATTCAGGTGCATGCTGGAAGTTTTTATTTGGAGAATCTCATTGTCAAAGAATTTGTCACACTTACCACCTGGTACTTCCTCCAGGTAAACATGATTAGAGGCTTATGGCTAGGGTGCTGAGTGGTATCTGAAAGCTAATTTATTTTTTTCCTCATCTTGGATGAGTAAGTTATTTGAATCCCGAAGTCTGGTTGCCAGGAAAAAAAAAAAAAGCCAAAAAAATCCCGAGGCTGCTGTCATACTTGCTTGCCACAGTTAAAACAAATGGGGATACAAAGAGATGTGCAGGTGTAGCAAGAGGGCAGCTGCTGTTTCTGAAAAGCAGCCTCGAGGAGAGCCCATCCAGGAGCATTTCAGGGACAGCTCAGGCTATCAAGCCTCCAGCCATAGCATAAGAGGGGAGTAACGTTTCAAGTGAGGAAAGAGCAAGCATTATGATAGCAAATTATTTAGTTGTAGGAAAGGGAAGAAGAGAGAATATAATTAAGATCTCAGACACCTAAATAAGAAAGCATCTAGTAGCAGTGGTAGCAACACTAGCAGATAAGCACAGTTAAACCAATGGCATGATGATCACTGTCCATTTCAGTTTAAACACCAATAAAACACTTCCACTCTACTAGAAAATTGTACCATGTTTTATTATAACTATGATTGAAACAGCACAGCTCTAGTAGCCTGAATATTTTAATATTATTAATAAAAGAGTTGTATACTAACCTACATTAAGATGTATTGTCCTGTTTGAAACTTCTAGTCCTCAGTGAGGAAGACTGCTATATATGAAAAAGAAGGTCTAGACATTTTAAGTAGTTCATATGGCACAGATTCCTACTAAATTTTTGAAATGTTAAAAGCAAAACTATCCAATACTGAAAATTAGGAACTAATTCCATTCAAACCAGAAGAGAACAATGGCTGATGGAGTAGACAATAGTGTAACCTGAGCATAACCCTCAGTGTAACTCGAAACTCACATTGCACAAAATGGATTACCAAAGAAAATGAAATGACAATACATTGCAACCTGTTCCCATAGAGAGACAGCAGACTGAGGACAGTTATCCCAGCTGTATTTAATGTCTCTCCATAAAATATAGCCTATGTTTAACTCTAACTTGATAAAGGCTCCCAAGCTGAAACACTGAGACCAAAATTGTGGCATTAAGCCATATAGCAGCATTATGCAAGACATGAGCTTTCCCTTATTACCCTTCTTTGCATTTGGAAATCTATGCAGGAATCTATATGAAGAAATTTATCAGAAGGCTTAATCTCCAGGGGGGAAAAAAAAAATCCCGGAACTACTTTGCTTATTTCCTTTATTATTAATGATAGGCCATTCACAGCTTCACTTCCAGAAATCCTCCAAATCTCTGCAGGGTTCCAATCTGCCTTACCTATGTTTACAGGTCTCTGATTTTTTTCCCTCATACCACATCCAAAATTGATCCTAACAACATAGGGGACAGTTCTACAAAGATGTCTTAATAGAAGAAGTGTCCACACATGAGAACTGCTTCAGGATGGAAGAAGGAATACAGACTATTCATATGTGGTAAAAAAAATTGCATCATGAGTGCAAGGAATGAGCACAGAATTCCTGAACAGAGGAATAGGGTGCAGATGAACAGGAAGGAGCATGCTAAAAGCCATAAGTAATAAGTGTTAAAACTCCAGAAAATCAAAGTAATACAGCAGGGATCACTAAAATGCTGTTAGCCAGGAGAGGTTAAAGTCAGAATCGTTTCACGAGCTGTATTTTTATACCTTGCCACCTCTGCACTGAAAATGTACTTTTTGATACAACAAATTAATTAGATGGACTAATTCCATCTATAAAGGAAATTATCACCGTTTTCTATGCCTTTTACTTTGACTAGAAAGACTAAAACATTAAAGAGGCTAAGATCAGGCCAGAGATAATTTCACCAGGATAAAGAATAATGTAAGCAACTGAAGCCTTCCTTGCAGAACTCTTGCACACCTTCCTTGAGGGGCTGAGCACAGACCGTGATTTCAGGAGCAGGAGATACAGCACTTCCTCAGGATTTGCAGATGTCTTTGGGAATTAGCTTCTATAACCCAAACAGGCTCTTGGGATTACCTAAAATACTTGGTCATTTCAGCTTCAAGAGCACAAGAGCAGTATAAAATCACAACATCCTTCTCCAAACTATAACTTCAACGCTTGAGTTCTTAGAGGAAGTCTAAGTTCCTGTTGTGGTTTAATCCCGGGCTAAGCCTCACGCAGCCACTTGCTCACTCTTCCCTAGTGAGATGAGGAAGAGAATCAGGAGGGGAAAAAGAGAAAACTCAAGCATTCAGATAAAGACAATCCAATAGGTAAAGCAAAAGCCATGCACACAAGCAAAGCAAACCAAGGAATTAATTCACCGCTTCCCATGGGCAGTGTTGAGCAGGAAAGCAGGACTCCATCACACAGAACAGTGACTTGAGAAGAAAAATGCCATCCCTCTGAACGTGTCCCTGTTCTTCCTTCTTTCCCCAGCTTTATGTGCAGAACATGAAGTGTGGGATGTGTCTTTGGTCATTGGGGCTCAGCTGTCCTGGCTGTGTCCCCTCCCAGCTCCTTGTGCACCCCCAGCCTGCTCACTGGTGGGGCGGGGCGAGGAGGCCTCAGTTCCGTGTAACACTGCTGAGCAATAACAAAAAACATCCCTCTATTATCAACAGTGTTTCCAGCACAAATCCAAAACCCAGATCCATACCAAGGACTATGAAGAAAATTAACTCTATCCCAGCCAAAACCAGCACAAAGACAAAGGTGTGATTTTCAAGTCGGGTACAAATCAATTCCTGCTCAGAGAAGTAATATCAAGTGTTTGACTCTTCTGTCATTCACCTAATCTCTGTAAATGTTTTGTTCTTCCTTACGCATCTTTCAAGCATTTATAGCTTGAAAGAGCTATCCAAAAAAAGGAGGTAAGTTTCTGATACCTGTGATGAACTGCCATGTAAACATTTTGTGTTCAAAGGTAGAAAAAAAATTTACATTTTTAAAATGCAAGCTGTACGTGAAGTCAAATAAGGAACCAGTAGCACACAACACGAGCAACAGTAGGTCTTTAATCTTGAGCCATGTCTGGGTGCTAGACTGAACAGAGCAGAATAGCAGCCTCCTCTTATTTGAGAAATCTCAACCTAGAATCCATTCCTAAAGGTGGATGACTAAGCACTGTCTTTGAATAAAATGTAACCAGGGATTATTATTTTTTTTTCCTGAGGAGAAGGAAGTACCAGTTCCATCAAGTTGTATTCAAGGCAGTTATTCAGAATTATGAAAACCTGGTACCCTTTTGTAATGAGGAGGTACAACCAAGTTTCTCCCATCTCAAGACGAGAGCTAAAACTTCATTTATTCCAAATTTGGAGGGAGCACTCTCATTCCTTTTTGGCTGAAAATGCTGTGAAAGTATTCGCTGGTTCAGAAGGAGACAGCAGTGGGTACCTATGAAACCTCAAGCAACCAATAGATCATTTACGTGGGACAGAGGAGTCCTGAATTCCACTCTGTGTTTATAGATAGATTCCTGAATCTGTGTCCTCCTTGTTTTTGTTTTTTTAGCTTGAGCTAGAGGAAGATGAGCAAGCAGAAGGAAGTTAAAGCACTGTCACTCAGCAAAGCTTTTGTCATGGGAGATGCAGATACAAAGACCCTCCAGCAGAAGAGGGAATCACAGTGTACTATGTACAGGAGATTTTTGAATGAGTGTTATTTATATAAAATTAAATTTTAAAAGCTTCTTTTCTGTGTCAGTTATGAAAAACATTTCATTCAGAGCCTGACCCAGATGTGCCCACACCCTCCAAAGACATATAAAGATTTTGGTTCCCGAAAGGGTTTAGGTTTGATGTATGTGCTTGGTTATTCAAGGCTTTTGATTATTGTACACAATTCTAGAAGAAATTTAGATGACAAGGGAAAGAACCTATGGATTAAATATCTCTGAAAGAAATACTTAAGAAGCTTGAGAAAAGTCCTTGATCTTGAATTGGAGGTTTGAATAGGCACTTCAGAATAAATCTAAAGAAATGAGCAATTACAGATTCCAGGCCACCCTTTTAACAAAAACTTCTTTTGCTGTCCATGTTTCTAATAATGTTCTTTTGGTCCAATCATTCATCTCAGCAAATTTTTCATTTTTCAAATTAGTAACCTTTAATAAACACACCCCTGTAATTTGCATTGATAATCCTTTTCCCTAGAAGAGTGGGTGTTGCTGCAGGAACATGTCCAGAAGTTGCTCTCCAACCAGTTACTACTCAAAAAAACACCATGCCAGTAGCTATTATGACTCAATAATAGATTGAAATCTCTTGTTATGTGTTAATATGGGCTAACAACTCCCTTAGAACTTCCATTAATAATGAAGCATCTTAACAAAATACAGACAGAAAAACAGCTGCTGTGAACTTTTGAGAGATACAATTTCTGCAAGTTCTCTGTATTACATTAGCACTCAAGACACCGAATCCCAATCTTCCAGACACCCAGGAAAAATGATAACAGGCCCAATTCAACTGCTGATGTGTAAAAATGAGAAAATGCACTTTCAAGATAATACAGTGACACAGATATATGGTGCTTTTGTGCATGTGGTAATGTTACAGTGTTAAATGCTACATTGTTCTGACTAGAAAGGGGTTAAGTTCACCTGAAATAAAAGCAGAAAAAGTCCCTTTGTGTGGTATGAGAGGAAGGGAGCTTGTTGTACCCATGTAACAGCATCATTGTAACTGGTGGAGTCTTCTATTCTAAAAGAAGAGGTTTAATACAGGTAAGTTTTCATCGTGGAATACAAGCATACATTTAGGATTTGAATAAACAACCTCTTATTCATACCCTACTTTATTTTGATGGTGACCCTTATGTAGACTGAGCTTGGTTCTTTCTGTTGACATGCAACTGTAAATGCTAAAATCCATTGAGAAAACCTATTCATTCAAAACTTCTTTTGAGAGGATTGACAAAAAATGGTTCTTTCTTTAATTTTTAGAAGGCCTAAAGATCAAATTTTCTCTCTTATCAGCCAAATATTCATTTCCATGTTAGAAACTTTGAATCTAATTATTAGATCTATTGGATATTTAATTTCCACTCCCATTAAATGAATCTATCTTGCTCTCAGAACTAGAAGTTCAGGTTTGGAGTGTTGATGTCACCCAGAGTAAAAGGACAGTAGTCCTTTTGATTTGTAAATGAGAGAGAGCATATATTTCACCATGTAACTCAAACCTGTCCTCAACCAAATCATTTGCCACACAGGAGGACAACAAAACCAAAAAGACTGTTTGATCTTCATTTATACATGTCAATCAAGTACCTCTTTTCTTCTTCCTTCTCCCCCCGTTGTGCACCTTTCCCCATTGCCCTGCAGCAGTACATGGGTACTCACTCTATTTTTTTCCATTTATTTTTTAATAAGTTATGATAAAAGTTGGCAGTAATGTTTAGAGAGGTAGTGGGAGTAAGATTTTCTTGCTGTGTTAGCTTGGGATTTTTTATGCAAGCATTCTTCCAAAATGTCATTTTAAAATATTTAAATACCAGTCAACTACATGATTACTGGAAAATAGCAAGCACTGAACATGTTATCTTAAGTTAAACATGCAAGTTACTGCCATTGCTGATAGAGTCACAGAGTAGTTACCACCAAATAATTAATTTTAGTGGAGGTTTTTTTCCACAGCAACTACGCAATTAACTTGTGTGTCTAGTGTTATTTCAAGACGGGTGTACTGTTCAACTTGCTTGAGTTATGCAATACAGGTGTTCTGTACTTGATGAAACATCCTGTAACCTGAGATCATTGCTACTGAATGGGTGGAAAGGTATCCACTCAGCAAAGTGTCCAGGGGTTAGTACTGTTCGCTCTGGAAAAGTACAAAAGAGAACAGAAAGAGTACGTAGAGGGTGTGGTTAAAAAAAAAAAAAAAAGACTGATAGCGTTGTATCAGCGGGACTCACGAAAAACCTGGGCTTCCTGGGTTTTCTTAAGACTTTTGATCCTGTCCCTCACAGTATCCTTCTGGACAAGTCGTCCAGCTGTGAGGTGAGTAGGGTGAGTAGGTATACAGTGTGCTAGGACAAGATCTGGCTGAAGGGCAGGGCCCACAGGGTTGTGGTGAATGGGGCTTCATCTGCCTGGCAGCCATTCACCAGCAGCATTCCTCAGGGTTCAGCTCTAGGATCAGCCGTGTTCCATATTCGTATCAAAGGTCTGGATGCAGGAGTTGAATGCATCATTGGCAGGTTTCCTAACAGCACCAAACTGGGAGATGCTGTTGACTGGCTTGAAGGACAAGAGGCCTTGCAGAGGGATCGGGATACATTGGAGCATTAGGCTACAATTAATGGGAGGAGATTTATGGAGTCCAAATGCTGGATTCTGCACCTGGGATGGAGGAATGCCAAGCACAAGTATAAATTGGGAGAGGAGTGGCTGGAGAGCAGAAAGGGATTTGAGGGTGCTGGTTGGCAGCAGCTCAGCAGAAGTCAGCAGTGTGCCCTGACAGGCCAGAAGGCAAATTCCATCCTGGGGTGCATCAAAAAGCATCCTTGGCCAGTCAAAAGAGATGATCAACCCACTGTATTCAGCTCTGGTGCAGCCTCACTTTGCTCACTGTGGGCAGTTCTGGGCCCCACAATTTTAGAAGGGTGTGAAAGTACTCAAATGTATCCAGAGAAGGGCAAAAAAGCTGGTGAAAGGCTGGAAGGAATGTCCTATAGGAAGGGGGCTAAGTCTTTGGCTTTGTCTGGTGGGGAAAAAAGGAAGCTGAGCTGTGGCCTCCTCGGTCTTTACAGCTTCTTAAGAAGGGGAAGTGAGAGGCAGGTGCTGATCTGTTCTCTGGTATTGAGTGATAGGACAGATGGGACTGGTTCAGAGCTGTGTCGGGCAGATAAACCCTTACTTGACATTGCAAAGCATTTCTTTACTGAGAGGGTGGTCAAATACTGGAACAGGCTTTCTAAAGAGGTGGTCAATTCCCCAAACCAGTATTTCAGAGGCATTTGGGACTTTCCCTAATAACATAGGCACTTTCCCTCATAACAGGTCTTAACTTCTGGTCAGCTCTGAAGTGATCAGTTGGATTAGATAATCACTGTAGGTCCCTTCCAACTGAAATATTTCTATTCTATTCTATCCCATCCCGTCCTAAATGGTCTGAAGCCCAAAAGCATCTGGTTTCCTTTCATGGGTTAGGTCAAGACACTGACTGGCCAGAGCCATGTTTTCCTTATCTGTGAAAAGAGGATAAAATTCCTTTCTGCTATGCTTTGTAGATTGTGACCAGTGTAATGTGCTCTCATGGCAGAAGGTCAGCTGTGGTCAACTGAGGCTGCTTAAGTGCAGTTAATAAATAAATATAAGAGTCGGGAAAGGGGAGAGGAACATGCAAGAGAGAATAAAGGAAAAAAAAAGACATAAGGAAAAAGGAAGCCTATTGAAAAAGTCAAATAGGACAAAGACTTCAGATGTCAAGGGGACATTAAGAAACACTCACGTGAAGAAAACACTGAGAAAAAATATAGGGTGAAGGACTTAAAACAAGAGTATCTAAAGGGCAGAAAAATAGTAGAGCTTAGAAAAACATTTACCTTCAAAAAGTATTTGATAACAGAAAAAACAGTGGCTCTGTGATGAAACAATGAGCACTCTGTGGCATACCATCCATTTTCCCCACGCTGGAAAAGCAAGTTTCCTTCCTCTGTAATTGGTTGCATTTCTCTGTGGTACAGCCACGCATCTTGGACCCTTCTGAGATGAGAGCTCCACAGTGCAGAGACTCCCAGAGAGCAGAGTAGGTGAACACAAAGTGCTTGCAGAGAAGGGCTATTAAAGGAAGTTTCCCTGATGGCTAGTAACTTTAGCACTAATTAAAGTGTCTGTTAGCAGCTTTGTGGCTCCAGTCTCCCACAGGATGGCCAGAGATGACTTTTACAGCTTATTTCTGTGTATGTAGTGCAGCTAGCACATCACTCCTGGTGCCCTGGAGCAAAGGCAATTACTTTTCCTCCTTTTCCCTTTCTATGGAAACTCCTAAAGCTGAATGGAGTCTAGGCTTTTGTAGGTGTTCTCTAATTCACCTGTACCGGCCCAGCTACTACTAACAAACATCAGCCAGCCATGATTGAAGTGATTGGGTTTGACTTTCATTCTTAACCTTTGTGTTGATGTTGACTCAGCTCATTCACCCTCCCCTGTGCATGGTAAGCTTCATGCTATGCTAAAAACAAGCACAGGGAGATGCTACCAGCTTGCCACCAGTTCCCAAGGCAGGGAACAGCACGGGGCTTTGAGCTCAAAATATGGCTGTGAGCTGTAGGAAGAAAGCTCAAAGGTGGGAGAAAAGGCAGCAGTTTTGAGGAGCAATGTGCTGGAAGAAGTCTTTCATGCCTGGCTGAGAATTATTTACAAGTCTGGCATTGAATTATCTCAATCTCAACAGGATCCTGTTGATTTTGATAGAAACCTGATGGTTATCCAAGGATGTCAGGTTCAGAAGATTTTAGAGGGTTGTCTTTTGGTTGTTATTCTGGGTGGGTGAAGCTGGTTAGTTGGGGGTGGGAGAGCTGGGGGGGTGGAGGGGGGCAGGAGGACAATTAAATAAAAAGAAGAGTCCTGCTTTGCAGAAGAATAAACAAAACCCTAGAGTATTTGCTGGCATTCCTCCTTTCTCATGATGCTGCATTATTTTCAAAAAATTACATTAATATTTTCCAAAGTGACTTCTGCTTTTACTTGCTTATGTCTCATTCCACGTGTCCTATACCTCTATTAATTCACAAAAATTTCTTCATGCAACAGCTACACATGTGGGACACATACAAAAGCTACACATATGTTTTGGGTCAGAAAAGTGATCCAGGTTTCTTAAGGCAGAAGGCCAGCTTCAGTCGGCTGAGTATACAGGTTCAGTAAAAATTACTTTGTTTTATCCTTGGGGGTGGCTAATCAATGGCCTGGGAGCAAAGTCTGGGCCCTGACTTTTTCCCAAGTCCTACAAGACTATGAGATGGAGTGATCAGGCCAGCTGATTTAGGAATACTGATAAATGGAGTGGGGAAGGATGAAGACTGGGTCTTGAAGGGTTTACCTAGTTTCTGCTGCACTGTGCAAACACATCAGTATCTTGTTCCCTTCTATCCCTCTAAGAAGAAAAGTGACACCCAAGCATTAGGAAAGTGACTGTCTGCAATTTGTGCAAACAATTGCTAGAAGCAGTTTTATAAACTGGGATACTCATGTACAGCATGCATGTATTTTTCATACAGGGCAAATATATAAAAGAATTACTTCTTACTTGACCTAGGGAAACACCACTCCCACTCTGCACACAATTACATCTTTTATGTTCTGCATGAAAGAATATACTGCAAATGAATCTTAGTACAAAGTTTAAATAAAGAATTGCCAAGTAATAATTAACTCAGTCTGTCATTTATTATGATTAGGCACTAAGGTAAGGCCAGTTTCCTTTAATGCTTTTCAAAGAATGTACTCATTTTAGAACAGGTATGACCAGTTACACAGACTTCTCAAAAGACACAGTGTTTTCCTCCTGGCTTAGTGATGCCCTGGGTATTCATTTTCATTGCCAGTTTTGACTTAATTATCAATATCACAGCCATGTTGACATGCTAAAAGCCCAGTCACACAGAAGTGACCCAGCACTTTCACCTGTAACCTCTCCTGTAAGGTTTAACTAATGATCTCATTGCTTCTGCAATGAAACACTTTTCACTGTGGGACAAGATGCGCTATTATGGTCAAAATGTGAGGAATTTCAGGTTACACCTTATTACCAGAAAACCAATAAAACAGACCTAAGTACCTACGAAACATCTAACAATGGAAATACTTTTTGTTCTAACTTCCTAGTCTGGATGGTGTTTTGAGAGCAAGCTGTACAGACTTACACATGCACACTTCCACAAATCTATTAACATCCCTCCATATTACTGGGCAGGATTTGTCTGGTGCTGAGATTCTGTTGTAGCCCCCCAGTGCACTGCACATCACCTACTAATGAAGTCTTAATATGAGATTTTTGGGTTAGAGATAATGATAATCTCACAAAGTTATTATTTACTATTTATAATATAGTTGCACCTAGAAACCCCAAAAGAAAGGATTCAATTTAATTAGGTGTTTTGCAAACAATAATAAGAAAGAGTTCCTGCATCACAGATCTGACGGGGTCCTTATCGGACGGGATAAAAGCAATGGATGAAAGAGATAAACAAGGTGGGAGTGGATTGGAAAGGCTGCTTTACAGTTGTAAAGCAAACAGACTTCACTACAGCTCACTACTTGCCTAACTGATGGGAGTGGTTCATGAGCATCACAGCAGAAAAAGGGTTTGAGGAGGGATTTAGAGGAGGTTAAGGAATAAGGCTTTATGGATTTTGGCAAGGACTGGTTTCCGCTGCTAGGCACTGCAGCAGAGAAAAGATTTAATACTTTTGCTTATCACTGAAAGAAGCACAACCGCTTACAAAGTTGCACTAGGTGACCACCCCTCACTTTAAAATTAATTAACTGCTATAACGTATGGTGAAAGATGATTTTTCTAATTGACTCAAGCCCATTTGACATCTATAAACTGGAAAACAGTTTTAATTTTCATCTCCTGTGAGTACATATAATTATACCCTCTCTTTGTTGTTTATCCTGAGGTTGATCATGTTCCAGTAGGGCTCAAGTCCAGAGAGCATAACTGTATGTTGAAATGCAAATTGCACAATAACCATCGTCATAGAGACTTAAATGGAATATTATGAGATTTGTTATAATCTCGTATGGTTTTACAGGATATTTTAAACAAACAAAAACAAAAAAAATACTTTGTGAAATAGAAAATATGGCCACATTTCACAAAAACCTCAAGCCTTTTCCATTGTGGGTTGAACAAGATAGTTTCTTTCTCGCTTACGTCTATGCTTTCAGTGGAGGCAACCAGTGTTGAATACAGTTATTTGGGAGAAAGTAATAACATATTGCTCTTAATGCTATCTGATTTACGTTGCATTAAAATAAATATCTAAATTTAAATCAAGTTAAACCCTTAAGAATATAATAATTAAGATCCCCTAAAACTGACGTGTGTGCTATTGTCAGCTGCAACTCCTCTCTTGCCCTCTGTGCCCCACTCACTCTCCAGGGTCTCTGGATGCTACTCTAGGTCTGGCTGTTCATCCATTAGCTCCTCATCCCTGGCAGGAGCCTCCCTCTGCTGCCAGTCAGGAACTTTCACTCAGCCAGTCGCCCTTAACCACATACTTAAATCCAGACCAGATTTGTTGCTTCGGTTCCCCGTACTGGTGTAGCACAGTAAGAAATGAAGCATGATGCTGGCCAAGCTTTCAACCAGGTGAGTCAAAAAATTTGTATGCAAATCTCTTCTCCCTTGCTCTTTAATTACATCTAGTCTGTTTGTTTTCATTTTCTCCCTGTATTCCCTGCTCCTTAGCTTCTGTCATCAGTCTGCAAGGCATTTTTCAATTGATTAGTGACTTACCCATACAGTATGTGCCCGTGCTAACTCCGGTCATTGTCTGCACCATGGGCTCATGCCCTAAGTTTGGTCATTTCCTAGCTTTCATGTGCTTATTAAGACAAATACAGACCCTTTGATGGACTAAAATAACCTGCTAAATCATCTCTAAATCACCCCTTGCTACCCAGTCAACCTCTCAAGCACCCCATTACTTTAGTTGCACAGTTCCAATAATTAAGTCTCCTATTTTTTCTAGGCCTCAATCACATTGTTTGCACTGACACCTATAAAGTCTTATTTCAGGAAACAGGAAAATTAACCACAATCTCTATTTATTTACATCCACACAAAATAAATCCTAGCTAGAATTGTTAAAGCACCTGGCACAGATTTAGAAACATAATTACTATATCATAGAATCAGTCAAAACACCAGCTGCTCTTTCTCTCCTGTATCTCTTCCATCAGCTACACATCATTCATTATTTAGTGAGAAGATTCAGTACAGATTAAAACTCATCCTAAACTATATCTATTATGCAATCATATCTTTACCTTGCTGCTATAGATAAGCATCTCTTGGATAATCTTTGAAAAGAGGCTATGGGGAATAAGTACACAAATAACTTCTGAAAACAAATCATGAATGTTGTCTTCTATCATGTAGCTTAGATCACTGCACCCATGGCACAGTTCTGCCATTTCTATTGCTCAGAAACTACTTTAATGTAATTTTGAGAAATGCATTGAAGAAGTCTACTCTTCTCACCGCATTGAAAAACAGAGAATTAATCATCCATGTAAGATCTAAAGTAATGCCTACTATGTACTATTATCTGATAGATAGCAAAAAGTATTTTCAGAGGTCAATAGAGAGGTGGAATGCAGAATTAAATACTGATTAGTCAGGGTAGCACTGGTAGTTGAAACAAGAGCAAGTTAACCACCTAGTCCTGTAAATAATTACTACTCTTGTAAATGTAACAACTGTGAGTACAGCCAGAGGGGCATATGTTCAAAAAAATGGTCTATTTTAATATACATGCATGAAAAAGAATTCAACAGTGTTCTTCCAGACAGTCAGGAAGGAATCAGCCTCTGCTCAGGTAACAGTTGGGAGTATAATACAGCAGGTAGCCTTACAGTTTCACCTAGGACACTTCCAGGCCAGCCAAGGTATTCCTTCTGATTCAATCTGGATTTGCACCGGATTATATTTTGTCTGATGTATGTTCAGAAATGCAGGGAAGCCACCAGATTTTAACTGTCAGTTAAATACACAGGGAGATTTCCAGGAAGGTGTATTCTGTACATTCACTTTAGATGCTCTTCAGAGGGTGGGAGGCTGGAAAGGAATGCCCAGGGTTAACATTTACACTATCAGGATGGAAAATAGGCATGATGTGTTGTGTCAAAAATATATACCTGAACAACATGGATGTAACCCAGAAACCTTAGTAAATGCCTGTTACACTACATTAGATTAATATAGCCATTGTAGGTGATATTTAAAATCAGGTTTTTGTGAAATATTGGATATATCCTAGTACATATGGTCTTCTTGTTTCTTTTTTTAGGAAAAACTTATTCAGCAGTGGGATTAGTTATGGTACTTACCTGTAAAATGCTTTCCAAACTGTCTAATCATTCTCTGCATCAGCACAAAATTTTGCTGTATTTTCTTCCCCTTTGGTGCTGGAAAAGTCTATGCAAACATTTCTCAGTAACATTAATAAAACCTTGAAACCCTGATGCAACTAAGGACTGGAGTGTGAAAAGACTCTCCAGGCCTGCAGTTGGACTGTACGCTCCAGGTCATCTCCAGGGACTGAGAAATTTCGTTGATTGCGTGGCTGGCTGTTTGATTTTCCCTCAACAGTTTAGCCACATCTCTACAAAATCCAGGATTCCCCTACTCCCTTATTTTTTTAAAGTCATCTGAAAACTAATAAATATCTGTCAGCAAGCAGTTCATCAAATAGCAATGAGAAGCTTTGGTATATCAAAGAGCAAGAGATCATAGAACAGGCATTTGTCTAAAATGGAGCCAGATTTTCCGAAGAGCTCAAGGATAATTTTTTCAAGTGCTCAGGATCCACCTCCATAGGCAAATTTTCAGAAGTGCTCAAAGCCATGTGTGCCAGAAGTCTCTAAGAACACGGAGAGCTGATTTGGTTCTTAAGACAAAGCCAAGTTTTTGAAAAGCCTGTCCCCTTTGAAATATTTTTGCTAAAGGCTGTTTCAGTATCCCTAAGTTATTATTTTGGATTCTGTGCATATCTGTACATCTCCACAAAAGAATCTTATTGTAAACCTGATATTTTGTTGAATGAAAAATAAATGCATTTGCTTTAGAACATAACTCTTTCATTTTGTTATTTTTGAAACAGTTTCCTAGGCAGCCTTTGTATGAAATATGTCATCCTTGGGTTTTGGGAACTTTTTATCATAAAGACGTATCATTTTTCCCTTGCAATAATTCATAAAGCAGACGTTATAGTTTGTTCCCTTTAAAGATATATCTTTTCCTAAACTAATGCCTATTTTCCCCACTACAAATACTGAGGCTTTTCTATCTTAGTCAAATTGTTCTGTTGGTATATGGAGTACTACAACTATATTTTACTAAACCCTTAACTCCGAATAAAATATGGAGAAGAGCCTCAGAAAACAGTGCTGACTGTTGTGGTTATCAATAAGAAAATTCAAGAAACTGAAAGAAGAACAGATTAGAACTTGAAAAAGGGTCAAGTGGAAGATGCTACATTAACACAGATGTGTTCAACTCAACAAAAAGAGAATGAGGAATGACAGTTCAAAAATTATTTTGAGTAGTACATGGAGGCAGGGAATCTACCAAAGCCCAGGCTGCACATGAGTAAAGATTATGTTGCCACAACCAAAAAATGAGAGACTGACATCACCCTGGGATGTGCGAAGCAGAGCACAGCTGGACAGACACATGAAATATCTGTTCTCAGTGTTTGTAAGACTTTAGCTGGAATACTGAGCCTCTGGAACCGATAATCCCACTTCAATAAATATGGCGTCTGGAAGTGACATAAAGGAGAGCAAGAAGAGGCAGGGGTCTTCAAAAAACTGCAAGAACTAGAGGTTGTTGGCAAAAAAAAAATAGATTTAAATAAGTGTGCACTACACTTGCTGTTGCAAAAAGGATATGTATTATCTCCATCAGTGACACATCCATCTGGGAGAAGCACAATTCCCAGGTGATAATCAAGTCTGCCAGAGCTGTAAGATACAGTGATATATTTCAGGGAAGGGAACCAGCAGGTAACTTAATTATCCAGTGCCAATGGAGATTAAAAAGAAGAGGTTTGCACTATTGAGATGGAGTGGGGGAAGGCTCAGTTCCCATTCAGCGGTAGGAATGCAGAGAAAACAGAGGAGCACTGAGCAGGAACGGCAGTTTGGTGACAGAGTCAGTTGCACACCAGGGTCTGAAAGCAAATCCCCTTAGGGGGTGTCACTGAGGGCATCTGATGTCGAAATCATGACCAGAAAGAAGAGTATTTCCTGTAGAAAATTCCACTTTCCATACAAATAATGCTGAAAGACTACACAGTGTGACAGCCATGGTCATGTAATGTGAAGCATTTTATCAGAAACTTACCAGCATTTTATGAAATGCCTCTCATAATAAGACTAAATTTAAAGTGTTTTAACACAAGCATTTTAAGCATGCTTTGTCAGGTTGTTACTCCAAAGACATTTTTTTTCCCAGGTTTAACATTTAAACAAATTGTCAGTGGACTGGAAAGAAAGAGGGAAGGTAGCTTGACAACATTCTGCTGACCCAAAACTGGAGAAGTCTCTTCTACCTTTCAAAGCTCAAGAGACAATTTTTGACTGCTGTTTCTGCTCGAACATAAAATTAATCCTAGAAGACTACCAAGTACAAGATTAGTTTCTGGCTGGGTGAAAAGGAAACAATATTTCAATGACAAAATGGAGTGTCCAAAGAGGTAACTAATAAAGGCTGGGGACTGTGTGGTTTTGAGGGCTTTTGAGACCCAGTTGGGCAAACCTTGTACAACACGGTCTGCTTTCATAGTTTGCCATTCTCTACAATGGGGGTCAGACCAGAGACCTCCTGGAATCCCTTCCCACCTTTATGACTGTGTGCTGATCCTATGGATTCACCTTTCCTCGAGGTTATGAGCCTTGGAGGTGACTTTTCTTCTAACTGGAAAAGAAATCCATTTGCAAGAGAATGTTTGATGGGTCAGTGGGTACCATGAGGGCCCTGTCTGAGGCAAACATTTCAGGAATACCAATCTCTGCACACAAGTGTGTCTGTGCACAGACACCCATGTGGTCACAGGGCAGTGACCAGAGGCTGCCTTCACGCTTGGAGACTCTCCACAGCCTCAGCATCCATCGTGTGGATAGACTTCAATGAAAGATTAAAAGAAATACTTCTGTATTGCTTGGCTCGGAACACCCAGGAAGGAGAGGAGCTATCCTGAATTGCCTGTGGGAATTTATGACTAGGAGCAATGGGGGTAAAGTCAGGTGAAGAAAAACAGTTTGAACATCAGTAAAATTTCCTAACTGTGAGTGTTATTAGACTGGAATAATCTTCCCTAAGGGAAGCAATAAAACCAACATCATTTGCATCTTTGCAAACTAGACCAGACAAAGCACTGGGAAATACACTGTGGGGAATAATCCTGTAAAATGATTGCACTAATTTTTCTCATCTATTCTTTCTTCATAGGATTGCTTCATACATGGAATGTGCCATACTCTTTTTCCTGTTACTTTATTCCCTTTCCTGTGGGTTGAGTAAAAAAACCCTGAAGGAAATTATACTATTCTAACCAAAAAGTAACATATTAAGACAATTTGCATTTTTATTTTAAAAAGACATATTTTATCTTTAAAATATAACCAGTGATAGACACAAGAGCATAATCTCTAGGATAATGACACACTTCAGTACACTAGGCAATTAGGTTTGCCTTTAATTATTTATTGTTTGACATGCTGCTCATACAAATACTCTGTGTAACAGGAGGAAGTCAGTTTGACCTTAATTATTGCCTGTAAATAATTCCTGAATTGTAACTAAGTAGTGCCTTTTAAAATGCAATTATTATAATACCAGAGTTACAGCGCTCATTGATTTATAATTACTTAATTGTTTCTACCCATTAAACCACAGCTGTGATAGGTTTATCTTGCCTGCATGCACTAGCCTGGGAACTGCGGAATTGTGGCCAAGAACTTGGACAAATGTTATCTCCCACAGCTAAATGGCTGAACAATCATTCCAGTCTGGTCAAGGTTAGGAGGGGTCATCAGATGGCTGAGAGATCGTGGGCAATGAGCTGGGCATTTCAGCACACATCCTTCAGAATAACAATGAGGGGAGAAGGAAATACAAAATATCCATACCTCCGGAGCCCTGAGCTCTCACCGGGTAAATCAGACAAAAAGATACTTCTTTGTGAGTCTCATTTTACACTTTTGGGGTCATAATGTATCATGAGCTATTGGGCATACCGCTAACTGTGCTGCTGGGAAGCAGAAAACCCCAAAACTATGTAATCTTTTTCTCCGCCTATCAACACAGGGTATCTGGTTGTTTGCACACTTGTCTGCAAGGCAGAGACTGTAATTTTGCTCCTCATGACTTGCACTTTAACACCATAAGAGCATTTCACAGAGAGATTTCAACCCGCAGTGTTGTGGTTCAACCCCAGCCAGCTACTAAACCCCACACAGCTGCTCACATCCCTGTGTTATCAACCGTGTTTCCAGCACAAATCCAAACATAGCCCTGTGCTGGCTACTATGAAGAAAATGAACTCTATCCCAGCCAAACCCAGCACACAGACACGGTCCTCTTGTCTTTAATACATTCAGTTCTTTGTGTACCACTGTCTGGTAATCACAAACCACTCTGTTGTGTTACCTGTATTTCTTTGAGAGGAAAAAAATAAAAGAGATATCCATAATGAAGCATTTTAAAGTAGTCAGCATGACACAATTTCACTTAAATTGTAAACTCCAACCACCAAAGGAGTGGAAATGCCAACATGTTACTCAAGTCTCAATTCTGAGAAAGTAAAGATCCGCATTCTGCTGAAAAAATCTACTATATTTTGCTCAAAAGGAAGTGGTGTATAGAAATAATCTGTGTAGATTTTAAAAGCATTAAAACTCTGACTTAGTTCAAGTAAGACTTGGTTCAAATCTTTTGCTGTCTTACAGTGCAGTCAAACCCAGCAGCTAAGAAGCATGTGAATTCTGTGTGGTAGAGAAATAGACCTTAGAAGAAATGTTAGAACTGTGATCTGACCACTCAAATAACTATGCTAGTCATAAGAGTGTTCACAAAGCTCTCAGGAATAAGGGATTATGTATGTTCTCAGAATTGATACATTTTTAATGTATTTCTTAAAAACGCAACGTATATTGAAAGCCTGAGAAAACCTCTTCTGTGTTAAAGAACACAGAAGAACACAGAAGTTAAGAACCATTAAAGAAGTTTCTTCTATGACTTGCTTTGGAGTATGCCCAAGACCCTGAAGCTGAGAATGAAGATTTTTGTGCAAGCTGTACATGTACTTTAGGGGTTAAAGCAATTAACCCTTTAAGGATGTGTTCCAGTCTCAGGCTTTCCTAGCCTGTACAGTGTGGAGGAAAAAAAAACACCAGCACAATTCTTCTCAATTTCTGCATGCCTAAAAAAAGGAATATTAATCATGTAGGTTCACCAGTCAGGTTACATCTAAATTCCCCATGGTAAATGAGACTAAAGAAATGCAAACTATTCTAGTGCTGTACAATCCAGATGTAGTGATAATGCCCTGCTTGTTATTACCAACATTCCACAGCAATTAGGGAATTGTGGAAGAATCCTAAATCTATAGGAAGAAAATCAGATTGCCTCAAAGTGTGGTCCTGTCCCATCATGTGACTGAAAGTGTAGGATTAAAGGAATCGCTATCTCAGGGTTTCTTGTGCACTTTTTAGCTCATAATTGAAAGCCGGTTTTTTTCAACTGTCAGTTATGCAATTACAACACAGGTTCTTGCCCTCCTGTGTACCCTTCCCAGTCATCCAGGCTTTGCAGCCAAACCCTGCTCTCGGTTCTACCTGCACAGACCTATTCCTGTCAGTCTGTCTGTGATACACCAACAATAGGCAAAGAACAACTTGCTTAAATGTAAGAGCCATCCGTTCCCAAGTGTTGGTTCCCTTGAAAATGTGGTAAGTTTCTTTTGTCTAGTCTTCTTTTTCAGATATAGCATGAAGAAAGGGCATAAATTTGGAAGCCCTGTGGTTTCAGTACAAGCACAGAGGTACTTCAAAAACCACAGTTTCAGAGATTACTACTTGATATTAAAAAACACCAAAAGCCCCAATAAATCAACACACAGGGACTGTGAGCACTCAGAAATAAAATTTTCCAGGTCCATGGTAAATCCTTATACTGGGATAAGTTAAATTAATAAAAACTCCCTCAAAAATTCCTAATAGAAGTCATTTACTAATCCATTCTATGATTTTTTTCCCCCCAGTAAACTAAAGAGACATGGCAGTGAGGCTATTCTCCAGTTCTGTTATCAGTCCCTGCTCCAGTATTTAATCTATATCTAGGAAAGTCTTTTTGCTTCTCCATCACCCTGCCTGACAAGGAGAAAGCCTATCTTCTTCCTCACCCCATGTAGGCACACAGGGGTAACATCCTGCACCTGTACCATCTATAATAACTGCGTATGTGGAAAAGCTACAGATATGTTGAAACTGTCCTCTGATAATGGTCAGGCACATCCTGAAAGAGCACTCTTCCATAGGAGGAACCAGGCAGAGTGATAGCTGAAGGGATGCCCACAAGGGCAGACAGAAAGGACGGTAAGACCATGTCATACAGTTCTAAGCTTGTACATCCCATGTCCTAAAGAGACCTGCTCTTTCAAATTCACCAGCACAGGCTTGCTTTCTTCTCCTCCAGTATTGCACGAACTGACTCAAGTTTTCAAAAACATTATCTATATATAAAAACAAGCTGTGCACAAAAAGTTACGAAGAAAGTAATTTGAGTTATAATAGTACCAACAAGGTAGGGCCTTAGTTTTTTTTAAGCATTTGTGTACATTAAAAAGGGACAGCTACTACACCAAGAAAAGGATGTGATCAAAGAATAACCTTGATAATTGACAGTCTTACTTGAGGGCTCCTAAAGCCAAATAAATAGAGACACTTCCCTTTATTTCCCTTCTCACTTCATCCTCTCAGATGGGAGGTTCTGTAGGTATAATGCCATTTTCACACAGGGCCTCTTAGTACATGGTCTAGCACATTTTGTACCCTCTTCTAATTGAGATCTGTAAGTAGTGAAATACAGATTGGTGTTACTCTTAATTTAAGTACACCTCCTTCCACCCAGAAGACTTTTCTGTCAGCTTGAGGGAGCACCAAGAACTGTGAAAACAGACACCTTGAATTAGCACAGAAGTCATACGTGCTGACATGTGTAATGTAAGCTGATTGTCCCACTTTTCCACCCACTGAATTCTTGCTGCTAATCTAATTAATACCCTCTGATTATTTCAGATGGTCACTTGGCAAGTGACAACTAAGATAAAAGGCTTGGGCATGTTGTGACATGTACCTGGGTTTTATCTGCCCCATTTCCAGCACACTTGTCTTTCCGTATTTCTCTCTTCCTCTACCACCCTTGTTACTGTTGACCTCTTGCAAACATGGTACCTCTGCTTCCCAGTTCTTGGGAGTATTGAGATGCAGAGAACCTGGCTGAATCAGAAAGCAAATACATCCTTTTTTTTTCCCTACATTTTCCAATTTATCACCTCTGTTCTCCTATGTGTCCCTTCCCTTTTTTGCATCTCTTTTCACCTCGCCAATACTACCCGGTCCTGTAGGCTTCTCACACAGCCCTTGCAAACTCATCCACCACCCACTGGTACAGTGTTGGTCTAGAGGTGGCAGTGAGGGCTGAGGGCCTCGCTGGGCTGGGTAGAATCCACGGAGCAGGAGGACAGCTCTCACCTGGAGATCTTGCAGGGTGAGTATTTGAAGATACAAGGGGTGAAGCAAACATGGAGGATGCAGATTTGGTACAAGGTACAATATTTGCTTGTTGTACGTTTGGCCATATTCATGCATTCTGGAAACAAATAGGAGGCGCTGAAGAGGCAGGATGGTGACTCCTTTGCCAAGCACAGAGGATATATTTTCCCCTCGTTCTCCTACTCCTTCACCTCAGACTGAGGCTAAACAAAGCCATGAACAACCATGATGAAACAACAAGGAAAACTACTGGAGTTTTTGGACATGAGATGATTTGGAGGTTTTTGTTTATCATTGACATATTTTTGGTTATAAGAGAAGATGCACACATACACACAAAAAAGAGGTCTCTTTCCAAGAGAAGTGATACAGCAAAACTCTGATTGTAATTCAAGCATTAAAGTTAAGTAGTATGTGTGTGTGTGATAGATCTCACAGAAGAGGATCTTTTGTGGTGCTCTGTTACAAGGGAAACAAGAAAAGCTGCACAGACACGAGAGCGTGGGAGCAAACAAGAGCATCTCTGCAGAATGGATCTGTTCATGGAAAACTGAGGGTGTACCAAAGGGGGTGAGAGGATCAGAGTACTGTGAATGCAAACGTGGTGGTTGTCAACCTTTTATATCCACCGTTCTTACACTCCTTACAAGGGACTCATCTGCATTCAGAAAGCACTGCCCACATGACTAACATTGTTCTTACAAAATGTCTGATTCAAATTCCATTTTACTCAGCTGGAAAAAAATAAGGAAATTGTGGGGACATCCAAAAAGTAAGTAAGGTCCACTAAGTGAGTGTAGAGAATAGATCCAGTTATTCTATTTTTTAACCTGAATTTCCCATGGCAAGAAAACAGACATAGCTTGACTAATAAGGTTTGCATGAAAACATAGCCCTCGTATTTTAAAACGTTGTCTCCTTATTTAAGGAGGAATAATATAGCTGTGTATTTTCTTCTATGCAAACTCTCCTGGAGTAGAGCAGAATTCCTCAACAAAAAGGCTCAAGAGTTAAACTGTACCAAGCCCAATATTTCACAAAGTCTCATTATGTTGGAACAATTTAACATGCTGCTGGCAATAAATACAATAATTGCATTCAGTCAGACAGAAGAATAAAGATGGGGGGCCTGAATTCTTTACCAGCATAGGTCTTTTACTAGCTCAAAAACATCCCCTCATTATTTGCTCCATCCCATTTTCACTTTAGGAAGTCACTAGAGGGCATCATCACCTACCCAATCCTACCGGCAGACCAGGTCAGATCTGTCGTACCCTACTCTTCTGCTGCTCTCTGTAGGAGTGCCTTCTGCAGACCTCTGAAAACTCGGATTCTAGTTGTCCCCACGGCCCTAGCAGAGGAGATCCTGCAGGAGCACCATGAAAATGGTCTACTTTGGGTTACAGCAGAGAGGAGAATTCTTAAAAATGGCACTACTGAACACAGGTGTCCATCAACTGCCTTCACTTCTTTGTGGGATTATTTGTAAAAGCACTCACTTACCGCCTTTTCCAAACTGCCCTGACCGTTTGGAAAGACAAATTGCTGAATAGAACATGAGAAGATGAGTAGCTTTGTTAGGCCCAGGGCAGGAATCATCTCCCACAGATTCATCATATATGTGTCTACTCCTAACACAACCCAGATCCCATTTTCACACAAGGACTCTTACAGTGAACACAGAAGTTGAAAGATCTGGGTGTTGCATGAACTACAAACATAGGGGAGAGGGTCCATTGGCCCCATTCTTTATTTATCCTTTTCTCTCTTGCTTCCTGTGCTTCTTAAAAAGTCCCAGGGGTTATCATCCCCACGTCTTTGAATTTTTAACCATGAGCACAACCCCCATTGTCCCAGAATCTTTAATAACATCACTACTTGGACAGCTTTCCTGGACGTAAAGCATGCACATGCAACCTGGGAGTCAGGGAGATTCTGATCCCTTGAATCTTGCTACAGACGGTGCTACACACGTACAAATTCACACCAGGGTGAAACCCAGGTACAGGCTGCCCCTGCTTATCATCCCCATGTCCCAGTCTCACAACTCAGGCATGGTGTGGGCGTGACAGGGCCATAGGACTCATGTTCCCCTGTCTGTGCACAGGGATGGCATGGGGAGCACCTGCTGCTCAGCTAAATGCAGGGCAGAAGAGTTTTTGTCAGTGTGGGGCCTCACTGCTGGCATTTTCCAAATTAATCTCTTATGTGGGTGGAAAGCTGTAATATCGTGAGGAAGGTCTTCATCCATCAAAGGACTTGGAAGGACGATCCATTTTTTCAGGAAATTATGGAGTTCAGAGAGACTGTGGACTAGTGACACATTGTCTTATGGCATGCAAAATACACCTGTCTCACCAGGGTCTTCCAAGAGCAGCTTTGGACCATCTCCAAAGCCTGGAGCAGGGCAAAAAGCACCTGAATTTCCAGTGTTGGAAACACCTGCTATACAAGAAACAGATCCATAGGTCATAAAGAGTTTGTTGCATTTTGATTTTCACCTGGGATTTTCCCTTCAAAGGGTGGGTACGTGGAGCTGTTCTATCCACACTTACTCCCAAGTGCATAGCTCAGTTTGGAGGGAATAAATAAGGAGTAGGTGAATAAAACCCCTGCCCTGCACTATGAGCCGTGGTGTACCTGGCAGAGTGTGCAAGAGAGCAGCTTTATCAACTCGTTTACCAAAATAGATCGAATGTTGGAAGTACAAGAGGAACTGGAGGGGACATTGACATCTATCCTTAAAACTATGGAGCAGTACTGTAAAAGGCAAGTAAGGTAAGTAGGTAGGTAGGGATAAAAAGAGTGGGAAAACATTGGAACTACATTCCAATTAAAGAGGTAAAACATTCAGGTTGAGGCACAAATGATCTCATAAGCTTCATTGTCCAAGGCTTAGGAAAAATAACACATCTGTGGTAGAAAAATCAATAAACTGCACTCAAGTGGGGTCACAGTTTTGGGTATCAGAAACTTCAAAGCTGGATACTAAACCTAAATACTTCCATGAATATTTCATGTAACTTTCTGTGATGAAAATTACCAATGTTTTCGTGGACCATCAAGAAAAAAATCGCTTTAGAGTAAAAAGTTGCTGTTGTTTCTATATGTACAGAAAGGCAAGGGTTTTTGTGGACTGGAAAGAGTGGGTCCTACCTTTCTGTGTACAGACAGTGGGAG
The DNA here is from genome assembly GCA_014706295.1 of Lycocorax pyrrhopterus obiensis. Classification (NCBI taxonomy): domain Eukaryota; kingdom Metazoa; phylum Chordata; class Aves; order Passeriformes; family Paradisaeidae; genus Lycocorax; species Lycocorax pyrrhopterus. The sequence goes on along the minus strand of JACSVZ010000007.1, from coordinate 17,105,330 downwards.
GGCACTTGGTGATTATTATTCACTAAAGCAGAGGTACAGTCTCAGCCATTCTAACAGAAACCCACCCATTCCCAGGCATACAGCACTTACTCACAAGCCAGCATTTAGATATGCAAATAACAACATATTGTTATCAGCAGTTTGTCCAATAATATTTCCTTTGTTTCATCAAAAAGGCGTATCAGTTTTGTGCAGTTGGCAGTGAATATGCAAAGAGGAATTTGAAAAAGCAAGACCAGCCAGAACAGCAGCCTCTGCCAGTCTGATTGCAGGCATCGCTGATGTCAGACGATGCATCAGAAGGTTAGGGTGCTAATGACTTGTTGATGTGTTTGACATTATGCAGCTGTCTCTGAGCAGGTATTTTCACAGTAAGTGTTGTTTTTGTAGATGTTGCCTTATTACTCATGAGCTGGACGTTTCAAGGGAAATTTTTGAAAACAAGATAAAAGCTTGAGGGGACAGGGAAGACGAGAGAGAGAAAGCTTCTCTGAACCCTCACATTACTTAGTCCAAAACACAGAAATGTGAAATACCATGTCCTTGGTCACAAGCCTGTTAAAAAATCAGAAACACTGGACACTTAATCTCATCTTCTCAGCTACAGTAATAGAATCATTGAACGGTTTGGGACCTTTAAATGCCATGTAGTCCAACTCCTTGCAATGAGCAGGGACGAGTCATTTGTTTATATTCATGTATACATAATCAGCTGCAGCCCTTGAACAGAAGTTAAAACATACTCAAAAAAGAGGACAAAATTTGAAGTAATTGATCTAACTAAATTATCATCCTGAAATAATCCAGCTAGTTTATCTTCTTTGGGATTTTTTTTTGTCTGTCTTTCCTTTGGAGATTTGCAAGACAATTTTTAGAGCCTAATTAACTTTTTGCATGAAGATGAAGTCCTTTCATTTTGGAGAATTAATCACATTTAATCTGCAGACACTAGCCATTATAACAAATCTGTCTGTCCACTGTAGCACAGGATTATGAAAAAATAAATGGAAAGTGACATTCACATTAGCCCGAGAGTGTTTTTGGCAGTCATCAACTGGCTTTTCGAGTTACTATGACTTTAACCCATCATCACTTTTTCATTACAAGTACCCGAGCAGTGGAGTAGGTTAGGCTGCCAAGTGGCTTTTTCAGGCATTTATTATGACAGTAATGTTTATGTTTGAAGTTATCAAGCCCCTTCTGAGTGAATTGCTGTCTTAAACGCAGAGTTTCACGCTGTCAGCTAGAGACCAGCTGTGTGGGGCGGTTTTGGAGTCAATGTTCTTTAGGCACAGAGGAGTGCAGAGCTGATTGCAAACAGAGGAATCATGAAGGCATTTTGGGCTGCATATCCAAAGAAGTTTGTTCCAGGAGTGAAGGTGGTGGAAAAAATGTTCCCACAAGGGACTTTGCATAAAACAAAAACGTGTATATCTGTATGAGAAGGCAACTGAGGAAGAATACCAATGCAGTGAAATAGGTCTAAGAAAGGGGGGCAAGGGGTGAATGGAGGAAGGTGGATGGGGGAAGAACAAGTTCTCTGTAGATAAAAGGATTAAGAACTATGGAAAATACTTCCACAACCATGCCAAAGAAAAAGAGATACATTGTTGTGTTTTGCACTTCAGCCAGAAGTGCAATCAGTGCTTTGCAGAATACATGCAGAAATATGGCTGCCTAGGAGTGTATGTGTTCTGGGGTGATTCATATCAGCTAAATAAAGGTAATTAAAGATATAAAGGACTGAAGCAGTAAAAACAGGACTGAGCTATTTAACCAAGTGTGACAGCTTTGCATGACTGATTATTCATGAACTACTCCTAGGTAGTTAAGAAACATAAAATGTGATTCATAATCTCTAGAAAGAAAACAAGCTATTTATTAAGAAACCTAACTTCGTGCCGCTCCTAAAACTAGTATAAATATTTTAATTTCTGTCTATAAAATTTTTGAAAAACATGAATAACCCATTCACCCATACACCCATTCACGTAAGGCACATATGTATACATACATCTATTTCTTAGCTGGCAGTAGCAGGTAGGCACCGATATATGCAATGCAAATACATATTCCAAAAGCATTATGCAATCAGTTATTATTTCTACCTAATTCTTACCATGTATTTTTATGGAGATCAACTCTATCAACTAAGGAATGCTAGATCAGCAGGCCTCTATAAAAGAGAAATGATCCACCATATTATCCTCTGATCAGGCTGAAAGCTCTACTCTTCCCAGGTGTGTAATTGTGTAGTACACTAAATTATGATCATAAAGTGTATTAAAAACTCTTAATTAACTCTTCACATGCAGTAATTTCAGCTCATTTACTCCATTGGTTAGCTGCTAATACTGAGTGCACTGAAAGCCCATGTACATGGGGGGGTTAATGTGAGAGCCACTACAATACTATAAATTACCAGCTCATTGCACAGCACCTAGAAAATCCCTAATTACAGCTCACAAGTTCATAATGAACCAAACGTATATAATTCTACAGAATGATCTGCTAACAAAAAAAAGCTTACACTAATTCTTGTTTATTCATCTGGCCATCACAGCAGGATGAGAGATAAGTGCTCATTTACATGTCATTTGGGCTTTTTGTTTTGTTTGTTTTTAAATTATTTTCCCTGTACTTTTTGCCACTAAGCATGACTATTTCTCCTGGTTTCTTGGGATTTTTTTTTTTTTACTGATGAGATACAGTATATAAACATGTATTATAAGAAGTCATGCCATTATAAGCACGCTTTATTATAAGCCTGTTTTGAATTAAACATAAAACAAACACAAGGAAATTGCTATCACAGATATTTGACATAAAATAATGTTGCTTGACTATTGAATGCTGTAATTGGATATTGCTACAGTTGCTAGTGCACTTGGAGTTGAACTATTCAGGTATTATGTGGAAGGGATTTTCCTGCAATGTCCACCTGAATCAAACAGCAAATTTCTCAGGCTGGCTTAAACATGGATAGTCCAGTTCTTCTTTCAGGGTAAAATCATGGCACAGCTTCTTCAGGATCACTTTTGGAATTACTGAATTTTAGTCAGGTTTTCCTTCACCCTATGCTATTCATATTGAAGAAGAAAAATAAGATACTTTATAGAAGCACCAAAAAACCCAAAGAAAAGAAACCACCCAAAACCCTACCTCTAAACCCCCTTCATGTTGATTTCCACATTTGTTTTCCATCTCATTTTTTGCTTCAGTACTTCATTAATAATTTATAGTAATATTTCTAACATTCCTAGATTTGTTCTATTTTGATTACAACTACAAAGTTTCCAGGAACAAAACAAAGCTTATATTAAAAAAATACTTTATGTCATACGAATATGAGAATTACTTTTTAAAATGGAGTGGCCCTTCACAAAGTTGCTGCTATATCTGACTCCACTGCAGCCTTACTCACTTTCTTTGCCACCAATTAATAGTTGCAGCTAAAAGAAAAGGACAGATTTTGCAAGGAATCTGCAATGTGATATTCAGCTTTCTCTCCTTTCACTGGCTAAAGTTTTGTTTCTCTTACTATAGCCTGAGGATCAATAGTCATAATAATGGCATATATTCTCATTTTCTGCATGGAAATTTTGTGGAATTTAATGTCTAACCTTTCATAAAAACTTTTAAAACCCTATGCAGCTCTATCTACAGCAATATCCCTCTTTAAGAATCATTAGGATGAATTACAACATCCTACCAAAAAAAAAAGTACGCATGACTTGAAAATATTTTTACTGGACTTCACAGGATTTCTTTCCTTCATCTGTTCAATATGACTTATTAACAGAGATTAAATGCAGTTTTGAATCTATGTCCTTGGATGTACTAACAGCTGTAACAGTGTAAATAAAATAAAGGCAGGTCTACTTCCAGAAAAACATGTGTAGTTATGCAAAACCTAAATTAATGTAATGCTTATAGGATTAGATGTGGAAGATACTCGTGGAGGTTGTCCATGCTGCCTCTCTTTTTGTGAAGGTTTGGAACATGTAGAGACAGACATAGCCAATACCAAGGACAGTATCTGTGGTTCCATGTGCTACCTGTAACTGGACAACAGAACTTCCCGTGTTCTGAGCACCTGCTCTGCATTATCCTCCAAACCTGCTTTGTTTCAAGAGATCTTTGTAATAGTAGAACAATCAGCCTCAGTGTTTTTATACTGCAACATTGTCAGCCCAAGAGAGGAAGATACACAATGCAAATGATGACCTGAGGACTCGGGAATTTAACATGCAAAAACACCACATGCAAACTTCGGTGGGTAGAGATCCCTGTAATATGTATGAGTGCTGGGTTTAGAGCAAGATGGAGCAATCTTGCTGGAATAAATCATTGCATAAGTGTGGAACATCCTTCTCTGACCTTCTGGATTCAGACAGCCTGGCTCTGAACATGCAACACTGACCCCAAAATTACTATGTGGATAGTCAGAAATACTCTGGAAGAAAGCCCATGGTCTGGGTTTTAGCTGGAGTCAAGGCTTTTAGGCTACATGACATAAACATTTTCATTGCATGATAAAAAGTGTTCATGGCTTCTAATAAACTCATTATCTGGTTCATGTAGGTACTCACTGCTGTTATTATTTTTGTGGTTAATAGTAGCAGTGCTAATAACAGTCTGCCAGTCTTAGTAGAGACTGGGCTTTGTGGAAAAAAAAAAAGGCAGAACAAGTCTCAGAGAACTAATGCTGGAAATGAAATTTCAAAATTTATTTATTGATTTATCTGAGGTGTCATGTGTCACTGCCACACATTGTTTTAAGGCAGGGCAGCATAAAACAAAAGCCAAAAAGCAGCTTGTTTGTCTTTATCAGCATATGACCTGGAGAGCGTACGAAGCTGACACGCTGCCTTTTCACTTCCCCTGTTGCAGGGCAATAACAGACAGACAGGTGTGGCGGCCCATCAGGCTGCTAATCTCTTTTATCAGCCCAGCATGAATGGGTAGAGCTCATGAATCAGAGTCCAAAGGGTGGATGTGAGAGAATTATCTTGCTGCTACCTGGAGAAATGGAGGTGGCATTTCTCCTGTAAGCAGGATCATTTAATCCACACTGGTCCTTGCCCTCCAGTGTGGAGGCCTCCTTGGCTGGGAACAAGAAGGAGCAGAATAAATTCAGCACTGCTAGGACAAGGAGCTATCCACTTGGCAGGGGAAAAGAACCTCAAATTCTCATCCAAAAGGCAAAACTCACAGTGCTGCAAGCTCACCAATGGCTCAGCTAAACAGGCAGCCTTCAGCTGGGGTGCCGGAGGGCCAGATGGTTTTGTCACCCCGCTTCCCTAGGACTGCAAAACCCACTCAGTTTGCAGGTCTTTCCACTATGTCCCTGGAGGCAAACTAAACCCTGCAGTCCCCAGGACCACTGGACTCCCTCTCTCCATGCAGACTTCTAGTGGGGAGCAGCCCATCCTAAAACATGCTGGGAACTGCTGGAAAAGGGTGCCAGGGATGTTGTGAAAGTATAGTGGCATAAACAATCAAGCAAGGAGTGTTTCCTCACTGTTCAATTTAGCAGCTCAGATATAACCACAGAGGCCATACACCTTTAGTTCCCATCAGAGCTTCCCAGAGTGATTATGTCCCAGTGCCAGCTCTGTGCAGAATGGATCAAATCCACCTCCACTGACATCTCATTCTTTTCAGCAGAATTACAGGAATTTGGTCAGATACAAGAAACATTGCTGGCTTGAATTGTTCCAATTCTTGAGACTTTACTGGAAATATCCACTGGGAAAGAGACCAGCTACTGTAAAATTTTTTATCATTCTCTCTCCCAGCCTGGGTTAGATGTGCTTTCTGAAGTGCTCCAGACAAAACTTTTTGCTTTTTTATCATACTCTTTTGCTTCAGCTTGAAATTAAAACCAAAAAATTCTTAAAAAAAAAAAAGTTTGCTTTTAGGAACAGATTAATACATAATGCTTGAATGGGTAAAGAAAAAGGGGATTTTTCTTTTAAACAACTTGCCAAAATTAATTTTGCAGTGAAATTATTCTTCCCTCAATTCTGTCTTTCCTTCTTCAATTGAACTTACACTGAAATAACACTCTTAATCCCCAAGAAGCATCAATATTTTTGCTGTAAAGCATTGCACAACTTGTGGTATGGACTAATGCCACGCATTAGCCATGAAGCAAGGTTTGACGTAGCTAAAGAACATCAAGTACAATACCATGTTTTATCAAAACCAAACAGCAGAACAATGCACACAAGGCTCTCACAAATACACCAGACCCATCAGATTTCAATCTGATAAAGTCAATACAGAGAAGAAATATAGGGTACGGTCTCCCTTCATTAACACAGAAATAGGCACAGCAGTTCCACTCTCCCTCTGCAGCATGCTCTTAACCCAACAGACAGGGGGACCAACCTCCTAGGCTGAAATGCGGGGAGTTTGGAACTCAAAGATCCGTGGTTTTCCACCAGAGCTCACATCCCTCAGAAATGCCATGGAAAGGACTTGCCCTCCTGCAGGCAGACAGACCAGGCAGCATTTTAGTTTCTTGGGAGCACCTCTCCGGAGACCTTCAGCAAGGAACTGACCTCTACCCCCATCTTTGCCTGCAGCTAAAAGGGAGGCACCCATACAGTTAATCAGTGAGCTGGCAGAGCCTTAACATCCGTCCTATGCCCTACTGTGGTTTAATGTGTCTCTTGTAACGAGGAAGAAATATGTTAAAAACCAATGTGGGGTGAACAGCAGTGAAAAGGTGGAGAGCAGGAGAGGGGCGGGCTGAGCCCTGGCCATCGGTGTTGAATCACAGCACAGCCATTCCTCTCCTTCCTGCACTGGCTGCCAGCACCAGGAGCACCCAGGACACTGCGGGTGCATCCCGAGGGCGTACGGGAGGCAGCACAGTGGGGCAGACCCCAGCTGCTTTCACCCAGAGCGTGCAGGCCTAGCTGTGGTTGCACAGAGTGCTACGCAGGCTAATTGCCACGGGGCTTATCCCATTTCCCAGCAAGGTTTGGCTGTTGGCCACACATGCACAATTCAAGTGCCACCAGTACCTGAGCACACTAAATGGAAGCTACCTTGGGTGCATCTGCATGCCCACCTGGCACACTCTCTTATCACATGGGTTGTCTACCTTGACAAGATAGGTGCATAATTGTCCATGTGCCTTTCATTGCCCAGTACAGAAGCCAAAGATCTGATCGGATGTTTCAGTTTGTCAGGGTGACAAGCAGCACCATGCAAAATCATGCAAGCCAGTCCAAACACCAGAAACAACATCACCCTTAAAACAGAGATCCACCTAACGATGTAAGAGACGAACCCTGCTAATTAAGGAGTTATAACAGCCCTGGGCAACAGGTGAAAAACCACGGAGGATGGATTTCTGCCGCACTGCGTGCCGTGCACAGGCAGTTCAGCAGAGCAGCTGTGCTAATTTTGTGGCCAGCCTGCTTCCACAAAAGCCTGCACCTAGCCTGGTTGCTCAGGATGACCCAGGGCACCTCAATACTGCATCCTGTCCTGAGTCACACCTGAGCTGAACTTGCTGGCTCTGACATGGGGGAAGCCCCAGCACATTGCAATGCTTTTCTTAAAAACACAGCTCTTACTGGCATCATCATGTTCCTCACTCATTTTTCTGCTCATTTTTGGGGAAGATGTATGAGATGCACATTGCAGAGGGCCTGACTGCACTGCATAACCCAGCATGGTCCATGCTGGGCTACAGCACTCTTTTGGTGGACACCACAGTGTTTGGGCTACACTCCCTAGGACCCCATCTTCATGGTTTGCATTCTGGCTCATGCCTGTGGTGAGGGGCCAGAGAGAGGTGGGATGGAAGGAAAAGCATTGACTCCCAGCACTGAAGCTCAAATAACCCACCATTGACAAGTTTAATAAAAAAAAGATACATCCTCAGTGTTAGGTACATGGTGGTTGAAAAAGTTAAGAAGAGAGCGAAGTGCTAAATTGAAGATAATTAATGAAGCAAACACTGCTGAAACTCGTGTTATGACTAGTTTACAGAAGAGCCAGGATTTTTCTTAGTCCAGTAAATATCCTAATTTAGACACCAATCCAAACCTCATTTAATGAGATGTATGGAAATACTGCAAAAAGAGCCTGTCAGTCTTCAAAGCCTCCTGACTTTGAAGAGTTAAAAAGTTATACTGCAGGACTGATTTTCCCCACCGTGTTTTTTCTCTTTCAATCATGATTGAAGCCAGAGAACACAAAAGGTAAGTTCAAGTATTTTTGAAAGGAAGAGTTTCTAAACCCTTCTTTCATTTCTTTTGGGCGAAGATCTAGTCTCCCTGAACAGGTTTGTTCTATGCAGCAACCAAAACGAATTATTTTCTCAAGTCTCATTTTAAAGGGCAGGGAATGAACATTTTGGTTTTTCATTAAAGAAGAAATGCACAGAGACCATAGGCTGCTCTGATTTATGGCTGGGCTGTCTGGTGTGTGTTATGGCTTGGACTGACATGAAGCTATCGTGACTTAGAGTAAACTAAATAGAGACCATAAATGGAAAATATTTAAAAGGCCATTACATAACTGAACAAATGGGCTGAAAATCTTGTCTGCATGCCTCTCCCACACACATTAGCTGGAGATGACGGTTTCACCTGAGATTGAATCTCATCTGTTGCCGCTATACGTATTGCCATGCTACAGCAAATATTACTAATCACATCTAATTATTTTTTTAAGAATAGTGAAGGAAAATAAATACAATCAGATAAACGGACTCCTTTTGCAACTTCACCAAGTTTGCTCTAGCACCATTACGTGTAACATAGACAAGAAAATGTCAGATGTAAAGAAAATTACATTTTTTATGTACAGAAACTAGAGGGGACACTTACCAGGACACAAAGGTTTGCCCCCCAGGCACTTGGCTTAGCACCCACATTTCAAGGTAACCATTGGATTATGCCACCAGCCACCAATAGAGAGCCAAGCATTTGCAGCTCACGTGGAAGGAAATGCAGGGTCAGAACACAAGGGACTGAGAAAGAAAGCCATCAGCTATGCCTTCTGCCCAAAGCTGTGCCCTGTCACCTCTGGGAACACGCATGACTACAGCCTGTAAACCGAGGGAAACAAAGTCGCCACAGAAAAAAACTGCAGCTACTTTTGGCTACCTGATTCAAAGCAGCCACAGCATTGCTGAGCAAGCTCTGGGGGAGAGGGACAAGCTTGTGTGACTTACGGGACGCTGCCATGGTACCAGCAAGTGCCTAGCCTCCACCAGGCACTCACTGACTGCTGGGATATTGTTCAGAGGCATTGGAAAAGCCTCAGAGACACTCGTGCTATTCCTGGGCAGCTCCCCAGTGATCTGCACTTGCTTTCCCAAATCTTTCCTCCAAGTCTTTAAAAAGCAGTGGTTTGCTGGTATTTTCTTGGGAAAACCTCTCAAATGCTTGTTCACCTATGCTTATTTATAAAATTCTTCCACTGCTTCAACCACCTCAAAAATCTCCCCTATCAGCCAGGTTTTTGTTTAGGCTGTATTCCTCTATATGATGAACAGAAATGTACCAGACTGACAGAAACAAGCCGCAGGAATGTCCTCGTCCTGGTGCTGCCCGTGTGGCCTGGGACAGCCCCTGCTCTCCCCTGTGCCAATGTGCAGATCTGCCCTCAGAAAAATATGCTGATCTTCACTAGGCCAGACTCAGTTATGTGATGGGTGCCGTGATGATGGTTGTGAGGTGCTCAGTTACCAACACGTCTCCTTTTGGGATGTTTTTTGCTTTAAGTTCAAGTATCAAAGTGCATTGCCTGGGATTTCTATGTGCCCCTTCTTGTCAGCTTCTGGGAAGTGTTTAGTGTTTCTCCGTCCGTTGTGATGACTGATTCTCCACGTGCCTCTACAACTCCACTTTACAACAACAAAGCAAATCTGTTATCAGTTAATAATTAATTAAATATTAATCTAAGGCACTTCATATGAATGCAAATAGCTGTTTGTGAAGATTTCTCCCATAACCAACTTGGAATATCTCTTAATTTTTATTTTTCCTGACATCTTCATTTCACTGAAAAATTCAACTGAAATCCAGACTGAAAAGTTATATCACATCCTAGATTCTGTAAATACTAGAGAGAAAAGTCTAAGTGGGAGAAGTTCCCAGTTTCTGTGCCATAGCAAGTTTACAAAGCTCTCAAAACATGGTTGAACTATTTGGTATGGCAAGAGGCAATCCTATTGATTCATGGTTAACAAATTGCCCTCTTTCCAGAGAATCAAGATCAAAGTGTGTTTTCCTTAGAAATTTAAAACCTTGGGGGTGTTGGATAACTGAGCAGTGAGTAATTGGGGTATGGAATCTTTCATCTGCAGCAGTCGAGTCCTATTCACAACTCATGTTTAGAATGACTAAAACTTCTTGCTGGATGGTGCCCGTGCAGTACAGTCATCCCTGGTGCACAAGGTGCCTAACAGGACTGCCATCGCCAGCACCATCTCTCCAGCCCTCCACCTGTATCCTGCATTAGAGAAGGAGTGAGGCAGGAGCTGATTTTAAAATAACAATGAAATCTACAGAGAAATCATAAGCAAAATTTTACCTTAGCAGTTTCTGGAAATAAAACATTTCATGCCAAAATATCATGACTGCTTCTGGTCTTGAGCAGGGGAGGACAGAGTTATTCACAAACTACAGATTTTTTCCCAGAATAATGGAAGCATTCATAGAGTCTTAAAGCTTTGAGTATCATAATTACAAGCAGATAATTCTGCCACCTTTCCTACATTGGTGATATCAACAGTCTACCCATGAAGTGAAACAGCAGTTCTCTGGGAAATTTTATATTTGTGATAGCACTGATTTCTTTTATCTTTTAAATAATTTTCATTGACCTCTTAGGATTTCTGTAATCTTTTTTTCCCTAAGAGTGAGCATATGAAAATTATTTTTCTGCTCTATTTCCTTCATTAGTAATATCTAACTCTGCAGGCTTGTGTATTTAAATCCGCACCTATAGCATAGCTTGTGGTCCAGATGCCAACTCCTCTTTCACATACATTTAATTTCCTGGGATGAAATGCTGATTCAAGTGGACTTAATAAAGAAGTAAATCACTTAAGCATGGAAATGAAGCTGTTGTGTGTGAGAGATCTTCTCCAGTCATCTCACCAGTGCATACCAATGGTGCAGTTTAATCTCTACATCTTTTGTTTGGTCTGATTAGGCACATCCCAGATCCTATTAGGCATCAGGAAGAGAGCAAGTTATCCTTAGAAGATAGCAGCATGAGACTCAGTCCTTTCTTCCTGATACATCCAAGTCCAACATCATTTCAGGTACCCGAGGAGGACAGTACCAAGTGCCAAATCCATTTTGCTGTGGTCTGGCAAGCGCAGTAAGATGTTTCCATTCTGTTAACTCTTGGGTCATCATTTCTCTTTTGATTTTGCACTGGAATTCTCCAAGTGCCAAGGTAGAGAGAGGCTTGTTCGAGGTAATAGAATTAACTTAGTAGTACTAAGTAAATTAGTCATTATCACTTATCTGTTGTTGCTACAAACTGATCTGATATGACACCACAGCCAGCATAGGCTTGCTCTTTCTTTGCATAGGATTTTCACCCTTCTTGCAGTGCCATGCAGAGTGCTGCTGACCTGTGACGTTTGTCTGCTGACTCTCCCAACACAAGCATTGCACATCCAAACCCACATGCAAACAGAAAAATTGTTCATTCACTACAGACGATCCTCAGATAATTGATCTTAGTAGGCTGTAGCCAGCCTTTTGTTACTACCTTCCTACACAGCAAGTATCACTCAGCTTAGAAGATCGACACTAATGCATTTTGTTTCTATCAGTGCATTTTGGATAGCTAGATCTCCTTTCCTTGTTGCTTTGTTGATAGCGATATGGAAGTTCGATGGTAAGATTTCTCAGCTTCTTTTCTCTTTAGCTGAGAACTCAGCTGAAGACTAAAACTGGAGAATGAAACTAGAGAGCAAAAGTGCTGCAAAAGAGATGATCTACGCATGGTATGTGAAAGAAAAAAAATAGCTCAAACTCCTTTAACTTGTTCTGTTTCTTTTGAAACACATTCCACATATTCACCTTTCACTGGGTCTCTACCACTGGTCAACAGGAAGACTGGAATTGGCTAAAAGTTTTACTTTTTATGAAACAAAAGCCAGCTAGGCAGGCTGATCAGCTGGATGGATGAACTTTTCTGTCAAACCAGGAATGTCTACGCTACCTCTCATTTTTTAATGTTAAGAATTTAATTTTTTCTAGCAAATAAACAAAACCCATTAAACCTTATTTTCTAACACTTTCAGCAAAAGCACTTCCCTATAAATGAGTGCTTCATGAGGCAGTACAGTTCTCCATGACAGCCTAAATGAAAGGAATAGACAATCCCAGCACAGGGCAGCTGCTTGTATCTGACAGATGCATTTGCATTCAGGATCTATTCATATGTCATTGAGGAAGTTGATTCAGCTCGAGTCCACACAGGTACATACATAAGCAATTCAAAAACACCAACTAGAGATTGGCTTTCTTTTGTGTGTATAAATGTTATGAGGATTATTGTACTTCTGTTTCTGACAAAAAGATTTTGAAGACAGGATTGAAAGGTATTTTAGGATACTGCATCAGGATGGATTATGAAATTGTGTTATATGCATACAGGAAATTTTTTGTTGTATCTTTTTGTAGATAGGAGGGCAGTTATCTGCTGCACATGATGCTGCCAGTGTAGCATTATAGACCAATCTAGGTTAATGCTCCCCACAATCTAATGAGAACAACAACCTCTCAATTTCTTTTAACATTTGAACTTTCATTATCACTCACCTGCAGGGAAACAGTACACAGTAAACAATTACCTAAGAGGTTAGAAAGGTGAGGCTCAAACATGACTCAGAGCAGGTCATTGTGAGCTGTTCTCCCACTTGTCCTCTGCAGCCAGTTTGAATTTTGCACATATTTGAATTTAAAAGTTTTGTCCACATGCTACTCTTCTGTCCTGAAACGCCTATAATTTCTTGCAAAATATAGAAAAAAGTGACCAAATACAACAGTGAAATCCTAACAAGAGCCAACTTTATGAACTGTCAATGCATATAACTTGGTCAGAAGATTTTGAATAAATGTCTTTTTCATGCAGATATTTTTGTTTCATCAATGCCTACATGATTCATGAAGACATATTGCAGAGTCATAAAAAGCCAACCTGGAAAAGATCTAAGATGATGCCAGTTCATCCCTCACCCAAAAGAAAGATCATCTGCACTCACGTGATTCCTTGAGATGTTGGTCTAACTTGTTCTTACGAATGTCTGCTGTTGGGATTCCTATCCACACCATCACAAAACTCTCGCGTACATGTAACCCAAATTTCATTCGTTATAGTTTTGGCTTGTTATTTCTCATTTTGTCTCACTAATAATGGGGAAAGATTTATGGTTTTTTCTCACAACTTTTTACATGTTTGAAGACTGCTACCATCCTTCTGTAAAACCCTAGTTTTCTAAGCTTTCTTCATAAAACATCTTTATTAGCTCTCCAGTCCTTCTTGCTGCAGTACCAGGCAATTGGCTTTGTTTGGCTTTTTTTTTTTAATTTAAAAAGACGTACAGTGTCCAAAGCTGAACATGTATCTGAAGCTAGTCCCACTCCTGCTGAGTAGACTGGAAGGGCAGTGTTGTCATCTCACAGCTGTCACACCTATCTATATGTTCTCATCTATTTTTTCAAAACAGCATGGCACTGCCAACTCGTTTATAGCCTGCGATCCACTGCAACGCTGCATTCCTTCTTTCTGCAAAACAACCATCCAATAAGTCATTTACTGTCTCATATTTGTGCAACTTGCATATTTGTGCAACATATTGAGCCATTGCTCTTGCTTTTGTTTGTCTGAAATGGCGTTTTACTTATTTACTTATCACTTCTGTGGTGTATCATCATTGTTTTGAACTTTCATCCTTTCTTTCAAAGGGCTGGCTGGCATGACCTACAAACTCAGCAAACTGACTCTGTTTTTTCATAAGCAAAGTCATTAATGAAAATACTGAACAGTACTTGGCCCATGAAAGATCACAGTGGAGTCACATTTCATTCAACTTAGTTTGACAGTGAATCACTAATAGCCACTCTTGGAGTACAATTTTGCAACTAGTTTGAGCACAGTTTAGAGTAATTTCATTAGGACCATGTTTCCATATTTTGTTTATGAAAGTATCTATGAAGCAGTCAAAAGCCTAGCACAATAAACATAACATGTTCTCTGCCCTGTTTATAAAGAAATGTCGGCCTGCCATACTAACACAGTGAAAAAGTGGTTGGGATTGTGCTTGGAAATCCATTGTGGCTTTATGGGTGGTTTGCAAATAGTATGTGTAGCAATTTTGGAGAAGATGAAGTTACACTTTCTGACCTACATTTGACTTGGTCCTCTTCTCCTCACCATCCCCTTTTACAGCACAGTTTCTGTATTTAATTTTTTCTTTTTACTATAGCTCTGATTTTCTTTTTTGAACACACTATTAACAACTCAAAGATTGCCTCAAATGCCTTCCTAAACCATTTGGAATAGATTTTGAAAAGGTCTGCTGATGTGAAACATTCAATTCATATTCTTTTACCATTCCATTCTGAGGTCTCATTTCTTTTTTTTCTGATCTTAATTTGTGTGGGTATGCTGATCAGATGTCCAACCAAATTTCCAGTGGGAAAGTTTCAAAAGGCATTCACTATCCAGATATGTACAGAGGAAAAAAAAAAAAGGCAAAATAAATCTATTCCAAACTGAAAAATAACTTTTTTTTTTTTTACATTGTAATATACTTGTAAAAAACGTTGAAGATATTCTAAAAAAGTAGTATGTTAAAATTTTAGAAGTTATAAGTCATGGCTGCTTTTACTTATTTGCAACATGCCTTCTGGATAAAAAATAAGCATAAAACCAACCCAACACAAAACCCCATTGTGTTTAATTTAAAAACCTAGTATTTCTTTCCTGTTTTTCCCCTGAGACACGCATCAAGGAAAACCTACTAGCAGCAATTTCCCACTTTCATACCATGCTCAGTACCTAGGCAATAGTTTCTACATGGTGAAATAAAACTGACAGGCCCAAAGTAGAGTTAAATTTATGAGCAAAAAACTCCAGAGACCATTACCTGAGCTGTCTCATCTGTAGATTATACTGGGTCCCAGTGGCAAACTATTGCTTTCCCCATATTAGTGCAGAAAATAAAGCCGTATAATAAAGCAAAAGCATTGCAGAAATGGTCTTTTCAAACATATCACACTCCAGAAATAATTCCGTGAGAATAGGTGCTGCAGCTACTTCTCCCACGTACACATTTGTCATAAGCCAGCTTTGTGCTTCAGTGGCAATCACCTGAAGCACTAAGATTTGTGTCTGAATACAACATGGCACAGTGATGAACTGCAGAGTCTCTGCCTGAAATGGTTGACACCATCCACCACAAGATTCCTCCAAGTGAACAAAACCAAAACAGCACTTTTTATATTCCTGTGCACACAACAAAGTCCCCTAATAAGTAAGCACACAGCACTCCACAGAGCTATAATCACACCACCCTGTTTATCAAAAGCAGAATTTAGGAGAAACACATTTACAATTACGCTAAAGGAAAGAAGAATGAAGCCTCCAACTCCATTATCTCAAAACAATAGCTGGAGAAAAAAAATCAGACATTGCCAGTAAGAAAATGAGAGGACACATGCTGGAGTGATTTACAAGTTTGGACTCTATATATAGGACAATTTCTCTGGGAATCCACTCATGTATGAACACATGCGTGACACGTGGGTCATGGGTACACTTTCACATGCAGGTAACGATCCAGTCATGGTTAGGATCTATGCTTTATTGCAATAGATAGAGAAAAAACAACCTACTCAAGAACACCTTAAGATAGTAAAACTTGAACTCTTTCAATGCTATCCCTTTCCACTGCAGTGCATGTACCTGCTTTTCACCAGGACATGGCAAGAAAAGGAGGATGGGCACTATTAATGCAGTATCTCGGCCTCCCCACCTATAAAGAGATCCACCTTCTGCTGCCCAAACATTTGGGCCATAGACCTCTTAGTACCTCAAGCTCCTTAGGTAGGATATAAAAGGATACTTGTAGCTATCTTGCTTCAAATAAACCCATAAAATTACTCAAGAGTCATATTTTCTTTCCTAACTTTTCCTGGAAGGCAGTAGCAGCATCTACTCCTCACAGGGCAGTTCCCATCTCCCCTTGTCCACCACCTGAGACAGAGAAGCACTGCTATGTCTCCACATCACCTCTGTGCCCATGCTTGTGTGTGCAGAACAGATGTCTGGCCTGGACACCACTCCCGAAACCAAATGTGTAGTTGCTGCTCAGCATTAGGTAGGAGATGCATTTTTCTGCTTCACTCCTTTGGGCAGATGTGTAAGCCCTGGGAATAATCTAGCCAAAAGAAATTAATTGTCTGCAACCAAGTTTTTGCTGGGGTGTGATGATCCACTTCACTTGTGGTTTCTTACGGGTTTTTTTTTTTTCAACCGAGAATTTTCAATAGGCTGAGGAAAGAAGGTGTGGGAATTGGCAGAGGAACTGAGCTGTGTGGGTTGGTTACAGAGTATTTAAAAGGAAAAATTATATTTACTAGCATATCAGGTGAACACAAATAGCCCAATCCCAAAAGTTTGAAATGGAAAAAATGCATAACAGGTCACAGCTGTCCTATCCCTCTGCTGGTACTAGATTTTTACCTGCAGTTTATTTTCCATCTTGGTTTTTCATGGGATAGGTGATTGCTCATTGCCTCTGAAAATCAGGCCGTACTGGTGCTCAGTGATGGAGCCTCAACCACTTCCCTTAGCAGAGATGAGGTAATTGCTCCCAGATATTAATAGGCAAATGCAGCATCCAGAGTTCAAAAGGACTTGATGCATCACACGGCAATTTCAGTCATAACAGTCATAATAGTTTCCAATTCCGATTGTGCACTGCAGGAGCAGGAGCAGCTCTGCAGACCAAGCACCTCCAGTTACTCAACCTGCCCTTCAGAAGGACAAGTTGCACAGTGAAGAAGTTATTCCCAAAATTCATCTTTGCAGTTTCTCCTTTTTAAAATTATATTCCACCATGTATAACACATCTCTTTATCTTGGCGATACAGATAAAAAACACCAAGCCCCCCCAACCCCATTTATCCCCTTTCTTCCCTTACTCCCCAGGCATGGATGTCAGAGTTTCAGAGGACCTTGTGACTCATGTGACCTCCTCACCATCCTGTGAGGACACTCACTAGTGGGAGGCATCTTTCTCAAACTAACACCCTGTGTTACTGACTCCTCAGAAAACTCGGCCACATTGCTTGGCAGAGGAAGCTTGCAATACCCCTGGATTGCCACATTTTGTGTTAAGAGAGTTTCATGCCCCAGTCTCACTGGTCCCTGGAGATTTGTGCTTTGCTAAGCACACAAAAACATTCTTAAGGCCAGAGAAACATCATCACAAAAGTAAAACACAAAATGATCTCATTAACATACAAAATTAAAGGAAAGGTACTGCTAATTCACGTATTTATACACATCCTAGGTTCTCCCCCCCACACACACTTTACCTGCTCCCCTCTGTGAAGCAGGTGATCACTTGAGGTTTCACAAATTGGCTTATACTGATCTAACTGAAAGGGTTCCTAAAGGGGTAGGAAGGCATCTCCCTCTCCTACTCCTCTGGCTGCAGGTTTCCAGCTCCTCCCTTGAGGTGGGACTGACGATCCTGTGGCCTCAGAATGTGGAGATGTAACAAAAAGACTTACCCTTTTTCATTTCAGAACACCTTTCGGATCTGGCAGTGCTGGTACAAACACTACGCAACAAACAGGCACAGAGAAATAAGACAAGGGAGCCAGAGCTGCCATTTCAGCAGGACTTCAAGTCGGCTTGAACAGGCTATGACTATTATCTGCAATCAAGCTCAAGGTGTTTCACATGGTGGCTGAGCTGAGACATATGCTTGTGATAAGGCTCAATTTCCAGGCTTGCCTTCCTCCGAGCTGAGGAAAGGCTTGCTGGTGTACTCCCTTTTTGGGGTGGGGGATCTGCTTAAAGCCTCTGTGGCCACAGGTCCCCAGCAACTCATAACCTTGATATCCAAACAAAGTATCAGTTTTTAATACCTATCCCACAGTGTTGCTGACTGTTACAGTGTGACTTCTTTTTCTGAAACATAAAGAGTCTTTAAAAATGCTGATGATCCTTGGGTGTAGCTGGATGGAGTTATTATCTTGTGAAACCATTTATTTAAGGTGACAGCAAAGCTTATTAGCTGGCTTTGTTCTTAGCCTGACTATAAACAAATGGGTTATCCATGCATAGTGAATGAAATTCTTTCTACACACCAGAAAAAAAAATGTGTTAACACTAGCACTTAACTTTTCATTGTATGTGTATTTAAAAATTACATTTGATGAAAAGTCTGGGGAAGTAGGAGTGCAAAGTGTGTCTGTCTTACAGTGGCACCAAAGTAAAAAATTAGATTAGCTTTATCATCTAACTCTAAACTTTCTTGAAAGTAAATGTAACTTTTACTATCCCTTCACCTCCAAACCTACTGAAAAAGTAAAAAGTGTCCTTAAGACAAATGTGATTGCATGACAGCTGCTGGATATGCCACGCATCCCCATGCAGAGTGCCCTTCTCCATGAAATGCCTCCTGGCATGCCAGTGATTTCAGTCTGAACATGCTGAAATGTTTCACTCGTGAACTATAAAATACTGAAAAATATTGGTTTGGCATGAATAACTGGTGAATCATAGGCATTTGTAATTGTTTGGGGGTATGGAGGTAGTCTTGGCTTATTTGTATTCTGGTTTCACATGAGAACATTGATATGAAACAGCACTAATTGAATCTGATAAGCTCTGGTGAGCCTTTCTCCAGGAGAGGAGGTACGATTTAGAGAGAGATATAGGAGTACAGAGGGAATTCTAGGAGGATGCATGGAGAGGCGCAGGTTGCCTCACATCACAACTCATAGATTTTATATACTCCTGAAATGAGTGATCATCATCTCAGGCAAAGCTAATTACCTGAGACATTTTGATTCTATCTGCTATGAGCAGGATGAAATTCGAGGCGATCTCCCCTCTTTTTTTTTAGATTAATTGTCTGTCTATTTAAGCTTTCTTTGAAAATACAGGGATCTTAGACAGCATAAGACTCCAGCCTGTGAATATCTGGTGGTGAATGCTGTTTCTCCTTCTGTCAGTGTTTGGGCACAGGCTTCATGGGATGACTGTGCTGAGAAGCACCATAGTCCACAGGAGGCTGGGCAAGACCAGACCTGTGGTGTGAACCTCCATCCTCTCCGAACTTCAGTGACTCCCTAAGAGAGCCCCTGGTTACAGATTTGGGTTGCACTTCTAAATTTCCCCACCTTGGCAAATTAACAGCCTATAAAGATGTGGGCTAGAGTCAGAGGGCTGGTTTGGTCTTAGCCCATGAAACCCAACTCATAAGACAAACACTTTACATCCCCTTCCAGGGAAAGAGCAGTTTCCATGGGTACAGCCAGTGACATTACAACCACACCACTTGGGAAAAGGGGATGTGAGAAAAAACTGGAGACAGAAGCTGACAAATAGCAAAACTGGCAAGACTTGAAGAAGGGACAGACCCCTCTCCCAGACCACTTCAGTATCTCCAGCTGGCAGCTGTGTCTTAGCATCCTCATGGCAGCATCACCTCCAGGAACTTCAACAGTCTCAGTGATCCTCTGACCTTTCTGCAGCACTCACAGAAACATTTGGGATGCATTCTTCTAAGTCTTCAGCCTCCCTCTGCCTTGGCACATCTGAGAAATGCAGATGAAGGTGTACACTAGACCTCAGCACAGAGTGAGTCCTGCAGTCTCCAGAGGCTGCAACACTGATTCAAACACAGCACTTCTCAGCTGTAGGTTGCTATGAGGCCATCCTGCAGCCTTCCCTGTGAGCTGTGAAGTACAATAATCCCCTTGCCACACAATACTGAAGGTTGCATCATTGTCCAAAGCTTTCAAGACACAGACAGGAGCATTAAAAAGCAGGTTTTAAGGTGCTGTGTTCAGCCTCTCAACATACTCAGGTGTAAGAAGGAGGCTTTCACCATCTTCGTGCTCTGAAGGTCTCTTCACCACTCCTAGAGAGAGACAGGAAAGCTCCTCTGCAAAATTCACAAGATGTGTCACTGATACTGGTATTTACCCCCAACTTCACACCTTGTTTCCAGGGACAGTATAAATGCTAAATAAGGAACCAAAACACTTAGAAAGAAGAAGCTACAGTTTGCCTATTTGCTTTGAAATACCTGCTACAACAATACAGATCATACATCTCTTTCTTCATTCCCCGTGTTGAGATTGAATCTTACTGTTGAATTTCAAACCAAGATGAAAGCAAAGAGGGTATCACACCATACTGAATACAGAGGGGAGAAATTCTTCAGAAATAATGCTTCAGTCATTTTTCATAATTAAATTTTTTTCAGGTACACGAGATGATGCGGTACACACAGGCATATTGCTATAATTTCTTGTTCTTCTTAAAGTTATAATTAAACTTGTAAACACTAATTTATGTTTAATTTTTGCAACCAACCTCTGATGGAAAGACTATAAATAGACTGACTTGGATGTTATTAAATTTTTTTGCACATACAACCTTTGTATTTCTACATAGAACTGTTTGGTGCATTAAGACGTGGTCATCGACTCAGTCTCATCCTCCTACTTTGTTTCTTTCCCTATTATTTTCTCTAACACTCAGGTGACTGAAGGAGCAAAATACCTGGGGAAAGGGTGGTTGTTGGAGAAAATTTTTGGCTTGCACAAAGTTTAGGACTTAGACTGCATTGTGCAAAGCTTCATCGGCAAGGGAACAAATACTGAAAATCCAGATAGATAACCTATCTTTCAAATTACTGCAATTAACCCATTTACTGGAAGCTATTAGTATTGGTAACTCTTAATCACCTCTTTTCTTGCTTGTACCAGATTTCACTTACCTGAAGCAATTATCACTTGTCCTTGATGCAGACATGCACTCAAATTTGTATCATGTTAAGATGTAGGTAGGCTCTGTTTACAGCACTCGCCTTACTTTTTCTCAGTTTACACAGGACTTGCAAACTGAATTTTGCCTTGAATTTTTATTTCATGTGGCCTTAGACTGCAGCCGAAAGCTGAAGTTTTCCTCTATTTTAAGTGACAATCAAAGAAGAGTTTTGGTTTGCTTGGGTTTTTTTTGGTTTGGTTTGGTTTGGTTTTTGGGGTTTTTTTTTAGGGGGGGGCAGTTATTAAGTGTGCGCTTATTTGCATGTTTCCAAACAATATTCTCATCTGTGTTTGTCTCACATATTGGCCTCAGCTTGCTTGAAACAAAAGCCCCAACCATTTACTGGGAAAACAGCTGTGTGCTTATTTAAATCTCAGTCTGAACGTGTCTGAAATCTAGTTCCAATTCCTTTTGAAACCAAATTTGGGACTCCCAAGTTCTCAAACTATGACCACCCTTTCAGGACACTGATTGTACCTGTGATGAAAATTCAAACCCATTCTCCTATTTACGTGGACATAATATTGGAGCCCCTTTGAAATTCCAGGTTCAAATATATAGACTGAAAACTTCTGGAGCCACCATCCTTGAACACCCATATGCATAATTTCAAAGGCAGGGGAATCACTCCCTTGCTTAAAATTATGCACGTTTGCAGATTATAGAGTGTGATGGTGTGACTTGTCCTGCTGCAGTGAAGCTCCTGGTTGAGATTCCAGCCCAACTCCAGACGTGCTGGCACAGCAGCAGGCTCAGCTCCCTATGTCAGACTCGCTGCTCGGCACCACCTCATGCTGCCAGCCCAGGACACCCAGCAGGTCAGCACAGGGGCTGCAGGGTGGCCCCTCACAGGCCACACACAGCACCCTCGCACCCAGCTGGCACAGCCACAGCCCCCAGACTGCAAATGCCACATGGGTCTGCCTTGACTTGCTTTTAATTATAGGCGTTTTCACTTTTTTACCTCAAACTGCAGAGTAAATCAGGAGAGATGTCCCCTTTTCGTAGCCACCACTTAGATGGAAAAATAACACGGACAGGGTTTCATTGTTTTAGCTGCTTTGATTCAGTACAGGAAATGCTCAGTGTGAGTAATGGCATCCTTAATCAGCCTAGCCCTTGCACACACTTCAAAATACCTTGAAGTTAAATCAGTGCTGAAGTAAGGCCTTTGTTAAGTTTAGCAGCCAAACAAGAAAGGCAATCTAGCTGTGTTGACATAATCCATTATTTCAGTGAGGCCTGTGAGACACAAAACAGGTTTGGAAATCCAGTATCTTCACAATAGATGGGCCATTCAACATATTAGTAAATTTAAGCTATTGGATTTTGTTGTAGTTAGAGCAGTCCTTTCATCAATATTGAAATATTCTTCAGTACTGAAAGAATTCACATTAGTCACTCCCAATCACAAGACATAAAAAAAGGAAGATAAACATTATTCAAATGATTTCTTTCATGAGTGTTTTATTTGAATTTGTATCATATTCACAAAAATAGAAACAGTCTTTAGAACCATTTTGTGAATACATTGTCTCCAAGCTGAGATTTACAATGGCAATAGTGGAATATCTAACTTGGATTTGTTTCCACATGTAGACATTGAAGACGATGCTATGAGAAGCAAGCAGGAATTATGCAATGTGCTGCAGAAAGAAAGACGAAAACGTAACTAAACATTTTAATGTCTATGTAGTTCAACAGCCTACATACAGTTTCTCAGGATGTTTTTAGAGCAAGTTGCTCTAATTTTGTGCAGAAAATATTGAGAGTGCTCATGCCAACCCTTTGACATTGTGATTTGCATGTAACTGTATAAATACAATATACTTTCCTATCTAGAGCTTTATACATATGAAAAATTATGGTACAATAAAAATCTATACAAATGGTGCTACCAGTTCAGCAGCTGCTAACTTAAAGGATACATCTAAAAATATGATTGCTCAGCCTCTGAAATACAAAATAAAAGAGCAATCAGAAATGCTTTTTGTTTAAATAGCAATTTACATAAAAATTCATCTCTTCATTTTCTCCGTTTGCTTAGGTCTGGTAAAAAGACTCTCTTTGGTTGGTTGCATCTGTCCTTGGCAAGAACTGTAGTTTTAAACAGTCCTTTGTGTTTGTCTTAGGCAAAGGTTAATATACTTGTAAAACAGAGTAAATGTTGGCTGGCTTCTATTCCAGCTTTGTGCTATTGTAATGCTGAATGACAAGTACCTAGTACTCTGCAAAGTTCTGCAGGGTGGAAACAGAAACTTGCATGATTTCCACGTGCTGAAAGATGTGACAGTGGAAGACCATTTATACTGCACCCCAACGTAAACCACTCTCTCAATTTATACAGTATGCTTCTAAGTACAGTTTTATCTTTCAAAAACCTTAAAGGCAGGTTTAGCTGCTGCTCAGCAACCAAGTGGTGACACGCATATATCACAGGTTTGTTTTATGTCCCAAGAAATTTTGTGAGAGATCAGGTAGAAAGCAAATTCATGAAGTATTACAATCCATTGCTATATGTTAACCTGAGATTAGGTAGAACTACATTGCAGATTTGCGACAGTACCACTGATCTCAGATTTTCACCCAAGGTGCGGAGGTGGTGTGAAGAGCATGGAGCAAAGGGCTACAAATAACCATCAGGCAGGGGGAAGAAATGGTCTTACAAGCAAAGTGAAAGTGCTCTTCTCATCTGGTGGCCTGATTCTTGTTATATGAACTACAAAATGATGGTAAAGGAAGTGAAATGTAGCAAATTAAGCTAAAAAATGAAATTATTGAGTTGCGCAAAAGCAAGCAAGGCTAGCACAGACAGCCAAAAAAAAAAAAAACAACACAGATAGACTGAGAGAAAAAAATGCTTTGAAGTACACAGGCTTATTATTTGATTTGTAAATAAGATGAACCTCTCTCCACCCAGGTTATGAAAAGTAAAAATTGTCATGTATGGGTAATTGATGGTGACAGCTCTGGCATACACAGTGTAGGAGGTGGTGTTATTGTTTAGCATGCCCTACATGTGTAGATAACAAGTTAGGCTCTCATGTTTGCCTATAAATTGTTGCTAAGCACATTTTATACCCTTTATATTGATACTTCTGTTGTCTCTTGGTTTCATGTCTATTTCCTTTTAAGACAAACAAAAATGGAATAACCTGCAACCTCCAGCTGTATCGTGCTGTATTTCAAGCTAATATGGATTCAAACCCAGGGGATGCCTGAGGAAATGGATATTGGATGGATTGAATATTCTTAATTTTCCTTTTTTTTTTCCTTTTTCTTTTTTTAATCCTGGACTTCTCAGTCCCTGTTATTGTTTTCCAAATTCCTCATCCCTGAAAAAGGGATTTGAAATTGATCTTGGTTTCACCTCTGTTAACATCACCAAGACAATCCTGTTTCTCAACTCCCACATCTCACATACTCAGTGACCTGGTGAAGTGCTGCCTCCTCTAGTTTTTATTTCCCTATGTTCTGCATATGGTCAGTGCTGGCAGAAAGCATTTGTGACTTGGAGAAAGGAACAGCTGCCGATGAACACTCAGTGTCTGTATAGCACTGCTAGAGGTAAACCCAAAATACTGACCCAGATCTGAATGTCCCTAAAACCTCAGTGTCTTTATGTTGATGGGGTTTTTCCTCCAACTAAGAATCCCAAGCACAACTGACAAATACAACTACAGTATAGAGTTAGACTTGAGGAAAGCAAAGGGAACTAATATTTTACACACAGTTTAGCTTTGCATTTCTCAAAGTTTTTTGGAAGTATCTGTCCAAGTGAGACTTGACCTTCCAGGAGGACCACACAGCTTGAAGTAACTGGGGAGACTGCTTCCTCATGCCATGGGATTAATAAATGTTCTGCTTGCCCACCTCCTCACTGCTCCATATGGCACAGATTTGAAAGCTTTAATTAGAAGTGCAAGAGGGTGAGAGGACTATTAACATTCCTACTGGGAAACCAGTGCCTTTTAATAAGTTTGCCCAGTCAGAAAACAATCTTCCTTCAATAGCTTTTGGTCCCTAAGATTGACTCTCTTCCAGCAGTTCACCCCAACAATATTAGTTAATAACAAATAGCCTTTTTCCTGGGGTGAGTTGAATGCTCTTTGGAGGTTAGGGAGGACACTGAGAACCACGTATGGTCTGGTCCTAAATGTCTGCCTACAAAAGAAGGTCGCAATGGTGGAGGTAGTATGGGTTCTCCAAATAAATGCTGACAGCCACCTTGCAGAGCCACTGTTCTCGTGGCTGGGATAAGCCAGCTGAAGAGGAACCCACTGTCTAATTCAAGAAGAGCAGCTGAAAGCCAGCAAAGTATTAAAACACTCAGAAATCAGAGGTGGGAAGGAACAAGTGGTATTGGCCAAGGAAAGCTATAAACCATCTGACTGTGGAAGAAGGCTACTTGGCTCAGAGATGCTTTACTGTTTCCTCCACTTACAGTTGCCTTCCAAAGTGGATTATCATACTCCCTAAATGCCCTAGAATTTAGCTCCTTCCCTTTCTTCGCATGAGTCATAAATCACATTATGCCTGTATGATTTAAAAAAAAAAAAAGAGGAAAGCTTCACAAGAAGGGAAAAATAATCATAATTCTATAATGTTAACTTATATCACAGAAAACTGTGTACATTTTTTCCCCATACAGGACATACTTCAAATAAAATAATTTTAACACCAAAAATGATAATGTTCTTTCTTCCCGACAGAAGTAGAATTGTTTTTTCACCCCAGTTTGGTACATAAATATAAGAAAATAGTCTTTGAGTATTTACATCCGTGTGTTTTAAATGTTATTTCTTGATAGAATTAATTCTCATTTTCTCTCCAACCACGGGCATTCTTTCCAAATTTATATACTAATCTCCGACCATCCACGCGCTCCAGGATTTCTCTTTTATAATAGTATCTGTTAAAATAAAAACAGAAAAATATATAAAAATAAATTCACCTATGGTCCTAAAAGGCCACTGCCAAATAGACAATCCCTTAGCCAGCCTACAAGGTCTTTATTTTTTATTGAGAGATTTATGTAATACCAAAGATCATTATAATTGAATGACAGAGAAGGAAAAACGGATGCTTTCTTTTTACTTTCTATTAATTAGCTTCTGAGTTTGAATTTCACCATATTTCAGGTCAAAGCATATTGCTACATTTATCACACATTCTTATGACATTTCATGGGGGGTTTTTTCCAGACAAACCAGGATCTGAAAATCAGACGAGGAAAGAACCTCAGCTTCCTTTTAAAAATACCTTTTGAAGTTTCAGAGATTATGGAAGAATTCTCAAAATGTTAAATCAAAGAGGAAAGAAAATCCTAACACCTATTTTAAGACAATGGATGTGGGGTATGTCTAGTTTCTGAACATTGCTGGAAATAACAAGGTCTCCAGCTATTACTGGGCCATTTAAACACTCTCAGTTTAGTAGTATGTGAACTTTTAGGTTTCTGCAACCATATTCCCTTCCTACATTGGTTGTTTGGATGGAGGGATGCAGAATTTATATATATATAAACAATTATTTGTGTTATATGAATTATATATTATACAGAAACAGGAGGAGAAGCAAAGACAAAGAAGAACGAGATGCTACAATCTCAAAATTAGCGTGAGACACTGTCAAAGAAAGCAACTGGTGCTGTTGACAAATCATTTTTAAAAGTCAAACAAATTCTTCATTCAGTTTGTCTGTGTATGTGCCACAGTCTTCCTCAGCAACTCCAGCTCACCTCATAGCCCGGCTGAGTTTCTCATAAGTCATGCTGCTATTGTTCTTCTTCTTTCCCCACAGCTGAGCCACAGCTTCAGATTTTAAAAATCTGAAGACACCTTCTGACCGATCTTCCCACTTGATTAATCCTGGGTTTTTCTCAGGATTGAGAAGAATATCTCGAATAAATTCCCAAAGATGAGTTCCTCGAGGATCTGAAAGAGGAAAGGGGCAGGAAGGAGTGTCTCAAGAGCTCTCTGGGCTATGCTTGCAATTTTTATGTCATCTACACAGGTTGAACACTCAGGCCATAGTTTCTGGAGCACAGGACCCCTGCCTCAGATATATACAGGTGAAAGACACTGGCAGCCTTTACACTGGAGGTAAGCGTCAGCCTCAGGCAGTCTGAGCCCTGTGGCAGGCAGGTAGGGGCCCCAGCAACCAGGGGAAGCAGAGTCCAAACCACCCACTGCTTCCTTCTGCCTTTGGCACTGTTTCTGCCCTGAAGAGAACATGTTTAAGCCTTCCCCTCATCTCATTTGCCATTTCTCCTGATCCCTGACTATAGCACGGCATGTACCCTGATATTATTGTGTGGCACATGAAACAGCTGAGATTACCGTGAAGCAGGCACTGCACCTCCATGCATTTAAAAGGCAGACAGAAGGCACAGGAGGTGAATTTCCATTCTGCATGAATGAGTAAGAAGGTGTAGAGTGGATAGAGGGATCGTGACAAAACCGGCCAGCCAAAATTGTATGTAAAAGGGGTACTAAAAAGTTTGACCATGGTGTAGAAAAGAGAAAAACAGATCTCAAAGTTCAACAGGTAGACCTCCCAGTTTAAGCACAAATACATCTCAAAGTTACTATAAAGATGGCACCAGAAAGTCCAGGTCAAAAAAAAAAATTAAATAAATCCAACAAGTCAGATGAAGTAGTTTACAAATGAATAACAAACACAGTGACAAGGTGAGCCAGAAAGACAGCAGTCCTTTGGTCTGACTTCAAAAGCACGCAATTAGACCAAATTTAGAAGGAAACAAGCTAGTCAAAGATGTGAAGGTAACCTGAAAATGGTATACAGTGCAGTGTAAGTAGAATTAGATTTCAGTCAAATAATCCAATATTTTTCTTTATTATTATAATTGTTTTCTGGACCTAGTAAAATGTGGTGGACCTAGCCTATGTGGACATCAGTAACTTATGGTCATGATACAGAGCAGTACTGAAGAAACTGGAAATGAAGGGGATTAGCCCATACTGCCAATGTGACCTGTTTTGTATGCCCAGGCTGTGATTGAGTTCTTAGAATCACAGAGTATCTCAAGGTGGAAAGGACCTATAAAAATCATCAAGTCCTACTCCCTGCTCCTCGCAGCACGTCCTAGAACTAAACCACATAACTAAGAGCATTGCCCAGACACTCCTTGAACTCTGTCAGGCTTGGTGTTACGACCACTTCCCTGGGGAGCCCATTCCAGTGCCCAACCACCCTCTGGGTGAAGAACCTTCTCTATTGTCCAGTCTAAACTTTCCCTGGCACACCTTCACTCCATTTCCTCACGGCCTATCACTGGTCACTAGAGAGAGGAGATCAGCACCTCCCCCTCCACTGCCCTCCCTGAACAAGCTGTAGACTGGGATGGGTCACCCTTCAGCCTTCTCTTCTCCAAGCTGAACAAGCTGACAGAACTCAGTTCTTCACAGGTCTTTCTTCAGACCAGTCCTGTCTAATCCTTTCATTAACAACCTTATTATACACATACACAAAAAAACCACCCAGATATCTGTGTACAGATATAAAATTCAGGAGTTCTGTTTGGGCAAAGTGGCAGAAGAGAGTAAGAAGAGGAGTCAGGAAGAGAAGTAATCTGGAGGTCATACTGAAACAGGATGAACCCAAATACCACAAAACGCAGTGAAAGACCAATATTAAGCTTTTCTATTATAATCAGGGAATTGCACAGGATGCAAAAGACATGCACAAGATACTTCAGCATAAAAAAAATCTCAGTACATTAATAAAACTATGTACAGAAATCACAATTATGGTAACCTGTCTTCAGAGTCAGGATGAATAAAAACTAGCAGAAAATGTAAGTGAGAGGAGTGGAAAGCCTGTCATATCAGGGGATAAGGTGGCAAGATTGAGGGACAGGTGCTTGCTTGCGATGTCGTGCTTGAGAAGTTCTGCAAGGAGATGCTGAGCAGGGTCAGTGGTGTGTGCTGCACCTGGCAGGCACAGGCATGATCATGACTGTGCCCATGCACAGGCCCTCCTGATTTAATCCTGGGCCTTCCTCATCATTCCTCTACTCCACTCCACCAGTCCAGCTCAACACAGGGCAGAGGAAGCTGGTTTCTGGTTGCTTCCCCATAGGCCCTCACTGATAAAAACAATTTGAAAAGTTTAACAATATTGAGTCCAAAAATGATGTAAACAAGCAGTACTAGGCAGTCAGATCCTTGGAGAATTCAATCACAATAATGATTCAATGAGTTTTGTGTTCAAAATGCTTCCTCTTCCCTCCCAAATAGGATCTGATTTTCATTTGTTTCTTTTTCCTTCAATCAACTAAACAACCATTACAAGCCTGGATGTTTACTTACTGTGCTTCTTGGTGTGGGACTTTGGGGTATGATCTTGAGACTTTTTTGCGTCTGAAGAGTCTGCAGAGAAAGAAAATGAAGGCTATTTGTAAATTTGATGAAAGGCTTTCCATTGACTAGCAGGTTGAAAGAAATAAAACCACAAAAAAGAACAAATATATCTTTTAAAGATAATCACTTTTCGGAAGGTAATCTAAGCGAGGCGGGAGAGTTTTGTTTTCTGTACTATATGTTAATCAGCACGCTTCTCAAAGAGACCATTGATGAATAAAGAATGAATGCAGAGGTAAACATTCAGCTTTTGAAACGTAAATTTGATTAACAAATACCTCACCTCATGTTATGTGTGAGAGAGAGAAAAATAGGATGATCACATCTGTAAAAGGAATCCTGAATTGTCCCATTATCTTAGTCTTTGCTGAAGCACGTATCTTTGGGGGCTTATTTGTTTCTGAAGAGGTGATCTAATGGGAAATGTATGTGCTGGTACCAATGCACAGAACACCTACCTGACTAAAACATAATGAACTGGCAAAGCGCTGCTGTTTAGGGGGGCGGGGTGGGGGAAAGGGGCTGCGCTGGTAGGAGTTTTTGGCAGCAGGACAAGCATATATTTTTCTGTGGCTCAGAGCCATAGGAACAAGCCATTTCTCATCAATGGTACTTTATCACCTGCAGCCAGCCAGAGGAGGAATAGGGTTTCTGGCACAAGCATTTCTTCAGAAATGAAAAAAAGAAGTTCCGCCTGTTCATGACTGTAACGTACCTCGCAGTCTGCACGTTCAACCCTCCCGCCCCCAAACCACCGCAGCCTGGTTCTGCTCTTGTATTTAATGAATAGCTTTCATCTGATTGCTCTAAGTCTCGCAAAATCTGTGGGATAGACCTGAGAGGGAGCCCCTTCTGTGTTTGCTTTTCAGCATACCCTGTCCCTGAATCCCATAAAGCAAAGCTTAAGGTCCCACGCATGTTTTCCCAGCTTCTATGAATGCACAATTATCATACTTTTCATGGAAACCAGGCATTTGCATGGGAAAATGACTCACAGGAAATATTTATTTGCATAGAAACTTGTCAGATTTGCACAAGCTACTGCAATAACTGCATGTGAAAAGGTAGATGCAAACTTATTCACACACTTGCTTTATTCATACATAACTGGAAACATAAACTGAACAAGGCCCATAGGGATGGGCCTAACCTCTGCTATTCTGAGCCTGATAAGTTACTGTCCTTGACCCCCAAGCAGCAAACGTGCTCTGAGTCATTTTGCCTTCCCACTCTCAAAAAGCATGAACTAGCCTGAACCTCACTCAGCTTGGAGGGGGGTGTGGTGTGGGGGAAGTAAAATGAGGCTTATTTCACTGCCTTTCCTCAGATTATGGTTCCCTATATGTTATTAAAAGCCTGTGGGAACTCCAGGTAAAGACTGCAGGACCCAGTTCTTTATTTGCCCTCATATAAATCCTTCTCATTTTAAAATCCCACAATTTGCTTGCAAATGTTTGTTATGCTCCACTTAGCTGGAGATTTATTCTTGGAAGTTCAGCTGCCTTCTGCCCAGCCAGTGATTTATTCTGGATTTTAGCTGTGTAAATAGCCTCCTGCTCTGCCACAGCTCCTACACAGAGACTGGTTTCAAACACGCCATGTTAGGAGGCTGGGGCCTGACAGATGAAAAGAGTTACGATGCAGTTTCAACAAAGCCGTCTTGCAAAACTTTTGACAAAAGGTTACACATTATTTGCATATGATTCAGGAATGAGCCATTTTTTTACGGGATATACAAATTTAGTTTTTACAGGAGGCTGTGCCCTTGGCGTGCCACCCTAGCTCTAGGCTTAAGCAGTCAGCGGATAAACACACCATGGCAGGATCTGGACATGTCCCCAGCCCTGCCAGAGAGCCCTGAAATCCCGGTAGCCATCTTGTGAGAGTGGGCGGGGGTGGTGGAGAAAGCAAACAGGGTGTTCGGTTGGAGTTTTTTAAGGTTTTGTGGTTTTCTTCCGGTCAAGTTTTCTCTCTCTCCTTTTCTTCTTTAAATTCGTAGCCAAGAGCATTAGTTTAAACCGTATGTCACGAGGCAAATCCAGCTCCGGAGGCTGGAGGCGCAGGGGATGGCGGGCACAGGGGCCGGGGCCACTGCCCACATGCAGAAGCACAGGGTTGCCCCCAGTGCAAGGCCTCGTCTACAGCAACGTGCTCTCCTTTCTTATCCTCCCAGGACTTCCACTGCTTTCTCCTTCAGATCTCTGCTTGACCGCCTCCTAAGAAGAACCCACCTTTCCCTCCCCGCTTTCTTCCTCCCCTGCCATCTCTGCTTCACTCTTTTCCCACTGCCTTGCTCTCCCACCTCTGTCCTGGTGCCAGTCCCCGGGACAGGGCCCACAGGGCCTTGGACACGTGTGAACGGACTGCGCTTTCACCAGGTACTACAGCAAACGAGTTTGCTCTTTCTCCTGCCCTTTAGCAGGCAGATTTTTACTCTCCCTCATGGAAGGGAAGGGAGCTTCAGCGAGCACCCTGCAGTCAGCTGAGAGAGGCTGCAGGAGGAAGCCCTTGTGCCGGTGCATTTGGGCACGGGGCTTGGTGCCTGCCCACAGCTCCCCTGGGCCAACCCGGGCCTGGCCCCAAACCCAGCAACCTACTCAGCATGAATCACGGGCTCACCGGGGGAACACGGCCACTGCTGGGGAGGAATAGGGCACTCGTTTGCCCATGCCCTGCTACACCACAGAAAAGCGTGGTGTAGCTGGAACGTCTTGTCTCTCTGGCACTAATGTTTACCCCTTTGACTCAGTCACTTTAAAAGATATGTGGAGATTACAGACTATTTGATCATCTTTCTCTTGACAGAGAGAAGACAGAAGTATTTCTTTAAAGAAAGCTATTGTAATAATGACAGCTAATAAATCTGTCAGAATCATCATTGCTTAGTTTAAAATTACTGTAGGCTCAGATGCAATCCTACAACAGAACACCACAGAGACTATTGCATGTCGGTAACTCTGGGACAAGTGACAAACAATTAAAAATATAATTACAAGTTTCTTACCAGAAGATTGGTGACTAGGTGTCATCATGGAAATCTGAGCACGACAGAATGTTTTACTGTCCAATAACTCTGGGAATTAAAAAGAAGACGTTTAAACTAATAGACTCAGAACAATAAAGCCATCTCAGAATGCATGAAGTACTGTGATGTTAGTTACCTACTGTGCTACCATAGCCACTGTCATAAAGATAATTCTCTTCTTTCCAGGACACCATTAATGACGGATCTGAAGGCAAAGGACCAAAAGGAAAATCAGATCACTAACAGAAAATTTTTTAGCACAGAGGTAAGTATTGAGCACTAAGAGAATTAAGAATGTGCAAAAAAAAAAAAAAAAAGCAGTCAAGGGAACAAGAAGTGAAGGGGCTATGTACAAAATTATTACCTTTCACTTAAATTATGCATGGAGTTTTGCATATTCAGGCAAATGTATTTACACAAAGCACTGACTTTCAGAAATAATGTAGTATGCTTTCCTTTTCCTGACTAATATATCATTTATGCCTGGCCTTGGAGGAGGTTTCCTATGCCAGATCAACTCTAGTTCTACCCAATCCAGTCCTAAACTCTCAGCCTCTGATGATTGTGACAGTGTGTTGGAGCCACAGAGATGAAAGTGTTCTCAAATATCTAGTAAAACAGAAGGATGCTTATGATGAGTACTTATTTCTATAATGGTAGAACTAGAAAGTCTTCTCTGAAACAGAGCTTCATGTTTAAGCACATAGTGAGAAACATCAAAGCCTAATCCTAGATGAAGGGCCATTTTATTCCAGGCACACCAAGTCCCCATCCTTAACCTAAAAACCACCTCCATCATTACAGAGGAACAATTTTTAGTGACCTTCTGGTCATATGGATCAATATACGCAGAACAGAAGTATTGTCTTTATGACCTGAACGCTGGTCTGGAAATTACTTCCTTCACAGTGCATTTTTAAGGTCAGAAGTCTTAAAAAACCTTTTTTCTTTTGAAACCAGGTCAAAAAGGATGAGATACAAGGTTCAAATATAGGTTAAACCTAATTTTTTTCATGTTCATATAAATGAAATCAAAAACCCCCAAATGAGTTACAGCTAAATCATCATGTTTGGCTAAGTTACCACTTATGACATAGGAATTCAGCAGGCATGCTAACTAATAGCTGCATGTTTGGGCACCCAGAGCTTGCGTTCCTACAACAGCACACACCCTTTGCTTGCTTGGACACCTGATCTGCCTAATGCTGCCTCTGAAAACAGGCCTTACCCAGCCAGAACACGGGGACAGTGTTTACCTTCCCATTTTGGCCCTTTTCAGTATCCATGTCTTTGCAGCTGTGATGATTTACTGCAGTGAGCCAGGCTTCCCCTCAAAACCACCAGCCCTGTCCCTGCTGCCTCCCAAGGAGTAACTTTCCCAGTAGCCCTAATCCACAATTCCTGCTCCCCCACATGCAGTGCCCACTCCCACTGCCCGTGGTCGGCATCACCAGAGCCCTACCAGGCCACTCCTGACTCAGCACATCCAGGAGAACCATCCACCAGTTAGTTCTTTCCAGGATGTGCAGCGGAGGTACTTTGCCCTCACCTCTAGTAGGAGGAGGAAATAATATTATACCAGGATCTCATAAATCAGGACTTAAAAGGATTACTGGAGTGGCCCCTACGGAAAGCAGCGAGGCTGCCTCATGCACAGCTCCCATATGGCACAGGCGAAGAGTGGATTGCAGATGGCAATCCTTGCCTGCTGCAAGGAGAAGGTGGATAGTGTCCCTGGCTGGAGAGGCTGGGCTCCAACAGGTTAGTTGGATAAACAGGCTGACAGTATTTGTTAGAGACGCCACATGCAACAGATCTGTGTTTGTTCTGCCAGCAGATATCAAAACATGGCTCATGGACACACCTACATACAAAGAGGCTGGGACTAGTGGGATAGAGAGTGTGTGGATATGGACAGGCGTGATCTGGCAAAGGAACCAGGAAAATAATTGTGCCTAAAAAGGACGGCTGAACCAAGCTAAAATTCTTTTCTCAGTGAAACAAAGTCCTGGGAGGAAAGGGATCTAGCTACGAACACACTCAGAAAAAGAACAGCAACAGGAAAAACGCAGATTTGATCAAAGCAAACTACTGCCTGAATTTCAGTTTCATTGAAACATGTGAAGAAATTAAAATGTAACATTTTGTTTTCTCTTCAAGCAGTTTTTTTTTTAAATTTCCTCCAGTTTCAAACATTAACAGCACTTCACAACAAAATATTTTTTCTCTATCTCTCTTTCTTTCCTTTCTTTCCTTTCTTCCTTCCTTTCTTTCTTTTTCTTCTGAGCATATTGTTAATAGTTGTTTTGAAATCTGCTGAATTAAGCATAGAATGAAGTCCTCTACAAAGCTGCCTCCACTGAGCTCCTCAAACTATTCCAGCTCTGAACATCAGTGTAGACTGCTGATACTGCAGGTTTCCCAGGAAAAGTGGCCACATGCACATGGTATTACCTGAAATGTCAGAAGTAGGCACTGACCGACATATATATTACTTCTTTAATTCTGCACAATACACTTTCCATTTTATTTAATGCCATTTTGATTTGTCTCTCTTGGAAGGTCCCCCCTTTTCAAAAGACAATTTACCCAACTGCTACTCACCTGTTTGCTCTGTCTTCACAATGACATTATGAGATTGGTACATGTCACTTCCACACTGGCCTGCAAGAAAGCAAATTGGCAGATAGGAGGTATGAGAATGAGCACAGAGGAATCAAATGTATTAGCTCCAAGCAGCAACTTCTACACCTGTGCCAGACGGCTGATTTTGGAGCAGGAAACATACCCTCTCCTCTTGGTCCTTCAGATTTCTGCCTTAAGTCATATCTAAGAAATTTAGCAATACAGTAAATGAGCTACAAGCCAAATAGCAAACATAGCAAATATAATCTGCCAGGCAGGTCTCTGAGGAACATAAGTGACTTCTGAAGATCTCAGAACTCGGACCACCGTACATGTGTCTCTCTCTATTTACCGTTCCATTTTAGGTGCTGGAGGTTGCTGTAAAGCAGTTGTCCTGCTGTCCCAGCTGCCTGAGTGAATTCCTGCAGGCTCATACTACACAGATGTTCCCCATTGATATCAAACTCCTGGAAAGGTATGCAGTTGGCATCCAGTTGGTTGGTATCAAGGAGGTGCTGCAGCCACTCCCAGACTTGAAACTTAGTCCAGTACTGCGGGTGTATTTCATGCCACTGGGTTCCATAGAAGCTACTGGATACTGGAAAAGAAAAAAAATATTTACTCTCTCTGATAGCATAACAGTCACCAGCAATAAAGATCTATAGCCAAACTGCACACCTTGGAAGTCTACAGATCTAGATGCTTTTCTCAGTGCTTAACACTGGCTCAGTAGCTATTGCCAGAGAAGGTATTGTGGGGGTTTTGGCCACAGTTTTACAACTAAAAATTGGGCATTATTTCATTACACACGTCTTGGCTGATTGATTCGCAGAAATTAACTTTTCAATGTTGGCTAAAATACACCAAAATTCTCTGAGGGAGGATACATTACAGAAGTACTGTTGAAAAGGGATATGTGGGAAAATGATTTTATTGTGTCAGAAAACGATGGAAAAGCCTTCAAAAACTCTCATAAGGTGACATGAAAACTTTCTTTGAGTAAGAACTTAGTAGGGGCTGAATATGAGTTGTGGGGTTAGAAAAAGGAAGGTTAAAAGCTAAAGCACTCTCATACTGCTCCATGGTAAAAGCCTATCAGTGTGGGCCATGGTTTCATGACAGAGTTGGCATTCTGATGGATGCACATTATTGCTGTAGTTATGTATGGTGGTTTCTGAATGTATCTGTAAAACTCATTTTTAGTTATGGAAGCTGTCTAATTTTCTTGTTAGAATGTCTGAGTCCTTTCTTGGCAATCTCTTAAACTGCTCTCAGTTGTATGTCATTGCATGACAATAATTTACATGTGCAAATGGAAGAAATTGTACATGGGATGGGATCATTATGTAAGATAAGAGCAAAGGCAGGACTGCTTTGGTCTCTCCTCACAGAGTTCAGTGCAATTTATTCCCCGGGAAAGGAGGAAAACAGACTAGGCCAGACAGAGGTGACGGTGAGATAAAATGTTCACAAGTACATGAAGGGTTTAAGGCTGAGGGAATGAGAGATTACACGAGGAGAGACTGCCACGGCCTAGCTCTGCAGTGGCCCCACTCCAAGATATGGCACCAGTCTGTTCCCAGTCTCCTCTAGAAAAAGATTAACCATACAGCAAGAAATACTGACAATGGTGGATATTGCTAGAGGACCACAAGCATCAGAGTTGGCACATTTTAGGAAATCACCTTAACTCAGGTGCACTAGACCTCAGGTCTCTTCAGCTGAGATACAGGACACAGTTTCCAGGTAACATAAAAACAATCCCCACAGTTGTTTAAGTTTTTTTTACCAATATTAGCCAACAAGGCCTGTGTAAGTAACTTAGGGAGTTTGCAGGACTGTTCTTCATCCTCCTGTTGAAGGATTTGGGGAATGAGTGTGGCAATTATTAAAAGTGTGGCGTATCAGAGAAAAAAGGTTTGCTGGAGCTGTCAAATATCCCCTGAAAAGGAGGCTGATTTGTATTCTTATTACTTCAGAAGAGTAAAGTGATTTCAGAGGCCCCTAGAATCCTAATGTTAGCGAAGATCCTTTAGTGAGAGGAAAAAGTATCTTAGATAAAAGTAAGTGAAGTGGTTAATTACTGCACAGGCTGGTCTGAGCTTTGAGCTTCCTGTCCCTCTAAAACATAAGTGAATCCTGAGGAGTTTCACACTGGAAATTTGACACAGACCCCCACTGTTTCCATCCATGAAATCTTGTGGGAAAAGTGAAACTCAGATAGGACTTTTTTCTGTATGATACTATTACAGACAGAGAGGCACATTTATTAAGCACATGTTGAGTTATTCCTGCATATTCAGAAATTACACACAAAAAAGCATAAGCATTTCATTAAGTGGGAACTTTAATTATAAGTTTTGTTGCAGCATTATTTGGATCAGAAGGATAACTGCAGTATGAGATTGTCCGCTTAGATTTTAAGTTTTACCTGTCCATTGAATAATGAAAATAATTTTAAACTTATGTCAAGCACTGTACATAGAGATATAGGTTTATATATATATTTTTATACTGAAAGAATATACATGAATACATTTTTAAGTACACAGATACATAATCAGAAAACAGTAAGCAGAAAAAAAGATATAAAATCACAAGCCACAAGCTATCTAGTGCTCCAGTGCCAGTCTAATTAGAAAGCTATCTAGTAATTTGAGCTGAAAAAGCAAATACAGCAAAGGAGCAAAAAGACTATTCCCCTGGAAAGCCAGAGGGGTGATTAGCATTAAAGAGTAATGTTGGTTCAGAGGAAGCGCAAGGGGTAAAAGTACGAGAGAAAGGATTCTGGATGGAGAAGAGAGAACTTTTGGCACTTTCAACACCATTAAATTTTAAGAAAAAGAGCCAGTAAGGAAATGAACAATAAACTGGTCCCTTTTGCAAGTTCAGCCTTTTACAAATAAAGTAACAAACGGAAATTTTTCTTACCAGAAGTGAAACTCCAGTAAATCAGTACTACTAAATAATACTTGTACATGATTAAAGGTGTAGCAGCCCCTTTCCCCTGGCCTCCCAAAAAAGAACATGGCTCAGAGCAGTTTAATTCCTCCTACCATTGCATGTAGAATACCCGTCTGTCCAGGAAGGCTGCTGGTGGAGTAGATTGCTGCCGGAATTGATACTCATTCTGCCAGCTCCTTCCAAAATCATGATCTGTAAGTGAATCAAACAGCTTGCTTAGTGAGCGGTGTCTAGTCCAAGAGGTAAATGGCAAAAAAAAAAAATCCACTGAAGGCGAAGCAAGGAGGCCAATTCCATTTGCAGAAGAAGATACAACTGAAATCAAGAACATGTTGACACAACCCCTTTTCCACTGCCACAAAATCTCCTTATGATAAACATTACCATGATTAATTTGCATATGCAAGAAGCAAGTTTCTACAGCTGCCCATCCATAAATGAATAATCTGTAATCAGAAAAGAAGCCGAATGAAAAGACAAGGATCCTGACAGAGCAATACATGAAAACTGCCAAGCTTTGAGAAATGAAATACCAAATAGTTTTACTTTTTTTTTTTCTGTTTTAAAGAGAAATATGATTTAAACATGTTCTTCTTTTTCCTTTTATTTTTTTTTTAGGAGAGAGAAAGAACTTTTCAATAATTGCAAATGAAACTATACAGTAGACTACAACCCATGCTCAGAAAATCCTTCGCACAGAAGGATACACATAATGTTACACGGAGGTAGCCTTCCTGGGAATATCTTGTCAGCTGACCCAATTTCTTATCTGATCTGTGTCAGCAGTGTCTATAACACTTCTTGGTAACAAATATCTCAGATCATACATTTCAAACCACCAAAAAAATCAGATGTTCAAAGATCTTGTAAATGAGACAGCCATTGTTACGACAGAATCAATATTTTGGAGTGACACCACCCACAAGACAGTATTCCCTCTTTTAAGCAAACTTTCCTTTCCATGTATCTTAGCATTATCACCATGAATAAAATTGTCCTTTACTTTTTTATAATTAAAAAAATCCCTACTTGTATGATATTCTAGAAAAATACTACATTTATCCCATGCTTAATCATTCAAATGAAAGTATACAAAATTCCCCAGTGATGGGTATTCTTGATGTTTTACATTATCTTTCAGTGGTGTGAAGTTGTAAAGTTTAAAAACATACATTATAACCAAAGATACTATTGAGGAGATTGGGAAAGTAATTTGTTCAACGTTATAAAGGCTTTGGATTGTAATTCTTATATACACAGGAAAAAAAAAGAAAACCAAACCTCTGTTCAAAAATACTGAAAGTCGCAAAGTCTGTAAAAACAAAACATTAGACATCAGGATGGCATGTGCATGCAACTAGACTTCACCCTAGAATTAAAAAGGTTATGAAATACAAAATGGACTTGTGAAGGATAAAGTCACTGGTCTTGGCTGTTTATCTACTGAGGCCACTGAAAAAACATCCACTGAGAGCACATCTCTACCCCATACAAGCTCATGCCAGCAACCTTTTTTGGTAAAAGAGGAGTCAATAGAAACACTTACAGCCTTGGTTTTAAAGGAGCAATCTAGAAAGGACTTGGATTGGTATTTTCCTCTGTCATGTAAAATAAATCATGCAACTTAAAAGTTACAAGTATCTATTTTCTCCCCCCCCCCACTCCTCTATCCCCCTATATATTTAGAGAGAAAAAGAGAGAGAGAGAGGTTACTGACAATTGCTTAAAAAGCCAAAGCCTTAGGAAGTTTAAGGAAGTTTATCACAGGGAATGGTGCTTTACAGTATAAACTAGTTTAGGGCTTTTTTTCCTTTTTTTTTTGTATCTACACAGAATGGCAAAATCAAACCATGGATGATTTGGCAGTCACTTTCCACTTTTAATTCTAGCCAATCTGTGATTCAGTGACCACCAGCAAGGAGGATTTAATTTCTCATAGCAGGTATATGGGGTTATAAAATACTAAAAATTGAGAGAGATACTTCTTGTCCCATTCTGGCCAAATGAAAGATGACTATCATATCAGTCAGTACATTTTTACAAGTGAGAAGACATTTTTCAGCCCTGTGTATAGGCCAAGTGACTTAGTATTGTGAGTGAGAAGGTGTGAGGAAGGATTTGAATTCAATATCATGCCTATAAAGGTGTTCAGCCTATAATGTATATAAATTATATACTTGATATATAAGAACTTATAAGCAATAACATATGTTTGACAGTCAATACATACACTTCTGAGGCTGTACAGGTTGATGATGTATCAAGTTATTTCTTTAACTTTGGTTAAAATCATTAAAGACAATTAGGTATGAATTAATGAAATATTAATGAAAAAGACCTTATTACAGTATCAAATAGAGGTGAGGTAGCACACCAGCTATTCTGGGAAAACTATAAAACTTGAGGATAAGGAAAACACACTTAGAAACTTAAGTTTGCTGAATTCACTTATTTTTAAAAAAATTATAACATGCACTTCATAACTTAAATCCATTGATCTGAAGTCACATTTACAGAAGGTATCTCAGAATTACAAGTACTGTGTTATGTGGTTTTGTATTCCGCAACTTCTGTAGTTTCTGGGATTCTACACAGATTTCACAACTTGTACAAAAGGTTTACAAGTATGTCTGGGGAAACGTGTGCATATGAACAGAAATTATTTCTGTGTAATTTTGTCCTGAAAATTCAGTTAATTTTTTCTTCTTCATAACTAATCAGGTGACTTTCCAAACTAAAACATCCAATGACACTTTGATTCGGCAACTGAAGCTATGGATAGTTAAATAAACCAAATCATGTGTCTTGCATAGTTTTTCCACCCCAGCAGTAACTAAAACCAATGCACGTTAGAGATCTGAAAAGAAGAACTCTGACAGCCTTTTCCCGAGATTTGGATTTTAGTTATTTTCCTTTAAAATGTCCTCTCCCTGTCGCAGTCTGGCAGACAGTTGCTCTTCACTATATCCCTGAACAACATTAATATTCTTTTCAAATAATGTCCATGGAACTTTCTTTACAATTTAATCAATCAACACATCCTGATTTTGGAAGCTAAATAAATTATCTTAACCAGAATAACTTAATTAATTTCCAGTATCACCTGTAGGAACAATTGTGCCTAAGAGGGAGAATTTACAATATGACATTAATCACAGAAAGAGGACTGGATTTAGCTTTAGCCCAAGCTTTGCCAAAGTTCTGCGTATTATTCAAGGAATGAGTTTTTTGGTGTCTTGAAAATTGTCAGGTCACTTCCTTTACGTTACGCAAGGGTGTTCCTTATTTGGAAATAATTCTAGCACTTTGCTCAGGAGGAGTATAAAGTCCTACTAACAACTTCCACACCTTTGCTTGGAAGCATACAGCATTATGCTCAACAATATTTTCTGTATGAAAACTAAGCTGGGATTTTCTTCATGTGATCCTGTATATGCCTTTCTTTGCTAAAAATTCATGGAAGATTTATGCTTACAGCAGTGTCTCATCCCATACTTGAAAAGATTTTGAGTCAGGATATTGGAAGCAGCGTGTTCCTCATTAGTTCAGGGCCAAAAGCTCAAACCTCCCCGGTGTACAGACAAACCTGGTTAAGGGGTGTGAAACCTCAAGGGGAAGGACACATAAAACGTTCAGTTTTCTTTTAATTATATTCCATGTATCAAAGTGAATTGTGGAACTAATGAAGCCTGGTTTCCTATGAATGTGTATCTTGTGGTTGGATTCTCTAGTGTCTAGTAAGATGTGAGTGCTGATTGAAGTTTTTCCCACGGTTGGGGCATTCATAATATCTCATTGTCTCAAAGCAGTAAGCTCAAGCATCACTCTTTCTTTCAGATCGAGTATTAATGGATTTTCCTTCTGTACTTGGCAGCCAGTTTTCATTAATCCTGTAAAAACTTCATATCACTGGGACTTCTACCCCCATATCAAATTTAATTAAAACTGGCAATGAAAGTCAAAGATTGTTACAGGCCAAATGTAAAAGCCAAAAGACAGAATAACCATGAAAGCCTCATTTCCTCTGGAAACCATGTTAAAAAGGGATTCTAGCTGAGCTGAGATTTTGGCAAATAATATAAAAAAATCTTGAGATCTGTCCCTCTGCTATGTCATGGTACATTATAAATGAAATCACATAGGAAATATCATATGAGTATAAAATCACATGTATTTTTATACACATACACACACATCTATGTCTGTGAATGGCAGGTGACTGTACACACATTCCCACTCTGTTCCCCTGAAGAGCTGCCGTCTCTGGAGTTATAACACTATGCAAATAACACTTTATTCAACCAGCACAGTTAAATATAGCTGTGCACTGGTGTTCAGCAAAATTCTTTCTTGAGAGAGAGTCCTATTAGAAGGGATTAATGCATTTTTTTAAAAAAAATTCTTTCACCTACATTCATTATATCAGGTGGTATTCTAAGACCAAACCCTGAAGGCCTCTCTTAGTGAAAGCTCTCACTGGAGTCCGAAGGAGCTTTGGCTGAGCCACAACCCAGCAACTTGGCAGTAGCAGGAGGTCATTTGCTCTGCTCTTCTTCTCTTCCATGACCACCTGACCACTCTGAGTAAACAGCGGTAATGGAAAGAGCAAGGAGCCATGGCCTGCCTGTGGAGCAAA
This sequence comes from Lycocorax pyrrhopterus obiensis, assembly GCA_014706295.1. NCBI lineage: Eukaryota > Metazoa > Chordata > Aves > Passeriformes > Paradisaeidae > Lycocorax > Lycocorax pyrrhopterus. The sequence continues at coordinate 17,062,618 of JACSVZ010000007.1, read as the reverse complement.
TCCAGCATTGCAGAAAAACATATTTACAAATCCTTGAACCTTGAACACTGTATAGTGCACTCTATGTGAATTATTTTATTGCACTACAGGTGTGCTCTGAAAATAAATTACTCTGATCCCCATTTCCACATTCAACCCAATGAATCTTAACATCCATATAAAGAGTTTCTCCTTTCTTTGAACCAGAATCTTTCAAGAACAGCTTATATTAAATGACATGAAAATTTCGAACACAGGAAAGGCAAATAAGCGGTACGGAGAAAGCGATTGAACCTTAAAGTAGTGCAACCAGAGTGATTGTTCTGATATCAATTTGTATAGTTGCTCATGGACACAACTCTGATGTGAACTAAGGGGGCGTGGAAGGCGAGCCCATAAGGGAAAGGGGCCCATAGGGGAAGGGGGCCTCCAGCCGTCCCTCTGGTAAAGCCACGCACTCCGCACAAAACACAACAACCACGTCTAGGGCAAAACAGACTGAAACTACTAAGCCATGACTCCACCTGTAAGCTATGCAAAGTCTAAGAGTGACTTCTAGCTGAGACAAGCTCAGTACAGCTCCTCCTGGCGTGTCCAAAAGGGTGGATCTCTTTTGGCATATTTACCTATGGGATTCTTCCCCATTTTCCCCCTTTTACCATCATGGCTGAACTTCAAATGTAGATTTCACCTGGGCCTATTTTCTTTGAAGTGTGTTATGTACACAGTGAAGACACAATCCCTGCTTTTCAGGGCTTGGAGTTTATGGAACAAGTATCTACAGAGTATGTTAAATATTTTAGATCATTACTGTATCTTGGATTATAGTCAAAGACTTACACAGTAATCTAAAATAAATAATACCAAGTGATAATTGCAACTGAAGAGTATCAAAATCTGGATTTTTAATCCTTTTCTTGAAAAATGAAGACTACTAAGTGGACAGAGTTTTCAAGACATAACAAAGGACATGTACAACACAGCACGTGGACTTGTTTTACACACATGGCTACTTCAGAAACATAAATGCCTTGTACTTGTAATGTATATGATCAATTAGCTGCTTTGCATTCCAACCAGCTATTTTACATCTCCAGTGGTGGTAAGGGCAGGCACAAACTGAATATATGAATGTTGAAAGCCTGTTTGCATGTTACTGTGAGCTTTGGGTCTTCTGTTATGGGGTTTTTTATTCCCTTTCATTTAATGTGCATTACTACCAGGGCTCCAGGGTCCTAGTATGAGCCAGTGTGTCTATACATATAGCTATGGCTGACCCAAGGATTGCCCTATGATCTTTATCTGTCTAATTTACAAAGGTCTCAGGTTCATTCTTGGTGTCTGTGCCAAACTCCCAGATAAGATAGCATCCTTGCCATGGCTCACTTTCAGATGTGACCTTTTCTGCAGTGTGTTAGCATCTCTTCTGGCCATGTAGATCCACTTGTAGCTATCACACACTTCCTTGTTTCCATACCTATAGTGCCTATAGAGCAGAGAGAAGCCTCAAGAGGAACAATCATCTGCAGGCTGATTACTCACAGGCATCTGCTTTACAACAAAAAGCTCAACTTTGGACCACTTTGCTATGGCCTGCAAGGTACCATTGAGGTGACAATCTATGCAGCTTGATCTGTTTGATGATAACCTCAAGACTCACCACTAAGAGAACTGAAAAACTCTTAGAAAGCTTTGAAGAAAGTTCATATGAAGAAACACTCTGATCACACTCAATATTTGTTGCAAAACATACTGAGCATTTTCATTTTTAATCCATCTCATGTGCCTTTGGGCCATAGTAACAAAATCTGTTTACTGAATCACATTATGACTATAAAGTTCAAGGAAACATTTTTATAATAAAATTTTCTAAATAATCTCCAAAATTCATAGTATTCAGGATTCTGGTTTGGGCCTTTGGGGCTAATCTTTTTTCCTACTACACCTCTCTGAAGTGCATGTTTCTATGCTTACGTATTTTCAGAGTATACAGCTGTGGTTCATATGCATAAATCCACCCTTGCATGTGCAAAACTGGTGAGCTCTTGGTGAGCTTTCAGAGACCACATTGAGACCTTGATCATTTACTGTTGTGGGCTTTTGGAAAGGAAGACTTTGGTTTATTCTTTTGTTTTCTTTGAACCTTGTATATTAAATGTATACATGAAGGTAAACTGAAAGACCAGAAAAAGGAAGATGAATAGAAAAGGAGTGTTTAACATATACCTACATTACAGATAGGATCATGATAAACAAAATCAAATAAAGCTTGATTGGAATATTTTATTACTAAAGATCTTATTTTCATGATGCACTACAAGGCAACTTTTGTAAGAGATATGTGGTGGTTGTTTTAACATGTTCATATGGATGCTTCAAAATCTTGCATATATATTTTAACTAAAGAGAACCTTGGGTAGAAAAGTTAGGATCTAGATCTGTATCTGAGCTATCCCTCTGCTCCAGGGTTTGGGTTTGGTTCTTATCTCTCTTTTAACGATGTAATTTAAAGACAAAACCATAGTTCAGTTTCCTTTTTGAGAGAGAACAAAGTTCATTTTATGAATGCAAGAAAAAAAAATTACTTGATGATATGCAAAGTTTCATAGGTTGTTTTTCTCTGACCCCTTTTTTTCCCAATAATCTTCATATGAACTGACTTCAATTTTCAAGGTACTCATTAGTAAAATGAAAATAAAAGGAAGAATTTTAAAACAGGAGGGGTTTTGTTTGTTTGTTTTTCTTAATCAGAAGCAAACAGAAGGCAGACTGTGAAGAGAGTCCTGGAGGCATAGATGTGTCTGACAGTGTTAACTACCAAAGGTTTGTACTTCTGCAAATTTTACCCGTTGTCATGTTACTTTAGCAGAGAAAACAGTGAAATGGAACCTGCCACTTAACAAGGAACTGGTGTTTCAGATCCATGCCTTCCTGTCACATCACAGGCTAGATGTGCATCTTCTTGCCATGCCACTAGTTTTTGAATATGAAAAAAATAGTATCATCATTTATTTTACTGTCAAAAAACTCTTCCTCCTTTTTGCAGAAGTTCTGTGCACAGATCCATATAATATTAATGAAATTGCTATCATAGAGCTGAGACAAAAGTGAGTCAAGAAAAAAAAATATTTCTTGTGATAGATGTTTGGATTATATTCGCAGTAATGTATTCTTAGAATGTTTGGAGCAAGTAGATAGATTCACTAAAAACTGGCCAAAAATAAGCAAGCTGTTTTCTTTTTCGTTTTTCAGAGTTGGCTTTGACTGGTATATAGCAATGCTTTCATTACTGTCTGCACCACCTCAGCAAGTTCATGATAATTTGGGTCAACCATTTTTTCCTGAATATTTAGAAGTCATTTGCCATAGATTCATCAGGCTAGCCTCAGGGATACAGAGTCTTGGAAACACAATAATGGGAAAAACTGCCTTTGCTCTTTATTCTTCTTTCAGCACTTAATACCACACCTCATGGAACAACTCCACACCTCCTTTCATGTCCTTCCTATCTCTCTGGTATATCCTTCCTCTAACCAAGAGCCAGCTCATCTCCCTAATCTCCTTTTGCTAAACACCTTTCTTTTGCTTACAATACACTAAATATACAAATGGCCAAAAAGCACTCTAGATGGCCCTGTAACTTGACAAGCCACACGTCTATAATTACGCGTGAACCTCATCAGCTAACAAAATATTACCATCATGTTCTAACACCTTCTTCTTTTCCCTTGGCTCTGGTTTCTCAACCACTTCCCTCTACCTTCCACGACAGCTTCTCTTTGCATTGCTTTAAAGACTAACAGCATATTGAGGGAACTGTTTTCCATACTGCTAATATGGGCTGTGTGACTGTTCAGTTGTTAGTGAATAATGACAATAATAACAGTAATAATTGTGTTTGTATTCATGTTTGGCTCTCATTAGATGCTGACTCGTTGCTGACATAACAGCCACTCAGATACATACTGCAGCAGCAGCCAGTATTTCATGTGGAAGTTTACTTCAACCACTATCACCACCAGCACTTCTCTTCTGTTATGGGACTAGTCTGGTTTTCAACAGTAACAACCACTAATTTGCCTACATTCAAAAAAAAAAAAAAAAAAAGCAATTGTGTTTTTTCTCCTTTCCTTTTTGTAGACTCTGTTTCATATATTTTGTTTTAATAAAGGGCATCTGCCTGGAAACTGCAAGGTTCCTCTTTAGGGCTGGTTTCTGAGTGAGAACCAAACAGAATAAGGAACTTGGGATGGAGACCCAAAACAGCAAAGTGTCTTGGGGAATGTGCAAATTTTCCCTTTGGACTACTACTTTTTACATTAATTGATTCATTCAATCAACAAACTGATTGTGCTTCTTCATTAAATATGTGAGGGTCGCAGCACAAATTAACTAGGACAGAGACGCTGGAAATTAAGCATAAAGAATTTTATGGTAAACTATGCAGCTTTCTGGGGATTCAGCCTAGCTGATAGAAGTATTTATACCATGTTACAACCCACTGCCTGACTAACCACAATATGATCATACTTTTTTGCAGATGGGATAGGAAAAGCGTATTTCAAAGAGGAGATGTAGCAGAGGCAATGCAAGGTTCATGGTGAGAAGGGTCATTCTGCAGAGCTGACAGAGAGGGTTTATTTGGCTATTAACTCCTCTACCACATTCCCTAGTACCAAGCTGGGATTTGCTGATCCCACCTATGGGATAGCTTCATTCAGGACACCTGCTTGCCCTGCATTCCTCCCCAGACAACCAAGTATCCCAACATGAGCCTCTGTTTGCAAAGGAAGCTGTCCCCAGGTGGGTGGCTATCACTGAAACAGCCCAGTGGAGCTCACTGACCCTGTTTCAGAAAGCTGCTGTCAGACCACTACTTTGCCTACCACTCAGTCTTTCATGTTCGTGTGTTTTTAGTAAACATTTACTTGGAGCCCAGCTGTATCCATGCGGTTTCTTCATATTGTATTTGTTGTGAAAAGAGTAAGAGATTGCAGGACCACTTCCCTGGCATCCCACTCCAGTGGCTGCACAAGAGCTGTCTGCTTTACTGCTGGGTGTGGCAGCAGGCTCACTCCCCCTCTGCTCCCAGGATTGTGAGCCTCCCAGAGCCACATGGCACTGGGACAGTACTTTACATATATGCCACCGCCTGTTTATGCTCACTGCCTTTATTAAAAGCAGCCAGAAAATGGGGGAATGAGGTTTCCTTGCTCTGTAGTCACTTTCTCCAGGTAAGTCAAGCAGTTGTGGGAAATGATGTCTCCCCACTTCTGTAAAGGCCAAGAACACCTTCCTTGTCTCTCTCCTGCCTGTGGTTAGAAGAGCAATGCTTCCGTGGCGTCGCTCCTTCTCACCTGGCACAGCAAGAGCTGCCCATCCTGTTTCCATTGATTTCTCCAGTGGTTGCGTTAAACAATACAATGGAGTATTTATGTGTCAGTGTTAGGAGCAGGTTATTAAGTAAAACCCACCGTAAATAGAGCCGTTAATTCAGTTGCTGGCAGGGCTCTGTTATCTCCTCAATACCTCCCAGAGGGTATTAGTCTTACCCTTTCGTTTGAGTTGGCAGCGGAGTTACTTTTTTGCACCTGCTGCTCTGCTCCGATAACAACACAGGTCAGCTTTGATTTGTTGGAATATAAACAAAAAAAGCAAAGCCAGGCATCTGCCTCAACAGCCGGGGCCGGTTTGATGGTAGAGCTTTTCCCATTGGGTTTTTGTACAAATGTGCTCTTTCAATTCTTACGTGAACTCTCTCCTGTTTTCACAAATAGTCCTTTGCTACAGAATAACCTGGTGTCAGAAAAGAGCTCAATGTTATTCTTTTCCATCGATGGAACCAGTCAAAGTAACACCCTGTTCTAAGACTAAAGTCAGAAGTAGTATCATACAAAATACATAAAGAAAAAGCAGCTAAGATGCAGTGGTTCAAAAATTACTAGGAAAAAAGCAGCAAATTAAGTGTAAAAAGTAAAGGAACTTTCTTGAGAGATAAAGAAAACCTGAAAGACTGGGAGGGTTTGCTTTCCCATATGAACCCACACACACTCCAACTCTTAATCTACTATTTCACAGGGAAAAAAAATAACATTGAGTCCATGAGAAGTAGGTACTCAGCTGGGAACTGAGCTACTTTTAAGTTCTCCTTAAAATTAAGCCTGCAGGGCTCATCTACTCTAATAGCATCTATGGTGATGGGAGAACTCCTGAAACACTGACAACCATGGAGCAGAGACGGAAGAGTCCGCACACACAGAAAAGGCAGTAAATAGCACAAAACACAGAAACAAAGGAAGGAACCAGCATTTCATCCACATTATAAATAGGAAAACTGAGAAACTGAGACACTGACATTATTCACTTAAGTCACATAACAAGTCAATGGAGAAGTCAGTCCAACTCCTATCTTCCAGCTCAAGCTCCATTGCTATTCACTGCATCACGTCTCCAGGAAATCTTTCAACATGCAGATGAGTTAGGTTGAATGTGGTTTTTTTGAGGGCAGAGAGAAGGTATTAAACAAGAGAAAGAATCCTCAAGAAACAAAGAGACCTGTTCAGACTAAAACCAAGATTCTTCTATGCATCATGGCTATTATGTGACTAGTAGAGATTTGAATGGTAAGTTAGCCAAACAATTAAATCTACACTTGAAGTATTAAATCAAAAAAGCTGCCCTTGACCTATGTATGATCCTGAAAATGAGCTAGAAATTCCTGAGCAGAGCTGGCTGAAATTCAAAATTTCTGTTCTGTGGAACCGTGGCTATTTCTATGGGGTTTTTCCCTTGCTTTCCTTTTTTTTTTGTTTATTTGTTTGTTTGTTTGCCTGTTGGGGTTTTTTTTGGTTGATTGGTTGGGTTTTGTTTGTTTGTGTGGTTTAGGATTTTTTGTTGTTGTTTGTTTGGGGTTTTTTTATTTTCTTTTTTAATCACAATGAAAGAAAGGAATTTTTATAAGAAAGTTCCCTGGCAATAGGGAATTAACTGACATGTAAAAACCTATATTCAGGTTGTTCAAGTATCAAGTGTGCAACTCTGTCATGTGGAATTGCTTGTAAAAGACAGAAATGTGAAGCACAAAACTAAGGCACACAGGCAGTAATATTACCCCAGAGCAGCTGCGCTGGGAGCAATAAACTCTCCTAATATGGCTGTTGTGCATATGGTGACCAGGGAACTCTCTGCAGAGCCCAACCACACTAATCCTGAAATGCAGGCAGCCTCTGACTGCATCAAAACCAAACTAGGATGTGAAGTTTGTGATCCCGTTCCTTCTTTTTCACTGAATACCTTTATTCCTCATTTTCCTGCTTATTTCTTTTGCTTTTCTTTTTTAAATTTTTCTTTTCTTTTTTCCCTCTCTCTTTAATTTTTTGCCTTTTAATTAGTCAGACTGACTGACCTGGACAAGTAAATTACCTTCAATACATCCTAATCCTGTAACCAGTAAAACAGACTAAAATATCATCTTCAATTATCTATCTGTGGCACAAGAATGCCAGGTCTTACAGCAACTGCGGAGTTAGAAATTGGAAAAAAAACTTGCTCCCTCCAGTTCTTTTTGCTCCCCTGTACTGCTGTGTATCTCAGCTGTCAATGTAACTGGAAAAGACTTCCCCCACAAAACAAATAAAAATATTTTCAGACTATTTCAAACAACTATTTTCCTCAAAAATTAGATTTATTACCACGGCATTATACCCGTTTTAACAATGTTCTGGGAAAGGAGTATTATCAGAGATCCTTGTAACAGCTACTTTCACACACTAGGGAGTTTTTTGTCCTTTTTTTAATCTTTAATGATTAAATCTTCATTAGATTTTTAAATATTGAAGATATGTCATAGCATAAGGAAGGCTGATGCCCTGTTCTGCTGCTTATAGTCCAGGGTTTGGGGAAGGGCAGCCCTGGACACCCCAGCTCTCAGGCCATGCATGTGTTCCCGCAAAAAAAACTACTGCAGCACAGGGCAAAACCCGCAGGCAGGGAACTGGGGTTTTTTAGCCTGGAGAAAAGGAGGCTCAGGGGAGACTTTATCACTCTCCACAACTACCTGAAAGGAGTTTGGGTGTCAGTCTCTTTTCTCAGGTGACAAGTGACAGCATGAGAGAACATGGTCTTGAGTTGCACCAGGGGAGTTTTAACTGAATATTAGGAAACATTTCTTCACCGAAAAGGTTATCAAGCATTGGAACAGGCTGCCCAGGGAAGTGGCAGGGTCTCCACACCTGGAGATATTTAAAATACATGTAGACACAGCACTAAGGGACTTGTTTTACTGGTAGACTCAGCAGTGCTGAGTTAATGGTTGGACTCAATGATCCTAGAGATCTTTTCCACCCTAAATGAATCAATAATTCCACATACTTAGAGCAGGGTGTTTGTTGTGACTGTTGGAATCGGCAGCACGCAGACAAAGAAATTTATGGGATTGACTCTTGTCCAAAAATATTTAATCATTTCAGATTTTAAAGAAGGAAGGGACGTTTCTACCTGTTGTTACAAAATATTACAGCTCCATCATTAAAAGTCTTAGAGAGGGTAAAGATATCTGTGAGTCACTAAATGTAGAAAAAACTGCATCTATTTCATTTTGTACATTCCAATTTTGATAAGTCTATAAGGATATCTTACTTATCTAATCACCTACTAATTCAGTCTTCTAAAACTTTTTCATCTTCCTCTGTCAGGGCAGGTGCCTGGGAATATTAAGAGTCTTTTATGTGAGTACTATGTTAGATCTCACTGCAAAAGAGATGAGAACAGCACCCTTGAGTGTGTCAGAATTTGACTCCCTGATAAAGCCCCTCCAATCTATGAGACAATTGCTTAACCAAGCATACTTTGAAAGTGCATCATCAAGATGCAAGCTTTTAAATTGTTGTGTAATAATAATTACATGTTGCAGTAAAAATCATTAAGAAAGTTTAGAGGTAATCACTATATCATGGACTTAGTCTGATTCTTGACCATAGCATCTTGGACAGTTTTACAAGGGTTAGCTATATAGCAACGTAAATTAGTTACCTGCTCACTGCTAAATGAAAGAAAACCTGGAACAGTTTTAAAAACAAAACCAATTCTTCTTATGATGGCACTAGTAATCTAGGCAATAGAACATATTTTTACATACAGTTGCTTAATCCTTCCAGACTTACAGGTGCTCAGGAGACTATTCTGGCTACATCTGATTACGAGATGAGAAAATATCTCAAATGTTTATGTCTGTATCCTTCCTTCATAATAGGCAGGAATTTTTATTCTAAAGTTTTGTAGCTCCTTTAGGTAGAATTACTTTCTTTCCACCACCACAAAGCAACTCTCTTTTATTACCCTATCTTATTTGTCTATAACCAGTGATTACCCAGCTCCACTTGGCTGTTCTGTCTACCAGTTCTCATACTCTTCCCTGTGAAGAACATTTCACAAGATCAGCAGAGGAATAGATAATGATAACCATGTGCAATGTCAGCTTTTGGAAAGGCAGCCTTTGAGGGCTCTTCCTCAGAGGGAGCCATGCAAAATGCCAAATGCCTGTCAATTGCTCCACTGGCTACATGACTCCGTGTTTACTCATTCTCACCCGTCTGTAGACCAACGACCAACAAATGCCCCAAGTATTCTAGGCATTCAGTGAGGGATTTGGTGCAAACTGCATCCCCAGTAGAGCTCAAAGGAGCTCTCATACTAAGACTCCTGATGACTTCCACAAAAACCAAATCAATCCTTACTTTTTTTGTATACCAGCTGTGAGAACTAATCCTTCTTTGCTTAGCCTTTTGATCAGCAGTGTGAATCATGAGTTCCACTGTTACCAAGTTTTCAATGTACCCTTTTCTTGAAAACTTACAGAAATACTTCCTTGGATCATCAGAGACCATAATACATGAAAGCTGCAGAGTGTGCTGAGGCAGGGACAGTGAAGGAGAGACGCAGACATTTGTGGTTAGAGATTTTGAAGTGCCCTTGAACACTGGGCTGGCTGAGCAGCTGAAGCCAGAGCGCTTTGCTGAAGATGGTGTTGAACTTCACCAATGCTCACAAGGCGCTTATTATTAGGAAGAAAATTCCATGAGTTTATGGTTGAAATTCAGTAGTAATGAAGCTGTGAGATGGGACAGAGACCTTACTTCATTAAACATCACAAACTATGCTAGCTACAAAAATAGTGTTTCTGTTCATTTCCTTGTGTACAGCAAAGCCTTCACATTTCGTTCCACCACATCCTAATATTGTGTGTCATTAGTAATGACAAATGACAACTAAGCTTGTGGCCGTTTTCTTTTTATGTGCTGCTTGTTGCAGGAATGCCTATACCTCAGCAAGAATACCTACTTTACTCTATAGGAAGGCTGATGAGAAAGAGAGCCCTGTAAGCCCACAGAAAACCCTGTAAAGGGTGGGCACATTGCCTCAGATTAAGAAGGGGTCATTCATCTCCATCTGTATCTTGATCTCAGCACACTGATGAATTTTTAAGCCAGACAGGTCTGTCCTGGAGCACCCACTTTCCAACCTGTCTCTCCGTACAGTAGGTCATTGCCCCAGTTCACAGGGATGGTATTCATAGTATTGCAGAAAGAGGTCAGACAATTTTGTGAGGATTGAATTCGAACAAGTTAACAGCAACAGAAAGCATGTGACTGTAGACTCCACAGAACAGATCCAGGCTGCATTACAGTTAGTGAAAAGTTTGGTCCTGACACTACGTTAGACATATTTTCAAAAAGCATGGAAGGGGTGAATAAGGAAGGAAAGCTGAGCTCTGATTCTGGAAAGGTGTCATGGCTCGTGGGCAGTACTCTGAGTTCGCTGAGTCAATAAAATCTTTAATCCTTTTCTGTGAGAATTATACATAAATACACACTTCTTCAGCAGGTGTAGAATTCCATCCTCACAGGGGAGTTCGGTGCAAATTGCTGTGGGACACGCAACAGACTAACATGTCGCTCCTGTCCAAACTCAGACGCACCTACAGAAATCCTTCTTTTTCCTCTCTAATCTCTCTCCATCTGTGTTTCTGGATGATTTTTCTTTATTAGTTTGATCTCTCTCCGTTGCAATTTGCTACTGTGCACTCCCCAGACAGAACAAGTACTGATGTTAACAATAAAATGCACTGGGAATGAAAAAAAATTAAGGAAGTTGAGTGGGAGCTAAATGATTTAATTTTTCATTTGTCCAACTGTTCTATTGTCTGTTTCCACCACTGCTGAAAACCCACAAACCCTGAGAATATCTAAAGTAATAAGAAATTACTATGGCAATACCACAGCATATTCTCTCAGGTGACAAGAGGGTAATAATATCCCACGTTAAACAGACCACATTCTACTACCTGATCTCACCACAACGGGGGTAATACATGGTTGTCACCCTACAGGTTGCTGTGAAGATCGATCTAAGTTGTGCTGGGACAAGCAAAGCAATATTCTGATCTGATGAGAGAGCCTTTAGTATCAGGACTTTGGGGAAATATGTATTTTTACCATTCTTATAGGCTTTCCAAGTGACACTTGGAGTAGAAAAAAAATGGAAATGCTAAATGCAAGGAAACAGTGACTCTACTAATGATAACCTCGTCTCTGCATACAGGACCAGTGCTCAAGGGGGAGAAGGGTGTCTGGAGGATGGCGGCTCTAAGAAAGCCTTGGGCACACTTCATAAACCCCTGAACTGGAATTCCCAGTATATTGACTCATAATATCTCTGTTTGGCACTGCTGTTCCTACAGACTCTGATCCATCCTGACATCCAAATTTCACAGTTAATGTTGAAAAATTAGAGGAGAGCATTGAAGTGATTAAAGGATGGAAAAGCTTACAGTGAAACAGGTTGAGATTGTTCACTGTACTGTAAGTTTCTCCATGAAGAGGAACAGCCTTTGGAGCTCGGACTACCACAATTATCAGAGGCTAGGCTAAGAAAGGACTTACCCCAGCTGACTACACAAGGAACAGAAATTTACTACCCACGGGAACTTCACAATAACTATCAAAAGACAACAAAATCAGGTGGCTGAATGTTAAAGCAAGACCATGTCAGACTGAAAATGAGATAAAATATTTTTAGAAGAATGGTATTTAATTGCTAGGGCGCTTAAAAACGTTCTGGGGAATTTCCCATCACTGGACTTCTAGACTTTTTTTTCAAGATTGGAAGTTTTCTAAAAGATAAGCTCTACTTGAAGTCACGTAATTATCTCTGAAAAATTCTGGCAAGTCCTGTGTTGTTATTGCAACAATCACTTGTTTTTGAAAATTGTAAGGGGCAGGAATTAAACTGTAAGGGGCAGGAATTAAACTGTCATTGTGATATTTATAAGTGAAACACCTTAATCCTGTTGTTTTTCTAGTTTTAATTGCAACCATTTTCTTTAGTTTCTGCATTTGCATTAAATATAAAACTGCTATATTTTCCAGCTCTGGTATTTTCTACAGTGCAAAATCAATGTCAGAAAACTGGCTTAGACTACAAGCTGCAAATTTGCTATCAAAGCAAAACTTGAAGGAGCGCATTTTTTAATTTCACTGAAGTCTTCACAAATTGCAGGAAATACTGGTGCCAGTTAGATCTGTTTAACACAGTGTCATGTGAGACAAGTATAAATAAAATGACTAAATGAAACTTTTACCTCAAGGTATATTTCTGCCATTATGAGCTTGTTTAATTCTAGTAATTGTTTAATTCTAAAAAATGGGAAAGATAGGAAAGAAAGGATAGTTGGATGTACTTTAGAAGCAAACACGACATATATCTAGACGAAGTAATCAAAAAGCACGTTACTGATATAATTCAATAACTCTATAACAACATACACACAAGTATGTGCCTAAAATGTCTCATGTGGTGAAATGCAAACATTTGTCACTAAGTCCATTACACATATTTTACACAGATTTGGAGCAACTTTTTCTTTACGTTCTCTTCTACAACTACTTAAACAATTGTGTCTATACCTTAAGGGGCCAGTTCTGGTTCTATTAAAATAAAATTACCATTGGAACAGAAACAAATTAAACAAGCAAAGACACTGTGGGCCTCACACTGTATTTACCTACCCAGTGCCTGAGCCGGGTTCTGTGCAGTGTTTTTGCTTAGACAGAACTAAGATCAGCAGAACCTCCTTTACCACACAACTGCCAAGAAATTGCCTTGAGGCTGAAAGCAAGCCAAATTACAAATGTACTTTAGGCTTTTTTGTTACGAACACAATGTCTATCAACATTCTCATCACTAAAAGGAACCAAAACACTATCATTGTGGAGTATCTCCCGGTTCTGCGACACAAGCACTCTCAATAGCATTGGAAAAGTCCACTTTTTCGCCCCTTGTCATACTGAACAGATGACAAGTCTGTTGACAAAAGTAGCAGATTTAGGACCCGGAATATTATTACATTCATTATAATAGAAAAGATTCTCAAAATCTGGTCCCACTCAAACATAAACACAACAGAAATATTTAAATAGAAAATACAAGTTCAAACCAAGAAAGCAGAAATCTTTATTGTAACATTAAAAAGCCTTTTGATTAAATGAGCTTAGCTGCTGTTCCAAAGTGGGAAAAGAGAGGCTTGACATGGTGGCCAGGAGTCCAGCAGACAATATTTTTTTAAATTATTTTCACTGGTGTTATTTTAAAAGAAGTGCATTTAAGAAAAAAAAGAAATACCCTAAACACCTTACCTCATTTAGCTGCAGATTCTGGAGTGGAAATCCTGAACTGAGGCAATGGGAAAACTGTCTACAGAACAGTAGGTTGGGTAAGCACAGGTACTAGGTTATGTCAACTAAAGACTCCCAGGAGTGAAGATAAATGGATGTGATACTAATTTTAAAACATTTTGCTGAACACTCAAGCAGCCAATAGGGGAATTCCTTAGGTCACTTCCTGTTCGTTTGATTGGATCTGCAACGACAACAACCAAGATGAGGTTGAGAGCGTTTGCATAAGGCCAGCTCAGTCCTCAGCATTCAAAGAGAACAGGTCTAACCGGGTTACACGCGTGGCTCCAGAACAAAAGAAAAACCTGGTAATGGATGAAGGACTGATTTCTTTGTAGTTGTTTTTTTTAAGACCATCCCTTCTTTTTTTTTTTTTTTTTTTTAAATTGAGGTTATTTCAGGTAGATAGGGAGACCATAATTAGAATGGGGGGAAGTGGAAAGCAGGAGTGTCCTAAATTAAAATTAGTCTGGAAATAACATTAGGAGATACATGGTGTGGAATAACCCTGTGCTGGCAGGGAGGTGGACAGGGTGAACCCATGTGATGGGCTCAGTCCTTTCTTTTATACATTCCTAATCCTGAAAAAATGCATGAAAGGGGAGTTTATTGGTCATTCAGCTTCTCCGGATATTTAAGAGTAGGTAAGAAACAAAATGAGGAAAAATAATCGTCCGTGTGTGGGTATATGGGGTTGAGTATGAAAGTTCAGCTCTATGCAGGTTACCAGGGCAGAGAATCAGTAAATGTGCTCAGTCCAAAGTTTTCCTTGACCATGTGTGAGTTATCCCTCCAGCCTGCAACCATGAACCTGAGCAGGAAACCAGGTGCCCAAATGAAAATATGTTCCTCATTATTTCACTAGTCAGAAAAGGCACCAACGTGGAAACAGTTAAAAATGCAGTAATGTGGGAAGGTTTTGAGGTTTCATTAATTTGTATGCATAAAACAAGAAATGTTAAATATTATTATTCAGTGACTGTTCAGTGGTCTGTGTGAAGTGAATTGTTTAGTCTTTGCTCATTTTTGGTCCCAAGTCTCATCATAAATCTTCCCCTGACAGACGCTGACGAGTTCTCAGTGCTAGATTTACCGAGCACAGGGAATGAATTGTCCTTCAACATCCAGAGATACTATTAATTATTAATCGAGGCTCATTGTCAATGTAGGGGAAATATTTCACAAATATTACTTATGCTGAACCTGATTTCAAGATAAATAATGGATCTCAGACTCAAGGAATGTCACCTTTGTTCCTATCATCCCCACTAACACCAATTAAAAACTAAGTTCCTTTTGTTCACATAGATAAGGTGCACCTGTGTACAAGTGTTGCTTGGGAAGATTCAATCAATCCTCACTCAGGTTGGGTCAAGTTCCATGGCTTCCATTGATTCTCGCCTATCAAAGAAAGTTGTCCTTGAGGAAGAAGGAAGACTGTAAATACCCATCTTGGAGAGCTGTATTGTCCTGTAGACACAACATCAAGGGTTAAGGTTGTCCCTGCAGACATCTGGGCAACAATTTTGATAAGTAGCCGTAGCACTTACAAGATTTCTCTAAGCATTCATGTCACTGAGTCCAAGTATTTGCATACCAGGTCATGTCTTGGTGAGTATTTGTAGCTTTCATCATCAAAATTATGCCTTAGCATAATATCAGCATGAATGATCAGTCCAGAGCAGGAAAAGCTATAAGAAGCAAAGAACTAGCAAGCAGTGAAGAGCACTTCCCGTCCCAGGAAGGATACCTTTAGCAAGAAACCCAAGTCTTACATTGTGCCACTGAGCAAAACATGGGAGATTAAAGAATCACACTGAAATACATCTCATTTATATGCTGCAGAAGCACCACAGGAGGATGTGACCACTGGATCTCAACATAGATAGGGAAAGCAGAATTTTCCTATTGATAAACAGGACATCAGCAAAAGCAGAAGAAAAATGGTTCCAATGTGGTGCTGAGACTGGAATGTCACTTTCTGTTTGTGTGACTGTTGGCCTTTTCTGTTTCAGCTCCTAAGGGCAGAGACAGCTCTGGTTGCTAAGATGCAGAGTACTTCCAGACAGACAAAAAAGCACATTGTACCAACAGGTCTGGACAAGGTGAAGCTCGCTTGGTCGGCACACCAGCATGCATTATTTATTACTGTGCTATTTTCAAAGGCAGGGTGCCACACAGGGTGGTGGCTCCCTAAATTTACTGCCCTACCTGGCCAACTATGCTGCCCCCATGCTCCCAAGTATGCTTATTGACACTTATATGTGGTTCAGCACAGAGAGGATTACGGGTGGCTTTCGGAGACAGTCAGACCTTTCCCTCTGCATATCCTTATTTAGCATTGCAGCCACAAAATTAACATGAATTTGGTCCCCACACAGTTCTAGGTGGCAGAGAAAACATTAAAAACTTTATAACTAGGAATGTGGAGGCCACAATCACAGTATGGCAAAAGTGCCAGTGCAGATTCCCAGAATTAATTTAATTATAGCCATCAAGCATCAAGGAAATTACCTAAATCTGTCTAGATTCTTAAATTGGCGTCTCTTACTGTAATGTCTGACACCTGATGAAAACAGAGAACAAATGTATGGTAATTTCTACTTTTTCATTAATATTAATTTCTGCTTCATTTGTTAAATTCCAGTGGAATATCAAAAGGTGGGTATAAAGCCGATACGTAGGTTAGACATGCCAAGCAATTTGAGAATACAGAGTATGAGATTCCTGCCTTCATTCTGCTGCAGCAAAATCAGAAGTGATTCATAAACTTTGATGGAAAATAATACACTTTCTGTAAAAACATCACTAGAGAAGCCAGAAGAAATAGGATGTATACTATTTCCAAGCTGTGTTCTATGTTGTAGGCAAATGCCACCTATTACTAAGGTTGCCCATTACTTAGACTTGCAAGACCTTGTAATTTTTTCTTCACAGTTTGCTAAATTTTACCCTTTAGCACTTTGGCTAAATTGAAATTTTCCATCATGGACATTTGCTTTGCAACAAAATTTTGACTAATTGTCATCCATACTAGTGTATGTTTTTTTCTGACA
Organism: Lycocorax pyrrhopterus obiensis; assembly: GCA_014706295.1. Lineage (NCBI taxonomy): Eukaryota > Metazoa > Chordata > Aves > Passeriformes > Paradisaeidae > Lycocorax > Lycocorax pyrrhopterus. Next base: position 17,045,853 of record JACSVZ010000007.1, on the reverse strand, counting down.
AATTAAAAAAGGCTAAGGAAAGTGCTGTACTTTGTATTTATAGTAAGAAATATTACTGCCTTTTCTTTGGAAAGCTCAGGAATATTTATGTTTGAAGCACGGACTGATTACAACAGGCTGTCAAATTAAGAGTGTACTATTTACCATTCCCAATAAAATCCAATCAAAGTTAGCCAGTTTAAAGCTTATTGACAAATCACAGAATCACAAAATCTCAAAATGGGCAAGGTTGGAAGGGGTCATAGTGGGTCATCTGGTCCAACCTTCAGGGTCAGCCTAGAGCACATGCTACAGGATTGTATCCAGATAGATCCTGAGTATCTCTGGTGAGGGAGACTCCACAACCTCTCTGGGCAATCTGTTCCAGTGCTCATTCACCTGCACAGTAAAGAAGTTCTTCCTCATGTTCAGGTGGAACTTCTGTGCATCACTTTCTGCCGATTGCCTCTTGTCCTGTTGCTTGGCACCACTGAGAAAGGCCTGGCTCCGTCCTCTGACACCCTCCTGTCACATACTTATAGACATTGATAAGGTCCTCTCTCGTTCATCTCTTCTTGAGGCTGAACAGGCTGAACTGTCTCAGCCTTTCCTGATAAGAGAGATGGTGCACTCTCCCAGTCATCTCTGTTGTCCTTCACTGGACCCACTCCAGGAGCTCCATGTCTCTGTTGTCCTGAGGAGCCCAGAACTGGACACAGCACTCCAGCTGAGGCCTCACAGGGCTGAGTAGAGGGACAGGATCACCTTCCTCGACCTGCTGGCAGTGCTGTTCCTAATGCACCCCAGGACACCACTGGCCTTCTTGTCTACTGATGGTCATGGACTGCTTGTTTTCCACCAGGACCCCGCACAGGACCTCCACAGAGCTGCTTTCCAAGAGCTCAGCCCCCAGCCTGTGCTGGTCCCCAGGAGCAGGACCCTGCACTTGCCTTGGTTGAATTTCAGAAGGTCCCTCCCTGCCCGTCTCTCCAGCCTGCTGAGGCCTGCCGAAGGGCTGCACAGCCCTCTGGGGTAGGGGCCACTCCTCCCAGCTTTGTGTCTGCAGGGAACTCGCTGAGGAGGCCTCTGCCCCTTTCTACAACTCATTGATTAATTAGTTAAACAAGACCAGGCCCAGCAGTGAACACCAGGGGACACCACCAGTGACGGGCCTTCAACTCGACCCTGTGTCACTGATCACGATCCTCTGGGATCTGCCACTCCGCCAGTTTTCAGTCCACCTCCCTCCCATTCAGACAGACCCTACTTCTTGAATTTGCCTGTGAGGATGTTGTAGGAGACAGTGTTGAAAGCCTTGCTGAAGTCCAGGGAGACAACCTCCACTGTTCTCCCCTCAAATCATAATCCACAGAATGGATTCATGAGGCAGAGCCTCATTCCCTCACCTTTCTTTTGCAGCAAGTGTTCTCCACTTTCTGGCTTCACAGGTGTTTCCTAGCAGATAACAAAGGCTATTCTTGTACATCCACCAACTTGAAAAAGCAAATTTTCCAATGAGTCCTCCATTTGGTCCAGCAGCTACTCAGTACAACTGGCAGAGGTCTGTAGGGGGGAGCTAAAGGCTTCATTCGTGGGATTAACCCACAGGATACTCAATGCCGAAACAGCCATCTCTGCACGCCACTTATTCCAAACCCTGAAACTGTACATAGGGAACAGAACTAAGAGAACATTATTAGTTTGTGACAGGTTGGGAGGCACACAGTACTTAGGGCATGAACCAGGGGGTATCATTCAAAGAGAAGCTACCCAATACTATGCATACAGGGAGTGGCCCTCAACTGTATTTGCTGCACATGAATCAAACTTGTGCTGAAAACTTCTATTCATTTCCTCATGAGTTTTCTTATGCTGTTCATGCTCATGGTATTTTAGGTATTATAGTTACACATGTATTTATAATGTAAATAAACATTTAATATATGTAGATTAGTGTATTACATTGTACTAATGCATTAGCACTAACATTACAGTATTAGCACAAAAACATTTATTGATCTTTATGAATCCCTAGTGGGGTAAGAAGGTAATAATTTATTGCCCATATTTCAATGGAGAATCCTAAAAAGATCAAGACAAAGGTGTTTATTAATTCAAGGTATCAATTTTGAGCTGACTGAGCAGCATGTATTTAAAACACTTAGTATTCTATAGTTATGTAAAGTACTGAAAGCACAGCTACCATTCATTCTCATTTCAGAACTTAGCACTTAGCAGTTCTGTAAACCAGACTCCTTTTCTCCCAGAAAAGAAGGAAAAACTTGATTTTTTTTTTTAAATATGAAAAAATGTTGGCATGAGTCTAGAAAACAGCCTAAGCATTTTGTCTGCATTTTTCCAAACATAATCAATCTCAAGAAAAAGGCAATTATAGTTCTGCTGATCACTGTCTAGATAAATTATAAGTAAAGAAAGTAATGATGAGCAGCTTGGCAGTGGTCACGGCAGAATATGAGCTTTTCAGACAATTCTGTGAAGATTGAAATTTTAAACCAATACAGCTGCATATTTTAGTATTTAGCTTCTTCACACACACAGCAGTCATCAAATAGACCCCAGCTTTCTGTTAGCTGGGTCTGATAAACTGAAAATAATTGAGTAACAAAGTTCCTTGGTTCTGTATGTTCTCCCCCAGAGAAGGATGTATCCTGAAAATCCAGATATGCCTCAAAAGGGAAACTAGATAACCTGATGAACAAAGGGATAAAAGCAAACCCCTTCAAATTCCTTTCCCAGAAAGCCATCTGCCAACCAGAAAATACCATTTAAGCACCACTTCTCCTGTTCCTGGAGTGGACCTGCACCACCTTGACCCTTTGGTCTCCTTGCCACACATCTCACATCAAGAGTTGGATTTTTTTCTTGAAAACACTGCAGTGGTTTCTCTCATCATGTCAGTCTAAAGGTACAGAAAAGGCAAAATCAAGTGTTTATCTGTTAATTTAACGACTTGCAGGACAAAAATATGTAAGAAACTTTTCAAGGATCACTGCAAAACTGTCCATGCTCTGAGAGAGAGATTCATAAGAAAAAAAAATAGATATCTGCACTGAGAAATAGAATGGGATAGGGTAGAGAGAAAAAAAAATATAAATGACATGTTAGGTTTTCCATGGAAAAGATAAGGGTAATAAATGGCCAGAATGAACTGTCAGGGCAAACACAAATTGCTTATACAAACACTGAAAGAAAGAAATGCAAATCCTAGAGATAATATAGGCTTATAATTAATTTTTTTTTTTTAGTCTCCTCAATATGCAGGTCAAACCAACTCAATGTAACATTTTTGCACACTGTTAGGAATAAACTTGTATGAGAAATTAGGAGAGAAAGATTAATGTAATAATATAATAAATAATGTCTGTGGCAAAGATATGTAGTACTGACGAGACCGTTAAATCCAGTGCAGTATCAGTTATGTTTTGCATCTGATTTGAAGGAAAAATGTTAAAAAATTTGTAAGGAGTCAACACTATCAATTGGTAAGAAACTATTTATAAGACTATCTTTTGCCCATATGAGCTGACACAGTTCCATGGATTTCTGTGAGGTTTTGACAATGTATATCTAATAGTATTTTTTATATAGTTGTGTATACTGCCTTTTCAGCACTCCAAAAGATTTAAAATTTATTATGAGGCAATACTGACTGTGCAATGATGTCTCAGAGGAAAACTTCCTAACTATGCAATAGAGGGTGTTAAACAACAAGCAGGGCAAAATGACCTGATGGGTCTTTTCTATCTGTTGTGGTTTGAATCTCGTAGCAAACACTTTGATGCTGCCAGAACCAAAGAAAAATTATGAGAGCATGAAGAAGGCAAACACAAAGTAATGCACAAAGATTAAAAAAAAAAAAGGAGCACAGATATTGTGAGATAAACTTTTAGTACGGCTCAAATACTTCTCCTGTTACATTCATAAACCAGGACATGATAAAACCACAAAGGACCAGGAGAGGCACAGCCATTCCTGGGTGTTGCACCTGTCACTCCCAAATTTGGTGAATATAGAAACAGGTTGGGCTAGGACCACAGAGGTAGGAACTGGAGCACAGCTATAGAACTTGGAAGAGGTCTTGTGTCATGTGGCTGCCTTGTCAGTGTAGTACAATTGTAAGAAAAGTGAGGGAAAGCGCTGTAGGTTGGCTGCACAGGAGTTCAAGTTCACTCCTGCACGTAGGTCCTTACCAGTGTATTTCACTATTGCATTTGAGATACAGAGTATATCAAACATTTTAGGAAACCTGCAAGTGGGTTCATGGCTCCCAGCTACAGAGTGCTGATTCTTATGATATGTGTCTTACTAGAGTAAACTTTTCCCAGTTTAAGGGTGTTGGATTCCCTAAGAGCCCTATGGAGTCTTTTAAAATCTAAATGGTTTAAACATTCCCAAACTTAAAAACTGTTCAGAGAAGAGAATTTGGGCTGAGCTAATCTCTAGAAGAGACCTACAAGGAGCACGCATAATTTCTGTTATGTGCCGGGAAAGCAGAAAATTAAAAAATATGGACAAGATGCTAAAAGAACACATTAGGAGCCAATAAAATGGGATTGAAAAGGAATGGCAGGGCCAGTTACATGAAAAAATGGTAATTGTTCACACTGTAATCAGCTACTTGCAAGGCAGTCACCCTTGTAATCCACACAGCATGGGAAAATGAAACAGAGATGAGGAGTCAAGGGCAACCTTGGACACAAATACCCATGTCCAGATTTAGATCAAAAGCAGTTTAAGGACAGGATGGTGCAACACATGTCCTAACTGAGAATATGGAGACAGACAAATTGAGGTGCAGAGCATCTGACTGAGAGATTATGGATTTGTTTAGTTATGAGGGATCTATGGTAGCAGTGCTACTTCCCTGGATTGCTAAAATAGGAATGTGCCCAACAAATGCCCATGATGGCAGGAATATGTGCATGTCCAAGATCTTCAATGTGAGCTTCTCACTCTTTATGACACTGAAGAGCAGGATTCTGGATGAGTGCATTTTCATGCATGTCTGTGTGCATGTGAGTGAGCAGTGCATGACTGAATGACTGAGGAGGGGATAAACTGAGAAGCTTCTGCACATTTCTCTTGTGGTGTATAAATGTGAGCCGAGTGAATTTAAAAGAGTACATTCATGCATTTGGGAAAGGATATTAAAGAGGACTCCAAGATTTCAGCATTTAGAGTCAGGCAATGGATGTATCTGCCATTAGGAGAAGTTGGAATAGCTTCACAGAAATGAGTGAAGGGGGGTCTAAGAACTATATGGGTACAAAGGACAATAAAAACCCAACCCTTCATGGTTCAAGTTAGCCTTAGGAGTCATACCAGAACAGATCTTTTGAGGGCATCTCAAAGCAAGCAGCTACCTGCAAGATAGAGATGTGAACAATTCATAGGCTAACTTCCAATCTTTGTGATTATGAGAGGATTTCCTTTGCCAACATCTGAGCAGGGGAGTGAGGGTTAACCCTTGAACATAGCTATAGCAGGCAAATCTTTCGTAACCAGTTTATCCCAGTTCCAGTAACTACACAATGTTCAGTGCCTGTGAGATGCAAATATCAAGTTTATGATTAACTGTGTTAAAATTCCATGGAACTGCAAGTACTTTTATTTGTTTGTATAGTGAAATTGAGACAATGCACCCTTTCCTTACTATGCTTTCACTTTGCTAACATTTAAAAGAAAATCTCTCACTACATACTTGTGGTATATCCTTATACGTCCCAAGAGTTTTCTTCACACCCTTTAGTTGGAAGGGGAGTTAGTTAGTACACTATCTGCCAGGGAATGTGCATGTCTGATGCGTGTGTGACCAGGGGAAATATCGTTCTAAGGAAGATTGGGAATAGAATAAGCAAATATTTAACACTGACCTCATTGGAAGTCAGCTGGTTCCCACTACAAAACTTGCGCTGTGGAGCAGAGACTTCTGCTAAGCAGGAAAGAGAGAGGACTTCAGAGGCCGGGGTTATTCCTCTGGGTTGTCAGAGTCTTTCAGCAATTTGCCTCTCTAGTCATGATGCTGAGGAGGCTGCCCTTCTTGAAACAATGTAACACTATAAAGATGAATACATTCCTGTTCGTGCAGCATTCCAAGTTTCAGTGGGTATGTCTAGAGATGATGACTCTACAGAGCTTATTAGCGATCCCATAAAGGAAAATCTTGGATATGCCAGACTGTGTACCAGACTATTGTACTAGCACTTATCATGCTAATTAAACTTGAGGGGCACAGAAGTTCAGCCTTTATCCTTGGAGTTGTGCTGCATTAGTATTTGAGGTGGGCTGTCCATGTCTGATAGCCCTAATATTTTCCAGATGCCTTTTACTCGGCAAAGGTTTCATATTTCTAATCCTTAGATCTGGCACTTTTTTCCAGATTAAAGCATATGTGTATCACTTTTTCCAGGACAAGGGTCCAGTGTAATTCAGTTCTGTGGGTGTTTGCCCTGAGGAGCTTCATCTGCCTCTTACAAACCAGACTATCAAATCTGGAAAGTGACCATGTGAACAGTACTGAAGGCACTGCAGTGAGGCGCACTGACATGAAGCTGGCACCTCATCACCCCTGTATAGGGTTAGTACGCAACATTGCATTAGTCAGAATTAATGACTTGATTTATTTAGAAAGAAAAACCTTCTCCCAGGTTTCTCCCATGCCCTTTCTGAAATGGCTTTTAGCAGCTGGCATTCCGCATCTGTGGGAGGAAAGAATGAGAAGAATTGTAGTGACTTTAGTAGGATTTATTCTGTGGCTTGCAAACTGGGCTCAGTGACCCACAGCAAAACAGCCCTGAATTTCAAAGGAGTGAGTCTCTCCTTGAACCGCTCCCTAAAACAGCGAAAGCCTTGGAGCTGGAGCTGTGATCTCCAAGAAACTCCATCACTGGTCTCATGCCCTGCAGGAGATCCTTCTACTTACATGCAGACGTATTAACAGACAGCAATGCCTCTTGCAGTCACCCCAGTGGTGGGAATCAGTCCCCCACTGATTAAGGAGACGGGTGGCTTTATCATGCACCTCCACACACATATACACATTGCAGAAATGCCTCTCCAGAGCATACCTGAAGGAAACACCTATTGGGGCTGCCAGATCTGGAGGAAAGAATAGACACAGGCTTTCAGTCCATTTCTGTGTTAGGAGATTGCACCATTGCTACTAAAATGGATTGGATACTCTGTCCTTACTGCCAAGTACATAATTTAGTTAATGGTCTTGGTGGGGACAGGCACGAGATCTGTAGATCTGAGCATTCTTGCATATGGACAGAAAGAGCACAGAAGGTATGTTCTTGGATCACAACACAGCAAACACAGGAAAATATGTTAGTATCCCCAAAACTTAAAAAGAAGAAATGGAGTGGAGAAAAAAAGGAAAGAGGTGGTAAAAAGGGAAAAAAACCAAGGAGTTTCAACTTCACAGGTAATGGTAGAGTCACTTTCTGTATTTTTTTTCTTTGTACGTTTGATTGTATTTATTTGCTTTTTATATTTGTAGATGACCTGCAATAATCCTTTCTGACCTTAACCGTTCTGTGATTTCATAGGACAGTTCAGGCTGTCATGGACCTCAGAACTTGTCTTAACCTCCTGTTCAAACCAAAGTCAGTTAAGTGATCAGACAAGGTTGCTACAGGCTTTAGGGCTTTTTTGTCCCTTTAAAGCAGTTTCGTGGCAATCAAGTGTATTTTATTAATTGAAACTACTGTTATAACTATCACTGTAACCAGTCTATCATCTAGACTGGTTAGAATGGTACTCGTACCTGTCCCACTACAGACTCTTCAGAGATTTGTCACATTCTGCCAAGAAGTTTTATCTGGCTCAGTTTTGCCCTGATCAGGTTGAACCATATGCTCCAGTTTTAATGCACTGTCGTATTCCTCTCACCATGTCACTTCATCTTCTAAACTGTACATCATATCTCTTTTCACATCTCCAGTAATACTGTAGGTAGAGGCACCAAGGCACCATGAAACCCACTGTCCATAAGGATACGAGTTGAAGGAAAGCAGCCACCTGTTCATGTGCAATTGTGTATAGTAAAAAAATAACAGAAGCAAATTCCCCTGAAAATATTGGTTCATTATATGTGAGTCCAACCGTTGTTGAATATTACCTTCAACATTTTTCTCTACATAGCATAGTTGCATAAAACTAATTCCATTCCTAGCACCAGGTCTCATCCCTGGAAAATCAATGGCAGTTGAGGCAGGTAAGCCATGATATGTTCATGCATGGATTCATTGAAAGATACAACAAAAAGAAATTATACTAGAACTTGAAGGCATATCAGCAAACTTGCTATTCCAAACATTCATCATATTAATACTGTAACATATGAATTTGATGTGAGTTTCTAATGACATAATTCTCCATGGAATGTGATTTGTTTATAGTAATAAGAAATACAGGATGTGTCATAGAATCCTGGCATAAAATAATTTGGCATGCAACTTCTAAGTCAGGAACGTAATGTTCTGATTTGCTGTCACTGAACTGTCATTATAAAAATAATGGAAAAGATGGGGAAGAAGGGGAGAGAGACTGGCAATGATCTATTAAGCACCATTTGGTAACTATTACTGTTCTTTGAGATGCAAGTTGAAAACCACAATCTGTGTATAAAACAAAGACCACATTTTAGAATCACCATCAAGATCAGATTTCAATAATTTAGAATGCAGACTGAATTTTTATTTTATAAATATATTTCTTATATATGTAATTTTGACTGAAATTTATCTGAATAAAAGTGACCATTTGCAATATTTGAAAGGGAACAAAAACTTTAAACTATACCATGTTTTTGTGTAAAGAGCCAAGAGCTGGTAGAGAAGATTATTTGCTGCTCACTTCTGCTGGAGTACACTGTTAGTAGCCAGGCTAGCAGATTCAAAAATTCACCTTCACTGGATTTTTTAAATGCCCGGTTAACATGGACTCTCATTCCCAGTCATGGGTTTCACAACCTGGTCGCCTGAGAGCAGAGGAAGGAGCCTGAGGAGTTCAGCAATGCTCTGATGATACTCAGTTCAGCCCTGGGGCTGGCTCAACTCTTAGGTGCTGCATTTGCCTATTTAAAATCAGCTCCTCTTTGCTAATATCCAGTGGTGTCACTGCAAATAGCTACATCACCTGGCGTTTTTCAAATTGTTTCAACTGCAAATTTTATAGACAGATGAGTCCCTTGGACAGAGGTATGAAAATAACAAATCTCTTATACGAAAGGACAATAAATCATGACTCAGGTGACTCACTCCCTGCATAGAGGATGGAAAATGAAAGAGTAAGCCCTTGAATAAGAACTGACTGAGACCTGAGTGAGACCAGTTACTGAGATAATTAGCTAAGGTCTTTTCATTTATACATTAATGAACCAGAAGATCAAAGACTTTGGCTAGGCCTGTAACCACGACTGCAACATTGTCTTGCTATGCAATAATGAACTCATTATTAGCTGCTTTCATAAATTACATGTGGGAGACTATTTTATTTTTAATACTGTATATAAAGCACAAAAACGACTACAATGTTGTTTTAGAAAATTTTAATTGCTAAGTATGCACTTTCATGTAATAAGCACATTCTTACTTTCAGCTGATCGCTGCTACCAATTTTGTCCTTTCACTGGAAATTTCCTGACAGGTGGCAAACCTTCTCTTATTTTGTGGAAGAAAGGGGAAATAAGTGACTGAATGACCAAAGTGAACTTGAAGTATGTTGCATCACTTGAGAAAAATCTGTAAAATCTACCTCAGAGGTAGGAAAATCAGATTAGCATGCTAAGATTACATAAGATTGAGAAAAGTAAATATTCTAACACTCAACTTCACCCCATCTTTTTGTGCCAGCATGTTTCTGCCATTTAACGTATTGGGGACAGATATGTCTGGACCCATGACCGCAGAGTTGATGTTTAGCTTGGGAAATTATGTAAGTAAGGCTCTGGAGTTGATCTTAGGAAACCTGGAATGTATTTCTCTTTCTACTGTAGACTTTCTGCAACACTATAGGCAGGTTATATGATATTTGTCTTTCAGGTACACAGCTGTAAAGCACTGTATCATTTTACACAGCTGCTGGAAGAATAAATATATAAATATTCACAATCTATAGTTGAGAAAAGCTTACAAACACACATCTGATTGAAACTTCCAGATAAAATTGCAGCACTTCATGAAGGAAGTTGTTGACTGTTACTGTTGGCAGTAAGACGTGATATGGAGAAAAGCTTTGTCACAAATGGACAAGTTATTATTATGTGGGCATGTTAGTATATGCTCTCTTTTAAAATCGCATAAGAAACAAAAGGTATTTTATCTGTTGGAAACGTTTCTGATGCAAAAATGATATATATATTCACATTTATTTATGACCCACTCAGAAGATCTGACACTGCTGGGGAGAAGTTTAAGCTTAGGCATTAAGCCATCAGTTGCTACAGTAACAGCAATTATTCACTGCTCTGGGACATAGGGTAAACCTGACACATTGATTGCCACCCCCTCCTCTCCCCCCCCGCCCGCTAAATTTTTTTACTTAATGATTTACCTTCAAGCCGATGATCGGATGATTCACAACTCAGATGAAAATAAGGGTGAGTGAAATCCCAGCATCGAACGATTTATTCAAAAACTCTTTTAGCCTGGAAATTATCCACAAGGTAACATTTTTCCATGTGCTTCATTAATTTGAATTGTTCTGCAAACTTTTGTCAACCCCCACAGTTCTCACCGAGTATTCACCAAAGCTTTTGTTTCCAGCATGACTATTCATAATGTCTCATTCATTTGTGACCTCAGTAACATGTTACGGTTGTTTTTCTCCCTAACTGGATGACTTGAAAACCCTCAAAGAAGAAGGCTGCAGGAGCACTTCCACCAAAAATGCTCGTGCATGTCAGAGCATGTCATTGCAGAAGTGCAGCTAGGTGGATGTTTATGGCTTGTCCCTATTTCACAAACACTATAGTAAACAAAATGGCAAAGCCAAATGCAAAGCCCAGCAAGTACAGTCCTGGGTTGTTATTAAAGTATACATTCCCGAAGCTCTTTGAATGACTCCAAAGTTCCCTTGAGAAAGACATGGAGAAACTCATCATTGCTTCACTAATATGCAGGACCTATAGAGTACAGTTTTGGTGTGCTCTTCTTACGTCCTCGAGAGAAAAAGGGATGCGGCTGGGAGACCTTCAGCTCGATGTATTTCCCCAGGAAATCTTCACAGCCTCTAAAAGGATGCGTCAGCCATAGGAACTACAATGTCCCAGTGGGTGCCAAGGGGCACTGTCACTGCCAGTGCTGCAGAGTGCCTTCTACACTGCCTTTGGAAGTCTTTTGAGGGGATTTTATTGATGAATAAGAACTTGGTCTAGACATTGAGCTCTTTTTAGTAAGCAAACAGAATGTTTACTGTAGCGTCTACGAAAAAAAAGAGCAAGAAAAGAGCCTCCTGACACCCAGCACCCAAATCTGAATGCAGGGGGCGAAGTCAGAAGACGTGTGCCATCAGCTTCAAGGACACCAGCAATGGATACCACGGCTCCATGCCAGGAACACTGCCCATCTGAGCTGCATAGCTGGAGGCTTTCTGGAAAACACATTCTTCTCTTGTCACTTCGGCTCTGAATCACGGATGTTCTTTGGTAACCTTTTGGAGGCAGAGTCCTCTCCTTCCTCAGAGAGTCTTGCTTCACCCCACTCCAGCACTAGCTTTGGTAGCCTGCTAATTTCGGAGTTGAGATAGAACTAAGATGTTAGGTCATTGCCACTGCCACTCTCTTTGTCAGTGCAAGACTAGCTTCATTATATTATGTGAATCTATGAAACATCAAAAACAGTTCCTCCCTGTAACTTTTAGCCCATTAATAATCACTAAGCATCAAGAGTCCAAACTGCTCCAGCCCAGCAATGGAGTTATGCTTCCACTGTCCCCATTTGGCTCATTCAGGGAGGAAGCAGGATCTCTAGACTTGTTCCAGATCTTAACATTGCCTTTTCTTCTGCCTGCCCATGCCTGAAATTGGTAATGAGAAAGCTATTCATTCCTTTGCTCTCAATACAAAGCATTGTATTAGCTTGCTGTCACTTTGAGTGCTAGCTTATCTCTCTCCACCTGCAATTAAAATGTCTAAGGAAGGGCAGCACAGTCTTAAACTGCGTCTTGAGATAAAACCACTTTTTGTTGGATTAACTCTTCTGCACACACACTGCACAATTTGCATTCTTGCGTCACAAACAAGTATTTCCTGCAGTCCCATTGTCCCGTCCTCATCAGAATTGTGACTGTTTCTAAATCAGTTTTCACACTGACCACTCAATACTCAGTTTGTCCTCTGGCAAAAATCATTCCTAGAGACATGTGAATCAGGCCATTCTGAATGGGAAAGAAGGAATACATTTAGCCACAAATACTCTAGACATTTTTTTTTTTGCTCTTGGGTAATGAATCAGATGAGAGCATCAATTCTTCTAATAATTTTCCTTCTCCTATAAATGCATCATACTATTAAGGCAGCTGGAGAGTGAAGATCAGAATACTCCTATGAATTGTTTCTGAAATGAAGCAAACTTCTAGGTAGAAAAAGACCAAGTTGAAATAGACTTTCCAATCCATACTAACATACAGATCTGGAGCCATAACATTTACTGTCATTAATCCATGAAATATTTGGCACAAACATATGCAATGGCTCTATCACTAATCATAACTGTCGGAGTGTATCTTTGCTCCTTTTAGCTTAAAAGTGGATCTGCCCGTGAAGGTTAGAACATGCAGGCATTTGAAAATGTGGGGCGTACAGACCTCACAACAGATGACATGATCCGATGCATCACCAAGACATCAAGGAAAATTAAGCTCAGGGTGAGCATCAAGGTCTGTGCAATCAGTCACGATTCCTGAACATGGGCGGACTGTAAAGAAGCTGTTTCTAGGACTCTGCTGCTTGACGGTGAGTAAAGTGTAATGCTTTTTGCTATTAAAATTAAATATCCACAATTGCACATTGTGCACAGGTAATGAAAAAACATGTAATCTTTAGGAAAATAAAGGAGAGTAAAATTTTCACTGTTGAAAACTTTTTTTCCTCCACTAAACAGTGGGGGGAAAAAGGAAAGAAGTAAAATGGAATTTGAGTTCAGCTTTTAGCAAAAGTCCTAACTGGTTTTAAGATGGCTCTTGATCTATGGACTTACGTGAATTAGCACCATCCAACAGGAGAGAATAGGACTCAGAAGTTACAAACCTTAGATTTGTTATAGTCATTTGGTCTCACTGAGGTTTTCTTTACTCGTTTTAATTCTCTTTTAAATCATCTGTTGTTACAGAGTCCCTAAAATGCATTATGGAATTGCAAGCTAAAGCCAAGGCATACACATTCAGCAGTGACTCACTGCGCAGCCTGGGCAAGTGTTTGTCTCAGTTCAGGAAGAGGTGAATGGGGCAGTGATAGTTCTCAGTCTCATAAAAACTTCAAGAACTTCCAATGAAAAGGAGTAGTTCTGTCTCTACAATCTCTTACCTGCCTCCTTCCTAGCCCAGTAACATAGTAAGAGCAAAGGACAAAAGTCCTGCAGAAAAGAAACCCCTCCTGCTCACCATCTATTTGTGTCAGGCGTTGGAACCCCCACGCAGCCCTTCCACTCACATCTGGTAAGTGTATCTCCTGCACAAGAGCAATAATGCACCATCATGGAGGAGTGGGAGGTAGGGTGGGGACTGCCAGCAGGATAAATATACTGAGAGGGAGAAAGAAATTAAGGGAAAGCCTTACAGAAAAATATGTTTGGTTATTTCAGGAGTTTTCTTAATAGCAGATCCATGGAAAAGGCAGAGGGGAGGGCTGTGAGCGCGTTGAGGATACTGACGGCTGAAGGATGGGGCTGCAGCTGGCTCTGCTGTGTGCACTAAGCATCCAGTGGCTGGAGGCTTGTCAGGTCCCAGGAGCATTACTTGTGGGTCAGTGCCTTTACTATTCTGTGCAGTGTCACTCCATACATCTAAAATGGCAGAGAACAAGTCATGGGACACTGTCTAAACTTTTTATACTTTTAGTAGAGATAAAGATGCCTTTACAACGTCCTTTTCTGGCTGTCTTACTGGTCCTAGATAAAAGTGGAAGTTACAAGAGTACTTTGGTGATCTGCTCTGAGTGAGCTAAAGTGCCTTGGCTCTGGCTGGTGCAAGATCAAACCGTCTGCAGGGAGCAGTGTCAAGGTAAGTGCAGCAAGTGCTCTGGAAAACACAGGATACAGACACTGTAAAATCAGTGTTGTTTCCTGCTTGACTCAGCCTTTGTTTTTAATTTGGTATTGTCATCCACTTGTTTACACTGATACAGCCCTAGTCTGGAGAAACCAATCTGTGATTTCCAAAGAGCTAACACATTCCATCACAGGTCATAATCCCACGCTTGATTGATACATCATGGCCTCTAACACTCATGCTGGTGTGCGGAATTGCACCCATTTCTTGGTTTGCTTGTCTCAGACAGTGCCACAAAGGTGAATGTGTATGGCGGTAACAAAGCAAAGAGCTGTACTGACGCAATGTGATTGGACTCAGCAATATTACGGTTTCATAATGCAGAAGGCTTTGAAGACCCAAACAGATCCCAAACAAAGCACAGCCACAGGTCAGAGCTGGGAAAGCAGTGCTGGCCAGAGGCAGACACCCAGAGCAATGCACCCGAGTATACAGGGTGGGTAGAGACAGATGCAGAGAGTCTGATATGGATAGGTATTACTCGATAGGAAGAACAACCTCAGGACAAAGGAAGGAGCACCATCTGGTGGAAAACAGGTCAAAATTAAAAGCAGTGTTTCTCCTGATCTTTTCTTTATCCTCACCTGGTAAAGAACAAAGGAATTACTATCGTCTCTAACTCACTTGTCAGAACTCTGGGAACCCCTGATTTACTCTTCACAGAAGATCAGATCTGTCTCAATGTGTATAATCTGTGCAGCTCATCACATGATATAAAAACATGTCTGGGAGTCTGGGGAAGCTTGAAGTGTTAGGATGTTTTTGATCTGAATTCTTAAGCAGAATCAGATCCAGGCATTACATGTTTGTTTTTTTAAAAAAAGTCTCCTCTTTTTTCTCACCTGACCATTTCCATTGAAGCTGTGGTGTCCTTGGGACTCCTACTCATGTGCTAAATATGGGTTAAAGCTGATCAATAGCTGAAAAAGATCCAAGGAGGCAGACAGGAAAGACGCACATGTACTTAGACACACACAAGCTTTCTCAGGAAACAAGACTGCAAAGAGAAGAAGCCAAATGTGAGCCATTAGCTCATCTGGTTGTTTTGCAATGAATGGATCTCAATCTAGTGATTGCAGAGCATTTCTGCAAGAGTATCAACATAGCAGCAGAAGGATATCAAGCAGCTATTTGGTACACAATTTAGAAAAACTAAGTGCAACATTGATTAGAATTAAGGGAATGAGTTAGAATTCAGGCCAATTCTAATGATTCTGTAAATTGGAAAAGAGAAAACATCTAGCAGCAGTTTCAGAGTTTAATGTTGAGCAAACACCATTTAAAGTTTCTACAATAGTGAAGATCCAAGGGTCACCTGAAAAGAAACTACAAAATCAGCAGCTTTGCAAATTATGTTAGAAGCAGGCTGTACCGAGTTTCTTAAATTGTTTCCTCAGCTGGGGTCAGTTTCTTTTCCTCACTTTGATTTTAACAGCATTTAGCTGTCTTGTAATCTGTCCAGCCACTCGCTTGCTCCCCCTTGATGGGAAAAGTGGGAAAACTTATTGACTGCAATAAACGCAGTTTAATAGGTAAAGCAAAAGCTGCACGTGGCAAGCAAAATAAAACAAGGAATTCATTCACCACTTCCCATCCGCAGGCGGGTGCACAGTGATTCCTAAGAAGGCAGGGCTGTGTAACAGCTACTTGGGAAGACAAACACTGTAACTCTGAACATGCCCCCCTTCCTTCATCTTCCTGTGGATTTATGTGCTGAGCATGATGTCGTACAATATGGAACCTGACCAAAGGTGGGGTCAGCTGTCCTGGCTGCATCTTCTCCCCGCTCCTTGTGCACCCCCAGACCACTCCTGTGTGGGGTGGGGAGGGGTGAGGAGCAGAAAAGCCCTTGGACCTATGTAAGGGTTGCTCAGCAGTAAGGAAAACATCCCTGGGTTGTCACAACTGTTTCCAGCACAAATCCAAACGTAGTCCCATGCCAGCTACTCTGAAGGAAATTAACTCCATCCCAGCCAAACCCAGCACAATGTTCTTTCAGGTAGAAGAGAAAATTACACAGACAATATTTAGTCAAATACAGAGTTTTGAAGTTTGTCCTTGATAAAAGGACTGGCGGTGCTACACTCTCTTGGATTTGCTTACAAATATCAATGATACCAAACACTGCATATGCAATATCAAATCTATTTGTAGTTGCACTCACCAAAATGGTATTGACAAATAAATACATGTTTCTCCAAGCTATCTGTATCTCACCATCTTACCTTTGCTGTTTACCATGCTGGGAACCACTTACACAATAGTAGCAATTGCTCAAGGAAACAATCGATTCTATGTTTTCACAGTTCTAACAACAGACATCTGCAGTCTTTTAAAATCTACCCTCTAATTCCATTTCAGGATATTTCTTTTGCACTTCTGTATTCTTTCACTAAAAGATCAAGACCTCTGTTTTTTGGGTTTTTTGTTGTTTTGTTTTTTTTTTTTTAACTGGCAAATCACAGTTCAACAGATGGCGTATTCTCTTACCTGGATTATAATTTTGGACATCTTCTGCTCTAAGAAACTGTTTGCCCATCTTGCTATTACCACTTAGCTTCACATATTTGAACCAGGTAGAATTCATCACTGCCTCTTTTGACCAAGAATGGCATTTCACATTATATTCTTTTGAAGTTGATATATTTCCACAGAATATTTGAAATATTGACAAAAGGGAATTTTCTGATGGAAAAAAAATGCTTCCCTGGCAGCTTCCTCACCAGCACTGCATTCAAGTACTTACAAAAAAATGCAATGAGTATCTAAAAAAAAATTCCTAACCTCTTCCTAGGAACTTGGATCTTGCATCTCAAGAAGGAGTCATAAAGAGGGCGGTTAACCCATGAGCTACATTCCACACTGACAGCCTTGACCTGGTTGGAAGGGCGGGATGCATGGCCTGTACACTTGCCCATGTAGCTTACACTACATCTGCCAAGCAGCAACTGCATGTTCCAAGGGGACATTTCCAGAGGTATTAGTGAATTCAGACCTGGAGCCAATGCTAAGAGAAGTAAGAATTTGACTCACTTACTGAAAGTATTTGATCAGTCCAGCCTGCTCCTCGTTTCAGCCGGGGACCCATGCCTGCCTGAGTACATTTAATGTAGCAATCTTGCTTTTTTGTGGAAAATTGTGCATTCAAGACATGTATGTGTCCTCCCAGAGACATTCTCTTCTTTTATTAATTTTATTTTTAAATGGAAATAGAATTTAAACAAGGAGCTATCTTCTTCCATTCTGCAGTTAAACACAAAGGCTTCATAAGTTTAAGATAAGTACATTTTGGTTTAAAACTTCAGGATTCGAGATTGTTTGTAATGATGTTATGATCTTAATGAGCACAGACTGCTTGCTAATTGTGTTCTTTATTGAAAATTCTCCATCCAAATTGAGTTTGAGGTTTCTCAGTGCCACGAGTTATATAATTCTTTCCTTGACCACACTCTTATCCTTCTGTTTGTTGTTTGGGAATTTGTTTTTTTCCCCTGATGAGCTAATAAGAGAGATGATTACAAAATGAGTTTATAGGTTTCATGTAAAGCTACTGCAGAGAGTCAATTAATTTGTAGCTAATTGATTAATATGCATGATGAGTTTCAGATCAGAGTTCCACTTTGTGAAGTAGTAACATGCATTGACAGATAGATAGATAGATAGACAGACAGATAGATAGATAGATGACAGAATTTTAACGGAAGGGTATTCAAACCCTTGGAGCTCTAGAACACTTAACAGCATCCTGAATGAGCAGAAAGGAGCCTTTGTCATTGATAATTCTCCTTCATATTTTATCCTTGTTCTATAGGTTGTTCTAAACAGGACTTCTAAGCAAACTGAAGTATCCAAACCTGCTTTCTGTTGAGGTTTACAAACATATTCTCCTCTGAAAATTATAGGTCATGGATGGTTACTGTATTCATTTCAAGAAAAATATTGCAATGATAGATGAACCACTTAGATGATACCTATGCCTTTCTGTACTTAATAATACATGTATCTTAAAGGACTTGATTTATCTTAATGGCAATGACATTCTAAAATGTACCTCATCATGTGCCTAGGTGAAGGAGGACTGCAGCCAGACTAGACACTGAAGACTTTTTCTAGGCACAATTTACAAATGAAGGGATTGTTCTTATTTGAAAACTGAAATGCCTATTGAAAGTCCATTAAATGCTAGAGATTCCTTCTAGCTTTACAGGATTAAAGAAGAGATAATCACAAAGAATACACTGGGGACTAAAAACGGAAGCAAGAAAGACAAGTGGTCCTTGTGGCTGTAAAGCTTACACTGTTGAACATTGCAGAAGCACTATCTGATAACAGCTGTATCCCACTCTCATATGCTGTCTAATCTATGGGACAGCTGATGCTGTTGTAATGCAGACTCTTGGTTATCCCAAAGGGAAAACGGTAGGTTTGAAAACACCATTGCAGACCCCAACAGTAAAAATGTACAAACGCACTTTCCTCATTTTCTAGGGGTTTGGCACACAAGCAGGATGGCAGCTCCCCATTGCTCCCTGCCTCTGCCCTCCCAGGGCACCTCCCTGGCAGCTCTTCCCTTACAGAAATGTACAGACACATATTAGAGCAAATGTTCTCCAAGCATGACAACTGATTACTATCTGACTTGGCCTTGGAACCGCCTGAGCATGTTAGGACCTGACAGTATTTCAGTGTTGTAGAAGGAATTCAATGTGCAGTGAGGACATGCCTCCTAAACTTCACTAAGAGTTGGTTTGGGAGAGATCTGCAAGCCAGCATAACAGAAAATTAGTGCATGGTAATAGGAGGAGTATGGCATGTGTCATCCTAGCTGAGTTCATATGAAAAGAAAAACACAGCAATTGTTGCAGAAACTAACACTGTACTTGCTAGTTCCCAGTTCTGCTCCCTGGCTTTCTGGCTGACCTCTGACTGTCATCTGTCTATTTAGGAAAGTGGACATGAATTAGTTAAGTGTGTGAAGTTGTTATGTGTATCCTAAGGGAAGTTAAACCTCCAATTCAGTGCTCTCACATAGCCTTAAATGACTATAGCCCAATCCTCAAGAGTAAAGTGATGATATTTAGCTTTCTTTTAACAAGTATAATTTATCCTACCCTACCTGTCCTTCTATCTTCTGTCAAGATTTTGCAGAGCTCCAGTCATATACTCTTGCATTCTGATCCTTTCAGAATGTGAGGCGAATGAGGAAGTTCAGAGGTGAAGCCTGTGTGAATTTAAAAAGGAAAGCCAAATGCTCCTTCTGCAGTGCCTCTTCCCTGCCCACCCAGACCATGCAAATGTTCTTTTGGGATGTGTGAAGGGTTAAGGACTGTTCTTCATGCATAAAAATGTGCATTTATCTGTTAATTTTTCACACTCTATTCCTGGAATGTCAAAAGCAGTGTTTGAGCCAACAACATTGGCAGCATTAAGATTTCTGTACTGCCCAGCATTCCTGAGAAACAGCAGACACAGAAATGTTTATTTCTTGCTGGAAGCTGTCTAGTTAAGGGTTAGTTTCAGCTGACTGCTGCACCTGTAGCTTACAAGGTCATTTCATGGAGAAATTCAACAAAATGAAACAGAAAAACAGCCTTAAGTGACCTTTCCAAATAGTTGTGGACTCCCACCATGCTTCTGTACAGAACAAATTACTGCTACCCCAATTTTCAGGATTAAACCAAAGCAAAAGGTCGAATGTGTGCATTTCTACAAAGAAATGCATAGCAAGGCAAGAAGTCAGGCACAGGTGCCCTGGTTGGTGGCTGTTTTCTGTGGTCCCCGGGCTGTACTTCGAGCTGTCCTTCACTGCGTTCTGAACGAAACTCGCATCCATCTGAGCTTCCTGAACATAGCTTGAAAGGGCTCTTGAAGCAACACTTTCTGCCAAGG
This sequence comes from Lycocorax pyrrhopterus obiensis, assembly GCA_014706295.1. Lineage (NCBI taxonomy): Eukaryota > Metazoa > Chordata > Aves > Passeriformes > Paradisaeidae > Lycocorax > Lycocorax pyrrhopterus. Next base: position 17,025,693 of record JACSVZ010000007.1, on the reverse strand, counting down.
AATTAGAATGCAGTATTAATGGTGTACTGGTTTAGGAAGAAGAAAGTCTTCCAGTGGAAAGAGGCCTGCTTATGTGACCCACCATCTAGACAGCCTAATTTGGGCAGATCCATTGCTCTTTTCTTGCTGTATCCTCCAGGTGAATTTCAATCAGGATCAGTGAACATTTTGCCCTTCTATGTTGTACCAAGGAAGGTGACAAAAAATTTTTAGAAATCCGACTGGTTACTTGGTTAGTCCCATTCATTCGCAAGTCCCTTGGTGATCATGGAGTCTTGCAGGATGTAATAATTCTCATAATTGAGTTTTCCAACTAAGACTGTCATGAGTATTTCCAGTCTGCTTCTTGTGCCTCAAGTCATGGACACTTAGTATCAAGATTAGTATCAAGACAAAAGCCTAAGAAAGATTTTATGCTTTTTATGGTAAGAGAGACCTTGTGTTTCTTATGCGTGGATAGAGAGGGAAGAGTTTATTTAACTGGAACAGTTCACAGGTCTGTGGTTGAGAGATGTTCACTTTTCTGGTCACTAAAACATAGGAGCTGCCTTTGCAGGCAGTGGCAAAGGCGTACACAGGTTTGTGTAGCAACTAAAAGGTTATTTTTCTGTGCCTTTGAGTTTCAAGGATTTTGAAACACGTTCAAACACTTTCTGAAGTTTCATCTTTCATTGAATCCCTTAATCCCTCCAAGCTTGGCACCATTTCTCACTCATGTTTATATTTTAATCTCAAGTTTCTCGCTTGAGAGCTATATTGTTTAAACCTGAGGCTGTCAGTGATGGTGCATCTGGGAGTTTTGTTACAGATTTTCCATCAGCTTCTCACAATTTGGGGTGTGTGGGTGGGGGGGGGGGGGGGTGTGATTGTTCAGGGAGGATGCGCATGAACTCTGCATGAGGCTGATCACAGTCATGGTAGCTCATTTTAGCTTTGCATGTTTTGTCACTGGGCCTGAATGCTCATGAGCTAACGTACAAGGTAGTACCAAGAAACTCTCCAGCCTGTTACAGCCCTCTGGGCATTATCCACTGCTGTCTTTTCAGGTGGGCAGTGATGAAGTCCCAACAAGAAGTCCAAGGTCAATCAAGAGGGACCTCACAGCCTGGTTGAAGGATCTGGAGCACAAATGGTGTTCTCCTCTATCCTGCCAGTTGCAGGGAATGACGGGGGTAGAAACAGGAAAATCACACACATGCCTGCAGCCTCAGCTGGCTCTGAGCCTGCTGTTACCAGCAGAATTTTTGATCACAGGTCAGTTTACATGACACTGAGCTTTCTGGCAACAGACAGAAAAATGGGATCTTTGCTCAGGAGTTAGCAGGTAATCCAGATTTGAAGACGGGGAGGGGATAAAACTGGGATCAGTAGGGATATGCCTGGGGACAGCACACCACAATTTCTGCTGGTTTTCTTTTCCAGCCACCAAAATATGTCCAAGCATGCTGCCTGGCCCCACTAGGACCAAGAATCATCCTTTCTCAAGGACCATGCTTGAGGCATGCAATGTCTCCAGAACTTGCCTAGCACAGAGGGCTTCAGCCAAACTTGCCACAGGGCAAACTGCTCCTCAGGCCAGGTTGCTCAGGGCCCCGTCCAACCTAGCCTCGAACACTTCCAGGGATGGGAGCATGGACTTTACAACAAGGGGTATTCAAGCTTACAAAGCTACAGAATCTACAATGTGTAAAGAAAGGTATAGCTTTGTTCAGACTTACCTAAAGCCCCATTTAATGCATTATACCCTTCTAGGCTCTGGTGAGTAAGAACAAAAAATTTGGCCTCCACTTAAGAATGATTAAATATATTGTTCTAAGACACAGACAGATTTGTTAAACCAAGAAACCTATTGTGAGTACACGTCTCTAAATCAGCCGTTCATATTGTCCCACACTTTTTAAACAGAAAAGTGAAAACATTTTCAGGGAGGATCATATGATGAGTAGCACCAAATGCATACAGATGATGATCCCCAGGTCAGAATAAATATGAGATTCTTTACCTTTGGATCCTTGCTTTACTTGCTTTTACCCGAGATCCTTACTTTCATGTAGAGGTTGTAGTGAGGTGGGTGTCCAGTCTCTTCTCCCAAGAAACAAGTGACAGGACGAGAGGAAATGACCTCAAGTTGCACCACGGGAAGTTTATATTGGATATTAGGAAAAATTTCTTCTATGAGATTTTCTTCACTGGCTGTCAAGAATTGAACAGGTTGCCCAGGTATGTGGTTGTATCACCACCCCTGGAGGTATTTATAAGAGCTGTAGATGTGGTGTTTAGGGACATGGTTTAATGCTGGACTTGGCAGTGCTGGGTTAACAGTTGGACTTGATGATCTTAGAGGTCTTTTCCAGCCTAAATAATTCTATGATCTCCTGTGCAGATAGACCTCTTCATGAGTATTGGCCATCTAGACTTCTGAGAGAAATAGGCACTTTTATTTTGCCTTTTTATGGGCCTTGTAAATTAAGAGATGAAAGGTATTTTCAAATGGTGATAATTTTTACAGCACTAAGTTGATCTCTCCTACTGTTTCTAACCCTTGAGCTGTCTCAGATTGATCAACCCTATTGTTTCCTAACTCCTCTGACCTTAGTCTGTAGGGGAATTCCCATCATATTTCAAAGGTCAAGGACACACCCTTGATTTTTCTTCCCTTTAAAAAGATAACAGAAGGTTGTGCAAAGCATTTTGACCCTCATTTCTGGTGACATGAGAAAAATGGCTGTCACTCCACCTGATACTCCTTAGCAGGGATATACATACATATTTTTGTTTATTGGAGCAGCTGCCCACTCACAGCATCTAAAACTGGGAGGGCTAATGTAGTTAAAAGAAGAGTGGGATCTAAAAGCAGAACCATTTCACATCCCAGTGAACTGGATTTTGGGTTAAGAGACCAGTGCCTGTGGGAAGTCTATGGCCCTGCTTCCTTTCTGTCAAGGAGAAGGCAAGAGAGAAAACAAGTTCTCCCATAATGTAGTAAATCCAATTTCTTGAGTTAAAAAGTACACAAAGTCTTTTTCAGCAAAGCATCCTTTTCTGTAGAAAAGTCAAACCCATGCTGTTGGGCTGGCTGGAGAACCAAAGCTTCCTTTCCAATCCATCTCCAGCTACAAATGTAAGCAGCTGTTGCCAGACAAACTCAAAAAGCTCAAGTGCTGCCTATTCTTCATCACCAAGGCTGTAGTCAGGCTTTGTTTTTTCTCAGTGTTTCTTTCTGTCACCAGTTTAAGTTCTAATACTAAAAATATTCAACACTGTCATCTCACAAAATTTCTCAGAGCAGAAAATGTGCAGCGTGTGAATCTTTAAGATACAGTGATCATCCCACATAAAGCCAAAGAGAACATCAGTGGTTTCATCATTCTCCAGCCCCACCCTGTCTGGTGCAGACAGTCTTTAGGATGCAAGGGAATGGTATCTAAGAAGAGGCCTGGGAACTTATTCTATGATGTAGCCTCATTTATACACGTTCCTATTGTTTTTCACTTATGGACTCTCCTGTCTGTAGTCAGTAGCACTGTTTCTGTGTGGGATTACACAAAAAAAAAAAGTGAAAAACCTCTACATTTTCGGGGGATAGAAAACTTGTAGGAGTAGCTGCTACATAAGTCAGCAAAAGCCTGGGTAAATGGTGAGTGTGGCATGATTCTTATTTAGAGGATTTGCATGTGTAGGGGTGAAGATGTGGTGCAGTGTGTTCATGACATCCTCTGCTGTGATTGACCTTGAATTGTTTGGTGTTGGTGAGTTCTTGATGGAGGCAACAGGGTTAATCAAGTTCCTCTGCTTCTGTATCTGAAAGAAAAGAAACTAGATTAGTATTTATGGTATTATCATCCCCACACTTTCCACATCATAGAAGTCAAAGTCTCGGGTCACTCTTATGACGGTGAGCGGTAAAAAATAATACCAGGTTATAAACTAGGAAATATCAGATGAAGCCAATTTAATAGACTGTGAACAAAGTCCACTTTTGCCAGTCAAAATCAGAGATGGATCTGAATCAGAGACATCTCACTCTGGAATTTTTCAGTGTCCATTTGCACACCTCAGCAGTACTTCTCCAATCAGTCTGAAAAGCTCTGTGATTGGCAATTTTATTAAATACTGTGAAAGATGCTGCCATGGACTAATCCAATGATAACTTCTTTTTGCTGATCTCAAGAGTTTAGTCAGTTTTATTTAAATCTGCAGGCCTTTGTTCATGAGCTGAGCACCAAGGCTCAGGTACTTCTGTGCAAAACCAAGTACACAGCATGGACTGGGGCTGACTTGAGAATTCACAAGTGCAAAAGCATGTCTGTAAGACTATATCAAAAGAGAAGTCTTTTCCCACATCCTTGAGAAATGAGAATATTGTTTAAATATCTTCATGGAGTGGAAAGGAGAGGAAATCTCTTTTTTATGGCTCATTTCTTAGGGTTACACCTATACCTGTACATTTTTTTCATACAGCCTTTGAGTTCACTTCTGTACAGTGTAGTAACTCCTTATTTATACAGTTATTGATGTTTACAAGGTTATGAACAATTTCCTGTCTGGATTATCCCACAGTTTATATGCTGCTTTATCAATGCAAAAGCCACATTGCAGGAAATCAGACTGTTGCTCTGGACAAGGTGATAAGCTGTTGCACAACCTTTTGTGTTTGGTCTCACACACTGTGAACTGAGTTTCTGGAAAGATCTTTCTGCAATGGAACTGCCACAGTATATATGCATTTTCCCCACTGGTGGAAGAAAATTCCATCATTCTACCATTTCAAAAGAAATGTGAAGAGAGAAAGATAGAAGAAAGGTAAGCAGAGAAGGAAATTAAAAAAGAAGCATGGAGTAGAGAGATTAGTCAGTTGAGACAGAGCAAGGAGAGTGCAGTGGGAGAAGGAAGGAGGGTCCTCTAAGGCTAAGGCTTTACCAAAAGGGAGCCTGTAGGCTTTAGTCACGTTTGTCAGCCATCATCTTGTGTAACAAGAGGTAATTCTCCTGGGACAGTGTGCTGTTCTGAAATGGCTGGCTGGGACACTGCACCCGGATGGCCCTCGACCAGCTCCATTAGCAGCATTTCTTGGCATGGCCCCTATTGTGCTGGAGAGGTAAAATGTGGCACTCCCTCTGAGTCACCTCTCCTTGCATTCACACCATGCAACATCACCTTGCATCAGAGCTGCTTCTGCCTGCAGCCATGTCACACCACTAGTGTGAGATGCACGTGGCACTAGCATGGTGAAGCTCATGAGGCACCCCATCAGCACATAATGGAGCAAAGAAATGCCTCCACTTGAAGTGATATGTGCCTAAATTTTTTGCTCTTGCCGTTTATGCAGGCATCCTCAAAAGACTACCAATTAAGATGGAGCTCTGGGACACAAAAATATTTCAGTCTACTCTGATCAAAACTATTCCTAATTTAAATTTTTTGAAAGTATTATATTATGTTGGATGTATGCTTTTCATTCACCAATTCATTCTCACTACCTCTGGTGTCTCTGATCTGTTGCTTCTAATCATGCCAAGCATCCTATCCATGGATCCTATTCAAATTTCTTAATGATCATTTCAGACCTAAAAGCAGCTGCATCTGGACTAGAACCCAGCAGGTTTTTGTGGGTCTAAGAGGCACAGTGCTCAAGCAGACAGAGATGCCACCTGGCCTCAGGTGAGTGCTGTTCTTTTTCTAATACGCACAGTGGTTTGCTGCATGACTTTAATCCAGTTACTTTTATGCACCCTGGTCTTTGCCAGATGCAGACAGTGAAAACACCACCTCCTGAGCTTTGAGAGCGCTGAACAAAATTTGATAGACCTTCTTACATGCTAAGGTCACAAAAGAAGGCGTGAGACTCTCCTTAGTTAAGTGCTTAGACAGCAGGTTTGCTTAGGTGGTCCATTAAGTCACAATTGCATAAATCAACACTGTTAGACAAAGAGGAAAAAACCAATACAGGATAAACTTTCTGTACTTGAGAATGTTTCTCCCCCCCGTCTCTGTGCTATGCTATGCTATATATTATCACTGTCATCAAAAGGGGTGTGTATAAGAACTTGAAAAACCAAACCAGCCTGTCTCTAAGGTGTTCCATATATCACAGTCCTGCAGGTGGCTTTATTCCTGAAGTGCTGGGCTGTGCTGCTGTTGAAGCCTCCTGCTCCCCCTTGCTCCCAAGACCTACTTCTGGACTTAAATGCTGCATCAGGAGTAATCACCTACCTAAAAGTAAGCTCCGTTTCTTTACTGAAGTCATTGTGTATAAAAGAGCTGTAGACTGCCAAAATGGTTTTGCTGTGATGATTTTATCAGGCACTCAACTGAGGTACTGCCTGCCATTCTCATTTCTGCATCACCGGTTTTCTCAACGATAAACAACTGACTTTGCTTCAATGAATTAATGGTGGAGACAAGCACGAGCCTCAACACCTTTTAATAAATTAGCAATCTCAGCCTGTATCACTAAATCAAGAGAGATTGTTTGTAACGCGAAAGCTAATTTATATATTCTGTGAACACAGCACCAGACGAGCAAGACTGAGAGCTGTAAAGCTCTCCTGTTATTTGAAAACAACATGCCTGACTCTTCCACTTTCTGTGTCTCCTAAGTGTATTTAAGCAGATATGTGCATACACAAACAGCACCAGTTAATGGTAAGATACTATTCGATGTGACCCAAACCAGTATCCTCTTTGCATAAAATGCATGAAAATATATCATCTTTGCTAATAATACTAATAATTACCATTAATTTCTGGAACATCCAGAGCTCTATATGGGATGTTCCAGAAATTAATGGTAATTATTAATGTATTTGCATATGGATAAAACAGGATTTTTTCTTCCCAAATAGCTTTTGCTGCCTGTAAGGCATGTGGTCAAACCTGCTGAGAGGATTTGAAGCTGGCAGCTTTACCCCACACCTGTGGGCTCAAATCTAGTCCTCTGTAGGGACTGAGGTTGCCATTCCACTTCACAAACAGTTTCCCAGCTTGGAGAAATAAGTTATCCTCACAATAACTACAAAATCAAGCCCATGCCTAGTTCTAAGTTATTTTCTTTTTAAATCCAGTGACTTTTTTTTACACCCTTTGCTTGTAACAGTTCACCCATCTTCCCAGATATTATTTCACCTTGAGAATATCTATTTTCCAAGGTTCATGGATTCTGGGTTTCATTCCAGACATTTATTTGTGGGAAATCTTATATATTGGGAGGCAGGTATAGAGAGTGAATGAGATACTTTGAGCCGGTTGTCTTTGCAATCATTGTTAAATTGTGTCTCTCCAGTGATCTGTGGAGATACTCTATTCTCTCCAAGATGGCAATTGGCTTTCAGCTGTTTATTTCTGCCCACTGAGTTGGCAGCACCACACAATACACCACTGCAGCTATATGAGTACAAGTGTGGGATTTAGTTCCTAAAATGCTCTGCAACTTGGTAATGAAAGCAGTGACCAGGTCAATACACACTAATCTGGCAAGAGCAAGGATTCTGAAAGGTGCCAGAGAAAATGCATCTGTAATAATGCATGAGTTGCCCACTGCAGAATTGCCAATGGTAAGAGAACAATGCTCTGTGCATTGGAAACCCTGTACTTTACCAGGCCTTGCATTTCCTGTGGGGAATCTCAACTCTGTTTGAAGGAATTCATTCCAAATGTTCTGGTGTCAGATCAGATCCCTGTTCAGAAGCTTAAGTACTGCTTGTTAGAAATGTTCAAATTCCTAAATAGTCCTGATACTCTTCTCTGTACTCAGGCTGAATCATTCAAGAGGCTCTGAAAAGGGAGGCAGTACAACCAACTCATGTTAATGAACCAAACTTTTGGTCAGAACTGGGAAAAAATTATGGGTGCATGCAACATTTTTCTCTTCCAAAGCTACCTTTGTTCTTTTACATGACAACACTGCTGATCTTATGGAAAAGACCTTACATGCCGAGACACAGTTTGAGTAATAACAGTAATTTCCTCATGGCTTCTGGTGGTGCTAATCCAACTACTGATCATGTAGTGTTTTGTTTCTGTATCGCTAAGTTTGACATATGAGGTTGAATATAAATCTTCTTGCTTCAACTAAATGGTTGTATTTAAAAGCCCTGCAGGAATTGTTGGGTTTTTTTTTTAATCATATTGTTTTAATATTAGTTTTCATTCCATCTTAGAATACAATTCAAAATTTCATTTGAAATTACAGAAATCACAGAAAATAGTTTGTCCTAAAATTTAAACATGCATTTTAAATACCTGATAGGATTTATTCGAAGTTAAATTTGGATCACTTAGGTGAGTTGCTTTGATTTTTATTAAAGATTTGCCTTCTTCCACTTTTTTAAACAAACATACAAAAAAACCCCAAATACAAACCCCACAACACCGAAATTGAAATTATCCCTAGGGAACTTGTGATATCAGCAGATCAGCAATTGCCAAAGGCAAAGCAGCCCATCTGAGGCATTTCAGCAATTTCTAACTTTACTGTTACTTGTTTTCGCTGTAAGGTCTGTGATGCAACAGCTGCACAGCTCTGACTTCATCCAGGTGAACAGCAGTGCAACAACTACACCCCAGAAAGTATGCTAAATTGAACTCCACGTGTAGCTGAGTGGAAGCTCCCTCAGCTCGTAAGAGACGCAGCATTACACAAGAATCGGGTCAGATGCCTCTTGCTAAGCAAAGATGAGCTGAGGAAATAATGAGCCTTTTCTGACCAAGGAAGGAGCTATGCTTCTTCCTCCACATGTTTTCTATTGCTCAATTCCTGATGCTTTTAGGCTTTCTAGGAGTCCTTTATGATTACAGTAATATCTCTCCTGAATCAAATTTAAACCAACCTGGGAATTCCTTTATCATTTCCTCCACAGTAGCCTAGAAGTACATATGACATGTTGAGTACACACAGATAAAGCCACTACAGCAGTGCCACCAGCATTGCATGGGCAGCCCTTGAACAGAAGAGTACTTTGCTGTGAAGCCAGAGAAGAATGTAGGTCAGCATAATAACATTCTACCTACACTTTCCTCTGGTGACAGTAATAGGCTTAAGGACTGTGATCCTGATGCCTTTTGAAAACCTGTTTTGTACTTGGTAGAAACAAAATAGAAGCTCAATTAAAAGACATGAAACTCTGGTGGCAAAACTGCCTAGAAAGAAACAGATGAAGACCACTGATTTACAGGCTATTGCTGGGCTCAGCTTCTCTTCTAGAAAACACACTGGTATTTTAATGTATGAGCCCAAAGCCAGTTTCTAAAATATTTTCTGCAAAAATATAAAATAGTTCTGGCACACTTCATCAGAGACAGGACTCTAGCCTTAGAAAGACTGTCATCTGGGGCACTGCAGCCACCCCCATGTTCCCATGGGATGAAATACAGGGTAAGTTTGCCTTTCCATTCCCACGTTGGTAATTTTAATGCTTTTGTTTTCTGGCTATCAGAATAGATCAACATTTATATTTGGGGGTATTTTTTTTTCTAATACAAAGTGGAGGACGTTAACATTTGTGACAATGAAAATATTGTGTAGTTTTTCATCCCTTCTCTTTGTTTTCCAGCACTTGTTGAAATGAGGAAAATCAGCTTAAAAGGCTGGAACAGGAGAGGTCTGAATTCTATGCTTTCTTCTCCACCCTCAGCTATTCACCATCATCCTGCCAAGTGTTTTCCCCCACACACATCAAGCTGTACTTTTAGGCACAGTTCTGGAATATTCCTGTCACAGGGGGACGTACTGGCCCTTAATGTTCTTCTATGGTGGTATGAAATTTTACCTGCCCCTTGCTTTTTCTCTAAAAAAAGCCCTGAGATCTTTCACAGACCCTTTGGCTTTGGCTGATCTTTCCCTCCTCAGTGGCATAATACCTTGATCACGTTCATCATTTACAAGACAGCAAAGCTCCCTGAATTCTTTACTCATATTGATATGAGATATAAAAGATATGAGCACATGTGAAGGTGAGGTCTCGGTGTCAGCACCTTTAAAGTGCTCATCAAACACAACAGTACTACAAGGGGCTTTGAAATATTTTAAAAGAATGATCTGAGTCTTTCCAAAACCAAAGCAAAGACAGAAACTGGACCGGATGAGTGCTGTTCCATGATGGAAACATGTCATGTCATTTATATGACAGTACAAATACTGCCAGAGAATATATTTATCAAGATCAGATCGAAGTTTCAAGCCCAATGGACAAAGTATTTCAAGGTTATTCACTGCACCTGTGGATTGGCAGAATAAATACTTCTGGTTTTCTTTCATATTACCTTTAGATAGAAGAATAAGGAGCAATCCAACACTCTTGTGGATAGAAAAGCAATGCCATGAACTTTTCACTTGGCTGCGTATGGAAACACAGATACAGGGAAAGGGTCTGGACTGTGGCAGCTCACAGGGCAGCCCCTGAAACACAGGGCTTGATTCATGCCCAACCCCACAGGGATGCTCATCTCCTCTAAATCTGTCTAGCTGAGGATGTTATGATATTCTGGTTTTCCTAAGGGAGGCTGGAGGCTGTTGGCAGAGGATTAAAAAAAGAAGAAAAAACATAAGTATGCCTGATTCAGAAAGGGGTCGATTCAGCCTTCTGCTTTTCTTGAGCAGCCTGTGAAGTTGGGGTCCCTGTAGAGCTAAAGCCTAATTTTGAAGCTTTTTTTTTTTTTCCCCTGGCAGAAGGCCTGTGAGCCTGGTGCTCCCAGCACTCCCATTCTCCCCCACAGAAGCCTTCAGACCCTGACATAGCCAGGTGTGTTCAGTCTGCAGGGCTTATAAAGCTCATCCAGTGTCAAGCTCATCTGATTTTCCTTTTAAATGAGGAGGTGAATGAAATCTGAGATTCAAATATCCTCAAGGTATGGGTCTCAAAAGTCAGACCCAGAGCTTCTGCCCACCTCTTGGCTTTGCTACAATGTCGTAGTAGCATCCAAGGGTTTAAAACGCAGCATGCAGTATTACATTAATTCTGTATGTGCATACATATGAAGATATTTATAGCATGGGAATGATTCATGAAAGCAACCACAAATTCCTCTGTAAACATTTAGGAGTTGTAATTAAAGTAATTAGAAGTATTAATTACTTTACAGAAGCCATGTAGGATGCAAGATCCATATTACAGTTATTCTGTCACAATTTCAAGCCCTTTGAATTAAATTTACTCTGGAAACTCCTCCAGCCTATTTGCATCATTTTGCACTCTGAACTCGCTGTCTAGACAGACACTCTTCACTTGACTTGCAGTGCTATCATAACCCATTTTGAATTACAATTTCATATAAGCAATGCCTAAAATCAAATGTTCTGGATTCGTTTGAAACTTACATAGTGAATAATGGATGGCTGGACTAAGAAACTGTGAAATGCAGGTCAAGTATAAGATGCTGTGAGATGTGAAAATGAACTAAACATTTTCAGATTTCTTTACACTACTTTCATTCACATCCTCGATGGCCTTTCTTTTGCTATTTACTGTTCTGCAACTGCCCCACTCAAGTGATGTAATAAATATTACAGATAATATATTCAAAATTAATTTAGAATCCTTGAAGCTTCTAAAGCAATAATTCCTTAAGTCGTGTATTCCTGTACCTGCCTAAGAATCAAAACTGAGAGATATTACTAGTCATCCTTAAAAAGTTAAAAGTACAATAACAAAAGCCTGTGTTTTGATTCTAGGAAAAGAAAAAAAGTGCTTGAGTCACAAATTATGCTTGTTAGCTGCAGCATATATACCATACCAGGCCTAGATTTTATACCAGTAACGTAAGTTAAAATAAGTTTTTCTAGGCAAAAAAGAAAAAAGGTTTATTGCAAATATATACTTATGTCTACACATTTTCCCAGTAACTGTATTTCTGAGGAGAGAAGCCAGTTAAAAAATTTGGAATTTAATTGGCTAAGTACTTTTAGGCTATAATTGTCTGGCAGGGTTACTTGGAAGCTCTTTGTTCAGTGATGTGTGTTGAGAGTGATACATTTTTCATGTTCTAATCTAACAAAAAAAATATTCCCTATGATGACATTAACATTATTTTAGATTAAATGAGTGAAAGAACTTGAGGGAAATATATGAAAAATTGTAATAAATTATTGTAAGTTATCTATCTGCCATAAAGTGTAGCTAGGTGGCTTTGACTGAGTACTTTCCCATGTAAGAGTCAAGTTATTTCAGTCTAGGAATACATGACTGCTTTTTATTACAGAGTTCTAAATTCTCACAAATTCTGTACTTTGACCTTCTTAAAAAATTTATTGCAGTTTTAAGAGGAAGCTTTTCTTTTTATGTTCAGGTGAAAGCACTTTCTCTTGAAATATCTCACACAAAATGAAGTACAAAAGGCTGTACAACAGAAAGCAGAAAAATGCAAAACACAGGGCTTGATGTGCTCTGGAGGAATAAGGGAGGAAGACTGCAGTCAGGAGAAAGCAAAGGGATTAGTTTTGCTTGAAATATGTTTATGTGAATTTTTCATTGCAGTTTTTCTTTCTTGTCAAATATGTTACGGATTCTAATTCCTTCTGGACATCCATCCACCCAGAATATTGGAGTGAGCACAACGTCTCTGCGTGGTTGCAGTTCTGCTGTGACCAGTACAAACCAGATGCCAAGTGCATTTCCTTTTCCCACTTTAATATCAATGGCTGGTAGTTATGCAACATGACCCAGGAATAGCTCGTGGATGCTGCAGGCCTGTGTGGAGAATACTTGTATTTCATCTTACAGAATAACAGGATGCATGGTTAGTGTTCCAGAAATCAAACTCAAAACATAAAGCACTGCATTTCTGTGTGAGTTTAACAGAAAATGTGGGATCCACATTCCCAAGCACTGATAAAAGGTAAAATACAGAGGCCACTTAGATACTACATGAGGAGTACTCAGAAACAGGGCAGGCACACAACAATCTCACTGCAAGCTTTGGCCTCACAATCACACACAGTCCAGGCTCATCTTTGTGATCCAGTCAAATCTCCAAAGGGACACAAGCTCTGCTCTCTCCTTTGGTTTTTCTACTCAAAGTGGTCAACCTGAATGCTCCAAGGGAGGTTTTAATTCTGACAGGATATAGAAAGACACAACATATTGTTCTTCCTGTAACTCAAAGTAGTGAAGATTGGTCTGCTTCTTAAAGAAGAAATTTTGTTTGATGGTGTTACTGTGCATACTGCACTGATAATCCACCTCATTACTAGTATGCTTAATGATGCACTTGAATGGAAACACTTTTAATTTACTATTTTCAACCTTGTCTTGGAAGATTTATTACTGCTTAAATGAGCTAAGATTCAAAAACTAAGCTATTGATAGGTCAGCGTAAGTGAAATAGAAGTGCAATTGCTGCTGCAGATACCGTTTCTTGCTATTCACTCCTGCCAAAAATCAATTAGTGTGCATGCCAAGCTTTGGCAATTCTACCCCGCTCCACTGTGGTGATACGAACAAAAGAGTTTCCATTAAGCAGGGAATTTCAGAAGGTCATTTCCCTATGCCCTAGCAGTGAGAATCTGAAGAGCATTTTAGCTGCTCAAAGCCCTCAACGGCTCAAGCCTTCTCTGGCTTAGGGGAATATTTGACCAAACTGGAGTTTTATGACTACTGGAAAAGGATTAAAGGCTTAGGCATGCAAGTCCTGGAGGATCTCGTGGGAGCTGACACTGCCAGCGGCTCCCAGTGGTGAGCATCTGCTTAGTCACAATGTGCTGGAATTTATCCATCCCTCACTGGTCCACTACCCACCTTTGAACTGCCCAGTGGGGAGTGGAGGTTGGCAAGGCAGAATGAGCAGCAGAGGGTGACCTGGGTACACAGTGAACAGGGAGGGGCAGGCTGAAGCTGAAACAGGATCATTGACAGACTGGGAAGACCAGAGGCAAAGCAGTAAGAAAATATGTGGGTAAGCTTTATCAAAATGCAGCAGGGTTGTGCAGTGACTGAGACTGTTGTCAATAGGACAGGTAGGACTGGGAGAGGTGAGCAAGACTAGAGACTGTCACAAGAACAAAACAACCCTGTGTTTAGGTTGGCACTGCTCTGCTGTGGGACTGACCATCATCACTTTCTTCCACCCAGTCAGTGTTCATGTAGCATGTCAGAGAGGCCATTCTGAAGGCAATTATTAGACGTAGGAGATAAGGATGTTGTTAAGGGAATTAAAGAATGCAGAGCTGTGAAGAAAATCTCATTAAGAAAATTAACTTTTTATAGTCAGTAGAAAGATTGGACACTTGGCAGTAAACAAACTACAACAGCTCATGAATACCCACCTCATGAATAAAATAAGGCCTGTGAGGAAAGACAGTCCAGCAATGCCAGACCTTACTGCAACATAATCAATGGACCAAACCATGGCTGCACAAGCGGGCTTAATTCTAGCTTTTCCCAGTTTTGTATGCCACACTCACAACATGAGTGAAGCTCCTTGAATGCAGATTTGTATATGAAGGCATTTATTAATGTTTTGTGAATGTAATTGCTCCTTTAAAAGGTGATACTGTCCTGATAATGTAGACAAGTTCCAGCCCTGTGAAGATCCGATTTCCAGCAGTAGGGATGATTTTTACTTAGGGAAAGGAGGGAGGGAAGACTGCGGGAGTAGTTTTCAAGGGACAAGGAGCTGAATGAGAAAGAACTAATCTAACTGTAAAGACAGGGAGAGAAACTGTGATATAGAGGACAGCAAAAATGAAGTGCCAAGGGACCAGAGGGCAAAGAAACAAAACACATGAACCATAAGAACAGAGACATACAGACAGAATGCAAAGGGTAAGAAAAATACCCCAAAAGTTAAAAATAAAAAAAAACCCCTAAAACACAGACATAGTCACATTGGGAAGAATAAAGCATTTTTGCAGCAAATAAGATGAAAAACTATTTTGTGGTTTTGCAGCCTGCATTTTCTACATCTATTCTGAGGTATATTCACAAGCACTGATGCAGGAGACCAGGACTTAGATTTCAGTCCAGAAGTTATTCTTGTGAAGAAAATAACTGAACATTGGGTATATTCTTCCCTTTGAGGTATTTCCTTTTTTACTGATGCAGACGTAACAAAGCCATCAAGCAAGGACTGTAAGTAAAATTGTTTGTACATAATAAGCTCCATTTAACAGGAAACATTGTATTCAAACATCAGCAGTATGTAGCAGATGAAAAGATTTCTAAAAATTAAATAAAGTTCCTTTTTTTCTTCTTTAATGTTCTTTAATGCTGAGGCAGTTTTGACTTTCTAGAAGCACAGCACTAAGCCAAGAAATCATTGAGCTGCACATTAACGGAGGGCTGCATTTGATCCATGGACCCCACATGCCAAATTTCCCATGTCTGCACGTGAAGCATTTTGAACAGAACATTGAGAAAAAACATATGTTTGGTTGTGCAGCAATACATAGAGTTGCATGATAATTATTCACTTAGAATCATAGAATCATAGACCGGTTAGGGTTGGATGGGGCCTTAGAGATTGCCCTGTTCCACCCACTGCCATGGGCAGGGATGCCCTTCGCTGGATCAGCTTTCTCAGAGCCCCAGTACTTTGGCACGCATAAGAAAACATCTACTAAATAGCTGTCTTCTTCCTGAATTCCTGAAGACTTACAGAATTCTCATTTGTGGGAATTTGTAAGGGATCTGCTCCTTTCTCCTGAAGAAAACAGTGACATTCTGAAATGGGAAGACAGGGGACAAGGCATTTTTTGTGTTGTTAAATCAGAAGCTCTGGCAAAGATGTGAGGACAAAGGAAGAAAAATGATGAAAGACATATGAAAAATTGAGCAGAGCTCTCTGGTGAGTTAACAGGCAGCAATGTCCCTCATTTCATTTCACTTCTGCTCCACTTTTCATAACTATCCTGAAAACCTGGGAGTTGGGGGGAATGATTGGGTAGGTGGTTATTTTCTTCATGTTTTTTCTATAGATCATGAGATAGTACCTGGTCTCCTTCACTTATAAAATATCCATAGGCTAAGTGTAAAGTAGTACAGAGTTGTAACTACTGATGACAACAAAATTAGCACATTTTATCTCAGTTAAGAATTTTACACTATGTTTGCAAACCAATCCCCCCAAAATTATTCTTTTTGCTGTACCAGTAACACTGATGGTTTCTTCTGAACTGTGATAACCACTGTAATTCTTGTATCTTTCAAACAGTGGAAGGCATCCTCCAGGGCACATGGAAAAGTTTAAAGCTGTTGTTTTAAAGCCTCAAGAGCAATTTAACAGGAAGAGAGGAACTCTCTGCCTGTAAAGAACATGGTGAATCATGTACTGTTCTGCTGTCCTAAAGTCCACATAAAAAACTTCTCTAATGTGACTTCTGCTACTACTTTGTCTGTTGTTTCTTTTCTGGTTTTCCCCAGCAGTTACCATTATAAAACTGGCATTTTGGAACTAGTGGACAGAAGGCTGGTGTACGAGTTTGGAAAGCATGCCCATGGATGGCAGGAGAACAAGATGAGAACTGCCTGGTGCTTCCTTCTCAGCACGGAACGTGCTGCAGCCTGAATTACACAGCTGGAATGGATACTTGAGGGAGAGTTTTTCTGCTCCCTCTCTCCCCTCTACCAGTCTGGTTGAACTCATTACAGTCTGCTTCAAGACACAGACTAAAGCAACAAAAACAGCACTTGAATTTCGGAGTTGTCTTCTCCTTTGTGATTTCTGCCGAGCATTGTCTCCTCATACCTCTTTACTGCTCTTCAGGAGATTAGGATTAATGTTGATATTTAAAAACTACCTGCCTCTCTCTGTCTTAGGCAGTATTTCCACTGGGAAGCATTAAATTCTGCCCCATTTCACTGCCTTTTAAAAGAAATTATTTAGGTACATTTCCCAGTTAGGTTCTTGTACTTTGGAGTAACACAGAAAACTTTCTTTCACTTCATAAGAAAAAGCTTTTCTGATCCGTTGTACCCTAAACCATTGCATTTCTCAGATATGCTAGAATTCAGTATGTCATCCAAAATGAACAATTCAATCCTCTATTTGTCTGGATTGAATATGTCCAGCCAACCATGTTAACAAATAAAAAATACTCTATTCTGAATTATTTATCAAGCAGCTACCTTCCTTACCTATTAATCTCTTCTATGCAAATTCATTACTCCATATATACGTGGTATATTTAGGTTTTTGAGCAAAAAAAGCGTTCACTGCAATTATTTATCAATCTTCTTTGCTGAGTTGCAATTGCTCACATGATACCAATTCTGTTACATGGCAGAATGAGTGTAATTTTTATTACAAAGAATTTTCAGAGAAAATTCAAGTTCACTTTCTACAACTTCTCATGCATGTAAATTTGAATTTTCTTCTACTAATCCTCTTGAAGGTGAATTCGAGTAACCTTTGCATTTGGAAGAAGCAGTTCTGGAAAGGGTATAAGCATTTGCTGAAGTAGATTAATTTTGAAATGCAAATTATTATTTGTGGCAAAGTTTCTCTGGAACTTTTGCCCACATCTATGCAACCATAGTTTTAATTCTTCAAAGCAGCCTATGACATACAGTTTTACATATACCAGTAACAATTAATGTACAGTAAGTGCTCTCAGCTGCTCCCTACCTAAGCTTCACAATAAGTAAATTGGTTAGAATGAAAGATGATATATGAAAATTCAATTGTGTTTTTTGAAAGCATCACAGCTGTTTGGTAGTTTTTATGGACACTGGTTTTTACACACTACAAATTAAAACAACAGCTGTAAATCCATCAACAATTTTAGGCTAACCACAGGTGGCTTTCAGGGCTCTGATCTTGCTTTCCAGTGGACTTCTTTGCAGCGTGTTATTCCACATAACCTCAGTTCATTGCTGAGTTCCTTTGTTCTTTAGCCCTAAAAGTCTTGTTCTTGAAAATCAGAAGACTATGGCCATGCCTACAATAAGTTTTGTTTTTTACAGAAAGCATTTGGTTTGAGAACTGGAATTACCAAATTGACTGCTGCTGCAATAGCATTTTAGGCTGGTACCATATTACACAGGGTTAGTGGGCAATGGCCAGGATGGCTCTTACTGACGGTACACCTGCATCCTGTCCTGGCTTCATCTCTACCCACCAAATGTTACAAAACTCATATTAGAGAAGTAAGGGGGATGTAGGGAGCAAGAGGTAGAAAGAATGGGGGGGCAGGAGGGAATGACACCACAATGTGTTCATCTCTTACCTTTCGTGTCCCTTTCTGTGTGGATTTGGGAACCAAGTGCCATCCTGTGTACCCCATGGTCCTCTGAGTGCCCTTCTTCACAGCCCAGGGACCCCCATGTACACTTTTGTTCACTTTTCATCCCTCAGATCACTTTCTGTGCAGACCTAGAGCCAGCAACAGCTCTCTGTCCTGGAACCCTCTTTTGTGGGGAGCAGTAGCTGGACATTTTCCATTTTGGAACTATGTTTGGTTTGATTTGGTGCCAGGGTACATTTAATTTGATAGGCAAGTGCATCGCCCCATCTAGTGGTGCTATGGAACAGGGACAGCAGGAATGTAAAGGCCAGCAAGGTCTGTCTGTCCTGACGAATTTTGTGTGGTAGCAGTGCCTGGGCGTTATCAGTCTTGGAGCTGGGGTCTGCCGAGAGTAAATAATGTGGTAATACATTTAGGTGGGAAGGAAAAACATAGCCCCAGTGCTAGTCATGCAGTTTATAGGCTGCAAGGGGAAGGTGAAGGCAAAGTTAACAGCTTCCTGTCCGGGCAAATTTTGTGTAGGAGCAGTCACTGGAGGTTTTCAAGTTTGGAGCTACACTTGTGTTGATTTAGACAGTGTCATTGTACATTTAGTTGGCTGGGCAAGTCCACTATTTCTGAAGTTATTTTCTGAAGTGTCCCACCAACACTGGGACTATACGCCTTCCTTCCCACCCTTATACTCTTATTCTGGAGCCCAGCTCTAAAATTGTAAATGTTCAGTGGCTGCTCCCACAGTAAAGGTGACAGGACAGAAAGCTGTTGCTGGCCTTTCACTTCCACTTGTAATACCCCCAACAGCGCTTCCCCCCACACCAGGCCACACTCTGCGTGCCCCCACCCTGCCCAGAGCAAACACTTGACCCAGATATCTGGGGCTCTGCTATGGGAAACTGGGTGTGGATCCACTAAGAGAACCTTGTCTGACTGTGAGTGTGGGGTGTGCAGAGTCAGGAGGGGCACCTGTGGGGTCACTGGAGCCACCCACTGTGTAGGGGCTTCGGTCCCAGCGGTGAAAGTATCAGGAGGTGGGAGCGTGACTGCCCGAGTGGCTCCTGGCTGGTCAGACAGGAAAGTTTCCTAACAGTACATTTGGGTGGGAAGGACATCACATAACAACAGTGTTTGTGGTACAATTTATGGGCTGCAGGGCGAAGTGAAGTCCAGCATCAGCCTTCTGTCCTTCAGCCTTTTGTGTGCAGCAGTTGCTGGATGTTTTCTATTTTGGAGATGATCTCTTTCCAGAGTGATCATGTGTGATGATTTAGTTGGCAAGGAAAGTGCATGGCCCCCAGTACTGGTGGTGCCATTGACAGTCTGCAAGGAAAAGGTGCCAGCAACATCTCTCTGTCCTGGAAACTTTTGTATGCCAGCAGTCCCTGGATGTTTTCAATTTTTGAGCTGAAGTCTGCTGAGAGTAAATGACATGATAGTATATTTAGGTGGGAAGGAAAGCACATATCCCCAGAGTTGCTAGTGCAGCTTATAGACTGCATGGAGAAAGAAGGTGAGCATCAGCTTTCTGTCCTGGCATTTTTTGTGTGGGAGCAGTTGCTGGATTTCTTCAGTTTTGAGCTGGGCTTTTCCTGGAGTGGAAGTATGAGATGGCACATTTTTTGGGAAGGAGAGTGCATAGCCTCAGAGTTGGTGGTACATTTTAGAGGGTGCAACGGAAAAGTGCAAGAGAGCAAGAGCTAGCTCTTTACCTTCCCGCAGTGCCGTTCAACAGCACCACTAGATGGTGGTGTGCATCTGCCTAACAATCTAAATGTACCCTGACGCTTTTTCACTGAGCACAAGTGCAGCTCCGAAATTGAAAAAGTCAGGCAAATGCTGCCACACAAAAGGAGCCAGGACAGAAAGATGTTGGTGGCCTTCAGTTTCCCATTGCAGCCTATAAGCTGCATCACCAGCATTGGAGCTAAACATTTTCTTTCCCACCAGCAGTTCATCCTTTCAGTTCTGGATATAAACGGTGTCTCCTGGTTGAAAGCTGTGGACGGACACATCCAAAGGAAGGGAGAACCCGCTGACTGAGATACCTATGCAAAGAGGACAAAACCCACGAGAGAGAGATATAATAGATAATTTCTCGACATATCATCACCTTTCACATGCATTTGATCACTTTTTGTCACCACGATATTAATTGGATACAGTCTGCCTTACAGATTTTCAAAGTGGTTTACTCCCTCTCTAGAACATGGAGTAATCTGGATTCTCAGTAAAGCAACAGGTAATACATCTATCTAAAATCTGACAATTTGTCTTGGTAGTCTGATTCAACCTTTCTACTTATTCAATAGATTGTTTTCTCCAAGGGGTGTGCAAATCCCACTTAAACTGAAGGAAATTAGACAATCCCTGAACCATCTCTTTGATGAAATGTGGTCCATTGTCTGAAGATAAACCCTCTGGAATTCCAAACCTAAGAATTATTTCTTTTAATAAAATTTTAAAAACCTCCCTGGCTCAGCTGAAGCAGCAATGGAAAGCTTCTGGAAATCCTGAGAAAGTATCAACTATAACTAGCAGATCCTTATAACATCCACATTTAGATAACTCAGAGAAATCTATTTGCCAGTATTGCCCTGGAGCTATTCCCCCTTTTGCCCCTCCTACAGGGGTTTCAGGATTATTTGCACGGCAGATTGATTTTCTAGTGGTTGATGATTCAAAGTTCGCAGGCAGCCAACCATAATAACCACAAACTCACATTTAAAACACCCAAAAAGAGTAAATCTGTTTCTGTCATCTTGCTGACTGGTGTATCCCCAAAGCAGCGCCCGGGCAGAGGCACACACAGGCACTGTTGAACTCATGCATGCTAGAGCATCACTGGCCCGCTGTTCACTCTGCTTTACCTAGCATTATTCCCAGCTGCGCAGTCACTTGAGCTATTGACAATGTTCCTTGCCAGTCTTCTGCCTTTAACCCATTCCTCCCAACACGGAGTTATCCACCAAACTGCAGACATTTTTTTCTTTTTTGAATGTCTCAGTATTTCTGCCAATCAACCATCTTTTATTCACATATTGGCATGGAATTATGTTGTCATTGTTACCTAACCATTGTTCCAGTTCTGTTGCAAATAGAAGTAGAGCTGTTTCTTGATCTCTGTGGTAGTACTGTCTAACATAGCTGCATCTTTATTCCCATTGTTAGATTTCTGCTCATCCACCAGAATGCAAAAGAAAGCATCTTCTAAATCCAAAATAGTCAAATAAGTACTTGCCCATTATTTATTTTGTTTGTCTTTGGATTATTGCTCTTAAATCCTGTACCGGCCTATGGTCTTCAGTACGGGCCTTCTTTGCTGGTAATATAGAAGTATTAAATTCGGGATGACACTCTCTAAGCACCATTCAATACCACATCCAGGATGTCACTCTCAGGTTCCTCCAAGGTCTGGTTTGTTTGTTAATAGGATTGAGCCTTTCATGCCTTTTCTTGTGGGATCTGCAACTATGCAGAGTTTCCCAGTTATTTGAGCATTTAGCTTGCATAATTAATCACGTCTTCTTTATGTATCCCTGCCCCAATGCTATATAGGGTGGAAAGGAGGGAACTAACATGCACGTGTTCTGGCTCATCCCTTTGCGATGTACCACAACCTACCTTGCTTTTATTACTCCTTCTCCTCAATACATGGCATCAGCATAACTCCTCCCAATTCACACCAGTGCCCTGCTTCTCCCCTGACGTCTATTCCTCCACCAATGCCATCACCAAAAGCTGCAGAATCCTGCTTCCTGCTCCAGCACAATCACAGCAGAGCCACCAGTGACGCTGCAAACACCTGCCAAACCCAGGATTTCCATTCATACACAAGCAGCTATTATGTTCAGCAAGGACATCACAGGCAGCTGTACAAGGCATGGAAAGCACATATAGCCCCAGTGCCCCAAGTGCAGTTTATAGGCTCTGCAGAGAAAGGAAGGCTAGCAACAGCTTTCTCTCCTGGCACTTGTTGGGGTTTTTTTGGTAGCCAGTGCTGGATGTTTTCAGGTTTTGTGCTGGAATCTGCTGAAAGTAAATTATGTCATGGTATGTTGAGGTGGAGAAGAAAGCACACAGCATTGGGTGTGTAGTTCGTAGGCTGCAATGCAAAATTGAAGGCCTGCAGCTGCTTTCTTTCCAGCTACCTCTTGTGTGTGAACAGTCACCAGACATACTCAATTTTGGAGCTGCAGTTGTGGTAGGTTAAATAGTGCTAGGGCTGTTTAAACAAACATTTAGTTTGTTAGGCGGCTGCTTATCCCCATCTAGTGGCACTGTGGGTGGGCAACAGGGGCAAGGTAGAAGCCAGCAGCAGCTTTCTGTCCTGGCGCTTTTTGTATGGGAGCAGTGCTTGAAATTTTTTAATTTTGGCGATGGGCTCTGCGGAGTGTAAAATAACATGATGGTGCCTTTGGAAGGAAAGTGCTTAGCCACGGTGGTAGTGGTGTAGTTAATAGGCTGCAGTGGTAAAGATTGGTAGCACTCAGCATTTCCTAGGACAAGGTTGTTGAATAGAAAGCATCAGGAGATAGGGCTGCTTGGGAAGACACACCAGACATGCAGCAAGGAAATTACAATAGCTTGGGACTGGCTCTAGTGGTTTGTGGCACACACCAGTCTTGCTCTTCACTCTTTTACAGCTTCCCAGGCTTTGTTTGTAACCTGTGGGATTTTTCTGTGTTATAGTTGACTTCATTCAGTTAAAGTGAATTAAATGTTCCTGGCAACACTTAGGTACTTCCAGGAAGTAGATAACTAACCAGTTCCTGTAGTTCATAAACACACCTTAGTTTAATAAGTCATCAGTTACAGGAAATTCTTGCACAATTTTTTTGCCTTTGGAGCTGAATCTGTGTGTCTCACAGCAACTTTTTTCTGTACTTCACACTGTTTTGCTTCATATCCCTGTATATTGGTGAAAATTACTTCTGAAAATTAACTGGTGGTGGCATCTAGCAGAGAAAGGTATTTCAAATACCAGACATGTACCAAAAATAGACATTCTTTGACTTTCTGTCTTATTTGTCATTCCTGTTGGTGGGATTGGTGGTCTTGTAAGTCAAAGGCCAGGTTCTACTCTCTAATATTGCAGAGCAATCTAGACGTAAAAGCCTAAAAGGAGGTTTTAGTGTAAAAATCCCTGATGAAAGTAGTTGTTTTAGTGTAAAAATCCCTGATGAAAGTAGTTGTTTGAGCATGGATGTCACCCAGATGGAAGGTCTGAAAATCTTAAAAGTGAGAAGTTCAACTACCATGTTTTGTGTTAAGGCTGCTCTTGTTTTTACACATCACCCAGCATGTTAAGGACTTGTTCATCTCCAAGCACATGAACACTGACACAAAATACACATGTAAATTATCTGAATACTTGCTGGATTGGAGCCAGGGACTCAACATCTCACAGTACAGATTTCTCTGGGGAAGATGGAGGATCTGCAACTGATTTTGGTTCTGTCCTTGATAAGAACCCATCACTACGAATGGAAAGGGAAAGGGCCTGTCCCAAGAATCAGACAGGACTATGCTTATTTAAATGTCACCAGGATGCAGGTGCAGTAAGTACAATTAACGATTTTGCTGAAGTGCTGTGATTCTTTAGGCTGTGTGTGCACCATGATCTGTAGCCTAGAAGAACATGGATGTTGCTTGAATGTGCTACTTGGCATAGTCAAGGCAATCAGCTATCAGAGCCAGGATCTCAGCAGGCTAATTTAGCAATCTTGCAGTGTGGGTGTAAATCTTTCTACAGTACAGTTTCTTCACTCAGCAAGCCATTGTCTTTCACAAAGTGTCATGTGGAAAGTTTACCCTAGGCTCCTAAGCCTTGCCACACTGTGTCTCTAGCTGAGAGAAATAAATATACTGGGCTGGACTTCAAAGGAAACTCCCTCAAATTGCAGATATTTCTTGAGATGCCCTGTCATTTAAATGAATATAAAATGAGTCACTGCAACTTTCTTGCTTCATTATGATAAAACATTTTGCTTTAAAGTTGATGCTATGAATCACTTCCTTTTCTAATTAAATGTTTTGTTATTTCAGTTGCTATATGGACACAACACGGGTTATAGTCAGAAGACCAAATCTGTAGCTCTAACGCCCACAGCAAAACACTTCACTTACATCGGAAAAAATGGAGGTAACTGCACTGTGGTCACCAGTGGGAGCAGGCAGGCAGCCTCTGGCCATTAATAAACATCACTGGACCAACTTGCTTGTGAAGGAATCCATCTTGGTTCATTTTAGGTGTCTAAGAATTAATTTTGAAGTGTAAGATAAGTGTTGTAGGCTCCTCTCTTAGCCCTGGAGAGTC
The DNA here is from genome assembly GCA_014706295.1 of Lycocorax pyrrhopterus obiensis. Classification (NCBI taxonomy): domain Eukaryota; kingdom Metazoa; phylum Chordata; class Aves; order Passeriformes; family Paradisaeidae; genus Lycocorax; species Lycocorax pyrrhopterus. Next base: position 17,001,205 of record JACSVZ010000007.1, on the reverse strand, counting down.
ATTGCAATGCCTTTGGGGCATGTTCCTGCTGCCTGGAAGAGGATGTGTTGCCACTGCTCACAGAAGGACCTGGGATCAGATTTAGTGGATTAAGTATCAGAGAGCCACCATGAGGTAAGAAAAACCCTGTCATGATGGCAGATTGGAGCAAGTGCCTGGATGGTGACAAATTTTCACTCAACCCGGTTCCTCAGCCTAAAAAATAACACCTTGGCTTACGTATCCTCCCTTTCTAAAGTGGGAGCTTTCCCACTTTAGCCCCCTGAATACACTGTGCTTTCTCCTTCTGAGGCAGAAATCATAAACTCCCCATGTACATGAAAACACCAGTGGCCTGATTAACCACTGCAGCCCAGGGTCTGGGACCATGAGAAAAACATGTGCCACCCTGGACTGCCCCTGAGAGCTGTGGCACCAGCAATGATGCTTTCTCTAGTAATTTTCCCAGCAAAGCACGTTGCTTCATTTTCTTTTTCTTTTAATTTGTGTGAACAACTTGATCAGTTCTTAAACCACTTCCACCATGACTGGTTGGTATTTGGTAAGATTTTGCTGAACAAGATGTGATTGAGCCACACTTGTCCACCTTTCCTGTCAGCTGGCTGAAATGTAAACACCAGCGTAGGTGATAGTGTCCTAGCACCAGTATTTACAGAGAGGGAAATAAATAAGTTGCTAAACCTCAAACCAGGTATCTTGTCCAGTTCAAGAGTCCATTTTGGGCAAGGGTGCCAAGTGTTTTTGTGCCTGTGGCCTTCTTTTGAAATGACAAGCTGTTTGAGAAAGACTCCCTCTATTTGTCCTCAGCATTTGTTTTTAAAGGATGATTCAAAGGTCTCTACTCTCTCTTCAATGCTGCGAGAATCTATGTGAGGGAGGAGCAGGAATGGAGAACGTGTCTAAATTTTCCCAGCAAACTCAGGTACTATATCTGATATTCACCCTACAGGCATAGGGACATATGCATAGCACACGTGCACCTGCACATGCTGTAATATCCATTACTTAACATGCCTGGTAAGGAGTATGGCCAGTGACAGCATCCTACACATGATGCTCCAGGCAAGGACATCTTTGGTGGGTAATGGCCCTTCATGCAGTGCTGGAATCCCATGACATCGAACGGTGACATTTTCCCTGGAAGGCTGCAGGTACAATGTGGAGGGTCAGTCGTGAGCTCACAGGGCTCACAGTGTTATCAGTGTAATCAGGAGGTATTAGAGGAAGATTACAAAGGCTTGCACCCTGTGAAAAAAAAATGCAGACTTTGCAAGCTCATCTCTGTTGCATTACTATTATTATTACTGATATTATTACTGATGTTATTTTTATTGTTGCTTCTGAAAAGTAGTGATGCATACAGCCAGAAGCCCCTCCACAGAAAGCTAGTGATAAAAGGGGGTGAGGGATGTTAACTAATATCCCCAAACAGTCCAATCATATTTGCATCAATATTCATGCTGTTTGTACACTATCACAAGAAGTCCAGCAAAACTGCATACTTCTATCTCTGGAGATCATGTCCAACCCAAATCCCATGAGAGGGGTGAGAACTGCAGATATATGTGAGAAGCCTGCATTGTGTGGGACTTTTTACCAAGATAAAAATGAACAAACAAGCAAACCCCTTCAGCTTTCAAAGGGGCTTTGTAGAAGTACACTGAAAAAGTATGAGAGCAGAGTAACTCTGAGTTTAGCTAATTTCTCAAGTGCAGTAATCCAAAACAACTTAAACACATCTTGTGCTGGGATTTAAGAAGAATATTGACCTCCATGCTGGTAATCCTATACTACTGAGAAAATTATGAAAGAACAAAAGATCAGTCACAAAAATTATAGGATGAAAAAAATGAATCCATCATTTCCTTCTTGTCTCCAAAAAGATGAGCTAAAATGCCTCCTTGAATATAGAAGAGTCCAGGAAAAGGTAAAGGTCAGACAATGTAAGATCAATGGGTCATCAAGTCAAGTCCTGCTTGAAAGCAGCTGTTCTAAAGGCAAGAAGAAAAAGTTTCACAATGAGAAAAATGTGCAGTCTGTGTTTCGTGAGTGCCACTTCTTGGTAGTTACGTTGCATTAAACCCTGAAGCGTACACTTCCCATGGCCTTTATTTCTTATTTCTTTTAGCAACAGCCACATGACAGCAGTATGACCCATTTTCTACTGACCATGTTGCACACAGTGCTTGTTCAATAACATATGCAGTTGATACTGAAGACCTAATGCAACACAATTCAGTACCTCACCACGTTTTCAAAGTGAGGATCACTTTGAAATCCTGAATCAAATTCAAGATTCATGAAGGTAAGTACATTTAAGGACATAGTATTATGGCCTTTTTAAAATGCCTTTACTCTAGAGCATGTAACTTTCCCCCATGCATCATTTCCAAAGTAATTTTCATGTAATTATTTCTGAAACCAAAATCTGCCTGCATCAAATTCTTTATTCAAATCGTATTTTCATCCTAGAGCCATGTAAAATCAGTCACTAGCAGAGTCATTCTCACTTTGTGACAAATACTAGGCCTGCATAAGACATCCTGAGGAATAGCACTCTACTGTTTTCATGAGCTTTGGTAGAAAGCACTTTTTCCTTGCATTCTGTGATGTTTCACAATATTGATTTTCTCCACTAGTCTTCATTTTAATTCATTTTAAAAAGTACAGTCTTTGAAGGAGAGATGCGACTGCAGTCCCTTCTCTGACCAGTTAATTTTCTTTTATATTGTCTTCTGTATAGAAGGTGACAAACTTCTCAGCCTTTGCTTTCAATAATTCCGCATACCCATGCCTTTTTTTATCTTAGCCATTCTCCCCTGGACCCTAAACTGCAGATGTTATTCTAATCATCCAGCAGGTCATCTGTGTGATTCCTAAATTCATTAGCTTTCCAGGCACAAACGCAAACCAGGCTTGTTTTCACAAAGAGAGTGTGATGCTCCAGCAGGAAGAACACAGGAGTTTGCAATAATCACTCCCTGGCTGACAGTATTTTGACCAGTAGCCTGGCAGACATGGCTTACCTAGGAAGCTGACCTGCCTGCAGGTTAGTAAAATGCCCAGAGTCAGGTATATTGTAATTGTTTAGGTCCTGAAAAACTTGTTTGTGGAACATGTTGATGATCTGTGCTTCCAGTCACTTTTACTTATCTGTTCTCAGCTCTTTATGTCGTTACAACACGTGCTTTAGATGCATGTGGGAAGAATTTGTGCTTTGTGTCCGACCACAAAACTGAGCAGAATTACATGGACTCTAACTGTTCAGTCACAAATATGAACAAAGTCCACTGGATGCTTAGGTCACTTCACAGACCCGCCAAACAGCAGTAAAGGACTTGTGCACTTGGTTTACTTTCTGCTGCCCATCTTGATATGACCTGAACTTAATTTTGGTAAAAAGGTTAGTCAAATATTTTGCTTTCTGTAATGATTTTTATTACTCATTGGGATGGTTTGATAAACACAGGGTAATTAAACATGACTAAGTACTTCAATTTCTCCAGAAACTGAAAAATATTATGGTGCACTTCTTAGCTGTTTACCCACAGAGCCAACCTTTCACCTGCACGTGTTTAGGTGAAGTGTACCATAAAATTCTCTACGTCTGCACCCAGTACAAAACACTTTTTCCAGGCTTGCTTTGCTTTCATATATGTAGATACATCAATGTGCTCAGGAAATATTAAATTACAAAAATATAAATGCAATACATTTTGCCAATTATGTGAGGAAGGAAGACCAATATGACAAATCGTTTGCTCTGGGAATTGCTCAAGCAGGGATAATAAATACAAACAGCACAACAGACAACTCTAAAGCAAAAAAATCCAACACCCAAAGTAACTCTTGAACCAATTCTTTGCCTTTAAACAATTTTGCTCTCTAATGAAGCCTTGGTGGTAAAACTAGCCATTGACTTTGTTAGTGTTAGTGTCAATTTCTGATGAGGGGAAAAAAGGCAAAAAACCCATCTTGCTTGATGTCAGATATTCCACGACAGATGTAAGGAAGATTTGGCCTTCTAATTTAAACATTTATGACCAGTAACCAAGATCCTGGTTTGGCAGCCATCCGTTTCCTCTCCTCCTGGTAAGGATGCAAGAGGTTTTAACATGTCATCAGGGACATCAAAGGCAACAGAACACAACGGAAGGGGAGGAATGCTTTCTAATGTCCTGTCCCAATTTCTGAAGGATCTTTCCCTCTTCTTACCCACTCAGCACTCTGCTTCGCTGGAGCTGGCGGTACTATAGAAGTTAAAGGAAACACATCATAAAGAAATCATGCTTTATTATGGCTGCAAAGATAAAAAGATAAGGAAAATCAACAGAAAAGGTACAAAGGTGGATTTGAATCATATGTGTACACTCAGCTTTGACTGAAGATGAGACTTGCATACACTGCAAATCTACAGGGCAATAAGATCTGTTGGTTATGCATTATACATCTGAAACAAAGTCTAAGGAATTGAGCTCATATTGCAGCTTATTTATGGAAATTACTGGTGTGATTTGAGAGAAACTATAGCAAAGAGTTTTTACTTTAGGATGAACATTATAATGAAAATGAGCCCTCTTTCAGGACTAAAGTTAGACTATCTTTACCTTTCCTTAAACAGTGGCTGGGGAACAGTTTTTATGAAGAGTAGTACTGTGGATCTTCGTTTGATTGCTGTGACTATGGTGTTCAATACTGGATATTTTATCTGGCTTAGTTTGGAAATAGCTCTGGCCCAGATCCTAGATGCCAAGAGAAGCTTGATGGGGGCAGGGTTGGTGTGATTAAAATTTCCTGTATTTTCTGAGAGGTATTCTGAAATGTAGAGCCAAATAATCACAAAGCCCTAGGCAGGATGGAAGAGTATGTCCTCACACAGCTGTACTCCACACTAAAGAAAGCATAACTGAGTAAGAAGGAAATTTAGTAAGGAAAATGCCATAATGATGTGTGGATGTGCTTCAGTCAGGTAGGGATGAATGCCGATGTTTGAAGGGAAACACTGGGTTACACAGTGACACAGCAACACCATGTAACCAACAGTCATCCTAGTGAGTGTTGCAAGGCTTTGAGGTTTTGTTTCTTCAAAAACTATGAGGAAAGTGGAAGACTCTTTCAGTCCACTCCAAACCTTTTAATCCACCCAGTATGTACTCTTATCCTGCGCATTTCTCATTCTGTCTAAAATGGCAAAACCAGGTGAAACAAAAGGACTTTTCTCCTCCTTACTCCCCACCTGCACAGATCAGGTTTTGCACAGCTTTCCCATGTCCTCTGCTTAACTTGAACTAAAGGAGGAAGTCAGCTGATACTCTTTGACTGTAAATTAGAGTAGCAAGGAATTGAACTCACTTCCTTCATATAAAGTTTCATCTCTAAACAGCAGTTCAATCTACTTCAACCTCTGAAACCAGTCTGAGAACTACTGTAAGGCACATAGTTGGTACACCAGAAATCAAGCAAATAGTCGCAAATAATTAATATTATTGTCCTTGCAGACCTAGATGGGTAACAGACAGCTCTGCTTCCATCCAGGAGACTGCAGTAAAAATAGTACATACAGTACTACAGTGCTACAATGAGCAAAAAAATTCTGCAACACAAACCCCTTGGTTTTGGCTGGCATATGAAATTGTTAAGGAAAACTATGCTATCCGTTTCAGAGTGACTGTTAGTCTGAGTTACAGATTTTCTACTGACAGTAGATTATTTTAAATATTTTATGAGTGGATTTAACAGTGTCTTTCCAAAAGTATCGGCCAGATCCACCAATCTGAAAAACAAACCTCTAAATAACTTTTGAAATAATCTCTAAATACATCTCTAGTCTTTGCTAGATACGTATTTTCAGGCCAGAGAGTTTTCTTTCTCAAAGTTTTGCAGAGTTTAGGGAGTGTCACAAGCACAACCACTATTAGGTTGCAGCATTCACTGCAGCTTTTTCTAATACACAGTAACCTTTAGTATTGTATTTTTGACTTGTTCCCTTACCTTAGAAAACTTCCAACTACATACTTTCTTTTCAAAGCTTGGCCAGGCTCCATTTTGCTACTATTAATATAACCTTAGGCACATGCTGTGAGGCTTGTACGTAACACCCTTTGTACCTGGGATGTCATCCGTCTTCCCACATCCAAGATGGTGTCAGGAGATCCATATTTCTTGCTTAATGTGACTCCAAAGGACACAGTCAGAAGCCATAAAGATGCAAAGCAACAGATAAGAAGTGAAACATCAAAAGGAGAGAAATGAAAACCATGAGATCTAAAAATCTGCATGCGATGCAGAGTGTCACTTGCTGTGGGTGTTCCCACCAAATGGCCCCTTGACCCATTTTTCTGAATGCAGGGTCCCCTATGAACTTGCCCAGAAGGGCTCTCTCTTCTGTGTGCTACAGCAGTGCTTTCATTCTGGTCTTACTGGTCAACATGTATTGAAAATAATGTGGAGAGACAGTGAATTGCTTGGAACATAGAGTATGCAGATGTCACTTAATTTCTTTTGCACTCTTCTGCCAAAGATGCTCAGGCACTTTTAAGAAATCTCAATGGGGTCTACTCATGGTTGCTTAATTTAAAATTTAGGCTTTCCTAAAAAACTTAGGTACCTGCTAAGCCTACGGGCATTTTGGTCAATAGTGTATTAGACAAATACTTGTCCACTTCCCAATGGATATTGATTAGTGCTTGTGTTCACTTGGTTCCCTGGTCATCTCTTTGGAGGTATTGTTCCAAAAAGTGAGACTATCTCAGTTTTTCAACATAGTAATACCAGAGACTGGAGACATAACCATGGCCATGGAGAATTATTGGAGAGGATTTCATTTCTAAAGCAATAACATGTTACTTACTGGTTAAATGGCACCTGCAAGTGTTCACTTTCCAGCCAGACTGCAAAGTCTAGTTAGTTTGACAGAGCACTGTACACTTGTTTTTTTTGGATTTAAACTCCAATCAAAAGTCGTGACATGTTTTGAGTGATCGTTTTGCCATTCCTTAAAAACAAAATGCCTGTCTCACTCAAGAAAATGAATAAACTAAAAGTGTTCTAAAAAGGATCCTGGTTAGGAGAAGAGGGGCATGTTTATTTTCCCAAAACATCTTCCTGTTGTTGCAATCACAGATGCACACCATATGTTCTGTGCTAGATCTGACTGTCACAGGGTACTCTGATAACCCTGTTGACAACTCAGTCAAGTGAGGTTAGTTCTGGTTAAAAAAAGCAGTGCAAGACATGGCAAAACACTCCGATCTGCTTAAATATCTGCTGAATTGTTACTGCTTCTTCAAGAGAAAGTATTTAAGAATGGAAAAAGACGAAGCCAGCTCAAAGTCTGAGATATTACTGTGCTGGCAAAGCATGGTGTTACTCACTATAACAACAGTGGATGAGATGGTCAATTCATACCAGTGAGGGCTTGGGAGACAGGATTGGTCTGGAACATGTAAGAAAAGGAGGATGTGGCAAGGCATCAGCAGTATTTGTGGTATATGAACTCACTCAATGATTTTCACTGGTCAGTAATGTGCACTACACAGTTCTGCAACATTTTGACCCTGACAAAACATCTTGTCCCTTTTGGATATTGGATTTTGTAAGGACTTCCATAGAAGCATAGTATGTATGAGTTGGAAGGGACTCAACAGGACCATTGAGTCCAACTCCTGGTCCTGTGCAGGCTACCCCAAGAGTCACACCATGTGCCTGACAACACTGTCCAAACATATCTTGACTTCTGTCAGGCTTGGTGCTGTGACCACATCTCTGTGGAGTCTGTTCCAGCGCCCAACCACCCTCTGGGTAAAAAAACCTTTTCCAAATATCTAACCTAAACTTACCCTGACTCAGCTTCATGCTGTTTCCTCCAGTTCTGTCACTGGTCACAAGAGGGAAGAGATCAGTGCCTGCCCCTCCTCTTCCCCTCACAAAGAAGTTGTAACTGCAATGAGATCTCCCCTCAGTCTCCTCCAGGCTGAACAGATGAAGTGACCTCAGCCACTCCTCATGTGGCTTCCCCTCAAGGCCCTTCACCATCCTCATGGCCCTCCTTTGGACACTCTCTAATAGCTTTATGTCCCTTTTATATTGTGGCACCCAGAACTGCCCCCAGCACTCGAGGTGAGGCCACCCCAGTGCAGAGCAGAGCGGGACAATCCCCTCCCTTGCCCGGCTGGCGATGCTGTGCCCAATGTCCCCCAGGACAGGGTTGGCCCTCCTGGCTGCCAGGGCACTGCTGACTCAGATTCAACTTGCCAGTGAGCAGGACCCCCAGGTCCCTTTGCACAGCACTGCTCTACAGCCTCTCATTTCCTAATCTATACACACACAACCAGGATTGCCCCATCCTGGGTGCAGAATCTGGCACTTGCCCTTGTTAAACTTCATACGGTTGGAGATTAACCATCTCCAATTTCTCAAGGTCTCTGCAGGGCCTCTCTGCCTCCAGGGAGTTGACAGTTCTTCCAATTTGCACAATTATTTGGAGAACAAATAAATTAACACTTTTCCTGCATCATCTCACAAAAGGTAAATGTGGCCATTTAGTGAGACTGCAATCACGTATATGTGTACATTGTTGGGGCCCTGAGGATATTCTCCCTTCACCTCTCCCAGGCTTTTGGCTGCCAGACCTCTGGGCCTCCTTAGACAAAGGGTGCAGGTGTCTGGTTTTTAAATGAGCTGTTGGGAGAATCTGCTCTGCAGGGTCCCAGTGGGGCTCCCTGCTTAGCTTGGGAGTAGCTTTTAAGCGCAGGGTCTCATTCTCAGTGCCCTCCTGCAGCTGACTTGCATCTGGCTGTTTTCCACCTTGACAGCCTTGGACTTGCCCCATTGCTGAGGACTCGTCTAATGATCTGGCCAACCCTGTTTGCTGTCACAGGACCTGTCCTGCTCATCTGGCTCAGATACCATGGGAAGATGCCCTTGTCAGGGAGGGTCCTGTCTGGCCTGCTTTCCCCTCACCCTTGGCTCCTGGCATACAAACGTGCATAAACTTTTCTTTCTACACAAAGTTACAAAGTGACACTTTTGAGCTGTTCATTTCATTTTCTACCACCTTGTGTTGCCACTCAGGCTATCAGTGACTGCGGATCATTGACTTACCTGTGCTTACATCCTAACTAAGGAAACCTTCATTTTTACATGCCATGGGAGATAACATGAAAGGAAAAAAAACCCAAGTGGTCTTGGCCCTGTTTAAAATGAAACTGCAGTGGTGTTTTCACTAGCAAGCAAATTGGAAAAATATCTGTTCAAGAAACTGACACTGCAGCCAATCAATTTGTGCTCTGCAGGTCTTGAATAATTCAGTTCCAATGAGCAGACTAATTCTGTTATCTATATTAAACTGCCTGTGATGCAGCACAAGCAACTTGAGAAACTGACGTAATTTTTAAAAAAATACACCAAAACAGAGAAACACAAAATTGTACTGGAGATACCCACACTTCCAGACCAGATCCAGGCTTAGGGTATAGTACTTTGCCATGTCTTAAAAACAGACAAAAGTAGGAATAATGAAAGATAGGCACACTGAGTAAGAAAAGGTGCTACAAAGAAGTCATGCTGCATGTACAGAAACCAGAGAGTCTTCAAGGGCTGGGGTAAGATAACCAAATATATTTAGGTCAAGAGCTACATAACCATCATGGTAAACTGATATTATTTCAGTCTGACAAGACACAGATAAACATGACCTGTAATTGATTATTTTGATTTCTTTTGATTACAAGGATCAGAATTAATTACAAGAAGTCTTACAGCACCATGCACATGTGGTCTGTGCTGATGATACTCATAGTTTTTTTAGAAATTAAAAATAGGCCAATTATAGGGGGAAAATTGAGTTAACTTTGCTGAGCAGTGCAAGGCTGCTACAGAAGCACAGGCCATGCTGCAGGCATGCAGACAATTGCAGCTGCAGCCATGGGAGGCAGAATCACCTTATATCTTATCACCTTCTTAGCTGAAGAAACACAGCAGAGGAGTTAGAGCATTTCAGCAGTGCATACGGCCACAATAAAAGACACAAAATATTCTCATTATGTTGTTCTTACAGAAGTACCAAACTGGCTTCTATGGGTTAGTGGGTGAATAGAGCCTGACCTAGATATCAGTGTCAGGACCAGTGGGAATTACTCACAGGATTATCTGTGATGTTTGCACTTGCCAGCTAAACAGAGCCAAGTCAGGTCTAGCTAAGTTGCAATCATCACAGCTTTACATAATGCAATACTTTTCATGTCTTTACTAAGGTTATCTGCAGGGGGCTTAATCATCTTAAAGTATGAACTCTGTCTTGATGCTCCCTAATTCATGACAGCTTGCACAATTTTTTGGAGAACAAAATAATTAATATCAACATATACTCTCAGCTGACTGATACTCTCCTGATTTAATGTGTAGCTGAAAATGTGGACTGGAGACTAAGATATGTATGCAGGTACTGGTAGAATGAACAAAAGCAGATTTGTTCTTTTTTATTCTTTTCTTTTTATATAAATATCATGATAGTAAAAGGCACCTGCAAGATACAATAAATAAATAAATGCCCAACAAGACATTTTAGGTTGCCTTTGTGCATAATGAAAAACACACAGATGATTTTTCCCACCCAATTACCTTCTTGTAACTGTCCACATTACATTCCTATCCACTATTCCTATCCTATCCTAGCCAAAAGTACGTAGATATGAGTGCTGCTGATGGGTGTAGCTGATGAATTCTCTTTTGTTTTCTTTCTCCCCCAGCTAATATTAATAGATCTAAATGCCTCTGCTTTTTCTTCTCCTCACTTTGCTTTTTTCTAGGCTTTATGTTTCCTTCTGAAAGAATAACATCTTAAAATTGCATCACTAGGCATACAACACCAGAAGGGAAAATTCTGACCGGAAGTGGGGTTTTCTTTTCATTTATGCTGCATGATCTTCAGTGTAAGGGAAAGATTTAGTGTGAAGTGTCCATGCTTCTGGATTTGGTCACATTTGTATATTTAGAAGCTTTTAGCCACATCCTGGAAATCGCAGCGGAAAGGACTGCCTGGCGGGGTGGGTGTGGCCACAAGAGAAAAATGTAGGAATCCCAGCTCTTAGCAGTTGGGAAGAGAGACTCCATACTGACACCACTGTAGTCAGACAGGCCCTGACCTCTTTTTGGGACAGAGCAGTCTTCCAGCTGTTATCATGCTAAAATCAAACATAGCATCTGATATCTAAGCTCTTGAAAGTGACAAGTCCATTACATATTCAAAAAGTAGTCATTTTCAAACTGAGTGCCACTACGCCCTGAGACGGACACCTTTGCATTTTAATTACTTTCAAGATCTTGAATTTTTTAAAGAATGTAGTCACTTTTCCTAAGATGGATTGAGTGTACTTATTTCCCTCAAATTCCAGTATTTGCTGCAGCAGAGTGGGCTGGCTGGTCCTTCCCAGGGGAGGCTATCTTGGCTCCGTGCTGGGGCTGCCACACAGAAGGGGCAGGACTGAAAGCTCTTGCTGACCCTCGCAGGGGCTCTGCCCTTGTGCTGCCTTGTAAGGACATCGCTCACCTAATGCCTTGCTCCAGTCAGAACCCAGGCTCAAAAGAGAAAACTCAAATGAAAGAACCTCCAGCCAGGGCTCCCGAGCAGAAGGAACCAGGAGGGAGAGCTGTTGCTGGCCTGCGCCTTCCCTTGGAAGCTACTCACACCCCCGTCTGCACTTGCTCTAACTCCATTCCTGCCAGAGCCCACGAGAGCCATTGCCTTGGGCTCACAGAAGGGACTGGGGGGTTCGAAGTTTTCCTTGGGAGTCCCTTCACCACCAAACAGGTGCCCCAGGCGCAATCCTCCTCCAAGGAGCACGGGTCTCCCCGCCTCGTTCACAGCCCCGGCTCCTCTCCTCGCAGTCCCCGGAGCTTCTTTCCCGCGAACGGTGGCGAGACCACAGGGACCGTGTTTCCCGGTTCCTGTCGCAACCCCTGGACCGCCACCCCCACGGCCAGACGATGCCACGGGTCTCCCGGTGGCTTCCTATGGCCCCCCGTCGACCGCCCAGCCCAAGCCATCCCCGCCCATCTCTGCTCCGCCTCCGCGGGGCGTGCAGGGGAGCGGCCGCCGTCCCATCGCTGCTTCCCGAGCGGCCGCCGCGGCAGCCGGCCCGCTCGCCCGCCCAGCCCGGCCACCGCCCGTCGCCGCCGGTCTCTGCAGGTGAGCGGCACGGGGCCCGGGCTCCGGGGGTCGGGCAGGGGGCGGCGGCGGCCGTGTGCCCGCCGTGTCCGGCTGATTCACCGCGGGCTGCCGCTCCCCTCCCCCTTCAGCCGGGATGCGCCCGCAGCGCGCCGCCGTCCGCCTTCCTTGGGGCTGAGGAAGGGCAGCATCGGCGACAGCCGGACGGGCTCGCTTGGTCCTGTTTTAGCCTAATTATTGTTTCCATTAGGTCGAGCACGAAGTTCCGTGGTGCATGTGCGAGTGCGCCGGGCGCTGCTCCCTAAGCAGGGCTCGTCCTTGCTGGAGGAAAGGGTGGAAACGCAGGGAAGGGTGGTGGGCGCGGTGCTGGCGGGCGCTGAAGAGTCCTGGAAAGGCGCGGTGTCCTTGGCATCGTGCTCGCGATTTGCCCCCGTTTGACGGGTAGTGCCTTAGTGCTGCAGATAAGGGCGGGGATGGGGGCAGGGGAGCGGTGTGACACAGGTACACCGGGAGATTCGCCGAATCTGTGCCGCCGCCGAAACAAAGGTGACACTGGTGACCCGCAGCTTCGTGGGTTTGACTCGTAACCGGGAGGAGTTTCACGTCTGTGGAAGTGTGCACGCGGCGTGGCAGCAGTGGTGGGTTTTCAAGTGCGGAAGCGAATTTATTGTGTGTGTGTCAGAGAGAAAGAGAAAGAGAGCGACTAGTCTGTACGTCTGTGTGATTCCAGCTTGTAAAACCTATAAAACCCGCAGTCACTACAAACTGCTGGAACTACAAACACAGGAAGTGTAACATCTTGTTCAAGGCGTGACAGGTTTGCTGCATGAGAATGCTAATTAGACTTCTTGTAAAAGCTAGATCAAGATTCTTGGCAGCATCACGGAATTCCATTTTCTCGCCCCATATTCCCACAGGTTTGGTCTTTTGCGCTATGGTCTCTGGTTTAAAATAGAAAACTCAACCTAAAACATTACTTGGGCTGTCATCCAATTATAATAGGTCTGTACTAATGTTGGTGAAACTAACAGGAAGCACCTTTTTTGGAAAGAGAAAAGTGCAAAGTAGGACCAAGACAAACGTCTCATTCTTCCTCTTAACCTGGCAGTTTGTCAGCACTTAGAGGACAATCTGCAGTCTAAAGGAAATTACAGTACAGAAAACTGCTCGTTTCATTTTCACGTGTGTGTAGGGGAGTAGCACTGAAAATGGAGATCCAGTGCCTTCGTTCTTCTTTCCTTATGTTTTCCCGAGTATCTGACGTGCTCAATTCCCAGCTCTGCTAACTCTTTTATGCTTTTTCTGACCATCAGGACTGGATGCTACTTAAAACAAGTATTGTGGGCTTCCGTGGTAACTAGCAGGTTCTTCTCCTGTTGTAAGCATATCGATATAAACTAATGATTGCCAGTTTACAATAGCGCGGGTGGTGGTGTGTGGATCCCTGTTAGCCTAGGAAATGTAACTTCACATGGTTACACAGGTAGCGGGCTCTGTCACAGCCGAGACTTAGTTTGAAAGGTAGGTTGATCTGAAAGCTCTTTAAAATTTTGGGGTGTTTCAGCCCTGTTTGAAGAGCTTCATCCAGGAAGAAATCACTATTCCTTGCTCAAAAGTGTAACCTTGGACAGCTGAGGCTTTTTTAGCGCTGAGAACCGGACTAGAAGCCTCCCAGCTGCACGGGCTGAGCACACCCTTTTCCCCCTGCTCGCTGTGAGATGCGCTTGGCTCCTCTCCCTGCTTGCGGTGCTTTTCTCTGGGAACTTTTGTTTGGCAGCGCCTTCCCGGCGCGCGCGGAAAGGCCTGGAGCGGCCGGGGGCGCGCGGGCGGCGCGGCGCGGGGCGGGGCGGGGCGGGGCCGCGGCCGCGCGACCTTTCACCCACTTCTCGGGCGCGGTCACGTGAGCGCGCGGGCGGGGGCGGGGCGGCGGCGGGGGCGCGCCGGGGGCGCGCCCGGGCTGCCCGCGGCCGGCGCTGGGAGCCCGGGGAGGATGGAGCCCGGGCGGCCGCAGCCGGGGACCGGCTCTGCGGGCACCCAGGGTGCTCCCGTGGGCAAGTACGGGGCTGGATCCCAAATCTTCTCTCAGAAATCCTGGGTTGAAGGCAAATTAAAAGCAAATGTTTGTATTAAAAGGACAAACAAATGACATCCCCGCTCCCCGAAAAAAATCCACAAATAAAACCCCAGCCAGTCAACAGAACTCCAAAGCTATGTATTTTTTTTTAACATTCCAAACCCATTGTGTTTGTCTTGCAGCGTGCTGTATCACAGTCCTGAACTCCACATGTTTGGAAAAACAGGATTCAAATGACTGAACTCTCTTTCTTCAAGTCTGAGTTAACTTTAATGTGAATGTCAATTTAAATATTTTTGCAGATCTTTGGAACCAGTTCTATAGTCTTTCAACCTCATGCGAGCTGAAAGACCTTATTGAGGTCTTTCAACCTTGTGCAGTAAATGGTCATTGAACTACTGTGAGAGCAATTAACTCAGTTTGCTTTTGATCACCACACATTGTTGTCCATCTTCCAGGATCTCCTAAATCCTAAAATGTGACATCTTTTGTGTCTCGTAAAAGTCCTGCCATTCCAGAGACTCTTGTTGTCATAGGGAAGATAATAATTCTTGTTTACTGCAAGAGCACAGCAGCTCATTAAGTTCAAAGGGTGAGAGAAGAGATAAACTTGTATAATCTAAATGCCTGGGTATATCTTTTATAGCAATTAAAAAGAAATACCCAGGTCCAAAGCCTAGTTTTTATGGAGTGGGGGAGGTTTCTACATGGTACGATAACTGTGCAGTGTTTTAGCAGAGTATGCTTCTCTCTTACTCAGTAAGATTGTTCTGGATTTCTAGAAGGTCAGAGGATGTAGCTTGCTGGGATGTGGACAATATAACATGTATTGCAGTAGAGGCTAGAATGATCTAAGAGGCCTAGGAACAATATAGTGTGTCCTGTATAAGGAAAAAAATCCCTAGAAATAATCCAGTTGTAAAAGTTTCTATTTTGATTTGGAGAATGTTGGTGGTTTGTGTTTGTTGGGGTTTTTAGGGGGTTGTTTGTTTATTTGTTGAAGTGTACATTTTGGAACCATCTTCTACAGGAGTATGCTGTTGGGAAGAGAAGAGAGATCATATGATCCAGAAACTGTAGGGATTAATATTCCTTAGGGTTAGCCTAGTAATTAATTAACAGATTCTTTGCAAATCTCCTCTACATTGCCTGTTTCCAGATCAGGTGAGAAGACAACTTGCTAACTGTGGCTTTTCTCCTTGAAGTGCTGGTGAAAACAGTCTGTTCTCTGAACACCTCTGCAAGAAATCTTGATGGCATCTGTGCTGAGTCTAATGGGAGTTGAGAGCCTGCAGACAAACACTTGGTTGGATGTCTTAAACTGAAAGCTGAGCCTAGCATTGGAGTCTGGCCCCTGAAATTAACTTGCTTGTCGCAGTAGCTGGCAGCCACTGCCTGAGCCCTCAGCAATGACCGAGTGAGGAGCACATGATCTTTCTGTCACTCCACAGTTCCTCACCATCTTGGATGTGTTCAGTGTAAACAGTGTCATTCAGTGTAATGGAAAATAGTGTTTCAGAAGCTGTCTGTGACTGTTTTCTCCATTGGCATCAGTTTCTCTGAAATGGTTCCAATCTGATCCAGCCCCTCTGAGCAGTTGAAAGCTGTGTGTGAATCAAAGCTCAAGCTGCTTTTCTTGACTTTCTGTTTGAGAGCTACAGCTGCGTGTTTGCCATTGCTACAGTGTAGTGTCTGTTAGGAGCTAGGAGCATTGGAATGAGTCTGCCTCTTGGTGTGTCCTACCTTATTCAGGATCCCAGGGGCAGTAAGCTTCTGGGACAGAAGGTTTGTGTGTGACAGATAGATCTCAAGCCTCCTTTTAGGGAAGACAGCTGTTGGGGTATGTTTGTGTTGCATTCGTTGGCCTGTTTGTCATTATCTCTTTCCATCCATATAGACCTGTTGCTCCAGTTTACTGCCTAGGAAGGGAATAAGAAAATTGGCCTAAGACTCCAAAGGAGATATCTGCAGAGGGTAATGAATAAATTCACCCACAGGTGATCTTGGAAAACTGCTGAGGTCAGGACACAAGCTGTCAGTGGGACAGCAAGTTACTGAAGACTTCTTAGCTGTTCTGATTTCAGACTCTCTCCTGGTGCTGGGGTTTGCTGTGGGTCCCAGTGTTGCTGTACTTAGGCAAAAACAAGTATTCAGTTCTCCACCTCGGCTTGAGCCACAGCATTTGTTCTTCTTTTAGTTGTGAGAAATCCTTAAAGACATTTGCAATTCCAGGAGACCACACCTGTCAGGTGTAGGTGAGGGTGAGAAGGATTGGAGCCAATGATTAGCAATAACCAAACATGAGAACTTGCCCTAACTAAAGCGCTATGAGAGCACCTGTCAGGTTAACTTTGTTTTCATCAGGGCTATGTTAATTCATCTTTTAAAGGAGAGTGACTCTTTGGTTTTTGTTTTATTTCTATGCCATAGTCATTAGGTTCACCTGAGAAGCCTTGAGTGAATTTAATCCTCTTGGCTAATTTTTGCACAGATACGATTTGGCTTCACTCCTCTCATATTTCCCGTAAAGATTTTGTGTCTGTGAAATATGATTAGTCATTGTAAGATAGCTGAGTTATTGGTAAGACTTGAAAGCAGCAAGTACCAGTGTCGTCCTATATACTGAAGCATGATTAGACATTATTGAAGGTTAATAGGCAAGGAAGTAATTTAGAAATAGAAATTCTCAAGCGAATAACTGTGTCTGGTTAATCTTTATAGTAAGTTCAGAAGTCAGCACCTTGTGGAATGTCACATGAGCTAAGTATAGGCTCAATAAACTGTTCTTTTTGAGGCTTTGGTATCTTGATACCTTTTTTCATAAGTGCAGTTTACAGGAAGGTGCCGTCACCTAAGAGAATATCCAAGAAACAGATATGAGAGACCAGACAGTCTTTTTGTTCATATGTTTAAATGTTCCAGCTGCATATTCTATACTGTTTACTGAAGATTCTATAGAACAAGACCTGAATTTCTTTTGAAAGGCATAGAACTCTGGACAAATTTGCTGTTTGTTTAGATTTCTCTTAAACTGAATGCTTTTTCCATAGCTTTAGTTTTAATTCTGTTCAAATGCATCAAAGGAGCACCACATGCACACAAGTAAAAGCATTTTTGGCATCCTTTTGTCATTCTTTGGTTAGCTGCCTAACCTTATCGATTCTCTTGCAGTAGGGCAGAATTTTGGCACTCATGTGAGTGACTGCCTCCCCATCACTATCTGACCCAGGAGTGGATGGACCTTGAGTTACTGAGTCAGTGCTGGATGCTGCTGTACAGTGTATACTTCAGTGCCTGAAATTATTTTATTTATAGCAAACTCCATGAAAAACCTCCGTATGTTTTACTGAAGTCACATCAGTTTTATTATTGATAATACAGTAGTTTTTAATTTGATAGGAGCAGCCAGTGTTTTCTCTAGATAGGTGTACATACATGTAACATTGAATTTCAAGCTTTTTTTTTTATTAGGAGCTTGTACAATTTCCCACCATATCACTGCAAAATACATGGCACTCAAAGTCAGCTCCAGAAATCTACCTGCTGCCTTAAGACTGGCAGACTTTCACTGGACAAAGTAGTGGTGTTTAAAATACCAACATGCATTTGAAAACCTTGTGTAAAGGCACATTGGTGCTTTTCAGCAAAGGCAAAGTTACTGGAATAACACTGAAGAACTGAGATGTGTCATTTTCTAAAGAGTTCATTCTGCAAAGTCCAGCTTATTTTATCCTCCAAACTACTCGTACATTTTTGTCAATTGCAGAAAACTTGCTCTTTTCGAATATTTGGCTGCTGCTAGTAATTTGAATTTCAAGGTGTGTTATTCATTTAAAGCAATTGAAGCACAGGATTTCTTGTTCAGGCCTTAGTGCTCTATAGGTTTATGTCTTGCAGCAGATGTCTTACGAAAACTCCTACATGAAATTTCTTAAAGCATTTCTGCAGGTTTGATGGTTCAAGCCCTTAATCCTCTTACTGGCTCTTCACTGGACTCTCTCCAGTAGTTTCATTTCTCTCATTGGGGAGCCCAGAACTGGACAGATCTTTTGAGATGGGGCCTCACCAGCACTGAGTAGAAGCGCAGAGTCACTTCCCTCAACCTGGTGGCAACAGTTCTCCTAGTGCCCCCCAGGATGCTGTTAGAATCCTCTGCAGCCTGTGCTGCAAGGGCACCTTCTTGGCTCACGTGCAACTTGCTGAGCTTTGCTTTCCAGCCAGTCAGTCTGGTGTGTGCTGGTGTGTGGGGTTACTCCTCCTCACGTGCAGGACTTTGCACTTCTCCTTGTTGAACTTCACAAGGTTTCAGCCTGCCTGTTGCTCCAGCCTGTCAAGGTCCATCTGGATGGCAGTGAAAACCTTTAATTTATCAGCCACTGCTCCCAGTTTCATTCCCTGTACTTGTATATCCATGGGCAGTTTCCATTTGGTGTTTTCTTTCTCTGGTGGGTGGGTTTTTTAGGTTTTTTTTTTTGCATCCACTTCTGGGATGACTGTATAGGTCAATTAAACCATAGTAAGTGGCAAAGTGTGGAAATAAATATGCTACGAAGTTATTTGAGGATGTTGGCACTGGCTTTGTAGTGCTTCACTATATATCATTTCATTGCAAGCACACTGTCTAGGCAAAGTCAGCTGCCATAACCTAGTCTGAATACTTTGTGTAGGTGGTACTGAGGGCTTGGACTGACAGGACCATCAATAACAGAAATCCAAGCGAAATGTGGAATAACGCCTGAAGACATTGGACAGACATCTCAGTATTTGGAATTCTCTTTCTTTTGATTTAGTGCCTGGTATGAAATCAACAGATTTGAGCATGAGAAGTTATTTAGTGATTTGTATAAAACAAAATGCATTCATAGTTTTGGCTTTCTGGGAGATAGAAAATGCAAATTTCTATAGTGATGCCTTACACAGCTGAGAGAAAATACCTGGTCACTGTCTCAGCACAAACACAGTGCTGATGTTCAGGTATTTAAATACTGGCTTTGATTTCATTAAGTCTGTCCTCAGACTCTTAAAATTCAGTGATCTACCCTAAAGTGTCAAAATACGATATCACTAAACATACAGAATAAACCTTTTGGGTGTCTGTTTTCTTTTAAAAGCTGTAGTGAGCTCACCTCCTGAAGGGAGATCTGATGTGTGGACAGCAAAATACTAGATAAAACTTCTTCAATATTTTCAATATTTAAAGAGGTTTCAGAGTTAAAGCCTTTTATGAGAACTTCTGGGAACTCCAGAATTATTTTCCAGTCCTCTGTGGCTTCTTTTAAAATTCAAACAGTAACTGTTACTGATTTGCATGTTAATAGAAATAGATTCCCTCTCCCTCGCTTTTCTCTTTTAAATAGACTGGCTTGGGGTCAGACCAAGACTTTGGGGTACTTGCTTGGTTTTCCAAAACCATTCTTCATTCAAGATGTCTACCTTTAAATGGAAATTTTAATATAGTTTTAAGTAGGTTTACTACTTAAAATTGGGTTTCATGTACTTTCCTCTGATATTTTTCTCCACTTCTCATCTTGAAAGCTTCCTTAAACAATTATCACACTTTTCTCCTCACCAGTCTGTATTTGAAACCAGAGTGCCAAGCTAAAATTTTAAGTTGTAAGTTTATTTTCAGAAAGGAGTGAAGAGCTCTTTAGGGTCAAGTTTCGGTTATGGTTTGTTGGTCTTTTGTTTTGGGTTGATTTTTTTTTTGCTTCTAAGCTTGCCTAGTTGGAACTTGGCAGGAGTCAGAAGACAAACCCTTTGTGATATGATGCTTCTCATTGCTTTATTGGTGGTACCTTGTATGTGCCTGAAGTTATGAGGGCTTCCAGGTAATTCTGAATTCAGAAGTGCCATGATACAGGTAATTCTGAACTCAGAACTGCCATCATACCTGTAATGCTGCAAGCCTACCCGCCATCTGTGAACACTCTGTGGCTTGGGTGCCAAGGATGTCTGTTTGAGAGCTCTGACAGCATCAAACCAGTGTGTGGTGGTACATGGCTGTGTTCTCAGAGACACTGTATGCAGCAGCCATTGCTTTTTGCGGAAAGCTGTCAATTTTTGATTGTCCAAGTAGAATAATTGCAGAGGATTGTTTTGTGAGCTTGGTTTGGCTACTGACAGTCATATGCCCTGCATATAAAAGCTAATCTATGAAGAGGTGTCGGAAACCTCTGAGGAGAGACTGAAACTAAATTATCAACCTACCTGGAAAGGGGAGTCATAGAATGAAGTCTTTCATCGAGGTTTTAGCTGTTCAGGATCACGTGAATGAGACCTCTTCAGTTTTCCTCTGCAGTTGTTAACTTCCTTTGCAGAGAAAGGAGCTCTCGATGTGAAAATTGTGTTTAAGTAATATGTCTCTCTTCATTAGGTGTTTAGAATCCTGACAAGGAGAAATGGCAGGGGGTTTTCTATTCAAGAGGAAGTAGGGAAAAAAGTGAATTGCATGAGCCAAGCAATGTATGGGAAGCAAGTGACATCCTCTTAAAGCCGAGGATTTGCTTTTTTTTGAGGTATAGGTGGTGACTTTACTCTTTTTAGCACTATCCATGTAAAGCATATGAAGTCTACAGAAACATAAAAAGATTCATACTCGATAGCATTTCCAAGAGTAACTGCTTCAAGAATTAATACCTTGTTTTGTGCAGTGTACTGTAATGCAATTAGCTTTTGTGTCATGGCTTGGTGCTTTTTAAAATGCACATGGCAGTTCTTTCACTGCGCTTCAGAGAGACATTGCCAACCGCTGGTAACTTCTTTCATGCCTGACTTAAATGGAAGCATCCTGCACTTGGGACCTCTCTTAGCTTCAGATTTTCCAGAGCTGAAGCCCTTACCTCCTTCTGTGATTGTAGCAGCATGTAAGCCCTAACGCTGACTGTTGAGTGTCTGCAACCTGAAGTCATAAGGTCTGTGAGTTAAACCTCAGACTTTGCAGTGTAAATGTCCTGAAACTGCAAAAATAACATAAGTCTGAGGATGCTTTATGCATAGTAGATGTAGCAGCATAGTTATTCAGACCATCAGCACGTAGGCTTTCTAGTGTGCAATGTGTTTTCTTGACTTAAAAGTGACATCCAGCCTAGCAGTGTTTGTTTATAACAATGAGTAAAAAATTGGGCTTCATTTAGTTTGGCTCAAGCAGAGGTATGAAAAAGGAAGAGGAGAAACATCTGCAGCTGTTACAGCATGTTTGAATTTAAGCAAAACCAGATAAGAGCAAGGAACAGGCAGCTTTCTTCTTTAAATAAAAGGAAAAAACTCGCAAACAATCAGTAAACCAAACTTTAAGGTGCAAGTGTGTGGTTTTTTAAGATACATTAATATTACGAGAGAACACTGAAAAGAATTAAAATAGTCATTTCAGATCAGTTGTAGAAATTATTGTGCTGGGGTGTTTTTTTTTCCCCCTTTGAGTAAGACTGCCAAGCTGCTAGGAAAGTCAAAAGCTGTTGTTTATGGCTCTCTGTTGGGAACGAGGTTAATTAGTATATGCTGGGCACAAATACGCTGCAGACCCAAATGCCCGCAGTTAGAAGACGCTATTGTTTCGGTGCTGGCTGAGTGATTGATGTGGGTGCTGCCTTAGGAACAGTGGCAAGTCAAGTTTAAAAGTCCAAGGCTCCGCCTGTGCCCTTTTACCTACTTTGCTGGCGAGCACGTGGCAGCGCAGGAATGCAGCGAGGGGAAGTGTACCGCGGCTTATGATTAAATTGCCCTTTAAGGAGGAAAACAAGTGCTCAAAGAAGCGGACTTCGGGAAGCCTTTGGTATTCTGCCATCATAATTCAGGGCAGTCTTAAAGGCTTATGGTTTTCTTAAGTAAAGAAAAGGAATATGGAAAGAAACAAGCTGTTCTATTGTTTCACATCTTAATGTCAAGCAATGCAGTCCTAGAACTGGACTGTATTTGTTTTCAGGGCTCGTTTGGTTGATTCAGGATTAATTCTTGCTGGATTAATATTTTTTTTCATTTGGGAATGAGGAATATTTTCCTTAACGAAGCTTATTTATTTCTATGAGAATGCTAAATTTTAATTCATTAAAATATCAGGGTTGACTATTAATGCTTAATGGTATTTACGTTTTTCTGCCTTGGACTGTAAAAAAAGCATGTGCTTAAAAACTAAAGGGTTCCTGAAATTCTTTCCATTCAGAAACAAAGAGGAGGTCAAATACAAATTTCCAGGCTGAGAAGTCACAGGGGAGTTGAAGGGTAACAGAAACTAGTTGATCTTGTGCTTAAGACACTGGCATTCCAGAATACAAAATTCCGTGAGTGAACTGAGCAGAACGTGTTGGCCCTTCTTGAGACAAATCCAGGTGCCTGATTCTCTGTATGCAGATGTGGTTGGGTTCTTTGTCTGTGTTTGTTGGGGTTTTATCATCCCAGTCTTAATAGTGCCACTAAGCATATGATAAATTCTTAACTTTGCTTTTGCAAACCCTGCTGAGTTCAGGTTAGACCCTGTATTCCTGCTGCCTCTGCCTGTTTTATTGCTCTTTTGTCAGCTAGTGATGAACAGTTTAAATGAATGAATGGACAGCTGACTTGGACTTCCTCATACTTGCCTGCAGCAGAGCCCATATAAGTAGTTGTTATTAGTAGAGTCAGAGTAGAGTCATTAAGTGCTACGAATTGCAGTTGTTACTAGGGCACGCAGGGCTTGTGTTAGAGGTTTTGAAACTGGTGTTCAAAGCTGGGTTGCGTACTTCTCATTTGTTCTTCCTTGTTATTTTAATCAGACGCTGCACACACATAAATCAATTGCATACTATCTATAGGATACTGTGAGCTTTAGCTGCCTTGATTCACCCAGCACACAGCTTCTAAAACTTGAGCAGTGGCTGATGGATTTGCGAGATCTGTGAATTACCATTAGGCGCTGTAGCAGAAGTCGTATTGCAGAGGTGGATCACTGTGGGCTGGTCCAGGGACAGGCACGTTAAATATTGCAAAGAATCCATGCCTGTTGGTCAGGAACCTTAATAGATGATGTGCAGCAGCACTTACCTCGTTCATCTGTGCCAAGTATTCCTTCTCTTTCTTTATTGTGTATTTATTTCCTAGGGCTACTGTTACTGCGGCATTCTCAGTGCTTATATTCCCTGGTAGTCTACTCATACACCTTTGCACCCATGCTTTGTGTTTCAGATGACCTTGATAAAGTAGAGTATTTACAGACTAGAGGAGCAGCGCTACGGTCACAACAAACTGCTTTTGAAATGCCCTCCTAAATTGCGCTGGTTGGTCGTCATGTGCTGTTCAACAGGGGATGACAGTCTACCAGAGTTTAATTACTAGCTTTAGGTTTGCAAACAAAATGTAAGTTTTAGCATTTAGGATTTTAAACGGGTAAAGTAGTTGTACTTTTTTGGATTCTACTTACATAGAAATGCCAGTGCAATCTTGAAGCACTTGGTATTGATAATGTGTTTTGTACCAGTGAAAATCTCAATCTAAAACTTGCCCTTGAATCCTGACCTACAGACAGGATAATAAATTCCACTACCATTTAGTCACAGTTCTAGGAGGATATTGTTTTTATGCATGAAAGTTTTGGTAAGCTAATAAATTAAGTTGGACAAGAGACCGACTTTGGAATCATGATGGGCTCCTCAGGAGTACACAGTTGGCACCATTACAATGTTACACATAGAGTCTGTCTGCAAAAATCTACATTCTAATTGTACGTGCTCAAACAACATTAGTCTGAAATAATGATTAGTAGGAGTAATTTCCAGGGTGTTGCTGGTTACAGAAACTAAGAAAAGCTATGGAATTTCCAACAAGTTTAACAAGGGCAAGTGCCAGATTCTGCATTTGGGTTGGGGCAACCTTGGATGTGTGTACAGATAGGGAATGAGATGCTGGAAAGCAGCACTGTGGAAAGGGGCCTGGGGGTCCTGGTCACTGGCAAGTTGAATCTGAGTCAGCAGTGCCCTGGCAGCCAGGAGGGCCAACCCTGTCCTGAGGGCATCAGGCACAGCATCGCCAGCCGGGCAAGGGAGGGGATTGTCCCACTCTGCTCTGCACTGGGGCGGCCTCACCTCGAGTGCTGGGGGCAGTTCTGGGTGCCACAATATGATAAAAGATATAAAGCTATTAGAAAGAGTCCAGAGGAGGGCTATGAAGATGGTGAAGGGTCTAAAGGGGAAACAATACAAGGAGTGGCTGAGGTCGCTTGGGCTGCTCGGCCTGGAGAAGAGACTGAGGGAAGACCTCACTGCAGCCTGCAACTTCTTGTGAGGGAAGGAGGAGGGGCAGGCACTGATCTCTTCTTTGGTGACAGTGACAGGACCCAAGGGAATGGCCTGAAGCTCTGTTGGGGAAGTTTAGGTTAGATATTTGGAAAATGTTCTTCACCTGGAGGATGGTTGAGCAGTGGCACAGGCTCCCCAGGGAAGTGATCACAGCCCCAAGCCTGACAGAGTTCAAGAGGCATTTGCACAAAACTCTCAGGCACATGGTGGGATTCTTGGGACTACATTGGCTTTCCATTTCTGTTTTAACTTCCAGTGGTTTTTGTTTGAGTCTTTTATGGCTGCCCGGTATAATTGTCTTCTGTCTATATTGGCATGGTTGTTGATATTTGTTTGGGCAGTTAAACTGAGCTGCAATTCCATGAAATTTCATCATAATTTCAGATTTCTATGGGAAAGTAATTTTTCTGACGGTTGTAGTTTGCTTTCCTCAACTCTGCATAGTTTTGATTTTTGAGTTATTTGCCAGTCGCAGCATGGAGCCACAGGGACTATAGTCTCTTAGTGCCTTGAGTAATCAGCTTGAAATTAGGATATGAAAAAAGTTTTGGGAGAAGATACGGCCAGAAGCAGCTTTGTTTTTCTAGCTGAGGTGAAAACTTAAGATATGTTTTGTTTCAAATAAAACATCTTCTGAATCTTCTTCGAGAAGTAAGATGCTACGTAGCTGTGATATGCTTTTCTAAATGCTATGGTTTTCACTTTCTGTTCTGCTCTGATTTTTTTATGTATTGCATGTATAGGTGATGCAGCTATCTATGATGCTGCGAAAACGCCCAAGTTACATGAGTGGTTTTTTTTCTGTTTGCAGCTGTTGTGGTTAGAAGAGGTGCCTTAATTAACCTTCAGGACACTCAGACTGAAGTGCAAGCATAGCCTGTAAGGAAAAGGCAAGTACTGTATATAAATTTTTCATACTTGGAGATCTTTGCCAAAATTATGGTGTAGAAAATACCTTGCTAGAAATGGGCTAGGTCCTGTTCCTTTGGACAAGAAGGAAAAACTTGTTTTTAACTTTGTTTTTTGACAGAACTCTCTCTGAAAATGGCGGAAGCTCATCAGGCAGTAGCTTTTCAATTTACAGTAACTCCGGATGGGATTGACCTGCGTATGAGCCATGAGGCACTCAAACAGATTTACCTATCTGGTGTCTATTCATGGAAGAAGAAGTTCATCAGATTCAAGGTATACTAAACTAGTGAAGTCCACTAAACTTCAGGGTTATTTAATGTTTTATGAATTTACTGAATTTTGTTAGGGAAAATTGATTTTTTTTTCCTTTATGGTAAATAAAGTTCCACATTGTGAAAGACTTATGTGGGATTTAGTGAAGACGAGGGGTACTGAAGAAGATAGCACTGAGTGATACTATAAAGACTGAAAGGGTACATATTTTTGATTTGTTCTGTTGGAAGCAAGATGAAGCAGATGTAGAAATTAACGATAGCTTTAACTGACTTCATTCTCTTCAAAGTGTACCATGTAATTATGTAATCTTTTAGCAGAAGTCAAAAATACAACTAGTTGTGATCTTCAGTGTCATATCTCCTAGAGATACAAGGCTCCACTCTTTATTTAGGCTAAGTAGTATTGTTTCTGATGAGGTATTTAATGATGATTTATTTGCTGTGAAATTATTGTTTTGTTCATGGGATTATAATTGTAAGTATCTGTTTCATTAGTAGCAAACTACATAAGCTACAGGCTGTATTCAACATCTCTTTCAAAAGCATAAACATGTTAACAGCAATCTTATTAAAATTTTCTTATAAAGCTATGAGAAGGACCGTTTAAATTATACAAAACAACATTAATTCTGGTTCTCAGTGTCTTGTTCAGTAGAATATTTTTGCCATGTATTCGTGTAGAAAGGTCTAACTCAGTGTAAGTTGAAATTATTGAAGTGTCATTTGTTTTAGAGTTGTTAGTTTCAGTATTTTTAGTAAGACTTGCGGCAGGATCAGTGATTTCTACAAGAGAATGTAAAAGTTCCTTTCATTGTTGATATCATTGTTACAATTTTCTGTAGTAATCAAACTTAAGTAAATCCATTCCCTACTCCTGAGATAATCATATGTAAGAAAATGTTGGATAATCTTAAATACTTGTTTATAACTAAATGACTGAAATGTGTTGATTTTTGTTTCTTTCCATGGTAATATGAAGTCAGTCACTTTGGTATGAAAAAATTATGTGAAGGCTTTTCTTTCCAGAATGGAATTATCACCGGCGTCTATCCTGCTAGCCCATCTAGCTGGCTTATTGTAGTTGTGGGCGTGATGTCAACAATGTATGCCAAAATTGATCCTTCCTTAGGAATAATAGCCAAGATCAACCGAACACTTGATAC
The DNA here is from genome assembly GCA_014706295.1 of Lycocorax pyrrhopterus obiensis. Taxonomy (NCBI): domain Eukaryota; kingdom Metazoa; phylum Chordata; class Aves; order Passeriformes; family Paradisaeidae; genus Lycocorax; species Lycocorax pyrrhopterus. The sequence continues at coordinate 16,974,350 of JACSVZ010000007.1, read as the reverse complement.
AACGTAAGTAGACTGAAAGGTTGCTCTAAAGGGAGATCAGTTTTATTTGCAGCTACTCTTAAGGTTCCTGTTAAATTATTCCTGTTAAAATGTATCAGTTTTGGAACAGTATGTTTGTGACATGGTAAGCCAAATAAACAGATGTATGAGGATATGAAATAGGGAGGTGGTTGTACCGGTATTGCTGCATTGTTTTCTGGGTATTTGAGAAGCACATTTGGGAACTTTTATGGCCTTTGATGTTGCTGCAAGAAAAGGTGTTTGGAAAGGAATTTATGAAAGCAGGGTAAGCAGGCATAAAGCTTGTGTAAGGCCTGGCTATAGTGCTATTAGACTTAGGCTTGCAATACCAGCTTCTCTTTGGAACTTAAATGGGCACTAACTGGCATATGCTGGCTTTTGTTTTAAACAGTGGCTATATGTCAAACCAAACACAGAACATTGTGAGTGGAGTACTTTTTGGCACAGGGCTTTGGGTTGCCCTTATTGTCACAATGCGCTACTCCCTGAAAATGCTGCTCTCCTACCATGGTTGGATGTTCTCTGAGCATGGCAAGCTTACTGCTGGCACCAAGTTGTGGATGGTAAGGATATGTTGGCTTCGTTTTATCTTAACTTCTAACTGATCAGTATTCAAAGCCCTAAAAGAAAGTTTTGTAGTTTTATTCCTTTCTTGTGTTTTTTGTGTCATGGGACAGGAGGCTGTTAGGTAGCTATTTCTACTGTCACCCTTCTAATGCTGTAATTAAACTATTCATCATGGTCTTCTAGAAGGAAGAGTAAACACTTCAAGAATAACTTGTAAATTTGCCAATGCCTTGGGCCTATGTGACTCAGTACCTACTTTTTCTCTGTGTGCAAGTACAGCTTAAAGACCTTGGGCTGCAGCACCAAAGAGTCTTGTCCTCACAGAAAGTGCTCCCCTAATTCTTTGTTGTAATGTTAGGGTTTCTAGTCATCCATTATAAAATTATTCTTATGCTTGAAGAAAATATTATTGAATGTCCTTTAAGTTGGTTTATTGGTATGCCTCCAAAATGGGTTAGGGAAGAAGCATAAGGTGTAGGTAGCGTGTTATGCAGTTTTCAGATAAGGATAAGGTGAGAGTGGCATGTCTCCTGTGGGTTGTTGTGGTGCTTTGGAAAAGGATTCTGAAAGGCTGTATGGGTATAAAGTGAGGAAATGTAGTGTAGGTGCTGCAAGAGATGAAATGGGGTTTTACTACTTGGACTCAGTTGTTTCATCTCACTTTTGCCCGTGTTGTTGCAGAAATAGCTTAATTTCTGTACTGTGCTAAAATTAGTCTCTGCAGCCTCAAAAACCAACGGATGTGTGTTAAACTAAGCACAGTTCATGATTTACTGTGGGAGACGTTCAAGGGCAGGTATCCAGAATGGTGTACACTAAAATAGAGTTTAATGTTTGTCTGTTACAAATGGAATTTCTAATTGATGGTTTCTCCTGGAAGCGGTATCAGCCTCGTGGCTCGAATTCATGCAGTCCAGAGGCTCTGAATGGTAAGGCTTTCTGTCAATTGCTTGGAGCTGTAGCTGCCTTGGTTTTCAGCATGTCCTACCAGATAGATACTTTAAAGCTCTTAATATTGCCTTACCAACCTTAAAACAATACGAACTGTAATGCTACTTACCATGCTTTGTTGCATATTGTATTTATAAATTTTTGTCTATCATATATGTTGCATATGTATTTTGTTGTGTATTATATATGTTTTAAAAATACAGAACAGTAGAGGTATTTGCCCAACAGTGTCTCATCTATACTTACTATGAAGGTCTATTTAACCAGACGCAACAAAAGAGGAGACTGGCTTCACTAGTGAAACAGCTCCAACTACCTTAGCTTTCTAGATTTTTATAATACTGTTTTCGAATGGTCATGCAGATCAAAAACCTGAACTCTGATTTTAGTCACAGTACAAAGTGTTTTTTCAGGCTGATTGGAAGTCTGGTGGTGCTTTTAATCAGCATAGTTCACCTTGTAAAGTCAGATTTCCTGTATCAGTATTAAGGGGAAGATCCAAATATTAGTTGCTGTTTTAAAAAATTAATTAAAAAGTGGTAATCATGTGTGAACAGATGCAACATATGTCAGAATGACATTATTTGTGTGCATATGAAATCAGAGATGTAATGAAATGTGTGTGTCTGTCAGATCACTTTATTGGTCTCAAGCTATTATAAGTTCTCTATTACAAGTTTTCTGAAGAGATAAATACTGTGAAATGTGTTTGCTGGTTTTTGTCAGTTGAGCAGGTACTCTCTGAAAATAATTTTAGCCTTTTCTGGCTTAAGAGTTCTGGAATAAAATTGTCTCTAAGTACGAAATTAAATTTCGAGATGAAAAGCTGAGCTTTTTCTTTCCCACCTGTTTTCAAAATTATCTTGTCCTGAAGCACAACTAGAATTCATTGGGCAGATCACTGTGGTGCATCCCATGTACATCTGATGACAGATCCATTTGCAGGGAGGTCTTTGTTTCTGGTAATACTCTGCAATTCTTAGTTGTTTTGTGCTGCCTAAAATTATCTCCTCTAGCTGTGCTGACCCAGGAAACTGAGAGGGAGGAAAAACTCTACATTCTAACAGTTTTGGTAGGAGAAGTTTTCAGAATTTAGTAGTGAAATGACGTCCCCTGCTTTATTTTGTCTTGTCTGTTGGCTTATGTATACTGTCCTGTATATTGGACCAGGATTACACTTTGACAATAAAGGTTCCACTGGATTGTTGGTATAACACTTAACCTTACTTTCATGCTGAAATAGGGTGGCAGTGTCAAAATCCTTTAATGAGTAGCCTGGAAGTTGCATGGGCTAGAATTTCAGCTTGGTGTATGCTGCAGCTGAAAAGTAGTGGTAGACAGAAATGCTGCTTCTGTTTTCACTCTCCTGTGGAACACGGGAGATGCTGTAATATCTGAAGCCAAGTTGTCTCTGGCTTTTTTGTTTCATTGCTGGGGGTTTTTGTAACACAAGCACTGGGTATAACACTGGCATGCTTGCACAATTTGGTATGTTCAAATCATGCAGTAGACTACCTGAGATTGATTCATGCTTGAATTAACCCCCTGTAACATCGGTCCTATTATTGATGTTGAGCTGTAATTTTGGAAAACATTAAACCATGATACCAAAACAGAAGTATTACTTTCAAAGATTACTGTAGTTCTCTAGAAACTTTAGGGGTGTCACAGGCTTGATAATGGTTGTGTTTTGAAGCACAATGTAGATATGTTTGTAGTATCTACTATGTGGTATAGTAAAAGATCAACTGGTAGACTTGGTCTTTTTAATCATTCCAGAGGAAAATGTATGAAGAAGTGCTAAGCAACTGTCTTTATATTGAGATCAAGGTGTGCAATACATGAACAGCAATCTTGTCTGTGACAGGAAAAGGACTGGGAAGTCAGGAATGACCATGCCTATCCTGCTCTTCCACTGATATGTTGTTTAACCTTTAGGAAGTTAGTTTCTGTCAAGGCCTTTTTTAGCTTGTGAAATGGTGATAAATATGGTAGCTTCCTAAACCTAGTACAGTATAATTTACCAGTGAAAAGGACTGTGAGTTACATTACACATTTAATCTGTCATTTTTCTTCTGTTGAACCTAATAATTTGATGTGTGTATTTTGTTTTTGCTTTTCTTCAGACCCTTGTAAAACTCTTCTCAGGGCGTAAACCCATGTTATACAGTTTCCAGACATCTTTACCACGATTGCCAGTTCCAGCTGTTAAAGACACAGTTAACAGGGTATGTACATTCATCAATTTATTTTCCTCAGTAACACAGAATCCATGCTTAGTTGCCTTCTGGGGTGTTTTTGCCATGTCTCATGAAATACTGCATCGTGGTAATAATATAGTGTAACAGGTTCAAACTTCTGCATGGAAATTAAAATTAAGGCTGTGACAAACAAGTGAAACTGGTGACAGTTTGAAGCCAGTGTGATTCACACTGGATGACATGATGCCTGTTGTTGTAAGGCTGTGCTACAAAGTGTGATTTCCAGGGGTTTTGAAGCACAGCACTTTTGTGGTCCTCCACAGGTTGTACAGTGTGTATTATTAAGTGTGTGTGTTATGACACAAAACCTTGTAGCAAAGTGTGCAAATATGACAGTATGTCACAGAAACTGAAGGTTTGATTTTTAGAGAAGAAAAAAAATCTCTGCTACTGGAGAAGCAGCATGTCTTACCCTTTGGAAAGGAAAATCTTTAGAAAAGTTACCTCTTCCACTTGTGTTTTGGTGACACATGTCTGAAAAAATACTTTATTTTTGGAAGTTTGAATATAGTATTTGCAGCCTTATGAATTGAGACTGGATAATCTTTGTTTACTGTTAGAGTGCTTTCTGTAGGAATGGTGAGAAGCTACATATTAATTCCTCTGCTGATGCTGATTCTTTTCCTGTGTTCCAGTATCTGGAGTCAGTTCGACCACTTATGGATGATGAAAAGTTCAAAAGAATGGAGGGTCTTGCCAAAGATTTTGCATTTAATTTGGGACCAAGACTTCAATGGTATTTGAAGCTAAAATCCTGGTGGGCCACCAATTATGTGAGTAGATAAATAGGAGGCTCAGATGTTCAAATTATGTCATTTGTTCCCTGGTACTCTTTTTGGCTTAAATTCCATTATTTCTTAAATGTTATAGCAGGAAATTGAAACTGCTTAATATTTTTTTAAAATACTTGCGACTTTGCACATAAATAATTTGTGTGATTTGGTGAACAGTGTGGTGAGCAAAGGTGAATGAAACTTGAAAAAATGAATCCTTATTTTGCATTTTGTTGTTCTGGAACATTTTGCTGTTAGGCTTGCTTTTGGGGTTTGTTTATTTGCCTGTTGAGCTTGATAACTCAATAATGGGCCCAGCTATGCAGGTAGTTTAGAAGAGTGATTTAGAACAATTTTTTAATATAGAGCAGCTAAGGCATATATAAGAAAAATAAAAAATTGTAGCAGTAGAGTTGTTGGTCTGTCTTTCTTTTTTTCTTTTTTTATTACCAAAAAAAAAAAAAAATCCAACCCCCAACATCATAGTGAGACCTGTAATGTAATTCCTTCTTGATACATTATCTGCCATACCAGTACCCAGGTAGCCCAGTCTGTCCTGGCAAAGGCTGTAAAGCATTCAGGAGATCTGATACATTTTAAATATTATGTGGAAATCATGACTGCTTTGGAACCTTATCAGAGAGATATAGCTGAATTTAATTTAGTTCTCTCGCCCCTTTTTTCCCCTGTTTTCCCTGAAGTTTGATAGAAATTTGCAGGGCGGGGGGTTGTTGTCTGTTTTAAGTAGGGAGGCAAGCTAGGAGTTTCCTTCCTGCTTTTGTATGGGATGTTGTCTTGTGGAGCCATCAACATGGAAGACATAAACTGTGGAAATGATGGGATTTGACTGGTTTTGTTTTCCTTCCTGCTGCAGGTTAGTGATTGGTGGGAAGAATATATCTACCTTAGAGGACGTGGACCAATTATGGTTAATAGTAACTATTTTGCAATGGTAGGTAAATTCTATAAACACCTTATGTGTCAAGCACTGTAACATTTCTGGCACCTATCTTACTTCATGGCATCATTCTGCTTAGAAATCCGTTGCCACTGAGTATGCAACCTTCATTTTTCTTCCAGTATAACCTGCAGCCAGTATCTTCAGGTACCTTCAAGTACATCACATACTTAAGTACTTCACGTACACCTGTCTTAATGACCCTAGCACAGCTGCCACTTTGGCAAACTCATGCAGTAATGACTTAAACAGTTTTGTCCTTACTGTAAAAAGCCATCTTTCAAAAGCTCCATGTAAAACTTCATGGGTAACACAGTTGAAGGAGGTGTGTGCTCATACTAGTAAATGTCTGTACAGGAACTAAAATTGTAAAAGACTCTAAAATAAAAAGGAAAAAAGAAATATGATGGTCTCGGATCAAGTTTTATGTAACATTGTCTTTTCTCCTCACATGATTAGTAACGTTTAAGGAGATTGTGACTGCTGAAGAAAAGTTTCATCAGCTCACTGCGTTCGTGCACTTTATATATTTTAAAGCCTTTTCTATATTGTCCAGAATAAACTTTTAAGAATGTGGATGAGAAGTACTATCAGGGCTTTTTCTTTAAATGTAGTCTGATCATCATTAACTTATGATTCTTATCTACTTTATAGGACTTCCTTTCTTTATATCCCACAACCCTGCAGGCAGCTAGAGCTGGTAATGTTATCCATGCCATCCTGCTCTATCGGAAAAAACTGGACAGACAAGAAATCAAGCCAGTATGTATATCAGTTTAAATGGCTGTTTGGTCTTTTTCTAGCACAGTCTATGAGAAGTTGATCAGTTTTCAGAATGGGAGAGGAGTGGAATTGTCTTATTGTTACTAATTTTTGTGGTCCCAGTCATCTTGGCTGTCGCTTGAACTGCACGTGGGCAGAAACTGCCAACTATCAAAAATACAGAATTGGCTGGATACAATGCAGGAAGGCTGGGATAAAGGACTGGAGGCCACTTGACACCAAGAGGGGGCCAATGGGAGCTTAAGATGATGATAAAATCCTGTGTTGCACTAATTTCTAGGTAGCAAAGATAGGCAAGCTAAATCCCATTTGAGTTTCTGTTCTGTCCAGTGGCTGTGTATTGCAGCAAACAAATATTGTACAAACAATTAAGTAGTTTTATTCAAGGTCGTGGAAGGGATGTGATTAGTTGTACGTAACTACAAATCTGAGAAATGTGAACTTTTGTTCCTACACAGCCATAAATAGCTTAAAAGAATTAATTAAGGGGTAATGCATGCTGCATGTGTAAGTTTTGCATCCAGATCAGCCGTGGAGAGCTATTTGGGTTTCAGGTGCTAGCTAGCTTCAGTCGTCCCTCATGAAGGGTGAGCTTTTGGTAAGAGGGGAGAAAATAATGCTACTGGAGTGTCCATGGAATCTTTCACTTGTAGTTCAAGGAAGGTCCATGAACAGGGAGGAAAAACCTCAACACTGCATTAATGTATTATAAACCTCATTATTCTGAAGCCTGTGTTTAACCAGATCCTGGGGTTTTTTCTTTACTTTCAAATTTTCCAATCCTATATACAAAATTACATTTGAATGTACATTTGCATCACAGATTCTTCTGCTGGGATCTACTGTTCCACTCTGCTCAGCTCAGTGGGAAAGGATGTTTAATACTTCCCGTATCCCGGGAGAGGAATCAGGTAAGCAAGGCCAGCCAAGGAGAATGAGCACCTTGATTGAATTCAGGGCTTAGTGTCTTTTCTACTGAAAATCTGGTTTTTCAGATAAAGATCTGACTGGCACTAGCGTACATCAATAGTATGTTCCAAGACTCAGGATGTAATGGATTGCTGTAGAGTGCCTAGATGTTTTTCATTTTAAGGAGATTTGGAAGCTTTTTCCGTGGTCTTTCTCCTTTACTTAAATTAAAAAATGAACTTCAAGATACTGTTGTCTGCCCTGTTTTTCAATTTATAAATAACATTTACTTTTCTCCATTTTTCCAAGCTCAAGATGAAATTTGAGGTCTTAATATTAAAAGTGGCATTTTTTGTTGACTTTTTTGTTTTTCCTAAGTTTTGTCACTGTAAAAGGAGTCAGATTGCATCTAGAAGGACTTACCATTTTTAGTCAGCAGGTGGAACAAAACATTGCTATTCATTTTCTTACTCTTTGAGATGAGAACTTCACAGCAGATTTTAGTGGAGACTTGTGCTCTTGTGTTTTTCTACAAAAGCTTAAGCTGTATCTAGGCTTCTCTGATCATGTCATATGCTGAAGAGCCTCTTAGAGCAGATTTCACGTGTTTATCCAACAGTGCATCATTGTGGCAGGATCACAGTGAAACACAAGCAGGAGTTATTGTTTAGTCACCTCCAGTGGGAATGCATGTACGGGCTGTCACTTGAAGACAGGATATATTTGTTTTACTTTATGTGACGCCTGTAACTCACTCTAGGGTTTCAAACTGCCTTTGAACATGTTACTCCCACTCATCTACAGAATTCAAAACAAAGAGTTTCTAAGCACAGGGATGTGCCCACTCTTCCCTGCTGGAGGGCTGACGTTTGCTGTGCTGTAAGAAGTTGGATAAGAGGGAGAAGTGGCATTGGGTCGTGGGTAAAGCACGTGTCAGATAAGGACTTTGCTCTCGGTTCTGCTGATGGACTTTGCTAGATTGTTGGAATAAAATTCCTCAACTATGCCTCAGCCAGCTTTATCTGCAAAGTGAAGAAAAGAACTTCCTTGGTGCGATTACTTCCTGTCATAACCAGTAGCTTAGATAGACGAGCAGGTTTTTAAATCTCTGTTGGACAACTGTAGTCTATGAGCTACTATTATTTAGAATACTTCAATACTTGAAGTACTGAGAGTGCAAGCCTTGCCCCTTCCCTGTCCTCAGTAAAATAAAAGGTATAAACAATTTACATTTAGCCTTGTATTTGGTTTTCTTTCAGTCTAAAATGAGTTTTGCACAAAAGTGTAGAAGTGGCTCATTTTAACTAACACCTGATTAAAATACATCCTCTGTATCTTAGTTCTCCTCAGTTCTCCTGCTTAAAGTCTTTCAAATTAACTGTCAGTATCATAATAATCTTATTTTCCTCCTAGGCACTTCACATTTCCTATTATACTTTTTCAATTTTTGTTTCTGTTTTTCTAAAGGAAAAACAATTGTGTCATTCTGTATATGTCTAAGTGAGTTGCAAAAACATTTTTCACACATTGTCATGAGCAGCTTGATTCCTTGTCCCCTGATTTCAATTATTTTATGTATATTATGCTCCTGAAAAAAAAAAAAGGAAGAAGAATGGTGGCATGTCTTCATATTAATTGGTGGTAAAATCTTGATGAAGATTGTATCCTGTCACTTGAGCAATGGTTAAATATTCATGATTTTTAACAAAACACACTGTGGAGTGAACCACTTCACCTGTGGTTTGATACAATGCCTTCATGACTAAATTCAGGCTTATCCTAGTTAAGCCATATAGATAGCAAAATGAGGAAAAAAATGTGGCCTAGTTTTCTGCTTCACATAGCCTTACACATTTTGGCCATATATGGAGTATTCACTCTGTGTCTGCCAGGACAAATGTAAACAAAAGCTGATGGTATAAATTTTGGGTTTCTTAAGACTCTCCATGAGTTGTCTAGCATCTGAATGCAAATGATTTAAAAATACCTTTCCTCATACTCATCTAGCATGTTCTTTTGCTGACTGCTTCACCAGACTACACAACTAGTGCTTGTTTTTCAGATACAGAAATACAGCTTTAGTTGCTGAATACTGGCCTCCAGTGTGCAAACTGGTGGTGCTATATATGCAAATGATTGTCAGATCTGAGTATTTGACTGTTTCATGCAGGAATCTTTGTGACAAGATAACATGGGATGCTGAAATAAGTTGTAGTGCATGCAATGGGCATTTGATGTTATTTAGTGCATTAGTGTTCTGAGACTTCAGCTTTGTGTTCACGTAAGCGATTGCAATTCTAGATACCCTCCAGCATGTGAAAGACAGCAAACACATTGTTGTGTATCACAAGGGCCGGTACTTCAAAGTGTGGCTGTACCACGATGGCAGATTGTTGAGACCCCGAGAAATTGAACAGCAGATACAGAGAATTCTTGATGATGATTCAGAGCCTCAACCTGGTGAAGAGAAACTTGCAGCTCTTACTGCAGGAGATAGGTATGGTGGTTATTATTTTTTAAGTAAGTTTAGCATTTAGGAGTTGTTGCATAGCACAATCGTTGAATATTGGATTTGGAATTTTGAAATAGTCTGCAGTCAGTTGTGTATACCTTGGTCACTGATTTTGTATATTGGTGATGTGTAACAGTGTTTCAGTCATTTGTAACTGTGTGGAGTTAAAAGAATTTTGCAGTGGCAACCCTATATGTGGGGTTTTGTTTTTACTGTTGTCTTGTTCCTTATAATAGATGCTTTCTTTTGTTTAGTTTTAAGTGTAGATGATCCATGCTATAGGTATTGCATGTGCAGAGATGTTGAATTTCTGAGGATGAGGTTTTGCACCTGTGTGATGATGAGTTGAATTGGTTCCTAGGTTTACACTGTACAAGTATTGTCAGAGCTGTTCACAGCTCCCATAGTTTGAATGCAATGAAAGTAGTTGTGTCAAATACCACAGAAGTAGGAGGAATGTCTCACAGTGATTTTAAGTATAATAAAACATTGACAAATTTATGTAATCTGGCTATAAACCAATTTTTTTTTTTACAGAGTACCATGGGCTAAGGCTCGTCAGGCTTATTTTAGCCGTGGAAAGAACAAACAGTCCCTAGATGCTGTTGAAAAAGCAGCATTTTTTGTGACATTGGATGACATCGAGCAGGGGTACAGGAAAGAAGATCCAGTGAGGTCACTGGATGCATATGCAAAATCATTGATACATGGCAGATGTTATGACAGGTGCAGTATCGACTCTGTGGAAAATGCCTTCCTTTTTTTTTTTAGAATTTGGCTAATACATATGAATTAGTGATGAGTTGTAAGTTGATAAATTCCATAGAATCACAGAAGGGCTTGGGTTGGAAGGGGCCTTCAAAGATCATCTAGTTCCAATCCACTTTGCAATAGAAAGGGACAACTTTCACGACATCAGATTGCTCAAAGCCCGGTCCAACTTGACCTTGAACATTTGCAATGACAAGGCATCCACAACTTCTCTGGACAATCTGTTCCAGTGTCTCACAAGTCCATTGTAAAAAATATTTCTCCATTTTAACACATCTAAATTTACCCTCTTTCAGTTTATGTCTGTAGCCCCGTGTCCATGCTATGAGCCATGATAAAAAGGCTTTCTCAGCTTTTCTTATAAACCCTCTTTATATATTGAAAGGCTGCGAGAAGGTGTTTTCAGTGACTTCTCCAGATGCAGCAATAAGTCCAACTCTCAGCCTTTCTTCATGGGAGAAGTATTCCAGCATTCTTGCCATTTTCATGACTCTCTTCTGACCCAGTCTAACAGCTCCATATCCTTCTTGTGCTGAGAACCCCAGAGCTGGGCACAGCTCTCCAGGTGGGATCTCACCAGAGTGGAGCAGAGGGGCAGAATCCCCTCCCTCGCCCTGCTGGCCATGCTGCTTCTCAAACAGCCCAGGGCGTGATTGGCTTTCTGGGCTGCAAGTGCATATTGCCAGCTTATGATGAATTTTTCATCCCCGAGTCCTTCTCTGCAGAACTGCTGAATCCATTCATCCATCAGTCTGTTGATACTGGGCATTGTCTTGACCCAGGTGCAAGGCCTTGTAGTTGGCCTTGTTGAACTTCATGAGGTTCAAATTTCTGTCTATTTAGTTAAATGTTCTTAAATAAAAAAGGATAAGAACTACTGCATTTGAATGTGAATTTTAGAGAGAGAGGAAATTACAATATAGAAATGCTTTTGAAATGTACAAAACCATAAAGAAATCTTGATTTCTTTCGTAGGTGGTTTGATAAGACATTCACTCTTATAATATTCAAAAATGGCAGAATGGGTCTGAATGCAGAGCACTCGTGGGCAGATGCTCCTATTGTTGGACACCTGTGGGAGGTGAGTGTTTGGTACCAAGAGCTAATGCAGAAGATAATGTGATGCGGTCTTGAAGCAGCCCCAAAGGTCAGCGGCTCCTTTCAATTCTTGCATGCACGTTGCTGATGAGTGACCAGGGGCCTATGTCTGCAGCAACTGTAGAATTTGAAAAAGATCCCAAACCCTTGCTTAAGAGGCTGCTTTTTTTTGAAGGACAGCATTTAATGAGCTTAGACGTCTTCACAGAAAAGTGATACAGCTCCCCATCTAACTTTTCTGTGTTTTAAATCCATGGATTGTTGCCTCTTTGGTATGGCATTGTATTTTTGTATACACATGCTCCTGAAGCTCTTAAGCTTTCTTGTGCTATAAAACTCCCATACTTACTTTCAAAATTTAAAAAATTGTACAGAGAAAAATCTAACTTTTCTCTAAGCCTTGTTTGATAAGCTGCATATTGATATGCTGTTGACATTATCTCTTGTATTTATTTGCAATGAATGTAATAAATGCACTTTGCCAGGTCTGTTCATCATATGCTTAGTTTAATACTTGAAATCCTATTTGATTTTTTTCCTTTTTCTTTTTGAAGCTTAAACCTATAAACAGTTATGTGACTCAAATCAATCAAAACTGTTTCAAAAGCACTAGTTAATTTTGATTTCATATGTATTTGTGCAAATGGGTCTTAGGTCTAAACTGGTTTCCCAAGTAATTTCCTAATTTTTTTATAGAAGTGTTTCCATGTGTGTAAGAACAAAAAAAAAGCCTCATTGCATTCTCCACCCAGGGAAGAAAAAAGGCCAAACTGATTTGAGACTGACTTGACTGTGCAGTGTAGACTATGTCAGTGAAAGAGGGTTACTTTTTTTGCTTTTAATGAATGATAGTGTATTTTTTAGTTCATATATCTGTACTTAATATTAGTTGGTACATTTTCTGCTAAGAATAAAGATGACTGAAACAAAATAAGATTTTATTTTCTAGCAAGTTATCTGTTGTTAGCTCTTTACAGATTGTCTATTTTTACAATAGAATGGCCTAAGCTTTATTTCATAGTTGTCATGTTCTGACCACTAAGTGAAATGAGAAAATGAAGAGAAAATTAAATTAAAATAAGAGATTAGAAATAAATCATCAAGCTTTTTCTTTCCATATTGAGCAAATTTAAATCTTTTGGTAATTCTTTCTGTCCATTTGTGGGTTTGTTGTTTCTGGATTTTTTTTTTTTTTAAACATTGAGGATGCTTGATATCTTGTAAGACAGAGCCTTTTACGTCTGTTCAAGTTGTGTTGTTCATCTTGGAAACATTCTTCTTTCCCACCCAAGAGCTCTGGAGCATGTGTAAAATAAACTGCAATTTTGAAAGGGATACAAATCTTAAAAATAATTGAATTCTTGCAGGGATTTGCACTTATTATAAAATGAATTATTTTTTGATGAATAAGTTTTGACAGATAACAAACTTGAAGAAATTCTCTAGAATCTAAATTGAACAAAGATTGTGAAATCTAAATCTGTTTTGTTTTTTACTTCTACTTAGTTTGAGGTGGATTTTGAATTGAAAAATTTTTGATTAAATCGATAGCATCTAACAGAATGCACCAGTGTAATTGAATAAGTGTTTGGTGCACATCTGATGTTCTTCCCACTCAGAACACAAGTAAAAATACCTTAAAATGAGAGGTAAAACTGAGGGCTTCACTTGCAGTTGTTTTCAGTATTTGTAAATAGGTTGTATGTTGTATTTCACTGTGTAGTGAAAATAGGTTATATTGATTTCACTATGAAATCCTAATTCCACAGCAATAAGTAATGTGTTGCAGTTCTGAAGAAGTATCATTCTTTGCAGAATGTGATGACAACTGAGTATCTTGAACTGGGCTATTCAGCAGATGGCCATTGCAAAGGAGACACCAATCCAAATATTCCTATTCCTACCAAACTGCAGTGGGAAATTCCAGAAGAAGTAAGTACAGAAGATTTAGTGGTTTGAGAAAGATTCCCCAGCGGTCAAATCATTTATGTTATTATTGATAACCCTATAAATCAGCTTTAAATTCCTCTGAGTCCTGTAGGTTGTGTACTTCATCAGTAGCCATTACTCAGTTTGCTTCAAAAGTCAGGGCGTTTTAATATCAATCTTTAAAAATTCTGACTGGGAAGTGGCAACATTTTACTAGAAGCTTTCTTGGTTGGCTGTATGTCAAAAATAAGTGGCCACCTATTTTAGATAGTGACTGTATTAAAATAAACTTTTATTTGCTGAGGTTTCATTACTGTTGTCACAACAAATACTCTTGTCTAACAGTTCCTTTAGAATAGCTGTCTTTTTTTTTATGTTCATAGTTCTGTATACATGCCTAATAAGATTTGATTTTTTAAGTTTTTTTTTTTTGCCTGAGTTCAAGAAAAACTGCCAACTCCTATTTGGATTTTAATTTTGAATAAAAAGATAATGGTTGGTGATATATTTAATTAAGCATGTGTGGCAGCTTGGAAGCCACACTACTATTGCCGTTCTATAACTGTAGGTCATTCTTTTATATTCTCCTGATCCGAACAGTTTTAATGCTGATGGGTTTTTTAAGTGTTATTTTTGGATGTGTACTGGCTTAAAACATTTTTATTGGCTCTTTGAATTTTATCTTTCTAGCAAAGTTAGCTTCTCTTCTTTCTCTAAAGGGAGATTATTTAGGTGGTGATGTTCCTGGCATGCATAAAGGCAGCATTTCCTGTTTATCAGTTAAAAATACTTGAACTTTTTCAATAGTTCTCTCAAAAGCCATGAATGCGTGTGTGCATACATACAGGTGTTTGTTTGTTTGTTTGTTTGTTTGTTTGTTTAAGTGCCAAGAAGTGATTGAGAAGTCTCTGAGCACTGCCGTAGCTCTAGCAGATGATGTGGACTTCTGTTCATTTTATTTTGATGCTTTTGGGAAAGGACTAATAAAGAAAGCGAAAACCAGCCCTGATGCCTTTGTGCAGCTTGCCCTGCAGCTTGCTCACTATCGGGTAAGAACAGACTGTTCCTGGCTTACAGAACCTCGTTAAGCTGGGCATAACATGTTTGGGACTAAAACATGTGACTGTGTAGGGTAATCTTTCACTGCTTGTACACAGTTATTAAAGACCTTCAGCGGAAATTGATACAAACCCTTAACAGATTACTGGCTGGAGAACAATTCTCCGAAGGTTCACATGTTGATACATTTCTGAATTTTTTCTCTTCTGCTTAGTTGGTCTATCCCTGGGCATTTTGGACTTGAAAGAAGATATGAAACTTCTAGTAGCTGTGTTTATAGTCTAAACAATGTTAAATTTATCTTTTAGTTTAGAGTTACACATAATGCAGTAGTCATGGACACTCCCTAAGAAGATTAACAAGAAAGGCCTACCTGTGTTTTCGTCTGTTAGTTCACCTTTTCTGTGATGTGCTGTCAAAAAAGACCAATGTAGCAACATTCAGCTTCTCTTATAAACTGAAGAAGGTTGAATATGAAATGCAGAGAGTAGCCCTTGCTAGTCTGGTTGTTCTGCTAGTGTTTATCAAATCCTGCTTCTATTTTTTCTTTTGCCTTTATTAATCTTCAGGTAAGCGGGCTAATGGTGGGCTACTGAAAGCTTAATGCTGAGTTTAATTTGTTGAGTGTGTGCTTAGCTTGGACTGTTGATTAAGAAAGAGGGGCCAAGTCTGGCTTAACCTTAATGTTTTTATTTTTCCCTTTTACAAGGATATGGGAAAGTTTTCTTTAACATATGAAGCATCTATGACACGTTTGTTCCGAGAAGGCAGGACCGAGACGGTTCGTTCATGCACTGTTGAGTCCTCTCGTTTTGTTCAAGCCATGGAAGACCCAACTGAAAGTGTAAGTTCGTGGTGTTGGTGCCTTATACAATTGGGAGAGTAGGTTTGGATTGGATATTAGGAATAAATTCTTTACTGTGAGAGTGGTGAGGCACTGGGACAGTTGCCCAGAGAAGCTGTGGCTGTCCCATCCCTGTCAATGTTCAAGGCCAGGCTGGATGGGGCTCTGAGCAACCCGGTCTAGTGGAAGGTGTCCCTGCCCATGGTAAGGGGGGTTGGAACTGGATGATCTTTAAGGTCCCTTCCAACCCAGCCAACCTATCATTCTGTGATAATTGATAAGGCACATGAGTTACCACTAGACAACCACATAAATCCGCAAATAGTTTTTAAGCATTTAGAGTGATGCTTTTTTTTTTTAGGAAGAAAGAGCAGCATAAGGTAATTGTCTACATTTTCTGTCAATACATCAGAAATTCTAGGTCATACCAAAAGAGAATGGCAGAAAATAACCAAATATACCATTATTTACTGTTCCTGAATTCCAGGAAACAGAGATTACTTGTGAAATTTTTGTGACTTGTAAAACTCAAACATAGATTTGTAGAACAACTAATGTCATACCAGTTAAGCTTTCCTTTCTGACAGGGAAGCAAGAATCATTCACGTGAAGGAAGTAGTTGTTCTTAAATGTTGATTTTGATGACCAGCATTTATGGACCTCTGTAGCTTCAGTGTTGGCAGTTTGCCTTCTAAAATAGCTCTGGCAGTTTGAGCTTTTCTTAAATCACGTTGAGATTTGCTCTCTGTACCTCTTTAAGACCAGTGTCTTTAGAAACCATAAATAATGCAGCAAACTTGAGTTGTAGTCATGTTAGATTGTGGGGTTAGATCACACTTAAAATACAAATTAGTTTGCATTATGCAGTTTGCAGCAGGTAATAGCTGGCACTTGCTAATACCTGAAATTGAGTACATGAGGTTGAAAAGCCAGAGGATGCTATTTGGGGTCAGTTGTCTTGTACTTGACCTTTAAGTGCTCAAGGCTTGAGAGTCATTGCTGTAACTTGGTCTATGCACCTCCATCCTTAATGCAGTTCACTTAACTTGAGTTTTCTTAATCTTTTTTTATTTGTTAGAGTGAAAATAAGCTGAAGTTGTTTCGGCTGGCAGCTGCCAAACATCAGCACTTGTATCGCCTTGCCATGACTGGGGCTGGCATCGACCGCCACCTCTTCTGCCTTTATGTCGTGTCCAAGTACCTCGCTGTAGATTCTCCTTTCCTCAAGGAAGTAGGTGACTTTTATTGGTAACTCTTTGTTACAGTAAATAGTCCTTTGGTTAGTTAGTGTTTTGTGGTATCTGCTCAAGATACTTGTTACAACTCTGGTTTTCCTAAGAAAAAAAGGTAAAATTTCAGCTAGTGTTGCTGCTGGAAACTTGCTAAGTTAGTTTTGTTTTCCTTTATGTATACCTTTATTGATAGACCTAAAAAAAATGCTTTCAGTGAGCTTTTTACCATAATACATGTTACTTGGAATTGCAGGAAAAATATAGTCAGTATTAAAAAAAAATGTTTGCTTGTGGGTTTTGCATATTTTCAAGGGAGTAGAACAGAGGCTGTGTGTTTTCTCTGAGAATTTTCTCCTAAAACTGTGACAAATTCAGTTTCTTTTAAGTTACTGTGAGTTAAAGGAGCTATATGTGGCATTAATGTCACTATTCATTACTGTGACAAATTGTTTATTACTTAAACTAGATTTTAAGGTTGGATTTTATAAAAATAATTACACTGCACTTGTTCATTTTTTCTGATTAATAAAAAATGTGTTCCACCTAGCCGCAAAATTAAACTGCTCACAATTGTCCGCTTGCTCTCCTAAATGTTGCTAAGTCAAGAATAGAACAACTTTCTACAGTTTCCACAAACTTCCAAGATACATGTGTGTTGTTAGAGATTTTACAAGCTTCTAACTTGATGTAGGATCTTACTGGGATTTAAATATGACTAATAATGATTTTGTTAAAGCAAGACCTGTTGTGTGTAAGTCGCAAGGCTGTAGACCAGATAATCTTGTTTGAAGTAGCATTTCTATTCAAATTCTATTTTATCCTCTTTGAGGAATTGACATCACCTCCTCATATGTTAATGGTTTCCATATCAGGACAAGTTTAACTGTTTCATTTGAGTTTTTTAATTGTTCATTCCATTGAAATGGGAGTTATCCTTAATATTGCTGTATAAAGTGTTTTCTAACACTTCATAAGGCAATATTACACTTGTCATTGTAACACTTGTTATCTCGGCTAGTTTTGGAGAAAGTTGCATATTCTTAAACAGTGTTTTATATTTGCTTGCATCTCTTTCATATCCAATAAAGGTTTTGTCAGAACCTTGGAGGCTGTCAACGAGTCAGACACCACAGCAACATATTGACCTGAAGAAGAACCCGGAGATGTTAGCCTCTGGTGGAGGGTTTGGACCAGTATGTTTCCTAAATACAAGTGCCCACTAAAAAAGAGTTTTATTTTCAAGAAGCCAGTCTAAAAATTTCAGATCTGTAATGCCTCATTGTTGCATATCAAAGGTGCAGCTCGTGCTTTTAAATGCATGTATTTAATGCTTTCCCAAGATGTGGATGTGCTCAGGAAAATCTGCATTGCCTTTTTCTGGTATCCCACTACAAGAATGGATTGTTCTTAAGGAAATACATAGTTATGAGATGTGGCACAGGGCTCCATGGCAGAGAGATCTGATGAAGTTGGAGTTTTTATCACATTGCCTGTGCCCAGATCTTCTGTACATCAGGCTGTTATTACAGAGACAAGTGCCTTATTACTTGAACTAGATTTTAAGGTTGGGACTTGTAGAAGTACTTATACTTGACTTGTTTTTTATATTTCCTGCTTGATTAATAGTTGCGTTCGTACATTCCTCCAGATTAAGCTGCTCACATTGTTCTGCTTGTTCCTAAGTGGCCAAGTCAAGAATACAGCTGTGTTCTGTGGCTTCTGTAGACTTTCATGAAACCAATGTATTGTTAAGAGATTTGACAAGCTGCTTACTTGCTGTAATATTTTACTGGCATTTGAACTTGGTCATTGATGACAATATTGGTGTCAACAAGACTTCTTAAGCAGCCTTTATGGGGCTATTATACTAGATTAATCTGTTTTCAAAAATAATTTCTATTGAAAGAACAATGGAGGTGTTAAAGGGCTGCTCTTTGCCACGCAGAAATTAGGGTGATGAGTCCAGTGTATTTTGGCTGGTTTGTCAAGCTGGAATATGGTGGGGGGAGGGGTGGTGGGATGTGTTAAGTTGTTATTATTTATTTATTCATGTTTCTGATACAGCTTTCAGTGGTTTTTGAAGTTGGAATAAATTTGACTTGCGGTATCAAGGAAGCCTAGCTACAGCCATACTGCTCATTCTTGAGAAACTGGCTTGCTCTAGCAGATTATGAAGTCAGTATTCCGAATGCCCAAAAGGCAATAGACAGAAATTCCTGCAGCCAAACCCCTAACACTGTTTTCCTTTTGTTTCTGTTTACAAAAACTGTGCTTTGGTTTGCAGAAGTACCCCAGAGATTCAGTACATCAGCTTTCCATGCATGTGGTTTTTGTTGGTTTTGAAGGGGGTTTTTAAGGGTTCTGTAGAATTTACCTGTGTAGCACTAACAGTCTACACAGCTGTCGGGCTGCTTAGCAGCAGTGGCAGCAAAGAGATGGAAGGCTGTGATCCTTTGAGTTAGGAGAGACGTGAAGAGGGGTGACATCAAGATAATCTGTGTTTACCAGGCACAGTTTGAATATAACATCAGACTGAAACTTGGGACAGTTAATGCTACTAATGTTGAAATTGGACCAGACCTCTGCCCATGATATAGGTGTTCAGAATCACATGTTTGCTGTAGGGTCAGATAAAAACTGCCTTTGGCAAGTTTTCATTATACAAGGCTTTTACGTTGTGTTTGTTTACATCTGCAGAGTGATCCCAGGAAAATGACTGTTTAGGTATACAACTGAACTATTTTATTCCTTGCTGCTTAAGCACTGAAGCTGTATAGCTGCTTGGGACCAGGCCTTGATAAGAGAAGCTCTTTGAATAAGTATTTTATTCCAAAATATTAAAGCTGGGAAATATTACAGACAAATATTCAGAAAATGGCAATTCCATGCACTTCAGATGAGACTAGAACTATTCCTTAAGTGGAGCCATTCTTCAGAAATTATGCATTAAACGTAGAAGTTGAAGCTTGACTTGAGGAAATTGCAACTGATTTTAAAAACTGTAACAACTTCTTAATTATGCATAAGTCGATTGAGAATGAAGGAGAAAGAAAAAGTTTAAAATGTTTTTTCTCTTCTTTCTTCCCCTAGGTGGCTGATGATGGGTATGGTGTTTCTTACATTATCTTGGGTGAAAATTCCATTCATTTCCATGTCTCCAGCAAAGTGTCTTGTTGTGAAACGGTAAGAGTCAGTCCTTTCCTATGGTTTAATAAATCTGTTCTGATGTGTGCTTATAGAACTGTTCTGCTCATTGTCTAAAAAATACAGTAGAACTTGCAACACACTGTTACAATGTGTTTTTTCTTTCTCAATGTATGCTGTTTTGCTGGAGTTTTTTATCTCCACTTGTATAAATTCAATAGCTCATGACCCAAGGATACCATATTCTATTTCACTTACGCTTTCAAGCATAAAGAAAACATGTGGCCCAGGATTGTCTTTACACCTGTAGTTCCCTGCAACTCATGGAAAATGATGATGTGTGTCCCATAAACAGAAAGATGGGCATCTCTTGGTTTTTCTCCTTACAGTTTTGATCGGTTTGTCTCAGGCTGCAGCTGTAAAGACAGAGTAAAGTGTATGCTCCCTGTTTAAGCCTTCCTGGTTTAAATGATACTGAAAGAAGCTGACCCATAAATTCTAATCTGTGCTTAAGAAACGTAACTGATCAAAAATTTATTAAAATAACACCCATTATTAGGGTATAGTAGATGTCATATGTTGAATATCCTGCTGTTGTGGAGGCCTGCTTTGAGTTCAATTTATCTTTTATATTTTTATACTTTAAAACATATACTTTACTAAACATGCTGAGTTTGTTCAGGGTTACATAGCTGACCTAGTTTTCCTCTTTTGACCTTAACTTGTCCAGGAGATCATGGTGCCTCTGGTTAATCATTAAAGATTAGAAAATACAATTTTGTTTTGTTCATAGTTGAAATTGTTCTTCAGATGCCTGTTAGCTTGTACTTTAAATTTCTCTCTGTTCGTTTTACTTATTAGTGGAGTCAAAGGTCCATACAGAAAAGGCAGCATTTCATGAGTGAGGCCTTGATATTAGTAGGGTCACTGTAGTAGATCCTGTAATGTAGCCAATGATTTATATTTGTAATCTTAATTTCTTTTTTGTGCCATTCATCTAGCACTTGGAATAAACAGAACAAGTACCCATCTTGTGTACACTTAGGAAACTGTTACTTTCATTTTCAGTATTTTTTTTCAATGGCAAATGATTCAGCATTTCTGATAGGAACTCAAAAACATTTTTCTGCTCTTTCAGTACTTCTTGGTCATCAGTCATACACTCACTTTGTTTTCTGAAGACGAGCTTTTGCAAAATCTTGTAGGAAAAGCAATATCAAAACCCAGTGATTTTAAAGCAGCAGAAAGCTATTCATCCATCTGATTTCAAAAGGATATGATCTCATTTCTGGCTGTAGGAAAGTGAATGCATAATGAAGAACTCATTGGTCAGTAATAGCAGAAACCTGGATTAATCTGTATAGCGTTAAAATTTCTGTTATTCTAATTTCCCATTGTAAGGTAAAATACATGCCTGAATTCCATAAGCTCCAAAACTACAAAATACTAGAAAGTTTCTTCTTTTGCCTGAAAAATAGCTGTTGATGGACAGTATGAGTATTTGGTTTTGGTTTCTGTTTGTTTTTAAAGGATTCTCATCGCTTTGGAAAGAACATCCAGAAAGCAATGGTTGACATCATGGGTTTATTTAACCTTGGTAAAAACTGTACAAAGTGAGCTGCTTTCTTGGTGCCAAGCAACCTCCTGTTGGTGGGATGAGAACTCTTCTGCACAGTGAACAAGAGCAAGGTTTGTCAAAGAGTAGCTGGAGAAGAAACTGAGTCAACACCTTCTTGATCACCTATTAAAACCTTAGCAGTATATTAAATGTGTCTTTTTTGTTGTGGTTTGTTGGTTTGGGGTTTTTTTGTCAGTAGTATGGAAGAGCTTATTTCCACAAAGGATTACTTTTAAAATCTTCTGTGTTTCTAGGGATGAAGGATGAAGTCATGTATATTCTAACTTCTGCAGTTTTCTCTTAATTTGTATACACTTTCTCTTTTTTTTACTTTAAATTAGTTTACTTTTTTTCCAGAATCAAAGGGATAAAACACACTGACTTAAATACTAGAAAAGGTTAGATTTGCTATGTATTAATAGCAGAATATTCTTCAATGTGTCTGCTGCTTTATGTAAATGAATGACAAAACTTGTGGCTGTCTGCCTTGTTCGGTTTCTTTTTAGAAGTAAATTCTGTAAAACATACCAAAAAATCCCTGCTGTAACCCACTTTAACACACTAAATTGTAGAATATTATGGTTTTTGAAAAGAAAAAAAAAAAAAGAAACCCAACCATTGGACAGTAAAATGTGTCCCCTCATTAGCAGGTACCACATTTTTCTTACTGCTTACAAGCATGTTTGTGACGTTGATTTTATTTCTGTATAAATAAATGGACCTGTTTGTTGTTCATGCAAGTGCCTTAGAAAAATGAAGATCCTTAATCCAGGAAAAAGGCATATGCTGGGAGTTGTTTCAGTGGTGAAAGAGGTGAAGTTGTAGTAACGCAGATCTGGTTTTCAAATGACAACTTAGAACGAAGTGGCATAAGCAGACGTGAATATGTTGCCAAATGGTGCAGTCAGGTTTAAAGCTCTAATGAAATTCTCCTGTCTTAAACAGCAAAGGCCGGTCCTTAGGCAGGGCAGGGCTAACTTTGTTTTGGATTAACAGATATTCATGTGCTTGCTTTGGTGAAGGGAACTGGTGGTCACTCGAGTTTCTGGGTCCTGGGAAATGTTAATTGGGTCAAGTGCAACGTGTTGGAAAGTCTACAAAGCAAGGCTGCCTGTGTAGGCTGATCGATTGCAGTTTGCCTGCTTTCAGCCTGGAGGGAGCACTGCTGCATTGCCAACCGTCTGCATGAGAAGGGCAAACTGCTAAAGCCACGGGAAATAGCTCCAGAGTGGGAAAATCATGGCCTTCTCAACCCCCTCCCGGGAGATGCTCTTGGCCGCGCAGTTTCTAGAGGATACCGGGAGGGATGGGAAAGCTGTTTCACTCAGAAAGGAGCACCATGTTTCCAAGTGCAGAAATAAAATGGCTGCTACCAAATGGAGTAACTTGTGCATGATGCTTCTCTTCCCCAGGCTTTATAGGTGTTGTAGGTTTTTTTTACGTCCTGCAGTGCAGTAAAGTGTACTTGTTAGTGCAGCCATTTTTTTATTTTTTACTGTTTTGTATAAGGTACATGATGGTTACTAATACAGTGAATGATGCTCCTGAGCTACACTGAGTTTAAAAGACCCTTGGGGTGGATATAAAACTTCTCATTAGACTTTGAATGTTTTCTGGCCAGTATTTCTAACTTTATATGCCTCTTCATGTTTATTTTTACTCTCATCTAGCTATTAGAATGCCTGGGTATGTATGCTTGAGGTGGGAACCTTCAAAAATCCAAGATGCATACTTAAGCGACTGCATGCTTGCATAAATGTAGGAATCCTCACAGGAATTGATCAAAGACACTCATTATTTGATTAGGGTACAGTATGTGGGAAAGGACACTTGGAAATAAGCCTTACTGCATCTGGCAGGCCTTGGCACTTATCAAGCTACTGCAACAATTTTATAGTGATCTGTTTTTGGAGCTGCAGAAATAATGCACTGGGGGGTTTAGGGGTTGTTTTTGGTGTTGGTTTGTTTTTGTTTTTTTTTTTTTTTTTTATTGACCACTGACCAGTCTGTGTTTAAATTAACATAAAGGGCATACTAGCTTGTAGGATTTTCTTTAAAAAAGAGAAAGGTTTAGATTTGACTCTCAGGTCTTAAGTGTTTCTAGTCTAATTGTAGTTAGTGCAGTTATCAATGCAATTTTACATTCTTGGAGAGTAAGTATAATTGGCACAGAAAGCTGGTTTTTATTGTAAATGTTTAAAATGTTTTGTGGTGTTAAATGTATCTTTTTAAATTTTGGAATAGATGTAATTCCTAAACAGATAATATTTTGTTTCTTTTTCTTTAAAATGTCAGCAGCATGTAAATAAAGTATGCTTTTTGGATGTAAATCTTAGAAATCCGCAGTGAATGTAGGTTATTAATAAATAATTTAAATCTTGATGTTCAATATTGTGTACATACAGTAAAACTGCTTGGGGTTTTTTTTGCTCAAAGCCATAGGAATGTAACTGAAATTACCTAGATTTGAATGAACCTTCTAGTACAGTGTATTTTATTGTAAAGTAAAATGTTCATATTCCAGTAAAACTACTAATTTGATACTAAAACCTTGAATCATTAATTCTCAATTAGTGTTTTAGGAAATCAAACTTAGGGTTGGGGAGGTGGTTAAAAGTCAGGTTGAATGATAATAAATTTTTCTGTTTATTAAATAGCAGTGTGGAATTGGTGGAATATACCTCGAATGAGCATTTTCTGAATTTATTATTTCAGCTATTTCATGGCAGAAGTTAGGAAAGCATTAAGTCCATTTACAGGGTACCATTGTTCAGGATTAATACCATTCCCAGCTGAATATTCTTTTAAGGCTTGAGTCTTTTGAGGGACTAGGGAAGTGTTCGCCTGACCTTGAGAATCATCGTTCTAATTCAGCCTTTGTACCAATTGTTTTTTCATGTAAAATACATTAATTTAAGCTAGTGAATTTTTTTTATCTTGTTTAGTTACTTGACATCTATCGTTGGTTATTTACATCCAACACTTTGTCTCTATTTTCTACTTTCTTCTGTGACTTCAAAAAATGAAATAAAATTTCACAATTACCACTACTTAGTGCAAGGTTTAATATCTTTTCTATCTTCTTCCCAGCTCCCTGTATTTTCTTGACATTCAGGACTTGTGAAACATTGCTGTTGAAGCCAGTTAGGAACAGTAGCGGTGAACTATTCCGTTTGTTTTAGCAGTGATTTAAATGTGTCTTCTAGTTAATAGGGAATGTGTTAATGAACCATTACAACTAAAAGGAATTAAAGCTCCCAAAAGAAGCTGAACATAGAGATTCACCTTTGTCTGCCATCAAATTGTGTCCACTTTCTTTTTTCTGTAGTGATGCCACATAAAAATGTCAGTGTTCCGACTTCAAGCATTTTCTCTCCAGAAGGAACAGTCATACAGATAATAAAGGTGTGATCAGGTGGAACAGTTGCTTTCTTCAAAGTTGAAGATAATGAAAGTTTGTTAGTCTCTGTACCAGGAGCTAAAAATGAGATTTAGAAAATTCTTTCTGACCAGCTTGCTTCCTCATATCCTTACAGGTTATGACACTAAATATGAATGTTTTCTTCATTTGCCCTTTTTCTTGAAGGTATTAGAATGAAATTCTGATCAGGTTAAAAATACTTTCATTGAAATAAAACTGACTGCTTGGTTCTACGTTGCTTGCTTACCTTCCTAAACTGCTGTCTATATAAAGAGCAAGCACAGCACACACAGGTGGAAAGCAAGCTATAGTTGGTTTCTATCTTTGTTCCATTTTCTGTTTGGTTGGTTTATTTTTGAAAACACAAATGTAGGTATTAAGTGTGATGCTATTATAGTTGTAAATGCATCTGAACCAGAACTGTACACTGAACAGAAAAAAACAGAAATAATATTCCAAGTATGTAACAGTAGCTGGTAATGCTGAATGGGCCACAGCATTTAATTGCTTTATTGTGTCTTGAAAATGTATATAGCTTCCCATTTCCAAGGTCACTAAGTCATGGTTTTTGTTTAGTCATTTGGCTTTTTAGAAATGAATCATTTAATACATAAAATAGTTATAAGTAAAAATTTCTTCTCTTCAGGTGTTCATATCATTCGTATCTCCAGTTACAGGTAAGAATAAATGTTTTTGTTTTGAAGACATCAAACACCCAAACCAGAGTCTGTTTCTCCCAGCAAGTCTGTTACAAAAGAATATTTCTTTCACAAGAGTGTAATGCTGTAGTGACATCAAAAACTTTTATTGATGCTGCAAGGGAATTCTTGGTTAAAATACTGATCTCTCTGTAAACAAGACATATTTTATTTTAAGTACTAGAATCTTTTCAGTGATACCTGTGGTTTACCTCAGGCTGGTGCTTCTGTGTATGATTAAATAGTAAGTATGCAGGTAAGGTTTGATGATAATTGGAAGAATCTGTCCAACCACTGAATGTCTAAAATGGGCTTTATTCTAAGTGCCAGAGGGTAAAAGGTGCTTTCAAACAGCGTCCTGTCTGATCTGTTCACAAAAGAGAGGCAAAGAAAAATGTTGCTCTATGGATTTCCTACGTTGTGGAGCAAGGCAAAATAGCATCGGGAATTTTTGCCTCTTTCTGGTCCTCAAGGCTCAAGTCTAGTTGGCTCCTGTCTTTCCTCTGCATATTCTGATTCCAGTTCAGGACAGTTAGGAAGGGGTCTTTTCCTAGGGCCACCTGAACCCAAACTGCCAAGTGGGACTGCACCAAATAACCCTGGGCAGCTGATTAATTTGTATTTGAGCCTTTTTCCCATGTGCAGTGTGCATAAAGGAACAGGGCTGAGGATTCAAATCTGCCTCTAACATCAGCATTCCTCGCCTATGGAGAGATGTTCTTTGCAACTTAATTATTCTCTTAAAATTCTTGAGTTTTTTAAATATGAATTCCTTAGGTATGTGCAAGATGAGTTACAGAAATTCGGGGTTTTCATGAAAGATGTTTCTGAAAGGCACTGGAATTTTGTAAACAGGATTTTTAAGGTTGTCTATTCAGTAGCCAAAGTGTGTACTGAGAGAAGCAAGGCTTAGTCTGGAAGTGTGACTTGGGGAGATGACACTGTAATCATAGAATCAGAATATGCTGAGTTGGAAGGGACCCATCAGGATCATCAAGTCAACTTCTGGCCCTGCACAGGACACCCCAAAAGTCACACCCTGTGCCTGACAATGTTGTCCATACACTTCTTGAGCTCCGTCAGGTTGGGTGCTGTGACCACTTCCCTGGGGAGCCTGTTCCAGTGCCCGACCACCCTCTGGGGAAGGAGCTTTTTCCTGATATCCAACCTAAACCTCCCCGACAGAGTTTCATGATGTTCCCTCAAGTTCTATCACTGTCACCAGAGAGAAGAGATCAGTGCCTGCCCCTCCTCTTCCCCTCACAAAGAAGTTGTAACTGCAATGAGGTCTCCCCTCAGTCTCCTCCAGGCTGAACAGATGAAGTGACCTCAGCCACTCCTCATGTGGCTTCCCCTCAAGGCCCTTCACCATCCTCATGATCCTCCTTTGGACACTCTCTAATAGCTTTATGTCCCTTTTATATTGTGGCACCCAGAACTGCCCCCAGCACTCGAGGTGAGGCCGCCCCAGTGCAGAGCAGAGCGGGACAATCCCTTCCCTTGCCCGGCTGGTGATGCTGTGCCTGATGCCCCCCAGGACAGGGTTGGCCCTCCTGGCTGCCAGGGCACTGCTGACTCAGATTTAATTTCCATTAATGAGTTGATGGATTGGCAAGGTAGGTGAAAGATTGGTTTTCAGTAAGTGGCACCACATCTATGATGGAATGCCACAGCACACAGTTGTTCATTTTGGAACAATCTGATTTATGGTACAGCTGAATTTGCAGTCCAGTTTCAGGTGACTACTTCTTACTTAGAGTAATTCCCAATTATCCTCAGTCAATTTATATAATTCAAGATTAAGTCTTTTTTTACATACTTTGTTGTGACTATTGCCTAGCTTCTTCAGGGCCATTTAGAAATAAGAGGATGCCTCCTGGTGTTGAAAACACTGAATGATGTTGTTACTGTGAAGTATGTTACTGTTTATTGTCATTCTTTAGGAGTATTTTTACTTGAAATACAAGCAAAAAGCATTCTTCCATTGACAATTAATTTAACTTTGCAGTGTTACATTTGAATATAATCCTTGCTTTAAAAAACATTATTTATGCAGAAAAATTATAAAATTTATTGGTTTTGTTTGGGATTTAAAGTAGATTTTAAAGCACACCTGTTAAGACTTAAAACTTTGTATTTTTTTATAAAACCAGGCTGAGGTAGGAGAAGCAGTAAATATTGTTACTGAGGATCACTAAGACACAGCAACTCTTCAGAGTACAAATGTTTATGAGTCTGACTGCAAGTTATTAGCATTGCACAGTGTAGCAGAGGAATCCAGATGTTCACACAGAAATCATTCCAACCCTGTGGTAATTACATGCTGTAACTGATAGCAAAATTATATGCTAGAGAAAATGAACTAATTTGTACCACGCTAGCATGGAACGTCACACTTAGTAAGTGTCATATCAAGAATAATAAGGTAGTTCCTTGAACTCACAATCTAAATTTTATCTAGCTATACTGCTACATATATATATCTATATATATCTATATATATATAGTGCTATTTTATATATGTAAAACATGTTACTTTCTATCTAACAGCTGGAAACAAAAAAAACCCAAACAAACTTATGTGAAGATTGCTTTATCCAAAGCAAAACTAGATTTATCAGTCACAACTAAATAAATGAAATGAGCAGTTACAATGGCATGTTAAGGAGCTACAGTTTTAGATCTCAACAGGTGCTTCCAAAAATTAAGGGTGAAAAAGCAAACATCTTAATGCACAATGATCCATTTTTTTTGAGACATTCCGGTCTGTGATTATGAAGCTTTATAGGATAGGTGGCACTCTTATGAAAATCTTTATATGCTTGGAATTACAGTTTATTAGATTAAAACTAATCATTAGTTATTCATTCCAGCTTAGCTGCCAGCTGGAAGTAGGTACTCAAATACTGTGTATCAACAGTTGTGGCACACAGAACCTAAAATCAGTTCATCTAATTATTCCTGAGTATCGTGACCAAAGTTATTATCTTCAATCAGGTGCAAGAAAAATGAAAATCGTCTCTAGATAATTTGAAATTATTAGATACAGATTTATATATATTTGGTTAGATAATATACTGTCAGATATTATATCCTAGATTGTTAATTTGCAGCTGCACGTGTTTGTGTTCTTAAGCAGCAACAGGGCAGATGAGCCAAAGGTAATGGAGACACCACCACTTATTATTTCAGTTTAATTTTTAACTGAAAAATTTCTGGACACTCCAGGGACATAAGAGTGATGGAGATGTTAAAGTTATTGCAAGTTTTAATATAGATTTATTTCCATATGAAGCACATTTGGCACAAGCCACTGGATACTTTTGCATTTACCCTCGTTTGCCACCAAGGGACACTGTTTCTCTATAAATGAAGAGCAGCCTTGAGGGCTATGGGATTTTCCTTAGTCCTGGGATTCGGAATGTCTCAGTAATATTTAGATAATTATGTGAACTTGAAATGCCATCAAGTTGTTAAAAAAAACCCGTGGTTTTTGAGGTCCTAAAGTTAGTGCTATTTAGATGGAGTTGCAATTTTTCATTTAAGCAGCAACAAAATGTTTGAGTTTTAATGTACGTGTTTCTTTACCTAAACATAGCTTCCTCAAAATATTTTTTACAAGCTTTATTTCATTATTTATTATTATATTTTTATATGGTCTTTCATTTTGATGGAAGTTGAAACACAAAGCCTTTTCATATTAAGCACCATACAAGCACAGATATTGTTCTCAACAGCAACAGGTGCTGAGTGTGGACATCTCTCAGCAAATGCTCCAGGTATGGAGCCAGTTTGCTTTTATTTGTCAGAAGCCATCAGAAGGATAAAACAGATACATTCAAGTTAAAGGTCATGTTCCTCTTTAAAATTCAATTTGTAATTTATTTTCTGTAATGGTAGGGAAGAAAAACCTGAGGAGCAGTGTGCTGGAATATGTTCTTTAGTTTTTATTTGCTTGAGCTTTTTTCTGTTCTCCTTATCTTCACAGCAAGTACAAGAATTAAGAGAAGAAATTAAAAGTTTCTAGAGACTATTCTCTTGAGCTTTTGAGTGGTCCTTTGGTTTCCTTTTTTTTTTCTTCTTCTTTCCTTAGATGAGATGGAATTAAATATGAGTTCAAGTCTCATCTTGTAATCTTAAAATGTTAAGAACAACATACCTTCCTTTTCCTCTTTTTAAAATGGGTTGTTAAGGCTGTGTTACTGGAAAGTAACAATCGTCTGTATTTTCTAAGTAGTTTAACTAGCACTCAGTATACTTCCTGCATATAAAGGTTTCTGGTTTCAACATTTGCTAGAAGTAGCATCAGAATTAAAAATACGGTTTTCCATAAGAAAAATACATTTATTTCACTTGTGAAACTTGAAATTTGGTATTACATAGATTATGCTCTTTCTGAGAACCCTTTTAAGACTCTTTTGGGGTGAAGAAAAGCACATTGACTTTTACCAAAAACAGAAGAATATTTTCTTCCATTAGGATTTTTTACACATTATTCTTTTAATTCAGGTTTCGTAGTATCAATGCAGTTGTGCAGTTCATTTGCCTCAAGAATATTTCATTATCTTACTGAATTGATGTGTTTCTAAATCTAATTAGCATGTGTTTAGCCTGTATTTTTCACACTAATTATCTCCTTTAATAATATTTAATTGCAGATCACTTTTAAATAAGAGACTTGTTAGGTAGCAGCAATTAAAAAAAATAAAAATAATATTTATTGTTTCAAAACTATAGAATAATTTCCTTGTATTTTTAAATGTTTTTTTCTCTTTTTTTTTTTTCAACCTGTGTAGTTTACCTTTTGTTTTAGAGGCTACAAATTCCAAGAAACCACGTAACTGGACAAAATCTCAGTGCCTTAAATTGTAAGTAAGAATTTATCAACGTTTAATGGGTACTAATAGCAGCATGTAAATGAAAGCACAAACGTACAGGACACGTGCTTTAAGAAAAACATTATGTTTGTTATGTTAAAGAATATTCATCTGATATTGAGTTAGAAAGATCCACAGCTGATGTAGATTTGTGCCACACAAGCTCAGAATTTCCTGCAGGGGTGTAGATGACAGCGTGTAGTCCATAGCATGAGAAATAAGAAGTGAATCTGGAAGCATATCTGGAAGCTCCTATGTAGAATGCAAATGTTGGATACTGAAATAAAATTTCTCTGTCTTGCTGCTGTTTTCGTGCGCGAATAATACGCACAGAGATGTATACACAATAATTAAATTTGATTCTTTAGTGGACTAGGTGTATTCTAGAAAATGTAAAATTGATAGAAAGAAGCTCTGTGTCTAGATTTGAATGAGATTAAATTGTGCAGTAACGACCCTTTTTCTTCAGTAGAAACTGAGCATTCTGCTGAAAAGTAGAACTTAAATTTCAAAACTTACACTTAAACCAGTTAAAAACTTTTTAATGTTATTTTACATGGTTAATCATATATACTGTGATTGCTTTCCCAATGGTGATTTTTGCAACAACTGCAGTAATTGTTGCAGCAATTGAGTTCATGACATTGAGTGATTAAAAGCCGGTAAGGCAAAAAAAAAGAAAAGTGTACAGTATGCACTGGTATCAGCTTCATGTATAAAAAATACAGTAGTTTTTTTCCATTAGTTACAGTATTTGAAATATGTTATTTTTAGCCTAAACAAAGCTGAGTGTTGCTTCTGTATTATTCTTACATAAAGAAATTTAAGCATGTCATTCATTCCCTTTATAGAATTTTGGAATAAAACTAGTCATGTGTTAACTGAAGGATAATTTTTATTCTTTGAAGGATGTATTCTACCCCAAATTTAATTTCAGAAAGTTTTTTACTTGAATGAAAAGACAGTATCCCAAGGTCAGACAATAATTAAAGGATGTGAGGCAGGATCTGACTGTTGCATGCAGATGGAGTAAAAGTCTTGTTGTTTAACCTTTCCCTGTCTGCACCCATTGAGCAAATCGATATCGTTTAATTATGTAGTGAGAACACCGTCTTCCATGTGATAAATTAGGAAAAACTCAGAAGCAATCTGTGAGAAGCAGAAGCTACTCAGTGTAGAACAGAAATCCACTCCCTAAAATTCCCAGTACGACTTTGTTTCACTAGGATTTTTACCAGTAAACAAGAAATTAGGGTTAGGACTAGTGACGTAAACATGGATTAAATGTAGAAATTAGGAATATAAATTAAAAATACAATTTAAAATTACTGGGAGGAGTAGAAAAAGATAAATACATTGTAAGATGAACTTAGAATTCTTGAAAAACTGAATTTCATGTAATACACTCTCATCATCTTTATTTGAGAACACACAGCAGGGGACAATGCCATAATATAAAGTGTCAAGTTATTAAGTTCAAAAGAGAGATGAACTCAAATGATGATGGGAAAAAATTATGAATTTTGATTAGTCAAGAGGTAGGAAAACAATAAATAGGAAATAATAAATAATAAAGAGGAAAACAATTAATAAAGAGAAATAATAATAAAGGGGATAAATAATAATAAAGAGAAAAAAATCACAGGGAAAATTTAAAAGAAATAATACAAAGAATTAAAACGCAATCCACTCCATGAGATATTTACACAAAAATTGAAAGCTGCTATTAGCTGCCCTCCCTGTTAGTTAAGTTTGAAGTTAATCCCTGCTTGGTTAGACCAGGTGTCATCAAATTTAGTCAACTATGCTTAAGGTGCTTAGGGATTAAATATTTCCCTTTCAATGTAGAGATTATAAAAAATTGTAACTCATTCTGACAGGAAACCCCTTCTCTTTTTACACTACATGGTCCATTTGAAAACTGACATACATGGAGAGAAAAAGAAAAGGGTAAATGTCAGAAGGGCCCAAGTTTTACTAAAAAGCAGGATGCAGAGGAACATGAAAGGAAATGGAGATATGAGAGGCACACCTCAGGAAGAGTGTCAGCTGGAATAGAGTAGCAAGATGTAAGAAATAGCTTCTAATTCTGTAATAGTTTTGCACTGGTTTGAGGCAAGGGGAGGCAAAAAGAAAGATATGAATTAAATTGTGAATCAAAAGGTCACCATCGACTGCCACTATTTGTTCATATCATACAGCTATGAAAAAGCTTTATACTATTCTAGGGAACATTAGAAAGTGTATTTTTAGTAGAGAAAGGAAGATGTTTGTAGTATTTTATAAAATGCTGGTAAATCTCCATTTGAGTACTGTGTACAGTTCTGGTCATCCGTGCTGACGAAAAAGAAGCTTGATTTGGAACAGATGCAGTCCTCAAAGTCTCCTGGGACAAATGAGAGAATGGAATATGTGTCTTTAATGGAGAGAACAGAGGAGTTTGATTTAGTCTAGGCAAATTAAGTCTGAGAAGATATATGCTTCCTCTTTATAACTGAATTCAGGAGATCGATATTGGAGAGGACTAGAAGCTGTTAAAAGGTTACATATCACTTAAATTTAGAATGGAAAGTATGTTTTCTTAACTGTTCAAAGAGTAAGGTTCTGAAATGTTCTTCCAGAGAGGATAGTGTGAGCCAGGAACCTAAACTATTTAAAAATGGAACTTCAAAAATTGTGTAATTAAAACAGGTTTCCTGGAGACAATAAATCTCTGGTACAAAGTTTGGGTGTCTATATATACTGGCATATTCAGGGGATTCTGAAAGCAAAGACAGTAGATTATACCATTTTTCCTTGCATGAATCTCATACTTCAGGACTTTTACTAGTCACCCATGGCATCCAAAAAAATACTTCTCCTCATTGATATGTCATTCTTAGAACTATTAAGAACTGAACACTAACAGATGCTGAGGCAAAATGCAGGCAGTGTGTGTCCACCTTCCTGGAGATATTGAATAGTCCTGTTTAAATGCTTAAGCTTGAATTGGCCAAACACTCTTCTGGATCATGAAAGAATTTTCAGCTACAAAATAGGGGTGGTTTTTTGTTCTGTTTGTTTTTGTTTGTTTCTTTCTTTTTTGTTTTGTTTTGTTTTCTTTGATAATTCTCTGTGAGGATAATTTTTTTTAATGTTCTTCCAATTTAAAATCTTGTTTGATGCTGATGCTCTCACTTTCTGATTCTTTCTGTGGCATGGTACTGGTTTTAATCTCTTGATTCATGTGTGAAATAGACAAAAAAGTGCTGGCAAGTGTTTGGGGAATGTGAGGCCAATGTTCTGTGGTTTTTTCCAATAAGCAACAGATGTTACTTATTGTCAATAAGGGACGGGGTTTGAAGATGAAACCCTGTGTGCCTGAATTCCACAACAGTGAACTGCAGAGTACCTGAGCAAGCAGAGCAGAAGAGCTCTGGTTATTGTAGTAAGATCAGTTGTAATCTACGCTCTGCTTGTTGCTAGATGAGTCCATAGTGATGAGGGAAGTGTGATGCCAAAGCAGGGATTCCAACCAGTGAGCGAGGATCAGCAGGGGATGTAACCAGGCACAGATCTATCTGTGAAGCAGCTTGGGAAGGAGCAAGGTCCGAGCTTAAGGCAGCTCTGGAGTGAAGGGAGGAGGCCACCAACAAGGCTTCCTCAGGCTCTGTCTCACACAAGTCTGACCCAAAGCTGCAAGGATGCCTTATCAGAGCGAGCTTCTGGCACAGGCAGCCAGGCCCCAGGAGGAGGGAAGGAGGTTTCAGGGTCTGTTGGTGCCTTGGAGTCCTGAGAGTATGGTCAGACCCACAGGTTTGTTGTGCTGCTTCAGCTTCTACTGATGAGGCAAAAACGTGTAAAGCAGTTGCACTTTTTTCTCCCTCTCCAATAAACAGCTCATCCCTATTTTACACTTCTAACACTCCCTGTTTTATTAGGCTTCGTATTTAGTTTGGGGTTTGTTTTCTTTTTTGGTGTTGTTTGAATGGTTGAGGGGCAGGGGGTTGCATCCTGGCTTGGTAGTTTTAGCCTTTTGTCAGTGACCCTAGTAAGTTTGTTCATTCTTCACTCAAAGGGAGTTCAGGATACTCCCTTTCAGTATTTTTAATCTAGAAAGTTTCTCCTTTTACTGTTGTTTTACTATAGCCCCACATTGGCCAGCTTCTGCTACCTGCAGTATCTGATTCTTTCTCACAACCTGTTGTGTTAACCCTGGCCAGGTGTGGCCTACTGTATACATACCTTTGTGATTAATGTTGCTGAAAGTGATTAATTTTGTACTGATATAAAATTATTATATTCATCTCATTCTATTACACTGCACTATTAGGGGAAGCAGTCGTTTCTTATTGAATGACAAAACTCTACTCTCGTTTAATCCCCAGGTTTAGGTGATTTTAGTTTATGTTTTTCAGTTGCAGGAATAAGCAAAAAAAAGGAAGAAAAGGATTACCATACCTGCTGTAGTGACAGTTCTATGTATGTTTGGGACTCTGGGTGTGTCTGTGTTTCTGTTTCTGCAGTAAAGCCATGGTAAATCAGCTCATTCTGTAGAGCTCCTTGTGATCAATTCATCTTTACCCAAATGCTCTTCATTCCATCTGTTGCAGTGTGGCAACCTGCTGTGGCGTATTTTATGCTGTTCATTCATTATGGTGCTTTTTTACAATCTTAGTCAATGACCAATTAAGCTATGTCAGGCCTTTTGAGAGGTGCTAATGAGTTAAAAAATTTACTAGTTATTTGCACTCTACAGAGGGAAATTACGCGGTTTGTGGCTAAGGAGCCAAAGAGGGACTTTAAAGAACTGAGTTCCCTTTTGCACTGTGTCACTGCTTCTGGGCTGGTCTTCAGATACTCACTGAATTTCCATGGCTTTGACTCAGGAAAATATTTGAGTGAATGCCGAATAATAAAGTCAGTCATGTTGTCAAGGGCTTTCTTGAGTTAGGACTCTCGGAAGTGGGCAAACAGGCCCCTACCTCCACCCTGTTTTTCATTTATGAGTCCGTAACTCACCCAAATTGTCTCAATTTACTCCAGCAAGCTCTGAATCGGGCTTTTAGAAGGGTAAGGAATACCAGGTCCTGACCAGGTACCTCGCAGAAATGCACCCTGAGCCCAGCTGGGGTCTCAACTAGGATATAAATTATATGTTTGGAAAAAGGTGTATAGTTAATTTCCAAAACCCAGCAGCTATCCTGTAACTACATGCCAAAATAATGCTTTCATAAATCTTCATTACAGAGTGGATAGTTGCCATTCAGTATTACCCACTTCAGAGACCAAATGTGACTCATTATTAAATTACTTCAATCTGTGCTGATGTAGAAGCACCCCTGACACATCTCTTTGTGAGCCATTTCTTCAGAGTAATTGCATTAGTAATAGCCGATTACACAGCAATCTTATGTTCCTACAAAATTAAGGTAATTACTGTAGCTAAAAACACATCCCTCTCTATTCTGTCCTAGCAAGGAAGCTGGTAAAAGGCAGTGTAATGCTTCAATTCTTTGTAACAAGAGAAACATTAAGGCATAATTACATTATTGATGCGGCGTAGGAGAAGTTTTCATATTTGAAAGGAGCACGGAAACAAAATAAGAGATTGAAGCTGTAAAATCTTAGTCTATAAAGGGGAAAAAAAATCTTTTGCATTTAGATGGCTTAACAAGTATGGAGGAAATGTATTCGAAATACGTGAATGAGTTTGTGTTCTGTACTTTGAAAGTACTACATGTCTGTCTTTGAAGTAGATTTTATTATGCAAAAGTGCATTTTTCTTTGAACCACGTTCCAGAGAAACTGATACGGTTATACTTTTATACAGAGTAAATAGGTATTAATTCTTTAGTTTAATGGCAAACCTCCTGAATGCTAGGGTCAGATTCTAATTAGACTGTGTGCTATAGAATTTGATTTGTATTTTAATTTTCACTTTTTTTTATGTCTTTGAGAGAAACTTGAAGAAACTTGACATTTCACGTTTTCTTTAATACAATATTAGAAGTCTAATATAACAGCTGAGGGAGAACAGACAGGACATTCTGTGTGAATGTAGCTAAGTAATTAAAACTTATATATTCTAGAAGGGATATTGAAAAATTAATCTCTTCAGAGACATTATGCAGTGTCAAAATTCATAGACAGAGGGTACCACTAGGTCATGAGAGTGGCAGCGTGTGTTTGGGTGGGGGCTGATGAGAGTCTGTTGCATGATGTAAGTTCTCCTTGCAGATTTTGCTTTCTGTTGGATCAAAGTGCCGTGGTTGAATTGCCGATGGCCCTCAAGTAGAGAAGAAATGTTCAGTTCTTGCAACGTATGATATGCAAAACTCGTGAGATTAACATGGTGCTCAAAACTGTTTTGGTTACAAAGATAAAGCCGAGCAACTAAATGTGGATTGTTCAATTGACACAGCAGAATATGAGAATGTGTCAGGTTAAGCTAAATTCATTTTATATAAGTATCTTAGCAACTCTGGTATATATTTTACATTTATTAGGAATATTCATGGTGAATGAAGGGGCTCTTTTAAAATGTTTACAAATTAGAAATCTTACAGGATCGGAGTAACAGCTTCAGA
The DNA here is from genome assembly GCA_014706295.1 of Lycocorax pyrrhopterus obiensis. Classification (NCBI taxonomy): domain Eukaryota; kingdom Metazoa; phylum Chordata; class Aves; order Passeriformes; family Paradisaeidae; genus Lycocorax; species Lycocorax pyrrhopterus. The sequence continues at coordinate 16,937,355 of JACSVZ010000007.1, read as the reverse complement.
AAAATTTTTTGCAGGAAGAGAAATTATGAAAGAAAATACTGTATTTTTCTGTTACATACCAGCAGCACTGGGTTCAATGGGCAGCACCTACAGTAGGAAGCTATCCAAAGCCACATTCTTAAAGATAATGTGATAACTCGTACAGGCTGTGCTGTAAAAGATATTTGTCATCAGTTGTGTTGTGGGATACAATGTTTACATGGAGACACCTCGCTCACTTCAGCAGCCAAGCATGTGAGAGCGATAGGCCCAGGAACAGAGAGAAGCCGAATATAATCATGGTGTTGAATTAATATTGTTGCATCATAGGACAGGTTTTGGAAGGAAGCGCTTTGAGGACAGCAAAGACATGTTTATCTGATATTTTGAATACTGATACTTCCCACATACAATTTTGGAAACGATAAGGGAAACTGTAAGCTTTTCATTTGCTTACACTGTCTCTTGCATAATGTAAGGAGAACAAAAGATGAGTGGTATTAGTGAGCCTTTAGCTTTCATAACTCTCAGATGTAACTTTGATGATGATGCCGTGATGATTTTTTTGCTTTTTCTTTTAAACCCCTTTTGTACCTTTTTACAACTTCTGTATTCTTAGTGCTTTTTGCCTACATGCTTGGACTTGTTTGTTAAGCTAGGAGACTAAACATCTTAGAGGTTTCGTAGTTAGGGGATCAGAATGCCCCAGACCCCAAGGTCCTCTCCAGAACACATTTTGTAGACTAAGATAGACCCATCCAGGAGAAGGTTCCTCGGGGAGGGGGGCTCACTCAAGCCTCTCATTGGGGAATTTATGATAGATATGCTAGTTAGTAACACTTGTAATGATATACCAGATTTTTGGTGGGGGGTGCATTGCGGTGTGCATGGAGGTGCATTCAACCTGGACGTGGTGCACCTAAGGATCCTTAAAATAAACACCAAGGTAAAATCCCTTTTTCCCTTCTAACCGTGTCTGACTCTTGATTTTAAGACCAGGAAAAGGCATCAGTGAGACAAAATAAAGTTTCATCCTGGAACAAATTGATTGAACACTTTCAGATCTTTAAAGAAACTTACACTGTGATTTCACAGTAGTTACATTCAGTTGACTTTTTAAATTATTAATTTTCAGCCTTAGGAGAGGTTTGCAGGAAACAGCAGGAAAGCTTTGTTTTATTAAAAGCAGTATGTATATTGTTCTATAAATCTTTTGATGTTCAGAATGGTCATTGGTGTTGAACTCAGGTTTTTTTAGTCTAAAGCCCAAATCAGAAAAAAAACCAAAAATGCATGTATTTCCTGGGCATTCTGCAGAGAGCAATGCTTGGTGTCTATGGTTAGTTTTCCTAACCTGTTATAGCTGCACTGAGAGCAAGAACTTTCCTCTGACATAAGCAGGTGTTGGTTTTGGGTCCCACATCTGTGCAGCAGCTGCTGCAGATGTACAGCTGTTTATCTTACAAGCCTGGATTATTGTTCCTGAAAGCATCTACTTATCTAGTCCCATAGCAGGAGATGAAACCCAAAACATTCTATGATTCTATGATACTTACACTACTTTGCCTTATCTTGTCAGGGCTGTTTCTGTTCTCTGCTGTTGCAGTTCTTTTGGGTGTGGGAAATGCATTAAACGGTTGTCAGCCTTTTCTCTGCTTCAGATATACAGAAAAATCACAAAACTTCTAACTTAGTGGGGGTTTTTTTCCAACAAATAATGGAATTCTTAGAATACCACTGGTTTTGAAAAGAGAGCAGCACAGTGTGCTTAGTGAATTATGCTCTTAGAGGATTCAGATTAGCACTGGCAGCAGAGACAGAGTAATTCTGACCACTTTGAAAAATCCTGACGTTTCTCTGTTATCCTGTAGATTTAAATCAGCATACCAAACCAAGGAATGGATTCTCTTTGGTGTGAATAATCCCATGTAGTTACAATAATTTACACCCTCAGAAAAGTATTTTACTTTTAAAGTGATAAAAAGCAATGGATCTGTAGCTAGTATACTGGTAAATTATGTAGGGTTTTTCTATTGAAATTGCTTTTGAAAAGCAAAAATCCTCCAGAATAAGATTGTAATATTGTCCATCATTATCAGAGGCACATCTTCTGCCATCTAGTATAATGAGAGAGAGAAACAAACAATTCAGGAAAACTATTTCATCAGCACAGCACCCAGTTCAAGGCAACAGGTATTAGACTACCTGCTGTTGGCCTGCACTAGTTTTCTGCCAGCACGGAGGATTCAAACCTGTGGAGAAGATATAACTTTCTGCAATTCCATGAAGTTTTTCTGACACCTGGGGGACAACTGTGGGAGAATCATTTACTCCTTATCCTGGTGTTCACTGTTCCAATGAGAAAGAAGCAGCTGGAATATAGCATTATTAACATCTCAATTCTAGCCAAAGATTATCCTGCTTTGATGAATAATCCCATGGCTGGTTAAATTCACCTCAGGATTAATGTGTATCTATCTTTAAAATATTTTCAAGTTGAACCGCTCCAAGATCATTGTAGTAACGTCTCAATCTAGAATAAAACTTCTTAGGCAAGACTGACTTTTGAAAAACCAGAGAATATCTAGTATTACAGGGATGACTCCTGGATCATCACTCACTCCTTTAAATTGTTCCTGAGATATTGTTCATAAGTCTTAAAAGTCAACAGTAGGTCAGATATAATCCACGGTCTCTAGAGCAAATGCCACCTGAATAATATCTGAAGTAGGTGTAGCATTCCCTGTTCTTTAAGTGACATATTAATTCAAATGTCTTGGTTTCAAAGATATTTGTAGAGGGGCTGCCTACCCAGTGACATTCTGTAGTCAAGCAGCACCAAACTTCACGTTCCACTCAATCATTACTCACAAGCACTTGCCTTTTTTCAGTTATTATAATAATGTAAGAATCTTCTTATTATAAGAAGAAGATTGCATACCATGTAGATTCCTCTAAGTATCAGTAAAAAGTAAACTACCTATTCACTAAGTAGCCTTAAAAATCCTCAGAACCAGTGTGTAAAACCCTGCAATAAGGTGCATAGTTCTGTTTCCTGGTAAAAGAACAGGCAATTATGTTTGTTTGTTTTTGAAAGCTTGACTACAAGCAGAAACATAAGATAAAAGGTAGGGTTTAGCTAATGGTAATCTTACCATTCTATCATGTCTGCTGTCACTCCCTTCTGTCATTCAAATACTGCCCAAGTGTTAAACCTGTAAAATAGCTGAAGATCATAAAATGTATAAATCTCATTTCAGTTGGTCATGGTCCTTTCCAGCCCTCAGTCTCACAGTGTTTGTGTTCAGATTTGTTTGTAAAAATTAGGTATGAAATACTAACCTAGTTTTGTGGTTGAAGCTAGAAAATGATGTGCCAGGCTCTGTTATATCGGGGTAATTAACAATAGTTGACCCCAGGAGATCTGGAAATAATCTGTACCTGAAAGAAAAAAAATCACAACGCAGAAGTTGACTAAATGTCAAGCATCCTCACAAGGTGGTGCAAACACGTGATCTTCTTCCTTGGCCCTTTCTTCTATTACATCAAAGAATGGGCTATAGGAAGGGGTTTTTTTAAAAGATCTCCTTTCTTAACTGACTCCATTTATTACCTGTGCAGTTTTCTGTCACATTATCATTTTCAGTTTTTATAAGTTCAAGTTCTGTCTGCATTCATTGCAGCCATAATTTATGTTTATATTGTTCCCTAGCTCGTTATATAAAAATACACTCTTTTGCTTTTTTTATTTCTATTCCTGTTTCGGGACTTTGATAATTTGATTGCGTAAGCAATGCCTGTAGGCATTTCAGTGACTACTAGAATGGTGGAATTCATTTGCAAAGTAGCTTGTTCCTGCTAAAAGTCACCCCATTGTTCACATAGGACCAATAAAGGTAATTGTGCTGCTATTATGATTTCTAGATTTAGTAATGATGAGATGAAAAAAACCCAAGAAGTTATTTAACATATTACTCTTACATAACTCTTAAAAATTAGTGTGTTTCAGCCACAAAAGAATAACTGCTCTTTGTATAACTATATATGCAAATGAAGCTGAGTTATATCAAAATATTTTTTGTTCAGTGTTTCCCAGGGGATCTCATCCACTAATTCCTTAAACAGCTGGAATTCACTCTTAAGTTCAGGATCCTGACTTTACTGTTTGCCAGGCCTGTGTACCTCAAGATCACAACCAGAGCCTGCTCACTACAGCCCGAGCTGCCTCCAGTGAGCTCATCTGCATTTGTGAGCACCAGGCCCACTTCTCCTCTGGTTGGTTCATCCAGTGCCTGGAGCAAGAAATTGTGCATGACACGCTCCAGGAGTCTGCTGGATTGCTCACAGGCAGCTGTACAGCAGAAAGGCACCAGTGAAATTAGTAATGAACAGGTATTGCACAACTTCTTTGTTGTAGATTGTAGAAAAGCCTGCAAACTCTCTGGAGAGGTGTGTGGACTATCACCTGGCATTCCTTCCTTCACAGAATGGGATTAAACTTAGCAGGTGGATCTCACCTCTCTGTGCTGACTGGGACCTGCATTCTGGACAAGAACCTAAACACTGGTTGACATAGAACACATTTATTCTCTGCACAAGTTTCTGTTGTTTACTGAGGATCAGATCATGCACATTATGTTTAATGTTTTGATCAAAAGTTTAGTTTTTGTTTGAGGGGATAAGTTAAAAGGTCTGGTTTAGGACATAGCTGAGATAACTCTGCAGCAGAGGGGTACCCCAGGTAAGCACAGACTACTAAATATTGCACTTGTTATGGAGATTTAAGGGATACTATTGCCCTAAACCGAGTTCTTCCACCCAGCGTGCAAGAAACCAATCCACAAAGTCAAAGTGTGTGTGATTTATTTACCGCTCTGCACAGAAGGAGGCGTTAGGTGGCAAATCCACAAAGCTGCACACAAGGCACACAGAAGCAGGCACACTTAGGGGTTATGATCTTTTCAGGTACTAGCATATCTCACTTGAGTCACTGTTTGGCTATGTTCCTACTGGCTCATCCTTTCCCTACTTCAATTTCAAGGCATCAGAATCCAAGAAGTCATGGCATATGTTCAGTCAGTAGTGATCTTTTTGTGGTCAGGGGGTGCCTGAGCAAGGAGTGTGGGTTTTACTATTATAATGAGCAAAAGTTCTTTGCTAGGCCAAGTTCTCACTGTAGAATCAGTCAAAACTGGAGAGCTGTAACTCATCACAAAGCACCCTGGATAAGAAGGGTATTACCTGTTTTTGGTTTCCCCCTTCAAGGGTCTAGGCCATCAGTTTTGTCTTCTATGTTCCTGTGGTTTTTGCTTCCATAATTTAATTGCTATGTTCTTTAGCTTGTTTTTGGAACTTTGCTCCTGTTATTGACCAGCACCCCTCCCTAAAGTGGCTAGTTTAAGGTATCCCTTTGCTTTATTTACAGACTCCTGTGCTGCACCAATGTGAATCACGCTGACAATGCGGGGGAATTACCTGTTTTCCCATGTGTTTCAAGGATGATGCGTGCTGATGTACAAGGTGACACTCTGTGCAGTGATAGAACACTTGTAAATAGTGAAAATGGGATCACTTTCTATGTCTTAAGCTCAGCAAGTGAAACTCAGCACAGCTTACATTATTTCTCTGTTAGCAGGCCTGGCAACAGAGAAGATACCAAAGGTGAGGGGAATACAGGAGTATCTTCCTCCCAAACTTTCCGCAAAAGTGTTGTCTAGTTGAAGTTCTGAAAACTAAGAGTAGAACTTTTTTTTCTTTCTTAAGCAAACTGTAGTGATCTGTAACAGCTTGTCCAAACAAGCTCCCATAGGTCATTTCAGTCACAGCTTTGATAATTTATCAAAAATTTAATCTCATTTAAATCCATTCCACACACTAATGATAACCTAATTATTACATGGAATTGGCAGGACTTTCCTCAGTACCCACTCATAGATTCTTCTTTAGGTTAGTCCTCTTTTGATACTCTTAATGCTGGATTGAAAGGGGGTTGATTATGTTAGTATGATGAATACAGAGGGAACAGCAGGTGAGTTAGGACAAAGGAAGACACAACTTTTTTTAATTGGTTTCTGTGAACTAGCTATTTCACAGCATCTCTATTGGGATGAGCATTTCAGGACAATAAGAACTCTAATAACATAATGTAGCACAACACCAATGTATTCAGTGCACAGAAGAAAGATTTGGCATTTACCTATACAGAATATGCTTTTATAAGGGAAGAGCCGAGGGCACCCATGTCCCCTTTAATCTCTGTCAGAAATGTTGCATCTTGAATGAACTCCACAGAGCTGTTGTTCAATTTAACCTTTTCCAGGTAGCCTAATTTGAGTATGTATAGACACATTTGTGTTAAAGGAGAGGCTGCTACCTGAGCAGCTGCACACAGACCACCACAGACTTCACCTGCTGTGACCCAAGTCCCTTTGCAGTGGAGAGCTCCATGGGTGTCCCTTTGGACTTGGTCACACACACCTTCACTCTCAGGTGCTCTTCCTCCTACAGACCTGACCCTGGGTCCCCAGTAGCAGAATCTCAGGCACTGGATTTATAAAACTAAATAATTTAATGGTGTGGTAGAGCACCAGGTCAGCTCCAGTTGGGTGCCTCTGTAGAGGGACCAAGAACAAAGAAGTTATTAAGGCAATTATACCCTTATAACTCATGTTACACCCTTATAATCCACCCCTCATCTGCTCTTCAAGCACTTTGCATGTACCTCTTGGTTGAATGGTAATTTTTGTTCTGGAGTCTTTTAATACCTTATTGGATTTTTTTCCCTGTGTTCATGCAGGCAGGTTCATACCCTGTTCTTGTCGTGCCAAGTTGCAGCTTCTGCTGATGGTTATAGCCTCCTTATCTTCTTGTTTGTGCTTCTGCTGCACCCAGTAGAGCATGGGAAACTAAAAAAGCCCTGGCCTCAAGATAGACATTACTTAGCAACAGCCAAAATGTAAGTGTGTTGCCAATTTCCTTCTCATACTAAAGACGAAACACAGCACTGTACCAGATAGTGGGAAAATTAGTAAGAAAATCAACTCTATTCCAGCTGAAAACCTGTCTAGGTTTGAGCTCACAGTTTGCAGCTTAAGTTTTCAGCAAATCCAGCTATTCCTGGTGAGCAAGTAGAGCTAAGCAGAGAACATACTAAATCACACAGTATTATAAATCGATGTAACTCATTCTACTTAAAACTTACTTATGCTAAACATTTTTTATTTCTCAATGTGTGGGCAGCTCTGTCTTATTAACAAGCAAAGGGATCATATAAGCTCGCTGTTAATAATAGCAAAGGACTGGACTTGGTGGGCTAAGAAGTTTTTGTTTGGTACCATACCCGGAAGCACATCTGTGCTGTGCAGTTCTGCACACCCATTGCCCAGTACTAATGTCTGACTCTGCCTTGGCCTATCTAAAAGTTGCTTATTCTTACTGCAGCTGGCTCTCCTGGGGACTAGAAGTCCTTGTTCTGAGAACCAGTCAGGAATTCAAATTCAAGTGCTGGACTACCCCACAAGTAGTCCAGTTTTTCCCTGTTTACAGGGTTGAAGGCCACTGCATTGTTCCCTCTTTTACAGGAAGAGGCGTGGTAAACCTTAGAGTGGTTAAAACCAAGATCTTTAAATGGCTCAATGAAGTCACAAGAGAAAAAAAACCTACAAAATTATAATTAAAACTTAAATAAATAATTGAAGAGAAACAGTGTATGTGAGATCTTTTTAAGGAGATGAGGAGAAAAAAGAAAGCCTGGTGACAAAGCAGGCTAAATGCTGTCCTGTTATATGCTTAGTGAGAATCTCTTTGTACCAAGACGAAACAAAATTGCTGTGGGTCAAGGTAGAGTGATTTACTTCTTTTTCCACTGGCTTGCTACCTTCTGCAGAGATGACAAGCATAAAAGTCACATCATTACAAAGTCAGTTTCTTCAGACTAAATGAACTCCCTCACGAATGGGCAGCAATTTATGATCGCTGATCACCCTTTTGGTGAAGGGTGCGTGAAGAGCATTCACTAACCATGGATTAGACAGCCAGAAGATGAGTGGACTATTACTCACATGATTCAATGATCTAAATATCACAGGCAATTGATGCAATCATTCTTCTTTATTTGGTCAAGGACAAAAGGCTTGATTCTAATACTTTTAGCGGAGGCAATATCTAGTTGTGGAAATAGTGCCTTGACTTTACATGGGATGATTTAAAAGTCTGGACTCAGAAGTGATGGTAAAATTTAAATTAAAAATTTTCCTTTTCTTCCACGCAGAACAGCCTGTGTAGAACACTGTGCTGTAAAGCCTGCCATGGCTAGCAGGGTTTAAGTGGAACACAGGAAGAATTACAGATCCATTGTGAAAAATGTGAAATAAATTTTAAATTACATTGCAATAATGTTCTTCAAGTATCACCTTAGAGTAAGTAAAACCTTGCAATGAAATTGCTTGCCCACGTAATAATTGCTGAGCTGTATGATTAGAAATTGAAGTGTCACTTTGCATATGCCATAGCCTTTATTCTGCATGAATATAACACACATTCATCATCCGGAATTTTTTCCCTGCAACTTTAACACCAGTATGTTCCTTGGAATCCACAGACAATATGCTATGTTTTAGAACAGTGTTCTAAATCAGCAATGTTTCTGTTGATTTATGTGAATGATCAGACAACTGATTTATGCCCGGGACTGCTGCACTCCAAGCCCAAGTATCCAAATTTATTACTCTCTGAATCAATAGATTTGCCTTACATAAAACAACTATATATAAATAAATGCATATTATACATATATATATGTATATATAGGACTTTTTCTTGTGCTTTTAAGCACTGAAATGTGTAAGCCCTGCTCAGCAATAACAAAAACAGCTGTACATTATCAACCCTGTGTTCAGCAGAAATCCAAAACACAGCCACATGTTAGCCCCTGGGAAGAAAATTAACTCAGCTCAAATCAGAACAGCTATAATCTTACTTATTTCTAATGCAAAACTTATGAGTGGTTTTTCCCCATTATTTCTCACTAAAACCTTGGCAATTTACCCAGACAGCCACTGCACGACTCTTGTGGATTTTATTACCTGACTTTACTCCAGTGATGTTCCTAATGTTTGTCATGCTACTACGAGAGCATTTTTTAAGTCACTGTTTGCAGTCCGTGTGTATCACTGAGCCAGGGCATTTCTCTCTTAGCCAGCACGTGGTGTTCTGCTAGAAGTTTTCACTTTCTCATTTCCAAAGGCCCTACTATTCTTTGTAATTATCATTCTTAGCAAATCAGACTTCTCCACAGAGTTAGACCTGCTAAGCACGCCTGAGCTTTTCCATGAAGAGCACTATTACCACCTTGTGGCTATTTAGGCCATCTAATACACCCAGAAGAATAGTGCTTGAGCATACTGCAGCCTTCTAAATTGTCAGCCTTCTCTTCTTTATCTTCGCTTTCACCTGCATGCACAAAAGCTAGAGAACTAAAGCATTAAGAACAAACTGCTCTAACATGTGCTGCATAATATTTTTAAACCAAAGAAAAAAAAACAAAACCAAAGAAAGCTGTAAACCTCGATCCTCCAAACATCTGAAACTTTTCTTCTGGAAACTCTTACCATGTTTTCTCCAAAGTTTAGCAAGTTGTGGTTGTTTAGCTTTAGGAAAAAAGCCCAAAAGGGTTGTGAGACAGGGCATGGTAACTCTCCTGAAACATACTGGTTTAGTAACAGCAAAGGGAAAAATTATTCAATTTTATAATTTAAAAATTTTAGCATGTTCATGGTCAATAAAATTAGTGCTTGGTAGAAAAGGCACAACTGGACAGAAACTGAGCCCAGGAATACAGTGTACCTGTCCCCTCTGGTTGTGATTTTGCTGGGAAATGGCACCAGGGAGCTCAGAAGGGAAGTGCCCTAACACCAGGTAATGAAGAAAGGTTGTGCGTAGAGGGCTTCCTGGCTCTTGTCAGAACATACATGTACATTCAGTGTTCATCTTTTTATTCATACTTTCCTTCTTCTAGAGGAAGGTCCTTCCTGCTGCAAGCCATAGTTTCATCTTTTTATGTGATTTTAGGATTATTGATCCTAACACAAATTAGAAGTTCTGCAAAAATTTTTCCCAGGCTGGATAGAATAAGGGTAAGGTTTTCAGAAGGTGATGCAAGTCCCCAGCACAATTTTCAAACACAATTTTAAGCGTTATGATGCCAAAGTCTTATAATAATTCAGAGGAAATTTGGGTGATGCCTGCATCGTCCAGGCTTCTGTCAGGTGTGGGGCCCCAGGCACAGCCATAGCACATCCACACCTGTGGATGTATTGGCCAGTTGTGTTGTACGGCCCAGAGCCTGCAATTATCTTGCTGTGGACTTGCCTTGACACCTTCCTGGCACAGTTTTGGCCTTGAGATGTTGGTGAGCTCATCCTTATTTGCTGGATAATATCATATTTATGCTGAGCAATAGGTAAACCAACAGTAACAAAGACAAAACTTTGGTAGCATAAGTTAATAGTGTTCTCCATGCTTCCACCTATAGAGAGAATTTGTTTTGGCATCCTGAGATTTATATAAAGTTGGATTTATATGAGCACATAAGTTCTTGCTTTAATAATGGCTCACACTGCATATAAATAATTAACATTTCAAATCCTGTTGTTAATTCAGTACTTGACTTCCTTGCGTGGTCCTGTAAATCCAATAAAGTGTGTTTCTGCTTCTCAAAATAGCTTAACACCTCAAAAAAAAAATCCTCAAATGACCCTTGAAAATAAAGGATTAAAATCCTTTATTGCTTTAATTCTTCGGAGGAATATATCTCAAGTCTGTCAACAGATGTGATTCCACTATCAATTCACAAAAGGTAGCATGGTAAAAAATATTAGGGTTTTTTCCCCACAAAGGAAGGCATCCTTTCTGTCTGGCTGAGGTGAAGAATAATGCTTATGCCTAATAACTACTGCAGATGATAGAAGGAAAAAACAAGTTACATCTTCTTCCCTTTTTCCAGTCAACAATATCTGGCTTATCAACTCTGTTACAAATATTAATTATTGGTAATTACTATGTTTTATGCTAATACCTAGCTAGAATGGGAAGAAGAATATCAAAATAATGATTAACATTTCAAAATTATGTCTAATTAAGCAGATGTCTCAGGGCTCTGGTGAACAATAAAGTACCATCTATAATGTGCACTGCGAAAGGAATTCAAACAAAAATGGACTAGAAGGCAAAGAAAAATGTAAATATTTTGGGGGGAAAAAAGCTATATAGTTTGAACCACATACAATTAATTAAAATTTCACAGACGTGGGGATCCTTCTAAATAATACACAGGGTAAGATTTCTTTAATGGCTAGAATCAGTAGATGGTTCTGATGGCACAAAGTGACAGAAGGAATTCATGAACAACATTCTTTGCAGCAGGTGGGAAGGAGGAGTATTGTGGAATTGATGGAATAAGGGTGACTACAGTTTTATTTCTGAAATTATTTTTTACATTAGATCTGAGATTTGTTAAAATTAATTTCTTTTAATACTGTTTCTCCACTGGATAAAGTCAAACCTTAGCTGATATAAATAAATGTACTTTCAAGGTCAACAATACCACCACACTTATGTTCACGGGTCAGGGTTTAGCCCTTGTATGTTGTGTTTGATGAGCTGTATTTTTAAACAGTGGCTAAGTGGGTAATCAGCAGGAAATACAAGCAGGCACAATTTGCAAAACCATGTTTTGCAAAGTGGTACAAAAATGTAACATTTAGCTGTAAAAGCATGGTTATTTCCCCTGTCTGCTTCTACTGGTTCTCTAAGCCTTGGGGCCTGGGTTCATTCTGCTGGATTTGAAGGAGGAAATCCAAATGCCTAATTTAAAAGGTGGCTCTGGACTCAGAGCCAGCACCCACGCTCTGCTAGCCAGCAGCAGATCCAAATCTTCACTTTGCCCTCTTCAGTTCCAGTGCCCACAGTGCCCTGGAGAGTCTGGAAGCAGTGACTCAATGTAAGTCTCCCCAAGCACTGATTGGCAGAAAAAACGCATAAAATTCTCACAGAAATCTTTGGGGAATACTTTTATAGGTTTTTAATTGCTGCAAAGAACAATAGATATGAAAACCATCAGAAAGCTAATGATGCCTGAATCTGCTATCTTTTAGATTAGTAGGTGAAGAAGAATCAGATAACCTTATCAAATTGCAAAAAGATCTTAGGGAAGTAGAGTGTCCTTCTGCTACACTGTTATCTGAATAAATAGCAAGCAAAGAATACTCCTTCTGAAGATATGACACAAGAATTTATATTGATGTAAATAATTGAAGCATCAGCTTTAAGTTTTGTCAAGAAATGCTACCTTTAATATTGATACATGTAAATAATAGCCATAACATTCATAAATCTGATCAATTATTTTCCAACAGAATGATTTTTAATGGAAGAGAATAACTTCAAGGAAATGCATTATCTCATGAACATTTTGAAGGGGAAATTATTACATTGTGAATTAACTATATATGTGTTGGTAAGTGATAAATAATCAACATTTATTTTAGAAACTGTAAAAAAATCCAATCTGAATGGTAACAGGTATTTTAGAATTTCTCCTCAGGTGGACATTCTGTATGAGCCTCGTGTCTCCCAGCACTCAGAAAGGCTGTATGATTTATAGATACTTAATTAGTAGAAAACCTGTGGAGATCAATTAAATTAGAAATGCTTAAGTGGAATCTCAAGGGAATTTGATAAAGTTTTTGGGAAAAAGTTTTTTAATAAAGTTTTTGCTCCTTTACAAGCAAGGAGATAAAATAATTCTCATCTTCAATTCAACTCTGGCTTTTAACAGCTCATTTCTAGGAGGTTCTGAGTGTGGCGCATGCATTGACAGATGTCCAGTGCCCTGAGGTATTAAAAATCTTAACAAATTGATATTTGTATAACCAGCTACTGAATCTGAGTAGTAAAGGGATCCATGAGGTGCAGTATTCTATGGCTAGGTCACACTCAGTTCTCATAAAATTAAGATTTAGAATTATTATTTGAATTTATTTAAAAATAAGGGGTAGAACACAGAATAGTGACAAAAGTACTGCACCGTTAATGTACTCTGTGAATTGGTGAAAAATTGTTCTGCTAATAACACTTGGGTCTAAACTTTCTTTTAACCCTTTTAACCTTAGAAAACTCCTGAGGTAATCTTGCATTCTGAACAAACTGCAAAATACTTCTCTAACTTCTTCATTTTGTGTCACATATCCTGAAATAATCTAAAAATACTTTTGTCACTTTTTTGGGGAGTTATTAATGTCAATATCAAGCCCCCTCAAGCATCCTCAGTACTCTGAGTCCTATCTAATTTTTCTATGCTAATGTTGCTGTCTGACCTTTACATAAGTAGACAGGAGGGAAAATACATGTATCCTGTCAGGTCCCTGATGACTTCCTAATCTGAATAGACTCTTCTGTGCCAGCTGTGCCACCAGAAATTCTCCCTTTTACACTGAACTGATTTGCATTTAAAGAAGTTTTAATGAGCCTACCTGACAGGCAGGTGAAACACTGTATAAAATTATAGAGTTTTTTTGTTTCATTGTAGGAAGTGTTCAGAATTCAGTATTTCTCCAGAATTTTTAGCCGAATATATGTGATTTCCAAGTTTCTTTCGTAAAATGGAATGAAATGCCGTGCAGCTGAAAGAGTCCTGTTTAATTAATCCCTGGATCAAGTTCTAAGGTTTGTTTTATAGCTCTGTGCTCTCATGTCCCTAATTTGGTCTTAAAAAAAAATTAATTAAACATTTGGGCCTTGAAGGACTTTTCTTCCATGAATATAAATGTTTCAGAACCTATGGCCTCCACAAAGTCCTGTGCCACAATTTCATCATGAGATGTGTGGAAAAGGCCTTCTGTTTCTTTCTTTGAGTGTGGAGTTTAAAAGTGCTACTTGGTAATTTTATCATCATTTAGCATTTAATCATTAAATTTTGGGTGACAAGAAAAGTGAATTTGCCAAGCACTTTTAGCACAACATTTAAGATTCTCATCTCCCACCTATTTAGTTTCTCTGTGTATGAAAATTATTGTAAAAATATTTGTCACCTTCCCCTATAGCTTTTTTGGCCTGACAGTCCTTTTTTCTTTGCAGTGAGCTGCCCAGACCTGCTCTTGGTATCAAAATTGAGAATGGTATGTTTTCATTGTAATTCCTGATGTTCCCTTTGGCTTTCTATCCACTGTTGAAGTTCAAAAAAGCATTTTTAGAGGACTGCATACAATGAGTCTGACTTATATTTCCAGACATAATTTGGGGCACCAGTATGCACATGTAAAATTAGAGTTGTTTTTCTCTGCGTACATAATTTGCTTGCATCAGCATTTAATCTCATCTTCCATTTTATTGTCCAGTCATTCAGCATCATGCAAGCCTTCTGTTCATTGTCAGAGTTAAATTTGCATGAAGGGTAATTTCATACCACTGGCAAACATTACAAGAAAGTTTTAATCTTTTTTTTTTTTAATTTGACTTTTGTCTGTAGTGTAAATATAAGTTTGAGCTAATCCTACACAACAGTGGAATGTAATGTATACAAATAAGCAAATAAATGATATAATGAGATGGAAACAGTGGGGTTTTTTATTACTATTTTCTATTGAAACTTATCACGTCCTTTTATTGTCCATTTGCCCTGTTGAAACTTACTGTTTTCAAATTGTGGTTTAAAAGACATTTTTATGAGGTGTTTGTCCAAGAGGTTGATTATGGAGATGTTATCCCAAATATTTGCAGAACTTATGTTTGAGATGAAGTGATTTAAGGTGTGCTTTAAGTAAAATGAGTGTTAATAAAATAATAATGTTACTGAAAATGTGAAATTGATCCAGAAGAATGGCCCTTTGTTGTCGTTTTCCCCCTTCATATTTGCAAAGGTAAGAGGTGTTACAGAGTGAAGAAACAGGCTGAAAATTTTACCCGTCTCTATTCCAGAATATTATCAACATGTGTTTGAATGCAGAAATTATTAAGTGAAAGTACATGGACTGCTTTTGGTGACTAGTTTATAATAATCTGGTTTCTATAATATTTACATATAACAGTGCAGCACAATGTAAAACCTGGTGAGCCTCCCTGCTTAGACGGTGCTGTAAATCTTCCTGATCCTGTGAGTTTTCCATTATTTCAAATAATCTCAAATTTCAGAATTTTGAATAAACATTCTAACAGGACTCCAACTCTAAGGAGCTCAGGGCATGATAATTTGATTAAAGTAATACCTGTTTTCTAATTCTATCCTATTTCTGATTTCTTATCCTATTTCAAAAGGAAAGAAATTCAACGCTAAGATGGAGCTCCTTTTATTCGATCACAGATTCAGCTGCTTTGCCAGAGATGGTTTGCTACTGAGTTCTTCAAATGGATCCTGGATTTTAGCAGTCCATGAACCGAAGTCCATGTAAGTCAATGAAAAGAAAACCTCTTGGTTTTAGTGAGCTCTACTTCAAGGTTATGTGAGAACTGTGGACATTAATAGTGGGAATGAGAGTTTGGACCTACTGAACTATACTGATGTACAGAGGTTAAATTTCAATCTATTCTTTTTTCACATTTTGGGAAGCCCATAAATTTACCAAAAAATGTTGAATTAGAAGCATGTATATTAGCAGTGTATACTTTTTTCATTACTCTCAAAATAAGAAATCCAATAAAACATAGTGTGAAGGGCTTGCTCAGAAGCTCACTGGATCTGATGAAATGTGTACTTTTCACACTGTGGAAAGTGAAAACACCAGACATGAGATCAGAGACTTAGTGACTATCAGAGGAAGAGCACAGCCTGAATGACAAGGTGGA
Organism: Lycocorax pyrrhopterus obiensis; assembly: GCA_014706295.1. NCBI lineage: Eukaryota > Metazoa > Chordata > Aves > Passeriformes > Paradisaeidae > Lycocorax > Lycocorax pyrrhopterus. The sequence goes on along the minus strand of JACSVZ010000007.1, from coordinate 16,921,539 downwards.
ATAGCTGTGTGGGTACAAAGTAGACACTAGTGGCTTGGCTTTTAGAATTCTGCTGTGCTAGAAGTGAAAAACAGATAAGATAATAAAGGTCTGCAAAATTTCTGTCAGTCTGTGCACTCCAGTGCACGTCAGCATTTTGAAAGGATGATATTTCATTGCACTGTGCAGAGGCTGAAAGTCATCTGAATATGAAAAACCTTTCTAAGGTTCTGTGTCCTCTCAAACCTTTCCTCAGTCTTGATATGACATTTATTGTGGGCAGGCCTAGCATCCTGGTCCAGTACATCAAAGCAATTTTGCATGGATTAAACATGGATCCAAGTGCTTTGCTAGACTCAGAATAAAGCATCTCATAAAGCACATATTTAACCTTGGAGCAGCCAGGAGCCTTTCTTCATGGAGGAGCACGGCCCCAGTGGTCTCACTGACATGGGAATCCTACAGGTAAGATTTGTGTAAACCTGCACAGAACAGTTAAATTTGCATTGCATCAAGGTATGCTCCAGCCAATGGGCTGGTGTAGTACAGGTGAATAATATGAAATTCATTATGAACATGAGTTTGTTTCATGTCTACATGAACAGGAAGTAATGTTTTCTTGAAGCACAGAAGTATAGGCAGATCCATGACCGAAAATTATTCTGCATGGCAGCACTTTGAAGTCACTGTTGTTTTTCTGTTACCTTAAGCAGACAATATATAGTATTTATGTTTTATTTTGCTCTAACATTGCAGAGTATAGATGCAGTGTAATCTTCCAATTAACCCTGGGCTTTGTACATGATGCACTGTGTGCTGGTATGCATGCAATTGTAAAATGAAACAACGTAGTTGCTCTTTATTTTTATTTTATCATTTACCTACAGAAAAGATTTTACCAAAGCAAAATGATACACTATAACATTGCAGGAAAGGGAGGGAAGGGAAAAAAAAAGCAAAAATAATCCAACAAACCAACCAGAGGGCAGAATGCTGTTTACCATTTAGCAGATAAATGCAAACAATTCTTCTTAACTTCAGGTCATTTGGGTCTTTTGTTTAGAATTCAGTCTAAATCTACACTGCAACAAAATAAAAATGCATTCTTTAAGACTGGTTCATTTCCTCTGGTGTAGGTAGCTTGTCAAGTGCTCCCACCTCTGCAAAATAGGAAAAAAAAAGATACAGAACACGTGTAAGTATGCATATTTATCTTAGCAATTGAATAATGAAATCGAGTTTCCATAATATAAATTATTTTAATACTTTTCTCAACTATAAGAGGCAAATCTTTGAACTTTTCATATTTTAATTTATAAAATACTGCGTTTTTTTCTCTTGAATGTCAATAATATCTTCCTGATATAATTTCAACATTTTAGAAACAGCAGTGACAGAACAACAATTAAATTATATAAATTTTATTATGTCAATTGATATTGCTGGATCCCAGCATCTCAAAAGACTTAATATTATCTAATTATAGCTGCCATCCTGCATGTTGCTCTTTATGAGAAGCACTTAAAGTTGGGGGGAATAATTTCCAGGAGAAAGAGCTGAAGGCCACTTTTAGTTATCACCAAGATACTTTTTAGCAGTAAAAATACTGCCTTTTTCTTGCAGATTAAAATGTATGTCTAATCTGAATAACTGTTCCCTGAATCTGAACCCCATGAGTGGGATTTTTTCCCCTTCCCCCAGCAAGGAACATATCTAAACCAATGTATTTAATGTAGTAAGGTTTCTTTTAAACAAAAGTGTTAAAGGATTTCTATCATGAAAAAAATATGGTTTCCACCTGCTAAATCCACAGTTCTGGTTTTGTGTAAGAGTTTGTACTAAGCCTTTCCAATAACTATTGTTGGGAGATAATGTGTGATAACATTCTGTGTCTGCTGCAACCTGAGAATACAAGAACTACATCTGTGAAAAGCCAGGTCTGGAGATTCATTATTTTGTTTTTCACAAGAACATGGTAACACCACCACCCTTCCTGAACAAAAACAACTGTTTGTTATCACAGTCCTAAGAAGGGAGCCTTTCCTGCTCATTTGCTCCAGGGAAGAAGTAATCTGCAGTTCTGTGAAATGCATTTTGTTTTCTTGTCTGATTTGGCAGCTTTTAGCCTGCTCAGAGTGTGTGCTTGAGCTTAACTTCACACCCTTTTTGTTGTGTCCAAATATTGATTTTGCTTCCTGGGCTCACACAGCAGAGTAAAGGAGTGTTTTGGGCTCTTTCTTCACAGTGGCACAACAAACAAATTACACCTTGTCCACAGTAAATATACATGCTAATAATCAACTTTAAATATATATTTGAATTATTTCAGGCCCTTAGGACTAGCTATAAGGAGGTTTTGTTTTCAAATGCAAATTCAATTCAATAAACATTGAATTATTTTCCTTGGGTGGGTACAAATAATTCAGAAAACAATGAGTAAAAAGCATTCCAAGTATGCGGAAAATGAACAGATCTGTTGAAAGTCTCTTTTAATAATGAAATTAAAACACAAATGAACACACAGTTCCACAGCATACACTTACCACAAAATTGCTTGCAATTTGTTGTTTATAAAGGCAAGAATATAGAAGTTACTGATTTATTGAATTGTCTACTTTCTGAGACAGAAATATCCTCAAACGTTTGCAGTAGAACAACTTCGTCCTACCTGTTGCTTTCTTTGCAGCTGTGTATTATGGTTTTACACATTCTGTAGACAGTTTTAGAAGAGCTGAAGAGGTTTTTACACAGCTAAAAATCGTGTTTGTTTGGGTTTTTTTAAAGCAAAACTAATGAAAACTCAGAAGCAGACAAATTTCTTCTTCACTGAATTCCATAGTAAAGTTACCATTCTTACAGAGCCAGCTGTAGGCTCAGTATTACAACTCTTGTCACAAGTGTGAGGCTGTACAGGGTTTTTACTTAAGAGCATTCTGAGCTGTTTGCCAACATTCAGCTTAGTGTTGTTGCGATTTTATCACACAACTCTATTGTAGAATACATGCAAAAAGGGAGATATACTTCATTTGTCACTAACAAGTGATGGAATGGTATCAGAGCTCTGCTACATCAGATCTCCACTGAGCTGCAATTTTGCAGGATCACCTGCTCTCTGTGTGTGTGATCCCAAAGGTGCTGTTCGAAGTCTTGCACACTCAAATCTGCAGCAGATGTGTACATTAAGGCATAGTCTTGTCTCCTCAGCAAATTTCATACCAGAAACTGTGAAAGATTAAAAGGTATTCACTAACCTTTAAGATGCAAGTAAGTCAAAAAATCAATTACTGTGCGCACAATGTTTTCATCAGCCACGGGTCTTCCAAGATCCCCTGTAAAACAAGCTGGGTGTTACTTAGAGTTAACATGGTTCGAAGGTACATCATGTGAGATATTGTGGCTAAGTTTATGAGAACTCTGGGGAGGGAAAGAAACCCCAAAACTATCTGAAATTCCTTTTTCCTTAAAATCCTTGATGGAAAACCTCATTTCATGGAAGAGTAAAGCTGCTGTAAAGTAGGTAACTGCAATTCTCAGAATCAAAATCACCCAGCTTTGTATGCCATTGCTGCACAGCAGCTGCTTTGACTCCTTAATGGTTGTGGTCTTTAGGCTTTATGAGATCTGTTGCAGAAGGGAGTTATCCTCTGTTCCCAACTCTCTCCTTTGTGTCCACCTGAGCCTGCAGGGATAGGTTAAATTTTAAATTCAGCCAACAAATTCATCAGCTTTACAGAACAGTCAAAAGTTCTTCATGTAGCCTGACTTTGTTTGAAATAAGCCTTTCAAATTATATAGAAGTGATTTGTAGCCCAAAAGCTAGGCCTGGGTGTTTTTCTAAAAGTCCAGAAAGATATGTTTTTACATAGGAATCTAATCCAATATACTTGTCTTTGATCTTGTGAAAATAGCTTTTTGATGCTATTTTAATGGCCTAATGGGTGCTTGTTATTGCACTTTTGAGAAGGATGCTTTCTGCATCTGTTAATGGGAGGAAAAAAAACTTATCAGGGTGCTGGAGGAAGACACCTTGCTGTGTTTAGGAGGATGGAGAACAGCTCTGTATTAGAGAGCAAATGGTAAGTAATTTCCCCAAGATTTTTAGTTTTCTGCACACAGATGTGGGTAGCAGAACGAACAGTCCATTATTACATCACTGAAAACATTATCAGATGGGTCAGAAGGCAGACTGGGCTCTGTAGCACAAATTAAAAACATCGATGAGGGTTGTAAGGGATACAAAGGTTTCTGGTACATGGAGAATAAGCATTTAAGAATGCATTTAATATACCTGCACCTAAAAATCTTGTCTTCCAGTCTTTGAGCTGACACAAAGATGTTACTATTATTTGAATTAATAATACTCTTTTTTTAAATTTGAATTTTTCCTTAACTTTTATTCCCACATAACCTGTTATGGATTTTTATTATTATTATATTAGTCACTTTTCTACCCAGATTTTATTATCCATGTGATATCTATTGGATAAATATTTTTCCTTGGTGACTTGGGAATACTGTACTCTGCTATTGACCTTAATTCTGCATAGTCAATAACTTGCAGATTGCAGTAAAGAAATCATTATGATCTTGTGATTTGAAGATCTGACTAATTATGCTCATATATGGTTGTAGTTTTGTTGTGTTGGTTTTTTTTTCTTGGCCCTAGTGTTCAGTCCCTAATACAGCTTACAAATTTTTCTAGGTTATCTGGAGAGCTTACGAATTCTGCAGCAATCCTTCAAGGAGAGCACAGTCCTCTGCAAGAACTCTTACATTAATAAAACAATATGTGCATATATTACCATTTTAAGGTGGTTTTGCAAATAACCAGGAGAAATCCTTCATTTTCGATTAAAATAAGATTCTGGTTACCTTATGCATTATATATAGATATAGATACATATATATATACACGTATATTTAAATCTCCTTTGGGTAGGAACTCTGTAATAAACTTCAGCTTCAAAGAAACTTCTGGTAAGGGAAGAGAATGAAGTTCATAGCAGAGACAGCTGTATAATTTTGAAGTCTCATCCTGACAAGCTTGGTTGGGTTTACTTGCAATTGTAGAGGCACAACAGTAGCCAGCAAGAGAGTTCCATAAATGTGTAAGTTCATATTCCTGTGAGGGACCTGGTATATACACAAATGGCAACATGTTGCAATGTGATCTCTACTGCTGGATTACAAATCCCTTACTCTCACGTGGTACCTGAATGGCCAAATATTGTTTTTACACTGGTATTTGAGAAAGCAGGGATGGGGATTTTCCTTAAAAACCAACAAACAAGACCAAAGCACAGCACCAAAAAAATACCACACACAAAACCCCACTGTGTAACTGTGTGCCAGACCTGAACTGACAGTCCTTCAGAGAGTGTCAACAACTAAGAAATGTATTAATGTTTCTCTTCTCTTTACAAAGTATGTATGTGTGAGATTGTAATTAAGCACATTTCCTTTATTTATGAACTTATTTAGTGTTAACTGCATTTGTGCAGTTCTGGGTGTATTTAAAATAGGCTCCAAACCCTTTGTTTTGCCCCCATTAGTGCAGTGATAAATGTACTCAGTAAGTACTGTGGTCCCTTTTATCAGCCTAAGGGTGAGACTCATCCCAGCTCACTTTAGATATCTGCAGCAGGTTTAATTTCTCCTCAGGAGATAAAATGGGTTTTTCTAGAAGTTTCTGCATCTTATCCTGAAATAGGTGTTCAAAATAAAGCCTAAAAATTGTCAGCTTCTTCTCGTAAAGGGAGTCTAGACATACATTTTAGAGGCCCAGCTTTGGATGACAAATCCAGAACAAGGCTGCTCCCTTTTCATTGCCATTTACTGAATTCTGACAGATGCAACATCAAAACATGTTGACTTCAGTTGTGACCAGGTTTTCAATCTTTTAATGAAGATAATCCACCTTGCTTAATCATGAAATACTGAGACTTTGTATTTTCTATAGCCTTCATTACTGAAAGATGCCTTTATGCACCCTCTTCTTTGCCAAAAAACAATTAACTCTGGAGTGGCTAGAGTGACATTTGAAATACTTATTTGAACATAGGAAAAGAGAAAAAAATCCAAATTTTTTCAAAGCAATATGATCTATTATACATTTAAAGAAGCAAAATTACGATAAATTTCCCTAAGCACTTAGATGTTGTAATCTATGACCACACAAAGATCACACCGTATGGCCAAATGTCATTTTTCTTCCTTTCATATGTTTATAAGGATTTCTGTTGAAATGCAGAAATAGTTTTGTATCCAGGTAGTCAGTTAATTCAATAGTAAATAAATTACTAAACATATAAAACAAATCAAAAACGCTGGTTTTCAGATTTTCGTTACCTGCTTTAATATCCTCATCAGGTGGTATTTCACGTTTACCAGTGAAACCATGCTTGTCATTAAAAGATCTGTGGTTATCTACTGCATCTGATAAATAAATTAAAAATCAGAGGAGTTAATTGACTTAGCAACATCCTTTCCTTGCTTTTCATGGATTTCAATGAAAAGATCATGATGGGCAGTTTTGATGTACAAAATTACAAGGATGAAGTTAATGTGTCATTAAATACTATAACCTTTCTTCTAAATTTGTGCTTATGATTTCTCTCAATTACAGACCCAGTCCTGTGCTACAAACTTGCTGAAGCTGTTACTGGATTTAGAAGTTGTAAAGAAAAACTGTAAGTGTATATCTGCTTGTACACTGGGAAGATGTTCTTACTACTCTTTCCTCCGTCTTTAAGAGAGTGTTGCTGGTGAGTTTGCTTAAAAGAAAACTGCAGATCGTTTACTTGAATAACCTTCAGAAACTATCTTACATGCCCCTTCTCTCTTCTCATGCCCCTTACATGCATCTTCTCTCTCCCTTGCAATGGGCATTTCCTTTATCAGTAAAAGCTGATCAATATGACCTGAAACAAAGGATGATTCCTATTTTCCAGTCTTAGATACAAGATACAAGTCTTTGACAAGCATATTTCCCTACAGTACTTCTTCCAATTTGCTTAGATCTGCTTTGGGCAAATACACTTCCACGCATTTACAGAACCAGTTAATACTAAGATGCATTAAACTTCTTTTCTTTTTTTTAAGTATGCTTATTGCTAGCTAAAAGAATGAAAAGTATCAGAGTAAGCATCTGTAGTATTTGTCTATGTGCTACTGAGACTGAAAATATAGAAACTTTGGTAATGAATGTTACCACATTCACAAGAATTAATGGTAAAAGGACAAATATTTGAGACAACTTAGTACTGCATTGCTTTTCTTACAACTTGCATTTATCTCCACTGTAAACCAGTGCTCCTGTATTTTGAACACCTTATATACTGATTTTTCACATAGTGAATTTTCAACAGCCTTGAGTTTGCAAGTTACTGTTTTAATTTATTTTGCTTTAATTAAAAAGAATGTAGTATAATTAAGTCAAGTAGTGAAACAGCTTGTAAAAAGATTTAAAGGTGACATCTGATTTACATGGAGAAGTACCAAATGCCACATTTTGTCATTCTGCCCTCGACATCTAAGATGCTATAAGATTTTTAACACTTCTGGTGGTGACATATTTGTCATATGACAATTACAGTTCAGAAGCACAAAATGTGAGCAGATGTGTTTCTGGACATAAGGCCTCCCATCACACTTCTTTAGAAAAGAACAGCTGTTGTCTACGATAACTTAGTTCTATGATGGGCATGTAACAAACATCTAAACAAGTGTTTTCCCAAATGAGTTTCTTCAATCTTGCAGGTTTAGATAAAATTGCTATACTCAGAGAGAAGAAAATAACACAATTTCTGCATTTTGAAGTAATGAAAAAAAAAAAGTGCCTCACTTACGTGGCCCAAGTAGGTAACCAGCACTATTCAAAGTCCAACCCCTTTTGTCTTTTGCCTTAAAGAAAAAAAATGCAAGTATGTTATTGCACAACATATGCTCAAAAGGACATTCTCTTAGCAGAAAGAGTCTTCTGAAGGCTCAAAATCAAGAAAAAATATTTTAAAAAGAAAGCCAATCATACTGAAGCAAATAGTCATGGTGAGCTCTCACCCTCCCCCTAAGTCTGTAGTGCTGCTATTGACATCCATGTGGTTTGAAGGTTTCACACCACGTAAGTGATGACCGCAAATCACACTTTGGAGGCAGAAATTTCGACTTTATACTTAGAGTTTATATTACCACCTGATAGCCGCCTTAGCAAACAGCAATGCTTCTTTTTACTTGTTGGATTTACATGACAGCCTCTTCATAAAAGAAGTCCGTATGTCCATCATCTTTTCTGAGGCAGGTGGGACACCCATTCAATTTTGGTCTATCAACTAGACATTCTTAGTCATAGTATTTGCTACAAGGGAGCTAGTATTTAAAATCTCCAAATTCTTAGCTGCAAAAAAAAAAAAAAAAAAAAAAAAGCAAACTGTTTATTGCCCGAAATGGTTTTGAGTGCTGCATCTTTTGCAATCCCTATAGCTAAGAACAGTGTGTGTCCCCGGGAGGTTCGCGGTTCCTTACCAGCTGAGACACGGATACTTACTGAGAACACCAGCCCGAGTGTTTCCGAGAGGGTGGTACACAGGATTAAAGACAGAAACAGGAAACTGGTGCACCTCTGCATCTGGAAAGAAACCGCACAGGGGTAAGTGCTTTGCCCGCCCCGGGGCACGGGCGGCCGGCGGGGAAGCGGGGGCGAAGCTGCTGCCCAGTGCGGCTGCCAGGGCTCGGCAGCCCCATTCCCGCCGGGAGCAGGGCCGGGAGGGGGGTACCTTGAGCTGGGGCGGTGTGTCCCTCGCAGCGCTCCCGTGGCGTGCCGGGGCCGGTCCGGGCTGGTCCCACGGCGAGCTCTCACTGCATGGCCGCGGCCGCGCCGCGCTCCCGCCGCGCTTTATGGGCTGCGGAGCGGCCGTGCCGCCGGAGCCGAGAGCCGCCCACCGCCTCCCCCCGCCTCCCCCGGGCCCTTTCCCCCGCTTTAGGAAGGGCAGAAATTACGGCAATCCAATTAGAGGTACTTGGAAGCACGACGCGGGGAGCCGGGAGCTGCAGTGCGGGCGATTAACCCTGCCCTGCCCTGTGCCTCCGCCCCCGCCCGCCCGCGGGATCGGGGCACCAGCGGGGACAGGGGTGCGGGAAGGGAATACACGCACTTTCCAGAGGCTCCGGTGCGGGAGCAGCGCTAAACACACGTGTCTGCGTGTGCTGCTGGCGGACAAGAGTCACGGCGTTTGGGGACAGTGAGGACTTCACCCAGCTGTGCTCTGCTTGCGAGCCCTGCAGCTCCCTGTGGTTCACTCGCGGCCCCTTGAAATCCCTTTGACTCGTGGCCGGTGCTCCAGCATCAGTGAGAGGAGCTGCTGAAACTGTACTTCTAGCCGCTCTGTATCTGAGGTAGCGCTTGTTTTGGGTTGTGTATGAAAGCCAGGGATTTAGCTCTCTCCAGTGACTAGACTAGCCCTGGCCTGTGCGTCTACAACCAGTGGAGTTTCACCAGTTTGCTGATCTTAGTTGTGGTTGCAGCTGGCATCGGGATGTGCAAAACTAAATTATAAAGCAGAGATTCCAGTATTACTTCCCTTTCCCCCCCCGACAAATTGTATTTTCTCCACAGCAAATTAGTTGATTCACTGCAAGTTCTCAAATTCATTTCTCTTTCAATAAGAAAACATCACAGATGTTGCACAGAATAAGTTATACTTACAGGTCCTTTTTCAGAAACTGCTAAAGAGTCTCTGCAAACTTTTGAACAATACACTCATCATTCACTTGTTTAAAAGCAAACTTTTTTTACTTCAATGTAGCATAATGTTCATAATCCAAGCTAGAAGCAGAAGCTGTGTCCTGTATTTCTTTTTCCTACCTCCGTCAGATGCAGTAAGGTTATAATAGTCTACCCTTGTCTTTGTGTATCTGAGCAAAAACTGCTGGGATAAAGTTTATTTTATGCAATTCTTAAATGCTGGTGTGCATACACAGGAGGCTCAACTTTGCAAATTTTATTTGATACTTTTTATCCTTTGCTGAAGGTGTTCTCTCAGCCGTTGCATGATCCTCAAAATTCAGATTAGATAGATCTGGAAAACAGCAACATAATTTTTGCAAAGGGATGTTTTCCTTTACCTTATCAAATGTGCACTTTTGACTGAAATTCCCTAGCTTTCAGCTGCTAATTGCCACTAAGTAATTTTTGAGACTTGAAGCTTCTTTGTGCCACAAAATGTTTTCTTTATGTTATTTGGATAAAACCACAGGAGTTATATCAACAGATGCCAAATTTTGCTTTCAAGAAATGTTACAAAAATGTGTTAATTCTGTGAGCTTTGACTACAGTTTTACTCTTTATGTTCCTGCAAAAAGTATTTGAAATAATGTTTTTGAACCTGCAGTTTTTATTCTGATTTGTCATCCACAGTACTTGCATCTTCCTGTCAAATTAGAATGAAATGATCTCTTCATCTCCACTAGAGTCAGATGCAAAAGAAAGCCTTCTTGTATACTGAAAAGCTTAATCCATCACTTGCCCATCATACTTTTTGTCTAAATCTATCTTTATGTTAGTGTCAATTAAATAATTTTATCAGTAATTCTTACAATTGATGTTCTCATTCCCTCAGTTTTCTTTGTCAAGAATGCTATTAGTGTCTTTTTTTTATTCCATAGAAATTTTAAATCTCACTGCTTGGACAAAAAAAATGAGCATTAGTCTGAAGCCTGGCTTTCCTAGCTTAGCTTGACTAATGGCCATCTCTGTGACTGCACAGCTTGTTTTCATTGAGGAGACCCTTCAGTGTACTAATTCCTCTATTGATTTATTTGTTGTCTGGTTAATTGTAAAGGCTAAATGCAATTTGCAGTAGCTGTTAGGTTATGCCTAATCCTCACCAGAGGTCCATCATCAGACAAACTCACAATGAAGCTCATCTAAAATTCACTCAAGTCAATGGAATGATAAGCATTGATAACAAAACTGTCTCTGATGCCTCTAAGCTGATACATGAGAGACAGGATTGGCTGTCTCACAGAGCAACATGCATATGTATTCTATAGATGTGATTGTAACTGCATTTCAAAAATAATTAAAAGAAAAACAGGGAAGAATACTGTTTGCAGCCAGAGCAAAAAGCTTTGAATTTTTAAGGAAATTATAATAGGGATTAAATAAATGACAGTATTGAAACATTGGACTTGAGAAATAAAATTGTTGCATTTTTGTCACTGGAGATTTCATTTTGAGAACAAACGGTAAACCTTAAGGATTCTACCGTGTCTTTAATGGTAAAAATGTCTTTTTTATACAATTGATGAGGTAGGATGGACTAATTTAACTTTTAATTAGCAAAAAACATAAACCATACAGAATGGCTATCTTTTGTAGTACTGAATAAAAGTGGACTTTGCTTTGTGTTTTCAAAGGCTCTGGAGTCTGCAGCTGCCTCCCTTCACTGTTAAGTTTACTGAGATAATGAACGAAGCAGGAAAAAGTGTGTCTGCTATTTCTGTGTCGAAGCTGTATAGCAGGGTCATTTTCAGCAACTCACCAATGAGTATTAAAATCAACTATTACAAACCACTTCAGTCACAGTGATGTCCATCTGCACAAAAAATGAGTGAGGTTTTTTCCTACTTCCCAGGCAACATCAAGTATGAACATACTGTTTAAGACCTTTCTCAGGTATGTACACAAAATCTCTAATATTATATGAGCAATTGTAATGAATTCTAGGCTTGGGAGATAAATTACCAGAAAAAAATGTCTCCCATATATGAGTAATTCCAGTGAAACAATGACATTGCAGAAAGCAAATGCTTTATTGGAGGAGTGTCAGCATCCAGCTAACTAGAAATGATTGGTTGCAGAAGTTTCGAGATGTCTATTTTGAATCCTATGCAATATTTACCAGGACATCACTAAAACGCAGCGACACCAGTAACTGATGTTGCTGTCTTTTCTGCATTGGAAACAATTTTAGATTTTTGAGATGAGTGTTTCCACCCCAAATAGAGCGATTTATCATAACTAAGCATGGAGAACACAAATGCAAGACTTTCTGTGGCTAAATCTGAGTGGGAAAGGCACAAACCTCTTTCTAACTGAGCATGGACACTGCAAGATCTGAGTATCCAGAAGCAAAGGGGCATTCCAGTTGACATCAAGGCTATGAATTGCTTCACTGATCTAAAGATTTATTGCTAGTCTTGTGGTAAATGAGTCTGGTGGTAGTGCCATAGAGCTGAAAAGTTACTTGGAGTTTTTCTTTCAGCTCAACACTGTTACCTCAGCCCTCAACATTTGCATCTCATCTGCTCATTGTTAGTCTAAGCAGAGGTAAGTTGAAGATGATGCTGTCTGCATTTATCTGAAGATGACAGAACTTCAATATGCAACTATCATTTTGTAAGTAGTTTGCTCTTAAGTCTTGAAGAAACCTCCTGATTCCTCTTTCCCTCACATGTATAGAATTACTTTTTTCTTTAATGGAGGTAGAACAGAAAACAGGTTGTTGTGTTCATTTTAAAAAAACAAATTAGTAATAAGAGAAGGGTCATTTCCTTCGTCCTTCCAAACTCTTTGCTATTGTTTTCTTCCCATTTTGTAATTTCTGTGAAATGTAGGCAATTTTCACTGAGTGAATTTGTTGCCCATTTTACCATCTCAGCATCAAATAGAACTAAATGTTATAGATAACTTCTGAATGAAAGGCTGTTTTCTGTTCTGAATTACACTGGTATCAACCAATAATTTCCTATCATTACATCATTCAGTGTGCTACCAGAGCTATTATTCACAAACATATATCATTGCATCAAAACTCTGACTACCACGTTAGACTACCACGTTAGATCATCTCATGTATTTTTAAAATGATTTTTGGTTCAAGAAGCACGGTAATTTTTAGACTAATTGTGTATATATAGAAAAGAAACCACAGAATGAAAACTTCAGAGAAAAATTCTGGAAGTTAATTCCTATGCACATCAACAGTATTGTGAGAAATGATAAAAAAACACTTAGTCTTGATTCCTGCTTCCTTACAGGAGAGTAATGTATCCGTTTGGTTTAGATTATCCAGTAGATTCAAACCTATCAAGGACAGATTGCTCACCAGCACAAAGACACAAGCTTCGTTTCCTGAAGAAGTCAGACAGAACCAGAGGCTCTCCTGACGACAGTTTATCTGAGAAAAGCACTGAGAATTTGAAATATTCTAAGAAATACCATTTTCAAGTGTTTCTGGTACCAGTAGTAGTAGATCAATATGGATTTCACATCCTATTGCCATTCCCAGGCTATGCACCCCCACAACACTTCTATTTGGGCAAAGAGGATATATGCAGAAGGCTCCCTGGAACTCCAGGAGACCCACTGCTTCAGCTGTTTCCTTTGTAGGCCAAGGAGAAGGATGGGTCAGAGGCACTGTCTCTCTCAGAAACAAACACAATATCTCAGCTCTGTAAGGGGATGAATTTGGCACTCAGCTCCTGCTAGTATTAGATAGAGCTCAGCTTCTCTGACTGTGAGTCCAGCTGGGAACAGCTGGGAACCTCTGACTCAAAGGGCTGATTCAGGATTTATAGTTGTAGAGGCTCCTTTACCAAACTCTGCATTCTGATGCTTACCTGAAGGAGGCTGGTTCTTGGCTTAGTTTTCCATTTAATTCCTTGCTCACCAATGACTTCCTCCTCCTTTGATCAGCTTCAGGGGAAGCTCACACCTACCAAACACAAGAGAGTTTCTAGTCCTGCAAGATCTCAGGAGGAATTCCTGCCTACCCAATCCCTATAGGGCCCCATGCTGTTTAACATCCTCCTCAATGGTCTGGACAGTGGGATTGAAAGCACCTTCACCAAATCTGGTGGTGGCACCAAACTGGTGGTGCATTGAACATGTCAGAAGGGACATCTTACATGGAGGCTTGGATAGGCTGGAAAAGTGGGATAGAAAGAACAGCATGAAGTTTAATGAAGACAAGAGCAAGATTGTGCCCCTGGGATGGCACAACCAAAGTTCCCAGTAAAGGCTGGAATCTGCCTGTCTGAGGAGGAGCCGTGGTGAAAGGGACCTGGAAATCCTGGTGGACAGGATAACATGGGCCCACAGTGTGCTGCTGCAGCAAGGAAGGCAAATTGGATCCTAGGCTGAATCCATGGAGCAGAGACAGAGTTGTGATCATCCCAGTCTAGTCAGCACCTGTCAGGCCACATCTGCAGTACTGTGCCCAGTCCTGGTATGCGCAGTTCAAAAAAGACACAGGCACATTGGAGAGTGCTCAAAGGAGGGCCACAAGGGTGATTAAAGAGCTGGAGAACCTGCTCTGTGGGGAAAGACTTAAGGAGTTAGGTCTTTTCACCCTGGAGAAGAGGAGGCTCAGGAGAATCTCATCATAGCTTTCCAGTCCCCAAAGGGCAGCCACAAAAAACTTGGATGCTCTCTCTTCACGAGAACACCCATGGAGAGGACAAGGAGCAAAGGGCACAAGCTGTACTCAGAGAGGTTTCATTTTGATGTAAGAGAGGAATTTTTTGGAGTGAAAACAATCAATGTCCCAGGGCCTTAGTGGAGTCCTCATCACGGAGGTTTTAAAGTCAAGTGGTCAGGGTGCTAAGCAAGAGACGATTTTTTGAGGTTTGTTCCAACCTAAATTATATGGGCTAAATTATAATAAGTGCTTTACCAAATTATGTGTACTAAAATGAGAAGCCACAGGGAAGCAGGTCAGTGCTTCCATGGCTCCTATTTTTTAACAGGACGCAGTGCCAGCTGCTTCATTAGCAAGTATGCTGCAACATTATAATACTAAAAGCCTCACAAGTAGGCATTTCAGACATGAAGTGCATTCACAGTAATTCAAAAAGGAACTACAGAATATTACTTACATCAAATATTTTCCAAAAGTATTTTTATATTAAGTTCACTTAAATGTAAAAAAATATAGGCAGAATGTTAAAAGATAGGTATTCAGCCACAAAATTCACTTTTGTATCTTGTTTGTTACTAGGTTTTATTTTATTAAAGCACAAAATAGAGTTAGCAGGATGATATTGCACAGCTTTTATTATTGTACTGTAGATGCACCCAGTTAGCCTTTTTCTTCCATGGTAAGAAATAACCCATTTCATCTTAGAGGCTCACTGTGTAATCTGAAAACAGGTTTGAGGAAATTGGGTGGAAAACCTTTCTTGTTGTCCTTGACATCCCTTACCATGTTTAATTCCTAGTGGACCGGAGCGTTGCTCATCACATTTCTGCAAACTCTGACAACATTTTCATATTCCTCCCAAACAGCCTGTCCCTTTTTCCACATTTCATTAATTTTCTTCTTCCTTTTGGGTTTTCCCAGAAGCTCCTTGCTCATCCATGCAGGCCTCCTCCTGCTTTGTATGATTCCTTATTCATAAGGATGCACCAGTCTTGAGGTTGGAGGAAGTGATGCTTGAGTATTAACCAGCTCTCTTGTACACCCCTACCTTCTAGATCTCTAACCCATGGGATTCTTCCAGGTAGATAGTTGAGGAGGCCAAAGGTGTCTCTCCTGAAATCAAGGGTTGTGATCCTATTCATTGCCCGGCTTCCTCCATGTGGAATCCTGCACTCCATGGTCACTGCGGCCAAGGCTGACCCCAACCTTCACATGGTTAATGGTTGGACTTGTAGAATTTGGAGGTTGTTTCCAACCTTAGTGATCCTATGATTTTATGATTCCCCAGCCAGTCCTTCCTTGTTTGTCAGTGCAAGGTCCAGCAGCACACCTCTCCTCGATGGATCCTCCACCACCTGTGTCAAAATGTTACCATCAGTGCTGTGCAGGAACCTCCTGGGCTCCTGTGTGCCCGCATGAGTTGTTCTTCCATCAGGGATCAGGGCAGAAGCTCCCCATGAGCACCAGAGCCTGTGACTGTGAGGCTGCTTCCAGCTGATGGGAGTTCCTCCTCCTGATGGGGTGGCCTGTAGCAAATGCCCACAGCAGTGTCACCCGCTTGTCCCTGAATTCTTACCCATCAGCTCTTGTCTTGTTCTTCTCCCAGCCTGAGGCAGAGCTCGATACAGCCCAGTCGCTCTCTCACATACAGAGCAGTTCCACCACCTCCCCTTGCTGGTCGGTCCTTCCTAAAAAGGACGTAGCCACCCCTGACAGCATTCCAGTCATGTGAGCTGTCCCACCATGTCTCTGTAACTGCAGTGACATCGTGCACACAGACCTCTAATTCTGCCTGCTTTTTCCCCATCCTGTGTGTGTTGGTGTACAGGCATTTCAGAGAGGTAATTGATACTGCTGCCAAAACACTCCCATAAAAACCACTTTGGAGTCTCCTCAGTACACACAAAAAAAAATAAGTTAACAAAAAAAGAGTAGCAAGCCCCCACTCAAAGGCATGGTTTGCAAGACAATTGCAGGAATTGATTTTGTTCTACCTGTCCTCTCAAGCGACAAAGCACAGGATATCCTAGATGTGGATGGACCTGACACAATATTGATCAAGGAGAGGCTTAATCTGGCTGCTTGCAGAGCTACCTGGCCATTTGTGCACAGAAACTGTATGCTCTTGTTTTTGCAGTATTTACAAAGGGGAGAATTTCTCAGGTATTGGAGAAATGTTAGAGCTTTATCCTAGTGAATCAGCACTGCTGTGTTACGTGAGCATCTTGATTCCATGCCATTTTCAAAACTATTTGTTATTCCTGGTAGCCAAACGTGAATTAGCAGGCTTCAGATTGAGTGTTTCCTCCCACTTCTATCCAAGGAAAAGATATGTTTACTATACACAATCTTGTCAGATATTACTTCAAAGGACTTCCAGAAGAAAATGACTCATTTGTTTCCAATCCAAGTTAGAGATGTCTATTAACCACTAGCAAATAGTTGCAGACTCTTCAAGAAAAAAAAAAGAAATATCTCATTGAGTCCTTTGGATTGCCATCTTTGGAATTCCCACACACATTTATTATGTAGCACCAAGTAAATCCAGATGAAGCCTGCATTTTATTCTTTCTATTTTCCCCATCCATACCCATTTAATTCTTCAATGTCTTTTTTTATGGGTAAAAAGGAATAAATGTGCAACACTTACCAGAGGAACATGTCACCTTATTTCTGGTTGCTGTCTTCGTTCTGTGTTTCCTAGGAGTTACTTGGGAATTTTTTGTTTTTACATGAGGGAAAGAAATATTGGTTTTATTTTTCAAGTACAGAAAATCATTACTTCATTGAACACTTCAGCAGGACTGTAAAGTTCAGAAGCACTATGGGTGTATTTTAATCAACTTTCACTTCTTTATTATCAGTGTAAGAAGGCCATCAGAAGGTTTTAGGAGTCGTGTTTTTACAGAGTTTGAACCAGCAGCTGATTTTTAATTTATTTTGCTTATACATGTAAACATGTATAAGGAAAAAAATATTGAATTTATTATTTACCAAGTCACCCCCACTGGATCACTTTCGTATGTTGCAACTCAGAGTAAAATTTTTACCACGTAGTCAATGATATTATATTAATTTGCAAAAAACCTAAAATAAGAATGCTTCATATCTCTTTTGGGACTATTGTTTCGTACTATTTATAGGTTTAAGAAGACATCATTGCACTTGTCCTGTATTCAGAACCTAACATAGCATTTTTCAGGAAATAAGTTTCACACCATCCAAGTTCAGGTGTGTAAGTACCTAAATTAGGGATCAGTGAGGTCTCAAGAAAGGGATTCTGAGTATTTGTTAGCAATTTCTCTTTCTGCTGAAAATACAAGCAGCTAAGAACTTGTATTGAGAGTCTTGGTTTGATTCTAAAGACCAATGGTGTAAATACCTTTTTATTAGAAGAAAAAAATTACACTTGCCCGTATTACCTAGAAGCCTTTAAGAATAGATTTAAGTTTTTTATTAAAGGCTTGTTCTTCAGAACTTCAGCCACAAATGCTTGACTTTATAAGCCAGTCTTCACTGAAAGATTGTACTTCTTACGTTTTTACGAATAGTAGAATAAGTTCGTTATTCACCTAAAAATGTAATTCTCTAAATGTACAAATGCTGAGGTAAAACAAATGGGTAGTTTTTCTTCAGATTCGTTCAGACTTCTCTGTGTGTTTATTCTTTCTTTATTTCTTTCCTTCTTTCAGCACAGCAGTTCAATTATTATTGAAAATTTACAGGCTCCATTTTCCCTAAACAACTGAATAAAGCAAATTAAATAAACCAGAAAAAAAAATCAGAAATATGCCTGTCAGGCAAGTAGCTTACTAGTTTTCTTGAATAATTTAATAATATTTGTAGACAGTGAAAAATAGAAGTATTATAAACTGTGAAAATATTTATGCCTGTTCTTTATTAGAGATCTACAGAAATTTCATAAAGGTTTCTGTAATGAACACTTGTATCAATGTAGACTTTCCTAGCATGATAAAAGTAGGAGTAATTATGCTTATTCTTTTTCCAATTGGTTGTTCTCTGTATATCCTGGATATCATTAATAAATCATTGCAAAAAGAATTAATATCTGTAGCTGCAGAGTCTGGTGTGACCTACATGTTAACAAATAAATGAAATAATATGGGCGGTCTAAAGCTTTGCCTCCACTGTTGGGTAAAGATATGCATACATGCATAAAATAGACCTTTGCTTTTCCATCTGTTATTGGCTAACCAAAATGGCTTTCTCTAGCCTTTGAAAGTTAGTAAATACAGACTCTGGTGAAGGTTATAAGGAAATGTTTCGTAATCAAAGCCCTAATATTGAAAAATTACACATTTTGACAGACAACTCAGCTGCAAGATGATATTCTGTGGTGAGAAGAGTGTTTTCCCAATAGGAAGTTTTAAATGACTGAGGATTTTAAAGGTTGTATCTGGTGTTTTGAATTAGGAACAACAGGTAGCTGAGGAAAGGTGGATTGGAGCAGGGTAAGAAGGGGTAAAGTTGTCTTTTTACTTGCAAATGTCTCTCTAGGCTACAGAGAAAGATATTTAAACAGGAGTAAGATTTATTTTGCCCACCACCCTTTAGGCAGCTGTGCTGAACTGGTCAGTTACCTTAGCTCCATTAGAGAGGCTGCTTCAACATGGCCATGGGAACTTAGAGCATAAATCCATCTATCTGTAGATAACTGTGTACTTCAGGATGAGATGTATCATTTTCTCCTCTTGCTCGTTGTCTTTCAAGTATAATGACACCTTGAACAACAAGTTCTTGTGTAAATACCTACAGGGTGGGCATGGAAAGTTATTTACTTGCCCAGTGGTGAAAACAACATGCCAAATCTAGTTACTTTATGGAAAATGAGAATACCATACTTGTCTATAAGGAGAGGACTTTTGTGCTCCACCAGCTTTAGGTTGTCTACTCTGATGTGTCACCTTTGTAGGTGTACTGGTTTGGGCTGGGATAGATTTAATTTCCTTCATAGTAGCTAATATGTTTGAAAGCACACCAGTGTTTCAGCTATTGCTGAACAGTGTCTGCACAGCATCAAAGCTTTCTCTGTTTCCCATGGGAGTGTACAAGAAGCCAGGAGAGGGCCCAGCTGGGATAGCAGTCCCTAACTTCAATGTATGTTCAATGTATATCAATATTCTTAGTATCTGATTGGTGTGGCAGACTGTCTGCTCTGGCTTCCTCACTGACTTTGCCAGAAAATTTGTTTATGTCATGTAAATGTAGCCTCCTTTCAAAAATTTATGCTGGTAACTGGTATTCCAGGCCCTTGTAAGTAGAATCAGTACAGCAGTCAACTGTGATAGGAAGTACACTCTGCATGTTTTGTTAGCAGGCATTTATCCTCACTGATGAATCCAAGACTGAGGTGAAATTGGACTTCAGCTGAATGTGGAGAAATACGATGAAGTAGCAAATTGGAAAAGAATGTTGTCACAATTTAGCTTATAATCTTCCAAGCTTTTTGTACTAACATTAAAATAGTATATAGAGTCCCAGTGGCAAACAGCTGGTAAGGGCTTGCTGTTTGTATTTTAAGAGCTAAACTTGAAGCATTAGTGGTTGGAAGATTTCACTGTGTGCTGTGGGGAAACAAAGCAAGTGCTTTCCCTGCCTTATTTAGCAGCAGACATCTTCTGACTGATTGGAGAACTTCCCTTGACCTTCCTGCAAAGGAAAATGAGACACCCCCTTTTTCTTTGCTCCTCTCATATAAACCGAGATGCTTCAGTTTTGAATTAGGTCATTCCAGGTTTCCACTGGGAAAAATAAATTCTTCAAGAGGAGGAACAGAATGGAAGAAGGATCATTGTCCCATCTGTTAAATGGCACGATGTCTTTGATTAGACACTAATCAAAGCGATCGTGTTTTCCTTATTTTATTCCTTTACCAGGCAAGCGAACTGAAAATGCAACAGTAAGTAATACAATTGCCAAGTGATTCTGAAAAATATTACTTTTGATTAATCCTTTTTCTGTTACAGATTTCAACATGAAGAAAATTGGTTAGTTAATAAAATGAAGCCCTTAACCATTCAGTTGAAAAAATTCATTTTATCGTTTCCATTCATGAATGTAGTTCCAAATTTCAAACTGTACTTGTTAAAATGTGGTTTTCCTTTTTCACTTGTAAGCCAGGTAAGAAAAAGTCAGATAATGAAAAAAAAATGCTGAAAGGTTGTGCATGAAAGAGCATAACACATATTAGAGCTGGTTTCTTTATTGCAAAGGTCCTATATATGCTGTGTGCATGATACCTTTTTAATATATTTACTGTCATTTTTGAAGGCTAAGAAAAAACTTACCCTTTGAAGTGGCAGTTCTGTTTTTTTCTCACATGAACCAATGATATTAGAAATAGCTAGATAATTTTTCTAGTCTATGATTTCTGTCACCATAGAGATCTTCCTCTTGGTTTCTTTAAAGACCATCACATTTTTCTGTCAGTTTTCACTGTGTGGCCTACAGTTAGAAAATTACATTCATGGTTTATATAAATGAAATTTACTCATTTTGTGTATATTTATGGTTACTTGCTTATTTTATTAGCATTTTATTCCTGCATTAACTCCTATTTGAAAAATGTATGTGGTATTTATGGAAATTTTAATGCTTTGAAAGACATTTCAATATTTAGAGTTGTCTAGAATATTTTTTATTAGACTTTTGTAAACTAAGACCTTTAAAATGCAATTGGTGTCAACCATGAAGCCTTGTGAGTCATTCTGGGCTATTAAGAAGCAGATTCATCTTTTCTCAATAAGGAATTTTTAAAACAAAGTGCTAATTCGTGGAATATTCAGAAAATATTAAATAGCAAAATAGTCCTCTCATCTGCAAAATAATCCCACTGTAAGCAATGTGAATTACATTTGTTTTTGTGCACTTCCATGTGATCTTGTGCACTTCCATCCTGATCACTCTGTTTTCTAGATATTGCTTTATTGTTCAGTCTGATCCATTGGATATTTTCCATATTGAGTTTTGCTGAAATAGTTCTCACCCTTTGCCTTTTTGTTTCTCTTTTGTTTGTTCTGAACTTCTCCCTCCCCACTCTGCAACCCCACCCTGGCAATGAAACTGCTCATAAAGCTTCAGGACTTGGCTGTACTAACACTCCTGGGGGTGTAGAACTCTTGTCCCAGTCATACATCAATCAGTTCTTTTTAAATAAGCCTTACCTTTACAGCAAATGCAGTATGAGGAGGGGTTAACCTCCAGCCTTCTTTATTAAGCCATGTTCAAATGGATTTTTTAAAAATAGATCCCTAAATTTAGGGTTCTAACTCTGTATTAGGATGCCTTAATATATTACTTGATTACCTGTGAATTCTAATTAGGCTCTTTGCATTAAATACATTTTACTTGCATGAAATACTATCTTTTTGTAAATTTGTGATGCTTATTCTTTGCAGTTCCATATTCACTTGAGATGGAACCAAAAATGTCCAAACCGTCAGCCTATATCCAAACTTATTTAGGAAACATTTTCAAGCAGCTTCACCTTGTAACACTCATCAAGCCCTTAGAATTCATGCAATTTAAAACTGCTACAGTCGGATTTAAGAAAAAAACATAAGATTACTGTTCGTCCCCTAAATACTACTTCGGAATGACACCCATCGTAACAATCTCCCATTCATCCTCACTTACCCCTCCTTTGGAGATTTTTAAGACAAATAAGGAAGGGTGTCTTTAGTTATTACCATATGTAGAGTCATGAAAATTAATATGCATTTTCCAGTCTCAGTTACAGTTGGGATCATTCCTTTGGCTTAGTTCCTATTTGCTGCATTGTTTTCAACAGAGCGTGACCACACCACCTCAGTGCCGCTCCATCCCTTGCTCCACATCTCCCTTGTCATGGTACAAAAAGCTCCCTCTGTGTTCCTGCTCCTAAGGTGTGCAGACAGTTTGTCCCTGGTGAACCACAGCCAACACAAGCATGCCCTCTCACTGAACTTTGTTTTTCAGCATTTTACCCACAGCTGCCCAGAGAAGTGGTAGGAACACCACTCCTGGAAACATTCGAAAAATGTGTGAAGGTGGCACTCGGGGCATGGTTCAGTGGTGCTGGGTGAACAGTTGGACCTGACCATCTTAGGGGTCTTTTCCAACCTTAAACTGTTGATAAACTGCATTCACTGGTGTTGTTTTAGCGACCGTGACATTCACTGTGATGTGGCACATGAATAAAAGCACATAATTTCATTTGTGTCTTTGTTGGGCTACCGACAACCATATGTGAGTAAAACCAGGAAAATTGGGATAAACTATAATTACCCAGACTGGCCTTTGAACACAACACAGAAGTCTGTGGTGCATTCATGCGATGAGTATTATGAGATGTTGATGAGTGCAGGCACACAGAACAGTTCATTTGGGAGCCCAGCCACAGGAGCTACTCCTCTTTCAGTGTCTGCCCAGTGCTTAACACAGCCCTAGCAGGCAGTCAAGCTGTAGCTTTTTGCCTTGCTGTGGGTGTCAGGTATGAAGCTCTCCATGTGCCTTGACACATTGTGCAGATTATATGGTCCTGACTTCCCTCCAAGTCATTCAGCTGTACGGCAGCCTTTCCCTTAAAACTGCCCTTGTGCTACACCTTTCATTTTCTGCTGGATATATTTCCCTTTCTGTAATTTTTCATTTATTCTTTTGCTTGGTGGTTTTTCCATTACCTAAATATGTTTTCAAACTTTGCCTGTTCTGTCATAGACATATTCCTGTCATAGAGGTTCATCTTCACTCTGTATTGAATAAGTAAGGATTTGCTTCAGGTGCT
Organism: Lycocorax pyrrhopterus obiensis; assembly: GCA_014706295.1. Classification (NCBI taxonomy): domain Eukaryota; kingdom Metazoa; phylum Chordata; class Aves; order Passeriformes; family Paradisaeidae; genus Lycocorax; species Lycocorax pyrrhopterus. Next base: position 16,898,358 of record JACSVZ010000007.1, on the reverse strand, counting down.
TGGAATCTTAGGAAATTAAAATGTTGTTGGTACACATTGAGAAATACCTTTTTAAACAAAATCTTGGAATGTAAAAGTCAACAATCCTTGGCACCAGTACTGAGCCCTCTTTCATTTTTACCTGATTTTCTGCAACTTGTAACCCAAAATGGGCTGATATTCCTCATGGCTACGGCTTGAGAAGGGCAGCATTGTCCGTCCACATGAGCCTATAACAGATACTACTGACCAAGGTGGTGGCTTATGGCAAGATCTGTCTTCTATCCATTTTCCATGAGTAAGCCTCATCACAAAATAAAATCTACAATTTTGGAACTGTTCCATGGTGAATATCTGCCATTCGGGTACACAAAACGTAGCAGATGACAGCTTTAAGGATTAGCTTTGTTATCTCCAGTTCCCAACACTGTTGTACCTCTTCCCAGATCTGAACACACGGAAATCTGGAAATGCAATTATTCCATCCTCATTGTCATCCATTTCATGGCATGCCTGTTGGACGGCTTATGCAATTAGGGAAAATGTTTGTGGCTCTAACTCTCAGTTACTTGTTGTATCTCATGATGAAGTTGCCCAGTGAAGGAACATCCATGATCATTTCCTTTCCATTGATGGCTTGAAGGATACATCTTTTAGGCTGAGAATCTATCAGCCTGATTAATGCAATGGTTTATAACCAAGCGTAGCAATATGCACTATCTGAGTGCTCTGCCAGCAAAAATCTTCTTCTGTGGACATGGCTGTATCATCAGAGTTAAACCTTCATCCAACTGTAATAAAATCATTGACATTACTGAAAAGAAACTTGGGCTGGTGAGTTCAGTTTTGTCAGAAGGCAGGGGAAAATCTGAGATGTCCTGGGACTGAAAGGCAGATGTGGAGCACTATGCACAGCTGATGCAGTGCAAAACAGTGGCATAATCTGAGTTTGTGCTCTCAGTTTAAGGACAGTTCACAGGAGGTTTGTGGACACAGACAACAGGATAACCAAACTGTAAGTCACCCGACCTTTGTTTAAGCAATATCGTGCTTAGAATCATAGAATCACTTAAGTTGGAAAAGATGTCCAAGATCATCAGGTCCAGCCATTAACCCAGCACTTCTGTGTCCCCTGCTAAATCACATCAAGTGCTGCATTCACACCTTTTTTGAACACTTTCAGGGATAGTGATTCTACTACTTCCCCAGGCAGCCTGTTACAGTGAAGAAATTTTTCCTAATATCCAATCTAAACCTCCCCTGGTGCAATTTGAGGCCATTTCCTCTTGTTCTATGACTTGTTACCTGGGAGAAGAGGCCAACCAACCCCCACCTGTCTGCAATCTCCTTTCAGGCAGTTGTAGAGAGCTATAAGGTCACCCCTGAGTCTTCTTTTCTCCAGATGGAACACCCCCAGCTCCTTCAGCTGTTCCTCACAGGACTTGTGCTCCAGACCCTTCTCCAGCTCCGCTGCCCTCCTCTGGACACAGTCCAGCCCCTCAATGTTCTCCCTGCAGTGACAGCCCTGAAACTGGACACAGAATTCAAGGCATGGTCTCACCAGTGCAGAATACAGGGGGACAATCACCGCCCTGGCCCTGCTGGCCACACTATTCCTGACTCGGGCCAGGATGCCATTGGCTTTCTCGGCCACCAGGGCACTGCTGGCTCATGTTCAGCAGCTGTGGACCATCCAGCTCCATCCAGCCCGACATTTCCACATCTCAGTGCAACCTCTTCCAGGTCTCACTAGCCTTACCTGGTCACACCAGCTGGGCAAGCCAGGCTGTCAGCCTTGCCGGCCTTTACTAACCCGCTCCTTTTTCATCCCACAGCAGGAATTCACTGCACTCAGCAGAGTCCATGGCTGATTATGTGGTGTTACCATATCACAGAAGCTCACACAGCACAAGCCGCCAACTTGTTACTTCCTCTAGCAGTGCTGCTTCTGCAAGAACTGTGGATGAACAGAAGAATAACAGCAGCACAGAAGCCAACACCTGCTAAGGACTCTCTTTAAGACCTCTCTAAGTTCATTTTTGAACAGTGGATATCTTGTCCAAAACAAGATTTGCAACAGAAGGATTAAAAGTAAGACTGCAAATAGTTACTGTAAAACATGGGGAATATGATTCCTGATCCAAGCTCAAAATACCTTCAGACATAAAATATAGGAGAGGTATGTTCTGATTCTTGAATCTATTATCTTTTGAATTAAGAAATACAAATTTCTGAGATATTTTAAAGCCTTAGGAGAAACTACAAATGACAAAAAAATCTTATTTTGAATTCTTGCTGCCACAACACCATGATTTTCATTCCTTCAATAGTTTTGTGAGCCAGTGGGGTGGTACAAATGCAATGAGGTCATAATGCAGCTCTGTTTCATTTGCTACAGCAATTCTGAGTAACATAATTGCACGATGACTCTTTTTGCATTTTGCTAATGAAGTGATGCATCCTCCACCTTTTGAAGACTGTATTCTGATACGCAAATTTTTACCTATGTCACAGATAACAAATGTATCTTCATATGATATAAAAAGGAGAAAATAAGTTTCTTGTGCAGCTTGGAGTCTGGATTGGGGTTTTTCTGTCCTAGATACATTTAGCCTTATTTTTGCTGTACACTTTTACAAGATTTTTTTTGCATTGCTACCACCTAATGGTCATAATGTCTTGTCTTAACTCTAATGGTAGTAATTTTGTCTCACTCATGTCCAGCTTTCAGACAGAAATAATACAATAGCTTTTGTCTTTTTATAAGAAAGTAGAATAGTAGTAAAATACTGAAATTACTGCCAGACTTTCATCACCCATTTTTTCTATTTGCATGGTAAAGTCTTTTTTCTTCAGTGTTCCTGAAATTCTAATGATAAAGAGGGTTATGATTAATTTTCAGATAGAATAACCCTTTTCTAAATGCATACTGCTCAATAAATGAACAAGCTGCTTACAGTAATTAAAGTAATGCCATGCTGTGCTCAAATTGCTTGTGCTAATAAAGCTAATTGGCAACAGCAAGCATTAACTGTGATTAGTCATATGCATCTAATGTCATCACCAGTGCCTATAATTTTCTGCACAGAGGGAATTTCACATCTGTTTTAAATCACTTGTCTGTTGCCTGCATTGGTGTTCTTTCTGATATTATTGAATCAGAGATTCTTTTACTACAATAGATGATAAAAAAGTTGATTTTCTTTTTTCAAACAAAGAACTGCGTAGTAGAGAATACGATATGAAGCCTTTCCAAGTCATTTATTCTGAAATAAGTGTTTGATTTCAGTTAAATTAGCAAATCTGCATTTTCCTTCTTTTGCATATAGTCTGATATTCCCTTCAACAGAACAAGGATTATTTGTAACAGAACATTCATTTTCTCAATTTAGACTGCACACTGTATTTCCCCATAAAATGGATGAGTCAAAAGATCCATTTTGTATTTGTTTTGCAAATTTGCAAGAAATCATTTTCAGGAAGACAGGCTTTTGCACTATGCACTAACTCTTAGCTGTAAATAGAACAATAATTACTTGCTGCGTCAATCAAAAAGATAAATATTAAATTATCAAGAATCAGGGGGCTGAAAATGGAGTTTTAGAGACCAAAATTATCCAATAATTCATAAAAGTGTTTTTCATGAGTTACATTTACTAGACCTCTCCAATTTGCATAGCTTTCTCTGTCCAAATGGGTACATTTTTCTAGAAACAAAAAAGTGTTCTCCCATTCTCCAGCTGCGGTTTTTCCCTGTGATGAATGGAGTAAATGTTTCATGTGTTAATCTGTTGGCTACAGTTCTTAGTTTGCTTTTATCCAGCTGCTTGGATTTATTGATTTATGTTTAGTTGGTGTTTGGCCTTACAGCTCACAGTTTCATGGACTGTACATAAAAATGCGGAGCTATCCTGTCACCTCAGGATCAGCAAAGGCAAACCAACCCACCCCAACTTACACAGAGAGATAGCTCAATGAAAATAAAGGGAACATGTGCTCTATGAATAGCTCTAGTGATCCCTCTTTTTTGTTTACAGCAATTTACCTGACTTTTTCCACTTCAGATTTCAATTCTATGTCCATTACTCAAAACGTTACCTAGCTGATTGCAATTTCTCTTTTTTATCCCATTTCAGAGTATGATCAGGTCATGACCTTTTTTTCATCGTTTTTCATTTTCTAAGACTAAGTTCCAGATGAACTCATAAAAATCCTCATAAATTTGGTATTTGACATGATTTTGCTCATATGCATCATATGCATCACTGTGACCCCACTCTGTGGTTAGTGTGATAGGATAGTATCAGCACTCTTTCATAAAAGAATCTTAAGTTTCACAACAAAACTTAATTGTAAAGAGGTGAAGAGCCTGATCTTTACCCATAACAAAACATCCAATTCTGAATCAGCTTCAATTTCTTGGATAGTTTTTGCTTATGTAGACCACAAATGGTTTCATTTTATTGGGGTTTTTGAGAGATCCAGTAAAAATCAAGGGTACACATTTGAAATCGCATCTAGAACTGCAGGTATTAACTTCCATTTTATCAGATGACAACATCAACTTCATGATATCTTTTTTAAATTATCTAAGCAACTTGTTTGTGAGCTCAGAGGGCAGTTTTCACATGGCTCACTTTTAGCTATGTGAGTGAGCAGGTGCATGGTATTTAGTTGCTGGCTGGGGTTAAGCCATGCCAAGTCCAAAGACTCTGGAGTTTTTTCATTTTTGGCTTGGATGACTTTGCAAGTTCCCAGAGCCTTTGTAACAACAGCAGTACTTATATTTTAGGAAATAGTAATCCTGTTTGCTTGGGCACGCAAAATCAGTAATCCACCTCTGAGAAATCTCTGAAAAAACCCCAAGGCTTTTACCCGTGTACACCCAAGAGTACGCTGCATTTGTTTCCTGAGCTCATCAGCACCACTAAAAACCAGTTCACTCTTTCTTTCCAATACAGTGAACTCAGATACTTTCAAGCACTGACCAGGGAGCACAGTTAGGACTCCTGGTCTTGTGGGTGACTGGGCACAGGTGGTTAGTGAGAATGTTTTATAGCTGAAGACTTCAGGACCCAAGTTCACATACTCTCTGCTACAGAAGTTTGCTATGATCGAAAAGACAAAGAGAGTGCGCATGATCATGTACAATGCAACCACAAAAACAACTGATGTTGAGACTGATTATGAAGAGAAACCTCTTAGTCTGTAACCAAAGGAGACACTGCAATGGCAGCAATAAGTTTAAGTTTCTCATGTTTGCTTTCAGGGGGTTTGGGTGGATACTCTGCATTGGTTAAGATGGTGATGCATTTGTTGTAATCTGCCTTCAAGAGGGTCAAAAGTCCTCTGACATCAGTGCTGCCTGTCAAGGGCAGAATAGAGAATAACTGGTTTTGGTTGGTAAATGCTACTTTGTACTAGAGGAGTGGAAAGTCACAGAAATAGGGCCTATTTTTATGGGGTTTTAAGGATACCAAGCTAATAACAAGTAAGCATAGGTTGTAATAAGGGATAAAATTAGAAAATAAGTAGATAAATGCAATCTTTTTGGCAAATGTGGAAAGTTAAAGGGAGGTTGTGGCCCACAAACCTGTGAGATTCAGTATTACAGATGGGGTTGTGACCTGTAAAGCTAATCCTAACAACAGAAGCAGAACACACATTTAAATTCATTTTTTAAAATTACTGATCAGAATTCATATGCATCTGAGGCACTTGATTCATATGGTGCTACTTTAAGATGTCATAGGATAGTTACTTAATTCCTTTTAACTTTTCTAGTCACTGATTCATCTTGTTATCCTTCTCAGTTTGAAAGTTTTATGATTCTTGCCCTCACTTTGGATTTTACATTCTACAAAGTTACTTACCAGCCTAACAGGTAAGTAGAGCAGTAAGGGACAAGTTGACCTACGTGAGAAGGAAATGCAGCACACTCCTTCTTATGTAAGTGCTGTTCAGTGTTAAAGGATATTACTTAAATTTTATTTGTACTTAATGTTCTTCTGACTAGGAAGCAGGAAATGTGAAAGTATAATTATGAAGCTGGTCTTTCTCTTGCCTTCCCCAACACAAAGTCAATCTATTGTCACAAGGATGGAGGAATGGGAGTAAAGAGTATTCTAGGGAGAGAAAAGGTGTTTTTATGACAGGACTGTCTGTATCGTTCAGTTTTAGTTAATGTAATTACATCATTACACATGCCAGCTATTTCCCTAGGTTTTCCTAATAACCATTGGAGAGACAGGTTCCTCTAGCGGATCACTGTGTTAGTTTAACACAGCTTTGTTTTTTGGTGGGAGTGGGGGAAGCCACAGAGGTGGCTTTGTGAGAAGCTCCTGGAAGTTTCTGTGTCCAGCCAAGTCAATCCTTGAAGGCTCTGACGATGGACATATTGCTGGTGCCCAATTAGAGAAGTCAGTAACACCTCTGTGATGACATATTTAAGAAGGAAAAAAACGTGCGCAGGTCTCTTCTTCTTCCGAGGGGTGGGGAGGTGCCACAGCTGGAGCCCTCTCGTCGTGGCTGTGGCCATGTGCGGCCGCGGCCATGCCGGGTGTGGCCACGGGGATGTGGTGCTGCAGCCAGTGCCCTGCCCGGCGTGGCCCGCAGCAAATCGTGCCTGCCTAGCCGCTCCTAGCCAGTCGTGCTGCGGGCAGAGAAAGCAGGAACAGTGGCAAGGCCACTGCTCATGCAGTGCCAGCCGGGCCGCGTGGCCAGTAGCGGAAACACGGTGAGCGACTCCTTGGCGTGGAGCACGGACAAGATCAACCTTTTCAGCACAGCAAAACTCTGTAAGAACTTTTCAATTGATAGAACTTGAGAACAGTAATACCTACGGACAACGATTTTCTTCCAAGTCAGAGAAAAAGTGAGGACATGTGAAGAGAGCCAACATGGCAGCACTGAGGTCAGTAAAGAAAGAGGGAGAGGAGGTGCTCCAAGAATCGGAGTCAAGATCTCTCTGCAAGCCTTGGTGAGGACTATTATACAACAAACTGTTTCCCTATAATCCATGAAGTGCATGGGGGGATGCAGAGATCCATGCACAGCCCGTGAGAAAAGGTGCTCATGCCGGAGCAACTGGATGCTGAAAAGCTGTAATCTAGTGAGAAGGGTCTTCTAGAGAGAAGACCCTTGCTTCCAGAGATAAGAGAGCCCTTGCTTCCAAACTAGAGCAGCTTATCCTTAAAAGACTACACCCCATGAACTAAGTGACCCACGATGTGCAGTTTTGGGAAGACTGCACCGCCCGTGGGTTACAGCAGCTCGGGCGGGACTGCTATTTGTGAAAATTAAAACCACGCTAGAAAAGTTCACAGAGAACTGTCTCCCATGGGAAGGACCCCAGGGCACAACAGAAAAAGGAAACTCCTTTCCCTAAGCGAACTGAAGAAAGATTTTTCAAGTGAGAAACTGACTAAAAAATCCCATGTTTTGTCTCCCTGTGCTGTCAGTGGGAAAGAGGGAGGGGCTGTGAAGAAGAAAGTGTTCTAAAGTTTTATTTTAGTTTTCATTACCCTCTTTTAATTCTGTTAATAATAAATTTTCTTTATACTGTTGAAGTTTGAACCTGTTTTGCCCTTTAGAGTGTTTTTTTTCTCCTTATCTCAACTCGTGATCCCTTTGTTACGATTCTTGTGGGTGCCTGGCTTTTAGCCAGCGTCAAACCACGACAATCACTCAGGATCTACTTCGTGCAGCTCAGGAATACTGCCTTCCCAAACATAAAAACCAATTAAGTGACTTCTTTCAGACTTAATAAATACGACAAGGTACTAATAGATGGGTGTAGGCAATCTAGGTTTTAGATGTTAAAAACACAAGTTAGTCTTACATCAACTAATAATGGTTGCTGATGCCAACAACACACCGATCATTCACAAAAAGTGTTATCCTGGTCACCGTTCAAATGTGTTTTCTGCAGAAAATTTTTCACCACAACTACCCAGTTCTGACTAAATCTCAGTTTAATGACTTGTCAGACCTTTTTAATTTTAACATTTGGGGAGCATTATAGATTCCCTGGCAGTACTTCAGCACTACAGCCAAGACTGCTGATTTTTTTTTTTTTAATTGAATTAGTTCACAATAGTAAGATTATTCTGGTGCACTTCATTAAGAATTTAAAAAAACTTCTTGTAAGATAAAACTGTCCATCTTTTTCTTCCTTATTCTTTCACAGCCACAACAGTCAGATTTTTATCAGTGATTGCAGTATGATGGATGATACTTGTAATTGGGGAATTTTACTATGCTGTTTCTGTGTGTGCTCAAATTGTGAAAAGGGGCCATTTTTTCCCTTTCCTGGTTTTGGAAGGACAGTTGTGTCTTTTAATATCACGTTAACAGCTGTTAGAGAACACACCACTACTACTGATTATCTGAAGTTGTAAATAGCTGTAAAACGTGACGAAAGTAACAAAAGCTTTGATCTCAAACCCATTTAAGCAGTCATATTTTTATTTAACAGCGCTAATCTATTACAAAAAAGTATGGATCTTTTAACTAAACAAATGCCTTCCTTTAAAGATACTAACAGTAGTAAAATATATTATAGGAACTGATTTAGCAACATTCAAATACTTAAAAAGTGTGCAGAAATGCATAGTGGGGGGAAAAAATGCCATGGGTGGGATGAGTGATCATATTTTCCCTTCTCATTGTATTGCAACTCAGCTATGCAGCTCAGAAGGTTTTCAAGTGTTGGCTACTACTATCTAAGCCAATTGAACTGTACAAAGCCCCACTGAACTTCATGTCATCCCACTCTATTTTATTGATTGCACTTCGGTTCAGAATTTTTTCTTCTTCTTTTTAGCGTTTCATTTCTTCAATTCCTTCTCCTGTATCTTTGTTTACCATTCTTCCCTGATTTCAAGATTTCAATAAGTATAATTTTTGATAGTTTTGGTCCTTTTCACTGCACCTCATTTCATCCCAATCCAAGCATTAGGTTATACTCACTCCCTTTCCAAATTTTCTTTATTTTTTAATGATTGCATTTGATCATATCTCCTTTCCAGACTGTTTGTTACACTTTGTCCTCTGATTTCAAGATTTCAATGAGGATCCATTCAGCAAGCTTTGGTCCATTTGCCTGCACTTCATGTCATCCTAAAATGGCATCATTACGGGTGCTGCTGAGAGTGGTGTTAGGAGCAGTGCTGGGGGCAGCATGAAGGGGGGTCTGTGCCATGGGGCGTGGTGTGCAGAACAGGGCGGTATGGGGGGGGGGGGCGGGCATGCCCTTGACCCCCAGGGCATTGACCCCATGACCTTTGACCCAGTGACCTTTGAATTTTGACCCTTGACCCCAGGCTCTGGAGCACGGTTCCCGATCCTGACCCTAATCTGGTCCCTAACTATTCTACCCTGTCCGTACCCATACCTACAATTGTGTCTTGTAACCCCTAACTCCTGCTGTGTACCTCTCAGCCCCCAACGCCCCTAGAACCCTGATCTTTGACCCTTGACCTTTTACCCTTTGACCCTTGACCCTTTGACCCTTGACCCCAGGCTCTGGAGCCTGGACCCTGACCCTAATCTGGTCCCTAACTACTCTACCCTGTCTGTACCCATCCCTACTACTGTGTCCTGTGCCCCTCACTCCGGCTGTGTCCCCTCAGCCCCCAACCCCGACCTGCCACTCTCCAGCCCCTTGCTGTCACCCCGCCCTTTGTGGTGTGGTCTTGTCCTCCTGCTGCTGCTGCTGCTGCGAGGGCTAAAAGGGCGTCCTTAGGGGCGGTGTGACATTCTATTGCTGTTTTTTTATTTTAAGCTAGAGAGAAAAATAAACTGAGAAAGTGAGAAATTAACTTTATTTAGAAATAAACTGAGAAAGAGAGAAATAGAGAAATAAAGTGAGAAATAGTGAAATAGAGAAATACATTGAGAAACAGAAACAGAGTGAGGAAACAGAGAAACAGAGTCAGAAACAGAAATGAAGTTAGAAAGTAAATGAGGACACACAAGAGACAAAAAATGACTAAACCACACCAATTAAAGGCAGGAGCCAAAAAGGGGGTGGGTGGGGTGTTATCTTTATCCAGGGAATAGGTTATCTTTATTAGGGTTTTTTCAACTTTATTACTTATTTTATTTACACTTCAGCAAAACACATGGAAAAAACAATGTATACAAACACAAGGCAGTAAAATGCAAAACATTATCTGTGTATATTGAATTTGCTTTTGTTCTCTAAAGAAATCTATACAATGCCCAACCAGAAGGCAAGTACAAATACAATCCATACACATACTGGTAAAAGCACAATTTACGTACAGAGCGATACATGGAAATGAGGTGGCAAACAAATACAGAGCAATACAGGGCAATACAAGGCAAATGAGTATCAACACAATATAACCATTTTTCTATTCCTGGAAAATGTATTAAATTTTGTTTTATTACAGGAAACCCAAAACAAAAAAAAGCACACAGAGAACATAACACTCACCCACTACACACACCTCCTTCAGCTTACACACCAACCCACCTTCGCTCTCATGTCAACCGCTCCATTACTCCCCGGCCACCACGGGCCATCGGTGCACATCCACAGCACTCCACGGAGACATAGTTCCCAGGAGCCTCAAAAAAAATGGTCCTGCCTGAAAAACCCCAGCCCCAGCATGGTCTGCACCCAAACCTTGGCAATGAACAGCACCTGGCAGACTGGCCGGGAACAAGAGAAAAAAACCCAGCTGAGAGAAAAACAAAAAAAATAACCCAGCTGCTGTTTTTTTATTCTAAATTTAAAATTAGTTGAAAAAATGGCAAAAAACAAACACACAAGATTAGAACCACTCAGCACAAACACTCTTGCAGGCACAGGCAGACACAGACTGACTCAGTCAAACAAAAGCAGTCAAACACAAACAAGCCAAAAAAATTCTTCATTTTGTGAAAGGAAATGAAATCTTGTGATTTCAATGAGGATCCATTCCACAAGCTTCAGTCCATTTTCCTGCACTTCATGTCATCCCATTCGCTTCTGTTGTTTTCACTTGGGTCCAGAATCTTCTTTTTTTCCTCCGAAATTCATTTCTTCAATTTCTTCTTCTCTCTCTTAGTTTCATTTTGTTCCACGATTTCACTGAAAATAATTTTGGCAGGTTTTGCTCCTTTTCACTGATCCTCACTTCATCTCAGTACATTTGGTTGTAGTCACTCCATTTCCAAATTTCTTTTGTTTTTTCAACTGCATTTCATGTGATCATATCTCCTTTCCAGACTGTTTGTTGCACTCTGTTCTCTGATTTCAAGATTTCATTTCCTTTTATGAAAGGAAATTCTTCATTTCATGAAAAGAAATGACATCTTGTCATTTCAGTGAGGATCCACTCCGCAAGCTTCCGTCCATTTCCCTGCACTTCGTGTCATCCCATGCACTTCTACTGTTTTCACTTCAGTTCAGAATTCTTTAATTCTTTTTTTTTACCATTTCATTTCTTCAATTTCTTCTCCTGTCTCTTCGTTTCATATTGTTCCCTGATTCCAGCATTTCAGTAAGTACAATTTCGGTAAGTTTTAGTCTTCTTCAGTCTCCCATGGAGGAAAAATACATCCTATTTGGATTTCTAACATTTTGTCATTTCTCAAGAAGTGAGTGAGGGCAGGGAGGAGAAACAGAGTAAGAATTTAAGCATCAATGATCTGTAATTATGCTGTATGAAGTCAAGTTAAACTGAGCTTTTCACAGAGCATATGACAGACCCAGAGTTCAAGCTGATCTAGAATGAAGTGAAATTCTAGTCTTTGTTACAAAGATTTGTGCAAGAGACATTTTTAATTAGCTCTTTCAGCTTTTACTTAGCAGCCATCACATCTATTTAACTTGTAACTATGAAAAAGCAACTTTTACTTCATAAACAGCTGCGTCTTGAGTATGTGGTTTTTGCAGTCCTGATAACGGTTCATGCTATCTTTCCACAATCCCACATTGTTCTGTGAAATGTTCCAAGAGACATCAGGCAAAAGGGAATGACAGCTGAGATGAGAACAGCTCAGATGGAAGAGCACCAAGCATGCACATGTACAAATTCATGCTTAACATAAACCTTGCCCTGCACTTAGTTTTGCAATCCAAGTCCTTTCCTGAGTTATTCAATTCTAGATCGTAATTGAGATCGTGAAAGAGACCCCAAGTTGGATATGCCTTACCGCAGGCTCAAATGTATCAAGCAGCCGGACTAAGAGAGCATCAGAGAAATCATCTGACAAAAACCAAAGTTTGCCTCAGACACCAGAGGCAACAGTACCTCCTTCCATCAAGATAACCTCCAGGCTGGTCAGAGACCACTGACAATGTCTGCACAGACAGAGACAAAAGCCTGAAATGCTTCAGAACAGGCTGCAATGTGTGCAAAATTATCTCTTTGTTCTTCCTGGTATTCTACAGTTCAGTGCACTTTGGAAACGCACCATGGGCACTGCATCAGCCATGTTAAGAGAATATATCCCACACACTGATGTGCATGCACACTGGTGTGAATCTGTAGATATTTATTCAAATAGTTAAGTTAAAAACTGTTTTAAGTGCTTGTACATAGAAATAAGTATGAATTCCATATGAATTGTGTAACTAAAGCTTGAAACAATTTACTTACCAGAGAGTCACTCACCACTTTCCAAGTTCAGATATTTGTCTTTGGAGTACTTCAAACTAGACAAGTACCAGCATTAAAAAGAAAAGTGGAGCATTTCATCAGCCCTTTTATCTTTTCAAGCTACTTTATTCTGAAGGGACTAGAGAGAAACAATACGGCCCCACAGTCCTATGAATATCTCACAGTTCCTTGTTACTATCTTGTCTGTCAATATGCACAGACCAGCATGGGTCATTCCAAAGCAGAGCCCTTCTCATCTGAAAGCACATCTCAGAATTTTAAGTTCAGCAGCGACTCCAGAAAAACAACCCTTTTTAAAAAATACAGCATTAACAATTGCTTCTATAAAGATGTAAGAGGAAAAGTGCTTTGGAGAACTCCCAACAACAGAAACAAGGTCACTACTTTTAGCAGTCTTAGCTTACCTTAGCAACCTTGTGCCTCTGTCTGATACAAGAGTCAGTAGAAGACAGTCAACATTTTTTATCTTTCATTTGAAAAAAACAGCAGAGGGATTTCCCAAACACTCAACTCTGTTTGATGTTAAGGAAAAGCCGTTTTTATTTGCAATGTCCGCAGTCAGGCTTCAGTGCCCTGGCAAAAGAGCCAGGTTAGTGTATCACCCAAGGTGAAATTGTGACAACCTTTGACAGATAACTGGTGTACGTAACAGGAATGGAAGAACCCCTCCCAGGTAAGAAAGATGTATGTGTGGCACATAGTGGAGTTTAAAAGCAGACCTAACTGATCCGTAACAGGTCCAGGTTCCACCTGGAAAAATGATGTCTATTAGACTCTTGAGAATCAAACACCCATCTACCTAAATATCATCCACAATCAAAGCAGTGAGACAACCAGGTAAACATTCTCTGTGCAAATGGGCAAGCATTAAATCTCAGGGGACATGAGTGAAAAAATCTATACAACCACAGCTAAGCAAGGTGTTAACTTTCTTACTCTGGGTGGCTGTATGCCAACAGACAATCATGACCTAAATTACAGTCTTCAGAATCATGATTTGAGACACAGAAAACACAGATCACAGGAAAGCACCCACACCATACACAACTCAAATCCAGAATGAGGCCCTACAATCAGAATTACAGTACTTAAGCCATGGCCAGAAAGATAAAGGGAATCCCACCTCACTTTGCAAGGTACTTAGTGACTTAGAGAAGACAGAAACATAGAAAAAGTTCCCCTCTCCAATAAAAAATACACAAACACTAAGCCCAGACTCATCTAAAAGAGAATTCAGAAAGATGCCATCAGCAAAACACAAGGCAAAGTCTGGGTCTTGTTAGTGCTTTAGCTTGTGGCAGCAGAGCATGAAGCACACAGATTTCCTTTGGATATCATTTTAAGTGTGATTACACACAAGTCATTAACTAAGACTAAACACAGGGCAAATCACAATTTGAAACAAATAGCAGAACTAAGTCTAAGCAAGTCCAAAAAATGTCGTGAACTGTCCTACCTAAAGGAGACAGAAAAATGCCTCTTTCTTTACAATATTTTTTATTTTAATTTTATTGCCTTCATCTCCCTTCATTCTCAAACAACAATGGAATAGGAAGATGCCAAATCCTTACCTGCTAGCAAGTAAGATGTAGAAACTAAAAGACAGATGTTAAAAACTTTACCAAAAAGGCGTTTTGCTGCTGCAGTAACAGCCATTTTCCATCCTGGTTTGGGAAGCAATACAGACACTTTCATAATGAAACTCAAAGCACTTATACTACACTGGAGAAAGCACTATTTATTCTGAGACAGAAGTGATTAAGTCTATTAATAGAGCCAGTTATATACAGTAAGTACTTCCTGATATAACTGTATGAGACATGTCATAAAACAAAATCTCCAAGGAAATTAACGCTAATTTAAACAGAAAGGTAAGTTTATAATGAATGACAGTAAGAACCTGATTCATCTTCCTCACAATTCTCCTCAATGGATTTCACACAAAGAATGAATGCCACAGTAAGTTTCCACAGAAGTATGCAGATGACAACACAGAACTCACTGTTTTCAAGAGGTAGATACAAGGTTTAATAGGTGCAAAAATGTAGACTTCACTCAAGAGCATGGTCACACGGGATTCCATGTACAACAACATAATGAGATTGTTTCCACTATCCTGTTATCTTTTCAGCGAACTAATAGCAATGTTAGTCAAGATGATGACTTAAGCTTTTACTTAAATGGAATAATCTTGCTATAAAACTAATACAGGGCTTGCACTTAAAAATAATGGTTTCACTGGTCAAGAAGGCATGATTCATCCACTCTGAAAGGTGGGAAGAGGCAATGAGCTAGTACAGATATCACTTGTCTAGCCATTTATGAAACAGACTGTTGCTCGAGTAAAAATCCTTTACCAGAGAAATCCTGAGGGTTAAATCCACTGCCCATTGACATCAACTGACATAATTATTCCTCAGTTTCAAGTGACTGAGCCTCCAGTCATTTCAAAGAGCACTGTGGAATGTGGCAGTGGACAAGCCTTTCAAAGCAAGTTCAATTTCATCCTTATTGCTGCTAAAAACACTGTAGGAACTCAGACCTGTACAAAGGTATTAGACTTTAGTCCATGCTGCAAAATGCATTAAAATACCCGTTCATAAAGAAGACTCAAATTCCACTGCATGCAACACAAATCTGATTAAATAGGCTGGGTAACAGCTGTTCAGGATTCTCCCACTAGGTTCAAACATTTGTAAGGCTACACGAGCAGCTTATCAGCAGCAGTGCTGATAAAAGATGGCAAAAGAGGTGTGTTTACACATACCCGTACACCCTCCCCCACAAACACACCTCCAATGCTTTCAAGTCCAGGATTCCTTGTGCAAGTAATAGAGTGAGTGGGTAAAACACACCCTACACTTCCTCAAAACAGTGGACTGATATGACAAGGTCACAAACAGGACAAGTACAAAACTTTGCTGAACTGAAAGCAACAGGGCCCAGACTCAATTTCATCTACTGTGTTCTCCAGTTTTCATGGCTACAGAGCTAGATAAATCAACTTTTTAGCAAGGGACAAATAGCTCCACTGGAAAGGATTCAAGTTTTCCTCCTTACAAGCATCAAACTTACGCAAACCAACTTGCTGCTTGCCTGTATTTGGAATTTCTACTTGACTGCAATTCATGTGTCGAAATGAGCAGTTCTGTTTCCAAAGCTGCTTTTTCGGTAACAGATCAGAAATTGACAAGAGGACAGCTGCCAACCTTAAAGCTAACATACAAAATAGTTTTGGTCAAGCTGATCTCAAAGTAATTCTGAACTGAAAAAGAAAACTTACAAACTGACTGGATTCCATCATTTATAATGTATAATAAAAGGGCAACCATAGTTACCAATTCGTGATATTGTGGTTTTATCCCTTCATTTTCACACAGCTGATCAATTTGTAAAAATTTCCAAGGACAAGTGCACTGAACGTTGCAGAAAATGCAAAAGAGAAAGCAATAAGGGCAGTGACATACATGTGGGTTTTTTATTTCTGTATGCAATGTAATGTTTAGGCACGTTGCTTGGGACGCCTTCTAGAATAAATCATTGGCCATTGTTTAGAATATCCTTTTGGCTTTAAATACTGGTCAGGAAAACAAATGATGTAAAAAATAAATGAATATAACTATTACAGAAACAAAAATGGTTTTTCATCTAAAAGTGCAGGAGTATTTTAACCCTTTCACCAGACAATGTGGCAATATACAGTATATTGCTTCTGTTCGTTTGAGAAGGCTGTTGGAATTTTACACTGACATAGAAAATTATAAATTACACAGAATTAGTTTCCATAATCACTATATATATACACAAACCAGCTGTGAAAAAACTGGTTTAGAACATACAAATGAAAGCCTCACACAGATCAGTACAGTGAAATTAACAATTAACATGCTCTGCTGCCAAAATTTGTATTAAAAACACTACTTACTTTTAAAATGCATGTACTGTAATTACATTAGCAGCACGGGCATTTCTTTTACTTGACTTGTCTAAAAGGATTATAGCGTTTTAAATACGCAGATTGTTCTGAAATGTTCCATTGTATAATGCTTGGTATTAAACTAAATCTTGGTGAACTGTTTAAAAGGCAGGTGAACCACTTTAACACAACAAGCCATGTGCACTCCAAATATTCTAGTGTTTCACCTGGAAGGTATTGTTTCAAGCAAACTAGACTTAACAGAACATATGGCTTTACAGTAACATCAATTTGTCAACTAAGCTGTTGCAATAAATACTTAAAATCTCTACCAATAGACTTACATTTTTTGATCTGTTTTGAACAATACAGAAAACAATTACCAATTAAAAAACCTGTTGTAAAATGTTGAACACCAAAAAATTCTTATTTAAATCACTTTTGTAAGCTAAAACAACCAAAATAACATTTATAGGGCATTTCAGTTTCAGAAAAAACATGAATTTTCTTTTTCTTTTTTACAAGGTGAAAAATGTAAGAAAACTGCTAAATACTTTGGTCACACTAATCGTCAAATAGTTATGTCTCAAATACATTAGATTTTTGTATTCACTTTTTTATAAAACTATTCTTACAGCCATTTTAACTATAGTAACACTACTGTCATCATTACATGGGTAGCAGGATTTTATTTCACAGGCCCCCCATTATTTAGAACAATACAATATAAACATACGCAAAAATTATTGGTATTTCTCAATGTGCAATATTTTTACACTTATGAATTTCTGTACAATGTCTTAAAATCTAGAATATAAATGTTGCTGGTCCTGATTCCTTGCGAAATTAGTGCAGCAGTGACTGGCTTCAACAGGGTCTAGATGATATCCTCAAGAAACGCTCAAACATCTGGACATCAGTTCTTTCTCTTCAGCCAAGGTAGTAGACATCACGTATCATACAGGGCCATTAACAGATGCCTCTCCTAAATGGGTGTGTTGATCAGTCCTAAGAGGCCAAAAAAACCAGATGTAAGTATACAGGAAAGATTCAAAGCAAATTCAGGTAGGTGCAATAAAATACAAAACAAAAACCAACAGCCCCAGATCCTATGTAGCACAACCTGTGAACTGAAGGAAGGAAACGTGCTAAGAACATGCTCATCCCAATTATCTTCTGCAGTCCAGCATTTCTGGAGTCCTTATTTCCTAATTAAGCATACCACTCAATTAACTGAGCACACCACTGAAGAATGCGTGATCTTCATTAACTGAGATGCGAAGTGATCTCTAGAGACGTGGTATCTCAGAGAATTACTAATAAAGAGCACACTTCTGATACTTATCCAAATATTATTCTGTGAGGCAAAATGTGATACTGGGAGTATTTAAGGTTGCACTGGAAAGCCAGCAGCAAAGACACAACAGGAAAAACAACAGCATCTTAAAAAATTGCTTTAGTTACTCATCTAATCTACAAACAGCCTTTGACAAATACTTTGAATGTCAGTCCATTAGGATGAAACGTTCATGAAGTATGGAGGAAAATGGAGAGCAAACCTACAAAAAACCAGTAACAGTATATACATTTCTAGATAAAGTTTAGTGTAAACATGGGCTTAATTGCTCTGGACTAGCACAAAGAGACCAAACCAATGCATGAGGACATTAAAAATATGCAAGCAACAGAGGCAAAAAAATCTCAACTTCCATTCAGTGCAAGTCCATGGAACATATCTGAAGATTCTCTAAAAGAATGCAAATACCACTTGAAACTACAGATGAGGAAAGTTACCTGTAACTCCTGTTCTCTGATGGTGGACATCACAGAGAAGCCACTCTGGGGTCCGTGCTCTACATGCACATGACCAGCAGGAGCCCCCTAGCTAAGTCTTTGGCTGCTAAGCTCTAAAAACACTTTTTAAAAAACATATGTAAACATTAGAGAAAAGATAGCACTAGACAAAAGCAAACATTTTTTAGAGAAACCTGGAAGATAAGAAACAAATGGACAGGAAGTGTGACAGTCTGCACAACCGTCACTCACTTATTAACTGGAAAGAAGTCCATGACAGAACAGGGCTCCTAGCAGAGATTACTCCTGCTAGCCACCAGCCAGAGACCTACCTAGGGGACTCCTTCCACTAGTCATACATACATGGAGCCCCAAAAGCACCATTACGTTTATCTTGGTATTTATCCTGTGCTCATGAGGATCTACTGCGACAGCCACCTTTAGAGAAAGTCCTGAGTTTTGCTGAAGCCAGCAGGATTCAACGAAAGGAGTTCCTTGAGATTTTCCACAATCCAAAAGCAATCTAGCTAACTGCTAGCTCTGACAGCCCTCTATTGGCTCAGACAAGCATCTTAACTCAAAAGGTAATCACCTAGTACCCAAGGACTTCTTCCCTACAATTTAATGCTTATGAGTATTAAAAAAATATTGTCATCTTGATAAAGACAGTATCTCTAGGAGAGGCTGTGAAAGAGTTTTTGGGTTTCCCACTTTAAGTACATAGGGTTGTTTTTTCTGATTAGAATCCCCTTCTTGATCAAATTTGAGATTTATGCAGAGCAGAAAGTTAGAAGAAAGGAGCTAATAAAATACTGGCTCATAAACAAGTCTTAACCAGAATCTGTATTTGTCAAACATGCTTACATCTTTTTAGTCTACATACAGTATAATAATCAGAACATGCAGTAGAGTTCAGTGCATCAATTCACTATTCTAACTTAGTAACACTGTCACAAAACAGAATGGGGATATTTACAACTCCCGGCAAGAAAAACAGATTTTTTGATGACTCAAGAGTCCTAGAATCAACAGAAAACTCAACTTGTGAGAATTTACTAAAATAAACGCAAGCACATTTTTAGATCGAGCTAAACTCAATCTCTTTAGATCAATCCTATTAGAAAAGCACACAACCTGCTATTTAGAGAATTGAAAGCATCCTTGAATGCAGTTACCTCTGCTCTGGACTGCTGTTAGTACGCTGAAGACCTGAAGGGACCTCTTCTGCAACCTCTGTGTTCTCTTCTACTACGTATTTACAAGAAGGATCCTGCGAGGTAGTCAATTTTCCTTCCTCACTTAAAAAACAAAATAAAACAAAAGCAAGAAGTTATTTCATGTATTTAACTTTTAAATTTATTTATAGGGAATTTCAGGCAACAGGAGAAAACTGAGACGGGTCCGTATTACACATGCAAATGGATTTTAAGTTATGATTGCAACATGAAGATCAAGCACATGACTCTAGACTTTACAAACACCTAATGATGCACTGGTGTTTACATCCATTAAAACTTCACTGGATAAAAGGGCAGGAAACACAGTGATTGCAAATAAGATCAGAAAGGAAAAAAAGGAACGTATGTGATGCCTGAAGTGATAACAATCACAGCCACAATCCTTTACTATACATACCGATAGGATTTCAACACTCTGAAGCCAGAAGTAAGCAAAAATGGAAGAAAGTATAAAAGAAATTCAAGATTCCCTCAGAAACTGGCATTAATAAAGTCTGTCCATGAAACATATCAGCAAAATCATTAACTCATCACTATCTTACATATTAAACTCCCTAGTAACTCCACAGTGAATACTATGTATGGTTTATGGAGTACAAAGATTGCAGCCCAGTCTCCTTCACAAATTTCCTCTTGTAAACAAAATCAAAGTTCAGTGAAAAAGCTGTACACTCACACTATATAAGACAGTACCATGTAACCAGGCAGCCTCAAAAGTCATTAGCAAACGAATCTTCTGATTTGCCTCTAAACCCAGACTTTTCTGCCTCTCTATTCCACCCTCTTCCACCTCAGTCACACCATAATGAGCACACTAAAATACAAATTTGAGCATATATACCTGCAAGAGATAGTTATAAAGTAGCTCTGAAGTAGACAAACATCAATCTTATACCTCTGTGGCAACAAATCTACTTATTCAAGAAGTGCCAATCTCCTCTGCTGGTTTTCTTCCTATTCTCACAGTTCTCCTTTCCATGGATCCTTTACATTTCAATGAATCCTTCTCTTTTCTCCTTCTATCCTGCAGAGCCTGCAAAAATACTGTCTTTTGCATCGCAATCTCTCATTAAGTTTTCCCCATCTAATCTCCCCATCTCATTTGCTTTGATAGTCTTTGCATTCCTTCCAAATAAAATATTTGTTACCATCACCATCAGAAGTGGTGTCCTTGGTTTTATTTTTTTAAAGAGACAGTCTCTGCTAGCATTCTTCCTTCTTATTCTCCACTCTGAACTAAGTTCAGAAATCACATTTTTGTCCTTTGCAGCTTTCCACAAATTAACTACTGTGCTTATAAATCCCCTCAATGTTGACTTCAACACCATCAATTTTCTATTGACAGAAACCTACATAAAGCTGAAGTCTGGAAGCATCCACTTTGAAAGGCAAACAGGCCAGCGTAGGACTTCCTCTCACTACTCTAACTGTCCCTTAATTTAGACCTTTTCCCAGCAAGTGGGTTTAAAAAATGCCACCTGAGCATTGACTCACTATGAAGCTGCACATCTCTATCAGAGTAGAACAGTCTCTACATTTAAGACCTCATCTTTGAGCCCCCTTGTATGTTTCTTCAACATTTCCCTTCCAAATCAAGATCTCAGAGCCCCCATGACTACAAATTTTCAACATGCAAATGGACAAAGTGCCAAGTAATCTCATCTGGGCTCCCTTTCCCATAAAAGATTGGACCAGATAAACTTTCAAGGTCCCTTCTGACTAGAGCAATTCTATGATATTGCCTGCCTTTGCACCT
The DNA here is from genome assembly GCA_014706295.1 of Lycocorax pyrrhopterus obiensis. Lineage (NCBI taxonomy): Eukaryota > Metazoa > Chordata > Aves > Passeriformes > Paradisaeidae > Lycocorax > Lycocorax pyrrhopterus. Next base: position 16,877,040 of record JACSVZ010000007.1, on the reverse strand, counting down.
CTATGTCCTTTTAACTACAGTTCCAGTAGGTAGGCAGGAACTGTCACCAGATGCCACCTCCTCACGTTAGCTCTTGCACCAGGATCACAAGTCACACAACTCGGAAGTGCATGTGAGCTAAACTAGTTTAAGGAGAAGTTTAAAGACACCATGGACAACTAAATCAAATTTGTAAACATCTAAGAGTGAAGACCATGTAAAAGCATCGTGCAAAAGACAGAACAAACTGGAGAGCAGACACACCATTTACTAAATCAGCAATGCACTATGGATGGCTTCATGTCACATCAATCTGCACAGAGTCCCAACACTTCTCTAAAGTGCTTTGGTTCATTCCTCTATCAAAGCCATTTGATTTAGAAGCACTGTGCAGGCACAAATTTTCCCTCCTCTGTGCTGAAAAACCACCAGAAGTTAAGTCATTCAGAATAATCAAAAGGATGGAAGCAAGAGTGACAGAAAGCTGTTTGGTTTTCAAGGTCTATTCATTTTGGATGGTTCACGAATTATCTCCTACCACTAACAGGATGAAGTAAAAACAATTTAAACAACAGGCAATTAGGTAAGGACTAACACGAAAAGTTTCTTATACTGAAATCAACTTGGGGTTGTTTTTTTTAAGCAACTTTCAAGACATACTGTCAATTTCTTTTCAATATTTAAAGCTAGAATAGGGACAGATACTAGGAAGTTATTCTAAAAGAATGAGAAGAGGGTTGCACATCAAAATGCTCTAGCAGTGTGTTCCAATTTGTGAACATCAGGGTGGAGGCAGGACACACCAGCTTCAATGAAGGCAAAATTTTTGCAGGTCAGACTGTCTGTAGCCTTTGTTTCCCTACATAAATATTTGATACTAAATAAAAAACACATGATCATTAAATCTGAGATCACAGTATCTTAGTAGATGGGATGGAGCAGACAACACCGAAATGTGCTTTATTCTCATAAAAGGATCACATGTCAATATACATATAATATAGAATTTGACCATATTGTAAGACACTTATTCCTGAATCTTTGTATCAGACGATAGCAAAATTAAGAACTTGTTCTTCCAGTTATTCTAGAATTCCATGTGCCACCTGTAGTTCAGAACAGATTTAACACCATCATGCATACCACCAACAGTGATCACCCCAAGTGTCTGATGAGCTACACTCAAGAGCAGTGCCTGGCTGGCCTTCAGCTTCTGTCTTCCATCCTCCTGGATGAGAAGAATGAAATTCCAATCCAACTCTAAGAATTCTGTGCAAAATTTTAAAAGCTTAGTTTTGATGTGCAATGTTAAAAGAAGTGTACATAAAAATGCACAATAATGTGCACCAGGGACAAAAGCTGAGTCAAGTCTTCCGCTAACAACCTTCCACTGAAACTAAGGCTTGATAATAAAAGTTGCATGTTACAGGAACTAACTAGAAGAAAAATTTCAAAACAATTACTTTGAAAGGTCTCTAGTTAAAGCCTCAGGAATTATCACTTAAAAAGAACTCTCTGTAATGACACAGCATTCCATCAACTATTCCATCACTTTATTTACAAGGTGGGAAGACAATAAATAGGCATTCTCACCTTTTGAAAACAGCAGTTTCAGTTTTAGCATCTACAGTGAGGCTCAGTGTCTCCTTCATGCTGCCATTCATGACTGTCTCGGTTACCTTGTCTGCATTTTCCACATCATCCTCTCCATCTGAGCTGGCCTCCATAGCAACACTTCCTGGGGCTACAAGTAGAAATAGAAGCAATTTAGCACATGGCTTGTTATGTTTATTTCATATGCAAGCATATAAGCCAATATGACAAGAACTGTATTCCTGCAGTTTTGCATACTTCTTGAATTCTTCCTTACAGAGAATGTCACCTTTCTGCAAGTGCCACATATAGAGAGCGCATGAGCATTACTTACAGATAGCTTAAGAAAAAGACACAGTCTGCAACTTTTTTTTCATTTTGACTGACAATGGTTACTGCAACAGTTTTGCCTAAACAAGGCCTTAGTAGGATTACAGTGATGAATTATTTTTCTGTACAGTCAAATTCATGACAAGTCTACACAGTACAAATTTGACACTAAGGTTCCAAGTACTGACAAATCTCTGGGATGCCCAGTCTGCCTGGACTTCTCACCTGCACTTCTTGCTCTCTCTGGTAATAATAGATACAAAAAAAGCTCATTAAAATATTTTTGTCCTTTTAACCAGTTCATGCACGTAAAACAAACAATTAGTGCACGCACAGTGAAGGTGGCTCAGAAAGGCATGAGCAGGAAGGAGAAATTTGAACACATTGAGGCTATTGGCCTATTGCCACATAGGACAAGACAGGAATCTACCATTCTTTATGGGCATCAGCTCAGCTAAATGCTGACACAGGTGAGAGGATTCTCTAACAGAACACACTTCGCTTCTTTGCAATGCTTTGCTGTTCATGATCTGCAGACCTTTTAGAGGTAACAGTAACACTGGCTCTTGTTTTAACAGTTTAGAAATTCTTTGACCAGTCGCTTTTATTACCTGGTAGAACAGCAGCAGAGCCAGAGAAGAGTCTCTAGAAAACTAAAATTTTAAGGTTCAGGGAGATTTTTCTGACGTACAACTCCTACAATCAAGCTATTTGCATTTGTGAATGCTGTTTACTTACCCTCTAGCTGTGTTGTAAGAGTAGTTACATTTGCGCTCAAGGGATCACCTGGATCTGTGTTTGTTTCCATTTCCACAGGAGAATTACTTCTTAAGGAGTCTTTTGAGCTTCAAGTAGAATAAAAGAACTTTAGAAACATTTCTGAATAGCAAAATGAAGTGTTCTTAAAACAGTATTAGCTCTCTATGAAAGCTATAAGGCCTAGAACTATCCTGAAACTGAATTACAGCAAGTTTGTTTCTGAGAGTCCTGGAAAGACATGTTAAATAGATGTTTAGTAATGCAAAATGCATCAGAACGGAGCTGAGGATGTTTGATGGTCATTTTATGTTTACTTGTTTGATTTTGTTAGACTACAAGTAGTAGTGGGCATGTCCCTGGTAAGTCAGGCATACAGGTATCACCAGCTCCTTGCAGTGTTTCCAAATATTTTTAACTGATTTTCTAAATGCATTTTTTGAACTGGATAGCTCTCTGTTGAGACTGCCAATGCAGTCATCAACCACTACAAAGGTGATTTCACTACTTAATTTTATATGCAGTGTAGCTACAAGTTTTTCATTCTAAAGGCAGTCAGACTGCAAGATTTGGCCACTTGAAAAAAGTCTCACCATTTACAGAATGTCTTTTCTATACAGTAATGTGGCAACTCCAAGTCTTCATTTTCTAGGCCCTTAATCTGATTATCAATTTACCTGCCTCAATCATGAAACAACACTGTTTTATGTTGGAAAAAGTAATACTTTTATATCTGAGCTGTTTTAATGCCCAGACAGAAAGTCAAAAGCCAAATGTATAAAAGAAAAGTCTTCTAGTATGAGAAGCAATCAGTTCTTAACTGCCAATATTGGCAACTCAAAATTTACATCTATTTGATTAGTTACATACACCACTTCAGCTGAGTGTAGAGCTCAATCCAAAAAAAGAACAGCAATATCTTGGGTGTTCTCAAAATAGTGCAGAACTACTTAACCTAGTTATTACAGCAGCATAACTGTATGAAATTTAAAAAAAAAAAAAAAGAAAGAAAACTCCCAACCTATTTGTTTTATAACATCCACAGAATAACATCCACATCTTCAACTATTTTTGTAACCTTTACATTCAACAGTTCACTGAGTTCAGTCTACACTAAAAAATAAATAATAAAAAAATCACAGCCCAAATTTTGGTCAGAGACTAATAGGAAAGGACCCAGATGCTCATAAAAACTCTTTAAAACAATGACACTAGTACCCACCCATCCTGGAAAGGGAGATCATACAAACACACGCTGTTGGAACACACGGGACTCTTCAGACAGTTTACACACACCTTGTATTCCACCAGAACACCAGCAACAGAGGCTTGTGTGGAGATGGACACCCCAAGAAAACCAATTCACCCTGAATAACATCCTTACCTCAAAGAGGATGTGAAGTCAGAAAAGGAAGCCCAGCCAGTTTCTTTAGCTGGCACAGGTGCTTCAGTACTCCACACAGCAGAGCCAACAGAATCCAGACCGGCACCATGTGCAGTCTCCATGGGTACATCGAAATTCGCTGACCAGTTAGGTGCTGAAAAACCATCATGAAGTTCATTAGGAACAAATTTCAATAAAGAATGTGAGTGCACATATGCCTACCACACTGATTCTCTCTATGTACATTCCATAAAGAGAAGCAAAATTCATAACTAGACTTCAAAGCACATGCAGAAAAATCCTGTACATCAGGTTAAAAAATAAATGTATTCCCTAAAAGGAAAATTCTGCTAATAAGGCAGAATTTTAGGATCAGTAACTCAAGAGTATTCTGCTAAAAAAAATATAGTTTATCTGAAGAACAAAACTAATAAAATATATTAGATTCACAAGTACAATCCCACTTTATCCTTTAAATTAACCTCAATATTTGTTACCATTTTTCAAACTAATTTCTGTAATAATGAAAATCTTAAGAGTTTTCATCCCTTTTTCAATTTCTTCAAATAATTTCTCATGCACTAACACCACTGCTAACTTTCAGAAAAGTTTAAGGCTTTTTACAACTTAAAATATTTATTGATATTTTAAATTTGGGAGCAACTGTGAATAGCATCTAATTTAGGATAGGTCAATTCAAAATACTTCACCTACCCAAGGGAAACATGTTTTTCATTAACACTTACATACAAAAAAACAGGCTGAAAAGGAAGCTCTGACTAGCAATTAGAAATTCCAACCCAGGCAGATATGGGAGGAGACCCACATGGATCAAAACTTGTTTGACACACAGATGCCAACGACACCAATCTGACAAAAGAAAAGAAAACCCTTAACTTTTCCTTCTATTTTAATTTAATTCCTTACAGTCTAGATAAACACAGGGTTTTTACCTACAGACATTGCCAGTTTAACAAAAGCCAGTTTAGTCTGACTTGAATGTAAAAACTTTTCAACCAATTACATCAGTTAAGATTCCACATAAGAGTCTCCTGATGTGCATTTCTCGTTCACATTTGAAACCAGAACAATACAAGTTCACTTAGCTTCTGTACGAAGTCTTTGAAAAGAGCATTGTTAGATGAAAAGCTGGACTGAAAGGCTTCCAGTAAAAATACCGTATTTTGGGTTTGGAGATAAACACATTAGGTTTTTGTAGGCACTCAATATTTATAAATGAGTACATTTAATCCTCCCCTTTCTGATTATTCCTCCTTTTTTAATTCTTGACTAGTAGAAACATGAATTTTAGAGAAAATAAGTAATGTAAGACATGTAAGGAATTCAAACTCCCCAATATGTACATTCTCTGTGGCAAGTGAGAAGGACTACTTTAAGATAGTTGGAATAAAAGCAGTAAACAAGGAAGCTCCTACAAAATCAGGCTGCTAGAGCTAACAATTTCCTGTAACCCAAAGCAGCAGGGAAAAAAGCTACGTACGTTCACTTAAGTCTACTTCCATTTTGTCCTCTGTATTGGTGTGGGATTCAAACAAGTCTTGTTTAGTTCCATCCTCTTCTTCAGAATCTGTACTTTCTTCACTGTCTGTACTGCCCGAACTTCAAATACAAAGACAGAGTTTACATTCTGTTTTTAGTATAACACCCCGGGCACAATGAAATACTGCAGAGTTTCAGGCTAAAGAGAATTACAAATTATTTCTGACAGATTATCTGAGGTATAATTTTTAGCTCTTAGTATTCCCCTCATTTCTCTCTCAAAAAAACAAGGTTTAAGATTTTCCACTTGAGCATATAGAGAGGCTTTCAGTAGATATCAAGGGAGGCTGCACAGCCCTGAGTTTTGGGGACTAGATGCTCCTTCCACTCAATGCATTTTCCTATGTTCAGAGCCACACTGGTACTGTAGAGAAGACAGCAAGGTCTAACAGAGGTGTGGAGCTGGGCTGCCTTGTCCAAAGCAAGGACAGCTGGGCCAGTTTAAAAGCAGAGGGAAGGAATACATAGCAGGGAAAAAGACCAAAACAAGCAAGCTATGAAAGCCAAAGTGAATCTTCCGCAAATTATGGCTGCAAAACAAAGCACTAGAGCCACATCTGCGCTCATTTCTCCACAGAATGGAAATACCTAGTTATGCTGGACAATCTGTACTAACAGACAGACTGAACCAGAAGACAGGTGTGTTACTGCAGGCTCACTACACTGCTATTTGGATGAGAAACGCCCTTCTCACCTGGAACGCCTCTGGGACTCTGGTGTAAATGCAATATGCTTTTCTTCCCAAATGTCTTCTTCATCAGAGCCACCATCATCAAACTGCTGTATCCGCTCCTTACAGCATGCCTCAAACAAGGCTATATTGCCCTAAATACAGCAAAAGTATAAAATCTATATTACATTAATAAACATCTTAAAAATTCTGAAGAGAATCTTTAGCATTTCTCCAAAAGCAGCAGCAAACCAGAATGTCTTAATTTGAAGTTTGTCAAGCAAATATGCAATGCTGTTTGTTTTACTTGGCTACTAACAAGCTGAGTGGACCAAAGAACACTCAGGAGCTTCCATCATGTTTAAGAATGGGATGCGGGACTGACCCCAAAGAGCTTTCCAGATAACCAGAGCACAAAGTACTCCGGCTTTATTTTCTGTAGTGGGGGGTCATTCTAGCTCAATCAACAAATAGTATCAAGGTTCAGTGTCTCCGTTCTTCCCTTCCTGTCACTAGAATCTCACTGAAGATTTAAATAGCTTCTAATCATAAAACACAAGTGTGCAATACTCACAAATCAGATCTAAGCCCAATCTTAAACCCAGCTATACAAATTAGAAGCAATTCTGCTTAATACTGGTCAAAAAGAACAATAATAATGTCTTCCAATTAGCAAATCTCATGATATGGGAATAAGGTAGGGTAATTATTTTCCAGTGATTTCCACATAAAAGGAGTAAATATAACCACTGCCAAAACTTTGAGGCCATGCCAAAGTTTAAAAGGCAGTCATTTTTCTGATAATACTGGAACACATACTTACACTTTCATTTGTATTGAGGGTAAAGTTGATGTCCGAAACCCGATCAAAAGAAACACTACAAGAAAAAAAGAAATGTACTCAATAAAACAAGATTTTCTATTCTGACATGAAGACATTTAATTTTTCTTTGGTTTCTTGTTTTCCAATAATCTAAAAACAGAAGATAAAAGACAAAGTAGTCTCCAACACAGAACAGTCAAAATTTTACACACTGAGAAGGCCTGGCATTCCTGTGATATTTCTAACTGTTAAATCTTTTAAACAAAAACACAGAACATTGCCATCTACAGTTAGGTGTAAAGATGCAACAAGCCTAAACAAGCATAACTGAAATTATACCCAAATCTCAAATACTGTACTGGAAAAAACCTAGGCCTAAAGAATGCCTAACCTGACTATGATCTACCATGATACACCTCAAAATCCTGCAAATATCTGCATTTGCAGTTCTTAAATATTTTAACTGATTTCACCCTTCTATCAAATGACCTATTCAACAGGAAGGGACAAAATGAAAAATAATATCAAATTCTGTTTCTTAACTAAAGAACCCCATAAATTTTTTTAACCAATCACTGAAATATTTTCCCAAACATACCACTATCTACTAGGCTTGACACATCTTTACATATCAGAAGAGTTAATATATTATTTTTCTAGCCAGCAGAGCACATACTCCTCCTCCTTCTCCTCCTCCTCCAATACTCACTGCATTACAAAGTAGGGAAAAGGTAAGTGGTCTAAAGGAACCTAAGTTGCAAGTGTGACTGTATTACTGTGCAAGCCACCATCTGAATTACTGTACAATGGTATGCAGGTAACTTACAGCGTAATTGATTCTTGCACAGAAGGCATAACCTTAAAGTAACTTCACCTACAGCTTAATTCAACTCATGAGTACACCATCAGTGTACCTGTCACAAATCTTGAGACCTCTTTACGTAAGTAGTCATCTTCTTTCTACCAAGACAACAGACTTCCAAAGGCATGAACTTAAAAGAACTCTAACTCCTATCCTTGCCAAAATCCACTTGCTTCTAACAAAGTTAAGGAGTATCCTGTGTTACTTCCTCTACCATCCTATCTTAATCTCTAATCTCAGCAGGTTATGTGGTATAAAAAGGCAGCAATGCTTCTTGGATGGAAGATACAAGTTTCAGTCAGACACCACTTACTAAACATGTCTTACAGAAGAGCACTGAGATTATTATAAAAACCATCTTCAAGTAATGCTTTTTATTCCTAGCTGCATGTTCTGGCATCCCAAGCCAAGAAATCTTACAAAAACCATGATCAACTCTACTATTAGCAAGAATCCCCATTCTCCCCTTTTCCCTTTATTGCATCAGTTTACTTATGAAGAAAGATACCAGCTATTGTGAGGGGTGTTTTCTATTGTGTGCTGGTTTTTGTTCAGTTTGGGGTTTTTTAACCTGACCAAGACTGTTCTCATTTCCTCCTCTTTCACCCAAGACTATTTGTAGAAGTAAGTTTTAACTGCCTCGACCTTATAAACAAAGGCAGATTTACAATGCCCTTCCTTACTCTCCCCTACAGAAAAGTATACTCAGACATGTTGTTCCCGTCATCTTTTCCAGGAAAACTTAAAAGTAGAGCTATTCATCTGGTCGTGAGCAGGGGGAAAAAACCCACTTTGAGACAGAGAGAAAGTGAAAGTGACCCAAACAACGTCAGGTCAACAGAGAGCCACAGCTTTCAAAAAGCAGTTATAATTCAGTTTTTTATTCACAAGCACAGTGTTCTCAACATTGGCACAACCAGGAGATGAGAAAAAGAAGAGAAGCTGTTGCTTTCCTCTCTTCAGGGAGGCTTCTATCAATGCACACAGATGGCACAAAAAGACAGGACTGATTGACAACTGCTTCACATCAGTAAATGCTTGTACTTATCAGCAAAACCACAGCCAAAAACACAGTAAGAAAGAAAATTCACAAGACTATAGCCAAATTCAGCGTAATGTTATACTCACTTGCCAATGTCATCTTGATCAGCAAACTTCTCATCGTTGAAGCCAAACTGGTCAATAAAATTGGACGTCATTTGTTGCATCTGATAATCAGAAAAGGCCTGGCAACCCCAGGACCAACGACAGTGATATAATGATTCTACTAATACTCTAAAATCTATTTGCCCATTTTGCTTCAAAGAAATAAAAGTCTACGTAAACTAAACATAAAAGGACAGGAAAAGGATTTGTCTTAACCTCTGAATTTTGAAAGGCAGCACCAACTACAACCCTACTTACATTTCCTGACTCGAAAGCCAATCTAATAGCTTTCAATAAAAAAGTTAAATCTGTAGTTTAATCACATTAACCAGCACTTTTCCAAATGTACCACAAAGAAACAGGGAAACAACACTATATATAAGAAAAAGCTGTCTTTGCTCAAAATAACATGAAGTTATAAATAGTAAGAAACAGAAAAGTAAACTATATATAGATACTAAAGCACAGCTGCATATTTATTATGCAGGTATCACTAGCAATATCAGTCTTGGGCACACACCAGCAGCATCTATTAAACAGCTAGAAGAATGAAACCATTGAACATTTTGCATCTCAGTGCAGTGTCACTGACATAACTGTGTTGTTTTTTAAATAAAGGTGCCAGTGTCAACTGCCAGCAGATGGGTATATACACACTAAGGTACATGTGGGCATCATCTATCCATAACAATAGCTTTTGTCTCTTATTTCCCAGGACTATAATTAAATTATAAATCATTACACATCCTCTAGAGACTTTTAATAATGTTATTTCCACGTGTAAAGTCAGCCAATGTTACGATATTCTAGGAAATAGAATAATAATAAAGCTGTCTTGTCAACTCTCTTGGTTTCTTGCCCAGGTAGCTGAAGGGACACAGTATGGTGGTAAAGCTGAACAAAGTGAATATGGAAAGAAAACAAAAGAACGATCAAAAAACCCCAAGTTTAGATTAAGGCATTATGAAAACTGAAGGAAAAAGAAAATATATATAAAAGGAGGAGGTATACAGCAAGACAAACTTGAAAGAAGCAGCACTGGACCATCTGCATTTCTCCAGATTAACTACCTGGAACTGCTGGGATTGCCTAGGCACAGCAGGTCACTAAGGGGATGCATGAAAAGCACAGAAATATTAGAAGATCTTACTTTCTCACTAAAGCTGCTACAGATAGCACCCAACTTATCAAGTTTTTGTACAGGTACACCTTACAGGTACAAAAGCACTTAATCAGATAAAAACGCATCAGATTCTTTAAGCTTGAGCCACCACCCACAATTCATACACAAGCAATTACTTATTATAAAAACTATAGAAAGTGCATAAAATACCAAAGCCAGTCTTAAGACTAGGTAGTTACTACACAGCTGTTAGCGTGATCTGAAAGATTTTGGTTAGTAACCCAGACAAGTAATGCCATCTAATGCATCTGATTCCATCTAAGTGGTCTATTGGCAATCTTGTGCCACAAGGCTCCCACTCTTTCACTACCAGCAAGAGAATTCAAAAGAGATCCATATTATGAGTTTGGTAAGACACAACTGTGTGCATACACATGTCTAAGTTCTAATTTAAACTTTCTAGATTTATATTTGCTTGTGAGAGAAAATAAAAGTTCCACTGCTTTTTAAAAAATGTCTTAATTTATTTTTACAGAAAGAGCAACTTAAGCTGTTAAAAGAATTCAACTCACCTGCTGCAAAGAAGAATCCTGTGAGAAGCCAGTTTCTTTAAAGTCTATTTCATCATCACTGGAAGAATGAATGTGGCAGGTAGTAACCTATACAAAGGAATTGGGTCATTGGCATAGTATATAATGTACTCATTTATTTCAGATAAAAGAAATTGTTTTAATGCTTTTTATTTCTGTTCTACTGAAAACTGTGGAGTTTGGAGACAAGTTTTCAATTAAGTTTTACTGTTATTACATCAAGTACCTCCAAGCACATATTATGTATCCAAAGAGCCAATTAGTGTTATTTTTTATACCCCTAAAATTCTTCGTCTTCACATGATCTTTCTCTTGGTCTTGACCAAGAAGTAGTTTCTACCCAGAGGAAAAATAACATTTATCTGCAAGTACTACACACTTCTTTGCATTCACAGGCTCAAGAAGAAATGCCTTATGTACATCATTTGGTCCTGTTCACAAGTTGCAAAGTTTCAGGTGAATTTCTTATTGCTTCTATTGACACCTGTTAACATTACGCTCCAGTTAATATTTATGTTGAAATAGCAAATTCAACAATTAATTAGTCTTATAGTCCAAATAACATAAGACTAGCACAAGTTAATGAAGCCACATGCAAAGCATTGCATTCCTGGAGAAGTTAGGTATATTAAAATTCATTAATTGGTCTGTTGACATCAGAAACTGCCTCTGCTTATTAAAGTCTCCAAGTGATTACTCTTAGACTGTATTTTTAACATGATTACACAAACCTCTTCTACTTGAGTTTAGTGTTTTTCCGAAAGTGTAATCACTACAGCTGCATGCAGAAGAAATGTGGCAGGTGCACAAGAGTATGCAAAGTTACTTAAGCAAGGTCAGTAACACGGGCAGTGGAATGCCGGTAGCAGTCTTCTGTTAAACTTGTATTGGGTCATTTACATCCTGTAGATAAAGCAATCAACACCAGCTCCTGCACTTTTAGTCTGTACTCTCAAGCAGACAGGAGTTTTCAAGGACACTACCTTGAAGAGGTAAAGAAATCCTCCTTCTTGCAGATTGCCTGGGATTAGCTACACTAGGTAATGAGCCAGTTAGCTATTACAAACTGATCTTCTGCAATATGCCTGCACAAATATTAATAATATGGCTTTAGATGAAAAGTAAACTAAAGAATTATCAGTTCCATAGCTCAGCAACTAGAGGGACTTCTTACAAGTACACTGGATTTTGGAAGACTGACAATGCTGCTGACAAAAAGGAACTGTCCAAGTAAAGCGGCAGCAATTTTCATACCTTACCCATCACTACTTACCAGATCCACTGTATTCCTCTTGTTGGTTTCTCCTAAAGAGTTTGTGCAGAATGTTTCCCATCGCTCTCTGACCTCCTCTGGAAGCTCTAGCACAGGAAACAAAAAAACCAAACTAATTAGAAACGATCAGCAATGAAGCATCACTTTATTTTCAGTATTTTTTTTCTGCTCTACCAAAAATACTGGTAAGAACACATATATACTCCTAAATCCATACATTTAACTCCATCTAGCAAAAAAGTCCAAATTAAGCAGGTCAGCATCTCTTTGCAGCTATTTCAGGGAGTTTTGACACTGTTTGAAATGAAAATACTTAAGCATTTGTTTAAGGATGGCTATTTTAAATTGAATGCTTCAGAAGTAATCCAGTTATTCTCTTCTTTAATCCAACAGTTGCCTTCTAATTTAAGTTTGCTTAATTTCCTCAGCATCTGATAATGAAAGCCCTGAAGATAAAGTTAAGACCACGAATGAATACCTTTGATGAGCTGCTGGACTAGTGTGCTGTTTGGCCCCTTATCTGTACTGTGCACAATGCAGTTTGCTATCCTTGTCAGGTGACCCATGTAGCCGTGCCTTCTTCCTCCTTCAGCCCTGCAAGAGACAGAGTTCAACTGCCCACACTCAAGAGCGACTCTGATACTGTATGTTGTTATAAAACACTGCCAGAGTCAAGATGTTAAACAAGACAAAGAACAGGGGTTCTTAAGTTAGAGTCACATCCTAAAACCACAGGTTCACAAAAATACTCAAGAATTTAAGGTATCAACTGGTTTGACTACACTGAGCCAGTTTAGGAGACTTAACAAGCACATGAAGTACCAAGAAGGAAGTACAAGTGTTTATACTGCTTGTGCGCGTGTGTGTGTAGAAAGCAAAATGCACAGCATTAGCAAAATAATGACAGAATTAGCAACAGATTCAGAGTTTTTAGGAAATTTCTGTTGCTGAGAGCATTTTGCAAAACCCCAAAACACCAAGTATTCCCTCAGAGCTTTCAGCCCATGATCAAAAGGAAAAAGCATTCTCAAGTATGTTTTAGTATTTCAGGGCTTCTTAGCATTACACTTAGCATATCCATCTAAGTTAGGGTCATTGCTTTCCTGAAACTTAGGAACGACATTTACATGCCTACTAAAGATAAAATTCAAGGCTATTTAAATATTTCAGACAGAACTGCTTTGCAGAAACAGGAATTACCAGATGTTAAGAGTAGTGCTCTGAACACCTATTGTCAGTTGGAACCATTCTAAATCTGCCCAAATAGCGATCATGAGAGGTCCAACCTGAACTGATTCTCTAGCATTTAGCTGCAAGCCAACCAAACTTTTGCTGCATCAGTTTAAGGTTCTGTGTTTGGGGGGGAAAAAAAAAAAAAAAAAAATCAAGAAAGACCTACTCACACAGCTAGGCAAACCTCCCATGACTGAAATCTTTGTAAAGTGACTGCAGCTCATGAAGTAACTTATGTTATGCAAACACAGACCACATGATTTTATTTTCCACCATCATCATCTAACAGATGAGGTAACTGAAATTAAGTTATGTCTATGCAAGATATCATGAATAAACTACCACACTGTTTACAGAGTGCTTTGGTAACAAGTACATTCTAAACAAGCAGCACATGATGATAGCAAAGGTTATAGTTTCTAATACAGGATATGACACAGAGTGCTTCTGTTTGACAAACCAGACTGACTTGCCATTGCCTGGACAGAAAGTCTGGAATACAACTGTATCTTTTGTTAGTAAATGCTTATTAATCCCAGCGCACCAAACAACTTTTACTATAATCAGATTTTTACCAGCAGAAAGCAGTCACCCTTAAGCTTCTAGAGCTGCTTGAAATAACATTAAGTGATAGAATACAAAAGGACTAAAAAAATACCCATTTCCTGAAACAGCTAAGCTAAAAGTACCCTTAAAGATTTATCTTTTATAGTTGGAGCCATTCCTGTACAAAACTGGATAAAGGAGTAAATTAATTACAAGTCTGTTTCCAAATAAAAGCACAACCTAAGGACTGAAACACTATTTTCTTCATTAGTATTCACAAACATGAGACTAAATATTTAATTAAATCATTTGTATGGTAAGCACTGGATCAAGAACAGTCTTATCCAAGTAGAACTTAAGTTTTAGGTTGGAATAAGAGAGATAACTTTTCATATTTCTCTCCTATGAGAATCTAATTGCCAGTAAAGTTGGCCATTCTCTATAACCTCAGGAGAATTGACACAAAATGGAAGATATTCAGGAGAGCATGTTTTCTACAGTTAAATGTAGCACATTCCTTTTTTTATTACCCCATCTCTTTACCATCCTTATTTCCAGGTCAGTTACCTCAGCCATATATTTACTATCTGATTCACTTAAGATAGGAATAGGAATGTTTTGGGGAGCGGAACTGTCTCAACATACCATCAAACCAGCAGCACTACCCCATCTAGTTAATTCAATATTTTGACAGGTCAGAACTAACATTTACTGTTCAGTATCTCCTGAGCTAAAATTATGTACGGGCCTTCAGAGAACTTTTTACTACCTCAGGTAACAACTGAGGATTTTTTCTACTGCTACAAAACCAGTGTCAGACAATGTTAGCTACTTGAAGCTTACATCCTTTCAAACCACATAATTTTAGAAAGTATTCTATTGCTGAGGAATTGGCTTTTACTATTTAGGAGTCTGATGCTCCCTCAGTATGTGATATGTTTTGATGTGTTCACAAATAATTCTCAATGGCTTACTGGGGAAAAGTATCTCCTGTTCTCTCAAATCTTACAGTATGTTTCTGTACTCGAACATGGGTAAACTTTAAAGATCACCATAGTATCTTACACATGGCAAGAATGACAACTCTTGTGTTCTTAAATGGTCACAGGAAAACGAATCAGAATGCTACCAAAAAGAGAAAGCTTTAACCCAAATATTAACACACAAGTGATTTTAGAACTGGATAGATCACTTCTGAACTGCTTATACATTCATTTCACAACTCAAGTCTTATTTAGACAACTGCAAGGAATGAGAAAACAAATTACTCACTGTTTTTTCTCATTCATTTCCCACGCTTCAAGTATTCTTTCTATTAACTGGCACTTAAGGAAGAGCTGTCAAAAAAGCAAAATACGCTTAGTAGTAGTAAAGCGGAACACTATTTATGCATTTTACAGTTGATACTAAAGTCTACAAGACAATTAATTTCAGGTTCACTAAAGGGTTGAAAGTCCAGCAGTCAGATCACAACCAGAAACCTAAAAGCTAAACCTGTATTAATTCTACTCCTCTTTCTAAGTGCTGAGTTGTTGTAGTACCATAAAGCTACTGAAATAGCAATTTTAAGTCTCAAAAATAGGAGGAACTTCAAGGAAAATAAATACTTGCAGCTCCTCACCGTGCTCACTTTGGAGCAACAAAAAAAATCTAATCTATGGCAGTTTCAAGTTTAACACCCTGAACTAACATTTTAAGTAAAACCAGAAAGACATTCTTTTTCATTCTATACATTAAATAAAATTGGGGTATATTTTATGTAAAATTAACTGCATGGAAACAGGAAAATTCAAGAGACTACAAAACACAACTTACATGTTTCAGTAAGAGATTGTCCCCAGTGGAATCCTGATCTGTAATTGTGCCATTTTCCGGGTTTTCAAGAGGACTTGCAAGAATCAATGCAATACAGATTTCTACTTGAGTATGCAAAAAGTTATTCCACGTATACTTAAAAAACATGTCCTGAAAAACAAATTCACCAATGTTTACACAAACCAAGATCTTTTCATTAAACATAACCAACAGTCTCACCCACCTAATCATTTGAATGACTACACTGGAAGAAATTCTTTAAGTTTTACACTAAGTATTATTGTGCAAGAGAAAATTTGTGACCAACAAAAACAGCAATTCTTGTGCTTGCCATTATCTGAACACAAGGAATACTACACTGGATCAGAACAAGAATGCAACTGTAAGTGGATTTATTGCAGGGGTCACCAGTAATGCACTTTCAGACTATGAAGATGGGGAGAAATAATGCTCCCCACTTACATTCCTTCTGCCAGCTGCAGCCCAGAAAGTCCCAGAGTCAGAAGTGTTATTTATGACCTTAGAAGTCCTTGACTTTTTTCAGTTGACTTAACCCTCCTAGTATCTATAATCCCCTTTCATAAATGTGCTCCCCACTTCAGTGAGATTCCTTACAAAATTGTATCTACCTGCTTTAAACCCATCATCCACTAACTTTATCCTCCTATTACAGAAAGTTACCTCATATAATCTAGAAGCAGTTTAAGATTATTAATAAAGCACAAGACAAATACTGAGGCTGAGATACAATACACAGTGTCCATTTAGTCATGTTCCTGCTTCTCCCCATTTTTTCTCTTAAACATGGGAAAGATTTTTTTTAAGCCTAGTTATTTTAGGCTACTCACTGCAAAATTCAAATGATTGCTGTCACTGGTAAAATGTAATGAGTTGTGGAAAGATGTGCAGTAATTGGAACAGTATTGAACAATTTTAGTCTCATTCAAAGTACAGCTAAAGGTCTTCAATCTACCTTCAGTCCTCCTAAACTAATGGCATTCTCCCGTAACTTTTCCTAAGTCAAGTCTGCACGGTAAAACGTGCTGTTTCAGCAAACAGCATGAAGCACTGAGGCTTCTATGGCTACAATTATTTTTTCCTTATGTAAAACCTGCAACAGAAAAGTGTGTTCAAACCTCACTGAACTTAGTTTACAAAATAATCTATTTACAGGAACATGCAAGTATTCAAAGTGTGTATGTTCCCTTAGACAATGGATCTAGGAAAAACTTCAGCTACAGTGAAGTCAGCTATTCGTATAAAAGTTAGTACCTGTCTGCAAACCCAATTGCAAAGAAAATTTGAGATGAAAACATTTCAATCACACTGTATTAATCAGTCACAGGAAAAAGGGGTTTTGGGCTAAAATCAGGGAAGAGAAGGTATTTACAGTTTAGGCTTGCAACTGCCAACTTAGAAGGTTACATATTGTTATTCAGAAACTAGCTTAAGTTCCACATGATCTGCTAGTTATTTTTTAATCAACCAATATTTGGATTTCTTGGGTGAACCTAAACACAAAGAATACATCAGCTAGAGTGGAAGTATGAGGTAGGAAGTACTCAAAGTACATGCTCATGTTAGCATAGAGTTAGGTAACTGAGTTTGCTGTACACCACCAAGCTTTGAAGTTTGAAAGAGTACAAGCTACCAAGAATAACTGTTCCTTTACAGGACATGCTGACATACCATTTTGTAGGCCATAAATTAAGTGAGGAAAAAGGGTTTTGAGGAAACAACTTAGGAAAAAAATGAAAACAGCAATGAAGCCTTGAACAGGGCTGAAAACTTGAGAACACCCAGTTGAAAACAAGCTTATTAAGAAAACCACTTCATGTATTTACAAAGGTGTAGCAAATAAGAACCATTCAAGTGGTCAGAGGAAAACGCTGACTTCAGACAGATTGATTAACAGTAAAATCCAATATTAAAACTTCTTAAACCAAGCAATACACATCACAATACAAAGGTGCCAAAAAGTTAGACTGGAAAATTATCTGCAGTGTCAGAAAAAGCAGACAAGATCTTAACAGCAATCCATAAATACAAAGAAGACAGCATAAAGTTCTTACCAGTATTACTCCTATGCTGTTAAGTTCTATAAGCTCCTGATTCACACTGCTTGTATTTGTCTGTAAAAGGCTAGATATTAATCTAATCACATTTAAACGTGTGTTTCCCACAGGTGGATCCAGTACACCCCAGGTTGTCTTCATGACACTTTTCTGAAAAAGAAAGAAGTTTAATACATAAACCCATTAAAATATCTTTTTAAAAAATCAGCTCATCATTACTACATACAATGACTGAGTAGTGCTTAAAAATAGATACATTTAGTCCTTGAGCAACTGTCTTACCTTCATCCTGCAAAAAACCCCTATTTTTAATTCCATATACTGTACCTTATTTTAATTCCACAGACAGGAAGCACTAAAACCAGTCACATGAGAGCAACAACTTTGTAAAAAATGATTGCTAACTACAGACAGGATCTCAAACTAGATGAAGTCTACTCATACTTGAAAGGAATTAGGAGATAGTTCCTAAGAAATTATTCTCACTCACTCATCCAGCTATATTCTGCATTACTAAAATATACAGAGAACAGCTAGGTGGACAGCCTAATTATATTATAATGTCTCAGCAACCCTAACTTTGTGTACTTAAAAACAATTTCATTTTTATTTCTCTATTAAAATCTGCAGCACCCAGTTCAGGGTGCAGTGCTCCAGCTGAAATTCTGCCAATGAAAATGTGAGTAGAAAATACAAATGGATCATAAGTAAACCCCCTATTGATACTTTTTTTTATCTTTTGCAAGAGCACAACATACGTAAGTTGCTTGAATCAGTTAAAAAGCCCAAGGAATTTAACATGCCTAGAGTGCAGGGATGTGTCATGGAGCTGGTCCACTTGGGTCCCAGAAAGTCAAGAGAATTGCACAAGCCTAACGTGGGCCATTCCAAAGTTCCAAACAACAGCAGCATCTATAGTCTGTGCTTCCTACCCAGCTAGGATTTCCAAGCAGAAAACAGGACCTCCCTGGAGAATATATAGCAAATCTCTTTTTGTTGCTTTCAGAAATCAGCAATTGCTTCAAGGTCACTTTGCTAATTAAACAAAGTTTGTGCTGGAAAAGCACAAAACACTGCTGTTCATTATTACTGTTTGTCTGAGCCAAAGCTCACAATAGGCTAGGAAGTAGCCTGGGCACTTGCCTGAAAGTTGTCAGACTGGGTTTTGTTTATTATAGTCTGCTTAAAACAGACACATGGTGAGTGTGTCGCTTCAATTAATTTGGCAACACAAGATTTCACTTACTTTTGGAGGCTCAAGCAGGAGCTCATGGAAGGATGAAAGTCGAGCTTTTATGGCTTCTAAAACACTTTTGTTGACAGAATATGTGGAATTGCTCATGCCTGGAGGACAGATCTCTATATGGCCTTCAAATCTAAAATGCACATAAGCAAAATCTGATAATTAGTATCAAAATTAGGTGTAAAACATCTCTGAGGTCTGTAACAGTTCTGAAAGGATGCGAAAATAATGGAGAGGCAAAAAATGCAAAAACACAGGGTTATACCTACATAAAAGTTAAGTGTTACATAATGGTTGAACAAGAGATTTTCCCAAACATTAGCCTTAGTATTTCTAGGTTTATTGTGCTTGAAATCCCCAAAATATTTTTGAGAATAAAAATCACATTTTGAGTTGCTTTATTGAAGCAGATAAAGAGCTTCGTTTGTCTATTCCAAACAATGTAAGTTGAATGTACCAGAGAGATCTGTTCAGCAGCTTCTCCAAATGAAGTTGCAATAACATTACAAATAACTTTCTGAAAGTCAATATTCAGTCACTGCACTATACATATTTACTCTATTCCTTGTAACCAGGAACAAGCTGATGAAATGTAGTTAGTCTGATCTGTCAATTGGTACTTACACTAGCTTCTAGAAAAAGCTGCAGAAAGACCAGTCATTTGGTGAAAGTGTAGTAATGCCAACCACAATCACTTGATTTGCATTTTTACTCCTTCAGCTACAACAGGTCACAGAAATGGTTTGGTCACAAGTACAAGGAAGGCATGTGCTACTGCAGGATAAACCAAGTGAAATAACACTTACGTCTGTCGTCTTGTCTCAAGTAAGGTCAATAGGATTTGGATTGCACTGACTATTGCAGATTCATTTTTTTCTTTATGAAAAATATTAGACAGAAGCTGCTCTATGATTTCTTGTCTGAAAAGAAAAGGATTGGCACCAGATGAAACCACTTCAGGATATAGCTGTTAGTAGAAGTAACTACCATTTGCCCACATGAAAAAAGGGAGAAAGGAATACAGGAGAATCTTCTCGGGCAGAAACATACACTTAGATTACCTTAAAACAAGTAACAGAACAAAGCCAAAAGTCTCCCATATTTAGTCTGCACAGTATCAAGCTGACCTCCACATGCAAGATCCCATTCAATTGGCAGCACAGGAAATACTTTAATGAGACAACTGCTCTCCCACATTCCCCGCTAGAAAATCCTCCAGGTGTGCCCTGCTTACTTGCCAAGTTATTTTTCATTGGACAAACAAAAGATGGTAATCAAGAAAATTCACCTGAAGAGCAGAGCTTGGCATTTCTGAAGGTTTTCAAGGTCAAAAGTTAAAAACTAGTTTCTTATGAAGTGAGAATCAAATCGAAAATTCAAACCAACTTACTTCTCTAAACTTGCAAGCAGTGGATCTGGTTCTGAACTGTTCTGTACTTGTAACATCTGGTCTCTGCTTAGACGAATAATTTCACAGAGTGACTGTGATGCATTTGAATGTCTCTGAAACAGAAAAACAGCACTTTTCACTGCAAGAGTAATAACATGCTGAACTCAAATTCTTCAGTTAAAAAAAGGTGAAAGCTTCAACATGGACAAGAGCTTTCCTACTCAAAAAAAGTTCAGGCAGTAGCTTTATGATACAACTAACCCTTAGCAAAACAAAAAAACCCTCGAAGCACAAGGCAAGAATCTATTTCCAACATTAAGGTGGCAAAACATGAGAGCTGAATCTTCAAACAACTCCAAGTATGCCTAAGGCTTCGATATGGATCTCAAAAAAGGGGCAGGGAGGTGAACAAAACCACATATCCTCCCTCAAATAACCACACTTAAATACTGAAATCAGCTTACTGAAAAAAGCAAGCAGAAAACAGTAAAACTAAAAGTTCTAAGACCATGTCATACAGCTGAACAGACAGACCCAGGGGAGTATCACACCAATACTTACATCTTCATCTTGAGATGGGTGTACAATTTCCACAAGCCGCTGGATAATTCTCTCCTCATTTAGCCACTGTAAAAATGTTTGTGGATGTTAATAAGAATTTTTCCCAAGTGAATGAATTAAATGAATTCACGAGATTGACAGTAGCCTTTTGACAACTGCCACAAGTCATACTGTCAGTACTTCTAAATAAGGATTAACAATACTTCAGAAAAAAAAGCAAAATTATTGTTTCTGAGCCATAGTAAAAAAGAAAGCCTTAGGTTAATTTCAGCAAACTCAGATGTCAAAAGTGTGTTTGGTAAGGTCCAAAACAATTTAAAAATTGCATCTGTCAGGTATAAGTTAAATATTAAAGATCATGGAAGAGACTAGCCACTCGGGTTCTAAGCTGTCCCCAGCAGCACTGGAGCTTCACTGGAAAAGTATTGGCAGCTCAGGAAAAAAACCAAAAACAAACAAACAAAAAAAAACC
The DNA here is from genome assembly GCA_014706295.1 of Lycocorax pyrrhopterus obiensis. NCBI lineage: Eukaryota > Metazoa > Chordata > Aves > Passeriformes > Paradisaeidae > Lycocorax > Lycocorax pyrrhopterus. The sequence continues at coordinate 16,855,616 of JACSVZ010000007.1, read as the reverse complement.
CCACAGACAAACAAAACCCCACACATCTCATTTCAACATATTTAAGAAATAAACTCAGTAAAGCCAGCAGAAGTTACACCAGCTTAGAGATCACACGTCACACAAAAATTCTGAGACATTTCACTTACATTTAGCACTTCTTGCCGGGGCTGTGGAGGTTCTATGCAAGTCAGTAGCCTGAGCAACAAGTCCATGATAGCAGAGGTCCCTATGTGCTTAATAATGAGGTCTACAAAATCATGCTTCTTCTTTAAAAAATCCACAATCTGTAAATTAAAAAGTAAGCTTATATTTGCTTCATGTATTTTACATGATAAATTCAATCACTTTTAATTTCACTCTCCTACCAAACTGGCAAAATAGATGAGGATTTCTTAAACACTTCTGCCACTTAAAGCCTGCAGTACAAGAGAAGATAAAATACTACACAGGCAGAGAACAGCAAAAGTGGCACAGGACAGACCCATACTATATATGCAGTGTGTCCTGGGTCTCCTCTCAAACCCAGCTTGCTGACCATAACCTACTTATAAAACAACACAGTCAGGTTTTCTTTTTGATAAGAATTAGTCTCATCTCTGCTTAGTGAGCAAAGTTCAACACGGCAAAATTCTTAACATAATACAAACAGTATCTCAGGTTTGAGAGTAAATTCTTTGCAGCTGCTTGCAGTATTGGGCCACATGCACTGAGCACAACAGCATTTCTGAGCAAGGACTCCAAATGTTTCCAGCTTTGTTCTAAATAATTCTTCACACCAAGTCAGACTCACCATCACTGATTCAAGTCATTTACATTTGCTTCTAACACGAATAAATGCAAATACCATCATATAAAACACTGAGCTAAGCTAAGCCAAAAGGTAGGCACTCACACTGATTGCATAAACAATCAAAAGCTTAGGCAAATCTGAATCAAATACATCTTACTCATTCAAGTGTATTTTTTAATCCTGTGCATAACGAAAAGGTGTCTTCAGCTAGTACGTAAGCTGAATGCTCTCTTTTGACTCTGCTGCTATCCCTCAATCTGTAGTCTTAAAGTAGAATTGCTGAGTACTACAACTTTATCAGCACACTTGTTAAATTGGTGAGTTTGCAAATAGTTACCTGTTCCGGTTTTCTGCTGATAAGAATACTTAACACCTTGCTGAAGAAACTGGCCAGTAGAGGGTTTAGAGGAGATTCATTTAAGAGGAAGCTGTACAGTTTCAGGAGTAAGGATTCCTCTTCTCCCAACCTATCATTGATCTGTGAGACATCTGATGTAAGCAGCTCACATGATATGTTTGGGTATCTGGGGAAAAGAAAAAAATATCCATTATTCATACTTCAGAGTTCTCACACTTCCAGCTCTGAATTCAGAACCTGGTAATGCATCTGACCAAATTTTCAAGCAAGGTTGGTCTACAGTAAAGTAGCAAACTAACACAAAGTAATAAAACTGCACATTCAGCCTATAAACTCTGTTTTCATTAAGAAGTGGACTGCTTTGATCTTCAGTAGCAACAAAACACCTGTAGGGAAGCTGAGAAAGGAAAGAGCAAACTTGTATTTTAGGATCTATTGTTAAATCCATCTGTTCAAGTACTGACCTCTTATTTGCTTCAATTTCCAACTCTACTAGAAACATTTACAGGAGGCTTGGTTTACCAAAAATGGTGAAGTTCAGCAACTAAGAGTGTAGCTTATTTCACATTAAAGCAACACACCATTTTAAGAAAAAAAAAAGCAGCTTTCAGTATGGACAACACTAAAATAAGCCAAAAGCAGTAGAAGTGCTTTTATACAAATTGCTAGATGGATTTTGAGTTTGAACCTTCTCAGCAAGCCAGAAGTCATGGCCATATCCCAGAAAGGAAAACATCAGCATTTAGACCCTAAGGACATTCTTCCAAGGAGTACCACAAATCTTCTAAAAGGCATCTTTAAAACATCTTACAAGTCAACAAAACAAAGCTAACCATGGAGCTATACTAGCCAAAAAGGGTTTTTGTCCTTTGGACATGAACTGGTTTTGGAAGCATTCGTGGGTAAGAAGCTTCCATTTGAAAACTATGCATGTATTAGAATTATTTATTTAAAAGTTCCATGAAGCCTCTTGGAAACAGACTTAATCTAAAACACACCAATATTGTACTAGACACCAGCACAAAGGGATTCACACTATCAAATTAACTAGATTAAGTTAGTCCTCTTTCCACATCTTCCCCAACCCCAAAAGTTTTCCTACTTATATCGAATTTTTTCATCCATGTCTTGAGGTGGCTCTTCAATAATAAATGAAACTAAGTCTTCCAAACTTTCTGACTTCAGCAGAAACTCTATAAGTTTGCGATTCTGAGCCTTGCACTCCTGTAGAACATCCTCTTCATCCATCAATTCCTTCAGTGTTACATCTTCTCTCTCTAGAAGTGTATCTATGTGCGATGACGAATGGAGATCAAATTTCCAAAACATGCTGGTCTGTGTAAGAAAAATAGCAGTATATTAGCAGTAGCCATTATTCTAACATCCAAAGATGAAAGTTAGGCAGGGTTTTACATACATGAAAGGAACATGCTAATTTGCATTAATGAAAAGAGTATAAACTTTAGTTTTCAATTTACTAAATTTGCTTTTCCCATTCCTTGTTTTTAATCTATGCATTGAGTCAGAGATTCAGAACAATTTGCTCATCAATTAATAGAGCTGGGGGAAGATCAAATGGACAGAGCATAACTGCGCTGAAGTACCACCCCCACCATTGAAGAAAACAACTATAAAGGTAGAGGAATTACAAGAATTTTAGCTTGCAGGTAGCACACTTTGGAGTGCAGGAGCTAATTTCAACATTATGCTGATTGTATCTGCCTCCACAAACTTGACAGAGGAGGAACATCAAAGGACAAGATGTGTTACACAAACATGTCAAAGGCAGTGACCCCAACCACTGAAATACTCTAAGAGGCTGTAACAGATGTGCAAGAACGAACAACTTCACCTTTTCCTATAAAATGCTTTGGCACCTCTATATTAATTCTGTTTCTCTAAGACACCTTGCGAACAGTTGCTACTGAGACAACTGTGCTATCAGAAAAGAGTATTTCAGTCTACAATATATCCAATAAATTCTTGCTTTCACCTCTCATTAAGCTCAATACAAACACTGACTTCATTTCCCTCCAGCCCTGAAAACAGTGCTTTTACATGACATTTGACTTCTGACACAGTATTAACTGCACTTGAATGAATGCAGATTTTAAGCGGACTGAAAAGAGATACTAGAGATACTAGAACACAGTAGGAAAAACCTTCCTCTCCTTACAAGTGAAAGCAGCAGTTTTGAGCAGCACTCTTAAATGAAGAAACACTCCTTTTGCTCCTTTAGTAAATGTTTTCCAAATGTCAAAGATTAATTCAATATATTAGTTACTGCCGTGCATTAGGAACATCAGCTGTGAGGACATGTAGTCAAGGCAGAGAATTTCAGTGAATACTATTATTTTAGCAAGGACAATTCTGTAAACTGTAGGCTGTATACAGGAGCAAGCTTAAAGGCAATAATCCAACAATGCCGTTGTCACACACTCAAAACATCCCATAAAAATTAGAATAGAAATATCCAATTCTTTTGCAACTAAGAGGCAGCATTTAAGCACTTATTTCCAAGTTAAAATTGATTCAGCATGCATACTAAAGCTACTCTGAACAGCATCGTGTCAAATTTAGTACTTGAGCAGTTTGGAAACAGGAACAACCTCAAGGATCCAGCAAAACCTTTGTGTGCACAATCTTTCCATTAGCATGACTTTCAGTATTCAGCATAAATATTGTAAAGCTTGGTATAGTCACTACAGAGACATTTTAATTGCTTTTAGGGTTTTAATTGTTGCTTTAAGCACTACATACTGATCACCTCATACCTCCTGACTCCGCTTAACCTTTTTTCAGAAGTTGTAACATACATAACTGGCCCTAGATTACACAGCTTCCTTGTTTAAAGATACAGGATTCAAACAAAATCAATCAGGCAATGTACAGATTTATTCAATTGCACTATTGGTATTTATCTAACATCCCATGCAAGTATTAAATGATTAGGAAGCAGAAAAAAATTATTTTGGACTAAAAGTATTAGTAAACTTACAAGCAGGGTTTAACACACCTGATCTCACAGATTAGCTTAAATCAACTTATACAGTTATGAAAAATACTAGCTACACAGAAACTTACTGGGAGGAAGTGAAACTAGTGCATTATTAAAGTGAGAGGATATTTTCTGATTGGGATTTTTAAACCTCTAGAAAGTTGATCAAATCCTTCCCCTTGCCCCAATCAGTGAAAGTACCATCCTTGTAAGTAACCACTATCAGTGCTAATTCTGGATGTAAATACCTCTGTAGTAATTAATGCTCATTTCAGTATTTCTCAGTTAGTTATTTCAAGAGAAATTCAACAATGGAAAAGAGCAATAACAAAAAAAGAGGCGTACTACTGCAAACATGTTACTGCGTTATTTCACAAACTGTCTCCCAGGCAAGCTCTTTTAGGGGCTGCTCCCTCAACATGTCAGGTGCCGGCCACAGATTATTCCATCACTTCTCAACAGGAGCCCAGGTCCTTTGAAATAAGGAAAAATAAACAACATAAACTGTGCCAAAGGGAAAGTCAAGGAACCCTGAAGAGAAGAGAATTTTCTTAGGCATTATTACTGACAATAATCTAGAATCAGCCTAGCATAGTTTTGATTGGAAGTTTTAAAATCAAAACATGTTATTGCTACTTTTCTCAGAGCCTACTGTTCTACCCTCCCTCCCAAAATCTACTAATTCTGAATCATCATCATGCTTTTTCAAATTTCAGTCCCATTAACAGAGTTGGCATAAGGCCTTCTGTCCAAAACACACAAGTGTGCTCCTTCCAAAGCTTCACTACCTGCAAATTTACAAAAAGCTCAATGGGTCAAATAGGTTGTATTACTCCCAATGTTACTTCACTTTCAGTAAGAGCAGAAAAAGACATTTGGACTCAATGCATGATACAAAAGACTTCCAAATATAAGACATGCTCAAGATTAGAAACTACAAGAAGCAAAATAATCCAGGATAATGTCAAAAATTCTCACATGTGTAAAGACAAAATGTGTTAAAGATGCTGCATGTATTTGACTGCCTTTTGTAACATGTTAGTCTTCTATAATCTCTGAAAGTTCCCAGTAAGCAAGGCTGACATCCAGTTCATTAAACAGTACTTAAAGTTTACATCAACTTGCTGATGCACAGCTTACGCAATTCAAGATCTTGAGTAATACCCAATATCCAGAAAAAAAATATTGCTTTGTTTTCTTAATTAATATTGTTAACAGATTCTTCTCTGAATGAATTCTGAATAGCATTCCATGTAATAAACATGTGACTTAAATCTGAAAGAAAAAAGCAGTTCAACAGAGAAGATGGGAATTCCAGTCAGAGAAGCACATGGGTTAATTTTGGACAGTATCTCCTATACTGAATCTTTTACAAAACAGAGTAACAAGTCTTTAAGGTATCCAGAAATCTTTTCAGTAAATAAGAAAACTAAAGTAAGCTGCTCCTTCGAGTTGAACTTTTAAGCATGATACTTAGGTTAAACAAACATGAGAAGGGTGTTTTACACTGAGTTCCTTCCGACTCAGTACCTCAGACTTCCACATAAAAGTTGAGTATTGGCAGCTCCAAGCAGACAGGGGCATGTAGGCTAGTGTAGATGGAAAACTAGAAGGGTTTCGGTAGCCAGCTGAAGGCTCTTTTACCCAACAACTACACAGATGTCAAAGGCATATACACAGAGCTTCTGGTAGGAACTTCACAGATTTTACTGCAATACCCAGTTTCACTTTTCAAGCAAGAGAAACTTCAAGTGTATCAGTGTCAAGCTGAAGATTCTGTAATACGTGAAATTCTGAGAAATGCTACATATAGTTGTTACAATTACTGCATTATAAAAAAATCAAACTCAGAATCTGTCACTTTTCTTTGTGCACCATTGCATTTTCTTACTATAGGGTTCAAGTACACAGATGGAAAAGAAAATCAGTTACTTTTGCACCAACAAACGTTTGCATGATTGAAACACATCATAAGTGATGCAGCCTACTTCAGCAAAACAGGATTTGCAAATTCTGTGTAGCAGCTAGCAAAAGCCAACCTAGTTGTTGGATGTAAGGAGAGCAACCATCAAAGGAGTCCTTGATTTTAAGATTGTCTTGCACTTCTTAATGATAAAAGCATTTCCAATCCAGAGAATCCTTTGCCTCCTAAAAACCAAGTACGTAGGTAAGTTTAAGGAAGGACAAAGTAATGATGAAGATAAATTATTAAGTGTTCATCATGAAAAATCTTGGTAAATTATCTTCTAAGATCTTTAAACACATTAAGAGATTTATTTCAAATGCCAAGCTTCTGCCAGCTTCACATAACCTCAACTAGCTACTATCTAGGTATGTTTAGTTAGATTCCAGTTTGGGGCGGGGGGGTCCCCTTTCTCCAATCAATGGACTGTAATAAGACACTGTACTAGCATTTATAAAGGGCTTATTTTGACACTGAAGTGGACCATCTGTTCAAAACAAAACTAAGCATGAATGCATGTCTGAAAAAAATTTAGAGCTAAAGAGAATTACCAGTGACCCAAAATGACAGAAGACACTCTAGTTGCTACTTTTTAAACTGCCTGCTGTACTCAGCAGAGCATCACCCATTGTAAACTTGCTGTCTACAACTGCCTGTCCTAACCTATTTGAAACAGATTTATTTTCAATCAAAGCAGTGAGGTTCATTGAGTACTACTAGCTAGAAAGATGTAAGTTGCTGTTCAAAGTCCCTCGATTTAATTACAGTACTTAACATTACACCCAGCAATCACAAAAAAAAATAAACGCAGTCATAAAGGAGAATTTTCATCGCACAGGTGCTACATTTCTTAAACAAAATGTAAGATCAATTTGACATAGAATACAAGTCTCAAGTGAATACAAAATAACATGTAGCTGTTTCTTCAGTGCCAGAACAGCCTGTTACGTCACAAATGTGAGACCTAGGGGAAAAGAAATACTTCATTACTTACATTACAACAAGCTAGTGAAGTTTCAAAGAAACTGCGTGGAGAAAGGAGCAAATAGATGGTTTGAAATTAATAGGAATTAAGTCAATCAGAAAATAGAAACACCTCTACTCAACAATTTAATATATACTTCTAATACAATGCATGTTCCTTCCTAGTCCCCAGACATAACAAACTAGAAGAGATACTATAAAGGAAACAAAATCAACCAACAATTCCTTCATGGAAGGCTGGGAGATCTTGTGCAGGCTGGCTGCACTTCTTTCCTCACAGCAGGATTTCTGGATGCTTCACCCTCTCTCAGCCACTGCTGGGCACAGCGGGCTGCAGAGAGGGAGATTACCAAGGATCTCTGACCCTCCTGCAAAACTGCTGCCTCTATTTCACCCAGGGGACTCCAGACACAGGATGAAGAACAGGCTGAAGCTTAGGCACGAGGGAAGGCAGAGGGCAGTCCCTGTGCCCAAGGAATGGCAGGAGCAGGCGAGTGATCCCTGAAAAGGGGCCCTCAGTATACCTAAGCCACCTTCTCCAACATGAGGGCATCTCTCAGGCCACAGCCTCCCCAACTCCCAGGATGGCCATACTTAGCCACGTACACTGCCACCACAGTGGTCTCCTGATGTCATGACAGGCTTCCTCCCAGACACTATACTGATTTACAGCACGCACACTCCTCTACTAACTACCACTACACTTTCAGAGGGTAACTACACTCTCTTGAGAGAAATGCAGCAGATGCCATGTGGCAGTCTTTTCTTGACTGGGAGAAAAACACGCCAGAAAACTGTGTGAAGACAGACAGTGATCTCCCAAGACGCTCTTTAACAAAGTGCCGCCTCCTACTGAGGCAAGTTATTAAGCAGGGACTTTCACTCCCCCATCAGACATGAGGAGGAGGAGCCTGCTATTGTTACAGAACACGTAAGAACTGAAGTGAAAACACTTTTACCCGGATTTATCAACCTAGTCTTTCTTATTCATGAATGCTGGCTGCACTCCTATCTAGATCAGAACTACAGAAACATATCTGTGGATGAGTCAGCAGTGTGCCCTTGTGGCCCAGAGGGACAATGGTATCCTAGGGTAAGTCAGGAAGAGTGTGGCCAGCAGGTCAAGTGAGGTGATCCTGCCCCTCTATTCAGCCCTAGGGAGGCCATATCTGGAGTGCTGTGTTCAATCTGGTCACCATGGTTCGAGAAAGACAAAGAGCTACGGGAGAGGGTCCAGCAGAGGCCACAAAGATGGAATTGGGGTCTGGAGCATCTCTTACGAGGAGAGACTGTGGGAGCTAGGCCTCTTTAGATCAGAGAAGAGAAGACTGAGAGGGCACCTCATTCTTGCATACAAATATCTAAGTTGAGAGTCAAGATGATGGTGCTGGACTCTTTTCCATGGTGCCCAGCAACAGGATAAGGAGCAATGGCCATAAACTAAATGACAGTAAATTCCACCTCAACATGAGGAAGAACTTTACAATGAGGGAGGCAGAGCACTGGAACAGGCTGTCCAGGCAGGTCATGGAGTCTTCCTCTCTGGAGACATCCAAACCTCACCTGAGTATGCTCCTGTATCACCTGCTCTAGGTGACCCTGCCTTGGCAGGGAGCTGAACTAGATGATCTCCAGAGGTTCCTTCCAACCCTAACTATTCTGTAATCCTATGATCTTTTACATAATATATATATCTACACATACACACATCATGCGCATATACACCCCCCCTTATGACTGAGTGCCCCAATAATCAATAGCTTTGACATGCTGAAGTATGTAAATAAATCCAAACTAGTTAAAGTTTACTCCAAGACACCAATCCCCCAAAATTCAAGGTCATAACTGTTCAACAAAAGTACAAAAATAAGGTGAAATCTACAGTCTGCAGTGAATTTAGAAGAGCAATTTTATAGCAAGCAACAAGTATATCCTCATCAGTTCCTATACTATCTCAAACCACAGGTTACTAAGTGTTAATAAACAAAGATCTTAATTACCTACAATAACTACAAATTAGACACTAGTCTCCCCTGCCCAAGTAGCGAAGATGAGTCATTTTCTAGTAATTCCACATCAACAGCAAATTACAAACTTAAAATATTCACTGGTCACAGAATTCAGTTAGATTTTCCCCATTCTGAATTCTCCCAATTAGCTTCAAAATGAAAACGAAGGTATCTTTGCACTGAGAAAAGCACATGATTTAAAATAATATAAAATGCAAGCTATACAATGCATAGCTACCCAGAAGACATTTTTGCATTTAAACATGAAGTTAGTACCAAAAATTTCAATTGCAGAAGACAGTATTACTCCAGTATAATAACCTATAGTGCTACACAACACTCATACCTATTATATGTCAGCTCATTAACACATTTGCTTTGAAACTCTTTCAAAAAGGTTGGGCAGCAGATACACTTCCTGGCACAAAAGCAAAACACTGTAAAACAGAATATCTGCAACAGTGTGTCTAGAATACCCTTGATTGTCATAGTAAACCCAAGCAGGGTGGACAAAGAAGATAGTGCAAGAGCAGGGTATGTTAAAAGACAAAGTTAGAATCAGCCAGCTAGAAAGTAGTCAGAAAAAAGATGCAAGAAAAGGGAAGGCATGGCCACGAAGCCTGAACTGAAGAAGGAACTGCAGCTTAGAAAGTGGTAAATGTGAACCTAAAGAAATCAGGTGACTTTAGCAGACATCAGGGACATGAAAAGCTTAAATTTTAAAGTGGTTTCTGAATGCTTTAGGATAAGGCTTTATAGACGCAGAAGCTAAATCTACTGCTGTAGGTGAAGTTTAATAGTTTCTTACCTGTTAAACACAAAAGTTTTTAAAAGTTAAAAAATCAGTTTTGTATTCTCTCAGGCTTCTTGCCCATTACAGGGTATCCTGGCAACAGCAAACAAATCTTTCAATCTACAGTACTAGCAGATTAGCAGGACTGAATTAGCATTGAATTAGATGAAGGAGATTTCTTCCTACAACGACAAAAAAAATTGTATAATTTAATATTGTTAATAGGTTCTATTCAATAGCTCTACAACTGCATGAACACTAAGGACTGTTTTGTAACAAGTACAACACATGAACAGAGGAAGGAAACAACTTGCTAGGAAGAAAAGTGTCAGTTCAGCGGAGCATACACTGAAAATAAAATCAAAAGCAGAATGTCCTCTGAAATACTTATTTACTTTTAAACCAATTTTAACATTTCCCTCCATTTTAGGGAGTCAAAGGAAGAAACTTCTTTGTCTCACCGAAATGAAACTGCCTTTATAATCTGCACTTCACCGAAATCTAACACAAATCCAGACTTTAGAAAAAAACTATTAGCAATTTCCCATAAAGTAACATCTTCAGATCCGGAAGATCCGAAATAACCTACTGCAGAAAGCTTTAGTAATGGGTTTCTCCTATCTTCGTAACTACTCCCTTATATTAATATGTCATTTATCCACAAACCTGCACAGAAATAAACTAAGAAGCATTAAGAAGGCCTGTTATGTCAGCACAAGTCTATAAAGAATTCAGCCAGTTTCAATCTGAAAACAGGCCAACTTGGAAAAAACCAATACGGACCACATCCAGGCTTCCCATGCAACAAGTGGAATTAAGACAGCATTCAGTCACCATTATGAAAATCTCTCCTTTTGATAGTTTAATGTTACTTTGCTTTACACTGGAGGAATTAAAGAGCTCCATTACATATCCTCAACTGGCTTCAGAGTGACACTCACCTGTCTGTGCTTTAGTCAACACCAAACAGGCAAGAAAAAGCATCCTACCAACTGATTTTTCTTTCCAATTAGCTGTTTGTAGTAGTTGCGGGAAGAATTTCTAAAACAAAAATTCACCTTCACTTTCCACCACTTTGAGGGGCTTTTTGATTTTGCTTTTTAACACAGGTTTCAAGCAAGACAATACTTTGGTTTCTTTTGGGAATATGGGTAATATTGTTTATGGAAAATAAAGTACTAGCAACTAAGATGGGGAACAAAATTAGTAGCATGTTTATTAACTTGGGTCAGTGACTACCCAGTGTTTGGCTGCTATCAGTTTGTCACAAATATATCTTCAGCTAAAAAACCCAAACTATTCACCACAAAAGCATTTCAAGTATTCTGCCAAAGAGATTAGTGATTTAATTTTACACCTTCCATGTTAAAGATAAGGAGCTGTGTCTTCAAAGCTGGTTTTTGATCTTTGCAGGTGATTTAACAGATGGTCTCTGTCAACCTAAAGATCATAGATTCAAAGAATAGCTTGGGTTGCAAAGGACCTTAAAGATAATTTCTCAGGTTATTTTAGTAACCAACATACACATGAACTGAAGCTCAGTGTAATAACACTGACCATAATTCTCTTAAAGGTCTTTTAAACACATTTTTTCACCTGCAGACCTTCAGGTCTACATGGCTGACAGACCTGCCAATCCCCTGTGAGTCAAGGGATGAACTAGAGCAGAAAAAGTAAACAAGTTTCCTGGACTCAGTTCACTTTACTGAAGTTTTCTAGGTTATTGTTTCTGCATTTTAAAAGTACACCTATGTTCCTGAGCACAGCTCCGAAACGGGAGAGAACATCACTTCCTCAATTATGCCATGTGGAAACAAAGTAAGAAGCCTGCTTAGCTAAATGCACTTTCAGAAGAGTTAACACATTCTTAAGATCCACAGATTTCAATTGCTAGTAGAACTATCCAAATGAAAACCACTACTATTACCACCCTTACAAGGATGTCTTTGTTATTTCTCTACCCTGCTTTCTGTTTGAAAACTTCAATGTCTAAATACCATTGTCTAGCACCAGAACAGTTGGCTTCTGAATTCAATACAGTAGGATTACATAGTAAATCAGAGACACCAGTGTAATCAAAATTAGCAAGATACTTGGAGTGCATGTATTATAGCATACCCTATGAAGGGTGTGCCACCAGAATCCTGCTCTGGTCAATCAGGACTTTTTCAGTCCACCTCAGAACCTGCAAGAACAGAGAAGCTGGTCTAAACAATGACCTCCACTTAGTGGTACAGATTATTTATTGGCTCAGACTGTTCCTCTCTGCAGCCCAATTAGGTATTGCATTATGAAAAAAGAGACAATTCCTGCCCCCCCCCCCCCCCCCCCAACTCCACAGAAGTTCTTTCCATAAAATAATATTTTAAAAAGGAATCACCTGACTGGATAAGGTTCAAGTCTACTTAAATCTGACTTTCCTACATCCAGGGATGGCTTATATTCAGCAATAGTTCAGCCAGGTTAATACGGTCCTGTCATGAAGAAGTATCAAATGATGGAAGGTCAAAACTTTAGACCTGAAGGTAACATGCAAAGGCAGGATGGAACTATTGTCATGTGTATGTACATACTACATTCAAGCACCGAACTATGACGACTCATCATCACAATTAGGACCACATCCATGTTCACGTTTATCTGATACACCCAGAAAATAAAGCAAACCACCCAGGGTAGGATCCATCTTCACATGAAAAATTCTTGGACTTGTTCTGGCCCAGAGAGGTGACAGAAGTTAACCCTGTTTTAAGTATTACCTAACAAACTTTGTTCATACATTTTTACATCAGAGAAATTAACCACTATGTGACCAGTTACCATAAGGAGGACTAAACTAATTTTATTAATGCTGCATGAACTGGGCCATGTCGGTTTCTAAAACCATTCCCATGCATCTCTATTGGCCCAAACACTGAAACTACACAAGTGTCTCTACTAACAGAAACCAACGCAACATTTGTGCATCCTGGTAAAAAAGTGCAAGAACTGCAAGCTGCTGAATAGTGCAGCTCTTACAGTAATTCACTGCATGCATTAACTTATATAACTTACTATATCTGAAATAAAGTTGTTACATAAGCTTGACAAAACCACTAGCAGAACACCAGCGTCTCTTCTGGAACAATAAGAGTCTGGACTACAATTAATAAAGGGAAGCACAGGGCATGGTATGGTTCAGTTCTATCACCTCTCTGGGCCAGAACAAGTCCAAGAATTTTTATGCAACACACATGCAACAGCTGAAGCACAAAATAGTAGACTTTTTTCCCTTCATCCACTGGCTTACTGGTCCAGAAAGACCCCCCCAGTGAAATTACAGTCTAGCAATACAAAGCTGCTTAATGTTATATTTAGGCAGAGCACTGTGAAATCATAATTTAAGACTCTGTATTGTTCCTTACCACAACTCTCCAAACGTCAGGTGAGAAAAATCAAACTAATGTGCACTCCTTAGAACACTCGGGTCTTACGGCTTACTACACAATCAGGAACATCTCTTCCCAAAAACTTTTAAGTAACCCCTCGGACAGACAGTTCTCAAACAAACTTGACCTGAAAGTGTTGCCCACAACCATCCATTTGGTAGTGGTGAGAGCTGAAGGGCCAAGACATTGCTGCATCTGAACTAGTCTAGAATTCTCACTTGTGAACTAATTAAGCTTACAGAAAAATCTTCATGATAAGCAAGGCAATTTTTAAACACTAAGAAGCATCTCAGGCCAGGACTTAAACTTTGAATGCTTTGGCTATCAGTTCCCAACACCTTGCTTAGAGGATACATTTGTATGCTGAAATGTCACCATCCACACTCAGAATGAGGATAAGGATTGAAATTCCTCACGCTCTCTCACAGGAGTGCTTTAGGATGCTAAATCAGCTTATGCAAAGCAGCTCAGTTCTACCCCTTGCTGTGCAGCCTCCCTCTGTTGGCTCCCCAACACTGATGAAACTTCTGCCAGGACACTTCCAAATGAAAAAAACTACTCCAAAAGTGGCAAATGCAGGAAGAAGAAGGGGGAAGAGGTTCTTCTGCCACATCTATGGGCTGAAACAGCTCAACGGGTCTGTCAATCACCAGGGCCAGTGCAGCCAAGGAAGAAGGAACACACCATCAGGGACAGTGCAATCAGGATCCGACTCTTCCATCCTTGCCCTAAATTTTATCACCTCAAGCCTGCTCCGGATTGCAGAGTAGAAGTTCTCCTGAATCAGATAAACAGGTAATGTTGAATTTGGACAATTCAACATCAGTTCTACTGTTGTCTCAACCAGCTGATACTTTGCAAGTGTAAATGAGTCCTGAATTCCTGTACTACTACTCTGGAAATGCAAAAAACCCCACTAATACTGATTCACTGCTCTAGCAGTAAACGGAACCTTTTCTGTATGAACATTTTAGAAACAACTACTGCAACTTAAAGACATAGCTTCAAGTTGAAAGGTATGAATTTTACCAGAGGTTTCTTTTATAAGCACATGTTCTGTTCACTGTACTAGTTCAAAGAGAGCATGGATTTGGATTTTTTTTTCTCAAGTTCATCCTCCTATTCCCCTTGTGGGTTAGACCTTGAAAGTCAGACACAAATCAAATTCTGTGGCGCATGAAAAATACATGGAGGTAAAAGAAAGCTACTTCAGCAACTTCTAACCAGGACACCAGTGCTCTTTCTGTATAGACAGTGCATTCACGCCTGTTATTTGCTTTCTTTTTTTCATGCAAAATCCCAGTCTTGTTAAAAAAATACTTAAAGACCATTTACAGTTCAGAAATTGAAGTCAGCAGCTTCTAGGAGCACATCAATGTTTTGCCTCCTGAAGTTCCAGTCAGCTACAGCTGCTGCCAGAACTGAAGCGGACTCTTGCATTAAGGTAGCAACTTCAAAATTAAAGCCAAAGCAGTTTGTAACTTCTTGCTTAACTCTTCACTTTCATTAAAGGTTTCTGGGACCTGCTGTTCAGGTAACACGAATTTTCATTGCAAGTTACATGAACTACACTGGTTAAAGGCCGTGGGCAAGAGTATCTTCCTGGTTTTCCTCATACTGAACTTTACAAAACAATTAAAATAAGTTTTGACAGCTGCAAGTTCTCAAGTTCTTTTAATTAGGATATCAAGAAATGCTATCACATCCTGAAAAAACTGACGAACTATTCAACCCCCCCTACATGCATACAGAAGATAAATATTCCCCTGATGACAGTATCATAAACAGGTTTTGCTATTCAAAATAAAAGTTAGAATCTCTAACACTCTTCAAAGTGCTCAGATCCAACATCATGAAAAGAAAAGTAGAAGATATTTCTTCTTCTGATCTTTAATTTAAGCCAGTTAAAACATCTTTTATTTTGATTTGCTCTTGGGGAAAGACTATTAAATTGACTTGATTTACCAAAGAGCTTAAGCCCCATCTATACTTTTTTCCTACAATCCCAATATTTTTAAGTTTAACAATACAATCTCTAGGACAAAGTAGAAAAGTTCTTCCAGTGCCAGTCAAGAGAAATAAAACACAGAAGCAGCACCTAGATACAAGGGGAGGGATGCTACTTTAGCATATTCACTTCTCTAGATTTTGGTATCTGCATTTAGCAAAATACTTTAATGCCACTTGGAATCTTCCCCAGCCTAGTGCCCATCTTACAGCTTTATTTGAGCCTTTAACCAAGCAAGAACAACCTACTTTCCTTCACAAAACATACTCTATATATTCAGGGAAAATAGTCTACACAACAATTTCCCCACCTCTGCATATATCCTGAGGATGAAGGTAAGTACTTAGAAAAGAAAAATATTTTAATAAATATGAAATGTCAATTAAGTACTTAATGCCAAACAGTCAAATTAACTTATCACTCAAAGACTAAAGCAGCTGAATAGTGACTCAATATCCTCCTTCTGTAATACAGAATGCTATGAAGACAACAGTCCAATGTTACTTAAACAACGGGCATTAAAGAAGCATGACCAGCTTTACTCTTCTGAGAAACTCATCCTAGAAAACTAAGAAAATACTGCTTTGAATGGGAAGATTTCACCTATCCTCACCTATGTAAGTTTAATGAATTACTATCATTTTTATTTAGGTACATGCAAAAATATGTTCTAGAAAAGAAATTAGAAACCCAGCAAAATCATGAAATTTAAGTGCAAAAAGCCTTCCCAATGAAGTCTGAAGTGGCTATTAAGTTAACACTATCTTTCTTTCCCATTCCCCAGTCCCCTAGGCAATTTACATTCTGGAGACTCCAGTAATGTGAGTTTTGCCATGCTGTGCTTTTACAAACCACACACAGAGAGCAATTACATGACGTATTTTCAGGCACAGGTGACTCTGGTGTTTCAACTGAATAGAAGTAATGCTTTCATCATGGAACTCTTCTATTTTGCTGGACAATACTACAAAAATCAAGACCACCTAACAAAATAAGCCACCTTCTTCCAAGTGCAACGCTCACCCTAGTTTAAGGAAAAAAAAGCTGAGGTTACATAAAAAAACGCCAAACCAACTATTTTCTCTGTGATCTTCAAAATAATCTTTTTTAAATTCTACTTCAATGCTTCTCTCTGGAGCATCAGAAGAGTACAATTTGTTTGAGTGCCTTTCAGAATTCTGCCACAGTCACAAGTGGCAACTATGAGGCCTGTCTCAAAGATTTAGCAGCAGTTCTTAATAATACTGTTTCCAAAGGGTGATTAGTCTAAATTTTTACACTGAGTGATCATCAGCTGTACAATACCATAAGGACACTAGTATGTACTTGCAAACAGAGTTTAAAAAAGCCATTCAAGCAATGTGCCATAGTTAAAGAACACAGTGTCCTTTTGAAATGACCCTTCCTTCAACTGGCTGTTTTCTCTTTCATTTTCTTTGTGCCCTTTCAAGAGAAGGCTACCACACAGTAACTCACCACAATATTTTCCACATCCATTCCTTCCTACAAGTTCTTTCTCTTAATACCAATACATCTGCCAAGTTTTCTCCCACTGCAAGAAGAGCCTCGACTCCCTCCAAGTGTTACTTTACTAACTAGGAATTACTAAACACAAACTGTTAAAACTAATCCAAATGAAACACTGAAAACAGCACTGATAGGTTATAGTTACAGAAAACTATAGTGATACTTCTGTGCCCTACACCTACTCAAGGGATTTAAAGCATAAAGTTTCAAAGCAACCAAGCTATTTAAAATGCAAGCTCAGAATTTAAAATGGTATTTATTACAGCATTACATGATAAAGCCCTAAAGAGAAATACCCTGCTGAGCTAAAGACTTAGAAATCAATTTGCTTAAGACCTGAACTTAAGTCTTCTATCCTTTTCAGTAACATTTAGGGTTCCACACAGACTTTTGTCAAGACAGTCTTATTACCATTCCAAAAAGTCAAGTTACTACTATGCCAAGTGGCACAGAAATTAACTTAGTTTGAAAATATAGACATTTGGATAACCTATAACCCCTTCTTATGAGGATGAGATCAGCATCATATTACAAATTTTTATTGTCTCAATAAACAATTTCATTCCTGGCTGTGTGGGGCTACAACTTCAACATGGGAAGAAAAAAAACAACCCCGCTGCATTCTAATCTCCAGCCTTATGGCTAGAATTGCAAGTTAAACTGCAGAATTCTGAAATCCAGAGGAGAGGAAGACTGGACCAGTGCATTTCAAAGAAAACAATCTTGTACAAGTATTAACATCCTTGCTTTCTGCTATGCCCTAAAAGGCATCCAGTTTCTCATAGTGAAAAACATCTTCAGGTGTTTCCTTTATTAAATAAATAAATACATAAACCCCACGGGTTTTCCAGACTTTGAATCTTTTTTCACAGACACCATCATACATAAAAGATTCAGAATTATTCCTGCTTGCCTTCAATATCCTATCTCTCCAATTCCAATCTGGGCAACTGAATTCCCTAGTCAATAACCAAGACATTAGGGATTAATTTATAACTTGCATTTTTGCAAATTATAAATTTGCATTTTTGAAGCAGAGCATCCAAGCCAAGTGTAGCTGGTACTCAGTTCAGCTATGTTAAAGTTCTTTGGTTTTTGTTCTCAAGTAATACTTAAGTACAGCAGGAGGGCATATTGTAACAGGCAGTCACAGGAAAAAAAAAAAGTGGCAATCTATGACTAAAGTCATATTAAGACAACTGCACCTGGCACAACTACTGAGTAATTAAAGCAATCAAGCATTAATGGGTTGAGAAGAATAAAGTTGCAAGTTCAGTCTTCAATCACATATTACTCGTATCAGAAAAATTTGTAAACTTTTGTATTGTGATGCTAGAAGAGAGCCTTAGCCCTTATAGTACAGGCAAGCAGCCTGAAAAGACACATTTAGTCTTTTACATTGATCACTAAGAAATGCAGACCTCCCATTAATCTTACCTTTACCATCTCCTCTATCAAACAAATTTCACTAAATACAATGTTCTGTGAACAATTTTTTGCTATTTAGATGTGGCTTAAAGCTGTAACAAAGCCCATCATCAGCATCAAGTACACACAGAGAAGGATCCTCTGATGAATGCTTGCTAGTCACAGCCAAGAGGAAGAACTGATACTTCATAGCCAGCTCACTGTACCTGCTACAGCTGCCCCTCACAGACAGGAAAAAACATCTACATGCCCTTACCCCTCAGAGCTGCCATGAGCAGTGACAAACTCCTTCTTCGTAATAGCCAGAAAGAACAGAGGAGGACAAACACGGCCGATGGGAACTAAACCCCTGAGCTGTTGCAACTTCTAGGTGCACTTCCATCTGGACTGACCAGCATTGACATGAAATTGACGTTAGGCTCCTAGAGAAAGGAGATGCTTACATCAGTAGGAACCCCCCTACCTAAAAGTGGGTCTGTTTGTGCCACCACCACAGCTTTCAGCTCTCTCTAAACTTTCCATCCTTTTCCAAGAAGTTTGGTGACAACAGCTGAAGTTGTCAAATGTAACCTACTACTTTTTATTTTCTAGAAGACTTAGCTTTCAGTTACGAGGACATCCAGCAAGACCATCAACACAGCAGCAAAAGAAATAACATGAATTCAAATTCTGTAGATCAAACCAGACCTAAAGTTTGCAGCTGAACTCTTAAGATCAGGGACTGGTCAAAGTAGTAGGTACGTGGTAAGCAAGAACAGAATATGGAGAGCCCTACTTCTGCAAATCACAGAAAGAAAGTTTTTTCACCAACACGTAACCTATGATTTTTGCCTTAACGAAACTTACACTAATTGAAAAAACCAACCAAACAAAAAACCCACCTTTTTTTCCCCCCGCACTAAGTATATTGGAAACACAAGACTTGGTTTCCATTATGCTTACACAAAAAATAGCATTCACTGTATTTTCACCATTTCTATGAGAATCACTAATCGTATAAGCACTCTGCTACAAAGATGCAAAAATTTACCCTGTGGAGGCAGCAGCTTATACAATGCAAACGGTACTGAAATAATACCAACTTGTAGCAAGGCAAGCCTTGAGAAACATCTGTTACTCCCTTGTTTTCTGCTCTAACACAAAAGCTCAAACCAGTTACAGTACAATGGAAAATGCAATCATACCTGCGCTAGCATTGCCTACAGCCACTGCATAAAGCACTACTTGAAGCTTTTAATCTATCAATTAAGTTACTCCCACAAGAGAGAAATGTGAAACACACAACTGAGGATTAGGGTCTTAGGTTTTGCTCTTCTAAAGGAGCATCATGTACATTTACAGAATAGGTTGGGAAATAATGGGATTCACTTCAAAAACCCACAGCAGAAGTTAAATTTGTACAACAAAATCTTATTTTATATACTGGTATCCAGTTCGAAATCCTGCCAATGGTCACTGAAGAAGGGAGCTCGCCCACTGCATAACAGGGCTGGAAGGCCTGGGATTCACTTTTGTAATCAACAATCAGAATGCTTTTAGTACTGAAATAGCTCTTCTAGAACGTATTAAATAAACTCAGAAACTACTTTTTACTAAAGTATTTGAAGTTTTCATCCTCCATCCCAACTATGCTTTGTTACCAAACTGGAAATGCCATGGCCTTTTCTCAAGCCTCACCCAGGACAGGCCTGCGCATCATAAAAAGGCATGAGAGATTTCTTCACGTTTAAAAGCATCTTTTGGCACAAGTGACAAGAGGCGGCCTATGGTGTTCCAGTGCTCATTTTCAAGAAGGCCCAGTGGACACAGGCCAGAGACCACTAGGCCATGTACTCCACCTCCTTACAGATGCACAACTTAAACTGCATAAATGTTTGGAATCATCTCATTCAAAATGAAACAGGATAAAGTTTTAAGAATGTTCCAAGGAAACTAATCAATCCTTAAATCTCACCACTGGCCAGTTTCTGCTTGTGCACACATACATTTTTTTTACTCTCCTTCCCTTCATTAATCAAATCCCCACTATGCACTTCCCAGGCACTCTTAGCCATTCTGCCAACATGCCTAACAACATAAATCTCCCCTCCAGTGGAGTGTGTTACAGCTTCACTGGTCTATAAGGTTGTATGCTGAAGTGCTCTTGGTATTCTTTTCCACAGCTGGCATGTAACATATCCCACAGATTTGTTATTGAGCATTTCAAGTTTAAGAGGAAAAGATACATCCATTTAACAGGATTAAGAGGTGACTATATGAACTAACAGCAAGAAAAAAGAAAAGTCAAAGGGTTAGGTGGGAACTTTTTCACCTATTCCAAATCGCATACACCATTTCAAACGTGCTTCTTGACATGTTATGGAAGCTATTAATTAATCAAGGGTCACGAAAAGTCTTGTATTTCATACCAACAATTTTCTTGCCAATATTGTGCGAAGAGCTATTCCATAAACAGGCAAGCTTAAACCACATCTTCCCAATCTTTTCAAGTCAGTCTATTTCATTTCCTGAGAAGTGTCCCAAACTAGTTATAAAGCTACATATAATATCCAAGAGTAGAAAAATATTTTACTTCAGTTGCTTAGTAGCATATAGTTTCTAAAACAGATGCTGGCACCCTGACACACTACAGAAACAATTAAACATGCTATGCAGAGCTTTCAACATGATGTTCATGTTCTCTGTGTATCTCGTCCTTGATCTTTAAGGCTTGCTTCCCACCCCGAAAATATCAGGATCACTAGTTTCTCAAGTTCTTTGCTCTCTTCCTCCAACTTACCAAAATAAGAAGACACAAGCAAGATATTATTTCTCATTTACCTGTACTTGTTTTATTATTGTGAAAAGTTTTGCCAAAAATAATGGCTCTACATCCTGCTCTTAGGATAACCCTATCAGACATCTGGTCTTCTAGAATTTGGATGTGAGCTATTAACTTGAGATAACACAGTATTCTTAAACCTGATACATGAGATAGTAAAGTACACAGCAAGCTTAAGGATCACAGGTGAAGGTGCTACTACAAAAGACTAATTTAGAGGGCAGACAATGTGCTTAAGCCATCCTACCTCACCACAGAAACAGATCACTATGCTCATACCAGCACCTCTTCTGCCCAAGCACAAAAGCCATGGTTTCCATCATAGCTTCCAAAGGCCACAAATTAACTCAGTTACCCGAGAAAAGTGAATACAAAAGTCTCCCACCTACAAAGAATTTGGGCAGTATGCTGAAACACTGAAGCTAAAAAATGGCTTACTGCAATATACCTACAAAGAGCAATCTTTAACTGTGGAGTTAAGTACATACTTCAAAGCTTTTTAAGCACGTGGACAAAACAGGACATTAATGGACAGAAAGGAGACTGGATCAGACACTTCTTCAACACATTTCTCCCTTCTGACTGTCCCAATCCAATACTGGTTGGTTTTGAGCCAGCTCTTTAGCATTTCACAGTACACGCATGCTAATCTAAAGTTGAGTAAATAAGCAAAGAAGTTGAGCCATAACAACAAAGTTCACTCACTAAACATCTGCCAATACTAAAGCTACATACACAAATTTCTGCTCTAATACTGCTAAATTCGGGTTCCATTCTACTAACTCACTTGAATTTCACTCCTAGAACACGATCTGATTCTGAGTGGTACACAGGCTATAGCATCACCTCCCTTAAGTGCAAGACAGAAGCACTCCGAAGGAGAAAGTCACTTTTGCTCTTCACCAACTCAGCAGAAGTGAGCAGCCTGCAGGCAGTATTGTGAAGAGACACATAAACTGCTTAGTATCTTTAATTCCATAAGGGAGTAACGGCTAGCTGACTTGTATTTTAAAAAAATCCAAAGCTGTGATGCTTACCGCAGTTTACATACAAATCTAACTTGCTTGTAAAGAAGCTGTAAGGCACTACCCTACTTAAAGGCACTCCTGTTAAACAGGTTGCTTTTCCGGAATTTCTAAACTACAACTTTCACTTAACTCCTTGTTCATTGTAAACAGACCTCATCAACAGTTCTTCTGGCCAAAACAGTATTTCCAAGTAGTTTTAGAAAATAAATTCCTTTAGTAACTCAAGACGGTGCAGGATTCAATGCTTCTCTTTCTGCTTTTCACACAGAAAGCAAATAAATGTTCAAATAAAATCATAATGGACAAAATATTTAATTTAAGTGAACCTAAACAAGCACTTAAAAATACAAATTGTCAAGAAAAACGTGCAGACTGGATATCACTTTTGCATGGCATCTCATTAACAATTTACATATTGAAAGGTAATTCTGCAGTGTTCTTTTCTAGTCATATAATAAAAAAACTCTTGCAAGCTTCACTCAGTCCATGCCTTGCTACTGAAAACACAAATAAAACAGAGCGAAGTAATCAGAGTCTTATTAGAAGGTCTGTTGCACTGAAAATAGACCATGCAGTTCAAATAACTGCAGCAATCTTTCTGGAACACTGAAACATAGATACTTCCCATCTTTCAGCATTCCAGAAAAAAAAGCACACAGGTATTTGTGCAATCCGAAGACACACTGCACTGTTAGAATACCTTTAGACTCACCTCACTGAAGGACATTTTAAACCTAAGTAATACCACTAGCAGTAACACAATCTTTCATTTTTAAGTTGTCAACATCTCAAAGGATCCCTTCCAAAAGCTATCCACCTACTCCTAAGTTCTCTCCACTCTTCCACTTAGAACACTTTTTTAAAATAGCAACACACCCGTTCAAAGTATCCCACTGCTCTGACTTAAGTAACATTTATGCTGACAGAAATGATCTTTAGCCTCAATTGCACTTATGTCATACAAGATAATCTCATATGACACTAAAAAGACTAAAACAATAATTCCCTCTTACACTTTGGAAAGTTCTTAGCAACCAGTACAAAACAAAACCAGAAAAACTGGCAGGTTCCAAGTGAGATTTTGCCAAACGCATTTAATAGCAGTTCAAGCTTACCCAAACAGTGCTATGCTCTTAAAACACTGTAATTTAAAGAAGCTGCCTTGTTAAATAATCCAAAACAACTCAACCGTCCCATCAGAGAACCCCGCGCGGGACCCAGGGGCAGAAGGGGCGGCGGGCAGGGAGGGCTCCGCGGCGCGGCCCGGCCTCCCCGCCGCGCCCAGGCCCCCGCGCCCCGCAGCCGCGCCTCGGCCGCTCCGGGCCCCGCGCTGCGGGTGCGAGAGGCCGCGCACGGCCGGCCCGGCAGGCCCCGGCCCGGTGCCGCCCGAGCAGCGCCCGGAGCCCCCGCACGGCGGTGAGCGGGCGCCAGGCCCGCGCCGCCGCGGAGGAGCCGCCGCCGGGGCGCTGCTCCGCTAGAAGCGGCGGAGGGGAGATCGCGGCGCCGTCCCGGCCGTACCTCGGCAGCGCGTCCCCCGCCACAGGCTCCGGGTGCCTCCACTCAGGCGGGAAAACCTCCGCTCGCCACCATCACCGACGCTTCAAGATGGCGGACATGGCAGCTCCGGCACCGCCCTCCGCCCCGGTTCGCGCCTTTCTATTGGGCGCTGTGCGGAGCTCGGCCTCTCACTGGCCGCCTGGCCAATGTCAGTCACTCGGCCACGCGCCTGCGACAGGGTGGGACGCGCATGGGGGCGGGCTCTCGGCTTCCCGTTGGCCAGTCAGCGCATGGGGCGGGTGCACCTCGATTCCCACCTTCCCGGCCTAGCAACAAGGGAACGTCACGCTGACAGGCGTCTTCCTCGGCCAATAGAGAAAGCAAATTCCTTTTAAAAATAAACCCGTTCTCTCCAATCCGAAGCCGAGGCTCTCGGAGGCCGCCGCGGGGCGGGGCGGGAGCCAGCGGTGCCGTGCGTCCCGCAGCTTCACCCGCCGCGCCTCGCCATTGGCTAGTACACAGGGCCACGCCCCCGGGGCGCGCGCGGGCGCCAAACTGCCTGACAACAGGGCGGCGGCGGCGCGCGGAGGGGCCCCGGGGGGGGCGTGGGGGGGGGTCCGGTGCCAGAGAGCCCGCCTGGGATGCGCGAGGTAGCGGGATCGGTGCCCGCCTTCGCCACCAGCGGGTCTTGCCTTTTTCTGAGCCTGCCCCTGTGCAGGTGCCCGTGCATGTACCCAGCGCCGCCTAACATCCGGCAGTGTGTGTTTTATAAAATCATAGGATCATTAAGGTTGGAAATGACCTTTAAGGTCATCAAGTCCAGCCGTCAAACAGCAGCACCACTTTGCTTACCACTAAACCATGTCCCCAAGTTCCACCTGCCTTTTGAACGTTTTTAGGGATGTTGGTTCCACTACTTCCCTGGGAAGCCTGTTCTAATTCATGACTATTTTTTCAGTGAAGACGTTTTTCCTAATATCCAATCTAAACCTCCCCTGGCACATCTTCAGGCCATGTCCTCCTACCCTGTCACTTGTTAGCTGGGAGAAGAGACCAACCCCCGCCTGGTTATAGCCTCCTTTCAGGCAGTTGTAGAGAGGGACAAGGTCTCCCCGGAGCTTCCTTTTCTCCAGGTTTAACAACCCCGGCTCCCTCAGCCGCTTCTCACAAGACCTGTGCTCCAGACCCTTCCCCAGCTCTGTTGCCCTTCTCTGGACACGCTCCAGCCCCTCAATGTCTTTCCTGTAGTGAGGGGCCCAGAACTGGACACAGCACTCAGGGTGTGGCCTGACCAGTGCCGAGTACAAGGGGACAATCACCGCCCTGGTCCTGTGGCCACACTATTCCCAATACAGCCCGAAGTGTTCCGGAATGACCGTGTGTGAGATCCAGGGCGGGTGCTGTGCCTCAGCCTTGGCAAAGCTCCTTGGCTGTCACCTGCGGAGCCGCGGGCTGTGGCTGCTGCACTGCAGCCCCGCTTGGCTGAGCACGGCGGGCAAGGGCCTCTGCTGGAAAGCTCAAGTGGACACACTTGAACAGGCAGCCTCTTGTGCTCCACATCTGGCACAGGACACCCACGGTGCGTGCTGAGCGCCCTGTGTCTTAAAGGCATGAACGAGTTCTGGCCAGCCAGGACGCTTTTGGCTTTCCCTCACAGAGCCTCCTGAATCACCTCTGCCCAAAAAGGTGGTGACCCCTCCGGCTGCAGCCCCTTGGCCCTTTAGGGCAGCCTCGCTGGTTTCAGAATGTCACTGTCAGGATGACATCCATTTCCCTGGAGGAGACCACACAGCCGTGGTCAGCAGCACATCGCCTGTGGGCAGCAGGTTACCATCAGGTACCTGCCTTGCCTGGCGTCCACAGGTTTTGTCTGGTTTTGGTGGGCTTTTGCCTAGCTTCAATGGGATTTTGTCAGGTTTCAATGTGGTTTTGACCACTTTCCTGTTAAGAGGGCATGGGCTGGTTAAAGCAAGGACTCATTAATTTATTTATTTACAATGGGGAAAGAAACAACAGAGCTGAAATGATAGTTTAGCATTAGGATAGTTCTTGCGGGCCCTTCATGTAGATGACATGAAAACTGAAGGGTAGTGCTGTGTTTATTTCATGTACTCAAGGGAGAGGAAAACAATATGTTTCTTTAACTTCATTATGAATCAGCAGTCTAGGATAAGGCAACTCCACTGCGAATAATGTATCTTCATGTCTTTCACATGTTCATCTGACAAAGTTAAGCTCAGTACAGCTGTACTTACATCTTACTGAAAATCCATCAGCAAGTCTGCTCCCATTAAAACAAAGTTAGTGGTATTACAAAGAGACATAAATATTGAGGGTGCTGCTGCAGAAAACAGCATCTTTTTCAGGAGAGAAACAGTGATCCAAGCTAGAAATGGGTTCAAATCTTGGTCTACAAAAACAAGGTGCTAATGGGAGCCTCTCTCTACATAAAACATCTTGGGGTTTGGACAAAGGGACAGTGTAATGAGTAAAGCTGTTTGCTTACCTTTCTGTGTGGGTCCTTTTCAGATCAGAGGGACTCCACATCTTCTCCTTCACAATGTTCAAGAATTTCTTGAGTTCTGTTCAAGAATTTCAAAATAGGATACAGGCTGCTTGGGGTTTCTCTAAATACAGAAAAATAGGTTAAGACACTTGCTTCTAAGGAAAAGGTAGCTATTAACTTTACAATAGCTGCAAACAGGCTAACGTGGCCTGGCCTTTGTGCTTTGTCCAGGAACTCTTGCCAGCTGCTCAGGTGCTTGGTTTCATAATGCTTATTGCATAAAAAGCTGGCCACAGTGTCAGCTTTCTTTGTGTTCCTACGTCTTTCCTACCAGTTGACCAAGCTTTGGCTCCTGTGCTCTCTGTCGGCATTACTGGTTCTCCCAAAGATTGAGTTGCAGTGTACATTAACCTGTTAAGAGCTATCCTTGTGCTTGTTCCCCTTCAGTATATGATGGCACATCCCTGTTTCACAAAACCTCCGTGAACAGAAGCCCTCCCCAAGCCGTGAGCCTGGTGGGCTGCTTCTGTTAAAAGGAGCTAGTTGGCTGCCAGTGCAGACACATGATCATCTTATTCTGCCTGAATAAGTTGGTGGAGCTGCAACAATTATGGATACATGTGATCTTAATGTGTCA
The DNA here is from genome assembly GCA_014706295.1 of Lycocorax pyrrhopterus obiensis. Classification (NCBI taxonomy): domain Eukaryota; kingdom Metazoa; phylum Chordata; class Aves; order Passeriformes; family Paradisaeidae; genus Lycocorax; species Lycocorax pyrrhopterus. Next base: position 16,828,859 of record JACSVZ010000007.1, on the reverse strand, counting down.
CAAACACACCATAAAAACTCAGCAGCATGAAATGTATTTGCTGAGATTTACTGCACAGAGTTACACAGTTAGATCTCTGAGAGTACAGCCTGGTTTTTGCTCTTTTTCATGCAAGCAGATTTATTTAGTAAAATGTACCAAAAAAAAAGTTTATCCTCAAAACAATCAACATGAAATGGGACATTGTTTCCTTATTCATTATTTCAGCTGGTGGACAGTCCAGAAAGCTCTTTAGACTGTATTTGTTCCACATTTATTTCAGCTGTCTTCTTTTTGTTTTCTTTCCTTTCACTGTGTCTGTTTTTTTGTGGGGTGGTTTTGTTTATGTCATGCCACTTGCAAGTTCCAGCTTTGAGCACCTGCACTACCTACAACAAATGGAGATGTCACAATATAAAGTGTGTAGGGGCAGTTCTGGTTGTATTGTCAATGACAGTCTGCAGGAAAGACACTGGAAATTGTGAGCAGAGAGTTAACAGGAAAGAATGGATCTAAACAGTGGATAGATGAGTGTACCATGTTAAATGGCATCCCCAGGACAAGCAGGTATCCTGTTAAAAGGATAATGAGATTAGAATATATATATATATATATATAAAAAATATATATAAATATATAAAATATAGCAAGCACCAGAAGTGGTATCTGGAAAGGGGATTAATAGCTCGAGTGTAGAACAGCTACAATAGTAAAATAGTTAAGTACCTAGTATAGTGCCTGTAAGTATTAAGTGTGTCCTCACAAATAACTAAGTGTTAAATTGTCCTGCTGTGGACACATCCTGTATCCTGAGCGAATGTGCCCTGGCAGCAAGGGATGCATCTTAGCTCAGAAGAGGCAGGATAATATTTGCACTGGCACATATCTGGTTTTCAAGGGTTCTATCACCACCATGACAATTCCAGAAAAGTTTGGGGCTTCATAAGCCCTGTTTTTATCTTAGAGATTTCCTGTCAATATATTTCTGAATCTTGATTTTGTGAAATTATTTTTTAAAACTACAATTGTCCAGATGAAACTACCATTACCATGTAAGTTGCTAATGCCAAGGCACTACTCCGTCAAGGTAGAAACACTTCACATCCACGAGGAAGATCTCAAAACACTACTGAACAGCTGGGGGAAATGAGGAGGTTACATGGCTTGCCCAACATCACACAGTACGCTGAACCAGAGGCAAAAGAGTGAAATCCCTGTCCTTTATCCCTGGAACTTATGTGTGAATCTGAAGATCTCGACACCATTCCTGTGCCTGGGATTACAGCCAAATCAGAAACAAAAACCTAGCCTGCTTCAGGTGACTGTAGTGTTTTGTTGCTGGCAGGGAAACTCCAGCTTTTAGGCAACGGACCTGAAACTTGATGGCGTTTTAGTAAATGAGTTCTGGCTAGTGTTTCAAGTGTCAGTATCTTAACTTGGTGACGGCTGCTGCCTGTGGCGCTTTGAGAGAGAGCACTTCTGATGGATTCCGCTACTCCCTCATAGAAGCCATTTCCTCAGCATAAAGTGATAGGCAAATAGAAAAGTTACAAATAATCAGCCTGCTCAGTCACTGTCACCCCACCAAAGAATGCTGAGCATGTTTCCTCGGTGTGCACCATTAACCTCTCAGCCATAGGTATGCTCCCTTCAGAAGCTGGTGGGCTCCCTGCAGGTGCCAGGGGAAGCATTTCCTAGGGCTTGCTGTGACTCAGCAGCTCTGCCACACCTTGGACAACAAACTTGTCTTCCCAAGCAGTGGCACAGCCTGCCAAGCCAGCTTGTCCTGTGGCTCTGCAATTGCTGGATGTGACAGCAGAGGAGCGCAGGCAGGACTGTAGCCTTTCAGCAGCGTTTCACCATTAGCTGCTGCTGCTCTTATGGAGCCATAATGTCAGACCATGAGCATGTGAAGTATGTTTCTGCTTCAGCTCTGCCAAGACGACTACAGTCCTGTCCCTACCAAATGTTGTCTTCCCTTTGTCCCTCCAAGGCAGCTGAGGGACCCTATGAGGGGTTATTAATTTCAAGTTTACCCAGCTTGCAGACTTGGGTTTCCCCCAGGCACAGGGAAGCACCAGTGCCTGCAAGGCAATGGGAGCACCTGCACACAGGTCTGGAGCTGAACCTCCCCACTGGTGGTATCTGGCTGTTCAATCAACTCAGGCATAAAATGAAGTCATAGCCTAGCCTCTTCTAATCTGTTTGAGGTTCACTCTTCAAAGCACTGACAAGTTACACGTAGGAAACAGACATAGAAAAAGTGGGACAATTGGGTGCCTTGCACCAGAGTCTCCATCTCTGTTAACACTGCATGAATATTTGTAGAGTAAGGTCAGCCAAGACAAAAAAACCTCTGGTTTAAACATAGCCCTTAGAAAGTCCATTGTTCCTCTTATAGTTCAGGAGAGAATAAAGCCTATTAAAGAATTTTAATGATTTAATGTTTAGCTCAACATCTTATTAAAATTGCGAAAACTAAGTAGCTTTAAGAAGAGAGAAGGAGCATTTCTGAGCAATAACGTCATGGTTATGCTCCTGAGGGTGAACATGGATGTTTGACTGCACCAGACCCACAAGTTAATCCATTTAGTTGAAACAAAATGTTCAAGTTCAGTTTTCTAATCTCATTTCAAGCATTGATCCTATTAGCATTTCTAAGGCAAAGCTGCTGGGGAGTAGGATAGAACCTCCATACCATGCTTGTGGCCCTGCTGGAAAGGACACGGGCATGGAGGGAAGTTTTGGCACCAACCCATTTTGCTTTCGCTTGAGTGCTTTGGCCATGCCCCTTCCATCTCCATGGGAAAGGCTTATATCAATACTGGTCATCCTTTCCTCCCACCTGCCCAGCACTAGCAATCATGACATATCACCTGGGAGCAAAAAGCAGACAGAACTTGTTAGCTTTGCTGACCTGCCAGCAAAGTGCACAGTGTGGGCCCAGCATGCAGATGTGGGAGCCTGCTGGGTGGCTGCACAGAAAAGCTGTCATGAGTAACCCACCCCATCCCTCTTGGGATGGATCCTCTCTTTTTCTGAGAGGATGCTGAAGGCTGGCAAGGTGTGCCAGCAGTATGGGCAAAGCACCAATTTCTACCCATCCGCTTTCTAAAAGAGCAGAGGAAACAGTGACGTACTGGTGAGGGCATGGTCAAAAGGCCATTTGGCATAGTTTGTTGGAAACTATATGTTTTATTACATGGGGAAATGGTGCAGAAATGGAAGCCTAATGATCCTAAACATTAGGTCCTGGTACTACCACTGTCCCCATATATATGCAGAGTTTCCCTTGATCCTTTGGGTCACTTTGTCCAGATAAAAGGGTTGGAGGCTTACAGTTTATCTCCCATCCAAACATAACACTTAGGAATCGTGGGGAACAGGGGAAGACCTGGTTACATCAATTATTAACATCAGAAGGAAATTATGCTCTAGTAATAAAACAGATTGTGTATTGTAAGCAGAAGAAATAATGTATAGTTTCCAACAAGCATCTCATGCTAAAACCCAAGTCTAGGGATAAAGGTGAGCAGAACTTAATTTAATATCCATTAAACAAAATACACTTGCAGCACCCAGTTCAGGTACAGAGAAGCTGCCTTCGATGACTGGTGTACAACACTGCTCATCCTTCTCTGGTCCTAACTGGCCTGACAGGAGCCTGGCAACACATTCCCACCACCTCAGGAGTAATCTGGTGATTATAGGTACATTTGAGAGGTGCAGGTTGAAATTCCTATGGCAAAAGAAGGGAATGGGAGCTATACCACAGTCTCGTTAAGACTGTTGTATAAAAGGAGCACCCACCTCCATTTCTTTTCCCTCTGGCTGTGCTTCAGAGGAAAACATACCCTAGGACTCTTGAGTTGTGAAGAGTACAGTACCCAGGAAGTAGGCCTAGGATTTGGAATGCTGACCAAACTGAACTCCCTGGGGACTCAGGCCAAATAATACAGGGCGTCTGCACCATGATTCAGATGTCACCTGTTTGGCCCTCTCAGAGCCCTCCCACAGATTTTTCGATACCTTAAAGCTTACAGAGCAACTGAGCAGGAGGATTGCGGGATTGCAATTTTAGACTGCAGTGTCTTAATCCCATTTCAAGCAGTTAAATGCTTTTGATATAGATACTAATATGACAGAGGAGAAAAGAGAGAAGAAAGCTGCTAGACAAGTAGTTGAATACAGATCCCAAGAGAGAGAATGTTCGTTTTTCTTTTGCTTCATTAGATGTGCACTGGGTACTGTTTTTGTTATGTACTTACCTATTAAAAAAAATGTAACACTGTTCAGCAGCAGTGCTAATTACCAGCATAACCACATGACCACTCTGGTCTAATGATAGTCCTAAGCCCATGTTATCTTTTAATAGCTAAACCGATTAAACTACCACTGAGGAAAAACAAGTTAGAGAATTTACCTTCATGGTACTTCTCCTAGGGAAATTAAGGTGCTTTTCAAGCGTGCAAAGTGCATATATTGTGTCATTTCCCAACCGGCCATGGTACGGCTGCCTAGTAACTACTGAGTTTCTGTGAAATGGTAGCAGGGGACCAAAAGAGATGATAGAAACAGGCTGGATTACCCAGGCAAACTTGTGAACACAGTCATCTAATCAGGTGCATGTCATAAGCAGCAGTTGCAGGTTATTTTTGCTTTAAGCTTTTCCTTTCTCTTCTCTTTCTTCTCCTTCAACTCCACCACAGAAAAGGGTGTGTCATTCCCCCAAACTGGTCAAGATGAAAAGTTGTACATAGTTTAAGTACTGCAACCTTGAAATACAGACCCAAACTCTGGTTTTAACCCATTGTTCCACTGGGTAGGAAGGAGCAAAGGAAGATGTTTCCCTGTCTCAATGCCAGAAAGGACCACTATGATCAGCTGTCCCATCATTTGAGAACTAAGATGACTGAATGAGCAAAAAAAAAACCAAGGTGGAGAAATTACCTTCACAATACTTCAAGGAAAATTAGGATGCTTTCTTTATCTCAGTCCCATTCTCTTCCTATCTGTCCTGACCTGCTGCCCTCATGGTATGGAACATGTATGCAAAGATGAGGAGTGCCTGTCAAAGGGATTAGGATCCAAAAAACCTAAGTGACTGCAATTAACTCTGCAGGTAGTTCCCATCTCTAAGATGGGAAATGCCTTGCAGAGACCTCATGACCCACTTGGGAATGCTATTTAACCCTTTTTAAATTAGGAAAGTGGCACAGGCACACTAAGGATGCCATATCCAGGCTGAACAGAGCTTGAGCTGACTTTAGGATGGGTTAAGACAGATGCCAGAATGCAAGGGTAGCTCTCCAGCCCCTGCGTGAGACCAAATATCTCCAAACTCAATTGATCTCACTAAGGACTTGACTGTAGCAAATGTGTAACATGCCCTCAGTCCCCCTCCAAGTCTGGGTTTTAGGTAGCTAATTTAATTCCTCATGTTTGAGGATTCCAACTGAAAGCTTCTCTCCAAAGAGTAATTTCACTGTTGGTGTGAAAGAAATAGGACATCAATGAATAAGAGTTTTTAAACTGTGCTTGGAACAGCCCGCACCAGAGAGCTCTGAAGAGTGCCTGGTAACTGTTCTGTGATATCCCCAAACAGATAAACCCCACACCCATATGTTCTCTGCAGCATTCAAAATATTTCGGAAGTTTCTTAGTAAAGCTTTTAAAAACCTATGAAAGTTAGGAAATATTCTGTTTTCTGAACAAATTATACAAAGTAATGAGTCCATTGTTTTTTCCTACCTGAAAGATCTTTTGTGGTACAGTGAGTCCAATAGCTTTCATCCTTTGGGGATAATGTGATGTCAGGAGTGATCGTTATATGCTGGGGCTGCTTTTATGTCTATCAGAATTTGTCCTCAAATTTATTCTTTTCTGAATAAATTGGAGGCTATTAACCCTGAATGACTCTACCCTGACCTGGCTGGAGAAATCCACCTAATTTCCTGTATCTCATCTCCTTCCCATCCTATCTGTCCTGACCTTCTTGCCCCCATAGCATGGGATTAGATTCCTGAAAAGTGTAGGTGATTGCAATTAACTCTTCATGTAATTTCACCATCTGAGGTAAGGAACGCCTTGCAGAGACCACCTGACCTGCTTCAGTGAAGCTATGCAAACTTTTCATGTTAAGACACACACAGGAACACTGAGGATCACAATCTCAGAAGTATTTGCAAGTGTCTGTCTTCCAAGGACTCACAAAGGCATCAACAGGAGTTGGTACATATCCTTGAGAGTCTAGGCCTAAATAATGTGCATAAGGCTGCTGAGAAAAACCTGGAACACCTGTCCAAGCCTTGCACATGGGTAATAAGAGAAATTCTGCTTTTATTGGGTGTTTTTAATTCAATTTTTTCTTTCTCATTAGCCCCTCCTCTTATGTGATTGTATATACGTTTATGCAGGTAAAAATATTTTTTTTAATTAGTCTTAATTAATATCTCTGTATGGTGTGTTACAAGAGCTGTGTGTGCACTTGGAGGATTTCTGTCGGGCTTCTAAGGCTCATTCCTTGCTGTATTACTTGGCTTTGTTTGGACATTGATGTAGCGTCGATTTTCAAATCACCCCCCGAGGCAGAAATAGGTGACCTACTTTTCAGCCCTGGACATCTGCTAATGTAGCCGTCCCTCCCTCTGTCCTTTAACCCCTTCTTTCCTCCTTCCCTTTCTGCAGAGCATGTGATGTCTCCCAGCCCTTCCAGGGACCTGTGGCTGTCCTGCAGGCTCCTTTAGGACCGTGGGGACTGCTCTGCAGCAACAGGCAGATAATCTAGGAGGCACAGCTGTAGCAGGACTGCACACACGACATCAAAGAGGGTTGCAGTTCTGCCTCTGTGCTACAGAATGTCATCTCAATAGCATCCCAAAAGCCATCCAGGCCCAGGTACCAGCGGAAAAGTCCCAGGACACCTCACCTCCTTCTCATAGCCACCCAACCACTTCAGGGCTGACCAAAAGTTAACGCATGTTATGGTCTCTCCATTCAGACTTTGACAGAGGCAGTGCTTCCTCTCAGAGGCCTCCTCTGTTACCACTGCTCTTATGAAGCAGGTACTGGGCATTGCCTTGTAATCTGCTTCAACAGTTGTTTGTGCTGTCCTGACTAGACCCTTCCTTGCCCTGTCTTAGGAACTTTCAGCTAGTTCCTGTGGCTTTTTTAGGCAGTGCCAGTTGCATGCTTTGGCTCTGGATGGTAGGTGGTAATCTGCAAGGTTGTCTGGGCTCTGGCCTTGCTGGCCCACAGCATTTGCAGATTTGCAGGTCAATAGTGACAAAGGATGTGAAAAAGACTGTGCTACTTAATGCCTTCTTTGCCTCAGTCTTTAATAACAAGACCAGTTGCTCTCCAGGTACCCAGCCCTTTGAGCTGGAAGACAGAGATGGGGAGCAAAACAAAACCCCCATAATCCAGGAGAAAATGGTCAGTGACCTGCTACACATCTAGATGGACACACGTCTATAGGCCTGATAGGATCCACCCGAGGGCACCGAGGGAGCTGGAGGAAGAGTTTGCCAAGCCACTTCCAGTCATTTGTCAGCTGTCCTGGTGATCCAGGGAGGTCCCAGCTGACTGAAGTCACCAATTGTAATGCCCATCTACAGGAAGGGTCGGAAGGAGGATCCAGGGAACTGCAGACCTGTCAGCCTGACCTTGCTGCCAGGGAAGGGCACAGAGCAGATTATCTTGAGTGCCAGCATGTGGCACATGCTGGACAACCAGGGGATCAGGCCCAGCCAGGATGGGTTTGTGAAAGGCAGCTGCTGCTTGACTAACCTGATCTTCTTCTATGACCAGGTGACCCACTTAGTGGATGAGGGAAAGGCTGTGGATGTCGTCTGCCTGGACTTTACTAAAGCCTTTGACAGCGTTTTCCACAGCATTGTCCTGGAGAAACTGGGTGCTCATGGCTTGGATGTGTGCACTCTTTTCTCAGTAGAAAATTTGCTGGATGGCTGGGCCCAGAGCTGGTGGTGCCTGGAGTTAAATCCAGATGGTGGCCATTCATAGGTGGTGTTCCCCAAGGCTCAGTGTTGGGGCCAGTCCTGTTTAATGTCTTTATCAATGAGCCGGATGAGGGGATCGTGTATCCTCAGTCAGTCCTCAGATGACACCAAGTTGGCTGGGAGCATTGATTTCCTGGAGGGTAGGAAGGCTCTGCAGAAAAATCTGAACAGGCTGGATGGATGGGACAAAGCCAATGGTATGAGGTTCAAGGTGAAGTGTCAGGTCCTGCCCTTGAGTGACAATAAACCCATGTAATGCTACAGGCTGGGGGAAAAGTGGCTGAAAAGCTGTCAGGTAGAAAAGCACCTGGGGGTGCTGGTTGACAGCAGCTGAACATGAGCCAGCAGTGCCCAGGTGGCCAAGAAGGCCAAGGGCATCCTGGCCATCAGATGTAGTGTGGCCAGCAAGACTAGGGAAAGGATCTGTGTTCGGCACTGGTGAGGTCACACCTTGAATCCTGAGTTCAGTTTTGGGCCCCTCACTCCAAGAAAGACATTGAGGTGCTGGAGTGAGTCCAGAGAAGGGCAACAAAGACGGAGAAGCATCTGGAACACAAGTCTTACGAGGAGCAACTGAGGGGAGTGGGGTTGTTCAGCCTGGAGAAAAGGAGGCTCAGGGGAATCATATCAGGCTAGAGAGATTGTCACAAGGTGGGAGTTGATGTCTTCTCCCAAGTAACAGGACAAGAGGAAATTGCTTCAAGTTGCAACAGGGAAGGTTTAGGCTGAATGTTGGGAAAAATTTCTTCACTGAAATAATTGTCAGGCATTGGAACAAGCTGCCCAGGCAAGTGCTGGAATCACCATCCCTGGAAGTGGTCAGAAGGCATGTGGATGCAGCAGTTTGGGATAAGGTTAAGCGGTGAACACAGTGGTTCTACACTAATGGTTAGAGTCTATTACTCGTAGGTCATTTCCAACCTTAATGATTCTATGATTCTAAGAGTGCAGTGTTGCCAGGTGATTTTTGTACTGTGGCCAAGAGCAGCCTCTAACCTGTGGTACCCAGGACTTTTGACTGGTTTTGCAATGCAAATACATTTCCACTTTGGTTAGTTTATGCACTGGTTTTATTGACTATACATGTCTCCCTTCTGGCAAACAGCAGGTGGCATGTTTTGATCAAGAATATAATTGCTCTGTCTCAGACTCTGGGGGGCAGAGGGAGATGCACAGTGATTGGAAAAAAATAATGCAGTAGAGATGCCCTTTCGCTAATTTTTCATCTTAACTTCAAGCTGCCACCAAAAAGATCATTTTAAGCCTGTGGCATGGAGCAAAGCTCAAAGAAGGGGCAGTACAGAAGTGATGAACAGGGAAATAAATATAAGTTTTCTACGTGGGAATCTGGCTTGACTTGGGATATATGCAGGGGTTGATTTCAATTCGACAGAGTCAAGGATAAGTTAATTCCCCAGGATTCCCAAGCACATGTAGAAATTATAAATCTATATCTAGAGAGATATAATACACAAAGCAATTTTATATATATAACCTCCAAAAAGGGACAGTACAGAAGTGAGGGACAGGGAAGAAAATGTGTATATATATGTGTATAGACAGATGACTATCTATTTTCAACAACACCAAAAGGATCAGTTGTCAGAACTTTTCAACACCAAGCCGGAGATGCATCATTGCCGGGTGTTTCTTTTTAGAAGTAATCACCAAAACACTGTCTCTTCCAGCCCAAAGGACCAGGATGTCTGTGGGCAGGTTGGGCACTGGCGTATTTCTTGTTAGAGACAAGCAAAACAGTCAACATGAAAGAAATTATTTCCACCTGCTGTCAAACAGCACTCAGTCAGCAAACAGGAGTAGCTCCAAGTGTTTGCACTTACTCTGTGGTAGGCAAGAAGAAAAGAGGAAAAGACAGACATGCTGATGATTCCCGTTACTGCACTGCTTCTTCCTGGTGATGCTAAATCCTCCCTGTGCCCTTGACACATGCAGGTGTCTCTGCAAACAAGTGCTGTAAGGACATTCTCTTCTTCCCCCCCCCCCCCCGAAAAGATCATTTGTTGCCTCTGGGCATTTGCCTTTTCCAGATCCTCATCTCAGGATTTCCATACCTTCCATGTTTCCCTCCAAAGAAGAAAATGAGGGGATAGATAAATAGATTGATTAACTTGTTCTGAAAACCTGCGTAAGTCTCATGATATTAATGCCGAAATCAGGCACCAAACAAACTGTTGCCTAGGAGAGATGCTGCTTTCACCAGCAAAAAAAGGGGGTTTACTGTTACAGATTTTCTAGGGCTGAGAAAAATTAGCAGTAGCAGCAAAATATTTATTGCCATGTAAGTATTTCCATAGTAGGGCTTTATTATATAACAAAAATCTCGCTCTCAGGAAAGCTACACCCACCATCAGTGTTTACTCTGTGAAGTCGAATGCAGGGGTGGAGAGAGACTCGGTAATTCCCCCTTGAAAAGGGAAGCTCTGGAGCTGTGTTTGCTTTGGGAAATGAAGTTTGGTAAGCAACTGTTCAGAGAAGATGACTGTGCCACCTTGTGGCTTTGCTTAGTACTAAGCTCTGAAGTATTAATGTATATTTTAACATGGATGTCTCCCCGTAAGTGTCAGATATGGCCAGGAGGACTAGGGCAGTGATTGTCCCCCTGTATTGGGTACTGGGGAGGCTGCATGTAATTTGACAGGTTCCAAAAACCGTAAGTGGTTGACATGAAAATGTGTGGGTAGAACATGCCACTCCAATTTAGAAAAAAGAAAATCACTAATCCACCTTCAAAAGGTGTAATTCAAAGTGTTTGAAACAACCTCAAAGGACCCAGAACATATGAAGGAAGTGAAAATTCCTTTGAAAATGACTGCCATTTATTGTTCTCTAGCCAGAGGAAAAAATAACCTTTTAGCAAAATTGGAAGAAAAGACACTGTTCTTTTGACATCTGCCCTCTCACTTTTTTTTTGTGAGCAAGGGAAAAAGCTATCCTATTCCACTTCAGGTCTTTCTTTCCCAACCTTAACTGCAGTCATGGCAATGAAATCCAGTCTTCTGTTGTAAGACTGAGAAGGTTTTGTCCCTACACCTGCTACTGTGTTCACAAGGCCTAACCTCTGAGAAGTACTTCTGGAACAAGACTGAAGATGGTATTCTAAGTGTTTTCTTGTTGACTGCATCTCTAGAAATCCAGCAGGATCTGGAAGGAAACTAGACTCTTCAAGTGCTCAATTCACAAAACTTACCCTTAGTTCTAGATGGAAGCAAGACACCAACTTATAAAATGAGACAAAATACAGTATCTTCCACAAGGCCCAATTTAGGACAGGATGCACATATTCCTCAATCTCATTCATCACCAGTTCCTGATTTTTCAGGTCTGATCCTCCAAGCAAGTAAAGACAAGTGGGTTGCCATTCAGCCTAGCTTTCAGTTTAAGTGTGCTGCTTCATCCTGTACAGATACAGCAGTCAGCTTCCTACATTTTAGATTCTCAAACTTCCCTGAACCCTGTTTAATTCTTCCTGAGTTTGTTCACGTACAGCATTCAGCCCCCAGGTACCACTCTTCCCTAGGAACTGGGTGTAACAAACAGGTCCTCTGACCACTTGCTTACCTTGCCTCTAACTTTAGACTTCAGTATTTCATGGATACACCAGCCAAATCTGCAGAGGAAAGGGGTAAGAATAAGGACTCAAACCCATGAAATACTCACGTATCTGCCAGGATTCCTTATTAATCTTCCTGTAAGGGCTTGGCTTAATATTCACGTTGAGAAATGTAAAACACCTGGGCTTCAGTTTATTGCTGGCTCCTGTAGCGTATCAGGAATTAACAAGAAAGAATGGGAACTGAATGGGAAGGGAACATTTTTACCTTTTTTTGGTGTTTATTTTTTTGTTTGTTTGTTTTGTTGTTGTTGTTTCATTTTTTTTTTTTTGTTAAGCTCAGTTCTCAGCATTTAAGTAAGTATAAGGCCAGGGAAACTAAAATTTTGAGAGACCAGAGACCAGATGCTTGCCACTATCAGCCAGCACTCTTCCTGGCTCCAGGATCCTACCGAATCAAACAATAGGTTTCATATTTCAGTCTCTAAACCTTATCATTTCCCTGTAATTATAGGCAAAGGATAGGCAGCTGCTGTGCAAGGGAAGCTGAGGGCACCTGTCCTGATCCCAGCCCAGATCAGTGAGAGGGGGCATGGCCAAGATCCAAATTCCACCTTATGTCATAGCCAGGGATGGGGAAAAGGGACTTTTCCCTCACTTCTGAAGAGAAAGGGTTTCTTTTCCAGTCAGGAAAAAGTGTGGCAGGCAGAGAGAAGCCTTCCACCATTGGTTGTCATTATCTCGGGCTTGGCGAGCATTGTGCATGTCAATCACCCTCTCTTTGTACACTTTTGTTACTGGTATTGTTGCTGTCTTGGTGGGGGCACTGACTTGTAGCATTCCTAAACCAGGACAGCACCTCAGCTCATGAGCTCTCACCTACATGAGCACTTCTGTCTGCTCTGGATCCAGGGAATCTAACTACTGAACACTTGCCACTCTATTGTTCCCAGTACCTGGGCTTTTGGTACAACAACCTACAACAGGAAAGAGAAGATAAGGTGGTCAACCCTTCCCAATGCTGCAGGCTATGGATGGCCTGGGAATTGACAAACTTTTGGAGCTTGATGCCCAAATTCTATTCTCATTTTTAGTGACTGCCTATGTACAATGCCTACAGTAAAATGAGCATAAGCACTAAATCTGTTTCCTTACAACCTAGAAGGAATTCAGATTGCTATGAGAGAAATTGTCTAAGTATTAAGTCCTAATTAAACCCGTAACAATAGCCTGATAAGCCAAATTAAAATACAATGGAAAGCATTGTCCATGTTCTCATGAGTCTTTCTTATACCCTTCTAGACCATACAAAGTTCAGTAACAAACATCACTCCCTAAGTAATAGATTGTCAAAGCTGTTGCTATCCCTTAAATCAGATTTATTGTCAAAGTAGCTCTGCCTTTGGGAAACTGTAACAGAAGGCATTAACCTCAATTAGGGCAAGCCCAGATCCTGTCTTTGCAGGCTGTCCAGAATGTATGTAAACTGTTGATATTTTTCTATCCCAAAAGCCACCCTAGTTTCAAGCCTACTTACTAAATTCATGTTAATTACAGGCAAGAGACCAGTCTCTAATTGCAAGAGGAAATTCAAGACCTTATCCTGCCCTTGCCGTGCCTCTTGCAGCTGTTGTGTTCTGTGAGGAATCCCTCAAAACACAAACTGGGCAGACCCTTCACAGTAGCTATGACCTTAGCCAGCTGATCTGGCAATATCCCTTGCAGTTACAATCCTTGCCTCATTTCTGCAATATATTCAGAGCCCAGCAATTAGCCTGGCTGATCAAGCCTCCATTTCTCAAATGCTACCTTTGTCCCAGTCTTAATTATAGACAGGTGCCTTTCTGTGATGCCTAAAACCACAACAGCATTGGCTCCTGTGCACACCAACCCTCTTTCTATCTGTGCTTTCTGAGCAGATTCCAGCAACCACCTGCCCTCCTCAGTGGAAGGTTGTGTGTGGCTCTGTGCTGTCAGCAGGGATGTGGGCAGCCTGCTGCAGTGCTGCTCCTGCAGAAACCACAGAGCATGCACTGCCTTCCCTCCACCCTGCTCTCCACAGCACCACACACAGCCTCAAGGGCTGCTCCACCATTCCCTGGCCATTCACTCAAAGGACATCCTGTATTGAACCCCTCAGAGCACAGGTGGGTGAAAAGCAAACATATCTGGGAAATACCTGTCCTAAAATGCATTAGTTTCACATGAACTCCTCCCCATAACTCTATGTGGGCTTTTTGGCAGCGTGGACACTGTATTGGGTCTGCCTGACCAATATCAGCTCTCATGATCTCAGCAGATCTCATACCCAGATCAGCTCTCATGGTGCTGTGCTTTGCATTGTTGGTAACACCCCGGTGTTTTGGCTACTGCTGAGCAGCACTCCCACAGCATCAGTGCTGTCTCTCCAGCATTAACCCCTCACCAGCAGGTTGGGGGGTGGGCAGGATCCTGGGAGGGGACATCCCCCACACTGACCAAAGGGATATATTGATGTCTGCTCAGCAATAAAAGCTAGTAGAAAGGAGGAGAAGGGAAGGACATCAGTTATTTATGATGTTTTTTCTTTTGGAACAACAACCATGTGTACATAAGCTTTAAGGCTGGCATAAGGCATGGAAGGAGATCCATAGAGCTGAATAGGTTAGGACCAGGCTCTTCTTGAGTGCAGCTGTCAGCCACCCATGCTGTGGCAGAATGCATTTCAACCACTTTAGCCACTTCCTAGCACATCCAGACACAGTTGTTCAGTACAATCCTCAGTGATTGCACAAAATCAGCCAAACACCTTGCTCTGCCCTGCTATGGACAGTAACAGCTGGGGCAATTTCATAAAAGATCAGGACCAGTGGATTTGGAATTAGGCACCCTTCCCTGTGACCACAGGTTCAGTCTGGGAGTGTATTCAGATTCCATTCAGATTCCGTATCAGAGCTTTACTTCCCAATTAACACATTAAGAAATCTGTAAGCTGTGGGAGTGTAAGGCTACAAAGATCCAGACAGCTGAGCAAGCTTTTCCGCAGCAAAAAGAAAATACTGCGTCCTCTGGTTTCAAGAAACATCTGGGATTAAGGCACTGGAGGAGTAGGAATGCTAAGTATGCTGTGCAGAAATCTGTGTTCTTATGTGGGATACATGTATCAGACACCTCCCTGCAACCAGCCCGTGTCAGACAGAGTCCACTCCAAGAGGACCTTGTGCACCTTCTCAGGAGAGAAAGCCTAGCTACAGCCAGGAGCTCCAGAAAGAAGAGTGGGGCTGTTCTGCTTCATGCCATATGAAATCCCAAAAATCTTTCTGTACTTCCAAGTAATTTGGTCCAACTTTTCTAAGACAATAAGATGATGGAAGGCCTGTTCCAGGCTGAGCACAGCACCAGAAGTTCAGATTTGTCATTTTCCTTCAAGGTACAAATCCATCCTAATCACAGTGATGGTATAAATCACTAGGTCTAGGCAGTCATCATATGGCCGCTCCAGGGTCCATTTATATTAAGCATTATTAGCAAGGATAATGTGGCTAAGAGGAAAAATCTTTTGACATTTTCTGGTTCAGTATAATACAAAACCTGGAGGAACTTTGTAGGAAACAAGCAGGTCTCTGAATGTGTATGCTCTATTTTTTCTCTACCCTGGAATAATCAGAAGAAACAGAACTGGACTTCACCAGGTCTGCTGATGACTGCTCAGGAAGGCTTCAGTCTGAGTCTCATCTCACCAGCATGCGGGAGAAAGGGTATCTCCACTAAAAATAATTTTTGACTTCTAGGTTAAATCTCACAAATCTGAGACCACCAACATTGACCGCACAAATCAAGACAAAACTAGACTCAATGGAACTAGTTTTCAAGTATGTTCACCACAAAAAAAAAGAAGCCATTATGTAAAAAGTTTACTTTGACATCCTGTGGCATCCATTTAAAAGATATCATACAATTGAAAAGGAAATACAGATCAGATATGGCCTAGTCAAAACACTTGAGATAGGTCCTGTGGAGTGTAACAGTTTTTGTAAGGTCATGAAGCTGACAGACTTGTGGTAAGTTCTATAGCTAACAACTCTAATTCTGAAGATGACTGGCTTTCCAGCTCTCGCTGTTGTTGTACATTTAAAAATTAAAACCAAGGAGACAGCACTATGCTTATCTTAAATAGTATCTAAAACAGTTGCGATACTGGGTGGTTGTCTCTACTGAAGGTGATGAAACAGCTTTGCTCATAAAATGGCTGCTAAGCAAATCTTTTTAAAGCATTTATTATAAACCAAAATCCACATAATCTATAGTACAAAAGCAGAGTCTGTTATCTGTACAAATATTTATACAAAATACCAGTTACTTCAAACAAGCCTTTGGTTTTGTTAACATAAAGAAACATTGCAGTTTCATGACCAGAAAATTGTTAACGTACAATGGTCTGAAGTGATGACAGCCCCAAAGAAGATTTTTTTACAACAGTATTACCAAGTCATTTGAGTGCTAGAAGGCAATGCTTGGAAAAATAATTGATAAAGACTTTCTGTAACACAATAAAGATTTTGTGGCTCTAATGAAAATTGTGACATGCTGAAAACAGCGTTCATTTAATCCCCAAACATATAAGTATCAGTTACTGGCATTTTTTTTTTTAATGCTACGTATTTTTGACAGGTATCGGGATGTCTGTTGAAATAGATGTGAATATATAAATCAAAGGTAACTTCAAAGAATGCATTTGAGAGAAACTCCAGTATATCACAAATTCAAAACATGCACGCTCTAAAAAAACTCCAGAATTGTAAGCTTTCAGTTAGTTCCACAACTTGTGGCTGTGTGTGTTTTAACTGAAGAGAACCCTAACAATAATACAAAGCTTTGTTAAAACCAACAGAGTACAATCTACATTTTTTCCCCCCAGTTTATATGTTAATCTGTTTAAAATACACAAGGCACTGAAGTATTGGGTTTGGTTGTCTTTTGAGGTAACAAATGCTACAAAATGATACACATATAAAGCTGTAATTATTAGGCTGTTTGCAGAATACACAATTGAATATAAATACAAAAAGATTATGTGTGGGTTATATCATAAAAATTCTTGGTACTCTTTGTATATTCCTGTACATTTACAATAGCAGCAATTGCGATACAAGTAGGTGAGTAGGAAAGCGGTCTGGGTTAGAGTTGTGTTTATGGTACCCCCCAAATTTCACACAGCCCTCCTCCCGCTTTCAACAGCTTTTGTTCTACCTCCACAGGCTGATGAATTCCATGTACAACTATTTAAAGGCTTGCAGGATCTCTGTACAAATCAAACGGGAATATCGCTCCCTTTGTCAAACGCAGCCACTCCATGTCGCCAGAGTGGCCTCATTCTTATTTACAGAAAGGTGCATCAGCGGGAGCACTCGCTTTTCAGAGGTGTCAATATCGCTGAATTAGTCTGTCACTGGAGCTGTCAAACTTGCTTTTCTCCTCTGACAAGTCCTTTTAAGCACATTCTCTGCATGTATTTTGTAAATATAAACCGACCTGTTTAGGAATTGCCATTGTGATCTTCTATCCACCAGGAGTCTGTGCTGGCTGGTGAGGACCTAGCCCTGACACCAGAGGTGGGCTGCAACAAGGGCTGTGGTTCATGCTGGGAACAGCCAGCATGTGGCAGCTTGTCACAGGTGGCTGGGAGCACTGTCAGCATGTCAGGACATGGCATTTTGAAGGATTTTGTTGTGGAATACAGAAGACATATCAGACTGGTTTCCATCATTCCTATCAGCAGGCTTAACATTGATTTAAAATTAATTTTTCCCTTTTTTTTGTTTTCTTACAGGGAGTATGATTCTACGTGAAAAAGTCCACAGCATAGCTGGCCAACCTCAAAATAAACAAATGAAAGAAAAACACCCTTTAGAAAATCTAGAGTAAGTGTTCTCAGGAAGGAGAGGTAGAAGACCTAACAGGATTGAAAATATCTATGCCTATTAAGTATTTCTTTTAACGTGTAGTAAATACCTTAAGCTGTTCAGCTAAACTTACAACTGCTGTAGAAAGGAGGTTTTATACATAGTGATGAACAGAAAGTGTTGCAGTACCTAAGGGAACAGCAGCAGAAACAGCAGACACCTCTCAGAGTTTTGGATTCAGCCTTCCATGAATCTCTTATAGACAAGCCAAATTTACAAGGAGGGCTGTAGTCATCATTCATAACTGAGTCCCAACAACCACCAAATGACTGAGCTGTAAACACTTATCTTTGTGGCTTGTCTAAGGCTCTGTCCACGCATGGACATTTATAAAATGTCCTTCAGCACTGTAACAGCAAATATATTACTTCTAATTCAGGGCTCTGTGCCAGGCAGTCGTGTGTGTTATTAATTATTGGGAACATGCCTGCCTTCTGTTTTCATTTCCTGACATTAATGGATATCGTCTGTAGTACAATTGTAAGCACAGCTACTCATTTGGACTGACTCAACACAAACCCCAACAAAATGACTGAAGAGATCTGCTTCCAGAAATGCTTGAAGCCAACAGGACACACAACTTTTGTGATGTTTAACTGAGCACACTTGTGAAGTAGCACAGCATGCTGGAGAGGCTCTGAGAAAGGGCAGCACCAGAGTCCTCCCCAGCAAAGGGATCTGACCCTGCAGGCAATGGAGGAACGACATCACCAGCTCTTACTTGAGTGCTCCTGCTTCCAAATCCTTTTTCACTGCTGTGCACAGAGCGTCAGAACGTCAGAAGCCCCAGAATCCAAGAGGCACCAGTTGGATAAAAATGGGGAGAACATCATGAGTCCTAGACCGTGCACATGATGTTGTAGATACCAGGTGGAAAATAGATCTGGGGTAAACAAGCCTGGAGATTTTCAGAAAGCGTATCCTAGGTGTGTAAAACAGGTACTGAGGGAACAGACCGTTTTGTTGTTACTTTGAAAAGAATCAGAACTTTTAGGGAAGTGCCTGTACCTTTGCAAACCACAGAAATGAAGGCTTATTACTGAAAATCAATTTCATTATTCCAAAATAATTTTTTCCCCACTCCCTTCTGCCTTCCTCTTTAAAATATGTTGATAATGGCATTATCTCATTTTTAGACACAGAGCATTTTGTACTATAACACTATCCTGAAGAAATTATTATTAGTCATACATACAGATTTAGCTTCATCTTAGCCTAAGTGCTCTCTAGTGATCTGTCCAGACAGAAGAAATCTGAGGAAGAAATCTAAGTAAGACAGCTGGGATAGTGCTCATGAAGTTTCCTCAGACTCATCCAGAACAAATTCACTACCTCTACTGCAAATTTGAAGGTGCAGTGGCTATTGACCAGTCTAGCTGAAGTCAAACTGTAATTTGCACAAAACTGTTCCTTGAAATGAAAGAATCCATGACTGTCGAAGATGATTACTTGTCCGTTTACATTACAGCCTCACACTGCTGCTACACCTGCCCTGCAGATGGGACAAATTGTACAGAAGGGAAGACCCAAGTGGCTGCTTTCATGACAGCACTGCAGGACAGGTAAGCTGCTCTCTGCTGGGACATCTGTCCTTTAAATCTAACACAGAATCAACCATGTCATTTGCCCATTACTGGCTGCTGTCCAGACACCACTCCTTGTTACACCCTGAGTTCTTTCAAGTGCTAATATGCAGTCACAATGGGCTTGGAAAATAGTGGTTGAAAACACTGATTCAAGTACTCACAAGCTTACACAGGTAGCTGAATCACATGTATCCATCTGCAGTTCTTAGGGCAGAACTCTTAAAATGTTTCAGTCAGCTTTCTCACGGAACACTTCTGCATTATTAAAACTATGCTTAAGCCTCACCAAAATGCAACTTTCCCCCATACATCTCCTATTCATCCCTGAACTGCCAGAATTGCTCATATGCATTCACTAATTCCCTGCAACTCTTTCTCTCATCCTTATCTAGAAGAAAATAGCACCTATTTTCTATGTTTTAGCCTCAAAGTTCACAAGATGGAAACCACTAAGAAAACAGTGGGGATATTCTGGAAAGAAGTAGTTCCTGTTGCTCAAATTTTCTTCCTGGTCTTTGCTAACACCAGAAGTGCAGTAATCTTTTTAAAGTATATAGTCTACAGTGATAAAAAAATAATATTTAGTATTTAATGTTAAGATGCCAAATTTGTATTCAATCTGGTTTTGGAAAAGGCTTTTAATGTCGGCAGTATGGAGCAGTGTGGGGCTTTGATTCTCATCACCAAACTTCAAGTACCTCAGAGAAGGCAATTCCTCAGCAAACATCAACAGCAAGAGGCTATGATGTTCAACTGAAATAAAAATGTACACTTAATTCAGCCCATTCAGCAAGTGCTTCCTTCCTTCTGAAAACCCAAGCTCCAAAAGAATGTGATTCTTAAGATAGTTCAGTAAAAATGCTAATTTTCTTGGACTCAATTCCAATGTTTGTAATAGGATACAAATCTTCAAATGAAGTGGTTAGGATTCTTATAGTTATGGCTCTTAAAAAATATCAGTGGTTTAATGAAAAACGGTAAGCAATTCTGCATCCAGTGGGTATGTCTCTAAGCTAGAACTGTGACATGAAACAACTAATGAATTCATTATAAATAGTGAATAGTTATCAAGCAGAAAATTACACATGATATGAAATTGGACTACCAACTGCTGTAATGCAGAACAAATACTCTTTTATATGACTCATGTGGCACATAAAATATCCTGTGGATATATATTCCTAATTTAGTTAATTGAAACATGATCACATGAGAATTGCTTTCTTTCACCAAACCATCCGTTCAGGGATCGGCTAAGTCACTCCAAGAGTAACAAACTATGACCTTGCCCATCACAACACATTACAAAATTGCTAATGTTCATAGGGGATGAGGAAAGAACCCATTCTTAAATTCCGTTTCTGTACTTTCTCTATGAAAAATCATCTTCTTTGTGCTTAATTTCTCAAGTAAAAATTTAGACATGAAGGTAGTAAAAGCTACTTTAGGAGTTTTAGTAAGACACCAGTGACAGCACAACCCTGCAGACCAGAAGAACAGATCTGGACTAATAAATCTGAAAATACCAAGGGGATCAGAACACTGCAGTCCCAGCCCTTCCACCACCACAACAAAGACCTCTCTCCTGGAGCTGTACGGTTCCTCTGATGTGCTCTCAAATAACTTGCTAAAAAGACCCAAAGCCAAGTACAATTTTAGTTCAAACAAGAAAAAAGTTTACATTGTTGCCATCAATATTAAAGCTGTTGAAGGCCCAACACATCTGTTATTGAGCAGCTACAGAAACAGGTGCAAGTTTGCATATTCAGACCTTCCCTCAGATGTCCCTAGCAGGCACTCACATTATCATCACCAGTGCTGAATTTATAAATACAATAACATACAATACCAAATCCTTTTTGCTACAGAGAAAGAGCAATTAAAGCAAAAATTTGTCTTCTGAATTTGAAAGGGACTGATTCTAGCTCTCCCATTCCCTAAAGGTTTTTTTGGTACGAGATGGGAACACGAACACTTTGCTGATCTTGATGTCCTGAGGTTACAGCAGTTTGTAGGAGAGTTAATCATTTTTATATCAACATGACTAGAAAAAAATTGTCTTTTCTCCCTCCTCTGTTCTTCTATCTATTTCAAAATCTGAATTATGTGGCAAATTTTTATGAGAAATGACTAAACTGATTTTTGATTTGAGCTATGCAGATACCATTTTTCTACAAACACCAGTTAAAACCCAAACAACTTTCCTCATTTGAATACACGTGACCACTTCATTCCACTTTGGAAAATGAATATTAAGAGATGAAGCAATTCTCTGATCAAGTCAACACGGGTGAACACCTCAGAAATCAGGCACAGTGATTACAGGACTTTTGAGAAAAAGAAAATTAGCATCGGCTAGTTACAGCTTCTTCCCAGACAGGCACGAAAGCTTCACAAGGAACGATGAAGGAGCTTGGCTGCATCACCATTAAAATGTGGTGAGTCTGACCAAATCTGCAGTTTGTTGGGCATTTCTCTTAGCTTAAATACCACTTTAAACTTGACCCTTGCTCTCACCCACAGGTCAGTACAACTGCCTCTGCTACCATTCACCCAGTCAGGTGGGGAACTGGTTGGAACTAAACCAGGTTTTTTAGGACTGATCTTATTTAGCCTGAATCAGGTGCGGAATTGGCCACGTGCAGAGTGGCACTGACACGAGGTAGGACGTGATGCCTGTGGGTTTAGTTAAGCTGGAAGGCTTGGCCAAAAGAAGTGTTCTTTCAGTTCAATGCTAAGCAGATGGAGAGGGAGGTTTGAAATTCGGGTCTCGGCACTCACGTTCTGCTGGGAAGCATTCAGCTCACTTGCAAACTGGAGCATCTAAGGGTTGTGATCATGCACGTTTTCTTCCAGTGGTGGTGAAGGGATGATACTGACAATTGTATTTAAATGTGTTTTTCTTCTCTAGGAATAAGCCTGCATCTTTCTTTAGATGACTCCCCTTCCCACAAGCCACTTAGTTTTCTTGTCTCACATTAATAAAAAGAACTACACTTTTTTGCATGTAAAAAGGTGACTTAAAAATGCAGAAAGTTTCAACATTCCCTCCCCAAATCCTTTGGAGACTGAGTCAGTTACATGACTTCAAAAAGGCAAATATGGCACAAAAGAATGGAAATTAAGTTAAAAAAATCAATTTTATAAATATTCTTCCTCTGTACAATTTTTCACAGCCCCACCCCTCCCACCCATTTTTATTCACATTTAGTTTTGTTTAATTCCCACCCAGATTTATTTTTAAATCATAAAATATATATTTTAAATCTGTTCATATTTTAAAATATTTACAGGAAAAGTTCCTTCTGTTGAGGTCATGAAGAGTCTGTACAAGGAGAGGGTGGAGGGGGGTAGAGGTGAAAATAGCTTCGTTCCGTGGCAGGAGATGGAGGGCAACTTTCTTCTGCCGACATGTACTGACTGCGAGGTGTGGGTGGAGGGGGATAAGGGTCTGAGTCTGAATTTAAATCTATATAGTATTTGTTGGCCTTCCATCGACTCGTAGTATAGTCACTGTCACAGACATCTGTGCTGCACGGGGTTGTGGGTGGAGCTATCCCTCGTATAAGGTATGGCCTGCACAAAAACAATAAAAAAGAAAAAGCACATGCATTAGTTGCAATCTGGGGAAAAAAGAAAGAAAAAAGAAAGAGATTGAACAGCTCTGTGTGGTCAGTGAAGATGCCTGCTCATTAATACTACACGAGCCTTAATGCAGGCTCTCAGAGAAACCCAACAAGAAGTACCTGAACTGTGTTACGTTTGAATGCCACAACTATCCTTAGCCAGCAGCACATTCTTCCAGCCCCTAACCTACCAGAGGAGACCACTATGACCATTTAGCCCAGTCACTAACAAATAGGTTGACTCCTTTAAGATAAACTTAAGGAAATTAACAGAAAACACCAACCTCCTCTATACAGGATGCTCAGGGACTGTTACATAGCAATATAATGTACACAATTGGAACGGCCATTTATTAAGAGAGTAAAAGGTTTTTTAAATGAAGTCTGAACAAGATCCAAAACTAAGGGCAGATAAATGGAAGACTTAGCAAACCTTTTTATCTGAACTGTACCTGTAAGATCTTGTGTTTGAAGGAATGTTTGAGGAATAAAACATCTCTGCGTTGTATAAGGAGCGATCGGTAGCTGGGGAAGGAGGCGGGTTCAAAATCTAGAAACAACAGGAAAAAGAAGAGTGAAATTATGGGTTAATTATCCAACTTTAGTTTAAAAATAGTATTTATAAAATAGTACTTATGCCTTCACCCTCTCATTCATCCTTATTCTAATTTCCTCTCCTGGCTGCTTGGATATGTTAATGCATTTTTAAAGATCACAGATGTTCATTACAAGACTTTACTTTGGACTTAGGTACTGTGCAGGCCTTCAAAGTTCTCAGTACAGGGAATTTTCTTCCTTGCCACATCTGTTACTATGCTGGAAGGCTGGATTAAAGCTGAAAATGAGACCCAGTTTGGCTGAATCTGAGTGCACTTCCTTGGACATAAGGACTGATAGCATCCTCAGCAGATGCTAATGGGAAATAAAGTATGTTCCACTGCCAGACCCTAAACATGTCCCCAGTCAATAGTAGGGTCAGGAAGCCAAGTTCTTTACTATACCTAATACAACCCCATCCTTCCCTGAATGCTTCATTTCACTCTTGTTCTGTAAACATATCATTTTGGCACAGTTCACAATGCAAAAAGCCTATGAGCTAAAAAATATTTATAGCCTGCCTATGTGTGCATATAGACATCATACACACATATGGCTCAGCTATGAGTGCTTATACACAGTTGCTGGTAGCCTTCACACAAGGAAAAATGTTTAGCATGCTTCAAAATTATTTAGGATTCTTCCCCTAGCAGGAAGCTGAACCTCTGACACAGCCAGCATGACACTGGCCTAAACCCAAGAAGAGCATTTTATCTCTTCCAGTGTGGAAAATTACACCATTGCTGTTGATTGAGCCTTGCCACTGACGTGAGCATCTTGTACACTGCCTGCCCTGGGCATTCGGCCAGCTCATGGCCTGCCCCATTGACCATCCTTCCTCTGTCTCTGCTCTTCTCCCACAAAAACACTCTAAAATCACTGGAGTGGAGATCATTGTTTGGCTCTTCACTGTGCAGCACCCAGCAAAGTGATTCCTGGCCACTGAGTTGAGCTTACTGCTACTAATGCTGACAAGCCCTGCACCCAGATTCATGTGAAGGGAGACAAGCTTGAATACCCCCCTTTGCCAGCTGTAGGGAATGATGAGTAACTGCCCCAAGAGGATCTTCCAGAAATCTTCCTTGGAGGAGCACTGCATGCTACTTGTGGATTCACTCCTACTGACACCCTGAGCTGCATCAATACCGCTTCATATTGAGATTAAATACAGCAAACAGTGTCAGCCAGGATGCCTGTGGCCAGGTCCTCAGGTATATAAACCGGCATAACTTCATTGACACTGATTCTTTCCCAGTCTCTATTCACTGGAGCATCTCTCAGCACCACTAAGATGTGTTACACAAACCAAAAAAGCCAAGACAACTTAGATGCTCACATCTGTCCTTTTGATTATTAACATAAAGCTGGGTAATTAGCTACCAGGCAGAACTCACCAAAGCATTTGGATTAAGCAGTAACTTTAATGCAACGAAGCCCTTGCAATAGCCTCCTTCTAAGAACCCATCATGCCTTTCATGAACGAAATGCTGGTATCATCCCTGCAGGCCCTGGCTGACATAACAAAGTGTGGAAAAAAGAATTCCCTGCAACAGTCAGATTAACTTAGGCCAGAAGTCAAACGGAAGAGCTGATCTTTTGGCTGACACAGATCCCGTAGAATCACACAGGCAGATCAGCTCTTGGGCTTCTTTTCTCTTTCAAGCTTTATTTAAGTAAGTGTTTTTTCTGTTCATCCTTTTTAGTGTGGTACTGACACATCAATCAGGTCTAGCATGAAATTGTTCAGCACATTACAGAGAAACTGGTGAAGCATGAGACAAGCTAAATTAGGAGGGCTGCTGAGTTCCAAACATCTGCTTCTTGATGGCTTCACAGAGAAGGCAATGCAAGAAGTAAGTACCCAATTTTACCTTACCAACAGATAAGCTCACAAGCCTCTCTTTTCCATTTTTGCCCTTCTTAAAGGAAGAGAAAGCACCTTTGTAACTGGCCAAAACACTATCAATCAAAATGCCCACATAGAGCATAACAGCTTACATGCAAACACAAATGCATGTATACCCACACAGCATGTGGGCTCCTGGTTCAATACTACACAAAAACCCCCTCCATAGCTGGCAGATCAGCTCTGGCAGCTTGTAGTGTGTACCTAAGGGCCAATGGATATATTGCTCAGAAGCATGATGGAAAAAAACTGAGTGCTCAGTCATGACAAAATATGCTGGCAAACAGGAACCTTTGTGTGTCTCCCCTGTGTATCCAGAGAGGACTCTTTCCATTCAGAATATTCATCTTGGAATTTGTGAAACTGTGACATGGGGACCAGAATTCTGTCACTTCCAACACTTAAAAGTCAGAAATGGAGCTAAATTATAGCTGAAACAATGCAAGCCAAGTAACCTCTGCCTCACCCTGCTGTACCAGTGTTTTCCCCCAGTGCATGCACTTGGTTTACTGAATCAACAATCGACACTTTATCTAAACAGCAAGTCAAGCTTATTTCATACACGTTTGCATTCCAGTCCTGTTTCGTCTTGTTTGCCTTATTATTCCATGTGTGCCTGCAGCATTAGGCAGTGCAAAATGTCACTGGGCCACTGCCATCAGAGTTTACAAAGAACAAAGGAGGTGGCATTTCCAAGGGAAGAACAGAAGTATCCAAGAACAAACCAGCTGAGTATCACTCTGGTAACAAAACATTTTGGACATCATAGAGCACTGTATCACCCTGATGAACTATAACAAAGCCCCTTTGTGAAGTTCAGTGAGTGTCAAAATGGGCCTGCATATCATAAACAGTAGCACCCAAGAGTTGTTAACAGTTGTTAACACCTACTTAGTAAGCACAAAGTTTCACCTTTCTTTTCTTCAGAAGCAGGAGATACCTAACTCACTGGTGTATTTTCAAGACATACCTGTGGGTAGAAAGTGGCTTTAGTGCTGGATGAGCTACTTGAAGATGCTCCAGTAACATGGTTTCTGTCATACAATGGGGCACCACTGCTTCCTCCCATGAGACTCATGGAGCTAATCATGGACTTTCCACAAGAGATGCCTGCATTGAAAGAAACAGAGGAAAACAAGGTTAGATAAACCACAATGTTATCTATCAATGCCAAACAGAAACCAAATCCCTAGCTTCGCAAACCCATGCAACGATAATGGTTGTCACACTTTGGGAAGAGTGCTTTATGTAAAAACTTCGGGATTACAAGGAACAACACTTTTTGTAAAGAAAACATCTCACCCTCAGACCACCTATTGTCTTACTGCAGCACTGAACTCCTCACAACCTACTATCAACTACTGAGAAAGGAATCTTCAGAACAGCTGATCCAAACTGTTCACCCAAATTAACTAAGAAATTTTCCAATTAAACAAACTTAGGCATTTGCAAAAAAAGCAATACACAATGCCCAAGAAAAACAAGCTAGAGACCTCCAAAGTTTCAATTTCCATCCCAAAAAATTAAATTGCAAGCACACGAATAACTGCAAAACCCAATTATTTTTATTGAAAATAATCACAGCTAAAATTAAAAATCTGTGGAGACAAAAGGAAGGAAACCTGAGTTAGAAGAAAATGGAAGACATCATTCTCCAATCTGTTTTACTACAATATACTCTTAATTCAGACAATTCATTTTCAGCTTCTTCCTGTGACACTATTCAGTGCCAATGTAAGAGTTAAGTCTGGGAAGTTTTCAGAACTTTTTTTTCAAATGCAGGAAATATTTATTACAAGCAGAGTAAGTATTTGTAATCATCATTCATGATTATATATCCTTCTTGGAAATGCCATGCTATTAGAAACCTATGTCTTTTCTTTAGAATTAACATAAATAGTAATATTTTCAGCTGTTGTAACTTGTCACAACAATATGGATTAGAAAAAACTAACTGTGGATGAGAATCAGAATGACAGCTTGGTTTAGCACCTACAGAAGTATAGATGAAAACCACTGATACTTGCTTTAATTAAAAAAGCTTTAGTGTGAAGTCCAATTTAAAACACCCTTGCGAAGATTTCACCTGCAGTTATTTCATCCTCTAATTTTATTTCCTACCACAAAAACCTCTTGTTAACCATAGTAATATAACTTCAGCAGGAATAGCTGACCATAGCCATTAAAGTGCAAAAAAAGCTAATAGATTTTACGTATCTGATTCAAATGACAGATTTATTCCAAAACCACTGAGCAGATCTTCAACATCTAATTTCTGCTCTTTGAGAACTCCACATCCAGCACCCTTAATAATGTGTAAAACTCGAAATCCAGACAATATAATGGTACTGATTAGATGCAAGGTCCTTAGCACCCTTACCAGTGAAAGTGCCGTGTTGAGAACTTCCTGGAGCAATAAAATTAAGAGGGACATGAGGGGTACCACTGACGTACTCGTGTGGAAAAGGACTATTGGGCCCGGCGTAGCGCTGGCACACCACGCGCTGGCAAACAAAGTACATTCCTCCCATGACAAAGAGGGACAGTATTATCCCAATGACGGGACCGATGGCACTGCTGTGTGGCTGGGACTCATCTGAGGCTGGCTTTGATTTTTCTGGAAAGAGAGGAGAAGAAAATGAAACGTGGTCATTAAACATGGAGCAGTGAATATGCTGCTGTCCTGGAGCTCATGCAGCAAATCAGTCAGCGCACGGTCATTCACACAATGCCTTTAAAAGCATCTGCATCACACTCAGGCATCTGTAACTCCAGATATTCTGATTCAATACACAAGACTTCATGCTTCCTCTTCTCCTCCATAAAGCAGTATGAGCAAAGTACTCTCCTTTTTGTCTAGCAATTTATCTTGTAACGGGTTTACTTATCATCTTGATAGAACAACAGTCTAGAAAGTTTCCTTTTCTTCCCTGCCCTCCGAAGTCTATGGGCCAAAAATACTTATAAATATCAACTCCTTAATCAGAGAGGATTGCTCTCTCAAAAGCTATCTCATTTAGGCTAGCAATAACATGAAAAGTCAAGAAAACTTACCAGTAGGGAAGCTACCATATATACTAAGCAGTGGATGTCTTCCTAGCTAATACAGGTCTTAAAACAGAATACTTTTGCTTCCTAAAATATGACTTGCTTTCAAAGAAACCCCACCTTACAAATTGGAAGGAAAACGCAATCCAAAATATCTCAAATACTTTCTACTCATTGTTTTTCCCCCTACGTAGCCGAATGTTAAATAACACAAAGTGCTGCAGTATTTGAGATGAGCTACACTTCACATCTCCCCCTGATTATGGGTAACACATTCAAAATTGTAGCCAGATAAACTTGACACCTCTCTGTTTTTCACATATGCAATGTTCTTCAGCGAAAGCCATTTTTTCCATGTGATTCACACGCTTCTAATTTTATTCTTTAACATATACAAATAGATATAGTCAAAAAGTGAAAAACTCAAAATAAACTTGTCCAAATTTTACATGCTCAGTTCTAACTATAGAGCCCTTCCCCCTTAATGAAGTTGTAAGAAGTGAAAGGGTTCATAAAAGATTCAGGCCTTCACTTCATAAAATTTTTCTCCAGTGGTTCTGGTTTCCACTTCAGTGGAAGGGAATGAAAAACAACTGAAATTTGAGAAGGAAGATAAAGGAAATACAAAGATGTAGCAACAAACTCTCTCAGCATCAAGAACTCATTTCTGTCTTAAAGTCTTTATGTTTTTCTCATACTTATTAGTGCATGACAACTTTTATGTCAGCTAAGGTCTTAACTTTCAAATAGTCAGATTAGTTCCGCTATGATACCAGAAAAAAAGCAAAGCCAAAATTAAAACATGTTCCCAAATCAGCTATTTTAAAACACACAATTCTCATTTTGGTTAAACCTAGCTTCTTTTAAATGCAAGATCCTTATCTAGAAGGTAGCAATCATTTTTATTCCCTACTTGAGTTCTTTCCCTCAGTCAAGTGGGAAACCACAGAATGCTCTGTTCCACAAAGAGGTCCAGAGGAGACAATCCTATGTCTACATAAAGACACATTTAAATCAGTTAAGGCCTAATTGTAGGACTGGACCCAAAGTGCAAACAGGAAACAGCTGCATTAACTTGGCAGCAGGAAAGCTTGCCAAGTGCACAAAGAAACTGGAAAAAAAAAAAGAGAGGAAGAAGTGGCCTTATATTATCCAGGCAATTGGGGGAACAGCATGAAAGCTAAAGAGATAAATGGAAGATGTGCAAGAAGCATGTTCAGTCTGAAATTTCCAACAGTTTCTGTCTCCATTCTTTCAGCCTTTTTTTTCTATTCACAACTAGGGCTCCTTTCACCATTCTTACTCATGAATATACTTTTCCTTGCAGTATCCACCGTGAAGATGGAAGGAAGAAACAAGGTTACCTTGGACCAAATCTGCTGAACCCTCCTCTCATCCCAGCAGTGGCACAGCTTCTGACAACTGGTGCTTCAAAACGTGACAAGATCTAAGATATTAAAAACTTCACAATCCGCTAAGGTTGGTCCTATAGGCAAAGTGCAGCATTTCTCTACACAAACCCAATGCAAGGTATTTGTTCAGAATGAACTCAGACAGACCAGCACGTCTATTTGCTTATATTCTAAAATACTATTTTCCAACTATTTTGCTAAACCACTTGTGTGATTCTAAATGCTCCCCCTGTCTACCCCATTGCCTGAATACTTCATGCTCTAGTCATCCCAACAGTGCAAAACAACAGAAATTGAAAGAAGAGCAAAAGTAAGTGAATTTTTACTGTCCACTTTGGACTGCAAAGTAACAGACTCTCTAAGGACTAACACAACAGCTGCCATCAGCATGTCTGTAACTTGCATATACCTACTGCCATGGGAATTCAAAGTTACATTTTTCCCAGAAAAATCAACATCTCTCCATATATTCTTTTCACACCTGCACTTTAAGAGACTAGTTTGTGGTCTCTTGTGGACACTTGCTCATTGCATGTTAGTTCCTCCACATAATTAGCCTCCAGTTTGGCCCTGTTACTGCAGTGGATAGGGCCGCGCATTTTTAAAAGCCACTCCAGGCTTAGCAGCAGCTCTGCAAGTTCCAGGGTACTGAGCACAGTAAAATCAGGTTTCCCTAGGGATAGTTCTGAAGGCCCTTCTGAAGTAGTCTTCCCTGAAAGAATATTGCTCTGCAAAGACCAGGGCTCTGCACAGGGCTGTAGAACATGCCTGAACAGAGCACCTGAATCTCAAGAAAAGACATCTCACCACACATAAGCTCGTCAGAACCGTCAATGCAATCCGGAAAGGAGTCACACTGCTGCTTCAGGAGGATGCACTGGCCGCTCGCACATCGGAACTGGTTGGGCAGACAAATTGCTGCACAGAAAGAAAGAAAAGATCAAGCACTGACAGCATGGGAGCATTTGAGCCTCTCAAGAAAACTGAGAGAAGTGGGTTTCATATTATGATCAGGTAGGCACCAGAACCCCTGCTTTGCTGCTGTGGGGAAATTGCAAGCCTGTGTATCTCTGGTTCTTCCTCCTTGTTGTTATACACCCTACTCAGTGGAGCTAAAATAAAATTCTGGTCACAGTAACTCCCAATCCTTTGTCAAATCAGTCCTGCTGGGGCAAAACTGCAATCACATCAGCAAGAATCTCTTACAATAACTAACAAAGCGTAGCTGATCACCTGACATGTTAACAAAATGTAGTAACGTGGTATGTTATAAAACCTCATGTACTCCATACCTATATCATGTATACATAATAGATATATTATGTATAATATATCCTTGCTAACTAACTGCTAAATTTCTTATCTATATTCAGGAACTTCTCTCTCAACAAAAAGGACTTGTATCTATACATTTCAAGAACAGTTAGAATCCCAAATGGATGCTTGTGTTAGAACCATGAGTTCAGGAAAACTGATCTTACTATCACAATCTGCTTCATCAGATTTATCTTGACAGTCGATTTCTCCATTACACCGCAAGTGTGCATCAATGCACTGTCCCTTCTCACACTGGAACTGGGATGCAGAGCATATGGGGCAACTATCTTCATCGCTCTGGTCATCACACTCAGGAAACCCATCACACCGCCATGCCATTGGGATACAGTCAATCTCTCCAGTTGCACAGGTAAACTGGTCTGGGGAACAAGTTGGAGGTTCTGGAGAAAGAGAAAACAGATCAGAGTTGTATACTCAATTTTATCCCTTTCAACAGAGTAAAAGTATGAGACCTTTTTTCAAGAAAAGCACACTTATTCCTTCCCTGGAGTTCTTCTGTGACTACGCTAAGATTCCAGCAAAGAGGAAGACGTGATTTTGCATAGGGAATGAAATTTTACCAACTTCATAACAAAAATTGGATGCATGCTGATTGAAGAAGTTTGCTTTAGCAGTCAAGCACTGAACTAAGGACAGGAGCTACAAATATTTACTCTACAAATACTTGCTTTGTCTCTAACAGCCACCTTTTGGAAGACACTGTCATATACATAAATTCAAAAGAATACTCAATTTCTGATTGCAAACCACATTTTAAACAATTCTAAACCCTGCAATTATATTAGCCTGGACCAATTCTTCATTAAAAACCTGACACATCGGATTAACTGGCAATGAATACATCTAAAACATATAACGTAACTTCTACAGTATCTGTTTCTTTATTTTCCCAGTGTTTTTTCCACAAACAAATTTCTGAGTCAGATATGAATTGAAAAATATGAATAGAGAAAAAAATATCTGTCTAGGACTGTTAAACATTAAGCTAAGTCCTCTTGCTGGAAAGTCTCTGGGCTGCAGGCCAGGGAAGGTTCAGAGAGCAGTCTAAGGAGCACTGCAGACCTGCCCTAATCTTATATTCTCTCACTACAGAGACAGAACACTTTAACTTGTGCACAGCCATTTTTATGTTTGTTGGACCTAAAAAAGCTGGGACTTCCTTCAAGTTTGACTTTTCATGGACGCCAAGATTCTGGTATCGCTCCTTTTCATATCCATACTGTTGTTCAAGTTGCAGTGACACACTGATAGCATTAGGCAGCAGCTACAACCCCACATAGAGATGCAACAATTATGCTGTTATAAGGCATCCATAGTTGCTTTCTTCAGAATGTCAGAACACAAACACAATCCAGATCAAGAATATATTGCAAAAAACGCTCCAAATTCTTACCTACAGCAAGTTAGCACACAATTTTCCACCCTAGTTATCAACGACAGAAACAGACAATGTGCAAGTCCATTCAGCTGCTATCAGTAGCAATTAGTTAGGGTCAAAATGAGGGGGCCATCTCAAAACACCCCTGCAGCAATCACATACATGATTTGAAAAGTTGCTGGGTCAAAACCCTGTGACATAATTAAGTCATTTAGCAGAGGCAGTCACTCATCCCCACAGCTGCTGTTGCCCAGTAATGCCCTGAGTAGATGCTTTACCACCTGGATTAACAGAGTACCACATCACACCCGGCCTACAACAACAGTACGATCAAGCTACAGGTGTGCTCTGGCACTGGATGGTAACACTCCTCTGGAAACCCAGTGGGCTTTTGTTAAGATTCAGGCTCAGGAATGGACTTCACAAAGAACCCAGCATAAGGGAAGTTTCTTAGCTGTAACCAAAGGTGAGACTTTTGTATGAGTGTTTTTTCTCCTGAGGGTGGTGTTAAAAATTCTAGAATTATGTAATTACACGCAAACAGCTTTCAAAGTGCTGTTGTTCTTTCTTCATTAGGGAGAAAAGTTCAAGAATGAGACAAAAGTATAATAAAGAGCTTGAAAAAATGTGAATAAATATCAAAACATGCCTGGGTTTTGTAAAAATTATGATTTTAAGTTCCTCATTTATGATTATTTGGAGGAGCAATATGAGAATTACAAATGTAGCCAGTGACCTGACAGCTGTAGGTAACATAAAGATGCCAGATGCATGCATTAAGATAATTCTTGAATTAAATTTTGATACAAGTGTGCTCTTTGGATAATTCAGCAGACAGATCACTACTTCTGCATTTAAAGGCACATTTAATGTTGCACTATGGTTGCACTTGGCAAGCACAAGCTTGCATTAAAAAACTTGACTAAAGCATTTGTAAGGATGTCCAGAACATGGACAAATGCTCTCCAGCCAACTAAGCTATTTTGAAACACTGGGTAGTGGCTGTTACTAGGGCAGACAAGATAGGTTAAAGTTGTTGCAGGCTTAGTGAAAGATTAGAATAAAAAAAATAAGACACTGAAATGGATGCCCCTGAATTTTTAGATTTATAGCTGAAGATCCAAAGGAGTGGAATGTGAGCCTCTCTCACTGTCCACGTTGTGCAACAACACTACAGCAAGAAGTATAATTAGATTGATCCACCCTGCCCTCCCCATGTAACCACCACTACTCTAAAGCCACATAACGTGTTGTGGCCATGGGAAAGAAAACAGTTTATCATGGAAATGACTGTCCCATGGGAGTTCAGAGTTCAGCCAGAAAATGAAATCCACAGCAAAATAAATACATGAAAAGAAGTCAAGAGGACCAACAGAGCCAAATGACTAAAGATACAATGCATCCCAAAAAGAAACAATGTTTTGTTTTGTTTTGAATCCCCTCAAGCGCAATGTTAACAGTTTTTAAAAATCCTGGAATGGTAAAAGGGAAGGCTAAAGGAAAAGTCTACCATGCAGAAAGAGGAGAGAGCTACCTCAATTAAAAGAATTGCAATGGAACCTACATGTAATAAGTAGCCAGTACAGTGTTTCACATTATGAAGCCAAATTGATTTCAAATGGAGTCTCATACTGTGGGAATCATATGCACAATTTCTGCTGCTAGGTGATCACAGGTTGATGCAATATCATCTTATAAACACTTGTTTAAAGCACAAACCTGTCACATCATATAATTATAAAAATCTCAGTAGAAGATGCAAGAATTTTAAGGTCAAAGAAGAATGTTCTGCTCAGAATGAGAAGTGACATGTGCCCAAAACCTCAAGCAGAACACAGGTGCTAGAACTACCAAAGATTAATTTAATACATGATGCAGCACATCATGCACAGAAAAACTGTGTGTAAATCCACATTTTGGACTGGAAGGCAACCTCAGTCGCCACGTTTTTGTTACAAATTGATTAGCAGTACTGTTAAACATAACTCACCTCCACATGTTAAGAGATTCTGTAGAAGCACAAGGTGCTCCGGGCATGAACATCTTGGAGTTCCATCCCCTTTGGCAATGCAGATGTGTGAACACCCACCGTTGTCACGGGAGCACGGATGCACAGCTGGTGAAACAGATAAAAAAATATTATGTAGCATAAAAGAAATTATAACTATTCCTCACTAGGACAAAACCAAAAACTACTCACGAAACACTTCTATCTGAGTAACCAAGAATTTGCTACAAATTATTAGGAAGATAAATGCAGGATTTTTTAGTTCAATTCTTGAAAGCTGATTTATTACTTCGTAAGGACTAAATTTCTCCCAGTCACAGTAACAGTGCAACCTGATAGAATTGAAGATGTCCCTGCCCATTGCAGGGGGTTGGAACTGGATGACCTTTAAAAGGTCTCTTCCAACCCAAACCATTCTATGATTCTACCATACGGAGACCTTTAAAGGACTTCCAAAAAGAATCTGGGAGCTGAGGTGAAGGGAAATGAACAGGCAGATTTGAGAAGGCTACATTTACATCATACCTAGACATCCCACCTGCATTTCTAGGGTAAGTATCAAGAAATAATATATGTCACTGCAGAATGCCAAGCTGCAAAACCCTCAGGATTTCTCCCTTAAAGAGCTCTTAATATCTAGTGCCTCAACTTCCATGTTCCTCACAAAACTGCAATATAGGCACATATATTTTTGGTTTTTTTCTAAAGGTAGGAAGCTACATGTTTGGGTTCCCAATCAGTTACCCAGAAGCATCGAGAGGTCCTAACACAATGATTTTTAATGAACATTAGGTGGATAAGAAATGGGCACAGAGAAGGGAGGTCACTGTCTGATGATCCCAGCCCAACAGAGTCAGAAGAGACCCAGTCTCTTGCCTTCTTATTCAGGCTGACAGCTGAGCATCTGCTGCAGCAATCTGTGGGGTACAGCCTGTGTTATTTGTGATGCTGCTGAACAGTGCATACTACTGCTAAGGACCAAGAATTTCCATGGGGAAGAAATTGTATAGATATCATAATTTCTCTGCCAAAGTTGTTTTCCATCTGTCCAGGCTTCTCAGCAACCTGCTTTCTACCTTTAACAAATTTATTAGTTTAATACAGTGTTTGAAGCATGAGTTGCTCACAGAAGTGCATGCACATATACCTGCATGTGCATAGGTACATTTCCTCCCCTGTTGTAACAGAAGTCACCTATGTAGAAAAGTTTTCAGCTGCAAAAGAGGATTCCTTTCAGTGTGACTTAAAGGAACAGTACTCTTGTCATAAAAAAAACCCAAAACAAAAACAAAAATCCCCATTTTAAATAAACACATGAGGTAAAAGCAAACCTTTTTTTTAACACTGTTGAGAATTAAAGAAAAAAATCTTTTTGCTTCATTCAATATTACCTTTGAAATATGCCAAAATATATGAGAAATAGCACAGAAGAAGAAAAGCTGGGTATTGTGAAAGAAAAAAAGAACCTCTGGGTCATGATTAGCACATAGAATCTGCTACAGTTTAAATGCTTATGCCACCTTATTTTTAATAGCTTACCCACATATGCAAGCTCAAAAATACTTTCAGCCATCACAGACACTAATATATGTGACACAGAGTTTGTTTGTGTGTTTGTTGTGAAGGGGAGTAATTTTTTTTGAAAATTAAAGCACTATACACCAATGTACCCTCCCTATATAAGACAACTCATCACAGGCAACAGAGACGTCTGTTGCCCACAATTTGTTTGTGATTTTGTACTCTCTTTTATAATCCTGTTGAACAGGAGGAGCTGTAGGTTGTCACTTTGAGGAGTGACTACTGTAAGAGGTTTCTGCACTCTCCACCAAACCACAGTAATTTGGACCACTAGTCCAGAAAAAGAACATCCTGCATGAATGATTCCTTTCAGATGTGAGCACCTAAAATGCTCCACCTCTACTGCGAGAGAAATTCCACATCCACAGTACAACTCATTGTAGGAGCTCCATCCCCATTTTGCCTCCCTCACTGCAGGCTTTTACATCATCCACTGTGCCGAGTCAAACCAGTCATACTTTACACAGGAGCCTGAAACCCCTGGACAAAAGGCAAGTACAGTCCTTTTGGTTCTTATTAAAGGTTTTCTCAAGACCTATTACTTGACTGTACTTAGATAACTAACAACCAGAAGTATTAGTATCTTTTAGACTGAATTCAGTGTCATGTGAGCTTGTACAAAGCAGGTAACTCAGTGCCATAATGTCACATGTTCTAGCTGTGCAGCAATAGTCCCCTCGACAAGAACGAGGAATTTGTTTCTCCTGCTCTCCTGCGATCCCGACTGGCCATGATGCCTTAAGAGGCCTCCTAGAAACAGAGACTAGAAAGGAGTAGGGGAATAAAGGTAGGTATTTATTTGAAGGGCCTTCAAAGGTACACCCTGGGGAGCCAGAGGCTACTGCCAAGATGGACCCCAAGATGGACCACAGGTCACGAGCTCTTCACACTTTTATAAGTTTGGTTCATTTGCATATCAGGGTGAATTCTCCAATTAAAGCTTCAGTTAATGATGTCATTTTCCCAAGCTTGCCTCTCCCTTTAGAGGCTTTTGGTTTATACTTTTTGGGCCTAGGACGGTCTGAGTGTCCTTGGAGAGCAGGCCTGGAGAGGCTTTGTTATGTCTACCTAGCATGAGAGAGCCGAAGTGAACAGGCTACAAGAAACTTCAGAATTACACACTAGGCAGTACAGGATTTGAAAAATATGAAAGTTAAAACCTAAGGCATCAGCCAAGCTGAAAGCATTCCATGGCTTACTTGAAGCCCATGGGCAACATTATTACAATATTCACCTGGATGAGGACTTTGAGATACAATGACCAAGAGTAAGACACAACAGATATTGAAATAACTCACAGAACTCTTCCATATCAAGCTCTTCCACAGCATGAATGCCTGTTAGGTGAGCAATCCGGCCTTGAATTCTAGTCCTTTTGTACCCATTCACTTTCTCCACTCTCTCAATCATTTGCTGCTGACGATCAATCCAATACAGGTGATTCCCCAGCACAGTGAGTCCCATGGGCTGAAGAATGTTGGAGTCCTCCAGGGTCACGCGGTTGGCACCTGAGACCAAAAAAAAATACGAAGACTAGTTTTACACCAGTTGACTTCTAAGTTATTCCTTAAAACTACATCACAAAGCAACATCCCAGCTAAAACCAAACCAAATGAAACCTTGGAGACAGTGAGCTACAAGGTCACTGGCTTCATCTCTGTATGCAGACCAAAGCTCTGCTCAGGTAAAGATCAGTCTCATCTCAGGTAAATGCTACCAGGTGCCATGTCCTGAGGGCAAGCAGATGCAATATGAAACCCAGCTCATCCCTGCACAGCCTGGCTGGTCAGCCAGCCATGCTCAGCCTCACACCGACATCTCTGCTATGTGCAACTGTGAGCGCTCCCAAAAGCTGACACAGACGCAGCTCTTGGGCCAAAAGTTTCACAGTGCACTCATGCATGGAGCAGTACATTTTTTCTGGAATCTGTAAGTAAGAGTGAAATACAACCAATTTAGTTTCACTGCTGTTACTCAAATAAAACACGTTTACCACGCAAAGCAAGAGGCAAGTACCAAACCTTGTCACGGCCTCTGTGACAACCACAGATACATAATCAGAAAAGAAAAGCTCTTAAAAAAACCCTCAACTTTTTTATTTAGTAACACATCAGAACACCCAAACTCTAAGTGTCTCAATATGCTCCTAAATAGGAACACTATCAAATGCTCAGGCTCCCTGCTGTATAAAAATGTGTAAAAATCTGCTTTAAGCCAATGAGTAAAAATGAGGTCAAGTAAAAATGCATTTATTATCAGTTTTCACTTTAATTACTTGCAGTCTTCTACTGCGTACTGCCCTACACTTAGAGGCATTTAATTATTGCTTTTATTATTCTTTTCTACGATGAAAAAGACATTCCAAATTATTCTATTAATTCACCGAAACCCTTCTGACCCTCTGTATGCCTATGTAACTGGATATATTTGATTTAAAAAATGAAAATTTAAAACAAAATCATAACTTGGTGCTGCTTCTGCCCTCATAATTAATTTTGGAACTAAGACCTTATGTCTGCTTGTATTTAAAAAATGTAAGTTTTTAGTATCTACAGAAAACGAGATTAAAGAATCTACATAACAAAAATGCTATGAGAACTGGATTCAACTAATTTGCTGCATAAATTATCCAGAGCTCAGCCAAGCATGAGGATGTAACATTAACAAGTTCTATTAGTTTTGCACATGGACCTGTTAGAACAGCTCCAGAGGAGGGTCACAAAGATGACCAGAAGGCTGGAGCACCTCTCCTCTAAGAACAGGCTGAGAGAGCTGGGGTTATTCAGCCTGGAGAAGAGAAGGCTCTGGGGAGGCCTTAAGGGGGCCTTTCACAATACTTAAAGGGAGCTCATACAAAAGAGGGAGAGTGACTT
Organism: Lycocorax pyrrhopterus obiensis; assembly: GCA_014706295.1. Lineage (NCBI taxonomy): Eukaryota > Metazoa > Chordata > Aves > Passeriformes > Paradisaeidae > Lycocorax > Lycocorax pyrrhopterus. The sequence continues at coordinate 16,789,996 of JACSVZ010000007.1, read as the reverse complement.
TTTACATGGGCAGATAGTCATAGGACAAGGGGGAATGGTTTTAAACCAAAGGAGTTTAAAACCAACTTTTGGTCTAACTCAAACTGAAAAATTCCAGAACCGTGTAAAGAATACTGTTAGATGGGTTTATAGCTCTTCCATCCCTCTCTGAAAGTGAAGCACTGGACAGCTGAGGTTATTCCCTGATTTAGCAGGATGCTGTTAATCAGGGTGCAGCGCAAACTTCAGGAACCTCCATAACCATGTCATCTCTGTAAGTCTACAACAGAATAAGGGTGTCTAGACCAGTTTAATTGGCATGAAGGATGCAATACATAATTTTGGTCCCATTTATTCAGCAGCCTTAGTTTATGCTAAAAAGCTTTTCCTAACGTATGCCCATTTTAAAGTATTTTGCTTAGAAAATACTATTTAGAGGAAGTAATTTAAATCAACATCACTTTGGTTCTCAAATTTCTTCTGAAGTTGTGATGCAAGACTGAAAAGCATTTTAAAATAAAAATATGCTGCTAACTCATTAAAAAATCAACATCTCAATGAATCAAATTACAGTGAGCTCAGCTGGATCAAATACAACCATAGTTTTCTGGCTACGGATACATCTCTCTCTAGTTCATAAACATTGTTTTCTTTTAATCCTGTAGGCTCCTCTTGCTTTTATATTTACTATAAGCTTTGATTCTTTGGCTGTGACCGGATATGATTTCTATATAATTTTATCTGCTGCCTCTTCCATCTCTCTTGGGTATCACTCCAGCACACCTGCATAACAGGAAGCCTTGCCATCTTGTCATTTTACTTTTAAATGTCCTCCTACAGCATTTCTTTTATCACTAGAGAAGCCCCCTCAGTATCTCTGATGCATTTTGTGTTATGTGTCCCACTCTGTCACCTTTTCTTCTCAAATGTGGTTTGTTTAATAGGTCAGAGAATTGTCTTCCTCTTACATTCTTTTCTCCTACAAATTTTTGTAGATTCTCTGATGCCTATCCTGGATTGAACATTTTGTGGCTGCTCAGGCAGTTTGACAATACTCCCCTATTCAGCCTGGTAACTGATGAAAGACATGGGCTGCTCTACCTTTCCATCTGCAGCTTTGTTGTTTTTATCCACTCTTTGGAAGAGTCTCACCTTGAGTCAGTTTTAGGTGCTCAAAAGCAACTACCCTTGTAAAAAGGTGAACAACTTTCTCTTGTTTTAGTTCATTGCTTCACTGCAACACAAGGGAAGGATGTGACTACATGGCAAGAAGAGTCACCAAAATTGGGGGTTCAGCCCTTTGTGGCACGTACCAATCACTGTAACAGCCCACCTTCTATTCCCTCACACTTATTCCCTTCTCTCTGCACTTTATGGGTTTCATTTCTTGATACACGGATGATGATGAAAGAACAAGACATGAGTCAGAAAGTAGGGCCATTGCGTTCCCTGTTCTATCCTGCCCAACAGAGCCAATTTCTCCACTTCTTCAGCCCTGTCAAGTGCTTTTAAAAGTCAGTGATGAACCATGCTCTCTAAGATCCATGAGGTGCTGCTATTACTTTGGATATGGAGCAATGTTTTATATTACTAGTGTGGAAAAACTGTGATAGGTTGGCATCTCTCCCCTGTCTTGCAACAATGCTATTTCAGATGAGCTGTCTTATCCCCCAGATCAGAAAAAAAAAATTGCCCTTTCTTCTGTTTGTTTTTTTCAAGCTACCTTGATTTTCTAACCTGTAAGCTCCAGAGAAAGAAAAATTGAAAAGTATGCAAACTTTCCAAACCACTAAGAAAAAAAAGGGGCTCAGGGGAGGTGATTTAGGGGTTCCATGACTAACAAGGCTTTCAGAACATTTCAAAAGTCAAATGGCTGTCTTGGAGGGTGTCAGTCATTACAGTCATGTTTATTCTAATCACATCAAAGATGGGAACCCACCAGCAAGTGCTGTCTGTGACTGCCTACACAGAACTGGCAACGGTGGAGATGAAAGCCAGCAGGGTCAGCATCAAAGAGGGAATGATGTCCTGTACATGCTAACACCATGCTGCAAACGTTTCACTTCATACCACATACCTGACAGGTCACAGCTTTCGATGCGCTTCAGATCTGCATCCACCCAGAAAAGCTTTCCAAGTTTGTTGTCAACCACCAGTGCTACGGGTCGGATCAAGCCAGTTGTAAAAAGCACTTCTCTCTCCGTGCCATCCAGGGCTGCACGCTCAATCTTGGGAGCTCTCTCCTGCATGTTGGTGAAGTACATGTACCTGAAAACAGAGACAGCACCGCTGAACTGGGAGCTCCAGGGAGAGGCAATTCCCCTTTGCACGCATGGTCTTGTACCCACACTGTAGGTGGGAATGGTTTCACAGGCATGGCTGGGGTGACTGCTCCCAGGTGCAAAGATCCAGAAGCAAACATCTGCTAACTGACACACTCAGCCTGAAATTAACAGGATTTATCTCCAGGCCATAAAATGCCTCAGCACTGCTGCACCAGCAGCGCTACTCCTGCAGTGCTGCAGAGCTGGGGGTTGTAAGAGACTAGCATAGACCTTCTGCAACTCTCCCAGGGTAAAGCTGTACCCACTTGCAAATCAAAGTCCAGAAGTTCTTTCTGGCAAAAAAACATTAAGCGCCACCTCCTCTCCTTCTAGGTTACCTTTCCTTCTCAGCAAGTAAAATTTCCTACCAAACTTGAGAAAAGATTACAGAAGAACAACTGAAGATGGCATACTCCTGACATTTTAGTTCCATGAATTCTTTGTATCTGTCTAAGCCAGTTCAGCTGCAAACAAAAGCAGTCTCTGCCCTCCTCATGCATAGAGAAAACAGGGTTTGTGCACCCCCCCACGATGAGCTGAGAACTCTTTAAAGGAAAAGTCTGCAATTTTTTCAGTGGTGAGTAAGACGGGCAAACTCTCCAACAGCATGGGCTGCATTGCTGCACAGCCTTTCCTCATGGCACAAGGAGGGGAGGCAGCAGTCAGAACATGCAGCCAAGGGAGAGGTGGAGGAAGGGATTTCTGTAACCACGGCAGAAGTTGTTGAAGATCACTCATTCAGCTCTCCCAGACAGTCACAGTGTTTAACATGGCGTCTTCCTCATTTTTCCTCCTTTAATTTATTAATGGATTTAGCGTTAAATCACTTGAAAACCTGACTAGAAAAGTTGAGAGTTTTAGAGATCAACAAACCCAAACTCCCATTTTAATGGAGAAGGCAGATAAGCTTTTATAAATACAAACTATATCCAAGTGACTTAGTCCCAATAAGATTAGAATCTTTCCTCTAATCCCCCTCTCCCCACAACAGCTTTTGAACTGTGCAGAGTACACTGGTATAAAACACCAGTCCTATAAACGCTCCAGACAGTCTCTCGGTACTACTGTATCCACACAGTTGTGAAATATTGTCATTCAACATCTGTCAAGCACATGGTAAGCCATTTAAGTAGTAAACTGGGATTTAAGCATCTAACTTATTAAAGAGAACAGTAAGGGACCATCTTTGACATCTAAGAAGGAAGCTACTAACTACCAGAAGCAGAGACAGTGTCTGTTGAATCTAACCAAAACTGGCTTGCAGCAAAACAATGTATTTTCTTCCCATGGGAAATCACTCTAGTGCATCCTACCTGCTTCAATTCATTTCAGAGGTTTTTAAGATACACATCACAGCAGAACTAACTTAAGAATGTACAGAACATAAGGGGCTTAAGTGTTTAAGCTTTATTCTACTATTAGCAGGAATAGTTGTATCAAATTAGAGGCTCCTTTTTTTACCCCTGGAAACATTTGATTTATGATGACTAAACGTTTATGAGCCAGATTCCCAGTTGATACAGACTCTCTTGTTTTTCTATTAGGTGGAAGGGCTGTGCATCCACACAGAGAGCAGGACAAGGTGGTTTTACTTTGCTGTCACCACCTGGGTTAGCTCCCCCCACATGGCTGTGTGAACAGAGGCAAAGGAGGGAACAGGAAGAGAAAGCTGGATACCTTCAGAAGCCAGAACGGGACAAGCAGTCACCTACACCCCGAACAATATTCAAAACTTCTCTTTTTAAAAACAGACAGATGCAGCTCAAGATTCTCACACACAGAGCTGACACACATCCCAAGAGTGCTCTGTACAAGGCACAGGAAGGAAGCTCACCCTCGCTCTGCGTTCACTACGATGGCTCTGGGCCTGTCGTGATCCCCTCGCAGCACCATGCCGATGGATTCTCCGTTCAGCCGGTGCACATTGACGGAATTCGTGGCCTCACAGGTCCAGTACAAGGTATGGCTGTATATATCAATGCTGAGGTCATGTGGCTGCTTCTCTGGGTTCTGACTTTGGTTTGGAGTACTCATTACAGTGAAAGGCTGCAAGACAACACATGGGCAACGATTTCCAGTCATTATTCTGATGACTGACTGAAGAACACTGCACAGAAAGCATGGTTTACCTGCCTGATGGTTTAGAAACACCTAAATCCACGATCCTAAAAACGCTCAATAATTCTCATATATAAATAGAATATCCATGAGTAAGTGCTGACAACAGCAGTTGACAGTGACAATCCCTTGGTGCAGCAGATAGAAGAGGATAGAAGAGGTCAAGCATAAAGTAAAAGCACACAAAAAGACTGACACAAAACTATATACAAGATGTACGCTTGCCTGGGTGCCATCATCTTTGGCTCTTTTTATAATATTCTGGCGTCCATCCACCCAGTAGATCAATTTATCCAAGGGATCATAATCAATAGCCTTGACGTTCCTCAGACCATGCATGGGTAGGATGATATCTGGGCTTTGCTGATCATCAGGTATCATCCTGCTGATGGCAGATTTCTGGCTAAATAGCAGGAAACTGGCAGGGGCTGAAACAAGCCAAAACAGAATGCATGAGAACGTACAATTCCCAAAAATATATCCCCACAGAAGAAAAAGAATATTTAGAACAAAATCCCAGAGAGACACTAATATTCACAATGAAAATTAAGTAATTCATAACTGGAGATTTTTGCTATTAAGTTGAAATGTTTCTTTCCATAGTTATAGAAGGAGATCAGGTTGAGTCTGCAGGACCTGCCTTTCAAAAACTCACCCTTTCATCCAGTTAAAATTTCCCTATATGCTACTATGCAGGATGCTCGAAGCTTTGGGGTTTTGTGTTTTTTTAAATCAACAGCCCATTTTCTATTCATGTGTTATTTTTACTAGAAACTTAAGTTCCTGTTGGACAACCAGTCAACTGGCAGGCTCATAATATCACATGCAGGGAGAAAACAAACTTGTATGTATTTCAAAAGTGCATCTGCAAGTTGTACAGAATACTTAGGAGTTAGACTAACTACTTAGGAGTTAGACTACTTGACTGAGTGTTATTTTAGCTGACTTTATTAAACATATAAGAGAAAAAGACATTTTTTGTTGGTAATTTCTTTTCCACCCACCTACACACTTAGGTAAGGAGTGGGAAACCTTCACTCACTCAGCTGAATCACTTAGAAAGCACTTCTGGTTAAACAAGAAAGACCAGACTTGACAGCACTGTCATTTCTAAGACTTGAAATACAAATCTGCATGCCTAGTACACGTCACAGAAATGGATATGAAATTCCATACTCCGTCCTCATATTCAAAGATCACTTTTAAAGCCAAACTTTTAAACTTTGAAACGCACTTGGGATCCCTTCCCTTTAAGCACCTGGGAGCCACAAGCACTGAAGAATATAGTAGCAAATAAAAAGGCTTACAACTACAGTTCCTGCTGTTGGGATCCAAGGTGTAATGAGCAGCACAGCCACACCTAAATCCATTTGGGATGGCAAGGCACAAGTGACCACAATGGCCATTATTTTGCACACAATCATTCAAGCCGTCCTGACGAGAGGAATGGAAGACCAATATATCCATCACAAAATCCAGATGGCCCTGAATAAGCGTCCTGTTCTTCCCACTGGTCTTGTCTGCTCTTTCTATGCTGTGAAGATTCCAGTCTGTCCAGTAGATGTAGTCACTGTATTGGGTTAATCCGAATGGATGAGGTAGATCATCTGCTATGATTTCTCGTTCTTGTCCTACAAAAGCAAGGATAACCAACTAAAGGACAATTCCCATGGCATAAAATGAAGAGTGTGACTGGCATTCAGAAAAATCTTTTTCTGTTTTTTAAAATAAAACCTCATTTTCCAAATCAGCATAACGGGATCCTTTATTAAGTAGTATCTGCTCAAGAGATAACGTAAACGGTGGCATTCAAAACCCTTACCCTGATACCCTCTTGCCTACAGAGCAATTTGAAATGATGCCAGTGTACTGTAATTTAAATAAATACTACTTCATATGTCTCATGCTTATCAACCCAAATAGACATTGAAAAACATATCCAAAAATGCTACCAGCTCCAGTAATCACTTAGGCCAACAAAAAAGCCAATTAATATGCATGAAAGCAACAACAAGCTTGAGATTCACAGAGAAACTGCTATGAGAAATTATGGTGCTTCACTCAAGAAACAAATCTTGTGCAGTGCAATTTAACATACAGCTATCCCAAGAGTTTAGGAAACCATTTGTTTGGCAGAAATCTCAGTACTCCCACACTCAGTGGCTCAGTTAGCAACATTCACAACAGATTTAACACCTTCTAGAGCATGGCCTCTGACAGAGATGCATTACTGAAGTAGATAAAGTCTTACTGCAAACCACCTTCCTGAACATTTTCAAGCTTAAACCTCTATGAATTTCTGCCATCAAATGAAGATGTAGCCTTTTTCAGCACCGTCTCCTCCTGTCTCAAACGTCTAATGCTAGACTCTACGGAACACCTCACTTTTCTTCCTCTGCCTTACTTTCCATTTCACCGAGACTTGAGAAAGAATAAAATAACCATAAACCAGAACATGAGGCCATTTCCTTATAAACCACCAGATCTAAATATGGAGGCAACCTTCCCATGTAACTTTCAGGCATCTAAATTCTCCTAAGTTAGGGGTATGGATATCCTGCATGCTCTCAGGTACTTCTTAGAGCAATTCTGGTCCGCAGTGATGAATTCAGGAGAAAGGCTCTTTTGAAAGAAGCAGATATGCTGTATAATTGAATTTTCATAGTAGATGGAGGAAAATCTCCCAAAAGTGTGATTTTTTTCCCTCGCTGTTTATAATGTCCAAGATTAGGCTGGAACAGCATTCACTCATCCACTTCAGAGTCCTTTATTCATCCCTTAACTGATGAGCCCACTTGCTGCAAGTCTACCTGAGTCTTTATAATCTGCTGACTAAAAAGACATTGTACAACACAGTAAAAGTGAATGGGCACAAGTCTATGGGGCCCGACGAGATGCAGCTCCTGAGGCAACTGGCTGATGAGGTTGGCAAGCCTCTGTCCATGGTATTTGAAAAGCCATGAAGCTGACAGTGACTGGAAAAAAGGGAAACATCACACCTATTTTTAAAAGGGTAGAAAGGAGGACCCAGGGTACTATAGACCAGTGAGCCTCAGGTCTATGCCTGGGAAGATCATGGAACAGATCCTCCTGGAGGCAATGCTAAGGCACATGCAAGACAGAGGGGTGATATGACACAGCCAGCACAGCTTCACTATGGGCAAATCGAGCCTGACCACCCTGGTGGCCTTCTACAATGGAGTGACTTCAGAATCTCAGAATTCTGAAGATAAGCACACACAATGACAGCTTAAAAAAAAATCTCACTCTAAAAATATCTTTTCACCGATTAAAAAACAAGCAAACAAAAAACCTAGTTGTAGTGAAATTATGTATATTGTCAATCAGAGCACACCCCTCATATGTGTAAATGAAATTCCAATGGAAAACATGAACATGTGTAAAGTTGTATCTGAAACATACACTGCAGAAGCAGCTGCACAACCTTTCAGCCTCCAGGAAATGCAAGAAGTATTTTGGTTTAGAACTAATACAACTGAACTGAAGACAAAAATAAGAGATAATACTTCAACAGAATATTAGTGTCCAGGCTGAAATGTCAAGGATGATTTACAGTGAACCTGTAAGTTGTCCTCACTTCGAGGACTCAGAGGCCATCTCTGCTTTGGTACAACACAGACAGTTTCACACCAATAGAGAGAAATGACACCTTATCTCACCACCATTACAAATCATCATACGGTTATTAATTTATGAAGGTTTTTTTAATATTCTTAAACACTTAACTCTCCATTTCCTTTTATAAGAAAATATACACACAGATTTACTACCAGTTATATTATTCAAATTTCATATTATTCAATTACTTTACTATGGCCAGTGCATATTTCTGTACTGACTGGTGTAATATAACACTAGATTACCCAGCATATTTGATGACTCAATCATGCTTGTGTCTAAGTCAGTCCAGTAGAGCCTTTGGTCCACATAATCAATAGTGAGGTCATTGGCACGCCCCACTTTGTCCACTAAAGTGATGCTGTTTGTCCCATCCATGTAGGCTCGAACAATCCTGGGTTTACCTCCCCACTCAGTCCAGTACATGTACCTGCAATGAGAAGTGCAACAAAAACATCAGCCAGGTATGATGGTGTTTAGCTGCATGCTTTGACTTTTCTAAATTTCTTTGCAGCACTTGAAAAAAAACCCAAGAATAACCCATGTGGTTTTGTGCAGCATCACAATACTCCTTTTTTTTTTTTACACAAAGGCAGGATAGTATTTTTGACAATTACTAATTTTTCATTGTAACCCATAGGATTGTGGAAGGTTTATTGTCTTTCCAAAGACTCTGAAGAAACAGAGCCGTGTGAACTGCCAAATAACTTGTCACATACAGGAACACTCACACAAAGCTTTGAAAAACAAGAGTCCCTTACCCTTTGGTGGGATCAAGAGCCAGAGACCTTGGGTTGTCCAAGTCCTTCCACACAAGGACCTGCCTATACTGTCCATCCAGGCGGGCTACTTCGATGCGATTGGTTCCAGTATCTGCCCAGTAGAGGTTCTTTCCCATCCAGTCTACAGCCATTCCCTCAGGATAATCTAGCCCAAACTCAATCACATGTTCAACAGAGCTCCCATTCATGAAAGCTCGGCTTATGGTCTGGAAAACAATTGTGTAAAAATATTACAGTGTTTATGGATACCCCAGTGAAATAAAAAGGAATAATTATCATGAAGTTTGGTGCACAAAAAGAACTTAGTACAAAAAACCCCAGCCATTGTTACATTTTAAAAAATTAATTTCTGTTGTCAAAAGAGACACAGAAATTCTCAGGAGAAAAACACCTGAATTTTCAGAAAGCTAGTGGTTTCTGATGGCCAGATCAAGACATCTGAAAAGGACATGATTTTCAGAAAGCAGTATGTAGTTGCAGATTCTTCCTTGACCCCTCTCCCTCTCTTCTATTTGCACACAATAAGCTGATTTTTAAAATTATTTAATTCACTGTAATGTTTTAAGTCTCAGAAACACATCTCAGTGGCATCTAAATTAAATTGTTTCTCATAAACAGTCACCTGGAGCACGTTTACTGATCCCATTTACATTTTAGTTAGCACACTCATCAAAATAAGTCATAGAGCAAGGACTGCACACATAGAAATAAGTCATTCCTAACAGCACTAGAACAAACCCCAGGTAAATAGTAATTTCCAGGACCAATTACCCATCCTTGCTTATCAACACTGAGCAATCAGTCTACATGCCTGCCAGTATTTCAGCTATTGATTTCTTAATAATTTGATACATGAATGTGTAAGGGTCAGAGACATTTTGCATCTTTAAAGGTAAATGTCAAACCCAGAAATCACGTAGTGTAGTTTTTGAAAATGCATCCTCCTATAACCACAGGCAGGAGGAGATCATGGAAGTGGTGGTCACCAAAGGAAAGGGAGATGACTACGACCTCTAAAGTTATAATATCTGAAGTTATAATATTATATCTATAATCATATAATAAGCAGCTGCATGTGGGGGACAAGGGGAATGAGAACACAGAGGTACTGGAAGATAACTGATGTGTATACAAAAATATAGTATGCTGGAAAATTCAGGAGGCAACAAACAAGTAAAATGTTTTCCAGTCCTGCACAGAGTGAGGCTGAGATCTACTCACTGATGCAGCTGGAGTAATGTGGTTTCCAGTACAAATGGTTAAGATGTCCCTAACTCCTGCTCTCCAAGTGCTTGTCTGAGATTTATTTAGTAACTGTGTCTACACTACACTAATTTATTACACTGGCACTCTTCCTGAAGGAATGGTATCCACACCACAAGCAGCACTGTTAACACTGAAGCACAGCCCTCATTAGTCTTCATAGAGAGGCTATGGAAACTGCACAAGCCCTGCAGGCTCCAAAAGCAAGATTTGCCATATTGTGGCTTGGGCACACTGGCAAGGAAACTCTGATTGCTCTTGGAAAACCTATTAAGAGTCTAAATAGAATAATTTAGTTACAGTGAAGTGAATCTGTCATTTTCTACCATATACTTAGTTCACTTCAAAAGGCCAAGTAACACTGATGAAGAGCACAACCCTCACTTTAGCACACACTCAGATGAGAACCAAATATCACAGGAAATGTCAAACTTCTGGGCAACACACTGAGATAGAACTGGGGGCAGGTGGGCCCTTAACACAGTGTGGAGGAGACTGGACACGTTCCCTGGCTTTTTCTGTGCCAAGCTGGAGCCACAGACTAACAGCAAACAATCCAAAGTTTACTTGTCAAATGTTAATACTGAGTACAATTGTCTTTCAAGTCAAAACTGGAAGAGGATAGAAAGGTCAGGGGATTGCTGAGCTCAATGTTTAAATTACTCTACTCTGTGACATAAAAACAGCTTTTCTACAGCAGATACATATATGGATGCAACACACCCAGCATCCAAGACTTAGGCATTCGGTACGAGCAGACACCACTTTGGATCTTTATTTGAAGCAGGAAGATGCCTGTCACCCTACTGTGCATTCAGCAATGCAACTGTCTTCATCTCCAAGGGTCTCCTTGGATGCAATTCAATGACAACACTGGCAACTGCAGGACGGATCATGTAACAGAGACCTTTGTTAGATCAAAGTAACTGCTCCGTGGCTTTATATTCAAGGAATTCACACATCAGTAATACCTTCAAACTAACATCAGTCCAATAGATTCTGTTATCAGAGACATCAAAATCCAGAGCAGATGCTTCCTTGACTCCAGTAAGAGGAATAGCAACATCATTATTATTGGTTTCAAGGGAAATCCTATGAATTGCTGCTCTGCTTGTGAAAACTAAGAAGGCTTCAGGAATGATGCAAGTCTTCATGTCACTCAACAGCTCAAGGCCAATGGGACAGGCACACCTGGCCTCCTGGGGTGTAAAGAAACACAGATGGCTGCAGCCTCCATTGTTCTCTGCGCATGAATTAGTTCCTTAAAAAAAATAAATAAACAAAACAACAAACCAAAACAGATATTAATGCATTGAATTAGTTCCTTAAAAAAAATATAAAAAAAAAAACCAACAACCAAAACAAAACAGGTATTAGTGCATTGTGAAGGTAATGGGGAAAGGGGAGCATGGGAGGTTGAGCAAAAACACAGTATAACTTTCCAAAATAACTTAACACTATGGGTTGTCAGCAGGGAATTCTAAAAAAAATAAAAAGCACTCCAAGTGGATTCTTTCCATCCACCCAGGATTATGAAGCTGGACCTGTCCCTCCTATTGTACAAATACCATCTACAAACACATCTTTCTTGTCTCTCCAAAGATTAAATTCGTTCACTGAAGGCAGATAATTAACTAGCTATTTTTGACCAAGTATTCCATCTTTGTACCTCTTTGAAACCATCAGCTTTTACAAATGTTCAGTGATACAAAAGGGTGAGAAAAGAGCTGGATCATCACAGTCCTCTCCCACCTGTTTAATTTAAAGCTGAGAAGATTCATTAGCAGAAGCAGTTCCAACAAGATCACCACAATCTCACACTTATTTTTTCACATGATGGGGACGGAAGGTGTAGGGGAAAGTAAGGACCAACAGATAAATGAGTGCCTTTCTCCACCTACTGGAACCAAGGATTTAGGTATTTAAAGAATGTTACCACACACATACCAAAAAAAAAACAACTCAGAGATCAGTCTCAACCAGTGTTCATTTTCCCTTTTTTTAAGGCATATATATTTCAGACTGATGCCATAACCTGCAGCTTGAGGACTTCATTATTTTTCAAGAAGAGAAGGCTGGAAATCCACATACTGTCAGGGTATGATTTGACAACCTACTTAATGTGATTCCATTGCCACTCTTCTCACTAATTTCAACAGCTGACTAATTAATCTATTTATTGCTATACCCAAATTCCGGTGTTCCAGGTAGCTGGAAAACCTGTGGTGCACTGAAGCCCAGAGATCTTGTGACATACTTGCTGCAGAGTGCCAGCAGAGGACCTAAAGCACTGGCTGTACCTTTCAGAGATGCAATGGAAGAACAAGGAGATCCAGCCACTGACCCCATGATACGGGCACGTTTTAGTTGTTAAGATTTAGGTACAATTGAGGTGTTAAGAGTTAATATATAAGTGCCACATGCTTTGAGGCAACGTTGTAATGGTGACTGACTGTGCCTATACCACCCAACAGTGAAAAGCACTCTGCTAACTGAACATCACGGGACTTTGCACTGGAAGAAGAGAGCAGCAGGAAATAGAGCATTTCTGTGACAATAATGATTCCTATAGCATAGAGGAATAAAATTATCTTAAAAATTCAAAGAGCGTAGTGAAAGCTGTGGAAGACTTATGTCACTAAAAACTGGAAGCAACTTCTTTTGCAACACTGCATTTTCCCAACTTTAGAAACAATAGGTGCCATTTTCCTTTCAAACCCATCGGATCACAGTTATTCTCATTACAAGTGATCAACAGCTGCTTAACGAAAGCAAGCCCATCGAGAGACTCCTACAGACCCCTGCTATGTTGCCCGTGCTTACCAAACACTTTGGTAACACTCGTTGCCTTAAGGCCCATTAAATCTGGCAGCTGATCAATAATGATGTCTCTGCTGGCCTTTATCTTGTGAACTCTTTCAATGCTTCGTCTCTGCCAGTCAGTCCAGTAGATGTAATCTCCCAGCAGTGTGAACCCAAATATATGTGGAAGCTTGTCTTCTAGGAGGGTTTTCCTCATTGTTCCGTCAACATTTATGACCTGTGGGATAAAAAAAAAAGGAAAAAATAATCTTCTCTAGCGGGGGTACAATTAAAACAGCAATATCAATCGGATTTTGAACAACTACTGCTATGCAAGAACCTCCTGAAATGCCCAGCATGTCCTTTCGAAAGAACATACCTCTAGGGTTGTTGGAACTGAATTATACTGAAATGGCAAGACTGAAAGTGGCTTACGTCACCCCTTCTCCATTGAAAAACCCAAGCAACTTGAATTCAACTTGCATCAGTTCAAGCCTGCAAAGACCACCACAGAGGGAGTGTTTTTTGGGATGGGAGTGAGATTCAGGGGATTTTTAACCTCCATTTATGTCTTGGTCTCACTATAGAACCCTCTCCACAGAAACAAGGGATTGCTGGAGTGACCTTCAGTCCTCAATCATGGGGAACAGAGGCCATCAAAATTCCTTCAGAGCATAACAAGGCCACGTAAAATACTTGCTTTCTGACATTTTGGGGTTTTTACACCATAACAGAGTTACATTTTTCCCACTCTTGAGATATGCAAGATCTGGAAGATATGGAGTAAGTATTGCCTTATAAAAAATTTTATTACTGAAGCTGCAGAGAAGGAAAAATAGTTTTGGAGATGGTATTAGCCCCACAAACATACATACATATATACATATATGTGTGTTATTGGTTAATGATTTCACAATCAATGGCTACAATGATCTTGTGCTACGACTCCACTTTGCTTGGCAGAAAGAAAGGGATTCATATAGTCTGACCCTGTTCAACAATCATTGGGCAAGACAGGAAATTAAAATGTCCACGTGCCACATGCCTAAAGTCACCTCCATCTACTAAACAAACTGCAATAATCTTCTCAATCACCCAGGCATCTCTTACCCACAGCAAAGAGTGTGTATTTATAGGACCAGGACAAAATATTTACCTGACAAATCCCTGGATTCCTCTCCACCTTATTGCAATTGGTAGCTGCAATGTATCTACTTTATTTCTGAAGTGCTGTTTGAAAATTTGTACTATGAGTGGCACCAAGTTCATAGTAAAACCAAAACAAAAATCCACAGCTTAAGACAATTTATTTTCCAACATGATCCAGTCAAATCTCCACTTTTTGCTAGAAATGCTTTACAGATGGACAACTGCTCTGCTCTAGTTTAGGCTACCACGATCTGTGATTCAGATTTTAAATAGTCTCCTCTTTCTTACTATTTGGAAATTATTTGTTTATTCAGACTCATACTAAACCTGTATCTTGTCACCAGGTGATTAAGCTGCCTTCACCATGCAGTGCTTCTATTGTCTTCTGATTTAAGGACCAAACTTTTAAATTTCTAAGTGTTTCAGCAATATTTACTTTTTATTACAAATACCTATAACTCTATTGCAGTGTAATATTAAACCATTAAATGCCTAAATGTGGGCAGTCAGAATCAACCATCACTTTTACCACAATTTAATAGAGTTGTAAGGCTCTGTTCATATACAATAAACAGCAGAAGCACCTAAAATTAATTTTTTTAACGTGATCAATAACAATTACCACATCTTTCTAAACTAGCATGTGAATTTCAGTATGTTCATGCACACACAGTAGATATCCAAATAAATTTAAAAATTAAATCTCCACTTTAAAACCTTATAATACTCTACAAATTTGTGAAAACAATACGCATTTTGATTTGATTGGCCATAAATGAAAGTGATTTCCCCAAGCTGAGCCTGTTTCGCCCTTGACAGTAATTGCTGAGTGATCTCTCCCTGTCCTTATCTTGATCCACGGGCCTTTCATTGCATTTTCTCTCCCCTGCCCTGCTGGGGAGTGGAGTGACAGAGCTGCTTTGGTGGGCAGCTGGCATCCAGCCAAGGCCAACCCACCACACACAAGGGACATGCACTGCAATTTCCAGCTACCACCAGCCAAAGAGCAGAGCTGAGCAGTCAGCTACTGCTACAACAGTGCCTACCTATGCTGTGCACAAAAATCATCGCCATAACAGATGTGAATTTGAACAGAGGCTACAGTGAACACCTCTGGATTCCTTCCGGACAAAAAGCCTCCTGCTGGAGACAGTTAAAAATAACACTGGCATTCCTGCAAACTAAGTTTCAAGGGAGCTTTGTATCAGCCCATCAATTTATGATTCTTCTACTACTTGATGGAGTAGCAGAGACTGAAGATTAATACCTTTTCATTTTGTTAAGCTAAATAGAGAACATTAAAAAAAAAAAAAAACACCACCGTATCTGTGGTTAAAAGCCAAATGGTTCTGCAATTATGTCATTACATCATGTCCAGGCAAACCCCAAATGCTCACTTATTTAGAACACTATCAGTCCCACAGGCAATACTGCAGGTTCAAAAGTTCGTCACGCATACTCAGGTGCCGGAGCCAAACTGGTGCCACACTCAGTAAACAGGACACCGCTTCCCTTACAACAGTGCACCAGCAGGATGAGGATGAAACTTCCACATTTCCATCTACTTTTACAGAAATGGACAGTAAAAGTATAATTCAAATACTAGAGCTGCTGACTAAAATGTACAAGTGAAGATTGAATCTGAGGATGCAGACATATTTATTTAAACCCATGCACATCTGTGGATGTTGCAGACAACACCAAGCTGTTGAACTTCAGGAAACTCATGAAGTTCAACAAGGCCAAGTGCAAGATACTGCACCCGGGCCAGGGCAAACCCTGGTATTGATACAGGCTGGGGTATGATGGGATTGAAAGCAGCCCTGCTGAGGACGTGGGCGCTCTGGTGCGTGAAAAAAATCTCCATAGGCCAGCCATGTGTGCTCACAGTGCAGAAAGTCACTCACATCCTGAGCTGGATCCAAAGCAGCACAGCCAGAAGTAGAGAGAGGTGATTCTCCCCCTCTACTCTGCTCTGGGGAGACCCCACCTGGAGTACTGCATCCAGTTCTGGGGTCCCAGTACAAGAGAGACTGAGAGCTGGTTCAGAGGAGGGCCACAAAAATCATCAGGAGGCTGGAAGACTCCTGCTGTGAAGAAAGGCTGAGGGAAGAGAAGGCTGTGGTGAGACCTTACTGCAGCACTCCCAAATTATAAGGCTGTTCAACATAGTGGGAATGGAGGTCCACAATGTGGAATCAGACAGCAATAAAATGTTTAATAGCTTATATTTTGGCTAAGAAAATGATGGAATAAATGTTTGCTGTCTCCCTCTCAAACATTCCTCCCCAATACTATGGGCAGAACACCTACAAATCCAAGCAGGCTTCCCTTGGATGCAGAAAGGGCAGCTCTGACTTGCAGGATTTTTCTGTGCTGTGAGCAGTCGAGCCCTCTAAGTGGTAGTTACCTCATGGCAACAAGCAGGAAATGCTCACTCTCTCCCTGAGGTGATCCTATAGTAAGAGCCAGGGCAAAGCTTGAACAGGGAGGTGTCACATGCCAGTCAATATAGGTACATGTACACAGTCTTTACTTCAAATTTTGCTGCCATCCACCTTCCCAGAGATACAGCTCCACTCTAGCATATGAGATGAAACCAGGAGGATTGAAAGTAAAAATCTACTAACAGGCCTCACAATATGGCCGAAAGCACAACTCCTGTTATTAAATCAGCACTTCTCTTTTCTTCAAAGGGACTGGAATAATACCGTAAGATCTTCACCCTCTCCTTTCCAAATTCAAACATCTTCTCAACTCAAAAGACCACTGAAAGTCTGTGGAAATAGCACATCATGTAAACATTTACCATGTTGTTCTTCTGCTGGTGATATTGGGACTGCAAGAACATTTATAATGTAGATGTACAACATGCAGGAAAGACAAGAAAAGATAATAAAATACCATATTAACTCATCTTTTAATATCTGACAATTAACATCTGCCAACTGCAGACAAAAGGGAATACTTTAAGGTGCAATCCTTATAATTTAGCACAAATTGACTAGAATAGGCTTTATTCCACTCAGGGTTTTCTTTCTCTCTGTGTAAGTGATAAATGGATCTCAAAGGATAAATGAAACACTAAATGTGTTGTGCTTTACACACGAAACACTGAAAGCTCCCCTTGAACAGCGTCACACGCTGAAAGCCCCTGATTAGTTTCAAGACTTCAATGACAAATCTCCTAATGAGGCACTGCCAAGCTCAGCTAAAATCTGTTGTGGGCAAAGTGAAATCAACATCAAACGCCTTAATGAACTGAATCACACAAAAAACACGAGAAGGTGATAAGGTGTGATTTTTTTTTAGATGCTGCTGCAATGTATGCAAAATGATTTTACAAATATTTCTAAATATAACACTCAAAAGCTCTTGGCTCTTTGAAGAAGATTAAAGTAAAACAATGCAATTAAATTCTACACATCAGCATGATTCATGTAGTCAAGCTGTATTTCAGGTGCATCTGTGAAAAAAGCAGCTATTCAGCACAGATACAGGACACCTTTTGACAAGAACAACAAAGAGACCTCTAAGACCTTACCCCTGTATTTCAGTCACTAGGATAAAACAAAATTTATTCGATTGCTACAGACAAAGCTGTACTCAAATGGAAATCAATTCTTGGGCTGAGCTAAATCACTATGTGAGCAGACATAGCAGGTTGGCAACAGTAAAATGACAGATTCAGGAGACTCGTGGTGGGCTTGTGGCTCTGTGAGTCTTGTGGGAAGCTACAACTTTGCTGTGAGGGTGACCGAGAACTGGAACAGATTGCTCAAGGAGGTTGGGGAGTCTCCACCCTTGGAGCTATTCAAAAGTGGTCTGGTCATCGCCCCGAGCACCCATCTCCAGGTGGCCCTGCTTGAGCAGGGGGTTGGACCAGCTGAGCTCCAGAGGTCCCTTCCAGCCTCAGCCCTTCTCTGAACGGCTTCTAAGGATTCTCACCAGCAGACTGAAATGGCACCTCAAGTGAACATGCCCAGCCTTCTCTGGCTCGACAAAGAACTTGTGAGACAGATCATGTAGGTGGCATGGAAAAGAAAACAGGGAAGTCAGCAGTTAAAGACAACAAAACCCAGAATGACATGGAAAACTCCTATGGGTAAAGAAGCCTGCCTCAAAAAGAGAAGAGTGAAGCAGCTGTGAGCAGTCTATACCACAGTCTATATTCAGCTGAGTATAAGCCATTCATTAGTATTTCCAACAGCTGAAACACAGCCACCTTTCATCGATGCTTTGGGATAAAATGAACATCCTTTTTTTTTAAATGTCTGAAGGGGCTTAATGTCAGGCATGTATTGGCAGATACTGGCAAGCAGAAAAGGGAATAACATTAAACCAAACAGTACCAGAACCCATATATCAAAAAGGAAAAGATGGATGGACAACAGACACATCTGGTCATTTTCCACAAAGACAGACTGCTTGAGTCTCTTAGCAAACTGCTGCTTCAAACACTTGAGTAAGACTCAAGAATTTGTAAAGCAGTTCCTCATTGTTGTCAATAGTTCTGTCCCCCTTGACAGTATTTTGGCTACCTGGTAAAAGCTGCCTCATAAATAACATTCATCAGCTTTCTATTGCTACTACATTTTGTGGATTAGTCCTACATGTACTATTGTGGCTCTTCTTTCAGACAAGTTTTGACGATGACATACATTTATATTATTATTTTTTGAATTCTTACACTGCTTGGTTGGTTGCAGTTGCAAACTATCATCACCCACCTGCATTCAGAGCAAGCCATGAACCAAGAGAATGCAGAGAATCAATCCATACAATACAGTGAGCGCAACGCCCCTGTTGACCTGTGAATAACCATTTGTCATTTGCAAGTACACGTAGTGACACATCACCCCCCTTTTCTCTCATATTCTTTTCCTTTCTTTAAAAGACATTTTCTCACTTCTCACTGAAGGACATGTCATTTCACCTTGCTGAAGACACAGCATCACAACATATTTCTCTATGGCTACACAGATGGACCGTATTTTTACTCATAATACAAAAGCCACTTTGAGATACTCAAGAAAGAAAATTCCAGAGGATTATTGAATGTCAATACTCTTTTTTTTTTTTGACAAGGTCCCTTCAGAAGTACCTTTGCAGGCTCCTAGAGCTAAAGCACAGCAGT
Source organism: Lycocorax pyrrhopterus obiensis (assembly GCA_014706295.1). Classification (NCBI taxonomy): domain Eukaryota; kingdom Metazoa; phylum Chordata; class Aves; order Passeriformes; family Paradisaeidae; genus Lycocorax; species Lycocorax pyrrhopterus. The sequence continues at coordinate 16,770,803 of JACSVZ010000007.1, read as the reverse complement.
GGTGGCAACCCATCCCTGGTGCTTGGCTCTCTCTTGAAGCTGTGGTGGTGGCCTGCCATGGCTGGCAGGGCAGATGTGCCAGTCCTCAGACAGGCAAAGCAAAGTAGGTGGTGTGAAATACCAAATTACAGCCATTGGTAAAAGAGCCCACACTCAAACGTTTTTCTGACAGTCTTACAAACAAAATTCTCTACGATCTAGCAATGTCAGCTTCTTGACAGAATACTCCAAAACTTTGTTCCAAAGGCAATGACACCAACATATTTTCTTTATCATTTTGTTCTGTCTCATGCAAAATAAAATCTACACTTACAAATGAATGTAAGACAGTTAAGTAGTGACTTGTTAAAAACCCACAAACCAACCTGACCACCTACAAAGCTGACAAATGCAACAGAACATAAACTTGCATGATAAAAAATAGTAGTTTATAGTGATCCCCCATTTTCTCTGGGAATAATATAAACAAAACGTATTCTTATGTTGTGCTCATATTATCACCATGTGAAGCAGTTATTTTTTCACAGTGTTGATCTGTTCATATTTTTCCATATCAAATCACCATCACACCTAGTGTTCTCTTGAGACTTCACGAAATCTTTTTAGTTCCACAGAGTATTGCATTTTCAGACAGGCTTTTCAAAATACAAGCACATGAAATAGGCTCTATCAGACACTGATAGATGGATGAACTTCTTGTTGGAAAGGCTGTGTTAACAGGATTGTGATTCTGACCCTGCTTATGTTTTATAAGCCTCATCTAGGAGTAGCTAATGTTCTCCATGAGTTACATCAGCCTGACATTTCCAGAACTTTTTTCTGCTTATAGGGTATCAGAGGATTAAGGGTGCAGCTGGTCAATTCTGTAACTTATCTCTCATAAGCAGGAGCACAATCACGTTCTTCAAAACTACTTAAAAGGGGAAAAAGTTAAATACAAAAAAAAAAATTATGGCAACTGGTGGCTAGACCCTAAAGCATGAAGAAACTACTGAATTAGTATTCCAGTTTTATTTTTAGGTAGAAGTTGCTTATTTAATGCACCTGAAGGAAATTTTACCTTCTGTAAATACTTTTTCATTCTCAAATTCTGACCACTGAGTTTAAGGAGGCATGCAACAACTTGGAAATTTAGCTAACACCCATTATGAAAACAATATGCCTTTCCAACTTCTAGGTAACTAGTCTGGGAAAGGTGAAGAAGAATTTAAACTTTTCACAGGAATATTTTTAAAACTCATGTATCTTAATTTTTCTCACTTCTCTCCTGATTTCCCATTTCTTCAAAGGCACTGGAATAATACCATAAGATCTTTATCCTCTCCTTCCTAAATTCAAACATCTCAACTCAACAGACCACTAAAAGTCTGTGGAAACAGCATATCATGTAAATATTTACCATGTTGTTCTTCTGCTGGTGATATTGGGACTGCAAGAACATTTATAATGTAGATGTACAACACGGAGGAAAGACAAGAAAAAAACCAGAATGAGCTTGATATTGAGAAAAAAAATTATGGTAAACTTTTGAGTCCAAAAAACAAATCAGCAATTTCAGCAGCCAACTGGAATTTCTTAAAAAGTCAAAAGGATGCCAAAAACAGCAGCTACAATAGATCTCGAAGTAGAAAGTGGCACCAACACTGGTCAATCTTTCCAAAGAAAAAACCTGTCTCCTGTCCAATGTAACCATGCTTAACATTAACTTGTAACGAAATAAAAATTAAGATTAATGTAGTATGCACTACTGCTATTTTAATCCTTTTTGTTTCCTTATCCCAAAATACATGGATTTTAGTGGGTTTTTTTGAAAATAATCTTTTAAGTCACTGAACAATTGATTGAGAAACACTGGTCGAGCCACGCCCCCCTCCCGAGGCCTTACAATGCAAGGTCTCCTGCAGTCAGCCTCCGTCCGCAGCAAACTGAGATTCAGCTACTGGTGTTTTGTCCAGCACAGTGAGACCCCTTGCTCAGAACTCAGCTACTTAGCATTGCCCTGGAGAATCATAACATATTCTTTTTCTCAGCCTCACCACAGTGCAATTATCTGAAGCCACTTGTAGCTCTTCACACCCTCTTCACACCGTGCTAGGCACGTACAGCGCTTCAAAGAGCCCAGTAATGAACCCCTTATGCTCTAAGTCACCGCAAGTGTCATGCACAGAAATTCCACTGGAAGTCAAAGGTTAAAGAACAGACCCTAGATTAGCTGACATGTCCATTTATGGCACTACACCTTCAAGAATGGATATTTTCATCCTCATTTAACAACCTATCAGCCAAGTCTCATGTACCTCCCTTCATTATTCCTCAGAAGCTGAATCAAAGTTCTCTCATTAAATATTTCTGTCAAGGGAAACATGAAATATTAATCCCATACAAACACAACCAAAGGCAGTGGGCATGCAATGCCACCTTGGAGTGAGGCAGTGAAAGTCTAAGGACTCCTGTACTCATTTATGAACATTCATTCCATTCTTCATCTCATGAAGCCTCCTGGCACAAGTAAACAACAAATGCTGATCACGATTCCCTTCCATTTGTACCATTTATAGACTAATCCAGTAAATCCAGTCTTACATACCACCATGTGGGGTGTATGTCAACAAAGCATAAGTAAAAGCCATGCAAAGAAACCTAAACCAGGTTGTCCATAGCTAGCTGGAGCATCCACAGCTGCACAGAGGCCAGGCTACGACACTGTGCTAACACAACTTCACTGCCACCTCCTGCAGAACTAGGCCAGGTGCCCCTGACACACACAAGCCCTCTAACAGCTGAAATGTGTCTCCTGAAAGAACAGACAAAGACAAGGCCTCCTGCCTTGATAAGAGCCTGCACTCCACTGTCACTTGGGATAAGCCACACTATTAATCATATTTATTTGAGACTATTAATATTAGTAAGTTACATAAACCAGCATTCAGAGAGTTTATTGGAAAAACGTAGTTACCAGATGGTCTCCAGTCCCTGCAAACAGTTAAAAAGGCAAAACACTTAACTTTTAGCCAGCACAATCTTGATCTGTTTTCAAAAGAGAGCTACCTTCCTTATTGCCAAGCCTGGCAAGACAGACCATTAGAGGATATTCTGAAGCTCAGCCCACAAGGCTCCCCAAAGGAAACCAAGTCCTGCCCAGCTGAAGGCCCTGTCTCTGATGATTGTGGTACAGAATGTGTTCTGTGGTGTCACATAGGGAGGGTGCCACTACTCCTGCAGCCGAAACACGAACGTCTCTCCTGAGGTAAATGTAACACAGGAAGACGCTCCATTACATTGCTCTCTCTCTTCATCAGCCCTCTCTGGAGGTCAGACCATCACATGAATTACCCAGAATGTTACATTTGTCACGTAGCATTCACAGTTGTATGATCTACCTGTCCCACCCCAGTTCTTAAACACCCTGAGGCTCATGAAAGTAAATCCAAGCAAGGTTGCTCATCAAGAGCTTCCCAGATCAAACCAATATGAAACAGCGGAGTCAAAAGTTCAGTTGAAACTTAGGGCGTCCTTTTAGCTTACAAGACAGATTTTTAGGGCATGATTCCCTGCACCCCAACAAAAGTAAAAAAAAGAGGTGTATTTAGCCTCTACTGGTAAGAGAAGAGCAGACACACATCTTCAGGCAATCAGCTACAGTCAACTGCAACTCGCAAGCTGCTTCTCTGCCTTTATCAGGATGGTCTACAGTCACAGTTAAGAGCTCCACTCCAAAAGAAAAGTACCTAAGATTCCCTTCTATTTGAAGGTAAGCAATTAACTCAGGTATCAAGAAGATGATTTGGTTTTACAGCTCAAATATTAGACAAAGATGGATCCCAGTGTGTACCCTCAAGTAAGTCACCCCATCTCTCCAAACATTATTTCTACACATGGATGAAATGGATAAAATTTTTTCCTCTTTTCTGAACCCTGCCTTGTCTGTTCAAACTGCTTCTCAATACCAAAGAAAGGTGACAAGATAACACATCTTTCAGAGCACAGGTTAAAATTTGGCAGGCAGTGCTGCTCAGAGCAGTTCAAGCAAATGCCACTCCGCCTCTGGCCTCGCACTCTCCTGTTCACAATGACACCTTCTTGCCATGTCAGCACAGCTACTTGTGTGGCAGAAAATGTATCAGACTGAAAAATAAAAAACCTTTTTGGCTGGTTATTTTTCAGCTGGATCAGTTCCCTGCTCTGTTTTTCCACATGGCTGCACACACTGCTATGCCAGCCAGGACAGAGCAGGAACACACTGTGAGAGAGGAAGGGCTGGGACTGCCTTCAGGTACTGATGCGAAGAACTTGTGTAACAATAAAACCGTAAATAATTGATTACTTACATGATATATTGTTGACAATCTTACCTTAGAGGGCTGACATTAAATTAGAAACAAATCATAAAACTTGTGCTCTCTTAATCCTATGCAAATGTCCCAAAAGCTCATATTTAATGTGAAACCAGCATTATTTGAAGACACTCAATCCCAGGTAAAAGGGGCAAAATACAGTCTGAGTGCGACTAAGTCACCCACAGGGTACATCTGCAAAGCCAAGAAATGAAAACTGACCCAACACCAAACTCACCTGTAATGTGCCGACTAATGACTTTCTCCCTAAATAACTAAAACCCAAAACCCCAACTTGCTTTCTACTTATTATGTATGAAAAGTGATGAGGAGCCTAATGACGGGGAGAAGAGCACAGCTTTTTCACCCTGAACTTGCAGAGGAGACAACGATTCTACCTGCTTGCCCTCCAAGATTTGTCTTTCTGCCCTGTATTCCCCTGACCGTGCAAACACTGGATTGGGGTAAAACCTCATTTCATCAGAGATTGCAATATGATGCTTCCAAGTCTAGAAGGGTTCAGGAGAAAACTGGGATTCGGTTTTAAAGAGGTGGGGATGGGAAATCTACATTTTAAAATGATTAATTAATGGCAGTATTTCCCTCCCTGAAGGGCAGCACAACTGAAAACCTGCTACTACAGGAGACTGGATTTACAAGACAAGGACAATGAAACTACTACAAGGACACCAGTAACTACATTTTCACAGTTTTGGATTGGAGGGCTCATTTTTTCAAGGACGTTTATTTCTAAAGTAGTTCTTTCTGCAGCAGACAAGCAGCTGCTCCCACAGCAGCTCAGGATACAGCAACAGTGATGGAGTAGTAGATGAAAAAAATAAAGCATTTTGTGTGAGCCACAAACACACTCCTCTAACAGTACATTTTAATATAGGTAGAGGGCAAAGGCAGAAATGCTGATCACTCAACTCATATCTCCCAGGCACCCAAACTATATGGGTCAATTGTTGCCCTGCCATGTCAAGGGAAAGCCCCTGAGCTAAAAAATAATTGTAAGATGAGAGAGCTACTCAGGTAAACAGCATATGCACACCCAGCTTTTCCTCTTCTATAGATACCTGGTTTGGTTCACTGTTGGAGTTAGAAACTAGGACCAGATGGACTTTGGCCTCAGCCCACATGACCTTTTTAAAGTTCTAACTCAATAATTTAATAGAAAGTCCTGAAAGGAACATGAAGTAAAGTTGACTCAGAAAGAAAGGCTAGAAATGATCATCTGAGGAAAGTATTTCCTACCTTCTGATATTAATTAGGAGGGGAAGAATCTCCAAATTGGAATCCTCAAGGCCTCTGAGGTCAAGTATGATTTTAGCAGTACTCAGGCTCTCAAAGGAAAGTGAGGGATCATAGGAGACCACCAGCTACACCCACTGTAAGACCAGCTCCTTGCCGAGGTCTTACAATGTCTCTTCAAACAATACAGCTCTCAAGTACAAAAGGAGAGAGAGCTTGAAGCGATTAATGCCAGCCCAAAACCGTATCTCTCAGTAGTAGTAGAAGACAGAGTTTGCATCTAGACTGGACATGACATTTCTGGTTCATAGTACTTTCAATAGATAGAGAAATAAAGAGGTGAAAAGGACAAGCCTTTGTGCAATACTCCAGGCTTTGGTAGAACTCCACCAAATATGATATCCATATGCAGCAGTGAGCACAACAGCATCCAGCCTGGATGCAACTTCCATCTGCTACAGTAACACAGAATATAGAATGTTAAGGGTTGGAACATAAAGACATAACCCTACCACTGCACTTGTTTATCTTTAGGAGTACATGGCATAACACTGCTTCTTTTTTTTTTTTTTAAGCAGAATAAAATCAGGTATTCTAAATGAACAAAATTATTTGCAGTCATGTTATCAGTCTACTTTCCAATACTCATACAGAAAGCTTTCAATTAATCAGAAACATATGCTAAAGCTTTATTTAAAACTGATGGACCTTCTGACAACAATAAAAAAGCTTAAAGGAATCCCTGGTAAGCTGCCTATGAGAACACACAAAAAAAATCTAAAATTCTGCATGAAATTCCTGAAATACTGAACTAAGGCTTAAAAAAAAAAAAAAAGCAGCGATTTATCTCAGTAACACAGAATGAAAGCAATGCAAACGTTTTCTGTCATTTCTTAAACAAGGAATTAGAGACAAGTCTATTCTCAGCTTAGAAAAGGCCAACGGCAGAAATGAAAGATGTTGCAAGGGTATTCACAGTAGTCTGCTCAGGAATCAGATATCCAATATTAGAAGTCATATTCTACTGGAAAATTAATTTAAAAGCTGTTTCTGTGGAAACAGTTACATAATCAAAGAATGTTTCCTGAAAATATTTTTGTGCAAAAAGAAAAAGCATTCTTAGCATTTTTCAGCCAAGAAAAATTGAAGTATGGTAATTCAAACAGTATTTTTTCTTCTTAAGTTAGTACCTCTAGAAATGTGTATGAAGACTTCCAGTTCCCTTTGCTTGCTTCTTGAAGGGGTATGTGAAGACAAGAAACTGGTTCTCCTGGGCCTTGTTGGAACCAGTGCAACACCATTTGATATGCCTAGGAAAAAGTTCTTAAATTTGATTCTCCTCTTGCTTGGGATTAAAAGCTACAAAAGCCAGCGTTGTTCCACAGGTATCCACAAGAAGCGTTAAGTCTTCTTCTCCCCAGGTGAATGCTTGGCTCCACTTGAGAAAACTGAAGTCAGCAGTAAAGGTTTAAGACGCTCGTTTGCCTCTCTTAACACAGTTGAGGTTATAAATTTATTACACAATAGCCCAGCAACTTCATGATCATTTTCAGTCACTGGAAGAGACAGTTCAAGAACCTTTCCTACACATCAGACTTTGCAGCTTGTTCTCATTTCCTCCTCTGCCAGCACATGCCTTTCTGTGGCTGTACAGCCAGACAGACAAAGAATTTGATTCAGTGTAAAACCTGAAACTTGTCCTGTCCTCTCAGCTATAGTACTGTGAGATTAAGGTCCAGGTGAAGCAAGGCAACCTAAGACTGAGCCACTCTGAGCCACAAGAATGTCACATTCTTCTCCTGCATTCCAGTTTCAGACTTCCAAAACAAATGAATGGTGTAAACTGCTTAAAATGACAGAAATGCAGTAAAGAACTACATCTATTGGTCATTCATTTATTTTTGTGGGTGTAGTGCACACTACATCTTATGAATATAGGTAGCTTGATTGCCCTTGGACAAAGCCTTCACACAAAACTTGAGGCCCACATTACACTACTTTTTCATTTAGCCTTTTCTGTGGCAAGGTCGACGACAATCTACACAGAATGTACCAAAATACCCCGCGCTGGGGGACGAACAATCCCAAGGCACCTGCACACGCTGTGGGCCACGCAGCTGGAAAGCAGCTTGGCAGAGAAGGACCTGGGGGTCCTGGTGGAGACCAAGCTGAACACGTGCCCTTGCTGCAAGGAAGGTGATGGTAATCTGGGCTGCATCAGCAGGAGCACTGCCAGCAGGTCAAGGGAGGCAATCCTCCTCTACTCAGCACCGATGAGGTTTCCCCTGGAGTACTGTGTCCAGTTCCACACTCCTCAGCACAAAAGGATGTGGACATGCTGGTGTGAGTACAGAAAAAGGCTACAAAGATGATTAAGAGACTGGAACATCCTTCTTATGAAAAAAAAAGGCTGAAGAAGATGGGTCTGTTTAGCCTGGAGAAGGCTCAGGGGGAAATCTCATGAATGTACGTAAATACCTGCAGGAAAGGAGTAACAAATGCAGAGCCAGGCTCTTTTCAGTGGTACCCAGTGACAGCACCAGAGGCAATGAACTCAGACTAAAACACAGTCTCTGAACATCAGGAAATACTTTTGCACTGTGAGACTGACCAAGCCATAGCACAGGTTGCCCAGGGAGGCTGCGGAGTCTCCATCCTTGGAGATACTCAGAAGTCATGTGGTCTGGGCAACCAATTCTAGGTGGCCCTGCTTGAGCGTGGGGGCTGGACATGACGTCCAGAGGTCCCTTTCTGCATCAACCATTCTGGGATTCTGTGTGACTGATGTGTAATAAAGCCCTTTTATTCTAAAAAACAAGGAGGTGAGTGCTTCCCACCTCCACTATTTGCACTCCAACTTGTACTCTGTAAATCCCTTCACGTTGTGGTCTCCTGCACATATGGAATCCATTGTGAACAGACAATCTGCCAGCTCTGAAAACAGCAACGCTGTTATAAAACAAGAAACTTCAACCTCAGTTTTGGCACAATTATGTTAGTAAGTCTCAAACATAACCGTAACAGGGAAAATAAAAAAAAATCTGCATTTTCTTTTTGTTCAGATTGATATAATTAGATTAAGGGGAAAAAAAAAAAGCTGCACCGTGGCAAGTGACAGAACTTCTAATTCCTTTTCTAGATTAAGAAAAAAAAGTACTTCAAAACTTAGTCTTACAGGGTAAACTTAGATTTCAGATATATTTCCAGGCATTGTTTAAAACTTATGTATAGTTAACAACGTAAAATTTCTGTCTGGTTTTGCTATCTAGAGGTAATTACCTTCCCATAGGTGTAAAATTGCCTACACGTAGCCGAAAGCTGCATCTTTGTAAGCATATTCTGAAGTAAAAATAGGTGACAGCCCACTCTTGAAATATTGTTTCTCTTCATGGCCCCCACACCTTTTCATACACTTGACAAAATATTTAGTAGTAGAAGAGGAAGAGCATCTGCAGTATCATCACAGATCTACAGAAGACTTTTTTCATATCTATTTGGTTTCATTAAATTAAAAAACCTCACTGTAACACATTAGAGAAATCTGAGGAATTGTTATAGTTGGGCAAACCTGCATGCCACATGTCAGAGTAGCAGGAGACTTCACACCAAGGATGTCCTGGATCTAAAAGTCATTTTGACATAGTAATGAAAAAACCTCTTGACAACAACAGACTGTTACCAAAGAGAAAAACAAATATATTTCTCTCACTCAGTACTACATGGGTTCAGGAAACCCTCGTGATAGTTTGAGACACAGGTATCAGACCCAGCTTTTGAAATATCAATAGAAGTGTTGCAGTCACTGTCTTCTCTTTGCAAACTGTACCAAATACTCGAGCACCCTTTTTCAGCTGTGTGGTCAAGATGCAGTCTACCTCAACACACCACAGCTAATATTCCACTTGCTCCTACAGCCAACTTTAAAACAAAGCAGCTCATAAAAAGGCTAGACAGTCTGTTTTAGCTACCTTCTGCCTTTTCATTTAAGAAGTCTGCTGCAAAAGCACAGCAGATACTCAGAATGAGACACTGTGCTGCATTCATAGTTCATGAGTATAAATTATTCCCTCCAGCCTCTCAGTCAAGGGTCAAGTCCAGCTCCAGAGAAGGATGGCTGAGGTCCATGTCTTGGAAAGCATGCCACCTGCAGGGCTCTAGGTATTAAGCTCCCAGTACCAGCTGAAACATTACTGGCCCCTCTACCCTCTGCCACAGATCTCTGCCAGCCCTGCATGATATTTAAGTAATTTCTCATTTAGCAACCTCAGTAATTGCCAATGTTTGTTATTTTCACGATAATCTCCACCAGGTTTGCAGGCCTGCAAATGGATACAAATACTCACCTCCTTTTCAAAGTTAGATTTAGACTTTAGCTCAAAGGGCAGGGCCCCACACTTGTGAAGCATTCTACTCCTGTTCCAAAAAGGGCTCAGCATTCCTGCTTTAGCTCCAGCTATCCTTTTAATCTCATACCTTGCACAGCACTCCTGGCTTCATGGCTGCTGTCCCACTCACTGGAAAGTACAGAATGAAAGGGTGTGTTTCAGAGATGAGACCTGCCTCATCAAAAACCTGATCCTTTTTAGTCTGCTCATTTTTTTATTGTTATTTATTTATAATTTGGTGAAAGTCATTAATTTCTACACACCAATCCATCAGCTTCCCTTGTGCAGTATCTTCCACTGAGGCACTCCCAGTGCCTTCACCACTGCCGACAGAACAGTGTCAATGGGGAGCTGCAAGCCAAAGACCACCTAACAGACTTCTACTGTGACACAGACTGAAAAAACAGCACCATTTCAACTGTGAGAGTTAATTCCAATCACCTGACATTTGGAAAGTGGAAGCAGGCTTGTATGTTCAGAAACAAATGATCTGTGCATAGGCACAGGGCAATGAAGGACCAGGGATTTAGTTCCAGAAAACAGAAAATACCTTGCTACAGCTGCTCTCTGTTTCAGTGTGTCTTTCCCCACAGAGCAGAGAATTATCAAAGTATCTGTGAAGCTTCAATGACCCCCGGGTAGTTCAGTGCCACTGTCAGTGGTGCAGACACATTTTTGCTTTGTGCAGATCTGGACTTAAACACAAAGTTTTGCTGTTTAGACTCTATTCTAACATGGCAAGTTGTGGTCACTGCTCAGAAATAGCTCAAGATGGGACCTGGATGGTTCACAATCTCTGAGATGGACCAGCAGATACGTGCTTCTCGTTTTGAGGAGAAGGGAAGGGCCTTTTGCCAGTTTACTGCACACAACACCCAGTCAGAACTGTGGGATCTGACTGTGCTCACCTTGACCTCTGAGGGTCACAAGATCTTTCTCCTCTTCGCCAGTCACTGCTGATACGGCCACGATCCACATTACACCCTCAACCAGAGTAAAAGTTGAGTTTGGGAAAGGACTTTTGTTGCAGCAGAGCTCAAGGGAAAGAAGCAAAGCAGAACCAGGGTGACAGATGCCAAAGTGGCCAACAAAAATGAGCCTACTGGTCTGGTTGGGGCAGAGCAGAACACAGATTAACACAGCCAACATTAAATACTTATTAAAAAATAAGCAATCAAGAGCTAAGTCACTACTTGCACCTGCAGTGTTACCACTCACCATATTTTCTCCAAATGTCATCCTTCCTGATTCTACAAACTTCTGGAGGCTCACAAACCTTCTGGTTTGCTCTTTGTATGGAAGAAGTGGGATGACTTCTTCCTTTGTTCCTGCTACTGGCCACCCGCAAGACTGAACTAGTCTCTTCATTTCAGTGCTTCTGTCTCTTCCTCTCCCCTTTTGTTTTGTCTGTTTAGCTATTTAGCTTTGGGGCTTTGTGGGTGGCTGCTTGGGTGTTGTGCTTGCTGGTTTTTAAATTTTTGGCGAGGGGGGGAATGTGTTGTAATTTTTATTTGGCACTTTTCTTCTATCTTCAGCTCTTGAGAGACACTGACTGGGAGGGAAACTTGGCCTAAATTGAAATATAAATGTTTTAAGTACTCTGGGTTTCAGAGAAATTCAAAAAATGTAACATGAATCCCTGAAAAGCTTCAAAGATAAGGGCAAAAAGCAAGTTACAAAAAGTCATTTTAAGTCCCCACTTTTAAGCAGATCTTTAGGAAGAAGAGCTGTTACACAAATGAGCTCCACTGCCTGGGGCAATGGGACAAACCCTGGATCTGGGTTTAGTAACACTGGAACACCCACACACCATGATTTCAGGCTGTGACTGGCATCAGCAATCCAACATTTTTTAAAAAAAAAATCTTCAATTTCCCCCTGTTGGGAACTTTCTCATGAAAACACACCTTGAGTAAGGGGCTGAGAAGTTTCAGGATCTGGCTGTGTGCGTGCGTGTGCGTATGCATCCACACAGACATACACATATTTATATTTCTCTGTGGGTGCATGTATGTGCACGTGCATGTTTCTAATATGTTTTCAGAAATCCCATTTCCTGTTGGAAGATTCAAAGACACGAATAACCCACCCATGGACAAATCAGTTACATATTCTTTACTTCTCAAGCCAAATTTTCCTGGTGATATATAATGAGATTTTACATTCTTTGTGCTTCATTGACTAATTAGATCAATGCAGGCTACTCCCCCTGTCCCTCCCTTTTTGTAGTAGGGACTTTCATCGCCCGTAGCTACACAAGTGTGGCTGCTTTTGCCAAATACTTGGAGATACTGCTAATGGCTTCATTTGAACTCTGCATTGCTGCATATTAGTATGGAGGAGGGTGGGTTGTGTATTTTAATCCATACTGTGATTGCTTTGATGTTGTTTGTAATGAGGAATATGGGTTTATTTATACATATCAGAGCTGTTATAGGAATTTGTGCTTCCCAAAGGATTAGATTTCCACTATCAAACAAAACACAGTGTATACTTAGAAGAAGGGGGAGGCTAACTAGAGGTCAATTTTCCACTCGCAAACTACAGTGCTTAGCCTCTCTCTCAGTTCTTTCCATCCATGGATCCAAACACTTTGTACAGAAAGCTATCAGTTATCCCCACGTTGCATGCAAGGGAACAGTCAGGGCACCACCACACACTGCTGTAGGTCACATGGATGGTTAGTGCAGCATTAGTGAAGTCACAGGACCCGCTGCTGACTCCAGATTGACACTGCCACGCACACAGTTTGAAAAAACCACACAGGAACTACCAAAAATAAGGATGTAAGTTTTACATCCTTGACAGACAGTGGATAAGAGGGTAGAATAGATGAAGTTGAAGGGAAGGGTTGGCTGAGCATGTTTTTAAAAGGAATACAAAAAAATTAACCAAGGGAATATGTATGGCTCCTGTTACTCCTCCTAATTCCAAATGCTGAGACCACAAAACTACAGCACTACTATTTTCTCCCTTCAGAAGCTCAATGTACAAATTATTGCAATTATTTAATCTTGAAATTAGGCATTTATGCCGGAGGCAGAAAGGAAACTGCATCTCCACAATACAGAAAAATGATATCTCACTGCTAATCCCCAGGGCCAAGTACTTAGTACTCAAGATAGAGATAACTGTTGTGGAAAATAACAACAAACTCGCCATTAAATGAAGTTTCTGACACAGCTCACTCCATGTAAATTTAAGCCTAACTATGTACCAGGTACAAAAGGCTGGAAAATAAATCTGTCTTGCTGAAGTGAGTTTTGCTTCCCAGCTGCAGGTGCTTTTATCATTTCAGCTTCACAAATTCCTCTTAGCGTCATCTAAACATTTACTTTTAAAATTACAGTATCTGCCACTTACAATGGAAGAAGACCTTTTCAGAATATTTTGTGGACTCTCTAGAGCTTCCTTTTCGGAACAGATCTTCTGCTTGGGGTATATCTTTGTCTCTTCATATTTATTCAATACTAAGTTTTGACCAATTTAGTTACTTATGATTACAGTATTCTGGTGGAAAGAAATTATGAGGGTGAAAGTAGAGGGAAGAGAGAGCAACGGTGTGACAACACTCCAGATCTGGTAGAAAAGGCACTTTTACAGACCTCTCAGCACCCACAGTCAGACACACAACTACAGAAGGAAGAGGGCTCATAGACAATATGTGGAGAACCTGGATGCCCTTGGGTGCCAGAACTGTGCTCTGCACTCCCAGGTGTGTGAGAAAGCTGGCCTTTTCCTCTGACCCAGTGAGCAGCACAAATTCTAATCACTCACTAAGAAAGCTCCTGCCGTTGCTCATTTATTTAGGGAATGCAAACACCATCTGAATAAAACCTGACAGCACTGCTGGGTGACAGGACTCAACTGCATCATTCTCCCATGACCCAAGTGACCAAGGGGAAGTGGCACAGCACCTCTCTGGAGCAGAGGGTAAGGACAGACGGACACCCCCCAGCCCTGTGTACTTGGCACTGCAACAGCCCCAGCTGAGCACATCGGGTCTTACCTGCTGCAGAAAATGGCTTAAGGCCATGTCTGAGCCTCAGTTCCCAGCTCACTGGCAGCAAGGATGACAAGCCAGGTCACAGGGATGCTGCAGAGAACCCTGTATGTCAGCAGAGGTACAGACTCATGGAGGACCTCTTCCCCTGGTTTTATTAAACAAGGCTGAAAACAAGAGAGAGCATCGAAACAGACCAAAATAATGAAATTTTTACCCCTAGATACCAAGCTGACTTAAAAGAACAGCATTTTAACAACCATCCCATGCATCTATTGGAAATGTATGGGTTTTTTGAGCACGAGGACATGGGAGGCAGCCACTGTGACTATAAAAATATCAGTTTCCTGTTTAAATCTGGGACTGTATTTAGACTTGATGGCTGATCGTCTGAGAAGTTTCTCTGGATATAAGGAAGGTTGGTTTGTTTGTTTATATTAAGGATAAGACAGTTTCCTGACTTGGATCACAGTGTTTATATTTGCCAATTTCATGTCAATTGTGAGTAAAAAAATCAACTAATTTACTCAAAGACTGCCTGTGGTGAATTTGTTCAGGACATCCAACCCCGATTCTTTTTATAAAAGAATTGGCCATTTCCACATTTTGGGAATGCCTGGACTATGCAGCTATTATACAGTAAACGATTAGATACTTAAAGGAAATTCCTCTCAAAAAGGAAGCTGAAGCTGGTTTGATCATAAATAGGAGACTTCCCATGACCTTCCACTGCCTGTATCTTAATGTGTATGTCAGAGTTCCAACTCAATATTCAACACATGAGACTTTTTTTTACCCCCTGACCATGAACAGCTGGCACTGCCTACTCCATTGGTTCTCTAAGGAGCTGTCAAAAGAAGCCGCAACATGGACATAAAAGGAACTGCAAAAAGCTAGGGTGAAAACTTTAACCCACTTATTTGGAAACATACCAGGGTGAGAAGTTGACAAACGAGATGCTCTTGGCTCGTCTAGTACTCGCCTCTCCAAAGCAGAAGATATCTGAGAACTTAATGAAATGAATTTCATTTCACTCTTTGCTGGGGTCTCTAATGGAGAAGCTCGAGTCCATTTACTTTAAAGCACCAAGGCTGAAAAAGGCAGCGGTTCTCAAGTTGATTCTCCAATGGATTTGTTGCTCAAGAACTCAAAGACGAGCAAGGAACCAGACGTTATCCGAATAAACTGTTTGAGTCTCATGTGCTGACATAAACCTGTCAGATGTTAACAGTGAATAGATGCAAAGGCCCTCTTCATCCTCTCATACAAATGCTTGTTTTGGCACAGAAAAACGTGCATTTGTACCAAGTTTAACCTGGAGAAAAAGAAATTAACTCATAGCATAAGGTATCCCATTCCACTTTGGAGACAAGACTGATCCGACATGTTTAAGATGTCTGTCTGCTGCTCCATCACTAAATGATTTGTGTTTTATTATCAATCTGTAGCAGCAAATTATCTTTGACCTCAGCCATCTTCCCCCTCCCAAACCTCACTGGCAATCTTTTATCTTTTGAGAATCATTTGTTACATGTTTTCAACTTCTTTGTCAGGATGGGATATTCACCAACAAAACCAACTTTAACTTTGCACTGATGAAGCTGTCCTGTGCTACTACAATCCTGTGCCTTATTACAATCACAAATCCAAACTTTCAAAAGCCAGGAAACAGATAATGAAGGCACAGACTGATAGGACCTTTACTGTGTTCTTAAAAATGGTAACATCTAGCACTGATTTTCATACATTGTAGCACAATCAACGGGTTATTGATAACTATGAAAATGAAGGGAGGAAACAAAAAAGACAGTTGTCTTGTAGATCTCAGAAGTAGAAGACAACAAAAACCATGGATGAGAAGCTCTTGACTACACAGGGATGACATCAGGTGCGCTGGTTCTATGGAACAAATGGGATTCCTCCTCCCTGTGAACTGTCTCCATAGTGGGAACAAACTGGTGACACACAAGGTAGAACTGTCACAAGGGTGTTACGTTAACACCAAAAGGAAACCCCGTTCATGCACAAGCACCACACAAAGTCCACAGACCCACATTCCATAATGGCATGACTACAAAATGTCAAAGACAAGGAGAAGACAATGTTGCTTTTGCTGCCTGGATGGCCATGTCAGAAAGCCTGTTGATAGAACAAGACAAAAGGCAAATGCTTGTACCAAGAACAATTTTGACATTTGGTCTGCTGCTGAATCCTCAAAGGTGGATTCACAAGATCAGAACATTAAAAGCATAAGTCAAACCATACAGAAGAAAGAGCAGAGGCCAAAGGAGAGCCTGTGGCACTCTGCAAAGATGCCTTAAATCTCATTTGCTGGCAACAGTAAGTTTGCATTTATGTAGCATTTCATAAACCTTAAATTAGTAAGGCTTTAACAAGCTCGAAAACACTAACCCTCTTCCACTGCAGGGGCACAAGACGCTGAAACACTCAGCCAAAGGTCTTGCAGCAAGTCAGCACAAGCACCACCTACTTTTGTCCCCTGGGGATCTACTTTATGCTGGAAGATTTCCCCAGTGCAGCTGTGCCAGAAACTTTCACCCACTAGCAGAGGAACACCTCACACTGAAGGAAGGAGGAGTGATGGTGCTCCCAGGGTTACACAAGCACTCTGAGCAAATGACCTTCCTGGCCCTCACACAGGCTGAGGGACACGACTTCTCCCACACTCCCAGCCCTCCCAACTCCTAGACCTGGCTCGAGCCCCACATCTGACCATCTCCCAGCAGTTCACCTAATGTCTCAATTTAATAATCCGTAAAGTTAAGCAGCGAACAACACTGCCCTTCACAAGAGCTCTTCAACTTTGTAGAACTGGGTGGTGCAAACTCTAATCCTTCTCTAAATGGAAAGTACTTATGTTTCACTGCCTCACAAGATGCTCTAGAAAGTTGCTGCAAAATACAGTATCTCCCTAGGGGAGCAAATTCAAGGCTGGACCTTATTAAACCTCTGCTAAACAAAACCAGCCTATAAGAAAAAAACAACAAAACAAAACAAAAAACCAACCAACCAAAAACAAAAACAAAAAAACCCAGGAGTTTCGCAATTACTCCTCTGGGACAATCTTCAGAAAGTTCTGGTTCTGACCTCTGCCACCTCCAAGATTCCCCAGAATTGCTCATTCTTCTGCACCCAACATTTCTGAATCACTAAGGTAACATCACAACTTAGGCTCACCTTTGCCATTTTTAAGTAGGAATTCAGCAGGGCGATGTACATTTCTTGTACTTTTTTTTCAGTTTGGACTAGCAGAAATTTCCAAAGCACAGCACAGCCTTCAAGAGTAACTTCCAATCTAAGCATAAATTCACAGGCACGAGATTCCCCAGCTGCAGTGGTTTCTAGACAAGCTGTCGAGGCAGTGACAAGCTGGGCATTGAAAATTTACTTAAGTTGACACTATTTTTGTGGGAGCTGTGCAAACAAACCCAAACAATTCTCTTTTTAATGCTCATGACAAATATTTCACTCGCATTTTATCAAAGACACATTTCTGTGCTTCCAGTCCAGGTCCTGCTTCATGTTGCTACATGCAGGGAGTACTGGCTCTACATTCAGCTGCTGGTTGCAGCTTCTCTTTTAAGCGTTTTTACTGATTTGATTTAATAATATGCCACCCGTTAATATTCTGATCTGACAACAGACTTGGGTAGTTCTATTATTTCCAGTGGGGATGAACCTGCACCAGAAAATCGAGAGTTCAGAAACAGATACACAGGGAGAGAACAGGGAATCTGTAGAGTATCCTATGCTGCTGTATGACAACACCATTTATCAGTGGAAAGCACAGAACTGTTTTTCGAAAAAGAAACACAACCGCTTTGCCTTCCAACAAAGATACCTGACACCTGCCAAATTACCAATTCATTAACTGGTTCACAGATGTCCATCTCAAAACCATTTAAGAACACGGGTTCCAGGTAAATTCATACACTGCTCCACACTGAAGTCCCTCTAGTGGCACTGAACGTCACACATCCCCATGCCACAGGCAAAGTGGATGACACCTACACTGCCACAAAGATGCCCAGCTCCCACTTCTATACAGTGCTAACAGCAACAGGACCACGTCAGGCTGGACAGTGATGCCTTAGGTTTTAACTTTTATATTTTTCAGATCCTGTACTGCCTAGTGTGTAACTCTGAATTTTCTTGTAGCCTGTTAACTTCTGCTCTCTCATGGTGGTTAGACATAACAAAGCCTCTCCAGGCCTGCTCTCCAAAGATACTCAGACCGTCCTAGGCCCAAAATGTGTAAAGCAAAAGCCTCTGAAAAGGGGGCAAGCTGAGGGGAATTACATCATTAAACTGAAGCTTTAATTGGAGAATTCACCCTGATATGCAAATGAACCAAACCTATAAAAGTGTGAAGAACTCGTGACCTGTCGTCCATCTTGGGGTCGATCTTGAGAATAGCCTCTGGCTCCCCAGGGTGTACCTTTGAAGGCCCTTCAAATAAATACCTACCTTTATTCCCTTACTCCTGTCTAGTCTCTGTTTTAGGTGGCTACTTAAGGCATCATCAGCAAATTATAGGGAATATTCCTTCCTAACCCCAGATCCTGAGTCTGCATACACAGAAGGCACATCAAGTACCTCCTAAGAAAGGATTTTCTGTATCACCTCAGACAATGATTCAGTGTCATGCCTCCAGATGTGGCCAAGGTGAGTAGGTCTTCTTGGTTACACACAAGACACATAAACCTTCTGACTCCTATAGGCACACAGCTGGAGCCAGGAGAGTTAACATCACTGCTACCTCGCAGGGTCAGAGTGAAGAAAAGTAAAGCAAAGAAAAAACAAAGGAACACAGAAGGATTCAGTAAAAACAGTGTTAAAAATAAAAGAAACATTTTTATTTATACCTTACCTCACTGGAAGAGGCAATTACATCACTTGTGTTGGTCACAGGTAGTACAGAATTTGGATGAGACAAACAGCTGTTGTTTCTGGGTTAGGAAACACTCACATGACAAGAGCAGTGAGGACCAGAAGGTAAATTAGAGGATTGACCATCCACCCTGTTTGAGCACAATTGTAAAACCCTTCTAATTGCTGTCTAAGGGAAGCGAGACCTGAAACCAAACCAGATCTTTCATCACAGACACTGGAGAAATTGCTGCACCGTGTTTGTTAATTCTGATTATCTGATAAAACAAAGATGCATTCTGAGATGTTTTCAAGAGGCATGGGGTTTGAGTGGGGACCTTGCTCCTGTGGATCTGTATTAACTGCTGGGGCCTTAAACAGATGGACTGGCTATGGGAATGGAAGGTGACAGCAGGGTAACTGGGACCACAGCCTCACTGCTTGAACCAGCCTGGTAAGGAGAAACCCCAGGGAAGAGGAACAAAAACCAAATCTGCTCTCCCAGAGACAGATCTCACCTGACTTCTCTCCAAGGACACAGCTTTTGTGCCTAGGGTCTCTCCAGTGCTTTACCTCCTAGGTGAGATCAATATGGTTTTTCAAACTAAGACTAAAATATTAAAATATATGATAAAAAGGAGGCCAGTTTTACATTAGATGCAACTACCTAGGTTCTAATGATGTGCTTCCTGGAAAGTTTCTCTTGCCTTAAATTTTCCAAAAAAAGTTTGATATTTTAACAAAAAATAAAACCATATAAACAAAAAATAGATCCATAACTAGGACAAAAATGCACTCTGTCCTTGCCACCCATTTTACAAATCACAATGTTTTACTTTTAAACACATAAAATCATCTTACCAATAAATTAAAAAAGCACATGATCCAAAATTTCATACTATCATGAACTAGTGGGCAACATAATTAAAAATAAACCAATGCAATATTTGATCTAAGAAAAAATGCGCTTTTTTAGCTAGAAAGTAATTTTAAGTCCAGTGAAGAACTCAAAGGCAACTCAGATGAAAAAATGGCAAAATATAATCTGAGCAATCCTTTGTCTTTCTAAACTAAGAGCTCTTCTCAAGGAGATTTATAAAGGTAAAACATCCCATGAAGTAAAGTCAGTTCAAATTAAGAAGCAGAAGAAAATTTACTGTGAAAATAAAATCTAAGATGGGAATAGCACCAGGCAAGTTTTACAGCTGTGAGTGGATGGTAGGTGACATCCACAAGGTGGCCTTAAATGTTGGACTGAAGTCACTAGAGGCAGGGCAAGATGAAAAAGAGCCCAGTGTGTTCTTATAATGGCTCACAAGAGGCTCCTGAGGGAAAGCAAGGTGACAGAAACACCTACACCAGCTGCAAATGCAAGAGGACATTAGAGGCCATCACAGGTGAAGTCAGTCAGACAATAAAGGTGACAATGGAAACACACAGCACCCCAGACAGAAGCCAGAACACAGACAAGAGGTAAAATGACAATGATGAAATGACCAGGATCAAGATGTCCCAACAGTCAGAATCAAGAGAAGGAAATGACCAACTCGAATATATTTCTCTACAAAGTTGGCTATTCATTTGTCCAGCTATGAAAAACCCCATTGAGTGACACTGACCATCAGTTTTGAGCTAAGTAGTTTACAATTTAGACAACTACAAAGAAATTACATATTATAGAATCTCTTATCTCCTTATAGTCTGCTTGGTGACCTCTTAAAAACTGTTTTCGTGGTCTTGCTGAAGAGCACATTTCTTTTTCTGCTTCTCCTCCCAGCACTGACATACCGCTCCCCTTATTTCCTGCCTGTTTGCTGTTGCTCTCATTTTTACATTAGCACTAATGCAAAAACCACTGCAAACCATGCACAGGCTAGGCTCTAAAAAATAACCCTATTTGTCAGCCTTTTAATTCCTCTGTTAAACAAAGGAACAGAAAAACCACTCACACAACTAGGTTTCCATAAGTAATGGAAAGAGCAATGCAAAGAATCTATAGACCCATTCTTTAAAAACTATGAACAGGGAAAAGAAGACTATGAAAAAGGCTGCCCTTGCTAGTTTTTTGAAGGTAGAAAAAAATGTGAAACAAAAGGTCTGAGGAGAATATAAGAAGCAGCTTTCAAAATAACACCACACAAAACACCACTGTGTTAGGAGAAAAAAAGGGGAAGGGGTGGAAGAAAAAGGGTGAGGAGAAAAAGAAAAAAAAAGAATAAAACAAAAGAAAAAAGGGGTGAAAAAGAGAAAAAAAGCCAATCCAATAGCTTGAGTGCTAGGATCTTTAACACTGACAACTCACAAACCTGTCAAACATTTTCCTCCCATCTACTATGTTTCTTTCTTCAATACTACAATCCTTCTGAAAAGGAGAGGCAGAAGAAAAATGACTGCACTAAATTTACATAACTGCACAACACGGGAGATTTATCAGCATTTTTTAACAGCCAAATCAGCCAAACAAATTGTCTGCAGAACTGCAACAGTAACCTATTGGAGCTCTTACCATCGGCAACATCACAAGTGTGTCGGGAGAATCAAATCTTTTATTATAAAAATCAATCACAATTCCCATTCTGTTCCTCGATCCCTTAAAAAAAAAAAAAGCCACAAAAACCTGAGTGCTGCTAATTTAGCCTTCTCACTAAAGAATGAATACCAGATAAAAAGGGAGCCGACAGCTGGCCCAGAGCCAAAAAGAAAGCTTTCAGGCACAAAAATTGCCGAGAACAATGTTCTGCACTCAGAATTTTTTTACATGCAACTCTGTACAGACAAGACAGGCATATCTGGCAACATGGCTAAGAATATACATTTATGATGGAGTACACTGCCTTTTAAAAGGAGAAATAAATTAGAGATTAACGCCTTTTATGCAAGCTGCAAGGAGAAGAATTCCTGGAGCAATTCAATTCAGCTCAAGGAACAAGGCTTCTTTCAAAAAGTCACCCTTTAACTGGGAAGGGCGCTTCTTTGCAGGGAGTCTGAACTGAGAAATACGCAGCTCCTTGCTTTCTATTTATAGTCATTCAGGCAGTGAATAGCCTCATTCCAAATGCCACAAGGCATACTCACAACCTTTTATTCCAGAGACCTGATTTGTGTTTCATTTCAGAAAGTCCAGCCTGATGAGGAGAGAAAAAAAAAAAAACAGGAAAAAAAAAAGAGGGAGGGAGAAAAACGGCAACGCGTCCTGCAACAGAAACACTTTTTTCCCCCCAACTTTTCCTTTATGAAGCTGGTGCTGGAGAGCGTGGAAAAGAGGGTGGGTTTTTATTTAGAAACTTCCCTATGGGAAGGGAAAGAAAGTGCGAGCTTTGGAAGTGGATGCATTTTTACTCATTTAACGCTGAATGCCAGTTGCCCTGCAATTTAAGCAAGTCTGGGGGAAGGAGAAAAAGGAGTGAGGGGTGAAAGCATTTCAATTACTTGGCTTTGAAGGACCCTTCTGAATGAGAAAGAGACAGAAAACACTTGTCAAATGCAAGTTCAAGTGAAAGCCACTTCTGCCAATGAAGTGTGCAGATGGCTGTGGGGGTTCCGCTGAACCCTAACTGGGCCTCTATTATGTCTTTATTGCTCACAAAAAGGCAAGGGTCACCTTCAGTTTAGAATAAGTTAGCATCCTTTCCCACAGAATGACTCTGGTCAATCAAGCCAAGCAAAGGAAGTCTTCCTTTGAGTGACTGCTATCCCATCAGTGCACTGAAGAATTTTTAGAAAGGATAAATAGACACAAAAAGCTTTGGTCTCATCCACACTACCGACATTTATCAGAAAAATTTCCCACCACTGCAGGCAATCTTGGGAGAAGTGGGGCAGGCTGGTGGTGGCTGTCATGTATGTCTGTTAGATTTCTCTCTCGTTAGGCCTGGATGATATGAGTCTAAAAATGGTACTGACAGCTTTCAAAATTTCACTAATAAGATGTGGCATGAAAAGCAAGTCCTACACCTTTATTTGTAGTGTGAGTTCTTCAGAAGCATGGGAACCTCACCAGGCCAGCCCGGCATGCCAAGTTTCCTGTTTCTTACAGCATCCAGGTTTCACGTGTTTCACAAGCAAAAATTGCAGAAATTTGTGCTGATAGGCACCTGTGGTACCATCACCTGCCCTCCCAGCACTGCTCAAGACAATCCAGATGGAACATTCCAATATGATGCTCTGCAGTGCTGCAAAATACCATCACTAATGCAGATGCCTTAAAAAAAATGACCCAACAAAGCTGAAACAGGAGGCTGGAATTTGTGTTCGTGGCACAAAACACTGCATTCTTCATTTGAAAAGCTCACACCTAAGGTCACTAAACACCAAGGAAGGGTTCACACAAGAGCAGGGGGAGGACTTTTTCCCAGTGAAAAGTTAGTTCCCAAACTACGGTGACAAACCAACCTACCCGATAGGGCAAACTCCGCATATTGGCACCACTATCTCCAAAACACAGAGAAACAGGTCTCTTTCAACACTGCTATAAGACAATATTCATGGGATCACAACTGCTGGACAGCAAAAATCACCTTCCCTCTAGGTTAGAGTAAGCTGTAAGGCAAATTCAGCATTATTCTCAGGAAAATACAGAAGAAAGTAGGAAAATTAAATCATAAAAGGTAACAGTATTTAAAGGAAATCACTCATAGCTATTGGCAAACAATATAGCAATTAACTTTGAGAAGGTTACCAAGTTAAAACCCCTCTCAACTATCCTACCTGCTCATCTGAAAAAGAAACTCAAATTTAGTCCAACTTCCACAGAAGCCAACTTTTTCTCAGCAATTGGAAAAAGACATACTCTGTGCCAGAATATACATCAGGTTCTGTTAAAGGGGGCTCATTTCCTCACCTCATAGGTACAGAAGCCTTTGTACCACTACATATAAAATCCCTCTTTTAAATACAGGAAGCTGATCCCAGCCATGGAAGCAAAGCAGAATTCTCTCCCTAGCAAGAGGAAAAGGGTGATTTGATATCAGATAGCCTAAAATAATTCTTCAGGGAGAAAGGAGAGCCCTAAAAATGTAAAACTCAAATAATTCTTCAACTTTGTAGTTTAATACATCCTCAGGATTTCCTCTCTATAAATACAGCAAAAGCTGCACATACAGAAGTAATTCCTGAGCACTCCACTAAGACCAAATTTAGAAGCTGCGTGTCAGTTGCTTCTTTTTTAAGTTGTCCCTTTAAAAGAGTAGTACAAAACAAAAGAGTTCCTGGATAAATCCACAAGATTTAGAGGTTTTTATGGCAATGCAGCAGCTCTAATAAATCACAAATGGTTATAGATCAATGTAAGTTCATACTGGTACAAATTTGAGTTTGGAAAGACTCAAAGGAGTATTTAAACTGGCAGCTGCCAATATTTGTGTATTTTTTCCCTTTGAAGCTATTGGATACAGGACCAAGCGGGGCATATAAAAGTTTAGGAGAATCTCTGATCAAAACCATCCCATGGAGGGATCTCATTCAACCAAAACATTATTTGAGAGTTTTCTACTAGTGCATTAAGTGACGTGACTAACACAGGCCACATCATCTCCTGTATCATCTAGGTGGGACGAGAAGTCTCTGCTGCAACTGCTTCTACACAATGGGGTTTTGCTGCAAGCCTGGTTTTGATCTACTTCTTTACAGATGAGAATTTCTGGTTACTTACGATGCTGAAGGCAAGGTCAACTAATATGAACCGTGCACTTGGAACAGAGAAACAGAACTCCTTGATGTTTTTCAGTTCATGAAAATTGGGGAAGGGGGAAAGAGAGAAGGCTAATCCAGTATCTCAGCACAACCCCTACAAAAAAATTCTCTTTACTACAGAAAAGATTCGCCTTTATTGTGGAAAATCCATTTATGCTCAACAGTAGCCCAGACAACAGTCTTCACTTCAGACATGTAGCTGCCTTTTCCATATGTATGGCCTAGGTTGTGAAGAAAAGAACTGGCATCTTGAATTTGATTTGTAGTTAGTTATCTGGGAAATCTCAGCTTAAAGAATTAAGAATGTGCTCATGGCACCTCACGCTGCCAAGGAGACACGGTACATACCTTGAGGACTGAAGCCCCCACAGCCCTGTCGACTGGGCTGCTGCACTTCAGCCAAAAGGTGATAAAGACCAGACTAACTGAGGCTAGGTCATCATTCATCTGCAGAGGCACTCCCCATCCCATCCCATCCCATCCCATCCCATCCCATCCCATCCCATCCCATCCCATCCCATCCCATCCCGAACAGCAGAAAAAAATTTTCTCAAGACTGCTAAGAATGGAAAGTTTTATATATCTCCAAGAGCACTACTGAACACAGGATGGAACCAGCCACAGGTAGGATGTGTTCTTTATAACAGACACTTTCTTCTTCAACACTGTCATGCCTTTCACTTGCTCAGGGCTCAGATACAAGTTCACCTGGCAGCTAACACTGAAAAGGGACAGGAGGAAATGCACCTCCATAAGTTTATCTTCTTCCCTTCGGTCAATGAGTCTCTCTGCTCTGTGAACACTTCCTTTCTACTTAGCTTAGAGCAGAAAGCTGTGACCCTTCTGTTCTGATCTAAAGCATCTCATTCTGTGAAACTGGATCTGACTTTCAACAGCTCCTTCAACACCTGACAAAAGTCCTCTTAGAAGTAAACAAAGCTCATGTGGTGCAAGGTATAAAATAACATATTGAAATGCCTAATTAAGCAGTAAGCAAAACACAGACAAACTGATCTTGTAATTAGAAGAGTGGAGCTAGAAAGCTCTATGCTCCTGAACAGGATATGTGCATTGCTTTTTGGCAGGTAGAGGCTGGCTATATTTCTGTGTTCCAGAAAGAGGGAGTATCACATCAGGAAATCCTGAACCACAGTTCAGGGTTTAGAAACATGTAACACACTCAGAAGAGTTTAAATTCACTAAAAGCCATTAAGATCTGAAATCACTCACCAGTCTGACCTGCTGAACATCACAGACCATTGTATGTCATCTCAGCAGTCTGTTCCCCACTACGGGCTGGTGTGTACAAGGCTGGACAAACTGCAGCACCATTTCTATGACAGCAAATTAGTCAAGAAAGATCATTCCAAATATGCATGAGCAGAAAACTCTTAATTGCAGAGTAAGTTGAGACTCCACTAACAACCCTGGGAGTCTGAACTGAGGTGCTTACTCCTGACCCCAAATCTGGTGATGAGGCTGATGTTGCAAGCAGAACACAGCCAACAGGCAGACGAGAGAGTGGGGATTCCTAAAATAAATAATGGAAGAACAATAGAATAATAAAAGAATAAAAGACCCTCTTCCCCTGGCTGCTAGGTTTCCTTCTTCTTCCTACAGGTACACACCCCTGTCAGGCCTCATATAATTTTGTACAATTAGAATTTCTTTTCATCAAAGATACAGCTCTCTTCCCTCCCAGAAAGTCTGTGTTCCATCCCAGCAAAGACCCCTGGGGAAAAGCAAATAGAACTGATTTGTTATCAGTATTAACAAAGTCTAAGAACTGTCAGAACCCTGTAACAACATTTTAAGGTAGTCCTTCCTCCAAATGACTCTTTCTGTCCGTTCTACAATGGCTATGTGGCTCCTGGTAAAAATCTGGTCCCAAGCTCACTAGTACAGATTATTCCCCTCCAGAAGCTTAAAAGATAGTTGGTTATACACCAGGTCTTTGGACACTGCTACAAACAGAGCTCTCAAGTGATAAAGTTTGCTGAGAGCTCCCTTCAAGTGAAACAAAAAAATCCCCATCCACCTACAACAGCATTCATGCTTGCTGGTTCTTCAAGCTAAACACAGGGCAACACAGAGGCCTAACAGCCACCTCAGCTTAATAAAAACACAGTGGAATATAACACTCACAAGACACACAATCTCCAACAAAAAAACATACCCAATGGCCACAAACATGCACATGTGTCATTCCAACAACGACACAGCTTAATGCCAGTCAGGAGAGCAGTGCACTGCAAACAGAGAAACTAGAAGAAGCAGCATCCAAAGGAGCAGCCCAGGCTGCAGGAATACAGCGCTGAATGGAGCTATATGAACAGCAGGGGTGAACACGTGGTTTGCCAGCCCAATTCTGACATGTGCTATTCAACATGAACATATTGTACGTCAACATCATGTGATGCGTATCACTTCAGATATGTAGCACTTGCAGCTGGAAACGATGTAATTTACAAATTTATCAGAAGTAAAAAGTATAGGATGTAGTAAAAAATATAGGAGATGCACATATGTCTCATTCATCCAAGGATCTCAGCGTAAGCTTCAATTAATAATATTTCTTTGCCACAGTTTTAAATTGAATTGGATCAAACATCACTGAGAAGTTTCAAAAAAACCCCATTGAAATTAAGGCTCCCTCAACATTATAAATCAAAGTGATTTTATTAATGCACCTGCCTATTTAGACTGATCTGAGATTGTAGATCTGCTCTTTCAATTTAGGGGATCCTGCATTCCTTATTTCCACATCCATTTAACTTTTCTGTTCTCGTATATTAATATAAATATGCAGTGTGGGGATTATTTACATTAAATAAGTATAAACTAGGTCTTCTGAAATGCATTTATATTTATAGAAAAACAATGCTTTGAGATTTTTATAGCTAATTAGTGTGTGGCAATAAGTTTAAATTAGTTGATCTCCCTATGAGATTTGCCTGTTTCAGTAAACCAGTCCAGAGTATCTTCCAAGTAGTTTATTACACTACACAGTTTTTTTTTTAATCCTTTGGTGAAAAATGCCAATGCAGAGAAACACACACACAAAAATGTATCAGTTATGAGAAAATGTCTCATGTATAAACTAAACACTGCATCTTTTAGCTCAAATGATTGGAAAACAAAGTGTAAGACATGAAGTATACTTGGACTTGTTTAGAAAAAGCAGCCTTAAATTAGTTTAATTATTATTTTTTCTCCCCAGTACAACTGCCTTCCACAAATCCTACGCCTATATTTAAGTTGCAAATTCTTCCAAACATCCTTTTACATTACTTATGCAGAATGTGATCAACAACACACTAATCATAAAGCTTGTTTCCGGAAATTTCAAGGACAGCCCACATAACTGCACCTTGGAAAGAAATTTCAATGAGCTCCATGATTGTCATCTGGTGCTGACTTACACTTTAAACTTCAAACACCTTATAAACTTGCAAAGAATTACTGTATGTGATATGTGATTGTGTATGTGATAGTTATGTGATTATGAATCTCCCACAAAAAAAACAGATGAAGGATATTTGTCAACAGAAGGGAAAGGGAAGAGGGGGATGAGGGGAAGCTGCCAGAAGGGATAATCTACCAAATACTTACTTCAGGAATATTGCACAAGCTCAACTAAAACACATACATAATAACAGGCACCTGAAAATTTCATAATTGCTCATTATGCAACTATACCTTAGGCACTTTAAGCAAATACTGAAGAAATAATACATGGGAAAACCTGGCTTACCACAAATGTTTTAAAAGGAGAATTAGGAAACTATACACGTGGGCCTTTGCTTCTCTCTCTGCTGGAACCCTGTAATCCTTATTAATCTGCTGTTTGTTCCTGGAAAGTAACTTTTCTCTGTCAGTAAAATCCAAAGTGCAGTTGGATTAATCCATGCCCCTTACTTGTAGCTGAAGCTGTGTGCACAGACACATGATTTTGACAGACACGACTCAAAATTTGCTATCTATTTTCTATTTGCCATACACTTTGTCAAAGTAATTAAAAGAAATAAACTTAAAACCTGGGAACAATGTTACCACAGGGTGCCAAATTTGCAGCGAAGCCCCGTAGGCTCCTGTCACGCAAAATTTTGACAAGCCTTGCCAAGTGGTTTCTTCAGGATGCAAACTGCTTGCAAAGTGACTGGGCCCTTTGTGTCGCAGCTGAATGCTGCAGATGGGAAGGTTAGAAAAGGGGTTTTGACAGGAAAGGGTAACTGCTGTTTTCACCCTGTGAAGTTCTCCGTGCACAAATAAAACACAGTCTCCTGGTACAGGACGATGCTTGGTGTACCCTCAACAGCTCTGCAGAGATTATTTCCTAATTGTGGAAGAGTGCACCCAAAAGTAATGTCACAGTGTGTTACCAGAACCAAACAAGTCCACCCCGGAAACAAACCAACCAACCCACCCAGAGGCATTCACAGCACATCTCAAACCTGAGGTCCAGGAAAAACAGGACAGATACCTTCAGCCTATCAAATTTCCAAGCTGTACAAAGTTCATTCACTGTTTAGGAACTTTAAATTTGAACAGGCCTTCCCAATGGGAGTAAGATGACTCCCTGCAGATCTAAAATACCAGAAACCAGAGCAGAATACCAAGCAGAGATACGCACAAGTATGCACAAACTATATTCACTCTTGTGTTTTCTCCTACGTGGAAAGCAGCTGAAGGCATGCCACGTGATGGAAGCAATTCTGAATTACCATCTAACAGCAACTCGGGATCCCACCTTCAGCACAGACAAGGCAGCACCTTCTTTGATTTCTGCAGCAGAGTGCAGCTGCAGAGTGCAACTTTCTGAACTGTGTAGGGGCAAAACACTTGGTTGATGACTTCCTTCGTCAGGAGCACTCAGCACAAATCTGAATGTCATTTTAGGTGAAGCAAGAACTCCCTCCTAGCAGTGTAGCAAGAGAGTAAACCACCCAAAATATCAGGGGTTTTTTTTTACCTATTGCTATCTAATGAGCTACAAAATAGTTAGAGCTTACTGTCTACCATCTCATTTATGCTGGTCTTAGGTGCTAACAGAAACTAAATTTATCCAGTAACACACTTCAAGGTAGTGTTAGGTGCCTACTGGGAAAAAAGAAAAATCCCAATACCCAGCTGGGTCAACTATAGTATAAAATATAAATACATATCTTCGACTTGAAATCTGCTGACTTTTGCTTCTGACAAGCTGTGGATGCAACATACCTACATACATTTACAGAACAAATCACTGAGATACAGTGGCTGCTGCTACAATGGCATGTTCTTGGCAACAAAACACAAGCATGGGAAAATGAGTTTATGCTGAATGACTTCAGCAGCAAGTGAAACTGGAAATGCCCCACCTCAAACACCATACAGTGAGGTTTTGTGCATATTAGGGCCAGCAGACTTGCACGGAAGAAAAACTGAGTTAATAAAAAGCCCTTACATTGGTTTCTCTGGTTTTCCTAGACTTCGATGTCAAAACAAACAGTATCGCTGGATTTGCTGCCTGACAGTGAAGTGAGACTGAACAGATTGCTTAACCCCATAAAACACAAGGCACAACTTTGGCCCCAGCTATAAAAGGTGGCATCTGGAATGTTCCCTGTCCTGCAAGCTGAAAGGTAAGGGGAGACAGGATCTCTCTGGTAGTCAAACTCAGTATTAGCTACCGCCAAACACTGAAGTTAAATTTCTGGAGCTAGCAGACAGTCTAGTTTCCTCTCTTCCTTAGGGCAAAATCTTTAGGAAACAGTCATTCCTCAAAATTTATTTATCTAAATTATTTACCAAAAAATGCTGCATATGCTACTGCACCAAACAACATTAAAACTCAATTGATTTCATAGGCTAAAGTAGAAATTTCCCTCCTCAAATTCAGGTGCAGACTGCCTACATGGTTTGCAAAGCAGTAGGTACATTAAAAATTACTTCTTGTCCACAAATGTGCACACTACATAATCATTAACATCCTGAAATATGGCTTTCCAGGGCCTCTATCCACTGGCTCCTGTACATGAACCTTGCATTAAGCCTTTTGCACACAGCAATTTTAGATAGCAGTTCCAAGCACCACAGACAAGCCAAAACATCTTTTAAACAAATTTTACCTGAGTGTCCCAATTTGTTGCAAAAGCCTCAGGTAAAACCGGAGATTTCAAGCAATTAAATTACACTTGGAGCAATGTAGACATAACAAACATAACATTTCTTGCAGAAGTTTTCTGAACCACATGAATGTACTTCTTTTTTCTCAAATATGTCTTGTTATGCTAAATATCATTTTAATATTAATGAAACAACAGACTCCTTCAAAAATGGGTAAATGTACCCAGGACAAAGCTGCAGACGAGAACTGCACTTGTTTTCTACAAATGCACCCAAGTATGGCTCTATTACTCACCTCAATTTTATCTGTTTTTGCATCTCCCCAGTAAAGCTTGTTTTTTTCAAGATCCAGTGCCAAGCCATTAGGCCACCCAAGGGATGTATTCACCAGAACTCGCCTTTCTGAGCCATCCAAATAAGCACATTCTATCTTTGGACTTTCACCCCAGTCCGTCCAATACATGTAGCTGTAAAAAAAAAAAAACAAAAGAGGGGGAACAGTTAATGCATGGAACAGGCAAAACAAGTGTTAAGATCTGTGCTGCTTTCTGCTTACCCAACAGCAGCAAACAAGCCAACTCAAACTGTAATCAGTGAAGATAATATAAAGTTTGAGCAGTAAATAAATTAAACTATTGAAAATATGCAGTGGCCCAATTCTTTCATAGTTAGGATAACACTGAAGATGCAGAGAAAAGCAAATTCAACCAAACACCCAATGTATAGGTTCATTGAAGAACACTGTATTTAGAAGTCACCTTTTATGTACACAGTTATTAAAGGGATGAAGCAAGGGAAAACCAGCCATTTCCTGAATATCTGACGAACAGTACACACATCATCCTGCAATTTGCACTTTTTCAGTTTCAGGAGACTATAAGCTGGATCCAAAGAGCTTACCACAGGGCTATCACTAAACACAAAACTTACCCCATTACAGGATTGAGCACTATGGCTCGAGGTTCATCCAGGTTTTCTGAGATGAGTATCTTCCTTGATGTCCCATTGAGCCGGGTCACTTCAATGCGGTCTGTGCCGGTATCAGTCCAGTACAGGTTCCTGGCCACCCAATCCACAGCAATGCCATCTGGATGGTTGATTTCTGTGGTCACCAGAGTCTGGGCTCCAGCGCCATCCAGATAGGCCCGACGAATTGCCCGGACATCGTCATCAGTCCAGTAGATGTAGCCTTCCACGGGGTCATAGTCTATGGCAATTGCATGTCTGATGTTGTCTATCTGCAGAATAATGTCAGTGAAATCCGGCATGTCCAGGGAAATCCTCCTCAAGTCAGTTCTTCTAGCGAGCAGCAAGACTTCCTCAGCACCTGGGGAGAAAAGCATTCACGGCATCATTCCCATTGCTACTGGTGTGAAGATTTCAGTAGAGCACAGCAGGCTGTGAACTGCTACTGTCACTGTAACAAGAAGAGATTTCCTTAAATAACGACATCAAGCTTTCATGAAAATACAGACTTGCTTATATTTTAGATGACAATTTCTCCCAGCCTTCTAAACTAGTACAGACCATAGCAATCTGTCTCTAGACTCTTAAAAAAAAAATTTTTGGTGGGTGCAAGTCCAAATATTTCATCACATTATAGAGACTTGCTCAGCCAAATGTCTCACTAGCTCTGTCAGTGCACTAAACAAGTTTCCACACATGCCCCACGCAATAAACAACAGGGGCTAACAGAAGACTGGAGTATTTTGTAAACAAATTCCATTAATGATTTGCTCCAGACAGTCCAACAAGAAAACAAGTCACAACCACAGCAAGTATTTATCATTTGGCCAAAGTGGATGCCAAACTAATTCTAAGGCAACTAGACTGGTGTTCTTTTCTCTCCTCTATTCTTCCTCCCCACCACAAAGTTTCCCTGCTTGTGGAAGGGGTGCCAAACAACAATTTGGAGTATATTTCAAGGACAAATGGCATCTTTAGTGCTGTCTGACACTGAAGTGGCAGCTTCTTTTATTAGTGAAAAAAGAGGACAGACAGCAAAATGTGCAGTTGCTTAATAAAGTTTCCCTACATCCACCCATGCATGCTTCAGTACAAAAAGAGAAGTATGTGGGCTTTTTCCTACTTCTGTTACCAAGTTGATGCTGTGTATTTTGAAAACTGACAAGGAAATTTTCTTGTTTAGCAACACTTCAAAACTGGAAACCTGAATAAAAGTAATTTGTTGTATTTCATCCAGACCAGCAAACATCAGTAGGAGGCGGCAATTTCCAGTTCCCCCCAACAGCTCAGATTGAATGAAAATGGCCAACATGGGGACATATCTTTTGAGCCCACTAAGAATAACAGAAATTCAAATCCTCATGAGAATATTCTTTTAGAAATATTTCACACCTAGACATGCTTATGGAGTTCTGGAGACTCAGAAGTTGAATTTATTGTACATCAAAACTAAATTCACATTCACTATGGTTGCTGGATTTGGTTTTGGGTTTGGAAATCAGGGTTTAGCCCCCAAATAATATCTTAAAAGCTCTGAAAAGAAATAATGCTAGGACACAAGTGCATAACGACAGAAACTAAAAGATTAAAAGAGCAGTATTTTAACATCATTTAAACACTTTGGACTACCTCAAGTCATTGCAGCTCCTGGACAAAGCAGTGCTGCTCTCCCCCTTGCCATGGGCTTCTTGTTCTCACTTCTGTATCACCCCTTCTCACATGCAAGCACAGCATGGCCTTGCACAATGGCTGCGTGCTGCAAACCACACCAAAGAGCGGATCCAAACAAAAACTAACTCCACAGAAACAAAGCCATTGGCCTGAGTTAACAACCAGACCTGCACAGCTCCACAAACACTTGTGCGGGCACAGGGAGGGGCTCCAGCAAGAATGCTTCTCCCAGTCAGCACCAGCTGACCTGGTTTGATAAGGACAGCATCACTTTGAGGGAAGGCTTGGGTAGGAGAGAAACAACAACTTGGAGCTCAAAAACCCCCTGGAGAAAAGGGAGAGGTGAAAGCCCATTCATTCATGACAGCAAAGCAAGAGAGACATCTACCATCACACATCTGTAATAGATTTTCTAACTTCAAAGGTTTCAGAAAGACTGTTTCTTATGCTTGAAACTTTGCTCTCTTCTCTGGACATGGCAAAACTAGTAACCTTTCTGCTGAGGGAACATCATGCCTCAGCAATCAGTAGAAGGCACTGCTAGCAAAAGTATTCATTTTCAAAAGCTTTATGGATGTCTTGGATTTTAGCACCTTTACTAAATAAAAACAATAGGATACATAAACCAGATTTTGATATTTTAAATTATCACAACACAGCAACTGCAGCAGAACCAAATACCTAATGTAACAAAGTTTTATGGCTAGCTTCTATGCTTCTGAAATATTTCATTATGGGAGTCAAAATAAAAACTGTTTAGTGCAAGTTAAAAATTCAGGCCTCAAAACTCAGCGTGGAAAGGGGGATGTATCTGGTCATCTACATGTTCTACAAACACAGAAGGGTTTTAAACTATACATTTAAAAAGACAGGCAAGGCAGGTGAGCTGTTGGATTTACTTTTTACTTAAGAGAACACCTGGAACACATGGCACTGTGTCTCAGGGAGGATGAGAGTCAAGAGTTTATGGGTTAGGATTAAAGAACAGACCAGCAAGGGTGGCGCTGCTGTGGGTGTTTGTTACAGGACACCAGATCAGGAGGAGCAAGCGGATGAAGTCTTTTACAGACAGCTGGAAGGAGCCTCACAGTCACAGTCCCTGTTTCTTATGGGTGACTTCAGCCACCCTGATCTCTGCTGGAGGAACAACACAGTGCAGGAGGCTCCTGCAGAGCACTGATGACAACTTTCTAACACAGGCGGTGGAGAGACCAGTGAGGAAAGATGTGCTGCTGGACCTCGTACTAACAACAAAGAACTGGCTGGGGATGTGAATGTTGGGGGCAGCCTTGGATGCAGTGACCATGAGATGGTGCAGCATAGGATCCTGCAATGAAGAAGCAGGGTCCTGAGTAAGGTCCTAAAGAGATAACTGATCTCTTCAGGCATCTTGTTGAAAGAATCTCATGGCAACATGCCCTAGAGGGAAGAGGGGTCCAAGAGAGGTGGTTAATACTCAAGGAACAGCACAGCAGCTGTTCAGACACCGACAGCACTCAAGTTTATACCCACCTTAACTTCTGAATTTCTACCGTATTAATGTGTCTGCAACCATAACGTTAATATTGAAGTACAAGCAGTGTGAAGCAGAGGACCATCAAATACATGCCTAGCAAATGATAACACAGCAATTACCAATGTTACATGTATTTCTAGGACAACCAACATTACAAGCCTCATTGCATGGGAACAAACAGATAAGAATCAAATGCATGTGTTTTGCCTCTTCACACAAGGGATTACAGGTTCAGCTTGGTTCACTGTGAACAAGTTCAGAGACAGAGGAGGGAACCGTCAGTCCAAGGCCCCGATTACATCTAGAAATGCTGACTAGACAACAGGCTGAAAGACAGTTAACACCCCCTAAAATTCACAAGTAGTACCAAAACAGCCTTCACTTCCCCACAGCAGCAATAATTAGACTCAGTTTTATCTCATCCAGCTCTGTGACAGGTTCACCTCTGCATAAGACTGCACATTTATTTGCACACAAAATATTATTTTGACCAGCAACAGGACGGCCCAGACACCTTGAATCAACAACATGATTAGAATCTTCTTGCAAACTGAAGGAAACAATTTGTTTCTAACACATTCAGCCGCTCTGAGTTTTTCTTCAAGCAAACACTACCGTAGATCTATTCCCAACCTCAATTCTGTCCCACGGACAGATACAGCTAAAAATAAACAGGAAGATGAAAACTTCTCTCTGTTGATCTAGCAAAGAAAAAGAAAATCTTCAGCTGACAAATGGGACATTTTATTGATAGTTGAATGGGATGGCTCTTGGTAATTTCTTCTAACATACCTCTAACTGAGGCTTGTGGGTCAAAAGAAACAACAAGGGGAATGAGCTACATAGCCAATTCTGTAGGGATGCTTAAAATTAAGCGAAATATTACACAAAAAGACTCATGACAGACGTGCACCTACATCCTTGAACATTAAAAACCACACAAACAGGGAAAATGTTGCCACAGCATGTATCACTATGTTACACCCCCCACGTGAAAGTTGGTAATGGATCATTATTGTAGGTTATTTTTGATAGGTGCAAAAAATCCTGTCTTTCATTACAACGCAGTTTAGAATTACAGTTGGTTATAATTATATTTGACTCCATTTGCAAATCCCTGCTAGAGAGAAAGAGTTGGCAGCAGGCTCTGAGCACATCACCAAGAGATGAGAACTTGACACTGGTTCTGTCTAAAAACCTGGACAAACATGCTTGTCTGGCTCATTAGTTTTATCTGTATCATGGAGGTATTTTGATTATTAATGTCAGTAGGAATGTTTTCAAGACTACAGAAGTGTTGTGCTGTGACTTGCCCGGCATTATCCTAGATATTCTAGAACCTGCCCAACACATTACAGCCAGCTATTTACCCAGTGCTAAAGTGCTATAGCATATATTTAATTAACTTCATCTTCAAAAACCTCTCACTGCAGTCACTTTTCTAACCACATGATTAAGATTCCCGACAGAACTGCTAACTGTTACAACACGGTCGTTTATAACACCACACAGTGAACAAAAGCCTTTTTGGGGGGGAGTGGGAAATGCACGCTATTTCTACATCACAACTGCAGCAACCAAACACTTCAGCAAAAGTTTATGAAAACTTTTCTATGCAAACCATAAATAGAGAACCAGGAGGAACTAGGTCAACGTAAAGTTTCCATTTAGAAAGTATTTTAAAACACCCAAATTCAAATTGTTTAATTTTTTCAACTAGTTTAAATTTTGAACTGTTTATTTTTCTCTACTCTATTCAGCACAAGCTTTCTGCAGACCTTCAACAGAAATTTTCAGCAGATCTAATAACCATAAGAGCTGATGAGCTGTTCTGGTTAACATACAATCACAGAAAGGTTTGGGTTGGAAGAGACCTTGAAGATCATCTAATTCCAGCCCCTCTGTCATAGGCAGGGATGCCACCCACTAGATCAGGTTGCTCAGGGTCCCACCCAACCTGGCCTTGAACTCTTTCAGGGATGGGGCACCAGAACTACATCTGAGTTTACCAAAAAACCAAATAAGAAGACTATATACTCTATTTGCAATTAATAAATCCTAGAGAAAGAGGTTAGGAGACCTTTTTTTCTTTTTGCTCTTACACAAGGTGCTTTCCTGCCATATCCAGAAACCAGTATTTTTAATATCTATGCTAGGATATCATGCTTGCTTTGATTTGGTTGGTTTGTGCTTTTGTTATTAAAAATTCATGCTTCACTGCTGGAAATGGCAACTGTATTCTATTTGCAAAATTAACTGCAACCAGAGCTGACAGCAGCAAAAGCAGGCCATCTCACCAGCTTGACAAGAGCTTTTTTTTATTCTTCCCTTGGCCCACTTCACATTTGACAAGTAACAAGACATCTATAACACAGTAACAAATGCTCCAATTTATTCACCCAACCTAAACATGTGGACTGCAGTGGCTGCCTCTGTTAATCTTTGCCAGAAAAGGCCATGCTATTCCTTTCCCATTTGTCTGTCTGCTAATTAGGCTAGAACAATGACCTATTGTAGGACTCATCCCCCAGTTTTATGTATATGCATGAGCATGCACCTGCATGTACAGACTCAGTCTCATTACAAACAACTCTGGAAATCTCTCTACTTGTGGGTAGAAAATCAGATACACTGTAAAAACAGGAAAGATTTTAGCTCTGCTCCAAAGAACAAAATGGTAAGTGCTTTTTGAAAAGAGTGAGTTAGAAGTACTTTGACTGCAGGCAACTCCTTTACAAGCTGTTTGAGCACAGCTACCTCAGCACTCTTGATAAACTAAAAAGTTTATCAAAAAAGCAAGGGATTTTGTTGGTTGCTGCCATACAGCGAATTACCTGGCAAAGTTTCATTGTATGGCAAAAGGGGGCCAGAGTATGGTTCTGGGAGAAAACATGGAGTGTATGAAAATTGGTTACACTGCCATGCTGTTTAATAAGCTTTCCAATATTCGAAACATCTACAACATCTTGCACAAGGGTTTAACATCAGTTGCTCTTCACACCAAAAGAAAAATGATGCAATGAAACTGACTGAGATTTGAATCAGCAAAACTCTGTAAAACCCCCTTCTTGTTCCTCAGCCTCCCCCAGAAAACAGTAATATTTAAGGAGCTGAAACAAACTTTAGCAATACCTAGAAATACATGGAAATTTTTTTTATACTTTGTCCTTGGTTACCTTACTAGAGCCAGTTGCAACACGAACAGCACTATGCATTCCAGTTCAGGCCTTTATTTATCTTTCAGTCTGAGAGGAAGACAGCGCTGCTTCTTCTGACTGTGTGACAGCGGTAGGCTGTGAAAGGCTGGCCATGTACTTTCCACCTGGACACTGCACATGCAATATAAAACCAAGGACTGTGCAGAGGGAGTGTGCAACCAGCAAAATAGAAACAGGAAAGGTTTCTTTGAAAGAATGTTTTGAGTGGCCACATTCAGACAGGACTTGATTTAATTGAAAGGTAAGTAGGCATAAGGAAAATTAACAATTGTGACAAAGAAAGGAAATACCAGAGCACTTACGTAACTCATAAATTACATCATATCTGTCTGCATGTTACAGTGAAAAGCTATTGTCTACTGTTTCTTCCATTATCACAGTAGCAGACTTCTAACTTTGCCTGAACCAGAAAAAACACCTACAAATCAGAGTTTTGACACATTCACACAGCCACCAAAATGAAATCCCACAAATGGAATATTAGTTAAACTGCACAGCTGATAAGATCATTAGCCCAAAGCAGCTGACTAGGACAAAAGTAATGTTTCTTCCAGAAAAAGCTGTTGCAACACAGAAATCACAGTTACCCTGTTCTAGTTTAGGATGGAGCTTCTGTGAGACACATTCAGTGTGTACATGCCCAGTACCACACTTGTGAGCACACAGCTTTTTGAAGTTACTACTAACAGAGGAGAAGATAACTCTCAGGAAGATTTACTCAAAACAACATTAATGTAACAGTCACAACTGCCCTGGCAGTAACCAGAACCA
Organism: Lycocorax pyrrhopterus obiensis; assembly: GCA_014706295.1. Taxonomy (NCBI): domain Eukaryota; kingdom Metazoa; phylum Chordata; class Aves; order Passeriformes; family Paradisaeidae; genus Lycocorax; species Lycocorax pyrrhopterus. The sequence goes on along the minus strand of JACSVZ010000007.1, from coordinate 16,731,996 downwards.
AAGGTCAGCACAGCCACCTGGCTACTGCTGTACCAAGCAAAGAAGCTGCCCTTAGACACAGGTTTCATCCAAAGATCTCAAAGCACTTGAACAACTGAGTCTTACCCTGCCCTCGGGTCTGTCTGTGCTCTGTGTGCTTTAAAGAAAGAGAAGAGAAGGTTGGAAATGTTAAGTGGTAAATTTGACTGTTACCTTATGGATATCACACTCCCAGCTTCTACTCTTTGTTAATGAAAAAAATTAACATCCCTTTGCACAGAATTCTTAATAACAGTTCATTGCAAGCCATAGGAAAAAGGATGGGCCAAGAAAAAGTCTGTCAGAAATCCCTACTGCTGGAAAAAGGGTGGACTTTGGATTGTGGTGTTCCCTTGCAAAGCACAGTTTTAAAGTTTACCTGCTCTCTGCTGGAGACACACAATTCCACTGGCTCAGAGTAAGGAATCACCAAATTTAGAACTGACATCCATTTTACCAGAGTTTTGGCAGTAGCACCTCAAATGCACAGAGACAAGAATCAAAAATTCATTACAACTCAACAAGATACATAATTTATAGATATAAAAAAATGAACAAAAATACAGTAGGTTTTCTACAATCCCACTTCTGTTGACTTCTAATTGCAGATGTTTCCCATTCAGCAAGAGACCTTGAACATATTAAGTTTCTCTGCACTGCTGTCATCCTTTATACAAACAGAAATAAATACTTTACACCCCACGAGCCCTCTCTGAGGCTGAAAACTGTATAATGCTTTGAAATTAAAGCGTTATTTATTATGTGCCAAGTCTGATGGAGCCCCAGAAAATTCAATTCTGAGCTGACACAATCAAGAAAAAACCAAAACAGCAAAACAAAACAAACAAAAAAGATACTAACAGCTGCAAATTAGGGCTTGCAATCCAGGGAGAGTCTCAATCTCACTGTTGCTACATCGGCGCAGTAAAACAGAGCTCGGCCACCCAATGCTGCAAGAGGCAGTCAAGCTACAGCAGCTTAGGTAGTTATCACTGTGCCTTGGTGACTTTGCCTCTGTTTGTTCCCAGAACGCAGTGAATGCAAGATGACAAAGCTTACATGTAAACCTTTTCAGTGCAGACCCAGGGTGTGGTTCTTTTGCAGCATAAAACCAGATTCAATCCAGAGACTCAACAGTGCTGAAAAGGGAGAGTGTCGCTATTTCCTTCATACACACACAAAAAAAACCCAAAAAAACCAAACAAAAACCTCTAACCACAAAAATAAGTTCTAACTAGACAGTGTTTCAGAGTCCTGGAAAGTAGTCATCAATTTGAGACATGCACCAACAAAGCTTGAAAAGAAAGTTTCATTCACCATAGCCCAGGAAAACCACCGACAACAGAACTAGATGATGTGGCAGACCTTCAAGAATGCTCCTCACTCCCTCCAGGTTTGTTCCTTATGGCATGTTTCTAATGGCTTCTATCCAATGAAATTATAAATAAGGCCATTTCCATATGAGGCTATTTCATTTTGTCACTAGACAAAGTAGTCCCCATCTAGAAGCGTGAAAGTTGCTATGAACGGAAAGTAATATAGTCTTTTCATAGAAATCAAATAAAATCATCAACATAACACACTAAATAAAGCAAAGGGAAAACAGACTCAAAACAAACAAGATCTACACATGAATGAAAGGAGAAAAAACCACTCATGAAATTTTTGTGAAATGAAGTAGAACAAGAAGAGGGAGCCTCTAGATTTCCCAGACTCTCAGGTACCCATTACTGTACAGTTTTTACTTAGAAACTTGTAGCTTCAACAATTCCTCAATAAGCAAAGGAAGTACAATGCACCTTTGGGAGTGCAACAGGGAGAGAGGGAGTGAAGAAAAAGTCCTCCAGCTTCCGGATAACATCTCCCTACAGCAGTCAAACATGAGGTACAGGACAGAAGACACCTAAGAAATCAAAGCATCTTGCAACCAAAAGACCATGGTTTTCCACAGTTGCATTTCAATCACAGAGCTGTCAACAGGGAGAGACAGGTATCCAGTCAGCTGTCAAGGTTCCAGAAAATAAGGCAAAATACAGTCTTCTTTTTGTTTTTTTATCTCCTGACAAACAGATTAGGACATGAGTGCTGCTTCCCAGCACAGTTCCAAATCAATGCTAGAATATTGATATACCAGGTTTCTCTTCCAGCATCTTCCAAGTGCTAGAAGACTCAACACAGTTACACAATGCCAGCAGAAGCTTTATCAGGTACTTGAATGAACTGATTCTACAGCAGTTATCCCAAATAACAAATATCTCCCTGACTCCTCTCTTTCTCAAAAAGGCTGCTCCTCTCCAATTAGTCATTGATCTACTTAATGAGAAAGTCTGGATTAATCCATACTGTTCCTCTTTATTTATCAGGAAGACATGCTAGCAAAGAAGCCTCTTCTGGTGGTTAAATGGCATGGGGTAAGTACTACACAATGAAGGAAGGTATTTGTCTGCCTGATTGTCTTGCTTGGAGGCTTAGTTGCTGTAATAAGCTCATGACTGCTCACCAAGGAACCAGAGACAAAACTTTTAAAATGTATGATGTGCACCAAGAAATACACAGGAGATGAGAAGAAAGTGCTTTAGCATTTCTTCCTTCAATAATCTCCTATCTCCTGAATATAAAAAACCACTATACGCCCAGCAGTACTAGCCAGCAGGTTCCAAAAACACTGTTTTCTACTTTGCAATGTGCAGAATGGCAAGGAGAAATAAGACACTGGGAATAGTAGCCAACCCCGATCAACTGCCTCAGCAACAGGATCAAGGATAGATAAGGGAAGCTGACTCTCCAAACACCTGAAGCAAGCACTTTCTTCTCCAGGTATGAAAACATGGGGGCTTTTTTCTGGTTTTCATTTGGGAAAACAGAATTTCCTCATTTATTTGAGAAACTGCAGCTGTCACACCTTCCTGGCAGAAACCCTGCAACTTCTATCCCCATACAGGACTAACTCACAGCCAAACTCTCCCATTTTCAAGCAAAGAACAGTTGTCTTCAAGCGGAGAAATGCCTCTGGTGAGTTGAGGTCAATGCGCCACGTCTCAAATGGCCACTTACATTCTGACATAGCAGGGACAATATTATTGCAAAAAGCAGCTGGCTAGTTACAACATCTAGACTGAGATATCTAAAAGGAACCAGATTTCTAGGAAGTACCTGTCAACTGAGGTACATTTGAGGAGCGGGAGCAGAAGAGGGAAGAAATTCTCCTTGTTACCACTTTAAAACAACCAAACTCCCTCCACTGAATAAATAAAAGGTTCTAAAAATGAGTAACTTTTTTAGTTTGACTCACATTATGCTTAAAGCTCAATATACAGCAGCAGTTCTCACGCTGGCTTTAAGGAACACTCATGCTGATGCACAGCAAGAGTTTAATTTCCACATCTCAGGCAGTGTAAACCCTCTTTTCTGTTAGGGTAGATTTGCTGTGGTAAAGGAGCCCCCAAGATAATTGTGAATTCAAGTACCTGTCTCACTGTCAAACCTGCCAGCTACCTCAGCATTAAGGCAAGTCACCAGCAGGAGTCGACGCAATCTTGGGTATTTATCCTTAACATATTTTTTGCACAGCCTTAGGAAGAGACCCCTTATAGGAGCAATCCATTACCAAGCATTGCATGGATAGCACCAGCTCATAAATCTGTCCACAGTACACGGGCATGTACTTTTTCTGAGTTCAGCAATAATATCAGTGCAAGCAGAAGCTAAAGTACCGTTATGATATGGTTGCTTTTGCAGCCAAATTCTTTGTCTTCCGCTATGGCAGAGGCTCATTTATGTTTTTCTAGCCCTTCCTGGAGACAGTTTTGCTCAGTCTACTTAGAATCATAGAATATCTCAAACTGTAAAGGACTGTTGAGGCCAACTCCCTGTTCTTCGTAGGGCCATCTAAAACTAAACTCTATGACCAAGAACATTGTCCAGACACCCCCTGGCTTAGATCTATACTGAGCCAATGCCTAGTGTATTAAAGGAACATACTTTAGTTGGTACTGCCCTTACTTCAAGGCATCACTCCTTTGTGCAAGCTTCAAAATATCAGAAGCATTTCTCCAAAACTGTGGCAAACTTGGATGTCACATTTGTCATCTACTCCTTCCATGGCATGCAAATACATCTATACCTCAACCACCCCTATGCCTTCTTACCAAGAGGTCTCTCACATTGCTTTCAAACACAAAAAAAGGAACAGAATCATGAGCTTTCCCAACACAAATGGAAAGACAACAAACCAGAGTAAAATTAAATCTCCAAGAGATTCCAGTGTCACAGAAAGGCTTGGCTTGTTTAGGTTTGTGTTTTTATGTGGAAGCAAGTAAAAAAAAGGTTCCTCTTAATAGAGACCTAAATTTGGTTAGAGAGGAATTTAGATATGTAAAATGGATCAAGAGTTAATGATATCCAGGCCATGTGAAATTGCTGCAACGAATTTGCATAATGAGTAAAGTAAAATTCTGTAGCATTTACTGAAATATTTTATCTATATACTGCAGCAAGCATTACACAATTAATGAGAAGCAAAACAAAATCCTGAAAAATATTTATTTTAAAACTAGGGGTACACAGCTTCCAGAAGCTGCATGGATCTGGACTAGTTCTGACATTGTGTAGCTCTAAGTGTCCTTGCTGAAGTTAAAAATCTAGAATAAAAAAAGAACATCAGCTGAAGCCCCAGTTTATCCTACTTATTACAGGTTCACAGCCATAGAGCCAAGCTAGTAGAGACTTGGGAGAGCAAGGTACGGAATATTGAAAATATTTTGCAGGTATCGGCCCTGGATAATAGGTTCTAAAATGCTATCCAATTAATTTTAGTTCATATACAATTGACTAACTTGATACTATGATATCAGAAAATTATGTGCAATGAGAGTAAGAACCTTTGGGAAGGCAACACTGACAGGCAGAGGGAATTCACGAAGTCAGAGTGACTGCCTACAGGAAATATATCCACTTAGAAAAAAGATGAGGCTTTTGACATTCCTTTAGAAGGCCTACAGTGATAGCTGTATGCCAGCAACACCAAATGCACCAGAAAGAAATTATATATGTTCCAGAAACATAAGAGAAACATGCTGCTGAATGCTGTTTACAAAAACCAGCTCAGTCTTGGAAGGAGGCAGACACATAGCTGCTGTACAAGAGACTGGGATCAGGGTTTAATCACAGTTAGCTGGCAACATACACAAAAAACCTCTAGACTTGCCTGAATGTGATTAAACTGAACCACATGGTCAAGTCACAGAAGGAAGGAAAAAGCAGGAGGAGTCATCCAATATTCTGAGACTGCAGCTTTGCCCAGCAAAGCAAAACAAACCTGCTCCACAAAAGCAGAACAGCGTGCAAAGATGTGGCTCCATTTTACCTGGAAACATTCACTTCAAGTGGTACAAATTATACCAAAGGTGCACCAGAGCTGGAGTGAGAAACAGATAAATTCATGTCATTCACTGTGCACTGTGGAAAGCAAGAAGCATGAGGAAGGTGAATCTGCTCATAAGAGGTGACAGGTATCACTTGAAGACTCTGCCCTGCAAGGGAAAAATGCAGCAAATAATTTACTGTTTGAGACAAGACAGTAGCCACTAATACATTTGTCTTTCTCACAACACTTCAAACTACCACTGGCACAACAACAGAACTCACTAAATCCTAGGAAAGGAACCCCAGGACAGAAGGAGAAGGAACAGCTTCTTGAAAGGAGATATTGCACATGACAAGAAGACTCGTGAATCAAAATAATTCTGTTCATAAAGAAAATAAATGTGATCCTTAAACAATGAAAGAAATAAAGACTTCAGGATTGTCCTAAATCAGTAAAATTACTAAAAGAAGGTCCCTTCCACCCTTTTGCTCTGCTTTCAACTGGCCTATTTGCTGGTAGAATTACACATCCCTTCTAAATGACTGCAACCGAAGCTTGGTTCCTTTCTCAAATATTCATGCAATTGCTCAAGTCAGCTTAGGAAAGGCTTTCAAACAAACAAACAAAAAACCAAACAAAACACAAATCAAGAAAACTACCTGGTCTAAGAACTGAAGCTCTATTTGGAGATATGAAATTCCACTAGTCAGTTATTCTTGAAAGTTACATACAAGGTGTTACTACTCAGTTACTACTGAGTAGGCCACTCTCCACAGGCACAACTAGAATCGTCAGACTCTGACAGGCTCTCCAAACTGTGACTTCATTACCTTCTATGCCAGCAAGATTAGGTTCAGACACCTATCTAAAATCATGTATTTGACACATGCAACAAGACAGTAGTGGTCCAACACAACCTCCTAAGTAATTTCAAAGACCAGAGCTTGAATGTTCACTTTGTTAAGAGTACATGGTCAGAAGCAGCTGATCTACTTTCCTAACTTATAAACCCCCTTGCTTGTTGATACAGGAACTTCAAGGAAGTGCATAATATTTTCAAGCCAACAGAGGAAAACAGACTTAGCACCATGGGTCTGCAAAACAATACATTTACCTGTACAAAACAAGTACACATTCCCAGAGAAGAACATATACTTGATGCCAGTTGCTATCTATCTGATATCCATTATTAGTGATGGATATTTACTGTAAAGGTAATTTTTTTTTATTTATTCAGGGCAAGTCTCTAGAACCAGAGAGAAAGCAAGAATGAATCAAAACCAAAAGCTAAAACTACAGGAAAATGAACTATTCTTTCAAAACAGGCACAATACTTCGGGTTCCAGCATATCAACAGTTAGTTTAGTCGAAGTATAGAAATCCACTGTTTCATTACATACATACTCAGCAAGGCAAATACTGGCACAGCCTGTCCTTCAATTCATGTATTTTGTCAATTACCTAGGCCCTTTACCACTTGTAAAGAGCTATGGAGTGCTCTCACCTGAATATTACCAATGTATGTATTCTTCAATATCCAAGAGAGCTGAAATCACCTAAGAGCTGCACTGCTTTTCTGCTCAAGAATTCTTCCTGACAGAAGAACATTATATAGTTATATTTGCAGCAGTAAACTCCCCATGTGGACAGGGATTTTGAGAACAGAATGCTTTTTCCTTCTGCAGATAAACTCGCAGCAGCTTTTGTGTAATTCACTTAACAGCCTGAAGTCAAAGAAGCTCGTAAGCCCAAGTCACTCTGTACTTTTGCACCTCTGCCCAAGCCAAGAGGGAACAAAATGAAGAGGTGGTCAACACCCATGGATCCTGCTACAACATCACTACAAAGGGCTCGTGTGAAGAACAAGAAGTCAGTTCCTTGCAACCAAGGAGTTAATTAGTCAGATGGGAAAGAGAAGCACATGGATGTTGGCATAAGGCAGACAGGGCAACAAAAGATGTGGAGCTTGGGAAAGAAATAATCCATAAAACTGAACGAAAAAGCCACATTCTTATGCAAAACCAGATTTCCTGTTCTCATCCCACTTTTCTGCCCTCCTTTGACAGAAAACCCTTGGCAGATTGTCTGGCCTGACAATGGAAAGGTGAAAGCACAGTATAAGCAGTTGCTCCTGCTTGTGCTATCTGCCAAAATGCCAAAAGCAGGCTGACCTTCATTCCCACTGCCAGAAACATGAGGTCAATATGAACGTCTAAAAAGGTTGTCCTGAGCTTTCAGCGAGGTTTTTTTAAAAGCTGTGAAAGGGAAACTTTCCAAAGCTGGAAGGAGGAAAGGGAAAAGTCTCTCAGCAGCTGCAAAACTACCTTATAAGCCTTTCAATTGCAGCAGGATGAGCTAATAAAGCCGGCCCTTAAACCCTGGAGATTCAGTGTTTAAATTGTGCTTCTAGTTCACAAATGAAAGGCATCCATTATGCTTGCTCTAGTACACAGAGGAATCAAGCCACATCAGAAAATGATTATACTATTTGACTAGACTCGAAAACGCACTGGAGACAGGCAGCAGAGTCGGCAGAACACTCTCCAAAGCCTTGCCTCCTAGTGCTCTACCACCATATCAGTGTTGGCTGCCTGCTTTTTTAAGATGTGTCTTTAAAAGAGACTTCCCAATCAATGGAAAAGCCAAGCTTTCAAAGGACACCACAAGGCTCATTCAACCTGTGGATACAAAACGTGTCTAGTTACACTTTCTAATTAAAGCATATACTCCAGCTATTATTCCCTAAACAGCTTTTTATTGGTGATATGCAACCCTCTCCTACTGCTCAGGGACATGGACGACTCACCTAGAACAGTATTTTCTCAGTTATCTCAACAACTCAGCCACCACTACTTTATCGTTGACCTCTTCTGCACAATGAACGGGAGGGAGCAGAAGTTTGGCCACTGTCCAAATGGAAAGATGTCCCACATTAACTTACTTCTAATAAAATCCTTCAGCAATGGGTTCCACATACTACTTCATTCCTACAGAGAACTGGCAACACTAAATACAGACAAAATTCTCCGATTTCTACTACAACGGATTACTTTAGTTCATAAAAATCACCCTCTTTGGTAGCTTGGTGGGAGGCTTGGATGCAAAATGACATTTCAGAGTATCAGGCAGCTCCTCTCCACTCACTTCTTCAAGGATCAGCTCAGAAGCAGCGAACCCAAACCACACCAACACTGTGACTGTAGAAAAAAGCCAAGTTCCTACCTGCTTTGCACGTCCTGCCATCGTCTTCCAGCTGCACACCAGTGGGACAGGCACAGCTGTAGAAGGGGTCCCTTGGAGACAGCAGGCACAGATGGGAGCAACCACCATTGTTTTCTTCACATGGAGTGTGAACTTCAAGAAACAAAACAGATTTATTCTAATTTTTCGAGAAGCCCTAAAGCCCTGTTTTCTCCATGAGGAAGAAATTATAGTTCTCAAATGACCGGCATAAGCTTTAGTGCTAAAAGACAGAGAAATCACAATATAAAATGCTTGATTTCCCCCCTCCCCAGCATCTTAACTCTAGGGGCACCTAAATTGAGATGTACGCAACTGATGGGACAACCAGTCCTATGAAAGAAAAGAAAACATAACAATTGGTACAATTCCTCCATTACAGTAGTGTTGTGTGCACAGGACAGGGATGGACATATAACAACTGAACACTCCTTTCTCCTTTAGATGGGGGAAAAAATGGCAGCAAGACATAAAACCGTATTAATAAGTAATTATGGATAAATATTGCCACTCATAAAAAATATTCGCAACTTCTGCAAGATTTCTGCAAAACTACAGTTTGAATCATCAACTGAACTACTTTAATATAGAAGACAAAATGTCTGGCTAATTTGACATATTACTTCCACTGACACTCACAGAGCAAAAAAAAAATGGTGAGGAAGGAATCCAAGCCTGATCTTAATGAAGTCAATGGCATCTGAGCTATTCTCAGCATATGCTCTTTCCCTATGTGCTGTATTTCCTTTGTGACTGACTCAGAAATACTATGACCCAAGGCTGGGACATTCCTGGAACTAAAAGCAATTACAAGAATTCAGCACGGACAAACTCTTATCTGGAGCTGTGAGATAGACCAGGGTGCTGTGCATACCCAGCAACCTCAGTGAAAACTTGCACATGTTCCATCACCAAGATGATCTCCAAACTCCTCTCGCTTACTTTCAGGCCTGTTTACTCACATCCTACAAACTTCATTGGAATAACAATGTTATCTTTAGGGAAGCAGATTTTACGACTGGCATAAATAAAGAAGCCAGTCCAAATGGCAAGAGTATTTCCTCTAGACGAGAGTTGATTCTTCCCAGAGCTACTCAATTATATACATTTCTACAACATTGCTTTTAAGTCCCATTCTGACAATCCTAAAAAAACCCCAAGACCTAGACCAACTGCCACATGGAATCACATGCACATACAAAATATACGCAGCTCTACTCGATTCCGAATACTCTACATGAGCCTTCCTTTGAAGTAGCACCACAGGATATAAAGAAAAATAGAGACACATATGTGTCCATATAAAAGCTCAAAACTAAATCCCTTCCATACTAAGACATTCACAAACTATTTGATACGTATTGAAGATAACCATGATCAAGTCTGGACTGCAAAAATTGCACTTACAAGTACAACATGAACATTATATATTTCATCGTAATTCTACTTATTTTTTAAAAAAAGTAATCATAAGCATTTCTTACAGTTGTCTTTAAAGTAATGGCATTAAAAAGATGTCAGGTGAGTTGGTACCGTTCTTGTCCAAATATTCCAAACCAAAAGAACTCACTGAAGCACTGCACTGGATTTTGGATTTTGCTACCAGCTGGGACAGTGAGTGATCTTACACCGATTCAGGCCGGAATATTCAAAGGAAGGTATGGGATTCAAGCACTTCTGCCTTTAGCAACCAATCCCTTGACAAGCGTGCAAGACCTTGAAACTCCACACTACCCATTTTTCTGGCTAAGGTTTTCCGTGACAGATAAGTAGCAGTCATGCAGAGGGTTTGAGGGAAAGCAGGACGTACAGTACGGCTGCCGGTCCGGACTCAGGACCTGGATGTCCATGGGCGAGTACAGGGCAGACAAGATCTCTCTCCTTTTCTCTCCCGTCCTTTTGTTACAGGCGTGGATGGAGCGCGTCTGCCAGTCTGTCCAGTACAGAGTGTCCCCAGACAACGTCAGAGCAAAGGGATGAGTAAGGCTACCTTCAACGACTTTTTGCCTTTTTGGGAGAAAGAGTAAGGATTAAAAATGGATTGCTTCCACTTGTTACCACACATTAAAAAACCTGGCTTTGTAAAAACCCATAGAGGAATTGTCATCTTTCAACAAATTCACGGGACCAAGAGATTCACCTGGTAATAAAAGTAACAATCAGACTGAAAAACGTAAAATAAGGTTTTACCCCTTCATAGCATAAGGACACAAATATATTGGGTTTCAGAGCATCAAAGTATCTGATTTCGGCTTTACACTGACCCCTGAAGTTCCTTAACTTCAGGAGCTGTGCAAATACCCAAACACAAGTGACTTTTCAAAAAACTCAGGTCCAAGGAGTGCTCCTCTGATTAAAGAATTATATGACATCTTTGCCCAGAACTTCAGTTGCGCTCAGTCTTTTCTTCTAGCAGAAAAAAGAAGAAATGACCTATGAGTCTCATTAAACAACCCCTCCTAACTTTGTCTGCAGCAGAAACAAATATTTTTCAGATTAATTTTTAATGTAGAGCAAAGGTCAGTTATACTTTTCCTTAAACTAAATATTCATAATTAATACAAATCAGAAACATCCCAGATGTTTTTTTCAAAGACATACAGCCACACTTCTGAGAATTAGCTGAACTGAAAGCCACAAAACACATGACATTTCTAACATGTTTTCACAGGATCCCAAAATTTTTACCAGTTGCAATAAATGTACATAATTTAGATTCAGAAGATTTGAAGATATTTATTAAGTCAGAGGAAGGATGCCTGACAATTCCTCAGTCAAAACACTAGGTACTCAGTTTCCACAAAATTCATGCATTTCAGGTATACACAAAGGTATGCATACACCTTTCAAACCAGCGTTATGACACAGCAAACCATTATTCAAAACATTTCATCATACAATTTTAAGATAGCTGAAGTCTCAGTGCCATCCTGAAGGAAAATGAGGAACTTAATTTTCTTATACCTATATTCAATCTGCATTCTGTTTTTTTTCTTTTTCTTTTTTATCACTAAGATATTCAAGGAAAAACAAAAAACAGCTAACACTTGGCAAGGAAAGGACTCTGTTTCATTTTGAGCAGCATAGGTACTTATTTGCATTTTCCAGGGTGGGGGGCAATAAAAAAGTACTCCCAAAATTCTTGATATATATTCAGACATGGACAAGTTTAAAACAGACTGACACATGCAAACGAGTGCTGGCATATACATGAGAAAAGAAAATTATTAATAATCTTTCTCTTCTAGAGATAAAATCGAAACTGTTCTAAAAATTCTGTCGTTCTAATTACCACTACTTCTCTTACCATAAAACACAACAGAATAAATACAAATACTAATTTCACTTTCTCTTTCCACTCTCACCACTGCTCTTTCCTCTTAACTAATAACAGCAGTGGCTGTATTCTAATATCATAACAGCTGTTTTCCACTATGTATTGCCCCTATTTCCATCATTCTTAGATATCAAGTCTCCCTTTCTCCTGTAATTACATCCCTTGAAATAGTTCCAGAAAATGTGGTCGCAAATTGAAGCCTGCTAAGAGGCAGATTGTTTCAGTACCATTAATCCACCACACAGAATGCAAATTTCCTTTTTATTTGAATTTTGAGGTAATCCTGAATGGATTCTGGGATGGGAAGGGTGGAAGCATTTGAAACACCACAGATTTCTTTATTGTCATGCATGAGTGAAACTTGTTTGCTCCATGTTTAAGGAGCAGAAACGACTTCTAAAGTGACCATCTAGTCTGAACCCTTACTGAAGGTCCGCCTTGACACCAGAACCTTGGAGTCCCAACTTCCCAGACTTCTGTTTCAACACTGATCAGGGGAATGGAAAAGGGAATAAATAAAAAGTTCATTTAAAAGGAATTATGATTAAGATCAATCTTCATGGCATTTTATGAATATGCTTAACACTTCAGGAGTTATTACATTGGACAATACCTGAAAGTTCACATGCAGTTAGACATCAGGAACTTCCAGAACACACACTGTACAGGAATATTCTGACCTCAAGCATGCATTTACATGCTCTAGCAGCTGAGTAAAATATGCAAGAGTGAGCCAATTTTTTCTTAATGCAAAATACATTATTTTTTCCTAAAATACTATTTGATTTATGGTTCAACAGAAATCTGTCTGGGAAGTGGGGCATTGATCTATCACAAAGTCATTTGGACAGACTGTTGGAATTAGTATGTTCAAAGGCTTGCTCCCTTTCAGATGGCTCTTCTCCACCTTAAAATGAGCAGAACAGATTTTACTTGCCTATTACAACCTCAAGGTTTGCACACACGTCTAAGTAAAGTCTACACAACTTGTACGTGCATGAAAACTGCGGAAACAACCTGGAAACCTCACGCTCTGCCACTCATCCCCAGATCAGACAAACATATTCCTGTTGTATTATATGAAAATCTTTCTTTCTGTCCACGAACCTGCAGCCAGACTTTGAGCTGCCACTGCCTTCCGCAAAGGCCTTTTGCCTTGTCCACACTTCAGACTGTCAGTCACTACTTGTCACTTACTACAATGCCCCCATTATCCAGCTCTTACACAGTCCTCTCAAAGGAACTTCAGGGTGTTTTATAAAGGATGTCAATATTGCTATTGCTCTTTTATGACTGTGAAAATCAGGCATAGAGTGCTTCTCAGTAAAAAAAATAAAATTTAAAAACACCATGGAAAATGGGGTTTTTTTGGGAAGGCATATTATTCTATTACACAGAAATGCGTAAAATAGAACTCCTCCAACTTTTCACCAAGGCAAAATAATTTTATTGACACAGGCATTTAAAATGTTATGAAATCATGAAAATGAAAATGTCATTTAAAACTACCTGAAGACCAAAGCCAGACACCAATGCAGAGATTACTCTAGCAGGACATTTTACTGCATATGACACTCACCCTCCAGGACCAACACACCCTTCCCATTGAACACTGCACAGAATTGAAGATGCAATCTCAAATGCCTGTCTGCCCTGCCTGAAGTGTCACTTCTCCATGTCTACAAAAGCCAAAACTCAACAGCACACTTGGAAAGGAGCCACCAAACAAAATTTCCATACTGCACTTTCCAGCAAGCTTTAGGAAAATCTGCTTCCTAACTGCCTGTTGTCTGAATCAACCTGAATTCGGTTAATTAATAGGCATGACATAAAGGACATCTTTGGATGGGGCCATGGACAAGTGTGTCTCAATGTGTATTTCCTGTTGGTAAAAAAAACATTTACAATACTGTAAAATCCCAATCACTAGTTAAATGCTATATTGCCTAGGGTCAAAAATAAGCATCTCCAACTATTTTCAAGACAAATAAGAGCCTAAAAATGAAAAATCCTGCTGTACAAGAAGGCTGTGAACAGTCTGTAGTGAAATACTGATACAAATAGTCTTACTCTTAAAACCAGTTTTATAGTATGTGAGGCTATTTCTTGCAAGGCTGTTGAGAACTGCATTTAAAAAACCCATAAGGTATTTGCATTATTCTAGACTACTGGGAGAAAAAAGTCTCATTTCAAAACGAACACAGAAAGTGAGAAATAACTCACACCTTATTATAGACGAAAGGAAACTTACCTAAAGGAACCATCCAGATTTGCCCTATGAATGAAACTCAGTTTTGCGTCAGCCCAGTAAAGTTTCTGCTCGTCAAGATCTATCGTGAGCCCATTTGGCCAATAAATATCAGAATCGACAATTATCTTTCGCATGCTGCTGTCCATTCCTGCCCGTTCTATTCGGGGTGTTTCCCCCCAGTCAGTCCAGTACATGTATCTGAAAGAGACATACACGAATTAAGCCACAAGACATGCTGGGATAGCAGCTCTTTGCAAAGCCTGTCATGGTACAAACATACAGCCGTGTACAAACAACAACGTTTACTCACAAAACTTTAACATACTTATCAAAGCAAATCAAACCCCAGGCCCACAGGGCACAAAAAAACTCCTTCATGAAATCATCTCACAGGTTTTGTCTCTGCATAATGTATTTACCATTCTTTTCCAATGCTGGGCAGTATGTGATTGTCATAAGCATTTACAACTGAGTACCATCCTTGTGTGGCCAGTTATTACAAGTTAATATCCTAAATCACATTCTGAAGCAACTAATTACCTATCCAAGCAGGCAATGACCACAGCTTAACATCCTTTTGCAAATCTAGAGAGAAAAAAAGAATAAAATCCAGTGTCCTGAAATTTGCTTCTGTCAGTAAATAAATCATGATTCCATGAAGACTTAGAAAGACATTAAATTTTTGGATATTTTTTCCCCATTCCCATCCATGTCCCAGTTTCCCTGTCACTCCACCTATAGGAAATTTAAGTAGCCTGAATAGACATTAACAGCACATACCAATTGGAAAGGACCAGGTCAAAGCATGGCAAATCACATAACACCTGCATGAAAAGCTGGGATTGTACAGTTTCAAGAGAAATGGTCTGGTTAGAAGAGGACAACCAGTTCACAGCTGGTAAACATTACCCAGCATCACATATCCAGATTGCAAGTTTGACATGCAAACACAACACAGCTGACTCCTAGCACAGCTGCCCCAGGCCAGTCAGAGAAATGATACTGCTTTCCCAATGCCATCACAGCCATTTGGGACATGGGTCTGTGTCAGGAAACCTTTGCCCTGAGTAAGGCCTCAAAGAAAACCAGGTATCTGTGCACTGGACCCATCACCTCCCCAGGTTCCCTGAGCTGTATTAGATCAACAGGAGCACCAGACAGGCACCAGCTGGGCAAGCACACTGAGCTGCGTCTAAGCTGAGTCCTCCTAACACTGGAGCTCCAGAAAAGCATGCTAAAGAGACATCTATTCAGTCTTGCACAATGCTTAGCCAGATGTTTCATAACCTGGATTATCCCAGACCCTCAGCTCCCCTGAAGAAGACAGCACTCTCTATGCAATCACAGTAGGAACGACGAAGGAAGTAAACGAGTGTGGACTGTGAAAACACACTTATACACAAAAGCTTCATGCTTTATTTTATGAAACAGAATGCTGTCCACACTTCAGGGATGATGTGGGGACTACATTTGTAATTGCTGTCATGTTCCTCTGCAGGGCAGTCTCCCTTGGCAGCACAAGACCCTCCAGCACACTGCAGAGGCTCTGTAGCTGATTTACCTGCAGCTGGAGCCATCATTTCAGCCAAGGACGAACAGGCAACTCTACAGCTATCCCCAGCAAACGTCCCTCACAACACACTTAACCTTAAAATGCTCTGATCTCCAGGTGCAACCTACACCCCAATTTAGGAGGACCTAAAGTGCTGTTCCAGGGGCCTGTGTTCCCAGGGGCAGTTCCAGGGCAGTCACAGCACCTACTTAGACCACTCTGATTGTAGCAGTGTATATAATCATGAGCAGATTACCCCACTGAAGAGGGGAATACAGATAACCATAGAGATAGAGAGAGAGACAGAAATTGCTCACTTGTATCACAACACACACACACACCTGAGTGTGAGGGTAAAGCAAGTTTTCTAGTTGAAATAAAAAAGCTTCCATGCAAGAGATGTCCTCAGGTTTCTGAAACAGCTCACATTAGAATGGCTGAGGCAGAATCACGTCCCCAGATGCCTTCCCAAAGCTTCCTCAGCTCCAGCAACCAGGATAGACTGACTGCTCCTGAAGAAGCAGCAGCAGTAGCTGAGAGCTGCCCCAGTTCACAGGACAACCTATGAATGTAAATTGCCACTCATTTTGGTTTTCCTTAACAAGTCAGGCTGTAATTTGTGGCAACTCGGACTGTGTGGGGAAGCAGCTATTGACAAACAACTAAAGACAGAGAAAAGCAGGCAAAAAAAAAAAAACCTGTCTGCACAACCAGCTGCTGAATCACACTGTGAAACTGATATGGACAAATACTCTTTTTTGGTCATGTCAAATCAGTTCTCTGATCCAGCTCATCTGCACTAGCTTGCACCACCTGCATCCAACTCTACAGGAATAAAGACAGACAAAAGATGGACTGTTGAATGAAGAAAAATGTGGCTATTAGAAGTGACTTTGGGCCATATCATGTGGCTATTGAAATGTATAAGTGCAGACTAAAAAGGAGCTTAGACCAAAACAAAAAATCCCATGAAAAGTTACCTAAAAGAAAAAACAATGGAGACAAAACCAGCTAAGTCCTATTAAACCTTTAAAGCAGGTTAAAAGGATGAAAAAACATTCCCTAAATTATCATGGAACAAAATTCCTCTCCTCAAGCTTTCCATTAAAATTGCAGCCTGCACTGAAGCTCAATGCATTCAGATGAAGGGGATAAAAAAATAAATTTGTAAACCAAAGGGCCTTCATAGCTTTTCTACGGTATTAAAGGAGCTCCAGCTCAAGAGCCCTTTTCCCAAAAAATACTGTTGTTTAATTTCATAGGTGATGTGCGTTTACCCTTGGCCTCACAGAGACTGCTGTACAAAAGTAGTACTTTCAAATTCACACACAAATTTGTCACAGGAGAATTACATGTTGACATTTCAGCTCATTACCAGGCACCAAGCTCAACGTTATTCAAAGGTTTAACACTGCGTGCTATTAGCAAAGTAACTGCACCAAAAATGAAGGGTTGACAGGATGAAGATGCACTTAGACAACATGGAGAACACTCTGAATGCAGGCAGCCTTCTTTCAAAGCACTTCTGTCTCAGCTGGACTTTTTTAAAGCAACATACCCGGTCACCACCTTGTCCTGACTACAGGGTGTCTCTGCAATCTCTCAAGTATTATAAAGCTGATCTTCCCGGTGAAGTTTTCAGAGTGTACTGAGTCTCTGCAGTAATCAAACACCTAAAGAGGTAAAGGTTTCCCTCCCTCTGTGTGCTCCACAGAATCCCCGTGGTCCATCACAAGAGTGCATGCCAAGCCATGGAATGGCAAACACAATTTTTGCTTCCATTTAACCCCCTCTTCCTTTCCAAAGAGGTTTCCGTCCTTTCATCAGGCAGCAGGTGCTGAATTGCCATGAATTCTAGGAAATCTGCTCTGCTTTGGGGATCTCTCAGCACATCAAGATCCTGACTGGGGAGTCTGGAAATCAATGTAAGAAGATATCAGCTGCTCCTGCAGCAGGACTGCTCTTCTCTGGTCTAAGTGAGCTCATTTAAAACCGTACCACTGCCAAATGCAGCACTTCTTCCCTGGTGCCCACCTCTGGTGCTGATGTTAACATTCTACAAGGAAACAAAACAAAAAAACCCAAAACCTTTCAGTTACCTTAGCAAATGATTTGTCTGACCAATGTTCCCCCAGCAGTGGTGCTTAAACAGAAGAGGCAAATAAAGGCAGCAACCAGCCAGCTGAAGCCACCTGTGACACTTGCCCAGAGAAAGAGGCATTTCTCATCAACTCCCCCAGGCAAGTCTCAGTCTCTCACCTTTGACTCTGCAATTAGCTAGGGCAGTCCTTCTCATGCCTCTTCTTCCACCCTTCTCTAGCCTAACATCGAGGCGCTTTTGACATTTTTTTGGCAGCACAAGGCACAACACAGCACTGGACATGAGACTCTTACAGGCCATAAAATGTCATGTTTTAACCGTATGCCTGTGAGGGATTTTCAAGAATGCTTCCTTTTTCTTTTTTGCCCTCCGCTATTCTGAGTGACAAAGCTAGTTCAAATTAAAAATACAGTGTCCTGCCTGAAACACAGAGTCACCTGAAGACAGAAATTTTTTCGCACAAGTTATAAATCCTAGAGAAAAGAAACATCCATGGTTATTATGGAATGAATGGCACAAGCTTAGCTAAACCAGCACTGTAAACTTAACTGGAACAGTAACAAGAGAAATTTTTGGGGCAGGGGGAAAGCTTCCTTGATATGATTTGTGATGAAGAGAAAGACAAAGGCTAACTACCCTTGAAATAACCCATGGATCTGATTAAAAATATTAGTCTCCTGTCAAAATTACTGAAATCTTCTTGCACTAGCTGGTTCATCAGAGAAAGAGCAATACAAGAAAAACAGTGGAGAAATTAAAGATTTTAATAATGTCCTGAAGTAACCATTATGCTTCACAGCTTGCATCTTCCAAATGCCTCCAGTACACAGGATCGATTCTTACACAAAGAACAGACACTTCTGATTGGAGCTTTACGGACAGGGGGAGAACACGGCAAAAAGCTCCAAGTGGCTTCTCAGAGAAAGAAATCAGTCTGCATGTCTTAACAGTTTATCAGTTTATATGTAGGAACTGATTTGATTCATCCTGATTTAAATTAACCTTAATTCAGGTGCCTGGAGTGATAACTGACATATTATTTCTGCAGATGGAAAAAATAAAGGGCTTTCCTAAATTTATTTTTTAAAGAATGCTCAAGAGTCCACATCTCTTATTGGCCTCAACAAAAAAAAAAGCACTTTCAGACAGTCAAGACATCATCAGTGTTTCTGGGACAAATGACAGTTCAGGACTGGGTTTTTTGTTTTTCAAATAGAACCTATTTTGCTGCTGTCCAATACATTAACAATCCCTATCATTTTCATTTCACCATTTTAAAAAAATGGGTATTTAGCCCAGATGACATTTCAGAAAAATAAGTAGACTAAGCAAAGAATCTCAGGCTGGTACTACCTGTGCTATTATGCCTTCCAGTTTTTGAAGCCAGTTGAAATGATGCACACTGAATAATAATGAAGAGCCTAAGGCAAGCATTTGGGTACTTATTTTGTTTGGTTGATTTTGTTGGTGGTGGTGGGTTTTTAAATGTAAATTACAGAGTTTTAAATACCCCTGAGCCAGGGCACACCATAACAATTGTAAGAAACTAAAAATATCAAAACCAGTATCTTTGTACACATTAGATCGATCACATTTCAGGACTCAGATCTGGCATCTGAGGAGTTTTATATCCTGCTTGCATTGCAACAGGTCAATAAAAGTCTAACAGCACTGAGGCTGTAAAAGAAAATGAAAACATGAATTCCTAAAGAGCTAATGGAAAGAAAAAAAAAGCCCTTGTGAGCAAAATTCACTGCTAAGTAGCTATCACAAATCAACACTCTTTAAAAAAACGTAACCAAGCAGCACTACAGAAGCTCTGAACAAAAAGCAGGCCTTGGACAAACTTGTGGGTTACTTTATTTAGTTCTTCAGAGATGCTTAAGGGTCTTCCCTCCTTATGGGTTTTTAAGCCTAACTCCAGACTTTCGAGGCAGAAAGGAAGGAGGGCCAGGGTGAAAAAGAGACTAACATCAAATAATAATTTCACAGCACTTGCACCAATTCTGTCCCTAAACTGAAGTGCACTTTGGTACCCCAAAGAAACCAGCTGGAACAAAGCAGAACAAAAGCCAAAGCTCCACCAAAGATAGGATGCAAATGTACACTTCCTTCTGAACACACGGCCACTAACGGTCCATCCAATCCAGTAGCCAGAAGCCAAAAGTACCAGACCCAAGAGAGTACATAAAATTCAGTTACTGCTCTATATGTAAGCACAGCAGCTCCAAGCTTCACTACCAACCTTTCTAGTCAGAACTTAATTAAATGCAATTCAATTGCAGTCAACAAGTCACTGGGTTTTGGCATATAAATTACTACATTGATTCAGGGCTTAAATGGTGCTTCCCTTCTATTAGAATAATGGAACTGAAAACCACTTCTCAAAAATAAAGAGATTCTGAAGTTGGCAAACTGCACCCCAGTGGGGTTTTTTGTTGGCTTTGTTTTTGGGGTTTTCTTTTTTTTTTTTTTTGGTTGGTTGGTTTGTTTTCTTTCTCCTGCTTAACTCATTTTAAAATTCCAGGTGCAGGAGCAAAACCAGGATGACGACCATATTTCCCCTCAGTTTTAGAGCTGCAGGTCATTTCTTATTTCCTGGTGCTTCATGTCTCTCGTCATCATTTTTGCAAAGATCAGAAATCAGGGCTGTGCCCTCCAAGAGCAGCCGATCAGCCATCTGAGCTGGAAGGTATCACAGACATAATAAAAAGCAGCCAACGCTGCCCAAACACTTTTTCCATCTCCCAAAATGCAGTACAGTTGCCAAACCTTACATAACCTGCTTACACAAAAGGGGCCAGTTGTACAGATGATATAAATCAGCACAAACTTCTCCAATTTCAACAATGTTCTCAAACTTATACAAGCCCATGGCACAAAACAGGAGTTTACAGGAAATTGCTATGAAGTTTAGATTCCTGCAC
This sequence comes from Lycocorax pyrrhopterus obiensis, assembly GCA_014706295.1. NCBI lineage: Eukaryota > Metazoa > Chordata > Aves > Passeriformes > Paradisaeidae > Lycocorax > Lycocorax pyrrhopterus. Next base: position 16,711,205 of record JACSVZ010000007.1, on the reverse strand, counting down.
ATTTAAAACTTACTTCCCCATCCCACCTCTAAAGCTACAAAAACTCCACTGTGAAATTAAATAGCCCCAATTGTTTACAGAAGAAAAGAATGTCTATCTCGCATAGCATTAAGTTGCAAATTACTTACTCAAATTACCTTTTTTGTTTTGTTTTTTTTCAAGCACTGAATTTTGAGACTTGGATGTTCTTGACAAAATCATTACAAAAACCCAAAAATATGCCACAGCAGGTAATCATTACAACTGATCGCATTGTATTCAAAGATGTGTACAAAGCAAACAAAACCCTTAAGAACCAGCCTTCTCCACTACAGTTTTCCTACAATGTCTTTTATTCTGATTTATTCTTTTAAAATACATATATTATAGACATATAGTATAGCATACTATTGGCAGCTGAGATCAAAGAAGAAAGACATAACTGCCTGTCAACTGATGGATGCTCAAGTATTACTGAAGTGCTTGAAAGAAAAGACCACATCTTTCCCTGCTCACCCATATGGGAAAGGAGTACAACATCCTAGTGATCTCTCAAATCTACACAAGCTCACATTCAACACAGTTTCAAGAGCCCCTTAAAAAGTCAGGTTACAAGACAGTGTAAAGCTGAAAAATCCTTGGAGGGAAGGACTCAAGAAGATTTTCAAAAACATTCATCTGCTAAAGGAGGGCAGCAAGGAGACACTTGCAACACTACTGGGGGGGCGGAGGGGTTGCACATGCTTTGCATATTATGCACTTTCCCCTCTAAAAGCACATTCTAGCACATTTGTATGCAAAAGCTACAGAAAAACAACTCACACGGCCAGGTTCTGAGTATCTCTAAGGTTGGAGACTCCACAACCTCTCTGGGCCACCTGTTCCTGTGATTCATCACCCTCACAGTAGAAGTTGTGGGTTTTTTTCATTTAAGCAGAATTTTCTCAACTTCAGTTTGTGCCTGTTGCCTCTAGTCCTTCCCTGGATACCACTGAGAAGAGTCCAGCTCCATCTTCACTCCTTCACACACACTGACAAGATCCCCTGAGGCTTCTGTTTCCCAGGGTGAACAATCCCAACTCAATCAGCCTTGCCTCCTACAGTGGATGATCCGGTCCCTTAATGATCTCTGTGGCCCTTGGATCAGCTCACACCAGCATGTCCGTGTCTCTCTCATGCTGAGGAGCCCAGAACTGGGCACAGGACTTCAAGGGTCGTTTCACCAGCACTGAGTAGAAAGGGAGGTTCTTGATTTGATGGCAGCACTCCTCCTGATGAAGCCCAGGAGTGCCGTTGGCTTTCCTGACAGCAAGGGCATATTGCTGCCTCTTATTCAGTCCATTGACCCCAGGTCCCTTCTTCTTTCACAAAATGTGATTTATTTTAGGAAAGGGAAAAACAGTCCAAATCTCACTAGATTCAATTCATTTTAAGACACACTGCAGACACTCAAAATTCAGGGTATCCTCATATCAAAAAGTGCAGAATGAACTGCTGAACTCTCCATCAGCTTGTAACCCAGGCCCAGTCAAGACTTAACTACATCTACCTGAAGCTAAACCTAGATTTCCTTCCTCTCTCCATAAGGAACACTGCACTAAAACATATCAGGACAGTCAAAAAAAATTGTATGTACACATTGTACTGACTTAATGGAAGAGGGATGCAGCAAACGTATTGAACAAGAGTAATCCAACTGTGCAAGTCAGGTGCTCTCTCATCCACAGATTTCACAGCTGCTCTTAAACATTTAGCTCAAACCAATGCATTTTATGTTTCACTGCGCTGACATGCATTAACTCAAAGTTTGGGGAAAGGTACACTCCAACTACAGACACGAGTTTGTCAAGGCACGCAACCTAAGCACGTTCATTTGCATGCTTGCAATTTTAAACTCAATAACAAACAAAACCCTAAGAACACCTTCAGCAGGTGGAAAAATCTTACTTCAGCTTATACAAATGTTTAATTTTACACTAAAAAAAAAAAAATTAGAAACATGTTTTGAGTTAAACCAAAGCAACCCAATCATGATGAACAGAATAGTGCCAGTCCAGCCAGACCAACATGTTGTATATGCCATGATCTCCACTTCGTGCAGCTATAAAATGCACCCATTAAGTCATCTAATCAAAGAGCTTCCATCATCTCTTTGGTCCCAGAGCATTCCTGACTTCACCCAAGAAACCACTGCAACACACACTGGCACTGTGACAACTAAAGCCATCCTGTTGTTCATTCTGTTCCCTCAAGAAATGGTGCAGGAATTCAGAAGATAAGAATACAAGTCCCAGACTACTTAATAAGACCAAATGTGTACAGAGCAAAGAAGTATCAGTCTCCAGGACTCAGGATAGGAGGAACCGCAGAATCTGTAGCAAAAGAAGAGTGCTAACAGAGGAGGGAGTTAAATGGGCTTATTAAGGAAGTCTACACATTTCCACCTCTTTCCCATGCAATTTTGGGGAGTAGGGGAGAAGTAAATCACTTTTCCCATCATCTCTGGACAGGCAGGTCTGCTATCAAATGAAGCAGAAAGTCTTTGAACAATATGATCTTCAGTCACATCTATGAGCAGGAAAAGGGAGAAATAAGCAAAAGAGACTAATGAACTATTTAAAGAAAGGCTATCACCATCACGGACACTCATCTGAAAATTAGAGTAAATAACAATTCCCACAAAAACTTCAAGTTTCTTATGCATGAGACTGTTTGCAGCTATTGCTGCAAATATACAGTTATTTGGACACACAACATATCCAAAGCTTTCCAAGTCCCAGAAATTACAACCATACCAAGATACGGGATATGACTCTGAACCAATTTTACAGTTGAGTACTTCTCTTTCATTTTAAGATAATAATTGTGCTACTCATATATTACAGACTTTCAAATAACTAGCCAAAAGCTCCAAAATAATTTTATACTTGCAATTAATTACTAACTAGAAGCACACAGGATATAAACTAATCTCTAGCCTTCAGGCAGCAATAAGCATGTTTCACTCAAAACCCAGGCATCTGCATTTTAAGCAAGTAGCCATGAGTTAGAGTCTAAAAAGCACAGTCTTACCCAAAGGATGCTTCTTGCTTTTCTTCTCCACCACTTCCAACAGTCACAAATTTTTCTTCAGTATTCCCTCCCCTCTCAACTGTTCCAAAGGAGATTATGACCAGAAGATACACTGTTTAAAAGATGTCATCATTCACGCTTATTTGTATCAAAAGGCTCAGTCTACTGCAGCTCCTACAGATCCCAATAATTTCACCACGGCAGGCCAACACGTGTAACCTTAAGTACCTGCCATGCTGCTGTGTGGGACCACGGTCCTGGTGATTCATCAGTAAACACCACTGCAGTTTTAAGTGCTGACATAAACACAGCCGTGAGTTAGAACAGCTACAGCTCTGGTTCACGGCTCTGCTGTGACACTGAGGAAACACTGGATTAACAACTAGGCATGTCTGAGGCTCTTAATTTTAGACTCTAAACTGAAAGCTTTCTAATTGTGATAGCTGTCCCTTCTATATCCATTTTTTAATATCCCATTTGGCGCATTTATCATCTAATCCTTTCTTCAGTGCCAAATATACTTTAGGTCAATGACAGCCACTGCTTGCAGATTTTGGCTGATGTACCATAAGCAACCTGAGGCAACGGCTAAGCCGGGCTATGGCACACACTCCCTTAATGCTGTTCACAACATGATTAGACTTGCTTTAATCTCTAAACTAATAGCTGTTCTGAAGAATGCCAAAACAGATGATTTATTTTTAGCACTCCATAATTTTTTTCTTATTGCTGCATTCTAATTTGTATCTTATTTCCTTTCCCCGAAGCCTTTGCAATTCCAAAAGGGGAAGGAAGATTGCTCCACAGATGAAGGCAGCTTCTGTGGTGGTCCACTGGCACTGCCACTGCCCAACAGACCCACACCACGCCATAGAAGACCTTTTAAGAACTAAAATGAGGAAGGGAATGTAGAGAGAGGTTTGCAGCTTTCCTTCAGCCAGTCAAACCAGTTCAAAGGTCCTTATCCTCCTCCTTCACAAACACCATTTCTACAGACCTCACCAGAGTTAGCAGGCCAGCTCAGGTATGGCAAATTCAACAACCTCAGTGACCACGCCAAAAGATGACCGTGGTTATACCCACACCAAAAAACCCTCAAGACAGCACACTTTTTATTGAGGAAAGCAATTTTGATCTTTCCTTAAAATAATCATTTCACAGATGTCTCATTTAGCTCTTTGTGCTACAGCAAACAGAGGGGGCAGAAATTTATTGTTTGCTGTACAAGCCAAGCTATAGAAAATACAGCCTGAACTTGGACAGTAAGCTCGCTCCAGAAGGTAACACAGCAGCCACCACACAAATAGGAACAAGTTCAAGATTTATATTAACCAAAGTCAATATCTCTAATACATTGTAGACTTTAATAACTTGAACTTAAGCACTTAGTGAAAATCAGATACGAGGATTAGGGATATGCTACAGATGCTCAGAACCAGAGCCCTGTTTTACATGGAGAAGGTAGCAAGCCTTCAGTTTTTTATGCCATAGATTTAACGACCCTTGTCAACACACATTCTAGGGTGTTCAGATCTAAGACCTTCCCTACAGGACTGAGAATTAACTCATTTGTTTTGGCTACTCATTCATGCATTCTTTTGAAAATTTCTTTTCAGGAAACTGAAATTTGCTTGCCATGACACGTGATAAAAACTTGTTTTTCAAATACATTCCTCCTTCTACAGACAATGTTCATGATACTTAAGTTTTTTGCACTGCATTGCAGGGAATTTGAGCAACCTCTTTTAGCTGGGCTTAAGTAAAATCTTTACATACAATAAATTGTTTTGTTAGAAATTGCTATCCTGAAAACATGGAAATACTTATGCAAAGGCTGCAAATTCAAAGTTAATAACACCAACAGTACTGAATCCCCCATCAGCTGTCTACCTATCAAGAATGAATATAAATGCTAATGCTCTCCAAAACAATACCAAGAATTTTAGCCTAATGTCCTCCATTATATAAACTCAGCTTCTACAGCAGGAATGGGATCTAAATGTTCAAAAAAAGCATCAGCAAATTTACAGAAAAATATATTGTACACTCCTCTGTCTTCTTAGTTTATCCTTAATTTCAAGGAAGAGTAACTGGATTATCACATATTCTTCTTCATTTAATTCGTAGAATATACAGTGGGTCCAGCAAGAAAGTTTTAATGTGCATGGGAAAGAATGACGTTACATATTAAGCTGACTCCTGTTAATTAGGATACTCTTTCAGAGCATCAGAAGACCCTGTACAATTAATGATTTTCACTAGCTCTGTGAAGAAGAGAGATCCACAGATAAGCTTTAAGTGTCTCACAGCTTGCCTTAGAAAAGTGAAATTTTAGGAATACGCTGAACAATCATTCGGGGAGAGGGATCTCTCTTTTTGAGTCATAACCTTGAGATAATCACTGCCTTTAAAGAAGGAAGATAGGCTGAGTGTGCAAAAGATGAAGCTCTCTTTAAAAATGTCACTAAACCACCATCATCTGACTTACTAGTTAGGAAGCCCATCAGAACATCTGAAAAATCATACTCCTGCATGTCAGCTGGAAATCACAGAAAAACAGGCTTCAAAAGGAAACTCCAGACGTCAACTAGCCCATGTCCCATGTCCTAAGGCTTGATCATTACACTTCTGATGTTCCTGAGAGATGATCACTGTATACTCAATATGCTCTCTATTCTCTCAAATTAGTCTATGTCTTGAAGAATTGCACTCAAAATGGAATAAAACCTACTCATTAAGCAAACACCACTCTGGGCATAACACCCCACTGCAAACACCACCACACAAAGTCCTCCATCCACCTCTGCAGAACAGCCTTACTAAAGCTGAAAGACAAGAGAAGGTGTCACCATCCGGCACAATATGTTATTTTCCCAACAGAAGGAAATTAGATTTGCTTGACTTGGAGCATTCTAGACAAACCCATGTTTGGGTACTAATAGTATCAGCTAAGCATTTGCAAACTGCTTATTTGTCCCATTCTGCTTCTGGAAACTGAAGTTGACTAATGAAGTTTTCTTCCTCATTTTCTAAGCTTCCCACACACACTTCTCTAGTAGAAACCGCTAAAGGATGAAATCACATCTATGGAAATTCTTCCAAACTGAAAGCAAATGACTTGCCACTGACAGATTGCCTCAACCAGTTTTAAGAATCCTAGTACGAACTTCATCAGATCTCATGATCCAGAAAAAAACCCCATAAACTTTCTCAGGTGCTCTGATCTAATCTAACTTCAGCACAAATTCTTGCTTTTCTGACAGCTGTAGTAACTGTATTAGCCACCTGATTTCAAAACCTTATTAACAAAAAGACAAATAAAAAGGTATTAAATGGTTGTTTTCTCCTACTGTCCCCCACTTTTCTTCCCCTAAGAATACCTGGAACAAGGAACAACCGGTTCTATGGGAGTTCAACCCCAGAGCCTGCTGTGCCAAAATCAAATGTCATGATCACTATTTCACAGATGCACCTAGGAAATATTTCAGAACTACCAGGTGAAATGAAAGCATTGTAAAAGCAAACCTGAATGTTTTATTCCACAAATATATGTGATGCCTGATTCTTTACATTTTCTTTTAAGTTTAATATATTAGTTATTCGGGCAAACCTGTCTTTGATTCAACACTTAAAGAAACAGTCAAAAGGCAAGGAACTGCATCCACTTAGGAGAAGTCAGTGGCATCGGCATTTCATGCAAAGTGCCCTACCACTCTCTGTAATCCATCTCACCGCGAAATACTCAATTTAACATCATATTCTCTCTACATCTAATTAACCAACATTAATTAATTCTGCATAGATTACTTGCTGTCAGGATATAACAGGATTAACTTATTTAAAACACCTCTATACAACAATTTGCTGTGGGAAGAATTCCTTTCACCTAAAGGCATCTGTAGGGAAGGCAGGATTAAGTGGATAAGGACCCCTCTGGAAAAGTCCTTTGGCCCAACAAAGTCACTCCACTTCCCCTTTTACTGGTAATGGCTGTACCTTTCCAACCATTACCTGAAGGATACAGGCAGCTCCAGCATTTGGCGTGTCAACAGAACTAAGGGTTTTGTTTCTTTGGGTACACACAGTTTCATTTAGCATTTGTACACCCCTGATGTATTAATCGTAAGTGTACCTGTAACTCCTCACATTCATCTGGGAAGCCTTATGCAGGAAACACTGCAAAAATAACCAGACAAAGTTCCAGTCTGTGGCATGGAAGGTGCTGACACAGCGACCTTATGTTGCCCTCTGTTGCTTAGTTTCCATTTTCACTTCTCACGCACCTGAAGAGGGCAGTTTCTCAAGAAACTGTCCATCTCCCAGAGCAGGATAAGCCACCAAACAAACACTTTATTCTTATGGTTTATACTAAGCCCTTGCATTAACTCAGCATCATTTTGCAAAGAGGCCAGACTCAGTGAAAATATCAGTTAATGCCAGATTTTCCTACAGATGAGAAACCTACCTGCATATACCCTAGAGGAAGGTTAAGTGACCTCTGAGAAAGTGTGAAAATGGCACATCAGTGGCAAACCAGCTCACTTGTGTGGATCTGTGCACACAAGAGAAATGCACCTCAGTTCTCTTTCCTAGTTTTCTCAAGGGTCCATCTAGCACAGAATATATTTAGTCATCACTGAAATGAATGCCAGTCCCAAAGGACACAACACCAGCACTGCTTGTGCACAGGGAGAGCAAACAGCACACATGAAACAGCGGGGAGGATTGAAGAGGGAGGGAGGAACCATACACATATGCAAGTATTTTCAAGAGCACTAGACATGACACATTCAGCCTGTACTCTTATTACTTCCTAACATGGTCACCTTACAGCACTGAGAATCCACAGTTTCACCTGGATTGTTTTCCTTGCTGGCACAAACTTTATTCAACATCATCACTTAAAAATATCCTGATTTTGTTTACCACAGCACAGCAAGTGAGAATTCCTGTTTCAACGCATGCAGATTTGCACATGTTGCTGTCTACATTAAATAGACATCACATATAAAAGCAAAGTTAACTTACCAGACAAGATAACTGAGAAAATCATAATAATAATAATAAAAAAACACTTAGAAAATTAATTACTTTTCCAAAGTGCAATGGGATAAGCCAGGTAATTATACTGGTTGAATATTTGGCTTGGCACCTAAGAACAGCTGTATTGTTCTTTTTGGCTCAAGGTCTGGGCTGCCATTTCTTGCCACAAAATATTTAAGCTCAAACATATGTTCAGTTACAGCTCTTGAGAAAAATACCTCGGGAAAATGTAAAATGAAACAAAAGGCTATGTGTTCTTTTTCTTTTCAGAACTAAAAATTCAACATAAATCACCACTGTATCCATTTAAGCATTTAAGCCAAATTAATATTTACCCATGAGCCGGATCCAAAGCTATTGCCCTGGGCTGATCAAGGTCTTGCCAGAAGAGGACTTTTCTAGATGTTCCATTGAGATTAGCTACTTCTATCCTATTGGTTTCTGAATCCGTCCAATAAAGTTTTTTCCCAATCCAATCACACGCCAGGCCGTCCGGGGAAACCAGACCAGAAATGATGACATTCTGCACCACATTCCCAGTTTGGTTAATGTAAGTTTGCTTGATGGCTTCTTCACTCACATCTGTCCAGAAAACGATGCCTTGTGAATACTGGAAGTCAACCGCAGCGGCATCCTCTAAACCACTGACCACCACAGTGGACTCCAGCTTCGTGCCTCCAGCGTCCACGAGCCGGACATCCCGCCGGTTGGCAAAGAGCAGAAAGGGAGATGCTACAGGAGAAAAAAATGAAAACATGTTAGCATTGCAGGCATCTACAGATGTTAAAGAGCTGACTATGTATGTGGCACAGGAGGATTTCTTTTCCCAGATCAACAGGGCAGGGTGTACCAAAGAAGTGTCACGTAGGAGAAAAATGTGCAGCGCCCAAAAATCTGTTCCTTCCCCTATGTCAGACAGAGGTGTAAAAGAGAGATGGAAGAGCAGGATCAATTCTTTGCCTATGGAATATGAACAGCATCTTCCACATAGTTAAGAGTTCAAACCAAGACTTTTCAATAATACTTTCAACAACACCTTCTGCCTGTTGTTCTAACAACAGACAAATTAGAACAAATCAAAGTCTTCATGGTTTAAAAGCTTGGTTCAACCACTTGAATTAGTAACAACACACAGAAAGCAAGCTCTGATGCCTTTTAGTAGCAGGCTAGTAGCACTAGATATAACACCCTGAAATGCTCCTACCAAGCACCCTCCCGAACAGCAAACACTGTGACAGAATTTCAGAACTACCGTCTTCTCTCCTGCACAACAGCAGAAGAGAAATTCAAGACAGAGTTTGAAGGCAGACGTGATGTAGATTGTGGAAGTTTGTGGAGACTGCTGTTAGCTGAAAGAGGCAGCCAGAGCCAAAAGACAAAGGTTTCCCAGCTTCCCCAATCTCCTCCCAATTTTTCTAACTCAAGCAGTAGCTGCTGGAGTTTTAAACCAGTCGCCTGCTGACTCCCAGCTTCATGTGCAATCATTTCACCTGACGTGCTGCCTCCAATGTACAGTCAGCAAAGGTCCAATCATTTGCCACTCAAGGAACAACAGACAGAATAGAGCAGCATATATTACATCCCCTATGGCTTCCAGCCTGTCATATAAATACCTTTAGTTTTAAATTCATGTTACTGCATGTAATATGCAAGAGTTGCTTCTTGATACTGTCTTTCAGATTCAATTCCTCCTGCACTTTTTTAAAAAGAAGACAGTTTATACAGTGTCTGAATTGCAGGTCTGCAATGCTGGCAGCCCTGTCAGATGCTATAGCCTTTCTCATGAATTCTGGCTCTGGCTACATTCTCACTGGAGTGTGTATGCCACTGCACATCCTTGACAACTGCTAACGTGTTTACGTGCAGGCCAAAAACCTCAGTCAGAATATACAATTCAACTTCATATGACCTCAAAAACATGAATAAAAATTCAGAGTTTTTATTATTATTCTCCATGGCCTTCCCCCCCCCCCCCCAAGTCAGGAAAGAGATTGCTTTATTTTGCTTTTTGAATGGATAGCATGCTGATGTAATACAGAAAATTTACATCACCTGGTGATTTTAGTGAGGCTCTTGGACAGCAAAGAGAAGCAATTGTTATCATTAATGTTTCACTGAAAATGTAGTATCTTTGTTCTTTACAATATTTAACTCAAGAAAGTTTATACAGCTTGAGGAGAATTACTTTTGAAGAAACGAAGTTTCAGCATCCCTCCGATTTAATTTCCTAGCTTGCCAAGTCTTTCTCTCAGTCATCTTCAAAAACACTAGGAATAGTATCAGGGAAGCCCGACAGGTTAGTTATTGCAAACAGACAAAAAAACATCTAGAATACCAAAGTGCTTGTTTTCTTCTCTGCAACTCATTGGTTCCCCATAGCCACGTCTGTTTTAAGTGGCACTGCATCAAACCATTTGAACACTTGGGAAGTTTCAAGTTAGAAGGCTCTAAGTCACAAATTCTTTGGAGCAAAGACCTTCTCAAGTTATGCACGCTGCCTCACAAAACCAGCCCCACATCCAGTCAAAGATTAAAGCTGTAAAAAGCCTATGCAGAAATTTTTTTAAAATACTGTCCAAAAAACATGTTTAGAGCAACATGAATAGATGGATTTCCATCTAGACATTTCCATGCTGAAGGCATTATTAATGCTACTACAAAGGAAAAACGAACCTGAAATATCAAGTCCAATCAACAGCAGAGGAACTCAACAGCTTCTGAACTAAAGATCAGACATGAAAAATGTCTAATCCAATCAGTATCAACATTATCCCAGCTCCCCATCCCTTTCAACAGATTTCTTCCCCACTGATGTACACAGTAGGGCAGCAGCATGCAGATAACGCATTAACTACCGTGTTCTCTGTCACTTCTGTGCCTCAGAGTCATCCTGATTGAAGTGCAGCCACATTGTGCTGGCCATGAGCACCCAGCAGGGAAATCACACTGCCCTGCTTGCAACGGTGTTAGAACTTCACTGCAAACTGATTGATTATTGAAAATGGCCAGGCTTTATCCCCTTTAAGAACAAGTAAGTACTCCACTTCCTTTGGAAAAAGACAAAAAGAGAAGGCAGAACTCTGATTTTTGAAAACTGTATTCACTTCTCTGCTCCTCCCCACCAGCCTGTTTTTTGATTCCAAATTTTATTTTAAAAATGGTTACACAGCCCTTTTAGAGCAATACTGGTTGGGAAAACAAACAAACAAACAAGAAAAAGACAAAAACTAACAAAAAACAGTGATCAAAAGAACTGCTTCTCTACACTAATTCTTGCCCGGAATGCTGCTGAAGAAACCTCATGTCTCTCATATAAATAAAAGAAATACAGCAAAAGTCAGTAAAGCAATTAAGTACTCTGCTTCCACCGTCTTGTATTTATAACTTCAGGTCAGAATGTGATGGCTCATAAGTAGGCAAAGTTAGTTCTGGTAACTCTACAGCTTCCACTAAATACAACTTCCAAGACGTCCCAAGAAAAGTTCACAGAACTTTTCAAATTTTCAACACTCCCAGTCAGTAAGCAGTAAATCTGAAAGAGGCAACCAAGACAGCAAATGTGTTTCTAGAAAAATAGATGCAAAGCATTTAGTTTCATTAAAATTACTACACTCAACAGTTTAGCAATGCAAAAGATAAATTCACACTCTACACAATGACAACCAATAGGGTTTTTAAGGCATTAGAATGAGAAACAAAGCTCAAAAAGCATCAAAACAAATGGCATTGACCAAAACCTTGATTTGCTGTGCTATCAATAAACCATGCTAGAGGTTCAATGTCATCCCACCCATACACGGGGCAAGTTTATTTTGAATCCCACATGAAAATAGAATCAAAACTTCATTCCCAAGAACATGAAGACCAATCTCCTTCCAAATCATGCTGTCTTCTCAGTCCTGAACTGGGCTTGATGGTCCACGGAACACTCTTATCCTTGATGCATTTAATTCGTTACTGCACAACTCTTGACAAGGCAAACTGGAAGGCCAGTTAACAGGAGTTTCTGAGGAGAGGGATGGAGGAGACCCAAAAAAAACCAGCAGTAACTGACTACCATTAACTTTCAAATGAGCTTATTTGTTTCACAGGAGGAAATCTCCCTTGCTTGAGAAGTTATTCCATGGTTTGAAGGTTAAGAGACTCAAACGAACACTTGGTGTTATGCTCTATTTTGATCAGCAATACTCTTGACAACTGCAAACTGCTTGAAAAGGGAAACACCAGTTTCTATTCTGAAAAAATAGAAGAATAAACAGTGAAAGGATGAATGCTGAATGTGGAGGATAAACTGTTTATAACCAGTCTATTACCACCCAATTGAAACGACATTTTAATGTAGTCACAAAAAAAAAGTATTCTTTTTCAGTAAAATTAGAACAGTTCATATTTTTCCATAATAGGCAATATTTAAAACGTCTGTACATAGCTGCAGCTCACAGTCTTTGGACAAAACAAAAAAGGAACCTGAAATCCCACAAATTTTCAAATAAACGCTAAACAGATAACAGCCTGAACTATACAAAGTTACAGAATTTCTTCTTACAGCAATTCTACAATCTTACTTGGATCATGCAGTACTTGATCAAAACCACTTCATTCTAGAAAGACATATTATTTCTGTGCAAAAACCCACCAATTTTCCTGTGGTTTTCTGCTAACTGGAAAACACACCCTTGACCTGACAATGTAGTGAGCTATCTACACAGAGGCCTATTGCACAACCGTGTGAAAACAGAGCTTCTCATCAGTCTATTAACTGCAGAAAAGGAAACACTTCTGATCAGGCAGGGTAGGAATCAAGCAAGGGTTCAATTTCCACCTTTGCCTTTGATCCTTCAAATGCTCATTCCTTGTCTGTGGCCAATTACTAAATTTTAATTGTTTTACCTGCATCAGGAAAGTTGTTTTGTGCAGACTTCACTTAAGACTGGAGTATTTGTACACTTTTTGTATAATTCACTTGGTTGACCACCATAAACAGTATCAGTTTCTGAATTCAGTCATTAACTTCCATTGTTTTAATTGTACCAATCACATTTAGAACACTTGAATTTTATTAAGTGCTTCAGGGGTACCCATTAGTCCCAGCAAAGTGACACGTAACAAACAACTAAAAAATGCACGATATGGTCTTTGCTGTTAGTTTCAGTAATAGCTTTCTAAAAACCAGTTTGACAGGGCTCAACATACATATTAAGACTAAGATGATCACGAATGATAATCAACAGCGCATTTGTCATCAGTTGATGGGTTTTTTTGCAAAGCTGCAACAGTTCTAAGACAAGTTGAGCAAGAGTTTTAAAAAGTTATATTTATACTACTGCTTCATACTTGTTGACATCCCTACATGTTGTGTCCTTCTCCTTAAAGCCAAAATAGAAAGACATGAGAATACTGAGGTACGTGCATGATTTCTACCCTTGAAAGCACTAGAAGCACAGAACAAACACAAATCCTATGTACAGCACAAGAGAAAAGCCTAACTTACCAGTTCTTAAACCAGTTAAACCTTTCCATGAACTTTAGCCTAGTTAACTGTGCTTTTAAGAAAAGTGACTGAGGATCTTGGGAACCTGGCACACAACATAAAATGAGGATCTCATTTTAATAAGCATACAAGTGAAAATAGCCATCCAAAATTACAGTATGTGCACCAGCTTATATTTTAAATATTATTTCAATCCTTAACAGGACAATTGCAATGGAGACCTCTGCGGTTAAGCCATCTGTACGGCTGGACAGAGAGAATAGCATAATTCTTACAGCAGTCAATGTCCCAAACCACAAAAACATTTATTACCAAAGAGCAAAAAACTCTCCCACACCCCTGCCACAGGCATGCAAGATGGTAAAAAACAAACATGTCAAAACTTTTGCACCCAAGGCTGCACCATGTTATGGAAACTCTAAGGCAGGATATGGAGCAAGCATGTATCAGCTCTCTACACTTAAAATTAGCTGCTATGCATGAACAAGACTGTGTAAGTAGGGTCCTAACAGATATAAATGAATTGGAGAAACCACTTCTACAACACAAAGTGATCCCTCTTGTCCAGCTCTAACTCTCTGGAGCACATGGAGGCTTAGACTTTGGATGTCATAGAATCACAGAATGGTTTGGATTGGAAGGGACCTTAAAGACCATCTAGTTTCAATTCCCCCTGCCATGGGCATGGAGACCTTTGAATAGGTCGCTCAAAGCCAACCTGGTCTTGAACACTTCCAGGAATGCGGCACCCACAGCTTCTCTGGGCAACCTGTTCCAGGTCTCACTACTCTCTCAGTAAAGAAATTTCTGCTTAATGGATATTTAGATGCCAATCTAAACCCACTATCTTTCAGTTTGAAGCCATTCCTCTTTGCCCTGTCACTACACGTTCTCGTAAAAAGTCTCTCTCCATCTTGCTTGTAGGCCCCTTCAGGTACAACTAGGTCAACTCAATGCCTTCTTTTCTCCATGTTTAACAACCCCAATTCTCACTGCCTCTCCTTGTAGGAGAGGTTCTCCACCCCTCTAATCATCTTGGTGCCCTCCTCTGGACTCTCCAACAGGTCAATGTCCTTCCTGTGCTGGGAAACCATCAATGTCAAAAGGTAAGATTGAACGTTGATCTTCCAGTACTAACGGCACATACTCAACCCGAGTTTCAGCTTGCCAGGTAGAGTCCTCTGAAGAACAGAGAGCTATGCCTGCCATCCTCAAAACACATTGTTGAAAATGAAGTGAATTCCCAGTGTAGTAACTAAATTACAGACTATTCTTGTTCCAACACAGAGGTAGGTGATAGCAGTTTTAGGGCACAAGACTAAAAAAAATCAGGACTCCTTGGTTTCACTCCCACACATTTCTTCTCCCTTAGCAAAGAACTTGAGCAGGAACCTCGGCCCAACAATTTATAAAAATCATTCCTCCTGCTACAAACATACCCTTCCTTCTGCTATTAATTACCTCAAACGGCTGCAGCGAAGCCACTCATGCTCGAGTAAGGCACTTGAAGATACTCCCAACAAAAGGCTCAGTGATGCACTCAGCTTTTCATTCCTGACATGGCTAAGACTTCTCTCTGTGGGCTGATCATGTCAGGGACGGCTGGTTTATAGCACTACTTGAAGAGGAAAATATGCTCCTTCTCCAAATTACATCCCACTCTTCTAACCCTTCTGTTCAATCCATTTGATAGGAATTTTGCTTTCCAAACCACGAGGTGTTCTGGTTAACAAATAAGGAGGATTCATTTCCATTTTATCTGATTTTACTTAGAATCAAGGTCTGAAACTCAGGATGAGACCACTAAGAATACCATACGTTTACATATATTGTGTACAGCAGGCAATTTTTGTAAACTTTCCTCTTTACCAGTCTATATTTTAAATTATTTACATGGTCACACCAGGCATACACCAGTGTGCAGTAATCCAATCCACACTAGTATCCCATATTATAAAATGTATTTGGTAAAAGTTCTGTTTATATATGCTAAATATTGTCTTGAGTATCACTGCAGAATACCAGAAGACAGACAGGACCTCAGTGATCTATTTGCTATCAGGCTACGGTAAAAGCAAGGCTGTTCATCCATCAATGCACCTACAAGAACTGACATGGCTTTAGCCACAAATATATCTGGAAGTGGGTTATGTAAATAAATTACACAAGTTTAAAGGACATCTGGTTTAGCAGCAGCAAGCTGGAAAGGGTCCACAGAAAGTATATAAAAAAGGTTTAAGTGGGTTGGAAAACATATGAAGCTTGTTCTTCTCATCAAGAAGAGGAGCTGGGAAGGCTGTGAGATAAAAAAAGAGTAAAACAACAGACCAATTAGCAAATACTTTTATGAGAGGCTGAAGTTCAGTTTTTCTTAGCCAGTGGAGAAAGGACACACTGAAGAAACTAGATCAGGTTAGGCTTTGTGGCTTTCATTGATGGGGAAGAGAATGCAGACACAACGCAGAGAGGAACGTGCTCTGCAGATACTGGAGCACGCTACAGAAGCTGCAAAATTGCTTGCAAAAGGTGACTTTTAATAGCAGTTGGATAGCCATTCCCCAGGTATGGTTTTTGTACAGTTAATTCCTGCCTCAAGAAAGGAGTTTCTTTTATACGTCTTGAAATCAAAAACTAATTAAAAGAGCTCAGTGGACTGAACCCTCCACACTGCTTCACTGAAAATCTTGATTAAGGGGGTCTGGGATTGATTGTGTTTATGCCAGGTTTTACACAAAACAGTTTTGAACTTCACAGTAACTCACATCACTGTGTTGCCCTCCCAAAACAGATGAATTTAGCAGCTTTACCAAACAGTAATGTTAAAATATTGTTAAATAAACTTTGAGCTACTTTTGTTTTGTTTTTTAAATAAACAAGCAGCAAGTCTTTTGAAGATCTTGTTATATTTTTCGCATTGCATAGGGCTCCCACACACACAAAAATGACAGGGTTTTAGGACGAGAGCTACTTCAGACCATTGGTTTTGTTTGGCAGCCTAGTTTTCAAATAATAATGTTAGCAGTAACAACAAAATATAGCACTGATTATATACCATTTCATCTCCACTGGCCTAAATTAGTTCATTTCCCCTGCTCAAGAGATGCCAAAGTATTTCTCTGAAGAGCATGCGCTGAAGAAGTCCAGCAAAGGTGCTTTACACAAATTATGAAATTTAGGATTTGTTCTATTTAGCTGGGTGGCAACTAAATATTTTTTAAATCTCCAACAACATGCTCTGAACTTATTCATTATTCTTCTGTCCTGTTTCTACTTATATTACCTACTTTAAGTAAAAAAATTTCACATGTGAAAAAAGCCAAATTATTGGATTCAGTGTGCATAATTCAGCACACTTCCATCTCTGCAGATCCTGGAAGCAAACTACATGTGTTCAAGACCACTTTTATGTGGACATGTTATTTCAAAGGAGGGTTTCTCAAACTTTTCTCTCTTTTCCCAAGACCACCCATTAAGCACACCACACAAATGCCTCTCCTGGTGCACCAGGCAACGGCTCTCTCAGACTGCATCAGTACTGCTGTAGCAAATACTGAAACTGGTTACATAGAACAGCATATTTCATCTTCTAACACAGCTTTAGCAGCTGGAAAGGACGACAGCCAAGCCCATGTGAGCTGACAACACTACAAGGACCACCAAGCAGCATACAGAACATATTTAAAGATCTGCTGAAAAACTAAACAAAACCCAAAATATCATCTGTGATCTGGGGACACATCAACTTATGATGAGATACTCATCAGATAAGACTTGCAAGCACTTTAAACATTTTATTTAGAGAAGAATATGATTCACTGGAGCATAAAGCAATTTTTATTAGGTCTGTATCGTTAGAGGAAATTTCTAAACCTTATTGCAAAACTGGTTCTTGGCAATCTCTGTGCAATGCACAACTGGTGTTCAGCCAAACAGTTTTGAGGATTGCAGCCTCATGCAATCCTGACTAGCAAATGTTAAGCAGATAAAATCTCTGCAGTCTGAAACCCCACATCTTCCTGACCTCAGGAAGGTTCTCACCCGAGCTTTTTCAGAGGTTAAAATATACACAGGATTTTCCCAAAAGCAGTATACTGTTCACAACCATTTGTTTGTTCTTCTGAGGCTTCTGCTGCAACTTGCTGTTCAAGAACCACAACGCACATGACAGCTTAAATACAAATATACCATCTATTGGGGATTAGGGAATTGGCTTCAGACAGACACCACCGACAAGCTCTGGAAACAAGTACTTTGAAAACTGCAGCTAAACTGAGCGTTCTCCAGTCTTACAAATCAGCTTTTGAGTTAGGTGCTGGTTGGAGATTAGAACCTGCACTGAACTCCAAGGGAGCTTAAACTGACAATTTCCATCAAACTTAAATGATGATGGTCAAAGCTCCCAAGGTACACTGAAAATCCCAGTCTAAATGAAGACAGTAAACTCCACAAGAAAGGTGAAAACTCCCCTTCTCTAAGAACAAGTAGGCAGCAGTACTGCACAGGTCTGCACTGGGATGTTTGAGTCCAACATGGTGCCGAAACAGAGGAATTGGAAGTAGAGACCCATCACATACACATGGGTGATCCACTGGCACCACAGCCAGCCTCCAATCCTCCCCTGTGTTAAATTAGAAACAGTGTGACACAAGGAAGGCTGTCACAGATCCCACACACCGCCTGCTATTTCAAGATGTACTAAGCAACTTCTCCAGACCCATCACAAGCTACTGCACAGGATGCTCACCTCCTCCAGCTATACAAAGCTATGGTCTGTGTGCTGCT
Organism: Lycocorax pyrrhopterus obiensis; assembly: GCA_014706295.1. Lineage (NCBI taxonomy): Eukaryota > Metazoa > Chordata > Aves > Passeriformes > Paradisaeidae > Lycocorax > Lycocorax pyrrhopterus. The sequence goes on along the minus strand of JACSVZ010000007.1, from coordinate 16,692,838 downwards.
GCCCCCCTAAGAGTGAAAGATGCTGTAAGCACTCACAGCTTACAGCCCTGGGCCAAGAAAACTAATGGTGTGGGTAACCTTTCGTGACAAAGTACTCGCACTGAAGGAGGAAGAGTATTGCTTTATAGTGTTTCTCATGCAAAAGCCCACAGTGCCCCTACCTCTGCCAGAGGCTCAGTTCAGAAGTCTCTGAGGACCATGTTCTGAGGCAAGTCACTCAGCAAGTCACTGAGAAGATATCATCACAGAAACAGAGATTCTTATCGCAGGCACATTCACTTCAACAGCAGGTTCATTGCTTTGTCAGTGAGGTTTCATATTCTGATTAAGGATTCTTTAAAGTACAAACCTGCATTTTGTCTAAAACCATTAGCTTCACCAACAATAGCTCCAATTCCGTAACAGTGTTTACCATATTCCACACTGGAGCAATCAGGTGGCTCACAACTGTTTTCTTTGTGAGAATTAATGTGGCGCTCTGCTTGTACCCACAAAAGTGGGAAACAGCCTGTCCATTGAGATTTCTGGTATTTTCTGATTTTAGAATAAGCAGAAGTGGCACTGAAGTAGTCTCTTACGTGATACTGCTGTTGGGCTTTGCCAAAATGGGTAAGTGCAGAAGGCAGTGCTTAAAAATAGGGTTGGGGGATGTGACAGGAAAAAAATATACTTGGATGTTTCACATTCTGTGATGCAGAGTACATGGCAACAATTTTCCTGTTGTTATTCTAAATGCAATAGGCGTGGATTTCCCCCCACCCCCATGACACGCTCAACAATTTTAAAACTGCAGAGGAAACTGAAGATTTGTCCTACTTCTGCATAAACTGGTTTAGAAGAATGCAGACAAAAGGGTGACTTCCTTGAACATCTAAACATGACTTTTTCTGGGAATAACAGTTCAGGTCAATCCATGAGTGGAAAAAACCCTGCAGTGTCCCCTTTTTAGATTCTGGATGTCAACGGGAGCAAGGTTCTTTTCTGTTGTTTTTTTCTTTTTCAGTATTCCTCCTTGGTTTGGCAGACAGCTGTCTGGCCAATAATAGTAGATTACACAGTGATGAAGGTTCCAAAATTTAATGGGTAAAATAGTGGTTCTACATAATTTGGAAAATTTGGCTTGCAAATTTTATCCAGGACTTGAACAAATACAGGCTTGACAAAGGTATGCTTGTTTCTGATCTGAATTGTTTCCAATTTTTAGTTCCAGTTCCAGATGTTATATTAACTCCAAAAAACACAAATCTTAAGAAAGCTAAAAAAACCGTATTTTACTTCTATTTCCACCAAAGGTACAATATGTACTGTATTTGCAAATTGCAGAAAAAGAGACTCAGAAATAGCAAGTGCTGGATTCAGCTGCTGACAAATGTTACTCATTGGAAAAAAAGTGCAGTCTCAGATGTAGGTTCCACAATTTGTCGTGGTTTTCTTCTAACAGTTAAGAATATTCCCAAATAAAACCACCTTGTTAAATGGAACCTGCTACATGATACTGAGCTATAGAGGGTGTAAAGTTAAGAGAAGTTTTTAGTGCCAAGTTGTAGACACGACTTCTGTTTTTTGTGCAGACTATGTTCCAGTCAAATATTCCAGATTTAGTTTTTGTGAGAGCTCGTTAGGAAGGAGGAAAAAAAGAGGATGAGGTGAAAAAGGTTATTTCAGATAATGAAATCTGTAACCTTGTGCTTGTACTTACATCACTGGTAAAACTTAATTTACCACCTCTAAGGCAGCAAATAAACAGAACAACCTGTTCCAAGCTTTGCAAATCACTCCTTGCAGAAGATGATTCTGCTTTAGCCAAGAACATTGATGCAACCAAATCAATTCCTTATGGCTCTTTTTGTCTTTGTAAGGTCAGTATTTGTCATGCAAGTTATCTGGAGTGTTTGTACTGATGGAACTACAAAAAGGAACATCTTCTGCCAGCTTAGCTGAAGAAACATAAAATAATCATCTATGTTATTTGTCTCTCCATAATGCAGAATTTAAGGATGTTTCCAGAAAACACAGGTGTCAGCTCAAATCCTCCAGATTAAAAGAGTCTCCACATTTGGAGAAGCATTGGTAACATTCAAAAGAAAGCAGAATGTATTAGTTCTGTACCTAAATTTATAGACTGGTAGTTTGTGTGTGCAAGAAGGGAAACATGTTTTGGAATACAGCCTCAGAATGCCTCATTTCCTTTTTGGAATAGGTTTTGAGTCTAGATAATTATTGAAAAATTAAGAAAGTCTGAGAGGCAGTGGAAATTTGGGGCTCTAAAAGGTAAGTTACACAGGAGCTGTTTAACATTTTTCTTTTGTTGTTTTTACAGTTAATTACTGCTCTGTATCATCTCAAGATTATTAATTGGTCACTCTCCTTGGTGTCTGTTGAATTCTGGTGTTTGCAGAATTGTGTGATGTGCATCTATTAACAGTGTGGTACAAAATCAAGGATAAAGAACCCAAAAAGGAGACTAAAAACAATATTAAAGAAGTGGTGGCATGGTGCACCAAGGGAAGGCTGTAAAACTGCAAAATGAGGAGCAGCTGGGGGGGTTCCCCAAACGCCCAGGGCAGTGCAGGGTGTAGTACACACACCCCTGACAAACGCAGCATTCCAGGCCAAACCAGAAACAGTGCAAATCAAACTGTAGCTATACCGTGTTAGGAGGGACCTTGATTTAAATATGCCCTTTGTATTGGGCTGGGTCAGATGGGTTTTGTTCTGCTGTCTGATTGAATTGGCCACCCATTCCTGCCCTTCCCCAGCAGCACGTCACTCCCCATCCCCCAGTCTCCTGCTACACCACAGATGTTTTGGTGTCCTGAAATCTGCCCATTTGGCTGCTCACACGTTTGCTCTCCTTGAGCTGATCCTGTCAAAGGATCTGGGTTTTAAAAGGCATATAGATTTTATGAAAAGCAATAAGGCAACTTCTTTGCCCAGCTCAGCTGCAGACAGAATGTTGTCCAGTTGCAGAGCTGCAGTGCACCTTCTCTTGTGCTGCTGTGTCCTGTCCACACAGTGCTCAGGGGAAGGGACTTTAGATGAGGTTTTGTGCTTAAAAAAAAATAATACATTGGTACGCACAGGTCTGCTGTACTCTTTACGCTTTAGGCATAAACTTAGCCATGCACAAACTCCCAAACTAAAGATTTTGAAATATTTCCATGTAGAGCTATGACAAATTATTAGCTATTTCTCAAGTTAGTCTTATTTGCCTCTTGAAATTTTCATGTGAGTCCCAGTAACACCTTACTGGCATAACAAATTAACTGTCTGCACTGCATAGGCAAGAGAAGCTGCCACAAGGTTGTCAAATACTCTCATATTACAGAAACACAAAGGAGGAGGGGTACTAGAAAAGTACGATGCACCTCAACTTCAACAGCAGGTTGAAGAAAAAGAACCACAATTACTTTTTTCTTCCCAGGTCACTCCAAGACTTAATTCTTCCTTTTCCTTCTACACGTGGTTTCCCCACCTGTATAAACAGCCAAGCCTAATTACTGTTTTAACCCAACACATTTCTGCCTTTCCCAAACAAGAAAGGAAATTAATGTCTAAAAAAGCCTGAAGTTCATTATAAAAGTGGGGGGGAAAATCAGAAGAAAGCCAATTCTGTCCCTGCAGAGAAACAAGGTGGAGGGAAAAAAAAGAAAACAACAAACTTTACACAACATGAACTACGGTCACTCATACTATGGAGACACCTACAAGCCAGAATTGTGATTTGCACCCTGAAAGACTCAGTGTGGACACACTGGGAAGCACTGTCACAGCTGAAAAACTTGCTGTCTAGAAACACAAGGCAAAGAATGAAAGGAAACCCACAGAGGACCAGCATCAAGGGTCATGCAGTCCACGGCACAACCAAGGCAAGAGCCCAGTGTGCTAATCAGGACCACAGTAGAACCACAGCCAGTGTTTCTTTCCAAAGAGAGTAACTTACATCCTTTTCATACCTCAAGCTACCTCACAGTTCTTTTTTTCAAAAAAGGCGTAGATTTTACTACGATGAACCGTTTCAGACTGATCTCAGCCACCCCAAATCTCCCATTCCTCTGGCAGCCTAGACAAGGTGTACCGCAAATAAGAAACAGGATTTCTGATAAACAACATATCTAGAGAAGTGTAACCACACGCTTTGTGTCCAAACCCTATCCCTTATTTCTGCAGAAGGAAGGGCACAAGCCCATTAGCATTAGACAAGGAAGCAGTATCATGGAGGGCAGAACAAAGTGCATTTGTTTTTACTGCAACAAAACTGACTCAAGCAATGCATGGCCATGAGTGATCTGATCATCCTGTTTTATGCACCATATCACCTTTCTCCACCCTTCATTTGCACTATTTGGCTGTGCCTTCACTGCTAAAGAGAAAGACCTAAATTTTCCATTGAGGTAGCTATTTTAATGTAAAGGTGCCAGACGCGAACTAGAAATTTTACATCAAATAAAAAGGCAGTGTCATTATTTCACTCCTCACCCAAGATTTCATCAGCTGCACGGAATTGCACTGACTCTATCAGGAATTTTACGTCAAGATTGCAGTATCAGTGTAGTAATTACACCTGTTTCAGCAATGAAGACATGACCCAGGACTTTCGCAGCAGGAACCTTTCTCTCTTGGTGTCTGGAAAACATTCAGGGCACTTCAGATGAATGATATTCCAAACAACTATTTCAACCACATACAGCAGTTGAGAAAAATTAAAATACTGCTGTCCTTCAGACACCAGACTGGGAGTCTGAGGCAGAACACACGTAACACACTCACCACTGCAATGCTCTGCCCAGCACTGAGCACCCTCACAGCTGGACTAAGGACCAGTGCCATGGGTCTGCTCTCTGGTGAAAGCCTTCTAGCACAGAAAGCTTATTACAACCAGTTTTTACACCTCGTCTATTTCCAGCTGTTGCAGACTGTTTCGGAGTTTAAATGTCCTGGGTCCCACCCTCCCTATTAAACGTGTGCATATCCTTTTGCTTACTAAAAACACTGCAAAATACAACTGTTAATACAAAAAGCTATGTATGACCCACAGCCTAAAATCAGGTTTCCAATCCAGAAATGTGACAAAGATGGCACAATCAACAGGTCAGACACTAGCACACTGTCAAGTACCAGCTGCATTTTAACTTTTTATAACCAAGACTGTGCAGCAGACTCTTAATAAATATGAAATACATGCAAGAAATGAGCATTTGCATTTAAGTAACTCCCTCCAGGTATGAATGACAATGACTAAATACAAAACAAACACCTGCCTTCTTATAATACAATAGGGGCTTATGAACCTAATTTAACCCACAGATTTATATGCAAAGGGAAGGGCTTTTTTCCCTACATACTGAAGATGGAAGACTTGCTTAAAAATATATTATGGCCCAAATGTGAGCCTTATGTGAATAATTTCAAAAGCAAACAGAAGACACCTTAAATTTCATTTGTGAAATACAAGAAAATTGAACATGTTGTCTGCATCCACCTAACCTTTGATGCACTGTCTGAAAAAGAAGGCTGAACAGCCAGAGTACTGTTAAACTAGAGGAAAAACCTACCTTCCCTAAAAACTAGATGTAAACTACACCACAAAACATTCACTTTTTATGAAAAACAGCTTTCTCCTCAAAAACAGCAAAAAAAGCACCTACCAACAAAACCAACAACAACAAGAACACCCCAAGCCACACCAAACAAGCACTAACTCGAAGCACAGTCGATAAAAGCCCTTCACTTCTACACTAAACTTAGGCAGCTCCTGTGACTAAATAATTGCTCAGAGTCAAGGCAGCCTTCACCTTGTCCTTACAGAAAATACTGTAATGCTGCAACAACAGTAGTACAAATTTGAAATAGGAAAGTCCTTTGTCAAGCTCATCTGGTGCAGAAATTAACTAAGATGCAAACAAAAATTAGAACTTTTTCTCCTTTAAAAAGGGGACCTCAAATCCAGAACTCCCTACTTATGCCAGGCTTCTGTTAATTACCATGGGCAATATGGGTCACCCTTGATATCAACAGACTTCACTTGGGTGAAGGAAGTAACTCACTTTTGAGGACAATTCAGAGGTTTTTGTCTCCTTTGCTGTGACCAGTACTTGCAATGCAGAGCAGTACTGTGCCATACATGTTATCTTCTCAGCAGGAAGGAGATTCAAAACCACCAACTTACTTCATAAAAGCCACCGAGGGGCCAGTAACTACAATTCATTATCACCCATTCACTGTTGTACATCAAGAAGCTCTGAAATGAGAAGATGCTTTATTTCCCCAACGTTATTATCAACATATGAGAAACAACAGCTTTCTTAAGTCTTACTTGGAGGAAGTGAGGGCATCTAAAATCTCTCAAGAATGTGTTCCACTGATTATAGCATTAATTTGTTCCCTTTATAAAACCTCAGAATGCAGAATACATTTTATATAGATATACACACATATACACACACACATATATATATGCTTAATGAGGTAATAAGACTTGACATCAAATGACACCAAACATTTCTAAAGGCTACTTAAGCCAAAACTTTCAAACCAAAAACTTCAGCTCATGCATTAATTGTCCAAGGACACCACAACATCAAAGGAGAAAACATCTATCTACTCCAGAGAACAGTTAATCCATACAATTAACCCTCCTTCACATCACATCACACTATAAATGCGAACACATGCTCCATTTCTGCATTGCTCAGAAGATTCTCCAAGATGCTATTCCTGTCACTAATGAGGTGCAGCATAAACAATTAAAGACTTGCAAAAATAACACACAGAGCTTAGATTTTTTTATTAAAAAAAAAAAAAAACCAACACAGAAAACCATTACGTCACAGGCTGTGCAACATGTGAATTGCATAGAAACATATGGCATTGTCCTTCCTTCAAAGTTGAATATGTTAGACCCATCAAATCCTTGATCTTTCAGTATCACAGTTTTATTAGACTAGAGAAAAATTGATTTAAGTCATGTTTTAGCCTATGTCACTGAGCAGTCTCCCTCTTTCTCCTCTCTGATGCAGGTATTTATTAATAATATGTTTGATGGAGGGGTTAGAGTGATGAAGGGAGAACAGAAGGAAGTTAAAACAATGAAACCATTTTTTTAAAAAATGCTAAGGATAAGACATCCCACAAAACAAAAGATAACTAAGCAGGTTACTTTCAGCACTGGTTTACTACATGGCCACACATTTTCGTGCTGTCACTGGAAGGAGCACGGTACCGCAGCAGAATGCTGCTTCAACTAAAACCACCGGACAAAACACTGCATCTCAAACACAGTCTCGTCCTGATCTACACCAGGTGTTGCCAACAAGCTCCTCCTGGCTTAATGTAACACCATTGGTTATGAAAAGTTCCCAGTAGACTCTAAAAAATATAAAATTGGTAAATTCACTGAATGGCATTACATTGTTGCAATTTCATTTGCATGATCTCTGCCTATATATTTTATTAGGGAAAAAAAAAACAAAAACCACACCAAAAAATCCACACACACAACCACTCTCCAGGATTTAGGAAGCAGTAAGAGAACCAGTTGTTGAGTCCTGTCTATGTGTCAAATCAGCCTCTGGGGAAAAGTAAAAAAATAACCAAAACCTAAACAATAAACTGCAAGTAAACCAAATTCATGCCTTTTCTGCTAGTGCCAATCTTACAACTGTATAGCAAGATGTGCTTTGAGGTAGCCAATAGACAAGTTTCAGGAAACCTTGTTTTTTTCACATGAACTTGCAGCTGTCAGAACTAGAAAGTTTTGTGTCATTTCAGACACTGGGAAGAATTTTGAAACCACTTCTGCTTTGCCAGTGCAACAGGTGGAGCTGAAGTTGGGAGATCTGTAGTATCCAGCAGAGTCTGATCATACATTTGGCACATGCTCAGCCACACGTGGGAGAAAGCATTCTGTGCCTGCCTATCTGCTGTAGACTGATCTATTCGTTAATGTTTTGGGATCATCCCAGCAAAAATTTTCCTCTTAGGATTAAGCAATATTTATGACAACGCTTTGAATAAATTACCATTCCATGTTTCAAAGTCTTTCTGAATAAAGATAATAAAACACAGTCACTTCTGGCCACATACACAACAGAGACCTGACAACTGACATCATACACATCAATAACTGCAAAAAATGCCAAATAACCCCAAACAAACAAACCAAACAAACAAAGGGGAAAAAAAACCACACTGGGTTTTTTTTTTTTGCGGTCATCTTACCTTCCTGGTGAAGGCCAAAGTTTTGGAATTGAATTTGAACAGCTTAAAAGCTAAACTTTTATTAAAAGAAATGTTGCCAAGCACACTAAGCAAACAGAAGTTACTCAAATACTCACAGTAATCTGTTCCCAGTGTCCTGCTGAAGTTTAAATACGAAAATAACCCTGTGAAGTCCATTCTCTTTTATAAACAGCCAACATTAGTTCAGACTTTATAATAACAAACTGGTGCTAAAATTTCTTTTTGCAGTTTTAAGTGTGTGCACATAATGTTTAAACATCCCCCACTGTGTTTGACTGCTCTACTCTTGCATACAAAACATTTCAATTTAAAAAGAAAAAAAAATTATCAAAATTAGTTCCTGGAGAAAATGGGAGGTTTTTGTAGAATTTGGTGGACTTCTTCTGCCTCACAATAAAGCAGAAGACAAGTTACACAGGAGAAAGCACTGCATGCAGCTGTAATTCAGAGCACAGCAGCTGACAAGTTATATTTTTATCCCGGCAACCTCTCCACAATCTCCACTTGGTGCCCAAGCCTTGACAAACCATGCAAAGGCTTTTCATTAGTAATGGTACATCGTCTCTCAAGTGCTGTGAAGCTTTACTGACCCATTGATCAGTGCCTGCCAACAGTGGTTTGCAACAGCAATGACACTTGTGCATCAGTGAAGAGATGCCTGAAACCATTTTAGTTTCCAACAGAGACCAAGGTTTTATTCATAAAATTTAAATAAGTAAAAAAAACCAAAAGAAAAAAAAAACAAACCAAAACCAACCCACACAACAGAAAACCAAACAAACCTGCTGCTACAGTTTCAAAATAAGCAGGAAAGAATGTGTAAAGCAGCTTCTTCACAACTAATGGTCAGGGATCTAAACACACGGAGAATTGAACAGTAATTAAAAACCAGAAGAGCAGAATTTACAAGTAAAAGAACTAATTCCTACCCCACACTAGTACACACGAGTTGAGTGCACCTGTCCCACACCATGGCCTCCCAAGCAAATGGATATTTTTCTTGTTGTCCATCGGAACAAGTCCTCCCACCCCCTTCTGCCTCATTGCCCATCAGGGGCCAAATGTGTCTGGAAAACACTCTTGCCATGTGACCCAAAATGTTCCCACAGACTCTTGGAAAGCATCCGCCCTCAGGAACGACCATTTGTGGACAAAAGGGTCCTAAGAGGCTATCAGCAAGCACATGGAAATGTGACATGTTATACACAACCATGATAATGGAACAGTGCACATCAAGATGTGACCAGCAGATGCTCAGATTCAGTAACATGAGCCTGCAACTCACTCTCAGTCCCCACAGTGTGAAATGAGTTCCAAGACCAAGACGAATAAAGGACTATAATAAAGTATTCCAGAACTAATCTTTGCAGGGAAACCATTCCAAAATACAAGCACCCCAGGGGAAGTAATCGTGGAATAGCTGTTAGATTTTGAATTCATATTCTACCTCAAACAAAGCAAGTTCTGTTACCCTGAAAAAGCCTTATCATCTGTACAAGGAAGGAGATTCCAACAGGCCCCGAGTAAGTCCCTCAAAGTTGAGCGCTTCAGTACATCTCCTTTAGAAGGAAAACTTTCTTCCATGGCCCTGCAACACTGACTGCACAGAATCCTAAGAGCCAGAAAAGCACAAAAGCCAGGACAACAGAATCTTTACCTGTATCTACCAAGTGTTTTCTACAGTGGCTTTTAAACAGGCATTTTGCAAATATAAGAGCACCGTTGTCATGAAGCAAAGACTGCCTGGAGGACCAAGCCAGCTGCACCAAGAGCTCACAGGACTCCACATCCTCCCTCGTTGCACAGACTTCCTCAGGAAAAAAAAACAACCCAACCAGGCAAGAGGCCAACACTTACAGAGATCCCATAGCCATTGTTCAGAGAAAACAAGTCACTTGCATCATTCCCCACATGCAATAAGCCCTGGGCTGGCTGTATTCTGCCTCTGAGGACCAGCACCAGATGTGCTCTATCTCCAGATGCCAGGAGTTCCACAACCTGGGAATCAGCAACCAGAGTTATTTTCCATGAACTAATTGCTGTCACAAGATGGTGAAGGACCAGATGTGTCAAGGTGGTTAATACCCAAGGTAAATGAATCCTAGATCACTTACATCTTTTGCAGGCAACAATGAAAACCTTAATTTGGACCACGCAAGTTGAGAGATAACATCAACAGAGGTCACAAGCAAAATATTTCCACCTGCTCATCTTCTCTCCCTTGGGCACTAGGCTGAATGGAAAGCAGCAATCGTCAAACAAGCACCCAGCCGCAGCTTCTCCAGTTTTACCAATTCTGTCATGGGCAGACAATGTTAGTGGAGCCACACGCTAAAGGGACAGCAGGCAGCTTTTCCAAACTGCCAGAAACAGAAGGGTGGTTTGGGGCTGTTTTTTTGTTTTGTTTAGGGTTTGGGTTTCTGCCTTTCAGTCAATGATGCTGCCTCATCATCCTACTTAGGGAAGTAACCTAACAAGTTTCCAAGAGCTCTCTTGACCACTGGGTAATAAAAATTACCCACCTGCAGACATTTCAGCCTTTAGCAACCTTGGCTCTTCAGACAGCCGGGGGAGAGGGGAGAACAACACAAACCAAGCAGGTAAAAGCTTAAAAAAAATATTCAAGATCCCTGCCTAGAAGAGCTTACAAGTTAAGAAGAAATGCTACCAATATAGGAGAGTGATACAGCATGCAGAAATTGTAAAATAAAGACTGCAAAAGGTATGGAAAGTGGTTATGCAAGGTCAAATATTTAGGTGCAGAACACTGATCAGGCATACAATTTTGATGAATAAAATACTCATTGCCCTGCATTTTAGGGAATAACTTACCTACCATCCTGTTAGTTCGAGGCTTCATTTCTCTCTAATGGAACAACAGTCATTAAGAGAGTAATGCAATGGAGTCAAACAAAGCAAGTTTACTACAAGATGGTTATTTAAAAACCATATGCACAGGAGAAGATGGCTCTGAGGGGCTTCTTGTGGAAAACACTCCAAGATGCATTCAGAGACCATTTATGCATCACTGTCACCTGTTCTCAGAGAGTTCACAGACTTCAGGGCATGCTTTGGTAACAATGCCAAAAACAAATCCAGGTATACTGAATTCCAGTCCCATACCTGGCGACTGTGGAACTCTCCTCCTTAAAATTCTGTATCGACACCTAACATCAGGAGTTAAAGTCTACATAAAAAGCAAGGTTGTGGGTTTTTGGCTTAGGGAGGGGGTTTTTTTCAGAAACAGGAGGTTATTCAATAGCACAACCATTCAAATGAAAGGGGAAAAAACAGAGCAGGAGAAACTGGTTAACCAAGTGTGCAAGCACATGAGAACATAGGTATTTATGGTATATATGCTCGCACATAGACATATGAGGAAAACCTCCCCACCACCACTCCATGCCCCCAAAGTCTCACACCCTTCCCTGTTTAAAAACTTCACCATAAACTAGCCAGGACCTTGCAAGAGATTACTTCTGCCTAGGTCAGCACTTCTCTGAACTCGGAGCAACTCTGTCTCTGCTCAAGGAAAAACTGAATGGTCTGGTAGCTACACACAAGCCACAGAGCTCACTTGAGCTGTCTGCAACTCTTACAGAACACCTGCAGATCATGGTTTATTCACTGCAAGTATATCCGACACTCACATTTTTGCTGGTGTCGGTGAATTTCTCCAAATTTCACCATTAGCTACAATGTTCACAGAAACTAAGTTACGAGAACCCCTAAGAATTCAGTTACTCTATTCAAAAAGTCTGGAGGAACATTTCCCCACTCCTCAGGGGATGCATGGTTCCTTCTTGTCTTGGGGTGACGTATTACTAGATTTTGGCCAAACCGGCACACTTCTGTTAGCCACCATACCTGGCTTTTGCAATTGGAAAGTGCACCTTTCTAATGGCATCACAAAAACCCTTCTCCTCCTGTGCACAGATTCCAAAGGCACAGCTGACATCGACTCAGGGGGTTTTGTGGCTCAGGATGGGATGCCTGTTGAAGATAGATCAGATGAGATGAAAATCCAAGTTCATACAGGTTTCAGGGGCAGAGAAAGATTGCAAATGATTCAATTCCAATTTACTGAGGCTCCACTATAATTTTGCCTGCATTAGTCACACCCTACCTACTAACTCTCACTATGCAGCTTGCATAAGTAAGTCCAGATGTGTAACTCTTTCTGAGTATGCCCTTTCTATCACTGAACACCTGCAAACTTGAGATTTAAAACATAAGTAATAATCTACGGTATTCAGACAGTAAAAAACATACTGTTAAAACCCAGACAGACAAAAATTCCCCCTAACTACGTATTTCTCTTACTCAGCTTTTGAAGGTGCAGATAACATGTAGATTTTTTTTTAAATCATTCACAGCTGGGCAGACTTTCTAAGTGGAAAATGCCGCCCATGTGCATGTTCATCCTCTTAGCTCTCACTTGGGAACATGAATAACTCAGCAGTTTAATTTGCTTTTATATCTTTTGGGATAGCCACATCCAGGTAAGTCAGCAATACAGATTTCTGAGGCTAAAACATTTTCCCTTTGGAAAAAAAAACATTGATGCTTAAACACATCATACTTCAAGCTGCTGAATCTCAAGCAGGGGAAGCAATCAGAGAAAAATCTAAAGCAAGAGTAAAACTATTTGTATCATTTATATCATATTTTATATCAAAATTCATTTGTATAGGGCAGGCAACTCTACTCTGAGCTTTTTCTAAAACCAGAAAATTTTCAACAACAGAAAAGAAAGCAAAAGGTGACAGAACAGAGAAAAGAGGAAATTTGGTGGCCATGAGCAAACTTCCTTAAAGGGGACAGAATTCAAATAAGTGACACTTTATTTGAAATAACTTGTTACACAAAGCCTCCAAAGCTCTTGGAACAATATGCACAATGTGAGTAGGGACCAATACACATCTAACACTGGGTAATTTATGATTCAGTGGTCAAAGGTGAAACCTTCTATAAAACAAAGGATTAGGGTTTTGGTTTTTAAGTTCTGCTGCTTTGAGAAGTTCAAGAAACAGCATACTGACTTTTGTATTAAGCTTCAAGTGCTAAGAAGGAACACAAAGTATGTTATATAGACATTCCCTAGTTACACAACAGAAAATAAATCTCATAACCTCCCAGTCCTTCTCTTCCTTGAATCATTCATTGTCATCAGCAGAGACAGCTTGTTATCCAAGAGGCAAACTCTTGCTTTTTCTCTTCCTCTATAACGAAATGCAAAGCAGATAAAAAGATAGCTCTATTTCAGAATATATTTTCCTGGCATCAGCAAGACAGTGGCCTAAGTGACTGAACCTGTACTGGGTTGGTGGCAGTGTTTTAATAACTGAGGGGGCTACGGGGGTGGTTTCTGTGAGAAGCTGCTGGAAGGTTCCCCCATGTCCCATAGAGCCAATGCCAGGCAGCTCCAGGACGGACCCACTGCTGCCCAAGGCCAAGCCCATCAGTGATGGCGGGAGTGTGCCAGGGTTAACACATTTAACAAGCAAAAAAAAGTTACTGTGTAGATAACAACATGTGATGAACTGACTGCAGCCCCCTTTTCTTGTCCCCCTGCCCTGCTGACAGGGAGGAGGGAGAAAATCGGGAATAAAATTAAGCCCAGGAGGAAAGCAGGGGTGAGGGAAAGGTATTTTTAAGATTTTGTTTTACTTCTCATTATCCTACTCTGATTTGATTGGCAATAAATTCAACTAATTTCCCCAAGTCAAGTTTGTTTTGCCCATGACAGTAATTGGTGAGTGATCTCTGCCTGTCTTTACCTCAACCTGTGAGCCTTTCCTTAAACTTTCTCTGCCCTGTCCAGTCGAAAACGGGAGTGATAGAGCAGCTTTGGTGAGTACCTGGCATCCAGCCAAGGTCAAACCACCACAGAACTAAAAACAGGATTGTGAAGACAAATACGCAGCAGAAACATTTCCAAATGCCACAGCTTTGTGATTGTCCTTCTAAAGCAATCATTTTTTGCCCCAAAAATCTTACTTTTGTATCTGCACAAAAACTTGTAGAAACTGTGCTTTATCAATTATTTGAAAATAATCCTTGAACAATAATAAAAACAGTAAAGACATAAGGCCTTTCACATTGCCTCGAGTATCATGTATTTCCCACTTCTAGAATTAAAACTAGAGAAATCAGCTTAGGAGACTTTCTAAAATTTGACACACTGAGATTTCAACACTCAACAGCATCTTCAGACAAAGTCTGGTTACACAGAAATATGCCACAGTTTTCACAACACCCTAGAAATGATGGGCTGAAGGAAAACAACATGACAAAGTGCCCAATCACCCCACTGGGTGCAAGGATGAGCAAAACTTCATAACAATAAGGTAGCTGGCAGACCACTCACTCAATGCCACAAAAAATACCCTTCAGTCTCGCCTGAAGGAACATATTTAAAGGATGTGTTATTTAGGAAGTCTGAGAAACATGAAAAAAAAATCTTAACTACAGAGAAATCAAGATTCAGGTGGCACAAGCCAGAAAGCCCCCAGAGGTGAGTCACAGTGGGAACCCTGTGAAATCTATCCCATGCACAAGCCAGCTGTTCGCTTCAGGAGCACATTCTAAGTACAAACAAGGTACTGCTGATCACCACTGTCACAGAAAGTGCACTACAAAAGCATTTCATCTCTTACAGCAAGGCCAAAAGGAATCAACTTGACCTTCTTGACAGCCATACTCTACAGTGTGACGTTGTGTGTTAACAAAAAAAAAAACAACCAAAACCAAACCACATTTCTTGTGTTCTGAAGATTTTTTTTCCCCCCTTCTTAAGCCCAGGTAGTACAAGTTCAATCTGGAAGAACAGAAAATAATGTGTTTGTGCAAAATTAATGAAAAATAGTATGGGGACTGGAAAAAGCATGCATGAAACTGGCATCACAATTTCCACAGAAGGCATGCTGAAGTTATTGACAAGGATTTAAGTGCATTACTGCTGTTAGGTGTAATCCGTGCCTAATTCAAAGCCTGGAGTATATGGCTTAAGCTGTAAGTACATACAGAATTCCATAGAAGTTCTCAAACGACGTATCAACAACCCATAGACCATAGCAGCACTGTACATTTTCATCACCTCAGTCTTCTCAGATTCTCTACTCCTTTTCCTTCTGATTTAGTTAAAACCAGCACCAAGCGGCAAAAAAGAAAAAGAACATCTGCAAAATCACATTATAGTAACACTATTTGATTCCCAAACCCCAAAGCCAAGAAATTCACTAAGCAAGTTCACTCAATCCACTGCTACTCCTCATCTGCCCAGAGGTGCAGAAACACAAAGCAGACAACACTTGCTCACACTCTCTGGCCCTGCTTTACTCTTAAAAACATCACAGAAAGAAGAGGTCAAGCTTCTGTCTCTACTGACTGCCCCCTCCTACCTCCAGTCTAACTCTTGAAAGCTGAGGATCAAGAATCCCCCAGGGCTAATTTATCATCTTAGCAGTGATGTGTAACAAGTCAGTTCCAAAAACCTGTATTAATAAATGTATAATGCATCACATTTAATGCAACAACATGGTGAAATAAACTAAATATACAGTCATGGCAATTAAAGAAAGGGCAACAGAGAACCTCTGGAATCACCATCATGAAATGTTATCGAATTCTGAGCCATGAAGAGATGCCAAGCTAAGTAACTCAGTCATTTATCTCCCTCTCAGATAAAACTCAAGCAAATAGGTGTCCTGTAAGGACAGAACAGCATACACTTAAAAAGCATACACTTAAAAGCATACACTTTCACAGAACACCATATGCCCTTTAACAAGCATCCATGAGAAAAAAACGAAAATCAAGACCTCCGTGTAACCAAATAAAAACCAGAAATACAATTTCTATCTTTCTACTTTCCATAGTAGAGGGGAGAGTTACACCCTAACACACTTGCAACTTCATTTCTTTAGTTGCATCATCTTTCACCAAAGCTCAGGAACAGCACACTTGATTTATTGAACAATTACCTGCTTCATGTCTATAGTCTCAACGGGAAGACCAGCGTTCAAAAATTCTGCCTGCCACAAAGACAACTTTTGTTACTGTCTAAAGTAACTGAACTTTAACTGGGTAAACTCAATTTCCTGATGTATAATAGATAAATAATAGATGCCATCCTTGCAGAACATTCGGAATTAGCTAAAATACGTACAGCATTTCAGAAAGTAAAAGTGCCAAACAGAATTCAACAATTATTATATAATTAACCAGGCACATTTTGAAACACACATGCCAACATTTGAGTTTCTCAGATCACTGACAATCTCACCAGGAACTTACTACTGCGTCTGCTGTCAGTGCTGTTTATTGCAATGGCAAAAAGCCTTCATACTGTGAAATGAAGACAATTCTGTAGCTGATTTACAGTCAAGAAATCTCTTTTCCCAGTAGGCTGTTTCCATTAAGTTAATCTAACACACCACAAATTATTTATTGGTTTAAAGGCAGTTTCAATTGCTTTAACACTTTTATCATCCAGAGCAAACACACCAATTTAAATCAAGCATGTGTCAATTTATTGGCATCCTTGCAAAAGTCGCCTGTGGATTTAACATCAATACAAAATGACACCTTACATCTGTCTGTGCTGGCAGGCAAAGCGTGAGTCAAGCAAGAATAAAGGAAAGAACAGCTAAATTAAAAATCCTGTTTATTACATAGACCCTCAACACCCTTACCAGCCCATCACCCATTCCTTACACTCTTTGGAGCTTCTCAGTGGAACTGTGTGGCTCAACAGATACTCTCAATCTTTAGTAAACAGAAACCACAAAGATGAGACACTGCTAAGTTCCACATACCAGTTTTTCCGAGAGAGAAGAAACCAGAAGAATTGTTGGCCCATAAGCGCCTAACAAACAACTGTACTGAACAATACTTTGTGGGACATAGTTCCCATTTTCTTTCCTGCTCTCACCACAACTGTTTCATCACACAAAATCTCAAGAATTGCTAAAAATATCCTTTGACTCTATCATAAGCTTTTCCATAGCCTAACTTAACAGCACTAGGACTCTCCAGAAGCACTTTTTCCAGTTTACTAGCCCCAGACATGAGCTACCAGGAGATGGCACATCTTTGCCTTCTTCAGAAAGGCCTCAGTGTCCAAACAGCACATGGGTTTGGCTAGCCAGCATCCCTAGCCATCGTCTTAATTATTTGCTCCTGCCCTAAGTGCACTTGCAGTGTTGTTGGACATGTCCTGTCAGAAAGAATAAGAAAAAAAGAAGAACAATCCACAGGACTCAAAATCTAAGGAAAATGCTATTTTCCACTGTGCATAGTAGAGCTGCATTGTTGCTGGCCTGTGCCACAAACTTGGGGGGATAATTGTTCTACTGTCATTCTTCCCCCGAAGCTCAGGTTAGTACCTATTTGAGCTCTCCACAAAGGTCTTGAGCAGAAAATAACATCTATTTCTTTCAAGAGTTCTCAGTGCTGTGTTGTGTTTTTTTCAGCCACATCAACTCCCAAGAGAAATTCTGAACTTACAAAAGCCAAACACTTTGAATGTTTAATAGCCCTTGGGTTAAACATGTAAGGAAAAAAATGAGAGGATTTCTTAGAAAGAAGGTATTGTATGTAACTTTATTTCTCTTCCTTCTAAGAAGGAATTTAACCCTAGTTATTGTCCTCAGTCTCCAGACGGTAGGCTGCTTTGGTACAATACAGTAAGTTCACAAGAAATACTGATCTAACATGAAACTAAACCTTGTCATTATAGCTGGTTCTGAGCACCACCAATTGAAATTCACCAAGTGAAATTTATTTCTGCTTTGACAAAAAAGAGAGACAATTGCTTTGAAATGTACACTGCTGGTTAATTTTTAACTAGAACCAGAGTTACAGTAGAGTCTCTTATATAGTAAGTCTGGTGTGTCTATATTCTAGGAGAGGTTTTGTAACCTTTATTTCCTGTTATGCTGCCAAATCTTACCCTAACACTAAAGGATAACACATTCCCAGAAACAATCTCTGTTTGCTAAAAAGTTACCTTGGCTTGCCTTATTCAAGAAACATGCAGGACTGGGAAAATTCACAGCTGGGACAAAACCCATGGCCTATTTTACTAACAACTACGTTATAAACAACTGAAAAAAAAAATTCTTAAGCTAAAGCAGCAAGAGGCAACGGTGGAACTTATGCTGGGGTAACAATGAAATACATTCACATTCTTCTAAGGTACTGACTTTGTGTGTCATGCTGATCTACGTATTTCAGACATCTACAGCATGAGTGATTTTAAAGCATCACTGTGTACTTTAAAATAAATTTAAATAATTTAATTTAAAATGAAATAGTAACAAATTAGTTCACATACCATACCTAAAGACAGGTAAACCCATTTAACTTTCCCTGGAGAGAGAAGACTCAGTGCTTTGAAAGTATCAACTTAAACTTTAGAGTCAACCTGAACTTTCAGTATTTCCTCACTACTTCAGGAGGATTTATGACCATAATTTGTGACAGACCCTCACATCATGCTGGCAGTAGTTACTAGGAAAATAGCCCCCTAAATCAATGACAGACTGACTGAAATGGCACTGAAATGCACTTGAGGACTCCTACACAGCACATTTCCCTGTCATAAAATTAGTAAGTGATTTTTTCCTGCTACATTCTACATTTAACCACAGCGACAGGTTTCACTAGCTTTAGGTTATCTCAGGAAAATAGTATGGATTAAAAGCCATTTTAGGGTTGTGCTCTAAAGCATTTTTTATTTCATGCTGCATTCCTAGTTTCAAAGATTTTTAACCATCACACTTACATGTCACACTCCTCTCTTCACCTTTCGGTATCCTGTGTTCATTAGTATCAGGCAAATAGTTGTTACATTAAAGAAAACTAAGATACAATCTCACGATTTTGGGAAACATTCAAGTGCATGACAAGACACAGTTCAGCAAGCATTTGCAAGTTTAAGTAAAAATAATTCTTGCTTGAGATAGTTCTTAAGCAAGAATTATCCCAACTTACTTTAACATTTTAAGGCCCCCACATGAAATACCCACTGTGCAATATTAAGAATCCAAAACTTACAATATTTTCATGAAAATGAAACAACATTAAATACTTCGCATGAGCAAGAGATTCCCCCCTTGGAGGAAACACCAAATGCAATGATTATTTTGTCTTTTCACAGTGAAATGAGAGTCAAGTACAAGCCATATCTGAAACAGGTTTATCTTAGGCCACATAAATAAAACCACTCCTGACACCACCACATACAGAGCAAGAACTTAGCTCTACAGCAAAATTATTTCACAGCCAAAGTATTCAAGATCTATTATAACATGCCAAACCTCAGTGAAGCTTTAGCACTGCAGAAGCTCCAGCAGATCCCCAATCGTGCAGAGATGCATTTACATATTTGTAAGATAAGCACATCAAAATACTTTTAATAGCTAAAAGCCAGGCATCTCCTTACAGAGTAGGGATTCTCAGAAAGGGAACTAAATCCATGGAGAGCCTCTCATAGTACATCCACGCTCCTTCGAAAAGGACAGATGAACTGTCATTAAAAGTACTGTCCAGATCAACACAACAAAACCTTCCTACTAAGTAGGCAGAACAAAGGCAATGCCATTAAGATCTATAACCAAGACTCCTTAACTAATTATTAAAAATGGTACATCTGTAGCAGAGTTCTTCCATGCCCACTATTCATACCAAACATACAATATATAAAAAGAATCACTGTCTCTCAAACGAGGTGAATGAAAGCCAAACTCCAAGTTAGAACTTATTCCTTAGTTTTATCATGAACTCTTACTTTCCTAAGAATTCCAAATGTAAAGTTATCCCTTTTTAAAAATATCCCTTTCCATTATAGCCTGTTAAGTTAATGCAAGGAAATCTTTTAAGAAGCCTTCATTTAGGACTCCTAGAAGTTGATCCCCCCCTGCTTCCCTCCCCCCCCCCAAAGCTACATTAGCTTCATTCAGTCAAGCAGGAATGTGAACATCTTCACACAAACATAGATGTTTAGAAAGGAAAGAACCACACTTCAGGTTTTCAGAAACATTTTTAAAAGATTGTGGCAAGGTGTATGGAGAAGGTGGACCCTGAGATATGAAGGGTATCTTTTTGATACAATCCAGACAGAATAAGCAATACATAATACACACCCACACAGAGCTCCAACTAAAAATATAGAATGATGATGCCAGCAGAAAATGGTCGGTTCTCTTGCTCTAAATGACAGTTCTAATAATTGCAGGAGGTTTGAAAAGGTGGGTGGCCTAATAAAAAGAGGCCCTGAGGTGATGTTCTGACAGCCTTGGCCACACAGCCGAGTTTTCTAAACTACCTAGGAAATCTTAACAACTAAGCTTCGGCTTGCTCAAGCACCGGCGTGATGTATTCAGGCAGACCACATGCAGCAGCAAAAAGACAGAAGTCTTGCACATGCAGCCCGAACTCCCCGTCTTGGGCGAGACAAAGTCGGGAGCGAAGCCGCACGCAGGAGAAACGGAGGAGGAACGGACACCGGCCCGCTCCCCACGGATGCTGCAGGCAGAGCACCGCCTCCGTCTATTTGCGATTTAAAAGGATTACCACACTCACTTAAAAACGGGATGGCCAAGGGAAACAGGAGGGCAGGCTCCGTGCCCGGGACGGGGCACCCGGGCTGCAGCTGCGGCATCGCCCGCGGGGCTGGGCCGGCCCGGACCCCCGCGCCCCGGCCGGGCCGGACCCCCGCCCGCCTGCAGCCTCCCGCCGGTGCCTCCGCCGCAGCGCCACCCCCGCCGCCCGCCTACAGCCTCACATCGGAGCTGGGGCGAGGGGGGAAAACACAGGGCACACACACCAAACTCGCCTTCCCCCCACCCCCTCCCCGGCCCGGCCAAGAGTTTGAGCGACACCCGACACCGACCCCTCCAAACTCCACAGAAATCCCTGTCCGGGACCGCGGAAGGACAGGAGTGGGGGGGGCGAGGGGGCGAGGGGGACGGGCGACTTTTGTCTCTCTTTTTGCAACTGTGCGCGTTTACCTGAGCCACCCCTAAGGGAAAACCGCCTCGCCCCTCCAGCCTCGTCCCCCCAGCGGGATATGTCCCGAGGGAACAGCGAGGAGAGGCCTCCTTTTCCTGCGCACCCTTTTTGCAGGAAAGAGGGGCGAGGAGCAATAGTTTAGGGGGGGAACCGACGCAGGCAGCCACCCGTCCTCCTCCCGCCCCGTCTCGTCCATGTGCGCGTCCTCTCCCTCCGCGGGAGCCTGGCCCCGCTCCCGCCCCTCCCCGCGCACTCCCGGCGGAGCGAGGGGAAAGTTTGCCCAAGTCCGACAACAAAAGGGACAGCGGCGCTCGCCTCCCCGTCCGCCCGGGCCCCGCGACGCCCCGGCGAGCTTACCCCCGGCCGAGCCCGGCTCGCAGCGCAGCACCGAGGCGGCGAGGAGCCGCAGCAGCAGCAGCAGCGGGAGCGGCGGGGCCGCCGCCGCCTCCATGTTGTGCCGCCGCAGCAGCTGCCGGAGCGCACCGAGCGTCTCAGGCAGGCTCCATGCTCGGGGCGCTGCGCTCGGCGAGGAGGGAGGCGGGGAAGGGGGGAGGCGCCGGAGCCGACCCTCCGCCTCCTCCTCCTCCTCACGCCGCCGCCAGGGAGGGGGCTGGGATGGAGGATCCCGGCTCGCACCGCATCCCGGGAGCGGGCGGGGGCGCACCGTCCCGCCGCGGCGCGTCCCACGCGTGGGAACACCTGGCCGCGCGGGGAGGAGGTGGGGCTCCGCGGCTTTCTTCTTTATCTTGTTAACTCCTTCCTTCTAGAGCGATTACTCCAGAACCAGCCGGGAAGGCTGGAGAAGATGGCTCGCTGCGTGTTCAAAAAGCAACGTTTCGGTGGTGGATTTGGAAGTTAAGAGCGGGGACGCCCGCCCCTTTTTCTGTCTCCAGGAAAAAGGGTGGTTGTTTTCTTCCCGAATGGAGGTTCGGTTTTGCCTTTCTCCTCCCACCAAAACAAACATTTTATTAAGTCACTCTTCTACAGAACACTAGTTTTCAAATAAAAATACATTCAACAACAGTCTTGTGTTGCCTTCCCCCCCTCCGTGTTAAACATGCCACCTGCTCCTATAGACACATTACCACCAGGAAAGAGGCAGAAATTGCCCGGTGACCTGGGGCTTGTGCAGTGCCGGGTCCCGGTACAGAGAGCTGAGCAGCACCCGGCTCACACTGAAATATCCCGCACCTTTCACAGGCCAGATACTGCCCCCGCATCCCTCACAGGGGTAAAAACAAACGGCATAAGTCAAGAATTTTCATTTACGTGTCCATTTTCCCTTGTGCTGACACTGATTTGACACTAAGGATTGCTAGATGGCCTTGTATAGAGGTGGAAATCACAAGGGTCCACCTGGCATTCCCTTTAAACGATTTTTGCAAGTCTCAGAGCAGTAACCATAAATTACAAGCAAGCACTTAGCAAATGGATGTTACATTTAATGGTTTCGTTACATTTCAGAGATGAGTGACTTCCAGGTTTCCCCGTTGCTATGTACTAATTTATCTGCCTTGCTGTAGATGCTACAGCAGCAGCTGACATTTATTCTTGGTGCCTCATGGACCCCTGCCCAACTCAAATACCAGGATCAAATATTCAAGAATTGGTTTAGGTCCTGTTGGTTACTCCATTGCCAATGTCCCCTGCAAGGGAAAAGGCCAAGTGTTTTGATTTGGTTTGTTTCTAAAGTCAGCAATATTCAAGTTAGCTCAGAAAGCAGTTTAAAAATTCAAGGAGTTACAAAAGGCTTATAGTGTGACATTAAAGATCACTTAAAAAAGGGAAAGATTTTGTTCTCTCTCTTGCTTCTGGTTTAACATACAGAGAACATGTATTTTAAAGAAGGCTCATTTTAGGCAGCATTTAAAACCTAGAAAAATCTCAACTTCCTTGAAGGCAGGAAAAGCAGAAGTTGGTCTTTGGTGATAGATCTGTAACAAACTGGAACCCAAATCTAGGCTGCTGTAAATCATTAAGGAAAAACTTTGTGTGAACACCAACTGAATAAGGGATTTGTTTTGCATCTGCTTAAAAAAATTGCCCAACACCAGATAAACAACTGGAAGAAAGATTTCTTTGTTGAAGACAGTGATTGGACTTTACTTTTGATGGGTCTGACCTCCTGCATCGTGGAAATTACCCAGCAGTCCTGGCATCACAGTAACTGGGGTTAATTAGAGGCAGAGAAAGGGCACGTGAAGCAGTTGTACTTGCAGCAGGCAGTGGGAACAGTGCGTATCCCATCCCAAACCCCAATCAGCTTGGGGGCCATATACAACACTGGCTTGTGTGCCTGCAGAGAGAGCCGGGCTGTCCTGTGATGGCCTCCATGGCACCAGGGCAATTGGCTTCCCTGCCCTTCCTGCCCCTTGTCCTAACAGGATCAGGGATCAGCTGCTGAGACAACTTGTCCCTCACTCCAGTGCCAGCACCAAGCCATGTGGAGGGGGTGAGTCTGCCCACAGGCTACTGGAGGGCAGCAGCAACTTCTCTTTCAGCTTGTTCTTACAGTTCTCCTAGCACTTGGTAACTTGGGTCCTAAGGTCCCATACTGCAATATGCCTGCCGCGATCCCTGCTCCATGCAAGAGTTGCTTATCCCCCTATCTGACCCTGTCAAACTGCATGGTCAGGTTAGGAATGGCAGCAGTTTATACCAAAAGGGAGAGATAGCAGCACGTGAGCAATTAGCAGATCGGGTAATAGGCCGACTCAGGCTAAAACAAAATGAGATCAGGCCGTGGAGGCAGGCAACTAGGGAAGAGAGTCTTACCAGAACACATCTTTGGGGCTTTGACCATAACACCTCTGCTAAAAAAACATTAAAGACATTCATCTAAAGCAATGGCAGATGCAGTAGCAGCCAGGAACACGGTCTTTCTCCAACTCAGAAGATGCCATCTTAAACTCAGTTAATATGTTGTAAGGGGAGTTTGGAGGAAGTTAAAGTTGTGCAAATCTGAAGTCATGAGCTGAGAAAGCTCCTTTCACCTATTTTCCAGCCCTGCAAAAGTTCTTCCAGCAAAACTAGGGGAGGAAAAGCTGTGACATTCCTGAAATGTCTGATGTACATATTTTTGCAAGAAAGTAAAAAACAATGTAAAAATAAACAAAAAAACACTTACCAGGATAGCAAAAGCATAGTTCTATCCTTCCTTTTAACTGAAGAAAGAGGGATCTCTCTTCTTACTGCTGCATCTCACAGTGCCCAAGAATGCAAAAAAAAAAGCCAATACCCCATTTCATCTAATACTTCTTGTTTAATTCTGAGCAAGTCACAGTCTAACATCTCCTCAGTTTCTCTTTCTACAATAAAAGAGCAGAGGGAATAATTTGCCTAACTTTCATAATTTCTGTTTAGAGTTTGACATAACCTGCAGCAAGTTTGGGGCCTGATTGTAGGAAGCAGGAAAGGGAGGAAATCCAGACTGGGAGCCCAATCCCCTGCCAAGGTGTAAAAGCAGGTCAATTCCTGCATTCTTCCATTGCCACCATTCTTCCGTTCTTCCACTGATGGAGAAAGGACGGACATGCAGAGATATAGCAGGGAAAACAAAGAGCTGTGTCTGAGCACCCAGAGATGTCCTCCAGGATAATGTAGCCATCCTGCCACAGCTGGGAAACTTGGCTTGACTGAAATGCTGCAGATGTTTCTACATGTTTACTCCTCCTGGATTTCTCCTTCCACCCCAGTTTACAGTATCCTTCTCTCCCAGCTGCCAGAGCTGTCTGAGCTCCTGTGGAACTAACCTTTAATGACAACTGCAGAAGGCCCTAAAGTGAATTTACTGTTTTACAACTGACACCCAGGTTTATTTCATGGTGAATATCAGTACCAAGACACGCATCTTTATTCCTCTGGGGCAGCGCAGTTTAGTCAAGATGAAGTCACTAGACCCGGATAGACTGAGGCTGCTGTTTGGTGCTTTGCAAAGGAAAGGTACAGTGATCAGTGAAAAACAAAGACACCATCAAAGCATTTTCCTTCTTATAGGGTCATATGACAAAATAATTTTCCTCTACCCATGTCTCAAATACACTTCTTCACCCTTTCACTCCCAGCTTCCATCTAGAAAGCAGTTCCCACCTAATTATGTGTTGGGACCTCTATTCTTTATCACCCTTTATCAGAAGAGAAAATCTTTACAGGTAATCTAGAACAAGTCAGAAATTACAGCAGAAAGTATTAACCGGATACAGGTTCCTTTGTCTCCTCAAAAAAATAGACACACTGAGAAAAACATATATATACATTCATCCATAGTTAAGATTATCCCTCCTGAGCAGAAATCTGAAGTAATGTTGGTAAGGGGTGGGTTTGGTTCTGAGGCTGCATGGGGCATTTAGGTGTTGCTTTGAAAAAGGTGGGGGTTTAGGTGCCAAATAATACTTAACATTTAAACCTGAATCACTGCACTGCCACTCATTAAGCTGCCTGAAACGATGGGAAAGTGTCACCATCACCACCTTCTTATCCATAAAGAAAATTACAGTAAGAAAAGTAACACCTTTTTTTATATCATGCAGCTTCCCTGGCATTGCACAAGGATAATAGCCTAATTTTTTCAAACTAATTATTCCCCAAAACATCTCAGCAGCCCAACTTTGTAGGCAGTTTTCTTCCCCTTCCTTCTGCTCCTTCCCCAGATCAACTCTGACGTGAGCTGAACAGTTAAACCACCAGAGTCTGCCATGCAGACACAGACTAAAATCAATGCTCTTTCAGCCTGTGGTTTGTAAGGTCCTTTTAAGGCAGTCCTAAAAGAAACAATGAAAAGGAAGTCAAACTTTAGTGCATTTTAAATCTCTATACAGAACTCTTTATGCCTATTGGGAAATCTTTAAGGATTGGAAAAGCCTGAAAATCTTAGAATGCTCAGTGAAAGGTTAAATATCGAAGGAAACTACTCTTTCCAGGCAGCCATGTGAAAGAGCACAGGTGCGTTATGGGTATAACTGGAGAGCTTTAGGCACATGATTATCTTACATTATATTACATATAACCTGGAGAACTTTCCTGCATAGAGAGGGCCCCAGTGCCACACCTGAAACTGCAGCCCCGGCATTTCCAGTGCGGTGACCCCAGCAAGGTCGGTTATGGAGCCACAAACAGGACTGGGAGATCACCAAAAAAAAAAAAAGGTTTTGTCAAATAGTTATGGCATATTTTAAGGGAGGGCAGCTGCAAATAACCTAGGTGGGACCACAGAAAGAACAAGACAGAGAATGGCAATCTTTCAGTGTTTGCCAGTCCTTGAGATTTTCCGCAATATCCAGGGCCCATCTGCCAACAGTTTCTGCTCCAAGAGGGATAAATGGGACACACATGCCAGTAACTCAATCACAGCGAAATCAGGAGACACTGCAAGCCTAGGGATCAGAGTGCTACAGGACAGAGGCTTCCTGGCAGAAATGAGTTTAAGGAGAGAGATGGCTCACATAGGCTTGCAAGAGGAAAACAAATATTTTAAAAAAGTCTGACAAATGTCCCACTGCTAGCTCATTTGAAACAACATTTCAGTGAGACGACGAGTGTAAAGAGCCTGTTCCCAAAGCCTCCTGCTGGCTAGCAATGTCAGGAACAGAGGGGCTGACACTGCTTGAGAAACATGTCACCATAAAAAGTTCTGAAAACATAAAAATAGTTCAGTGGGTTTTTTTGGTGGTGATTCTTGGACTCCGAATGCTTTTCTGGTTACAACTACACTCCCTGCTACAGCTACCAGAACAGCAGTCACCGCATTTCCCTGCACTGTATGAGCTAAAGTTTTTCTTTAAAACCTCCATGAGAGCTACATTTGCAAAGCTGCTCGCAAAATTAACTATTAGTCATCAAAGTTCTGTATCAAAAAAAGAAAACATTGTGAAGGGGCACAGAAATTCAGTTGCAGGGGAGGGAGAAGATGACCATCTTCAGTGTCTCAAAGTAGGAGTCCTCTTCTTTGTTCTGTAAAGGCAAAGTTGTGAAGGACCATCTTTTGTTACAAGCAACATCAATATTTCTGTAGCAAAAGCAATAGCAAAAATTAAAGAAGTCTTCACAGAAATAAATATTAAAGAAACACTAAAAAAATCCCTGTATGAATCTTTTGGGATGGAAGGGATCTTTTAAAAATCATCTAGTCCAATACCCCTACAATGAGAAGGGATACCTTCAACTAGACCAGGTTGCTCAGAGCCCCGTCCAATGTGACCTTGAATGTTTCCAGGGTTTGGGCATCCACCACTTCCCTGGGCAACCTGTTCCAATGTTTTATCACTCTCAATATAAAACATTTCTTCCTTATATTGTGGTGGTTTAACCCCAGCCTGCAACTAAGTACCACACAGCTGCTCACTCACTCCATCCCACCATGCCGTGGGGAGGAGAATCAAAGAACAAATAAAACTTATGGATTGAAATAAGAACAGTTTAATAATTGAATTAAAACAAAACATTGTAATAGTAACAATGATAATAACAATAACAACAGTAAAAATAGCAATGAAAAGGAGTGAGAGGAGTAAACCCCAAGAAACACAGGTGATGCACAATACGACTGCTCACCACCTGCTGACCCATGCCCAGCCCATCCTCCAGCAGTGATTGGTGGCTCCAGGCCAACTGCCCCCAGTTTCTATACTGAGCCTGACATTTTACGATACAAAACATCCCTCTGGCCAGTTTGGATCAGCTGTCCTCGCCATACTCCCTCCCTTCTTGTGCACCTCCTCCCTGGCAGAGCGTGGGAAACCAGCAAGTCCTTGAGTTAAAGTCACACTATTTAGCAGCAACTCAAATACCAGTGGTATCACACTGTTCTCATACTAAATCCAAAGCACAGCACTGTACCAGCTACTAGGAAGAAAATGAACTCTATGCCAGCTGAAACCAGGATGCTTATATCTAGTCCGAATCTATCCTGTGTTAGTTTAAAACCATTACCGCTTGTCCTATTGCAGCAGGCCCTGGTAAACAGTCTGCCCCCATCCCTCTTAGAAGACTCCTTTAATATTGAAAGGCTGCAACAAGGTCTCCCCAGTCTTGTCTTCTCCAGGCTGAACAACCCCAATTCTCTCAGCCTTTCCTCACAGCAGAGGTGCTCCAGCCCTTTGATAACCTTTGCAGCCCCCCTCTGGAGCCACTCCAGTGGCTCCAACACCCTTTCCTGTGCTTGGGACCCCAGAGCTGGATGCAGTGTCCCAGGTAGAGCCTCACCACAGCACAGGGAAAAGGGAAGCATGAAGAGCCTCCAAATGCAGTATTCACTAGACAGAACTGCCCTGAGGATATAAGAACAAATGCTGAATGGGTCGTGGAAAATTGATGTGATTTAGGGTAGCATATTTACATGCCCCTGCACTGCTCCAAACATCTCTGCACTGCACAGGTGTCTGGGTACTGAGGAGAGCAACAAGAGGTCTTTTTGAAGGAAGGATAAACACAATTTGTACTCATACAACTGCCAGATTCTGCCTCACTTTACACCCCAACCAGCTGCTGTTGGTACACACATGTAAAATAGTAGTGCATGACACAAATACATGACTGTCATATTCATTCATACTTTCAGTGACAAAGCTCACTTCCACCGTTAAAAGCATCAACCAAGTAGGACTGGAAGATGTAGAAAGAGCATCAGAACAACCTGGTGGTGATGTGCTCCCTTAAACAGATTACTGACAAGGTCACAGACTGAGGTAGGTTTTTTGACATTTTCTGCATTAGATATTTCTTTTGCTTTTGAAAGCTGCTCTTTCACTTTTTGAAACACAAAAAATGTTGTAAGCAGGGGTAAAGCCGTGCTCGACTAGTTACCATCTGACTAATTTTTGTGGGTGGTTAAGATGCCAGGCAAGACTTGCTCTGTCCCAGCAAGATGGAAATCTTCCCACTGTATGCAGTGGGAAATGCCCTTATGATATGGCTCAGTGCCATGACTATTTAGATATTTAAATGGTGGGTGTTGAAACCAGCCCTGAATGCAGTTACATCAATTCTACCTGCCATCTACTCACTGAGAATGCTGGGAGCAGTTCTTGCTGGGATTACACTGCATGCTCCTGGTGGCTGCCAAACAAAGTAGAAGTTAAGGGAGGGAAAAAAAAGGAAAGTGACCTATGTGGGAAAGTTGCAGATTAGTGTATCTAGAGGGAAAAAAAAGCCCTGATAAAGTTTCCTACAAGATTTACATGTTTCTAGATGTCAATATACACAAAAATTGCATTTAACATTCTCTTGAACAGCACTTGGTCTGCACTTTGTAACAAATAAAAGTATATAGAATCATAGAATAGTGTGGGTTGGAAGGGACCTTAAAGACAAATTAGTATCAACACCCTGCCATGGGCAGGGACACCATCCACTAGACCAGGTTGCTCAGAGCTACATCCAACCTGGCCTTCAACACTGACGGGGATGGGGCATCCACAACTTTTCTGGGCAATCTGTTCCAGTGCCTCACCATCCACACAGTAAAAATTTTTTTCCTAATGTCTAATCTAAACCTACTGTCCTTTAGTTTGGAGCCATTGCCCCTTGTCCTGTCACTACATGCTCTCATATAAAGTCCCTCTCCCTGGCTCCTGTAGGCTTCTCTCAGGTACTGGAAGGCCAGAATTAGGTCACTGCAGAGCCTTCTCTTCTCCAGGCTGAAAACCCCCAATTCTCCCAGCCTTTCCTCATAGGAAAGGTGCTCCATTCCTCTGATCAACTTGGTGACTCTCCTCTGGACTCGCTCTAACAGGTCCATGTCCTGTCTGTGCTGGGACCCCACAGCTGATGCAGCACTGCAGGTGGGGTCTCACCAGAGCAGAGCAGAGGGGCAGAATCCCCTCCCTCGCCCTGCTGCCCACGCTGCTTTGGATGCAGCCCAGGATTTGGCTTTCTGGGCTGCGAGTGCACGTTGCCTATCCTGAGTTTGCTGTGTGGCAAACCAGATGGCTGAAACTCTGCCTGCACAGCCAAATTTACTTCTTTCCGCGGTGGTGCCGCAGCGTGACGTGCCCCTGAAGGGCGGGCGCGGAGCGGGAGAGCCTGCAGATGGCAGCCTCGGGGAGCGGCGCTCCCGGAGCCGCAGCGGAGCCGAGCTGGCACCTGCGACTTCAGACCGAGTGCTGGTGGCGCTTTTCGATGTGGAACACAGCGGGGTTTTCGCCATTACTCTACTTTTCACGTTTTTTTAATTTTTAAATGATTAGTTTTTCCTCTGTCATCCCTGTTGGACAAAGCACATTGAACTAAATCCGCAGCTCGAGGGAACTCTGGTCAGTGACAAGGGATGACTGCAATGGGCAGTATCCAGCTATAATAAGGATTGCTGCTACTCCTGGAAGAGTCCTAATTCAAGGTAAGTTAGGAGTATAGTGATGCAAAACCTGAGCTCCTATTGGTCTGTCAACACTATTTAAAGAACATTCATTTTCTTTTACAGACAGTCCAATTTTAATTATAAAATTAACAAACTTTTGGTCACATGGAACTACAAAACCTGTTCTCACTTCAGAGTTAATTTGACTTTCAAACTCTCATGTGCCAGCAGGTGGCTGTTGAATTTGTGCTGTAAACAGCATGGGGAAACTGAACAGGTTGAACTGTATCCACAGTGATAAGCAAAAACAACACCACTATTTCTGTGAGCTTCTCTATCCTCTAACCATTAATTCTTGTAAACTGGTTTTGGGGCTGGCATCTGTTTAGTTCTTGACATAGTTTGCACCTTACAAATCTCTAGGGTCAAGAAGAGAAGCTTAAAATCATGATTAGGGCTATCATCCTGCTTCAGCAAATGGCATCTGCTGCAAAAGCAGCAGAGCAAGCTGTGGGTGATCCAGGAAACTCCTGGAATGCATTGAAGGTAAATTCTTAAGCCAGGTAAGCCCGATAATAGACATCCCTGCCAAAGGAGATGTGATACCAGATCTGTCACTCCCCAGCACAAGTGAACTAATTGGTGACATCAAGATTGGAGTCAGCCTGGGCTGCAGTGATCCTGCATTGCTGGAGTTCATAATCCTGGGGAATGTGGGTCAGGCTGATTAAAGTCAGGCCACTGAATTTTAGGGAAGCAAAATTCCTAAGTTTTGCTTCCTAAGTTCAAGTCAATAAGACCCCCTTGGAACCACCCTCAGGGACAAGGGAGCAGAGCAGAGCTGGCAGATCTTCAAGGATCTCACTTTCCACAGAGCACAAGAATTCTCAATCCTCGCACG
The DNA here is from genome assembly GCA_014706295.1 of Lycocorax pyrrhopterus obiensis. Lineage (NCBI taxonomy): Eukaryota > Metazoa > Chordata > Aves > Passeriformes > Paradisaeidae > Lycocorax > Lycocorax pyrrhopterus. The sequence continues at coordinate 16,661,387 of JACSVZ010000007.1, read as the reverse complement.
TGAGAAATCAGGAAAGGATGGCAAGAGACCGCCATGGATGAGTCAAGACCTGCTGATCAAAGCAAAAGGGCAAGAAGGAAATGCACGGGCAGTGGAAACAAGGAGAGGTATCCTGGGAAGAATATAGAGATATTGCTTGTGTGTGTAGAGATGGGGTCAGGAAGGCCAAGGTGTGGCTGGAGCTGAACTTGGCAAGGGGTTTTAAGAATACTAAGAAGAGCTTCTATAGGCATATCTGTCAGAAAAGAATGTCAAAAAATACACTACTTCCAATGAACATGACCAGCAAACTGGGAACAACAGACAAGGTACTCCGTTTTTTGCCTCATCGCTCTTCCCACACCTCTTGAGTGAGGCAGGGCAGGGACTGAGGGAGCAAAGTCCCTCCCACTGTAAGAGAAGATCAGGTTTGAGACCAGCTGAGGAACCACCTGAAACATATATAAGTCTATGGGCCCCGGCAAGATGCAACCCAGAGTCCTGAGGGATTTGGCTGATGTAGTTTCCAAGCCACTCTCCATGATATTTGAAAAGTCATGGCAGTCAGGTGAAGTCCCAGGTGAAAAAGGGAAACATTGCACCCATCTTAACAAAGGGTAGGAAGGGAGGTCCTGTGAACTACTGACCTGTCAGCCTCACCTCTGTGCCTGGGAAGATCACAGAACAAATCCTGCTAGGGCTCGGAGCAAACCGATGTAGATGAAGATGCCCCTGCTCAATGCAGGGACATTGGACTATATGATCTTTAAATTGTCCCTTTCAACCCAAATAATTCTATGATCAGATACTGGGCATACTCTGGACTTCACAGTTTTCCTCCACCTATCTTTGTCTGATAATAAAAGAACACATCAAAAATACAATATTTGCACAACACAAATACATATTAGACAGGATTTTTGACAGGTTAATACAGCAGGCACACACAGGCACAGGAACGTGGAGCTGAAACACCATCCAGGAGACCAGAACTCCAAACAAGAATTTATGTAAGGCTCATAGTTGTACTAATGAAGTATCAGCATGGCCTCAATCCAATTAAAATAGAGAACACATGATGTTCTGCTTAGGAAACAGAAGGATTAAGGTTTCATTACTTGTTGGACTTCTATGAGATGAAAACAACTGTTTCAGCCAATGCAGCAGAACACTCTGCTGACAAGGAGGATGTGACTGAGTTAATGTCTGCCTCCTCTTCACTTAAGAGCAAAATGGGGTCTTTACAAGAAACTTCTATCAGCTCTATCTTCAGTATACTGACTTCACTTCATAAACAGGCTAGCCTTTAAGTTAACTTTGCTGTACTGATTTTCACAACCCTCCACCACACACACATCCAGCATTTCTGATTTTGCCTTGCTGCTGTCTTCCCTGAGGGATTTTGTAAAACAAGAATTTTAACTCCTTGGTGTGGCTGGCAAATTGGAGTAAGATCTGACGGAGAGGGCAGAGATGGTTGGGGTAAATTCAGGCCATAAGAAAACAATTTAGAAACCAAATTATGAAACTTAAGCCAAACTGAAACATGACAGTGGTTACCTGTAGTAATCAGGGGAAGCAAGGAATGAGCTGAGACAAGAGCACAGGCTGCTCCACAGGTTGTTCAGCCATATGCAAGAAGAAATACTGTAGATGCAAAGTCTCTGAAATCACTCAGAGGAGTATTTGATGCTGACAGTAGTGAAATGCACTGAAACAGAAAAGCAGGGAAGGAAACTGGTAGAGAAGGAAAAAACTATAAAGTCTCAGAGTCTTAGGAGAAGAAAAAGTGAAAAGAGCAAAATAAGTTGTTGAACACAGAATTAAATGAACAGAATTCAGATCCAGTGAGGAAAAAAGTTCATAGGAGCCTCCAGTCCTTAAACGAAGCACACCTAACTCACAAACTGTCCTCATGCAGAAATGGCATGGAGAAAGACACTAAATCTTATGGCTCTTCAGCAATCTCTCCCACAGAGAGGGAAGCATGTAGATTCTGGAAAAAGAGATAAAAATTACAAGCAATGATGGTACAGGTATATAGAGATGAAAATCAGAGAGGCCATGGCAGGAAGTAACATACAACTAACAGAGAAAAACCATGTTAAAGCTTGCATTTGTACAATAGTCATAAAAGGAAAACAAGTGATGAACAGATCTATTAAGAGACATTGAGAGCTCCTATTAAACATCACTAAGCGAGGAAGTGTTTAATGAGTTTTTTTGCTTCAGTGTCTATTAAAAAAACCACTACAGATCAGGCAGTCAACAAAATTAATACCAGTAATATCTGGGATACCCTCAGGTTAGAATTCATAAAGAACAAAATAGGTAAAATATATAGATTTTAGTTGGATTAAATTAATCCAGAGGAATTCAGAAGAACCCTCAGAGCCATCAGAAGTGGTATCTGACAGCTTGTGCAGAACTAGGATGCTTCCAGAAGAGTTGTAAAGACAATGTCCATCTTAGAAAGGGGGGAAGGGAGGAGTCAGAATTATGGCTTGCTTCATTAAACTTCAACTCTGCAAGAAAACAAAACTAACAAACCACGTGGGAGCCTCTACCCAGTACTTGGGAGGTAGGTAAAATCCCACCCACAATTGTCACGAACAGATCCAATGAAGTGTGTTTCTTTCTATGACAAAGACCTTGTAGAGAGATCAGGCAAGCACAAAAAGCCACATAACACTGACTGCTGAGGGCTTCAACAGCGTTTCATATGACCTTGGCAAAAGCCAACTAGGAAAAATATGGTCTGGATGAAAATATTACAGAGTAACTGGGATATTCATTATAAAAACTGCATCAGTAGCTGCAGTGTTCATCAGCATTGGCAGCCTAAAGGAAGGAGGACTGAGAGGAGAGGTGAGAACAGTATTAGCTGCTGTGAAGAGGAAAAGAATAACCTACCCTCCATGCCCTTGGTAAACAGCTCAGTACAGGCATCAAATCACAGCAAGATGGGGGTCTGGGGTATATATGAGGAAAAACATTACAGTGTTACGGATTGCTGGAATAGAAGCTAAAGGAGATCGAGAAAGCAGCTCTGCCAGAGGTTTTAGGAAGTCAAGTATGACAAACACTTCTCAGACTGATGGTACAGAGTAAGTCCTGTCCTGAAACTGGGAAATGGGGCAGCTGACCTCTTCAAGCCTCTTTTCTTCCTTGTTTCCCTGAATCTCAAGAGTTCTTTACAAAAAAAAATACCACCTACATTTTTTTTCTAGAATGGCCAGTGGTATACAGAGGTAAACCAGTGCTAGTGAACAGAAATACAAATTGGCCAGTTCCTCTCTCTTGCCCAGGCTAAAAATATTCAAATAGCCAACAAGAAAAAGACAAACCCGAAGATAAAACTAGATAAAGCTGTAGAACTGCCTGATTTTTATAATATCAGGCATCATTAAAAAAGAAAAAACCCAACCAAAGACTTTCAAAGTGGGCAATATCAACAGCTAATACAACCTCTTTAAAAGCCCTGTAAGGAAAAAAAAGATAATTTTTCAGCGATTTCTGAAACTCTGTTATCTTTAGAGAACAGTGGAGAGTAAAGAGAGGAAGAAAAAGGAAAACAAAATTCCCCAACTTTATCTGCTCATAATTTCTTTCCTCCATTTCTGTGAATAACCTGAAGTCCAACACATCTTTTGTAGTTGCAAGCACCCAGAATGGCCAAATGAAGGTACCCAACCCACGACCAGAGAGCCTCCCTTTTCCTCTCCCAAGTGACGCAGGACTTGCCAGAAGTGACCTGGCCCCGCTTTTTCCACCTCCTCCAGACTCCTTTTACCTGATGGGTCCAGGACTCTGAGAGAGAGCAAGATTTGCAGGGCCTGTCATAGGGTTCCCCATGCCCCACAGATCTCCCCAGCATTTCTTCTTTTTCTATGACAGATCTTCTACCCTCTGCCTTTTCATGCAATTTCTTGAACAATTCATCACAGTCTCCCATCAGAGCAACTCTTAAACCTTCTGCCCCCTTCAGAAAGATTTCTACTTGTGTTGCCCCGATTCATCATCACTGCTATAACTTTGCAAACACATTCCAATCCTTTCTATTTTCTCCCCATTTTCTGTGTGAGCCTTGGAAAAAAAAATCAACAGATGTCAACATTAGTTGCCATGAAATAACCTAGTCAAGCCATAGTTTTTTGGCATTTTCAATCATGCTTGTGCATAAACCCTCTCCACACAGGGAAGGGGGAAGCCACAGGTCTGAGAGGCTGAAGACATATTCTGGTTGTATTCTCAGTTCAGCATCTGATATGCGGAATAACTTTTACATGTGCTTTGGTTTTCCCACCTATTAAAGGGTGGGAATTAATCTTGCTGCAATCTCTGAAATACACTCAATTCCACCAGTAAAGTCCACTAAATAACAGCTGCACAGTGGTTCCATCAGTTCCTCACATGAAAGTCAGTCTGTCTTTACCTTTTATGCACTAAAGGAATTTCATGGCACACTGCCAGCTCACAGGAATGGGCACAGTGGGCAATACTGGTTTGTTCTATAGAGTCTATGCCACAAGACAAGCCATGCTGACATCTGCTGTTATTGTGAGAAGACACCATAACTCAGGAACTACCCAAAACCAAATGGAAATAAAGAGAAAACACAACAGGAAATAAGATTCTTAGCAATTGGGCAATAACAAGCTGAAGTGGAAAGTTTAAAGTGGCTACTTGCAGAAAAAGAGCTTGCACTTTATCTGCCAAGACTGAAAAAAAAAATCAACCTCAAGAAGGCATGCCAGGGGAAAAAGCATCTATAAAGGGGCAACAGCTTTGTGTCTGAGAGCATTAGTAGGTGTAGGCTGTAACAGGTTATTAAGCAACTTGGCATTGAGAAAAGCCAAATGTTTATTTCCAGACCTCTAAAAACTGCAAGCTGAAATATGACCATGTGTCTACTTACTATAAAATATGAGGACTCCTGGGGTTTGAACTAAAAGGTATTTCTTAGTCCGTGAATAATTTGAAATGAAAAGAAGGCAAGTGATAGGTAAATCTGTGGCAGTTAACTTAAGCAAGAAGCTGTGAAAAGAACTCGGCACAGTGCTGCTTGGTCAAAGGGGGAAAACAGAGAGGCAAGCGTGGGGAAATCTGCCTGTGCCTCTCCTCTGAAGTGCCTGTATTTGGAACATGAAGGTTTTGTTCCCAGAGGACTAGAGAGGAAAAAACGAGAAGCCACATCCTGTGGCATTTCGGCTGACTGGGAAGCAGAAGCCAGACCTACCCTTCTTCGCGCGTATCGCAGACTGTTTGTGGAGCCAAAAGGAAGAGAGATCCAGAGAAGCAACATCCAGGCTCAACTGAGCAGTGCTTTATCACCACCTTCTCCTCTGCCACCATGGCTGGCACATCCTCTCTGCACTGTCTTTGCCAAGAGCAAGGACACAAAGCCCATTGCTTACCTTGTGCTCCAGCCGAAACTGAATGTGAGAAATAGAATACTTGTTCCAATTTCTCGCCTTTATTCTTAGCCCTTTTAAGTGATTAATAATGGTGATTTGGGACCTAGGGAAAAACAAAAGTTGAAAGAGGAGGGATGGGGGAAAAGAGCCAGGAAAGGAGGTAGTCACCTGAGCAGACTTTTTTGCTGTGACAGAAATGAAAAAAGCTAAAGGTCTTAGCACTCAAATTTCTGAGAAACCCGTGATGTTAGAGAGGCAGTCTGTTCTCATCAGCCTTTGCTAAAATATTTACTTTGGCTCCATGACTCCCCTGACCCAGGCTCTTGGCACCGTGATAGCACCGTAAGAACCCAATACCAGATCCCTGGTAGGACATCACGCTGATTTTCTGGCACTGCCCTGGCTTAGCCATTGGCTACCCTGTTCCCCTTTATCACACCAGCGTGTGTGTCCACAGGGAGCAGAAAGCTTTTGGCTCTGACCTTATTTCCCTGCTGTCTGCACTAGGAACTCTTCCTTCATTGCTGTAACAATAAGAAAACATCCAAAAGGATTTTGCCAGAGCTTAAAATTTGTGGGCACAATCCACTCTGGAAGAGGTGGGAGCAAACAGCTTTGTATTCAAAGACCAAGCTCATGAATAACATGATATCCCTGCATGCTGGAATATTATTACTGCTAAGAGTTTCACCTCAAGAAGTGGCAAAAGTCATTCACCCCTTCTGTCTAAATAAGAGGACAGTTAGGAAAAGTGAAACATCCTGATAGCTTATACAAACAATCCCAGGACCATCATGGCCCTCTTAAATGGCCATAAGTGCTCAGAACCAGAACTGTATGTTCAATTTACATGACAGGGCTCTACCTGTGCTTGTCTGCTACCCATAATTTTCTTTTTCCTCCTGAAATATTTTAAAACTCTTTGTCATTCTTGACAGAAGAAGTGAGGGCTCAGAGATACCAGATTTGCATGAGTCCATAGAAATAGATGCCTAGTATTCCCATAAAGAGGAAGGGAGAGGCAGGACCTAAACTCTGCTTAGACACCAGAGAATCTCTACAGGTCAAGACCCTTTACTGGACTCTCATGTCTAGGTAATTTTTCAAATCAGATCTTCTCTCTTCTTAGGCATTGAAGGCTCCAGCTGTAAAAGATCCATAGGAGAGCAGATTCATTCTGACATCTGCCCAGGCAGCTACAAGCTAAGTCTCTTACAAACCACGAGCTAAGAGTGGCTTGTTGAACAAGGGATGTTCAGAAGTGCTTCAGCATTCACTTCTTGAGAACAGGTATTTAAATTGGACTGGCAGCCAGAGAAGTATCAAAATAAAGGGCTTGAATAACTTAAACATTTGAGTGCGCTGAGTATGGACGGATTGGGCCTGGGGGGGTCACACTTGAGAAACACAAGCCCTGCTGCTTTGGGTTCATAACATCAGGATAGCTGATCCCATTTCACTAACTCATGCACAGGGAAGCGTCCCCTTTTCCCCTGGGGAAGGTCCTTCTAACAGCCTAAGCAGCCTAGGCCTGCTGAGGTGAGGGTGGCTCACATTTGGGTCACGAGTGAAATCCAGTGAAGCAGCTGCCCAGGAGCCTATCCAAGAGGTACCATCCAGGGGAAACTGCATAGCACACTGTTAGAGGATGTCTCAGTGTCAGTCCTGCTGGACAGCTTTGTTCCAACACTAGAACAATGCACTGAGAGTTTGCCTCAAAAGGGAGACCAGAACATCCTGTGACTGCAGTACTCTCATTTCTGGTGCCGCAGACCCTTCCTTCACCAAACTCATCGTGGGTATTACTGGTACAGCACCGAACCTTCTCAGTAGCCTGGTGGGGAAGAAAAGGACGAAGGTGTATCTCTCTTCCATTTTCATTGGAAATTGCATTCAGTTTGCAGGAACACATCCTGCAGAAAAAGAAGCTGATGCTCCACATGGAGGAGCCCGGAATGAGTAGGACAGCTTATCCAGAACAGTGCAGAGTCCAACAGGACGAGCTGAGACGTGGCTGCACTGCTCACACTTTGACTGCAGCCTGTTGCCTGGCCCTGGACATATTATTTCACCCTCCTGCCTCCTGTGAGCAGCAGGTGATGGTGCATGCCTGTGTGCTGGCACATTTCTAGATTGGACTCACAGAGCTCTTCTGCACATCCCTCACCTCCCCTTTTGCCCTCTATTCCCTCTGGCAGAAATCTTGACAGAAACCCAGCAGAGCAGCCGTAAATACTTCTTCCACAGTACAAGTTCAAGCTGGCCTGGGAGCAGAATTTAGAATAAAATTTAAAAAGCAAGCATCACATTCTTAAACACAGCCCATGAAAAAACAAGTGCCCGGCCCCTGGCACAGCTGGGAACTGCATTGCAGTTACTGCCAGATAAGGTCAGCAACTTGTTGTTTCAGTGGAGATGGGGAAGAAAAGGCAACATTATGCCAAATTCATTCAGTTGCCACCTGGACTGTGTAAGAGATTTCCAGTGTCCTCCAGGTTCCCTCTACACTCATCTCTGCCTGCCTTCCAGCATCTTCTACACCAGCTCTACCATGGTATACAAGGTTTCCTTGTCACCAAGTCCTCCTCTTGCTCTCTTATAATGAAAAACAGCTGTGGCAGGCATGTCCAAAACAAAGCTTTACACATTCCTGGTGGAACTGCCTCCTCGCCGCCAAAACCCCCAGACTTTATATTTACTACAGAAAATTCAAAACACAACCACTTTTCCTCCTCCAAGCTGTAATTTCCTCCTTGACTGGCCTGTCAAATTTAAGATTTCACTTACTATTCTTATCTCGAGTCTCTGCTTCCCCCCTGCCTCACCACTTAGCAAAGCTGACAGCTCTCCAGCACCATGAACACTGCTGTAAGTAGCTTCTGTGGAGCAGAGTAGCCCATTCTCCCCTTCTCTGAAAAAGACTGCAGAGGGTGGTTTGAAGTAGAGATAGGAAAATCACTGTGACACAACAAGAATCCCTCTGAACTGTATTAGACCTTCTCAGCAGGTGGATGCCTGTTTAAAAACAGGCAAGTGGTGAACACCTCTCCTCTCTGGTGTTTTACTTTGTATTCTGTTTTCTGATAGCTTTTCCCAGAAACTAGTATGGCAAAATTCAGAGGGAAAGCCTGGACTTTGGATATTTCAGGTCCAGTTCTGCAAATTGAAGCAGACTGGGTAATTCAGTTTAGGTTCCAATACAAAGAAAAGGGATAGGTGCCTACTGTGAACCAATGAACATTTTACCCCTTTTGTTTGACTGTGAAAAGCCAGGTCTTGAACCTGGCCTTTGCCCACACAAAAGCAATTAAATTGATTTTTGTAGATTGCACTCTGAGAAACACGAGGACAAACATGCAAGGATCTGAACCACTCTATGATCATCTGAGTGATCATCTGTAAATCTTGCTACTCACAAGAGGAAAAAACACCATATGCAAGCTACTGACTTAACCAAGACATACAGGATGAGCTCAGGCACCAGCAGTACCTGTCAATGTGTGCTGTTGTAATGAAGTGGATTTAAGTACTACAGTGATCTCTGAGTGAATTAGATCAAGTCCCTCAGCTGCCACACAGGGATTTCAGACAGGTCCTAGGATACCCAGTGGGGTATCTTTCCATAGATGATGACTGGTACCCACACTGCCATTCTGCTCCTCTTCCTCCCCTCCAGCTCTTCTCAGTCACTGCCAAGGATAAGTTGGTGATGGATCTTAGCAGAAGCCTCTCAGGAGCAGGAACCAACTCCACCAGTCACAGACTGCAGTCTGGAAATGGTGTGGGAAGCACAGGGATGCATATTGGCAAGATCTGCATAGTCTTTCGTGGAAAACGTTTCCTATGTAGGCTGTGCTCACCCCTTAGTCTAGACTGAGCTTTAATACATGCTTCTGCAAAGCTGAGGTCTTGTCTGCCTTTTGCTGCTCAATTCTCCTCCTACCCAGCAATCTTTGTTATGAGAACAAGGGCAATCTGAGCTACCAACGGCCTCGGTGATAAGGGGAAGGAGTGGTCACCAGCCAGGGAAAGCAGAAGAACTGCACTTTCTTTCCTGACCATTTTTGCCAGTTGTTTGAGCTCCAGGCCAGCAATTTAGGTTATCAAAGTTTGCTCCAATGTTATACAAACAAGTGAGGGAAAGTCTGAAATCCAAGCCAAGCAGAGGAAGGTCAAAAAGCAGCCTCTTCTCCCATCAGACCTTTAAGAACATTATTTCTTGAGCAGCCAGGATGTATTAAGACTACCACTTCAAGGCTTGCCCTCCTTCGAGCTATCTTCAGGCAACAATTTCCATAACACTGGAATTCTTGAGGCTTAGAAAGGAAAGCCTTCTGTCAGCCTGACAGCCAAAAAGCAAGTTTTCCTGCCTTTTAACTCCTACCTGGTTCTCCTTCTCAGTCCAGATACTTTGCTACATAGGCAGCATGATAGATCCCATACTATGGAGACATCATTCCCCTACCACCTCCTCCTTGCTCCAGATGATCAGAGAATCACTCAGATACCCCAGGAAGCTCAGTTTCACCCGAGTAGCTAAAGGCCATGAGTAGCAAACACCGGCTTTCATGGGACTCTCTAGAGCTTGTACCTGCAGCTGTATTTTTGTTAAGTAGGGCAACCCCAGCCACATCCACAACCACCTCAAATTCCACCTCCCAACAGGGTCCTTGGCCAATTCACTGCAGTGAGTTGATGAGTCTGTTAGCAGAAGTCCCCAGAGGGATGGGTTGGAAACACTTCCTCCTACCCACCCTCACAACAGATTTTCACAAACTACTGGCAAACCCCGACACCTGCACTCTTCCAGAAGAAGGAGGTAAATGAATACACCTGACTCTTCAGTACCGCAGCACACAGGGCATTCCTAATTTCTTACCTAATACAAATCTACCAATAAGAAGGAATCAGCCCATTCTGTGTTGGCAGGAGATGCTCACTTGACCTTTGGCTAGAGCATTGCTGTGGCCACAACCAATCTGGTTGCTCCAGTGCCTCTGAGCCACCAGGTGGGTGGCCTTAGGGAAGAACTGAATCAGAGACAGCTTCTGGCCACCAGTTGGCAATCAAAGCCAATCTCGGCAAAATCTACATAGGATGTGGTTGCCAATATTTGGTCTATGATTTCCTGTCTTACACACAACTTTATTACCCTTTAGTGTAGATGCAGGGCCACTGTATGATTTCTACACCGCCCTACACTTACCAGCTCCAGCACCCAGCTGCGTTCTCTGGAAGATTCCTCATACTTTTCCTGGGATAAGCTATGGGGAATAAAAAATGAAAAGGAAGAGAAGAAAAACATTTTCATGATATCTATAGAGACATCTGTACAGCAATTCCTTTCTTACTGACTCAGACCTGTTACTGAAGCAGAACTATCAGGGTGGATCTGTTTTGGGAGGAAAGTGTGTGGGACACTTCTGTGCAGGAAAGAAGTTTTAGATTGGGCCAAGGAATAGTCAAGACAGGAAAAAAACCCCAGCTTTCGTGATTCGAACTATAATCATAATATGCTTCTTAATCTTTCATTACCCTCAGAAATTAAAAAATGTGCAACCTCTTTTCTAAAACTTCATAAAAACCCATAAAATACATTTACTGTGCTCTTCCAAAAACAGTCCACGAAGCAGGACTTGTCCTGGCACAGAATGCTGTAGCACTTCAGTCCTCCAGAGCAGCATTAAACCTGCAGGTCACTTCAGTCCAGCCACAATCCTGCAGAGCCATCCCTGCTAACATTTGGACCAGATCTTCCCGTTCCGCTGTTTTAGAAAAATGTATGTATTAAATACATGCAAGTAAGAGTGAATGATAAAATACACATAAAGAACAGGAAAGACCCACTATTTCTAGGACAGAAAGGGGAAAAGAGAGAAGGTTATTACATTTCTCTGACTGACTGCCATGCTGCTTTGTTGAGATGCAAGAACTCCCTTTTACAAAGTGCTAGAGGTTATATGGTCACACCCAAAGCCATTAATCCAGGTCATGCTTGGAAGAGAAGCAAGAGATTATGGTAACCTTTGTTGAGGACCTTGTGGAGCTGTAATAGCTTTAGGTCATCTGGTTTTATAACTTGACATGTACAAATACACACACACACAATACCTGCAGCAGAACCAATCCATCCTTGGAGCAGCATGCAGCGGCAGTCCTCAGCCTACAGCAGTGCCCTGGAAAGCTTACAGACAAGCAGGAGACCCCAAACGAGATCCACCAAGAAACTTGTCCTCCATCTTCCTCTGGTGGCACAGCATAGCACAGGGACAGCAAGGCTGAGGGTGCTACCAGGAGACAGATTATCGTCCAACTCCCAGCCAGCTGCTGGGACCCAACAGCCCATGTGCCGAGCAGTCACTGGCTCCTGGTAGTGAGGCATTGCAAAGAAGGATTTAAGTGATTTACAATGCAATACTAAAAATCAAATTTTTGCATTACCTCCTCCCTAAACTTTCAAGAAATCAAAAATTTCCAATTATTGTTTTAATTGTTGTTATGGGTCACATTTCCCAGCACGTCTACTCATCCTTAGATTTTCAGATGACATCTTTGATCCTTAAGTGATCCTTAAGTTTGTTTAGCTGGATAGAACTGTTAAGGTGAAGAATTGGCAGACTAATTTGGCCAAGGACCAGCATTTAATATTTACTTTCTCTTGCAGAGACATGAAACAAAGTGGATGAAAGAGGTTCTTGGTCTAGCTTAGTAGAGCCAGTAATAACTTCTCAAAGTTCATGGTCCATGTGACAGGAATGTGCAGTAACTGTCCACAAGCATGCTCCCATTCCCTGCCACAGATGAAACGAGTCAGTTTAGATCCTTAGTGAAGGCAGGCTGCTGCTTCTGTTCCACCAAACAAAGATACAAGACAACGCCAAGCAGAAGTGGACAATGCCAAAGCAAACTTTTGGGTGCATGTCTTGTGAGAGGAGAGCCAGGAGTTCTGACCAATTTCCACAGTTTGTCTAGAGAAGGTCCATTTTATTGTAGGACTTCGGGAGAGATATACTTTTAGTTCTGGAAAAAAGCCACTGCTGCCACTGGTCTATGCAAACATGAATGATATGGAGGACACTTGCTATTTCTCAGAATGCAAGAGCTGATGGGGGATAAAAGGGGTGGGAGCAGTGGTTAAGCTGCCAGGCAAACACGTCTGAGACAAGCTGTGGGAAATATGTTTTTCATGTGGATAGCACGTAAATTGAGGAACTCAATGTCACCAGATGCTTTGAAGATTAACCATAAAATTTGTCTAATCTCTTTTTCAGTCAATTGAATTAGCCCGTCAGGGTCTATTAAATGTGATGATAGAAATGCAACCTCCAGTTCAGGAAGTTTTTAAACCACTGATTGCTGAAAGCTGAGTGTGCCTTATGAAGGAAGCAGATCCCAATTTTTTACATTTTCCCTATTCATTACTGGACATATGAGATACCCACTGCTGGTTTGTCCAAGTTGGTATTAAAGTGTCTTTCTACAATTATAGATCTCTACTTTAGCAGAGTTTCAACCTCTTTCAAATCTCTCACCCAAAACGCAATCTACTTGGAGGAAAACGAACAATATTGATAGTTTGGGAATTATGAGTAAGAAAAAAGTTAGAAAGAACACACTTGTTTTGCCTCACAGGAAGAAAATTAGGACTATATGGTAAAACAACTTAACAATAAACTTTTAAAACTGAATTATGTTGTTCAAGTTGTTCCCTGCCTGGAGAAGAATATAAAAGGCTACATTTATAATAAGCAGGACTTCAGTTAACAATTCCAATAACATTTCTTAATTATAAAGTTAGTTAAGCATTTTAGTAGAAACAGATCCTCCAGTAGAATCCTCTTCATGTAGGATCTTCAGGAACAGGTGTAGACAAATCATCGTCAAGATGTCTTGATAAGGTCTACAGGGTGGTCTAGGTATGTTGCTCTTACCTCTGTTCGTAGGAAGAAGTGCATGATTTATCAAATCTTTTCCAGCCTACATGTCTAGGGCTCCCATGGATTCAAGATGCCAAGAATGAAATCAGCAAAGACTAAAGGATGCAAAGTATAGATGAGGCAATACACAAGAGGAGTCAGAGTTGCCCTTAGAAAATGATACATTTTATCACATTGGCATTTCTAAAGCCTTGTGAGAATGTTGAAAATAATTGCTATACTCCATTCGATAAAGACTCAGCAGTAGGAGTCGAGGGAAATCTGCACTGATGATGATAAGCTACTCTGATAAAAGCAGAACTGATACAACGCTCTTTCCAGCAATCTATGTCCAGTGTTCATTGTGAGACTTGCACAGTTAAAAATCCTTCACCTCTCCTGTTTCATGCCCACCAGGCAAAATAATATGGCTTTGCTGCTAGTTGAGAGTTGTGTGTAGGCTGATCATCTGTCTAGCACATGTACTAGGCTGGCCAGCCCACATCATGTCTGTTTGGCAAAACAGATCCTGGGACAGTGCAACAGCTGAGTCCTGCCAGTCTCCTCCCTGGTCAGGGCACAAACCTGTGCTCCTCTCTTCTGCCCACCCAGGAGCTTCACTGAATTTATAGACACTCAACTATTATCCTTGTTACGAGTCCTCTGCCTAATTCGTCGTCAGTGGGCATCACTGGACGAAGATACAATAAACACAAGTTGTCACATAATAAAATCATAGAATGGTTTGGGTGGGAAAGGACCTTAAAAATCATCTAGTTTGAACACCTTTGTCATGTGCAGGGACATCTTCCGCTACACCAGATTGCTCAAAGCCACATCCAACTTGGCCTTGAACACTCCCTGGGATGGGGCTGCTCTGAGCAACCTCCTCCAGTGTCTCACCACCTTTAGAGTAAAGAATTTTTTCCTAATATCTACTCTAAACCTACCCTATTTTATTTTAAAACCACGACTCTTTGTCCTATTGCAACAGACTCTACCAAACGGTCTGTTCCCATCTCTCTTATAAGCCCCCTTTTAACATTGAAAAGCCACAACAAGGTCTCCCTGGAGCATTCTCTTCTCCAGGCTGAACAACCCCAACTCTCTCAGCCTTCCCTCACAGGAGAGGTGCTCCAGCCCTCTGGTCATTTTTGTGGCCCTCCAGCCATTCCAGCGGCCCTCCTTGGGACCCACTCCAGCACGTCTGTCCTATGTTGGGGGCCCCAGATACCATATCCTGATGCAGTAACCTGACTAGCAAAGGAATGCACGTTTTTAACTTTATCCCAGAACTTTTTATATCATCATTTCTCCCTTGCTCTCACTGCAAATTGCCTTCAAAGAAGTATGCACCAGACTCAGCTGGACATTCTCCCTGTCCTCCAGCCACTTTCAATTTCTCAGCATCAGAAATGTCTCATTTCTGGCATAGATTTCTTCCCCATGTTTGCAACAGTGGTGCTTGTAGGTAATAATCTATTAGCTATAATTAAACAGCAGGTGCTGCCTTGGGAATTGGCTGCTATAATCTTTTGTATTAAAAGGATGAAAACATCATTTTGGTCAGACGGTTTACAGGAGAGAACATGATTTACAGGACAACAGATTAAATTATGTGCAATTAAATAGGCTGGATTAAGTCTCAGGGCTTGATCCAGAATGTAAAACACTGAATGTAAAACAGACAAGCAAGCAAGATAGAAACCTTGTCATGGTCCCTCTCTCTGAACAATCTGCCATCTCCACTTGAGACTGAGATCAACATAGATTTCTGCTCATCCAGAAAGTAAGATGTCAAAAATTGCCAGCATCACCCTGGGCAATAGTGCTCTAGCCACTTACAACAAAGCCAAACGACAGGCAGCTTTAGTTATTAATGCCTGCAAACACTGACCCTCTAACCACTGCTGGGCTTGCTTCAAATCTGTACCATCCCCTGCCTCCTTACTGAGTGCAGGAAGGATGTGGTTCACCAAGAATCATTTCCCAAATTCATCCCAATTGCTCTATTAATTATCCCTTAGCGTCAACATGAGGAAACAGTTTCTACCTTCTGCAGCAGGTCTATTTTTAGTGAGGCATCAATTTGCCTCTATTTTGTTATCCCTCACTGTTAATCCTGCCCACACAACAAATCTGGCATTGATCACTTGTGGTAGACAAATATTTTTGGCTTAGGCTACGAAACAGGCATGAGGAAGGGGGTAGAGAAAAGGAGTCTTAATAACCAGAAAGAAATTTATTAGAAACCAGAATTCATATGGAGAAAACAAAGCTAAGAGAAAGGAAAAAAAAAGGGGGAGAAGTGGAATGAGGGAATGTATGCTTAGTGTGTTTGTGACTATAAATCTACAAAAGTGACAAGCAACCCTCAGCTTCTGCAAGTGCAAATTCACATCAGCAAATACAAGTTCATATGAAAGAAGGCTTCAGTGCTGGATAGCATTCCTTGTGTTTCAAAGACAGCCGTGCCTGCTGCCCAAGACCATCTCTTCCTACAAAACCATGGACCTAGCTCAACAGAGGAGGCAAGACTGACAGATCATTTTGCAGGCACTTCAGATCCTCATAACAACTTCTAGCTCTGAGCAGCTGTCAGATCTGAAGTCTCACCTCTTGCCTAGCTGCCTTCCTGCGTGGCTAAAATGAAAACAGGTACTGGGGGCAATAATGGGTCCTGGATACAAATACACTCAATAAAATACTGCTCTGAGTGACGGTCCTGCTGCTTGACAGGGGAAAAGGACAGGACAAAAGAAAACATCTTCCTTGTCTACATTCATCCACCATGTAATCTCAGTCCCTAATTCCATGTTCTGTCCCTCACCCAGCTCATCTGACCAGACTTGCTTTCCTTAGAGAAGGTCTGAAGGTGAATCCAGAGCTGGACTAGATGCAACTGAGGAAGCAGCATAAACTGTGTCCACACCATAGTGCTTCTGTTCCATCATCGGGATTTAATCATAGAACGCTAGAATTGTTCATCTTGGAAAAGACCTTTAAAATCATTGAGTCCAACCATAACCTTCACAACTCACCTTGTAACCTAGACCTTCTTTGAGACTGCCCAGGCTGGGCAAGGAAAAAGAAAGCTCCCTTTGATCAGTATGCTCTATAACGTTGAAGGATAAAAGATACTGAAAACTGTAAAACTAACTGGAAACTTGGTCTAAATCCCTGTGTTGGTGAGCTCAGCCTGCTTTGCACAAGCCCATCCACAGCACTGGCTCTCTGCTGTGGGCTGTTAAGGGTTTGAGGGCCTTGGAGCACCTGGAGGTTACTGCTGTCCATAAACCCCAGCCTGTGAGAAGCAAGGGCAAAAATTAGGCAAGCCAAAGAAAGCCTGAAACTTGATGAGTGTAGCTTATTGGACTCGGGACAGCAAGAAGCAGACTCAGCTCTGCCTGAAAATATCATTAAAGCTATAGGTCCTGCTATAGACTGAGGAATCCATAGCACAGTAGGAGGCAAAGACAGAGGCACCAGGAAAGGCAGAAGGGACAAAAGAGGAGTGCAAACTATTCATAAACTCGTTATTCCTGTGTGCATACCTGCCTAACACTTTTATCCTTCAGTCACTACTTATTTTGATCTGTGGTAGCCTGGGATATGATCTCCAGCCATGGTTGCTGCAAGAAAGGAAAATAATCCTCATTTGATCTGGAAATCTCATATTCCTGACTCTGACTGCTGAAAGAAACAACTCCCAGACAGGCCAGGTGTTTAAATAGCCTGGAACTGGAATTTACTGCCCTGAGCCACAGTTTAGCAGTTGGTAAACTTGGACATCTGCCAGTGCCCTAGACTATTAACCATTCCTGTAACTCCATCAGCATTTTTGTCATCTTCTTCTGGAAAACTGAGGAGCTTGGCCCAGACAGAAAAACAAGAGAAACTAAATCTCAGAGATGCCTATGATCAGTCCAAACACACCAGCTGTCTACAGCTATGAGTGTGTCTACCCCTTCAAATATAAACCAGAGAGAGGGAAGCTAAACCCTGTGGCAAGACATTTATCTTAGTGATAGGGTCCAAAAGAGTCTTCAGGAAAGAAGTACAGTTTGGGAGGCAAATTAGTAACCCAGAACAGCTCCCAAGACTGCTGTCAGTAGCTAGGAGGAGCAGGAAAGGAAGGTTATGAGGCTCCACCTAGAAGTCTGCCCCAGAGCCCCAGGCCAAACGCTGCTGCCTCCCATCCACTCCCCTAGGTGTGGCCAAACCCAGCGGTACCGCCGCGCCCTCGCCAGCTCTGTGCAAGGTTCATAGGCACTGCTGGAGTCCTCTCCTGTCATCCTCCTCTCTACATCAGCAAGCAAAAAGCCCTGAGAAAATACTGGCACATTTTTCTTCTGGATTCCCATGTTCCCAAGTCCATAAATATCAATTTAGCAGGCTTTTTTTTGTTGTTGTTGAAGTTAAGCAGAGAAAAACCAGCCTGTTTGGGACTCCTGCAAAGAAGAGCTGAAGCTAGTGGAAAGCGAGAGCAGAGAACCGTCACACACAGAGGGCAAGCCAGGCTTCACAGCACATGCTGTTCAAGGGAGGCTGCTCAGAGGCCTTCAGTTGAGTGTTCAATTATGGTCTCCCTAAGTCATCTTAGGTATGTCATCAGTTCTTCTTACATCCTATTTTTCCTCATCTGTGAGACAGGAGTAGCAAAATCTCTTATTTCTCTACATCCTTTTTTTTCCTGGTCAGATACTATATCCTAGAGACGTTCAGGTCTGGCTGTTGTCTTAGTTAAGACTTGAGGCCACGAGTTCACAGTAGAGCTGAGTTTAATGCAACACCAAGGAAGGCAAAGAGAGATCCCTTCCCATCTTCAGATTTGCATTTCTCTTCTTCCCAAGGAGCAGCACCTATGCAGATATATCCATTCCCGCTGTGCTATAACTGCTAGGAGGAGGGAAACTTTCTGGAAATGCTCTCCCTCCTCTTCAGCAGGGCAGAGATGTTTAGTCTTTGCTTCCTCCACAAGCACCATACCTAAAATATAAATCATATTTCAGAAGGGGAAGGATTTTTTTGGAGTTCTTTCCCCCTCATTTTAACCTTTTGCTAGGGTGTGGAAAGTGAATAATCCCAACTGAGCATTCCTTACTTAACAAATTTACGGTTGGCTGCTTAATTAGGAATTTAATAAATGGGACTTAATTATCTCTTAATTAGATTGCTTTATTAATGCCCATGGCCATAAGCCCTTAGGGCTCTCAATCTTGTTAGATCTCAAAAGCTAGGCTGAGTCAACACTTGAATAAACAGCTGCCAATAAAATACCTTGTGCTGCCAAAGGTGGCATTTGAATTTTACTTGATGATTCCCTTCCCAGGCTGAACTCTGTACCTTTGCACAGTGCTGGCTAATCTTTGCTCTCAGAGGTTTCTTTTCTGTGTGAGATGCAAAGTAGAGAATAGACCACTTTTGACAGAGCTCACAACAAGCAAAGTTTTAAAACTCTTACTGGCCAGGCCATATTCCAGCTGCAGTAATTACAGTTCCTTTTCCTTAATTCAATTTTCACCAGAAACCAGTTTTCTCCACTTCTGAAGAGCTGTTGTGCAATTCTGTCGTGTACTGTTAAGGCCTGTCAACATGACAGATTTTTGGCATGCTCTTAGGTACCTAAAGTACCTGTAAAGCACTCCTTGGCTATCTAGGACTCTTATTACTGTTAATATTAGAAGAGAAGCACATATGGACAGCTCTCACTTCTATTCCCAAGTGGCTCTTTTCAGTTGTAAGCAACTTCAACCTTTTCAGGTGGAATTTTGCCCTTCTGGTTTCTGCCAGAAATCTTTTTGGAAAGTTTAGTTCAGCTGTTTTTTAATTTTAAGACAGTGAGTAGGCGGGGGAAAATACAACTATTGCCATGATTTAAAAGTTAAAATAAACGTTCTGTCACCTTGTCTTGAGCAATCCCTCACTTCACCAAGAAAAGGGAACCTTAAAGTTGGCTCAGACGTGCACTTGTTAGTTTTCCAGTGAAAACACATCTCAAATTAGCTGACTCACATCAATGCCTACTGAGCTAACCTACCCAGAACCTTCTACTTAAAATCCAGGAACAAATCCAGAGATGAGTGTCTTAGGCAATAACCACTCAATAGTACCAATGGTGATAGAGGTCATGGCCCTTGAATGCTAGAAAAGTAATTTTTCAGAGCCTGTTCCTGAGGCCAAAGGAAGGTCATTTGAAGGAAATATTGCATCCAACTCCTGAAGAGGGGAAGATGATGCTGGAAAAAAACCTGTTCCTGATTTTTGTTTGAAAAAGAAGAAAAGCAATCAACACCTATCCCCAACAAATCCTGCTGTTAATTCAGTGCAGAGCAGAGCAGCAGAAACAGCTGAATCAGTGCATTGCAGATGAGGCAGCAACCCCTGGGGAGCAAACACCTGATGAGGAGACACCTCAAACAGGGCCTGTAGCTGACAGAACAGCAGCATGAAGCCACAGGTTCAACACAAGACTCTTATCCAGCTGGCAGAAGGAGAGGGGATATCAGACAATGAAGAGTGCCCTGGTTTTGCCGTGGCTACCCCCACTCCAGACAAGGTTAGACATGGGTCTTTATGAAAATCCATGGATTTTAGGTCCTTGTACTCAGCAGACCATCTCTTGTCCTTTCAAGGTACACTGAGCCTTCATACCATGTTTTCTCTCCTGCAATGTGAAATACCCAGTGTTTCTTACATGCAAAACCACGGCAGCCCTGTACACATTTTCGCCTGGCCTGGCAATAAATAAAGGTGTGTTTCCTGGCAGGCAGTTTGTTTCTCTTCCAAGCCACCCTGAGTGGTCTGTTCAGCTTTACAGCCAACACAGACTGCTGTGGCACAGCACACTGAGGAAACGTCCTGAACAGCTTTCTTTGGAGTTGACATCTCTGACAGAGAGGCTGTGCCTTGTGGAAAGCTGCAATGCAGGACTGACACTACCTCTGGAGCAGGACAGCTTCTGTTTTCTTCCCCCCTTACAACAGATCCTTCTTGTGTTAAAACAGGGGAAGCTGTATTGTCAGGGATGGGGTGGGAAGCAGGAAACTGGAAACAAGAGGCCCAGCCACTTCTCTTGATTTCACCACTCTCCTCCTCTGCCTCCCTAAGTTAGTTGCCACTTCTCTGCATTCGCTCTCTTTTGTACCCCAAAGCTGTCTAGGCTGTACAGGTCATGAGCTCTTTAAGCCATGGCAGCATCTCAGTATATGTATGCTTCCAGCCCAATGCAATGGGGAGCATGGCTAAAATATTTTAAATAATTAAACATTAAATAATAAACTTCATTTTGTATAGGAGGGGCTGGTCAGCTTTACTTCTTTTAATGTGCTTGAAGGGTAAATGCTTTGTAGCACACTTCTTTGCCAGCTGATCTGGGAAGTGCAACATTAAGGAGGCATCTCTTACTCCTTTGTCCCCAGATCTAAAATACCTCTGGCCTTTGTGTGACAGCCACAGAACAATGAAGGACAGACCTCACCAGAAAGGTGTTTCAGAGCATGAGCAGCAAGGCTGGCTCATGTCATTTGAATTCTCTTGTCACCCATTTTCAGATCCCTGTCTCTGGGAGGAACAAGGTACAGCCACTCACCCCTCCACGCTCTCACCAAAGCTGCTGCTTTGCCAGCTGTCCAGGCCCACATCTCCAGCCAGTCTCACAAGCAAGGGAACCTGGTGCTCTTCATCAGCCTGTCCATGCAAGGACCGCTCTTCCTGAGCAGGCAGCCAAAATTCAGCACAGATGGGGTGCTTTGATACGAAACTTCAAGGACTTGTCCCCTCTTCCTTCTGCTCCCTGCTTCTACGCAGCTTGTTGTACACAGCTTACTGAACGCTCCCTTTTTCTGCCCTCCCTGACTCTGGTGAATAAAGCTATGAGAGCCACAGAGCAAGAACAGCCACCCCTCAGCTCATTTTCATTTCTCCTAGCCCCTTCTCTTCTCCCAACAGGAGGAAGCCTGCCCTGACACCAAAGCTAGAATATCAGTGACCTCCCTTCTGCTGCCTGCACACACAGGTCACCCAGAGAGCAGTGCTAAGGACTGCCAGTAGCTCTGGCCCCACGAGTGCCAGGCCACCAGCACATACATACATACACACACACAAAGGGAAGAGGAAGTTGTTATCAGGCCCCAGTAACACAAAACAGCTGTGCTTTGGGTAGGGCCGCCACTGCTCAACCCTGCTGGGGGCTGAGCAGCAGCTGTGCTCCAGAAACCTTCTGCTTTAGCTTGTGGTCCAGATCCAACGAATAAGGAGGCACCCCAGGAGGTCCCAATGAAATCAGCACCCGAAGTCTTCATCTGCCTGAGCTGTTTCGACAAATCAGCCCAGAGGCCTTACTAGCAGGGCCTTTCTCTGAAGACACACCTTTCTCTCTGAGTTCTGCTGACTCAAAGAGGTGATGCTGCAGCACTTCCCAGTAAGTGACAGATGTAGATAAAATGTATTGGTCAGGAACATTGGAAACCTTGGAGTCAAAAGAAAAAAAAAAAAAAAAAAAAAGAGGCTGTCTCAGCCTTCCAGTGACCTTGGCACCTCAGCCCCACCCCAACTTGCAGCACAGGTTGCTCTGTCTGTCCCACACCCTTGCTCAGCTCCAGCAGTGCAATTCAAAGCCAGCTGCTAAAGATAAGGGTCTCTTGTGAAGCCTACATAAGCCCCCAACAAGAGGGATCTGCACTGGAAAAAAGGCTTCAACAAGGCTGTTCTAGCTAGGGGATGAGCCAAAGACAAGGCAAAGTGCTTTAAAATGCACTTTCCCCAGAGGTACTCCTGTCTCCTACCCAGTGACTGTTTACCTGTCAGGAGCATGGGAAACTTGCAAAAGAACCCATGCCAGTACTCATGCAATCTCCTCTCTCCCGGAGTACATAGGTGGCCCAAGCCAAAATGTTGTACAGAAAATCATTTTCTCAATGTCAGAGGCTAAAATTATCAGTGTAAATATTACAGCAGTAGGTTAACAACACAGGCTGCATCCCCACCCAGCCCACACAGTATCACAGGTCAGCTCCAGCCCAGGTTTCAATTAAAGAGCACTTTGCGGTTAAAACTGTCCCTGCCTGCTCTGCTTTGGGGTTTAAAGTTCCTCCACAACGCAGCTGCTTTTAGTGCAGGTTTATTATTAGTCTCAACTACATTATGACCTCCTCAACCCACTGGACTGACCAGGAAACCCACGAAGAGAGAACAAAGAGATACCACACGGCAGTCCTGCAAAAACATACATGGTCATTTGATAAGTGGAGCTTAGACTTAATTCTCAGTGCTAAAGGGGGATTTGTAATGTAATAAATCTCAGAATAAGAATTAGCCTCCCTGTGGCACCTTGCTGGTCATTTTTGGCAGGAAATGGCAAGACATGAAGGAATATTAAACCTCACAGTTCAGGGCTGGATCCAGATTCAGAGATGTGGAGGAGACATCTCATCTCAGACAAGCTTTTTTTTTTTTAAACAGAAGCGATCTTGCATTTTCCTCTGAAAAGAGCTGTGACATCTGTGCTGGCAATAGGTGAAGTAGATATACTTCAAAGCTGTTGTGGGACAATTCCTAGATCAAGACATGCCCACATGAACACACACGTTGAGGGTGGGAAGGAGCAGCTGCAGTGGGCATCCACACGCCATAGTGGGGACATGAGGCAACCTCACCTCACTGCTGCAGCGCTCTCTCCTTAGTGACAGGCATCAGAACAGCTTTAAAGCTAAGTTAAGAAAACGACATGGTAAAGTAGCAAACCTTTACCCAGTCCTGTGGCCAAAAATTGGCTCTGTGACTCCACCACACAGATCTGCTCAGCCCAGGGTTTTCAGCCAGCAACTCAATGGGGAGACAATTGACTTGAGCACAAACATCACGTACCTCAAAGAACATTTCTGTTCTGGTTTTTAATTCCCTCTGCAGACAGTTCTGTACAAATGCATTCAAAGGTGTATTTTGCTTTTATCTGGCCAGCAATCACATACAACCAGAAGCATGAAGACTAATAGCCCAGTCCATGGAAGGACTGTTCTTCATGGAAATGCCTGATCTTCCTTTACGTTTAACATGCACACAGTTCTCTCCAGCTTATATCATTCATTACTTCTCCACAGAAGAGTTCTCAGGTCATCCATTTGTTGCCAGGATTTTTCCTGTGCTACATTAAGTCTGCAAGGATTTGTACTCCTGTAGGGATGCTGCTCCTTCCCTTGGGATATCATTACAGGGTTTGACAGCTCTCACTAACATTTTCCAGCATTTCCCGCTGTCTAACAAAACTGCAAACATTCAACAAAAAGTACACTCTACCAAGCCTCGCACACACTGATGGCAGAACCAAGACTCACAGCTGGAAAAACCACATGGGCTGATCTACCGCAAGCCATGTGCATCTGCTGCCCACGTGGAGCCCTCCATCCCTTTCAGCCACTGCTCTTCTTCCTGCTTTGGTTCACATGGATGTGATTTTCAATGGGTGAGATCATCTTATGAAAAAGTTTTCTGTTTGGCTATAAGCAGGCCCCAGGACTGTGTGTGATTCGAGAGAGGCATGGAGGCCGTGTTCATGAGGCTCACCATTTCCTTCCAAATGGGATGCTCACTGCATGTCACAAACTGCTGGGGTTTGAGATTGCTCTTTCCTGCAGAAGAGTCTCTCTACTTCTCCTTGCAGACTGAAATAGGATGAAAAGTGTAAAACTTTCCACAAAAATTCCCAAGGCAGTTCTGGACCACAGGAACGTGCCTGACCCTCTGCAAGATGCTGGGGAATTAAACCCCAGCTGGGGAAAGCTCCCCTGAAAATTGACCCACTCCAGGGTTCCATTAGCAAGGAAGCTGAAGATCTTTAGCCCAATACTGCTTCAGTCTAAATACTGAAGACATGTAGGTATATGTAAAAATCAATAAATCAGAAAAAAAGCTGAAAACAACTTGCCTTGAGCTCTTACAACATCTCTGCAGTACACTTTGACCCAGCAACCAGGAGAATGAGCTAGGACAGCTGGATTTTTCTGCAGATCAGACAGCTTTTTGCCTTGAACTTGTAGGCACTGACTGTAGCACACACAGCGCTGCTGCTGCTCTCTCACTGTTGGGAATACTCACCAGGATGCATGCAGGAGGAATCAGTTTAGAGCTGTCTTCTACCAGCAACAAGTGCCCATAGCTGAGCTGGTCAGAAGTACACAGCACGTTCATCCTGAAGTCGCCTCCATTTACCCTCTGTCCCTTGAACAGCCATATTAACACCTGCCTACATAACAGGCTTCACCTAGTTCTGATAAAAGCCATCAGCAGGGATTTCAGCTGCTCCCTAACAGTCCTGCCCTGTGCACCAATGTCAGCAAAGCTTCCTCCCTAAGCAAACTCTCTTTTCTGGTGCTTTACAGGCTCATCTGCTCGCTGGCATCACCTGGAGCACACGGGGTACCACACCAGACTAAGGATATTCTTGTCACTGCCTGATGCCACAAGGGTGCAGGACCAGCTGGCAGCCACTGTGCACGTCCCCACTCCTCTACTGCAGTAAAAGATTTCAGTTTCCCAAGAGCAGGGGAACTTCTGCCCCATGGTACAGCCCACATTGGTCATTAGTCAGCTGCTGGCTTCAGCTTAACTGCAGTGACCAAGGATGAGCAAAGTTGCTCAGGAAAATGCCTATAGTGCGTGCAGCACTTGTGAGAAATCACAACACAGATACTTTTGAAAATTCACACTTTTTAATCTGCAGCAGTGGCTGTAATCTCAAGATTTGAGAGCAGAGATTAATTTAAACTTTAGAATGTTGTTAAATCTTGATTGGTTGTTTTCATTTTAATTAGCCATGGTAGTCACTTCGAAATGTGAGCTTTTTCCAGCTGAATAAACCCTTCCTCCTTTCTTTTCCATTCCTCAATGTTATAAGAGTTATGTGAAAGATGTAACAGTATTCACACTTGCAAGCTTTGGCTACATCATCTGCATGCAGTGAAGAACAGGAACAAGTTGCATAAGTCCATGACCCTCAAAACCAGTGTAATTGGTTTCACCTGTCCCAGCTTGAAAGAGTTAAAATAATTCAGCCACTTTTCATGAAGACAAGTTATTTGTTTGCTTTATTCAAACGGATGGTACAATCCAGTCCAAACAGCTTTAGTCCTTTTAATTTGGACCAGCGGGATGTTGGGCAAGTTCTGCGTGCTTGCAAAGGACCTCTCCTTCAAACATCGTAATACAAACATAACTCCAGCCAAAGCACAAGTTGAACATCACCCAGGGCTAACCAGGAAGCCCCAGATCAGGTGGAGACTTTTTCCCAGATCCTTTGGGGTTTCCCTGCCAGAGGGAGGCTGAACAGGCAAGCTCTTGTGGAGCCCCGCAGCACAACCTGCTGGCATTTCTCAGCCAAGGCAGGGCTGCTCCAAATACATCACCCAGCCCAGCAGCAGCACAGAAAGACATGATCCAAGGACGTGAAACTACAAGGACATTGACCCCAAACACTGTAGAGCAAAGACCAGCTTTCCCCACAATAACTAGCTATCCAGCAAGCCCAAAAAGTCAAAGCAATCCCTAACCCTGAACCACCTAGTCCTTCCAGCAGACAGGAATCAATACAGCTCTAGGCTCTGCTGTTCTTCAGCCTGGTTTCTTCTGGAAAAGCACAATCTTACGAGCCCATACTTCATGCAAGATGAAAGCATTTGCTTTTGAACCCACGGGCCAACTTCAGCCAAGCACAACAAAGGAAATTAAGTTTCGTGAGACTTAGAGGCCATGGAAGGGAGGCAGCTGGAGTTGCCCTGGTCGGGAAGATGTTGCAATCTGAACTTGCTGTCGCAGCTTAACCCCAGCCGGCGACCAAGTACCAAGCACCGCTGGCTTGCAGCAACTAAAATATCAGAGTATCATCAAGGTTTTTGTCATACTAAATCCAAAACACGGCACTGTACCAGTTACTAAAAGGAAAATTAACTCTCCCCCAGCTGAAAAAAGGACACTTGCATTTACTGCATACCAGAGAACCCACAGTGGAAAAAGCCCTCAGAAATGCTTCAGCAGCTAAGGGCTCAGGTTTCCTTTTTTGATGCCAAAAATGAGCAGCCACCAGACAAATCCAGAGAAACCAACTCCACAATACCTCCATTTCCAGACCTTCCTGAGCATTTTCCAACTACATGCATTAGCTGCTTTTAAAGGTCCTGCTTAAGAGTTCTGCATATGCTCTTTCATTCTCTGGACACCACATGGCATATTGCAAACTCAAATCTGCAATTGAAAAGGTCTTAATTCCTACTATTCCTTTAAATGTTTTAATATTCCATTATTTCCTTTCTTCTCTTCTGTCTAGAGCAATGTCCTTCTAATACAGGTAATTAAACAAAAGAGGTGGCATTTAGAATTAATCTAATCTAAATTTAATTCCACGATGTTCCTGTTTTAGGCCATGCAACAGGTTGAATCCCAGTATGCATCAGACATGCTTCACAGCAGCAGAATGTCATTCTTGGCACTTTCTTGGCAGATGTGTTCTAGATAACTTGGTAAGACCCTATCTATTGTTATACTGTGAATTCTGCAAGCAAACTTCCAAAGGTGTTGCATTTTCTCCCTTAAGATACTGTTAGCTATTTCAACACTACACCATGAAATGCAGGGGATGCGCCCCCATTTGCGGCCTCAAAAGCAAAACAAAGGAAGCCATTCCAGGAGGATGGTTTTAGCCCAAAGAGAAACAATGGGTTGGGGGTAGAAACAACCAAGTGGATGTTTGCTGCTGCTGACCTCCAGCTCAAAGAGCCAGAAGGGAAGAAATCTTAATTGCTTTAGACCTGCAGATCAAGTCACCACTACAGAAGAGCCCTTTAGAAAACTGCACATGCAACCCACCTTTCACGGTCCCACTGCTCTCCTTATTCAAGGCTTACAAGCAGCTAGACACAAAACATCAAAGTTGCCAAATCTTTACAACTGGGTCTCAATGTACAAGCCACAAAACACACCTACACTTTCAGAGCCAAGGCTCCAGCCCAGGTTTTTATGTTTTGGGGTTTTTTGTTTGTTTGTTTTTAAATGCTTAAACTGAGCTATTATGAGACCATTGGGGTGCAAAGAAAAACCTACTTCAGCTGGCACTGCAATTTGAGCACCATTGAGATAGGACAAGCAGTAGTGGTTTTAAACTAAAAATGGTAGATCCAGACTAGATAGAAAAAAAGAAATTTTTCATTATGAGGGTGGTAAAACACTTGAACAGATTGCTCAGAAAGGTGATGGTTGCCCCATCCCTGGAAACCTTCATGGTCAGGTTAGACAGGGCTCTGAGCAACCTGGTCTAGTTGAAGACATCTGCCATGGCAGGGGGATTAAAACTAGAAAACCTTTAAAGGTTCCTTCTAACCCAAACCATTCTATGATTCCATGGCAAACAAAGATCTCCACCTTGTATACAGAAATGCAGAGATAAGACTCATTCTGGTGCTCAGCCTTACACTAAAAGGCTCAGTTTCTGTTGAGAAAGTAATTCACGCCTAGAAGTGCAGTAACTCAAATAAGAACAACAAAGACAGGCTGTGCCAGTATCTGATGAGAAGACCTGGATGTAAATGTACTGGGGCTGTGGGAACTGCATCAAGATTCTGATGAGTACTCACCTTCCTGTAGGGACCTGCTAAAAAGCCACAAAGATTTTTATAGTGGTGGTTTCATTTAGCCATGATGTAGTTGTAATATTCTCACTATGTCCATGAGAAACTCCCCAAGACTCTTGTAAATAGAGTAGTAACCCAATTCCAACTCCTGCAATTATATCATACCCATGTAAATTATCCCCGAAGGGTTTTATTTGTTTTTAATATACCAATCTTTAAGTTTCTAGAAAAGAAAACTCAGGAGTTTCTTTTAATTAATGTCACTTTCCCCTCCCTTCCCTTCCTAGCCCCTCCAAGAAATCAGTACAGGAGTCAAATACCCCTTCAAAGAGGAAAATAAAGATCAATGCAACTTCACAAATTTCCACTCCACAGAATCTGGTGTCCAACTTCAGCTCTACGAACAGATCCACAGAGACCAAAAGATAAAAGGCCACCATGAGTGCAAAGTTAATCAGAAATTTCCCCATTACCAGGATAAGCAATGACAAGTCCAATGATTGTAGTTTGTGTTTGTGGAAATGGCTCAGGCAACTTAGAAAAAAAAAACTACTGTGGAGAACCAGCAGAACAGCTGCAGCACTGACCCTTTATGTAGGAAGGCACTTCCTAAAGGCAGGAATTCAGTACATAGACAGGGATAAGTTAAAAGGAAAAGCACTATTGCCTGGATTCATCCTATCAAAACGCATTTATCCAAGCGGCCTAAACAAGGAGGAAAAGAAGTGAGCTGAGTCTGAGGTAAAGCTCATCTCCCTACTTGGGAGATGGCAGGGAGTCAGCAGACAGCTCTTATCTCAGTATCTGGAGCAGAGCTCAAGACCACATGCTTAGGGCTGTGGTTAGTGACTCACCTGCAATTAAGGTGAAACCTGAGATCCCTACGTAAAGATAAATCTCTGGACTTTGTGGATGTAGAGCAGCATCTGCCAGACATCTGCTAACAGCTCAACACAGTCCCAAGCATCTCACAGGGTGCAAGTCCCCAGCTGCGCTGGGGGATGTTCCCAGCACCTTGTTTGCACAGATGTTCTACACGGGTGGCTCCTGGAAGATGGAGAAATCAGGATTCAGTTCCCTTCTGCTCAGGGCAAACCAGTTAATAGTAATCTTAAAATACAATAAAACTGAGACCCTCAAAACTTTTTTCCCCCCATTCTCTGGGAAACATGGTGTAAATTTTGTGGCTTATACTTCAAACTTTCCAAGGAGGTAGACTCCCTAAACCACACTACCCCTTTACCCTGATAGATGCTCTAACCTATTGCCTGCTGGCATGCAGATGAGGTCCGTGCAAAAGTACTGCTAAATGCACCCTGATGCTGAAAACCAAGTTATCATCTCTTTCCTCAACACACTCTACTTGCTGAAGTTTTGCCCTCAAAATTTGTGTTGGGTAAGATTCAGGAAAATCTCTCCAGCCTATTTTGTTCTAACAACCCCTTGGCTGTGCTGCTGCTTGTGCTCTCTGCAGCCGTTTTCACAGCACTCTCAGCTGATGATGAAGTCATCTACAAAGTAGCCTCTTCCAGGGTAAAGGCTTCCTCCAAATTCTAAACAGCCCAAGATTTTTGGATAAATAATCAAACTGAAACTCAGCAGCTCAGATTCTGAGGTTTGCTTATTATCACTCTCACTCAAGATTATGTGCAAGCTGGATTAAAGAAGGGCCAACTAATTCAAAGTGAGAGACAAGCTATCAATATGGTTAAAAAAACCCCAACACACCTCAATCCAGCACTTTGCTATTGGTATGTACGTGTCATCCAAATTGGATGCATTAATCACTGAAGAATACTTGCCTAAAAATCTAGTGTTTTCTACTCATTCTCTCAGCTGCAGATCTTGGGAGGCAAGTTGCAACTGCATGTGCAATTAAGCTTCCAAAATACTAACAACTCTGTGCTGGTCCTAAATGCAAAAGCAAAACCAAAACAGAGGCTGATGCTCTAAGCATGAAAGATAATAAGCAGTAAGTGGGTCTGCATACCTGGGAGACTGGCAGCATAATGGTCTTAAATTATAGAAGCAGTACTCTGGAAGATGATCAGTATCTTCTGTGATGTGTCCATGCTTTCAGCGAGGTCTTCAAAGCCCCCACGCCTGGAATACTGAAGTGGAGCTAATTTACTTAAGCCCCAAAAGCCCATTTGCTTGCTTCTGAACTGGCAGGGACAGGAATGAAACGAGAAACACAAGAAGAGCTGCCCTTCCAGGGCCCTGTTTATTAACTGAATATAAAAATAAGATCATTTAAGTGCAGAGGCACAGTAATCCACTCCATGGTGAAGATACCTTGGGTTAGCAGTAAACAGAGTTTACAATACCTTGTAAACAGACCTCTTCATAAGCAAGAAGCATACTGAAATATGACACACACTGGATTAAAAGTCCCCTGTTGCAACAGTACTCCACACTTCTCATCTGGCTATTTGGGAGCACTTCACAAAAGGTGACAGCATCCTTTGCTCTGTGTTCAGAGGATCACACACAAAACAAATGAAACACAACCCGCACTGTAAACAGCTGAAAAGTGCTACAGCATTTTCAGAGGATGGCAACTTACACCTTGTTAGATTTGTTTTGCAATGAAATATAATGGCCAAAGCTACTGTGCATTATGAAAATGTTAAAAATTATTCCTTTTTTTATGGTTTTACAGCAACCTGTTGCACAGTTGAATAAAAAATTATTATTTTTTCTTAATACAGTACATGGCATTTCTCCTCAATTGCACTAAAAGTAAATTTGGAAGCACTTTCAGTTTGCGTTATAGGCAGATAGAAAGGAAAAACAAGTCAGGCAGACTTTTAATCTCCTTTCCTCTCTTGCCTACTATTTATCCCCACCTCTTCACATCTCTGAGTCCACATACATTCCATTGATCAGGTAATCCACTTGTGTGTAATCTTTCTTCTTGTAGCTTTCATAGGCCTGCATGAGGAAAAGAACTATAACAGTTATGAAAAA
This sequence comes from Lycocorax pyrrhopterus obiensis, assembly GCA_014706295.1. NCBI lineage: Eukaryota > Metazoa > Chordata > Aves > Passeriformes > Paradisaeidae > Lycocorax > Lycocorax pyrrhopterus. The sequence goes on along the minus strand of JACSVZ010000007.1, from coordinate 16,630,487 downwards.
GAATGTACCAACTAAAAGCACTGCAAGAAGTGAACTTTTATCCACTAAGTACTGAGTCAGGGGCTCGGCAGCAACGAGAAGATACTCATTGTCTGTGTCCTGAGTTTCTGTGAGGCCTGAAGCTGTTGTTTTGGCTGCATCTGTTGGAGCCATGGTTGTTGAAAAGACATCAGATGTTGACTTTATCCCATATTCAGTCGTAGTTGCTACTGTAGAGGCTGTAGTTAAAACCATGGCACCTCTTGTAGAGCCCAGAGGAGAAGCTGATTCCCTCGAGGATGCTGTGGCTGTATTTGCTCCTGGCTTTAGGGCTGGCAATGTGCTGGCATGTACTGGATCCGCAGAGTGAGAACTCTCCGCGGGGATGGGTGCCGTGGCACGCGTGGAAGCGGTGGAAGATGTTCCTGCATCCTGCGGGATGGGGGTGGTCGGTGTTGTGGTCACTGCCTTCAGGTCAGCTCCAGCAGAGGTGGGGCTGTCAGAGTGAGGAGCGCTGGTGCTGGTGGTACCCAGCCTAGGCTGCTGTGCTTGGGTACCTGCTTCAGAAGTAACACTGAGGGGAGCAGTAGTGGGGGAGAATACTGAGACAGAGATATTATGTCCTGATTTTTGGCTGGTGGTCACCATCTGGGTGACATGGCTGGAATTGGGAGCAGAGATGTTATCATGAAGGGGAGAAAAGTCAGAGGATAACATGGCTTTAGTAGAGGTATCAGAACCTCCAGGGGTGTTCGAGGCTTTGGCAGTTGTTTCATAAGTGGTAGAGAAAGATGCATTTGTAATGTTTGTTGTTATGGCAGGGGCAGTGGTGGCAGCATTGCTTGCAATTGGTTGTGTGGTATTTGTTGTGACATTTTCCTTCTCAACCCCAAGCAAATGCCTCAAATGAATCCTATGAGTCTGAGTAGTTGAGGAAAACGTGTTTTCCACACTGTGTCGGTCAATCCGTGCATTCAGCATCCTCTCAGTTTTCTGTGGATGGCCCTGGTGCTGAAACAGGGCTGTTTCCCATTTGCTGCTGACAATTTCTTCCAAAAGACAAAACAAATGAGTTTTGTAAGAATAAAAAACTCTCAAGCTCAAATCTAACCTCAACCCCCCAACATGCAAACCAGAACACATTCTGCAGTACACACAGTACAAGTGGAATAAATCAGTCCTGAATTCAGCAAGAACATCAAAACTCAAGACCCCCCTGCCTTTATTGCATATAAACCCTTTGAAGGTTTTTTGGTTTGGTTTTTTCTGCCACAGACCTCTAGTATTTGCCCAGTTAGGGAGCTAATTTCACAAAAGGGGAGTAATGAAGCAGAGGGCTACAATGCAGAAGCACATTATCAACAGGAGCAGTCTTACAAATGTCAGTTCCTGAGAAGAAGACTCATGCTTTCAAAGTTACACATCATCGACAAAGCCTTTGTGCTTGGATTCATAATTTTCACTTGTCAAAGCTGAGCAGAAATTTCTACTTACACCTTCATACATCAGGATAATTTCCTTCACAACTAGTGAGCTAGATCTACAGTGACATAAATCCCATCTGCTTATCACAAGTCCAGTTGTTACATTGCAGAGAAACCTTTGCCAATCCAAAAGAACCATGAACAAATTCTTTTTTTAAACTTGGGTACAGTGAACTCTCGAAACAAACTTTAGAAGATTGATTTCCCGATTATAAATAGGCTCCATTTTGTTATTGTGTCACTTTATTAAAACTGAATACCCTGGCACTGGAAAGTCACCATGAGCAATTGCTGCTCTGATTAAAGAAGCAGTCTGTTGACTCTGGAACAAAATCCTGGCAATCTGAGAGAAAAACAATGCCAGGACATTTTCCTTTCTCTGGAAAAAAAATATAAATACATCTGTTATGCCTTTATTTTCGCTAGGACAGCTTGTGGCGTGCAAATGGCTTGAATGAATGATGTCTTCAACATGGAGACAAACTGTTACTCAGTAAGTGTTACAAAAGCTATTCAAAGACACATCATGCACTCATGCAAGTGCCAGAGTCCCTAGGACAAAGTGAAAGTTATTCCAGTGAACTGTACCTACAGAATCACCCTGCAGGCATTTCACAACCCATCCTCCTCAGCTGAAAGCCTATCAAGGGTTAAACATAGGCATTTAAAGCAAAAGAACCAGGATCCTGGATTTCCCAGAAGCCTGAAACACGGCTTTACCTGCAAGCAGATCTTCAATGTCTCGTTCCCCAGCATTCTGGCACATGCTCAGCTGGTGACACTGCAGGAGGAGGCAGTGATTCTGGTAGGGCACAGACCAATTACAGTGATGGCTCCCTGCAAACAGCAGAGAAAATGGATTGCTGCACACAGGATACCAAACACGCTGCTTCATGGCTCTAATTAAAGAATTGAAAAAAAAACCAAAATAAAAGAAAAAAACCCCACCACAACAAAAAAAAAAAACCCCAAACCATACAATATCTAGAAGGTCTGGCCTTAAAGGATCCTGACTCAGCCTTAGTGAAAATAACCAAAGAAAGCCAATGAAACCAATATAGCCAATGCAGCCTACCCACCTGCTTGTCTTCTGGTACCAGCATCTCCTGACAACAGCAATTCACTCACCCAGACAGAGACAAATAAAGTGCACTACAGTTAGGACCCATGTAAATTCATCTAGATGTCTTAACGAGGAAAAAAAGAAGCGAGTCAAAACTGAGAAGACATCCATCTCATCCCATGGGAGACAGGTCCCATCTCAGTGCTTGGAATTGCACAGAAATTTATTTGCCATTCGTTGAGCAAAGATACCATTAGCCATGGGAGCCATCACAGAAATTGTCTTTTAGTAAGTCAAATCCCAACACAAGCTAAACAAAGTCATCACAGGAAGAACTCTCTATCCTTTAAACTTCTTTGAGCATCCCTTTGAACTCACTAACTTCTTTCTGGACATGTCCACATACACAAAATCAAGCTTCCAGGGAAGGAATGAACCTCCTCCAACCAATGCTGAGGAAACATTTTAAACAGTGCACCAAGTTTTGGGGTCCCTTGCATATGAGGGTGGTATTGAAATACTGGAGTGAGTCCAAGGGAGACTACTACGTGCCTGAAGGGCTGAAGCAGATCATTCACAGGAAATCCCAACTCAACATCAAGGGAAAAAGCTAGTTTCCACCACAAGGGCACTCAGACACTGGACTGAGGGCCAAAGAGGTAGTGCTCTCTCTGTCAGGTCTTGAACAGACAGATCAAAGCTGGGTTTGAACCAGAGTACTTCAAAAGACCCCTTCCTGTGGCAGCTGCATTACTTCTCTAAGTAACTGATGTTATGTCAGCAAAGGTGCAAACCATCTACAGAAAAGTACCTAACCAGCTAGAAGTAACATTTTTCCACTTCTCCAAGCAATGTAGCTATGAAGACATCTTCTCATGCAACATTGGCCTGCAATTTCACACTATAATACCTTAAAAAATAACAACCACTGCTTCTTTATTGACAGTTACATATGTGTTACTATTCTGACATCTAAGCCTCAGGCCTTACGTCTGCAATGACAGAAAGCACAAAATTAAATATTGTTGGGAAAGATGGGAATGGAGAATGAAATCAGTAAAGCTGATCTTAAAACCTAAAGCTAATAATAAAAAAAGACTTTTCAGGTCCTTCTTCCCAGGTGATCTCTCTGCACATAGCTATATAATTATGTCAAGGGTTTCTATCTTTTCCACCTCCCTTGACATCAGGTAGTGCAGACTGGCCATCAAGTAACAAACAGAAATGAAATTGCTTCAGTAGGTTTAGTACAGAATGTAAAACCTGGAAAAGTTTATGCTTTTGGGTTTAGTTTTGCATGGTTTTCTGAAGATGGAATGGGTCATCCAATTCTAGAGGCTTGACCCCCTCTGCTCAAGAAAGCTAGCACTCAACTGGACTTGTTTTGTACAAACATGTCAGGAGAGAACAAAGTGAAGGGCATAAAAAAGTGGTTAAAGTCAGCAACAGGGGCAGCCATGCAGCCTAATCATGTTGCAGCCCTGATCGCAGACAAACTAAATTCTTTATGTTTCTCTTGTGGAAAAGGCAGCTGATGACACCTTTTCTACCCTTACTGAGATGCAAGAAGGCTAAGATGACGTGTGCACGGTGTTTAGAGATTCTCAGGTGGAACAGACAAGCAGGAGGTGCTACAGACCCTAAGTGTCGGCACAGTCAGTGTGAACGTGTCAGCTTCTGGAGTTTACCACCTTGGAAAACACAACCTGGAGTTTTCGCTGCTCTGGTGCCTGCGAGACAGGCTCACTCTTATTTTACCTCCTAAATAAAACAATTTGTAAAGGTACTTTTTACCCACTATGAAGAAATGTCTCATGTTTAAACTAAAGGTTTGAAACCATCGGCCATTAAAACCAGCATCTTTATTATGTTCCTAACCATCTGAATGTCAGATATTCATCCACCTGAGTCAAGGTCTCATCTTCACCACAGCATCACCAGCTTCTTGTAGGTGCTACAAGCTTTCTTATCTGGCTAGACAGGATTGGAACCTTCAGAAAGACAACTCAAAGACTCTTTTAGAAGTTTTATGCTTTATAAAGACATCTCAGAGGTAGTGAGGAGGCTTTCATCTCAACAGATTTAACCCTGTGCTTGGTTGCAAGACAAAGTGGTTTCTTTTAAGGCAGAAAACACACACAAATACCAGGGAGTAAAGATTACTCGTTCTAGTGCAGCTGTCTACAGCAGCACTGCTCACTTGCAAACATCTGGCAGCAGGGAATAATCATTCTTCAATTCAAGTGACCTAACACTGTTTGCACGCTATCAGTGCACACCAACAGCACATGCTGTCTCTTATGGAAGCTAGAAGGGCCCTGGGAAACAGTTGTCCTGGATTCAATTTAACCAAAGCTATCAGAAGTTATGTAGCACCACAGCACCGCACAGAGAAGCCATAACTGTAAATGCCTGTAAACAACTGGAATTAAAAAAGAAAGTCATCAAAGGAGCAGCAGAGACCTTCAAGGGGCAGAAAAGGGAGCTGGAATTCCATCCAAGGGACAAGAACCTCACCTGAAGCACCTGGGCTCTGACAAGCCTGCCTGCATTGCTCTTCACTTGTAAGCCTGTTTATTTGCACTACATGGACTCCTCTCCCTTTCAGGACAGAAAACCGGTGATCACATATACAGATGGAAATCAGCAGGAAGAACACAATGGCAGTCCACATCTTCAGGGTTGGCCTCACAGGGAAGCTTCTCTTCCCAGAAGAAATTCTCTCTTATATCAACTTCAGATCCACTGCAATATACCTATTAAAAAAAAACAACAAAAAAACCAAACAATTTACATCCCAATGAGCAGGAATGGAAAAAAAAAACTGTACAAAAGCAGGCAAGCATCATTACACATCACAAGCAAGAGCTCAGAGACAGTAGGAGTAAAGACCATTCCCAACCTCCTGGAGAGGCCCTTTCTTTGGAAAAGGTACTTCACTCTCCTTCCCTCAGGTCCCAATGGAGAACAGCTTAAGTCAAAAGCCATGTGTACAAAGTCAATCTCAAAGCCCCGAAGCATGTGGCAGCACAGATATAATGCCTTTGGACTCCTTCTGGGACCCCTAATGTTGTTCCCAGGCTCAGCAGAAGGGTTTTCACCAGTTTGAGCACACTGATAATAAGGGGAACTATAGTCCTGGCCCTGCCTTTACACCAAGTCAGTCAAAACCAAGTAACCAAGGTTGATCTCTGCTTTGATTTTCCTGCTCATTACAAAAAGCTAAAAGAAACTTTGATTAAAAACAAGCAAAAGCCACTATTTCAGGGCTTCCAAGACATTACACAGACACAGCTGTTAGTGAAGAAGATTCACACCCACAGTAAGCCTTCATTTTCCCACACAGAATGATAGATAATGTCTTTCCTTCATTATTAATTCACACATGTGACTCGGACCCAATGGAGCGGCTTTCATCACCGAAGACACTGAAACAGCTCCCACTGACATCAGAGCAGATTAGTAGTTTCTATCTGGATTTACCCTCTTGGTTCTGAGGTTTTTAGAGCTTTGTATGAGCTTCCAAACAGTTCAGTCTGAACCAGACCTATTGTAAGCCTCTTCCCTAAGTAATTTTTAAGGGCAATCCTCTTCCTCATCACTAAAGCAAGCTTTAGTCACCATCCTGAAGTTATGAAGAGAAATGTGACAGCCTTCAAAGAGTGTTGAGATTCAGCTTTGTGTGACATCTCCGAGATGGATGTGATGACTGCAAAGGCAGTTCACAACACAGAATGAGCAGCATGTGTGAATGGTATAAATACCACAGTGAAGAACATCTAACAGTCCTCAGTAACGTGCGTAAGACCCTGATTTAGCCATGCATGCAAGAAGTCTCAGCCTGAGCTCTCAACTCCTGTTTCAACCACACTTGTGGAATTTAAGAATCTAAGAGCTGTTTCTCCTCCAAAAAAGCCCCAAATAATGTTTGTTAGCTTTGACTCAGATTGCAGTATTTTGATGCTTTGTACCACTAAACTTTTGGTTCCAATTTTTCCTTCTGCTGTACCCTAAAGCCCCAAACAGGGCAACAGAGTTTTAGCTTCAAAACCACACTATCTGAAAAAGAGTGAGATATAAACAGCTACCCCAAGCTTCTCAGAGGACATACAATATACAGGTCCACACTGGACTGTCAAAGAGCCAAAACTGGGGACAAAACTTGATACTAAAATGCAGTGCCTCAAATTCAGTCTTCCTAGTCAACCTTCAAGTCCCCTGAGGAACTCAGAGTCTCCTTCCTGCCTATTTATTCTAGTAAAAAGAGTTATTTTATCTGTTGAAAATAGATGGAGCATCTTCTGCTCTCCCAGAGAGATGAGAAGCCCAAAACGACTGTAGGGCCCTTGCACTGCTGACCTCAGCTCACGCACCCCCCGCAGCTTTCTCCCTGGAGCAAGCGCGCACAGCACCACGCTCATTTTGTGCGAGCAGGTTTCTCCGTGCAGCCAGAAGTTCAAGCCTGCGTCATCTCACCTGGCGGCTGGAAATATTTCTAAAGCTGACCTGACACCAGAAGTCTTGGCAGGGAAAGGCAGCTCAGCAGCCCCATCTAGTCCTACGTGCCAGTGACTACGCCCGGTGTCCAGGCAGCACCAGCTCTGCCGGGGCCTCTCTCCCATTTCACACTATGCATGCACAGCACAGCCTGACTTTGCTCTTTCTTTGTCACTTCGTCTTCTTCGAAGTGCACCTTAGCAAAGCTGAAAGAATCAGGACAGGAGAGGAGATGACCAGTGCTATACCAGCACAGCCTTTGCAACAGGCTACACCAGCATTGGCTGCTCAGGAAAGCAGCCCCACATTCTCCTCAGGGAACTGGCAATATTAATTTGTGTTGTTCAGCCAAGCCAACTTCCAATACTTTTCCCACTGTCCCAAATTGCAAGGCACTACTACAAATCTGTCTCAGCCTTTATCACACTCTTACTATCACTCTTCACATATGTCGTAAATAAACCACTGAAAGCTGCAGTTGGTAAGACTGGGAGCAAAGGGAAAGCAAGGGAAAACATTAAATACTCTGCCCACAAGAGACTTTCCTAGAGCAGACAGCAAGGACTTCCTTTAAACCCCACATCCTTCAACTTAAAGCAAGCGAATTGGGTTCCCTCAAGGACACTACAGGTACCTCACCTCGGAGCACTGTTTGGCAACCTGCACTCCCACCACATGGTGCCAAAGTAAGTGCACTTTTTGTAAAGTTCACAGGTCGCAGGCAGAGATTCAGAAAGCATTACTTAACCCACAAAAGAAAAGGGGAAAAAACCATCATTAATGTATTTCACATTTTAAAGAGTGCAGCTTATGTCTGCTGTCCCTTTTCAAGGTCCAGGGTTTATACGAAGCATTATTTTACAGCCTAAGAAGTGACCCTGAGAATGAATTACTCACGCAATAATGTATGAATACACTGTTTTAAATAAACTACTAAGGAATAACAGCAACGAATACAAACACCAAGCATTTACTATAGTATATATATTTATATATATAATATATAATACATAATATATATTATATATTTATTATATTTTTTCCTACCTTTAGTATCAATTTTGCAATTATAATAACCACCCTCAAAGAACAAACATCTTCCATTGCATTTTGAAACTGCAGATATAACAGCATTATAGCTAAAAATAAATTCTTTCATTATTATTATAGTTAAAATTTCAGTGTTCTAGGACAAATAAAATATTAATATTAACCTCAACCAATGCAAGAACTACATAAATTTGCAAGGTCAAAGGATCACACCAGTACCTAGAAGCTGTTGCATTAACATGCATCCCCTATGCAAAGAGATGTTTTGTACCCCCAACCACATCAATTCACTAGAAGTCCTTCCCACCACGGCTGACTTTGGTTCCACTTGACTGCAACAACTGCAGAGGAAAATAAAACCCCAGGAAACTACTCTCACCTCTTCCAAAGCACCTGGCAGCCTTTCTGAATTAGGCCAGCACTGGTTTAGGGGGACATGCCAAGCTCATGCACAAGAGATTTGTCCCCCCTTTCCCTCTCATTAAACATGGTCTCCTCAGGCCCCAACTGGCCATACCTCCCCTAAGGCACTCAATACAAAATTACAATCTTAAAACACTTTTCAAGGTTCTTTGGCCAATTATGAAAATCCCTTTGCAGACTGCAGTGAGTGTGTGAAGCAGGCAAACACAATGCACAGACTATGAGTATATCAGACAATCAAACAGCTCCTTTCCAAGACCAGTGAGAGGATAACCAGTTGCAGTCATACCTTAATGCAGTACAGATGAGGCTTGGGATGCTGTATTAAATACCAGAAACTCCAGCTAGAGGTGTGGTTTTTTGGCCTCTTCTACCTTAGGCAATCCCATTCACCCAGAACAGGAGTTACAATTACTTGGAGATCACTTTTCCCAACTTAACAACTGCCCTTTATAACCACAAGCAATGAGCTGCATTTCTGACTTCCTGCCACACTTCTAGCCCGTCCCACACGGCTCCATCTGTACTCAGAGACCCCTCTGAGCACCCACCCCTCCCATCAACATCCCAGAACAGCACTAATTAAACCTTTTTCTCCAAACCATGTTGATCCCTGTCTCGGCAACATATTGGAAGAGATGAATGCTACTGTCCCCATCAGAAGTAATTTTGAGAAATTGGGGCAAAATTCACTCTTCAAGCACTACTGTCTCCACCTATAGAGCATCTCCAAGGAAATTCAAAGCCAAACTAAACCACGAAAGACAGCAACAAATAAAATCTGCGAAAAGACTACACTCTGAAAAATACAAAGTTCGCTTTTGTTATCTGTGGCTGTAACTCAGCAGGGAACAAGCATGCTGGCAAACCAGAATAACTTTGAGTCAACAACTGAATGACTGATGACTTTGCAACGTACACACATATCCAGAGGGCACTGCCTGCTGGGTTTCAGAAGAGTTCCTTGCTTCTTGCTGATCTCACAGTGCTTAAGCCAAGGAATTTACACAAATAAAAAAAATTCATTATTTCAAAGAACAATGACTGGGATGATGTTGCAAGAGCAGAGAGAGGCCCTTGGAATATAAACCCCTTGCCTCCATGCCCCGCCACAGCAGCCTCAGTTGTTCCTGGTTGAGCAGCTGCAAGGTGCATGCAGTGACTGCACCAGGGTGAAAAGAGAGATACAGAACTAGACCAAAAAAACATGAAAAGAGTGTGGGTGTTAAGAGATCACAGGTACAAGGAGTGCAAAGCAAATCATTTAGGGCAGCACACGCTCCTTCGAGCTGTCATTGAAGAGCCAGTAGACACTGCCTCAAAACTTATACTCACAAGTGTGCGCGGACTAGGTATGAAATAAGGTCAGAGTTGCAAAGAAAAGTTTTATCTTCAGTATAACAACAAAGCAGAGAAAACAAGGGTGAAATACCTCTTGCAGACAACAATGCTACTCTCCCATCAAACTGAGAAGGCATAAGGCCTGTTTCCCACTTGCATTTGCTGCTAAACACTTGATGTGTTGTCAGCTCTCTAAACAAGTGCAACATTTCTTTCTTGAGAAAAACAGAATTAAACCAGATTTTGCTAAGGCAAGACAAGCACATCTCATTTTGTAAATCGAGGCAAAAATACAGGAGGACAGGGAATCTGCATTGCAATCCTCAGACACATTTTACTTCCCAAACTTCTCTCCAAGACTGAAGATGCACATGTAGATAGGTTTGGAGACAGAAGGGGCAACACTAAGGCACATGAGGCTGGCCCAATGTCAGCTGAGTATGACCAGATGAAGTTATATGATTCTGTGAACAGCAGCTTTAGAGCCATTAATTCCTTTGGCTCCCCAAGAAAGTTATTGACAAGCTGCAAAGCTGTTTCTACATGTGACGTGCTATCAACAATGAAGAACGAACAGATTGTAAAGCAGAAAAGCATTACAGGTTACAGAGGAAGAAATACATTATTAGGTCCCTGGTCTGGACACAGTTCCTTGATTCCCAAGATGTCTGCACAGTATGAAGCATTCCCACTGCCTCAGAAAACCAGGATACAACAGCCAAAGGTCCATGAGTCTTATCTCATGGATACATCAGCCAGGCTGGAATATTGACCAACCAGTTGGATCTGACAAACACCTGGGGCTGACATGAGGACAGCAGAGCTCTAGAGGCTGATCTGCTGCAACAGTAGGATGCAAGTTACACATGCTCTGAAATGCAATTCAGAGAAAAAATACTGCCAGCTCAGGTCCAGAAGTACATCACTTATATTCCTTCTCCTACCACACAATTCTTCAGAGTGTAACACAGCTGGCCACATGGCAGAGAAGAGCTGGCACATTGCTCCACATTAGAAGCACACTCCTCACTGCAGCAGGCAGAACAGGGTATAGGATGGTCACAGGTTTGGTCTGCTGCTGCCTTTCCTGATGTTTCTGCCAACACATGTCCATAAAAAAAGATTTTTAAAACTCCTGCTTCTCACCCCACCCCACCAGCAACGAGGCTGGGGGTGCACATGAAGTCAGAGGGGACACAGCCAGGCCCGTTGATCCCAAGGGATATTCCTTCCCATAAGGCTCAGCATATAAAGCTGGGGGAATAAGGAAGGAAGGGCGGGATGTTTGGAGCGATGGCCTCTGTCTGCCCAAGTCACCGTTACACGTGACGCAGCCCTGCTTTCCTGGGAAGGGCTGGACACCTGCCTGCCCATGAGAAGTGGTGAGGGCATTCCTCGGTTTGCTTTCCTTGAACACGTGGCTTTTGTGTTTCCTACTAAACTCTATCTCAACCCAAAAGTTTTCTCACTTTATCTTCCCCATTCCACCAGGTAGGACTGAGTGAGCGGCTCTGCAGGGTTCAGTTGCCAGCTCGAGTTAAACCACAAGAGGCACATTTAGCTGCAGTGGGGTTTATTGGTGCTTTTTTTTTTCGGTTAGTTTTGTTTCAAGTATTACCAGCTTTACCCATATCCATCTCTCTGTTCCTTGGTTCCTCTCTCAGGGCACAAGGCAGACATCTTACACAGTTGAGAACAGTCCACATTGCCGCTATCGAGGGTTCACGGCCATCACACTTTGCCTCTGAAGAAATAAATGTTAAAACCTAAAACTCCCAAACCAGCACCACCCATCCATCATCCTTTCCCACCCATATTAGTGCCATGTGCTGCAGTTCTGATGCCAAGAAGTACTGCTCAGCAAAACATTTTTCCTGTGAAAAATGATCAGACAGCTATTTGATTTATGAAAATGTGCCTTGTTTTGAAATATCTGAAACAATCTAGTTTTAATATACAGAAAAGTGAGCTGCCAAAGGCTAACTGCATAAAGCTGTGACTGAACAATAAATCTGTCACCAAAAATACCTTTAAGCAGTAAAAATGTGTACTATGGCTCAGCTGCAACCTTCCCTAGTCTGGTCTGTACCCGAAGCAGATAGAAGTTTTCAGACATGTTGTTGTCTCATGGGAACTGGAGATCATATGCAGGGCATTTCACACCATGTGTTTCAAATTAACCAGCTTTCAACAAGACCCTCAAAGGAACCATCCCAGTGGGCTCCCACAAGAGCTCTGCAGCCCTTGAACTAACACAGAGCAAAGTTCATCAAGAAGGGTAAAAGGCCAACTCCTGATTTTGGTTTCTCTAAGTGCCTGTAGAGGCAGGTACTCTGCAGCACAGGTGCTTCATGCTTGCTGAGGGATGCCATTAGAAGCCAGAACCAGCACGTTCCACATGCACAAGAACAAACTGTGCCCGAGGTGCTATTGAATTCAAAACTGACAAGTGTAGAGCTAACAGAGACTTAACAAGCAGCTACTTCAGCCTGAAGGTACAAATAACCAAGTATTACTTCTGGAGCAAGTGCCAGTGTGTTCAAGTTTGGTCACCCACCCACCTCTTGCCCTGCAGAATTTTACCACAGTCAGCAAATTCCTGGCAATTCAGATCAAGTTAAGTTTCACTGAAATGCTACCTTCCACTCCAGATATTTCTGAGAAATCATTATGCTCCTCTACAGGTTCATGTAGCCGAAATACTAATTTTAGGCCCATGGAAACACAGGACATATCTCTATCCAGAACACAAGGTTCTGCAACTTTGCTCAGGAATTTAAGCCTGTGCATGGTTTTCAGCAGGGTTACACACCACAGAAATGGCACCTTATGTTACAAAAGCATCAGGCAATACTGTGGCAGCTCAGAAACTCAGGAAAAGTTCAGAGAGCCTGGAAACAGCCAAAACATGATCCCAGTGCAATGACTGAAAGGGAACGTCTGCTCAGCCCTAAAACAACTGGAAGAAAGGAAAACATTTTGGCTATTTCTCCTTTCTTCAAGGAAGTAAGATCTTTGTGCACATCCTGAAATAGGAAGAATAAACACAAATTTAAAAAAAATTCCAAAGATGTGTTCCTCCACCTCCACTTATCCTCACAAACAAAACAACATGAAGGCTCCTAGGTTATAAGAGGTTTCCTCTATTTAAGCAAACGACTCAGGTTAAAAAGGTAGTTTCATGTGGAAGATCTCCCAGGTGAGATGCAGCAAAAAGACACTCCAGCTTGTCTCAATGCAATACAACACTGGGGAGGTTTCCACCATACATATGTTAGCACAAAGAAGAGATTCTTCTAAAGTCTCCAAGCCAGGAACACATTTATAGCAATACCAAATAAAGTTTGTTGGCACATGCCTCCCTGCTTTGTGATTTTGACAGCTTGAAAGGTGTGGAACTCACAGGGCAGGGTGGGTGGGAAATCTTAGCCAAATCTATTTTTATCCAAACAAAGAAAGAATCAAATGCAGTAGCAGCTCTCCTCATCCTTGCTGGTCTTCCCTGTGGCAGGTTCTTCATAGCCAGCAAGTCTTCAGGTCATGCACCCACCTGAATTTAAATCTACCCATTATCAGAACCTCCAGGAAAAACATCCTTCCCTCTCCTTACTCCCATGGATGTCCAGGGCTGCCAAGGCAGCATCTGCAGAAGTGCTTTAGCCCAGCTCTTGGGTCTCATCTCCTACACACCAACAGGGCAGCAGCTGTGCTCTCCTACCTTGTTCTAGGTTCCCTCTTTTCCATTTCAGAGGAACTCATTACAGTTTTGAGTCTTGATACTCAAAAACTGATTATTAAATCAAAGTAAAATAAGCATGGTTTGAGTTCCTCAAAGCTCTTCCAGCAGCAAAGAGCCCCTCACTCCTGGAAGAGGGATTGCAGAGGCAGCAGCAGGTTCTTCTGAACCTTTCTGAGCTCGATATAGAAGGTCTGTCTATCTGTCTGTCTGCTGCTGATGTGGCTAACAAGAACACCAAAACTGTTTCAGAGGGTCACCTCAATGTCATGGGCATCTACAGAAAGTCAGCAGAGCAGCTCATCAAGAGAGATTACAACTACCACAAACATCAGTTTAACTTGTACCAAAGACACGAATGTGAGAAGTGTTCTGTATTTGACTGGACAGATGGGGTCACAAATACAGATATTTTCGGAAGCTGTCTCAGATGCCTCCGTGTTTACCTCAGTCTTCAATTTTTGCTCAGCAGTACAGCAACAAACATAGAAAAAATCCCAAAGCTGAAACCTCTCTCTCAAATTTTAACACCTGAACTTGTAACAAAACCAAGAGGTTATTCTTACTCCTCCAGAAGCTGTGACCTAAAAGCAGCAGGAAGACTGAAGCTATGAGAAACTTCTGGCTACTGATTTTATGCCACAGATGCTCTGATCCTGTAATGAGGGGAACAGTGAACTGGAAAAGCCAAACTACCAACAGGATCAATCCACCCTGGTTCAAAGAGGAGCTCACCATACACTAATTATCCAGGTCAAGAGTTTGCCTGGGAGAGGTTGTCCAAGCTCAGACAACAAAAATAAGGGAAAGGACAAGCATGTGAAAACCACACTACAAGCAGTAACTCTTACTGCTTGCTTCTGACTAGTGTTCTGAAGACTTCAGCTCCAGTGTACTCCAGTACAAACCTGCCCAGTATCATGAGATAGCAGAACACCATTACAGGTCAGGAATCAACAGGTGGAACAGACTGTGACTGAATGAAATCAGATACAAAACAAGAGACGTGCCAAGAATTAAATAATTCACACTTGAATTAACATGCACTTCTGCCTATCAAACAACAGCCTTTGTTTAAAATTGTTTGCTGCTAGAGACTCTGCAAGACTGGAATGAGAAACGGCTAGAAATGCAGAAGAGTGAGAACCCAGGCAGCCAGCACTGAGGTACAACACTTCTTCAGCCTCATCCTTTAAACAAAGTTTAGGATCCTCAGAACTAGACACCAGACTAACAAGTCCAACTTGAAGGCTGATGAGTCTCATCAGCTGTTTGTAGGGACCTCAAACCCATAAACCTGCCTCTGCCCTCTCAGCTGCTCTTGCTCAACTGTATCAAAGCAGAGGGCTTAAATCCCACCAGCAAACTGCCTCAGAACACAAGGTGAAGTGGCACCAATGCTGCTTTCCTCAAGAGCTGCAGTTTGCAGCAAACCAAGAACTGCCCCATAAGCAGCAGAGTTGTCCCTACAGAATGACAGGAATCTCAGAGTGACACAATGCGTGTTCGGCATCACAACTGTCAGCTACTGAGAAGTGTGCTTGCTTCTTAAAATCATCCAGAACTACGAAAGTTTCCAAAAGAGATCAGAGAAAACTCCAGTTTAAGTGACAGCAATGGGTCAGAGGACTAGAAGTCTTCTCATCAGGTTCCCTCTCTATTTTGGGCAGTTTAGAACTAGGATCTTCTCAGGATGTGATGGAGAAGGGCACTTTCACTTCAGTTGCCTGGAATTATATCATGAGGTAAATCTGCCCAAGCAGACAGTGGAGCAGAAAAACTGTACTGCAGTGAGGATCATGTGCTGAGTTTTTGGGGTTAGTTTTGGGTTTATTTGTTTGCCTTTTTTTTCTGACAGGCATCTGAAGAGGATCTTGCTTAGCAAACCCTCTAGCTCCTATAGGCCAAGACAGAAAACTCTCTACCTATGCAGATGCATATTAACATCTACAAAATCAAACAATCTCTAACCATTTAAACTGCATGCCCACCATTTCAGTCTTTGCTTTTTAAAGTACTTCCCTCCAGCAGTAACATTCCTGGAGAGGAGAGAAAAATACTGAAATAAATTTGTCCACGTATTTCATTTACAAATTCTCTTCTTCCTCCAGACATCTTTTATGTAGATGAACCTCTGTATGAAATCCTGTGTCACAGCTCTATGTTCACTGGATGGCATTCACTGCATCTTGCTCAGAAGTAACTGTAAATGTGAATGCCTGAGTCAGCTGTGTATCACAATTTTGGAGCATGTATTTTAACTCCAGATGAGACCTCTGCAGGTGTTATCTTACTGATTTACTGCAAACAAATTTGTCCCAAGACACACAATAACTTAAGAGCTCATTCAGTAGAGGGGTTTGTTTTCAGTCAGCTCCCAGGGGACAGGTTGCCTACTCCATAGTTTGCATTACATCTGTTTCCACTTTCAGAGGGGTCAAAGACCAAGAGCAGAACATACCACCCAGAAAGAACTGCTGACTAATATTGCTAAAACCTGCAGAAAAAAAAAAAAAGGCAACTAAAACCCCCCAACTCACCAGCATTTTCTGTTTATATTTTATTTTTAGGCTCTGTCAGATATTCCTCAAGAGGATGGACCATCAGCACTGGAAACCCACTTCTGCTACAGCTGTTAATTCACTAATATATTTCACTGCATCAACATATATCCAGCTTCTATACCTTACAAGATTTTCAAACCCTAGAAATTCTTGCTCCCTTTGCAATGGACAGAAAAGCAACAAACAGGAATCTATGAATACATGGGATTCAGTCAAAAGGTATTTGCGAAATAGGCAAACAAACACAACCTCCTGCTTTTGCTTACCAAGTCAGCTGGTAACAAAGCCATCTGCATTAGAGCTCAGTCCAGGCCACGTGCTTCTCAAACTGAAGCAAGTGTCCCTGAAGAATGTTGTCCGCTGTTTCCACATCAGCATATCTGTCTGAGGCAGTAATTCTTCAAATACACAAAGCCCGTGTTTAACTTTACATGTGAGAATAAATCTAACAGAACCTGTGGAGCCTGGGACCTGCATAAAACTGAGTTGTGTAGCCACTGGCAGGCTCATGACATTGCATTCACCTGCTGGCTTCACCGCCCAAAATGTGCCCATTGGAGTCAGGAACACCCCAGACATTGTCAGCGATGCATTTCAGCCACAGCACGTGCCTACTCCAGCAACCTCAGAGATGGTCATTACAGCCAGAACACATGGGTCCTGCCTCTTCCACAATGTAAATATAAACTACTGGCAATCCCTTAAAAAACCATCATCATAGATGAAGATATAGTTTATGTCTTAGCAATGCATGCTTGCAGTCCAGAAAGCCTGGGCTGCATCAAAAGCAGCGTGGACAGCAGGTCAAGGGAGGGAATTCTGCCTCTCTACTCTGCTCTGGTGAGACCCCACCTGGGGTGCTGTGTCCAGCACCTCTCCTATGACAACAGGCTGAGAGAGTTGGGGTTGTTCAGCCTGGAGAAGAGAAGACTCAGGGGAGACCTCACTGTGGTCTTTCAGTACTTAAAGGGGCATATAAAAAAGAGGAAGAGCGACATTTTACAGGGGAAGACAGTGACAGGACAAGGAGAGATTTAGATTAGATGCTAGGAATAAGTTCTTCACTGTGAGGGTCGTGAGGCACTGGCACAGGTTGCTCAGAGAAGTTGTAGATATCCCTTCCCTGAAAGTGTTCAAGGCCAGGTTGGAAGGAGCCCTGAGCAACCTGATCATCTCTGCCCATGGCAGGGGCATTTGGAACTAGATGATATTTAAGGTACCTTCCAAGCCTAACCCTTTTATGATGGGAATAAATGCTCTTTGCTTGCACATGGAGAATTCAAGATATCACTGGGCATTTCTCACCTGTCAGAATTCCCCACCATTAACCCCCTTAAAAAGCCAATCTCTGTTTATCTTATGGGGAAAAAAATCAGAAAGCTTTTTTTCCATCACGTTCTCCTTTTTTAGTTAGAGGAGTTTAAATCTAGATGCTACTGGCAGCAAGACAACACACTGATGACGTAAAGTTTCCTCAAAAGGATTGATGGTATAGACGAGTTTTGCTGACACAAAAACACCAGCCCAACCTTTGTAGCATGGGTTAGTCCACAGCACAAGAGGGCATCAGTTCAAAAGGGCAGAGCAGAGGCAAGGTAGACCAACACTCCCTTATCTCACAGGATGGGAAAAGGGGTGTGAAAAGACTGAGTCATTTGTGTATAGCTATAGGAGGAACTGGTCAGAGCTGGGACTGAAAATGAAAATCAAGTCTCTTGAAATCCAGCTCAGTACACAGCTACAAGACAGCCAGCTTTTCCCATGAAAGCATATACTTAGTCAGTGTGTCATTAGGAGCATCTCAGGAACATCCAGAAATACCCACTGTGGGATTTCTCTTTTCAGATGGAGAGAGGGAAGAGGAGTGTTCCCATAACGTAAATCACATACAAACCAAATTCCTATATCAATACTGATATTCAGGGCACGATGTACATTGAGAAATGTGGAAGTAAAGAGGTAATACAAATGCATGAAGCAGCCTCCTCTCCAGTTAATGGTTTGCTTAATCTTAAAACAGACCCCAAATACTTCCCTTCAACCAGTTTGCATTCAGACCACTTCTACTTTTATTTCCTGTTCTTCAGTTTATTCCTGGTCCGTGAACACGGATTAATTTTGCCCTCACCCATCTGCACATGCTCAGTTCCTGCTGACTTCTACAGAGTTTCTCTCTACTAATTGACTTATTTTACAGCAGTTTCAAATGTATCCAGAGAGACCAAAAGCAAAAACAATGATTTTGAGTGTAGAAACTTACCATGCAAACACTTGCAACTGTTTTCTTGCTGTCAGGAATTATTGCGCCTTTAGGGAAAGCAAAAGCCAATAAAAGCCTGGATACAGTAGGACTACAGCTGAAAGCATAGGGAAAAAATGTGTAAAATGTTATTGTATGCAACCAGAGAGACATTTCTGTGAGATTGGCAAAGCGTTTTCACAAAGAGGTGGAAGAGTGAAAAGGTTTATCCTGCTTTTTATACAGAGAAGCCAAATAAAAAAAAAAGAGAAGAAGACTCAGCAAAAGAACATGCTTAATCCTATTAAAATTAATGAGATTTCATCCTGGTCTCCACACACTAGTTGTAGTAGGAGTTTAACTCAAGTGGATTTAAAACCAGATTTAGTTAAAGTGTTGCAAAGTCTCCCCAAGCCAAACAAATATAAATCCAACACAAACATACATGCAAAATTCAACACAAATTTTATCAGCCACTCTCCTTCACCCCCTTTTTTTTTTTTTTTTTAAACAAATCTGAAACTGGGACACATGAGAAATATATGCTGACATGTTTTGCTGGACTATTGTGTAAGTAGTTCTCTGGGCTTGGCACCAAGTCAGAGTCAGGTGGAGCCAGGGAAGGCAATCCCAATGCCCTCCTGAGCAGTCATTGTTAGCAGAAGCAGTGAAGGGGACTTGCTGAATTTTTCAATAAGTTAATAAAAAGGCTCTTGTACACAGACCACCTCTCCTTCCCTCTCTGTGTACTTAGGGAATAACAGAGGTAGCTGTGGGGGCTTGGACATCCCATAGCCACATTCACAGAACACAATTTAGTTGTCCTTAAGGGGACACAGCCCAACTGAGACTCCCACAGCAAAGGTGCCAGGAGCTGTGGTGATGTACAGAGATAATCCAGGCACACCCCTGCAACCCGCACTGCCAGCACAGGCTGAACTTCCTGCTCGGATGAGGGACCAGCTGGTGGTCCCTCAAGCAGGTGCAAGATGCACAAATGGACTGTGGGTCCTGCCACCCTGGGGGACAGTCCAGCTGCCTGCAAATAAACAAGTACCCATGCCCCTGGCTCTCTGCCCACTGTTCCTTTCTTCATAGCACATTGTCCTGCAAGAAAACATCCAACCAAACAAGCACCCAGTGTGCTTTCTGAATGGTTGACAAGTTATCACGTGAAACAGGAGGAAAGGCTATGATGGAGAACCCAGACCCACACACTCATTCCAGAGACCTCACACTCTGCAAAGGGTGTTTAAAGACCAGCC
Organism: Lycocorax pyrrhopterus obiensis; assembly: GCA_014706295.1. Lineage (NCBI taxonomy): Eukaryota > Metazoa > Chordata > Aves > Passeriformes > Paradisaeidae > Lycocorax > Lycocorax pyrrhopterus. The sequence goes on along the minus strand of JACSVZ010000007.1, from coordinate 16,610,846 downwards.
TTCCCTCCATGGCAATGCCGCCACTGGGGACAGGGTTTCAGTCCCATCCTGTCTGACAGCACTGCACAGCACCACCTTGGTGCCAGTGCAGCAGCACACCCACCTCTCAGCACTAAATCCCAAGATCTGAGCCTTGAGGAGGCCATGCCCAGAACAGCAAAGAAAAATAAAGCCAGCAAAGGAAATGGAAGACTGTCAGACGTTTTGGCAGCTATGGTGACGGACACTCAAAACTGCCATGAGGAAACCTCATTCCAGTGAAATCACAGTAACAGCAAAGCAGAGCCCTCAGCTAAACCCCAAAGAACCAAAGCAATGAGCAATCCAGACAGCAAAACAGCAAGCAGCCAAGGGCCACTTTACACACCAGCAAGACACTTGTGGTTCCACTGAGCATTAGAGCCCACTTCTGCAGTTCCTGCTACTTACTTTCATTGGATAAGTTGTTCACAGGAACATGCAGAAATGTCTGTGCAGACATTCCTTCGAGAAGGGGGTCTCCATACCGTGGCAGAGATAAGTTGTCCTGTCCTGAATGAATTGCTGCACCACAAGCACCCTGGGCACCTTACCTGCATGTTGACTCTCTTGGACTGCCAGCAGTCAAAAGCTGGAGGAGCTGTGAACCCAAAAAGCACAACCAGGTCCTCCCTGCACTCATTTTCAGCACTGTCACTGTCCCTGCAGTGCCAGAAGCATCCTTAAACCCCAGCTGCCAACTCACAACTCCTCCCAGTCTAAGCTACAGGAAGGGAACCAGAAATGACTGGAGGACTGAACACATCAAATGCTTGCTACCATCAAGCAAGAAAGGGTTCAATGGCAGTTTATTTCACGGGACTTCTTGGCTTTGCTATCAACAAAGTCAACAGTCCTCAGGGAGCCCTTTCCACACCCAGACAGGCTGGGTATCATTGATATGTGGGGTATGACAAAGGATTACACCTGCAGAACAGGCTGGAAGCTGGGAAGGGAACCAACCTTGCTGAGCCAGAGCACACAGTGTCAGATGGCATCCAGCAACAGCACACACAGCAGGGATATTGCCCTCCCAGTACTTTTAAGGGCCGGAGGAAAAAAAAGTCACAAAGACCATCTCGTCTGGCTGCTGTTTCAGCACAACCCATGGAGTTTCATCCAACAATTACTGTGTTGGACAGGGGTGGGAAGGGTAGCTCATGTACCTCACAAATGAACTTTGAGCCAGCTGTGTACATAGGTAGAGACACCTCCTTCAGAAAAGCGTCCCATCCCGGACAAATGGCCAGCTGGTGTGGGTTGTCATTGCCCTGCAAGGGAGTTCTACCAATGCACAGCAGCCGAGGAACTACCTGCAAGTCCTGGTGAATTGACTGCTTTTTCCTCCAGCTTTCCCATGCACAAACATCTCCATTCCTTTACGTCCCTGCAACATTTTCCCTTGAAAATTTAGCCAGTAACGTACAAGTGAAAAGTCTGCTAGTACATTTCCTGTAATCCAGGATATGCATCCAGACATTTTAAATACATCACCAGGTCCTCAGCATTGAGGTTTTTCATCACCAAAGCTTTAAATTTTGCTTGCAAATTACTCCCATAGCCTTCAAAAAGCCTGTGCCAGGAGACTTCCCTTAGAAGGCAGAGGCTTCAGGTTGTATGGGTGTGCCAATAGGAATTTCAATAACAGATAACCAAATGCAAAGTCTGTTTTCTGGCAGGTGGGTTTATAAATCCAGCAGGGAATTTGCAATTAAAACAAAAAATAAAGATGTCCTCACCAACATGTTAAGAGGCACGTAGCCTGGAATTTCTCCCAAAAAAGTACTAAAACAATACATGTGTGTACACATGCATTATGTATACATATTATACATAAAAGCCAGAACCAAGCAGCAAACACGCACAGCACACGCACAAATCCACTACAGACACATAAAAATGGATGGATTCCTTCTAAACTATCCATTGCCACATAATGGACTGCATTAACATACATAATAGTGGTTGATTATGGTAGATAGATTCGATTAATACAAAAATACATGCACTTTCGAGACAGAAACACTGCATCAACCTGCATCCTATAGCCTAGTTTTCAAAGTTACTGTTCAGTCACAAACCCTCTGAGGGCTAAAGGGCACCAAATGTACACTATCAGCAAGTTTATATTGCTCATCAAAACTGCATTGCAATCTGTCTTAAGGTGGAGAGGATTTCTTGGGTTTGTCCCTCCAGTAAGCAGTCAGATAACTCACTTTATCAGGAAACAGCACTGGTGTTGCATGACCAAGTCTGGCAGGGATTCAGTCAGCTAACATGTAGGACATCAAGGCACATTACTCAACACGATCCTGCGGCAGGAGTTTTCTTTGCCAATCCTAGAAAACAAAGTTTGGGAGACAGAGAGGAAAGTTAAAGGATTTGCTGAATTCACCAGAAGAAGATTCACTGCAATAGGATAGCCTCACAGAATGCCATATTTGAGAGCTTGGTCAAAGAACGGTGTTTATTCTTCCTGCGACTTCCTGGACTCCAGCTGACACCTTGCTAACATTGCCCAGGGTACAGTTAAACCTTCTGAAAACCTTTACTTAAGGCAGGATAAATTGAAAAATATTTCAGTGCGATACCACAGGATGCCACTGCCAAGCATAACCTCAATTGCACACACTCAACATTATTTATTCGGACACACGATATATTTACATATCAGTGATGCCGTGTCTAAGGGTGGCGACTCCTACAGATACCGGATCTTTGAGGTGGTCCACAGGGCCTAAAAATGTTACACTCCGGCTGTGAGTTACTTGCTGAGTCAATCACCTCTTTCCCGCAATGAAACCCAGTTCTCCCCGCTCCCGCCTCCCCACTACCAAATCCATCTACAAGCGTCCACAGACTGCAGGGGAACAGACCCACCGCTCCCTCCGCTGCTACGGGGGGAGGGCTGCAACTCACTGCAAAATTCATTCGCAACTCGTGCCACAAATGTACTCGCAACTTCTGTGCCAGTTCACGGGAACGGCTGCCGAGCCGCCGCTCTCCCCTCGCGGGCTCCTCGTCCGCCGAACCCGCGCGGGCTCCGCGCCCCCGCAGACCCCGACACGGCCACCCGCCCGCACCGCGCCCCTCCCGCCCGCGCTCCCTCAGGCCCAGGACGAGTCGCCGCCCGCCCGCAACTCACGACGTGGCGGAGCCCGGCGGAGGACGCGGCCCCGGGGCGGGAGAGGCGCTCGGCCGGCGCCGGCGCGGCCCCCGCGGGCAGGGAAAGGCAGGGAAGAGCCCGGCGAGGGGAAGGGAAGAAAGCCAGAGCCCGCGGCCCCGCCACATGCCGCGGCCAGGCCCCGCCCCGCCCGCGCCCCCTCCACGCCCCATTGGCCCGCCCGCCCTCGCCCCGCCCCCTCCCGCGCGGGCCCCGCCGCGCCCCGCCCCGCCCCGCCCCTCGGCGCTCGCCCCGGAAAGGCCCCGGAAAGGCCCCGGGAAGGCCCGGGAAGGCCCCGGGAAGGCGGCGGGGCAGAGGGCGGGCGCTGCCCGCGGAAGTGACGGGGCACCGCGGCCCCCGGGACGCGGCGGTGGCGTGTGCGAGTTACCCACGGCTTTACACTGGCGGGGTGTCTTTGGAGTGCTGTCCGGGGCACAGCAGCGAGAAGCTGTGCTCCCACGAGGCTGTTTTCCTTCTCCTCCTGGGTTTTCCGCACTGTGAACTCCGGCGTCTCCGCCTGCGGCTTGTGGCACAGCAGCAGGAGCGGCTTCGGCAAAGCTCCCGTTGATGCCACCCCGTTTTGCGCGTTTCCAGCGCCGGGCTGGACGCGGCTCTGAGCAGCCTGGTCTAGTGGGAGGTGTCCCTGCCCACGGCAGGGGCCTGGAACTGGGTGAGCTTTAAAGCCCCTTCCAGCCCAAACCATTCTGTGGTTCATAATCACCACCCAGCGGGAAAAAAAACAGATAAATGTACTGGCTAATAGCGTCTTGCTGTCCTGGACTATGGACAACACACATTCCACCATAATCCAGGCATAACTCTTCTCATATAACCCCTCCCTTGTGTAAGTCTCTGCTTTGCTGGACATGACAGTCCACTAGCCACGGTATTGTTTAAACAGAGAATGCTGCTGAAATAAATTCTAAGTCAAAGACCAGAAATCAGCTCTTTGACGATTGTTTCGCTGTTTCTAGTGCTGCTGTCTATGGCAAAAGTTTGCACAGTAGCAGCCCCCAGCTGCTTGGAGCAAACCCTACCAGCAACGGAGCTTTTAATCTTTTATGTACCATGTATTGCTCTTGTATGTACAGACACATACATGATATAAATATCTGAGCTGCAGTCTGAAGCATGGAGCTGGCTCCATGAGATGGCGTCAGGTGCAGGACTTCCAAGAAACCATGGGTGCCCGTTTCTGAGCAAGCACACTTGTCTCCTGAATTCAGCTCCTTTGGGTTATTTCCAGATTGCCCAAAGAAGAGAGACATTAGACACTGGAAGAAATTCTTTACTGTGAGGGTGGTGAGGCACTGAATCAGTTCTCCCAGAGAAGCTGCGGATGCCTCACCCCTGTCAGTGTTCAAGGCCAGGCTGGATGAAGCCCTGAGCAACCTGGTCTAGTGGAAAGTGTCCCTGTCCATGGCAGGGGGGTTGGAACTGGATGATCTTTAAAATCTCTTCCAACTGAAACCATTCTGTGATGCTTTGAAAAAAGAGTAATCAAAAAAAAGGTGCAGAAACCAGCCTTGTGCACGCACAGACACAGTCCAGACTGTGAGATGCTTCACATAGTAACTGTACCATTAAACAGGTGAGGAAGGAATCCTTGTTCCCTCAAATCATGTATGGATTTGTCTGCTACTGCTAATCTGGCCGTAGATGAAAGTGATGCCAAAATCATTCACACATCCCAATGTAATTTTAGAACACAAAAATTTGCTTTTCAAAATGAGCAGTGAGGAGGAGGAGGCGGAGGAGCTGAAACCCTGGTCCATCAGTTAATTAAAAATAGACAAAATGCAAAGCTGGCCAGCACTCTACATTAAGTACTCCATTTAAAGCATGTCTGTCTGTATACATAGTATAGATATATCATTCCATCATTCATGTAGGATGCCAGCATTTACTGAAATACTCCCTCCCCTCCTTTCCAGAGGAGGAGGAAGGGAGAAGGAAGCTCTGCAATGTAAAAGAATTAGAAGAGACAGTTGAAGGGGGGAGGGGGACTGTCTGCTGTGGAACAGATTATCTGGCAGGACCAAGCACAATGGTGGAGGAAATATTGTGAAGCTCTTGAGCAAAGCAGGAGGGCGTGTGGCCCTTAGGGTTGGTGTGGTGGAAAACAAGCACATTTCTGGGAAAAAACAGTCCCAGGAGAAAAAAAAATGCCCACAGAGAAGTCCAGATGTGCAGTGGGAAAGTACAGGCACTGAAAAAATCTGTGATCATGCAGTCAAAGAGAAGGGGATATCATGAATGTGCCCTCACTCGCCTGTTTCCCTACGATGCATGGAGAAAGTCAGTGGGGCTGTTTCGTTTGAGACACCCAGAGGACAATCTTGAAATGTTTAGAGGTCTTTGCAACTTTACATGTCTCATGTGAAAAGCCAGGGTGCTAAGACATGCTTGCAATAACAGGTTTTTGTAGAATATAAATGAGCTTTAGTTGGTTTGCATTTATTCCAGATTGTCAGGAGAGCAGAGATTATGGGATATAACAAAATGCTATCAAAGGGTTTTGGGCTGGAGGTGCAGGAAAGGAGATTTTAGGATATTAGTTTAAACACAAATGACTTCAGTGTTGTCAAGCTATGTCCCAGACATTAACGCATTCAGGGACTTTGCACTGGCTGAGCTGGAGACCAAAAGGCAGATCTGTGTTTAAGGAATAACACATTTCTGTTTTAAGAACAGATGGTGATTTGAATGGGGAGTATTTGCTCTTCTGGACTATTCAAATAAATGTAGCCCGTTGATACAAATTAAAGAATAGTCATACATCTCCTATTATGTCTGAGAAAATATGGAACTACATTAAAACATGTAAAAGGTTGAAACTCCCTGCCCTGCATTGTAATAGCCCATTTTGTCCAGTGCCAAGAGAGGTTCTCAGCCTGCTTGGGAAAGCTGTTCCCCCAGGGAAGCATCATCTTTCCAGCTCTGTGTGTGGTGCATACAAGCTGCTATAACAGAGTTTTAACTTGGTGTGGGCCAGATTCACCTCTGGTATAAACTCCAGTCTTAATTAAGCCAAGAACCTATTTAGCCTGCTATTACTTTTTCTGATAACCATCTTCTCATGGAGGACATGCCTGTGCCAACTCTCAGGCTGCGATTAGGGAAGAATCTGGCTAGAACTGTTGACAATATGTTTGCACAGTGCTAAATACCATTTAATATGATCTATAAATATTTACACTTGGAGGAAGAGATTTGCTCTTTGCATAGTTTGCATGCTGGCATCTGCTAGACTGAATAAATTACTAATAAAAATCACATTGTGAAAAAAAAAATTCCATGATGATTCTTTGGAGCTTTTATTTTTAAAGACAGTGATGTGATAAGGAAATACATTCCTTGAGAATTACATTCTCTGCAAAATATCGATGGTGGAATAGGCACTATTGCTGTGTGCAACTGAGGCAGCACAGACTGCAGGAGCGCTGGTTTTCCTAGGCTGACAGAAGAGACATTTTAGCTGGGGAAAGAGAGGCCTTGTTCTCCAGCAGCCAAGTGTACAATGGCTTGCTTTGGTATGACAATCTTGAAGGGATTTGGATTTCTTTCTGATCCTGCATCTTCCCCAGCCCTGAATTCAGTCCCACCAAATCATAAGTCTGGCCACCTCTTGTAATTTCTGAGTCTTTTCAGAGCATTCTAGCTTCCTCGAGCAAGATACTGCATACAAATCTTGACTATCATTTTAAATTGGCTTTGGTGTATGTGAGAAAACATATGGAAATGTGAAACAAGTGCCCTTAAAAGTGATAATGTGGATAAACTTACCTAAATTTCACTGAGATTAGCTCCTCATGTTTGAGCAGAGGGGTTCCCATCCACTGATAGTATTCACTTAAAAGTCAAATTTCATAATTAAATCCCAAATTCTCTTTTTAAACTTATTTTAAAGCCAAGATTCTCATGTAATTTAATTTTAACAATATACACCAAAGTAAAGTCACAAGGAGAGACCATCAAATTGACTGGATTTTTAATTACTGTAAAGCACTAAATGCATGCAAACAGCTACAAATTATCTTCTCTGTGCATCCGCAGAACATTACAACCACGGATATAACATTACTCGGGACCCATCAGGATGCTCCTGTTTAGGTTCAAACTCCTAGAGCTGTGCCACTGGCATCATGTTACTGCAGCTTTGCCATGAAAAATGCGTATCACATTCTGCCAGAAATCCTTCCTCTCGGAAGCCGTGGGAATCTCTGAAGCACAGGTTATATATACATTACCTCCTCACATGGGCAGCCTGAAAGATATTTCTGGCAGTGTGTTGTCAGATGTGTGTTGTACCTGACATCGTGGGGCAATGTGTTGCAGCGTCCTGCACTTGGCTATCTTTACTTAGCTGTCTTTCTGTCTCTTCTGTCTTTTAACTGAGTCTGGCTGAAAATGGAGGGAACCTGGGACCAAAGAGAGCCACAAACTGTGCAAGAGATAGGGCAGAAAGGGGGTGTCAGAAAACTGTTAAAATTGCTTTGGGATCATGGCACAAGGCAGAAAGCAGCTCTTGAGAAGTTTCTAGCCCCACCGTTTTGCCCTGCCAACACAGTGCAGCCAGGAAAATCTCTCAGCCAAGCAGAAATGCATGCTTCATCCGTGGAAGACGTTGCGAAGTCTGGATGGGAGTGCTGTGGTAGCTCACCTCCGGGCTGCAGTTGACAGCCGTGCTCCGTTTATGTGGCCTGGTGTGCACTTCGGCAGGCAGTGCTGCCATCCTACACCTATACATCCTGTAGGGTTATACAATAAACCAGAACTGCATCTTGCCAGAGTAATTCATTCCAATTCCCAAGCGTCCAAATCCAGGCTTGTTGGCTGTCCTAGCCTTTGGATTTCTTGTGACGCAGAGACTCCAGCACCACCACAAGGGGGAGAATGTGGTGTGTTCTGCTTCTGGTTTGTAATGTTCGTGTTGATAGAGATGTGGGACTTGTCTGATGCTTATTGTACAGACGCACACAAGAGCTGGTCCTCACATGCAAAACACCATTCTGAAGGAGAGCAGACAGGCTTTGTCTTCACTAATGGGGGTGGAAAGCACTTCCAGTAAGTTAATTGATGAATTTTTCCTAAGGAGGAGTGAAACATGCTGTGGCTGGTCAGTACAGCCTCTTTGTCCACACAAAGATTTTATGCATGCCCCTCCTGGCATAGGTGTGACTGTACAGGGAAGTAGAAGGGCTGGGAGGACAGAGCAGAATGGCCACTCCAGGGATATAGCTGAATTCTCATGAGAGCTGCTGTTGACCTGGTTTCTGCTCCGCTCTGTTTAGCTCATCCATAAGGATTTCTGACTCATGCTAGAATGCTTTGCACTGGCTGCTTCCTTTTTTGCAGAACAGCCCAAGCTGGTGCAAAGAATGTATCTGGGAACAAGAGGTGACCCTTTCAAAGAGTAATGCTGGAAAAGCAACATAAGCAAGAATCCGTACAGTGGGAAAAGTGGGGGTTTGGGTGGGGTGGCAGAGAACAGGGAACCGCCATTCTGAAAAGAAAAAAAAAGTAATAATGACAGTAGTTACCAAATCCCATCTTTGCCTAGAGCTATGCCGGGAGGATTTTTAACTTGAGGGATTAGGAGTGCATAAAAATAATAACCTGGAAGTTGAGCCTATATCCTTTATGCTGAAAGCAGGGGTTTTCTTGCTTGAAAAGATCATCAATAATAAAGAGTCAAGCTCAGATGCTACTTTCCCAATCAAATAGATGGCAGACTGCACCACGCCTGATTTCAAGTGCAACATATTTAAGTCAAATACAGGAGTTCCTGCTTCAGTCCTCCTCCCTTCCTCCCTCCTCACACCACAAACCAGGATCTTGATCCGATGCCAAGTACATCTGAAGATTATGTACAGGTGAAGCCAGAACTGGCTGAATGCTTGGCAAATGTTGCTGCTAATGTTTTTTTGCTTTATTTTCAGCTTGTGTGTGTGCAAGCAATGGATTTGCCAATGAATTTTCCATCATCTTCTCTCTACTTGCCACCTTAACAGCAGCCTCCATTGAGCCACCAGCCTTCTGGCCTTAGGCAGGCACAAAAGGAAGAGGCTGTAGCTATTTGAATAACTCAAAGAAACAAAGATCATTAAAGCAACGCCTCACAGTGTTGCAGTCAGCCTCGTGTCTGGTGGCACCACCTTTCCACTCCAGGGTTTATAGCTGCGATATTAAAACGTGAGGTGATCAGGAGCCTGCACAAATGAACTCAGTGTGGAGCAGATGTGGCTTTGGTTTGTTGTGCTACAAAAGAAAAAAGCTAGTTATTTTAAGATAAAGCCTTTTGACTGGATTCAGACAAATTCTGAGGCATCCCTCCACAGAAAGAGGCACTGTATTATTACCAAGCCATCACAGTCTGTACCTGTAGATTTTATTAAGAAAAGAAAAATCACCCCAAACAAACCACACAACAGTCAAAATAGAAAACTCTGATGGAAGAACAGGGTAGCTGCTCTAATGATACAGCACGTGCATGAACACCCATATCTTCTTAAACAGGCGTCCATGTAGTGTCCACAGGGGCTGGAGGACAGCAATGCATGGTGCCAGTCTCCTCCTGAGATCAGGTACAGACAGGGCAAGAGAGGGCAGTTAAGCATTAGCATACTTTCTGGTGCTTAGTGTCCTAAATAATCATCTCTTTAGTGAGCTGAGAGCTGACCATTAATGGTGCCCTATGAGGGTTTCCTCCCCAGCCTGCCCAGGACACCATGGCTTTCCCAGCCATGACCCAGGACTTCCAAAAAGCCTCAAAGAAGGAGTGGGGTGGTGGAAGGAGATAGCAGAGATAGCCTGAACACCAGTGGGGCATTAGACTGAAAGCCTGGAAAGCAGGCTAGACAAGGAGGTGCATGCACACATCTGAGGGTGGCTTAAGGACTGATTCCCCTTTCCAGAGCCTGTGAGGAAGCAGAAAAGGGTTAAAGCATCTTCTGCTCACTGCTTTTTCTGCTTGATTAACCTATTGCCATCCTGTCAGCCAAAATGAATGTCTTTGATATAAGCCCACCCTCGTGCCGCTTTGCTAACAGACCATCTCCTCCTGCTGCACCAGATCTCCTGCACATCTCGACAGCGGTTGCTAATAAATACTTGGAGGCTGTCCAGGGGGCAGGGTAATGTGGGAGCAGGCTGGCAGGGGAGCCTTGCTCAGCGCCCCACCAACTGTTGCACATTTCTGAGGCAAGATGGGATGTTTTGTGCCTGTCCCACCACCACTCTGCAACAGCTCCAAAACAAGCTGAGTTTCAGATTTCAGCCTGTGCTGCTTGCGAGGTTCCCCAGGCTGCTGGAGACACAGAAAATGGGCCTCCATTCATGCCTACACTCCCAAAGACCACTTCATACAAACACTGCAGAACAAGACACTGTCACCAGCTACTGCTTCTGTTACTTTTCCTTCAGCTTGGTGTGTCCTTCTTCCCCTTTGCTCCATAGTGATGCCTTCAGAACTAGCAAGGTGCTTTTCAATGGACTTCCAAGTGCTTGATCTTACAGTTACACTTCAATCTCTGGTCATAGCAATGTCTCTTCTGCCTCTCTCAAACTGACAGGAGGTGTGCACTGCCTCCATCTTTACAACTTGGTCATTTAACTCTGAAACCTAGTCATAATCATTTCAAAATGCCAGTTGTTTAGAGGTGGCACCTAGCTGCTCAAATCTGAAAAGATGCTACTATTTTCTTACCCTGAAAGCACACACCTGATAATGGTAGAAAAAGGAGAAATGTTTCCAAAAAATATACACACTAAAGTACACATCCATGTCCCTAAATCATCAATGGACATATATATGTCTTCTTTGGCTTCACATATTTTACTTTCATTAAGATGACAGACTTGATGTGAATGCAGAATGTGGTACTGCCTAACACAACAGCAAACTACAAATACGCAAATGTCCATATTAATGGGGCAAAATATCTGTTGCCCTTTATAAGCATAAGCGTTGCTTTCTAAATGGTTCTAAAATGTGTGTTCTTATACTGAAAACCACTCACATTCACTCTACCAGAGATCACCATCTGTCAGCATTCATGTTCAGGTCTTCAGAGAATCACCTTGAAAACAAAAAACAACCACTTGGCAAACATTGACTCATGCCAGCCCTTGGAGATCTGCTTGTCCACAGGGCGAATAATTGCCTCTGTCTTGTGTATATGCAGAAACCCAGTCATCAGAGATCATCTCTTTTTCATACAGCCATCCCATCTCTGAGGTCTTTCTGTTCACAGCCAAGTTTAAAGTGCCCTTGCAATGGCTGATCCTACTGGCTCCTTGGACATAAATGTAGAGTTAAGACCCTCCAGACAGAACAGCATGGAAGGTGAGGTGTGTTGTGGTAAATGTAGATCCATGGTCTCCAGACGTTTTTGATCTTGCATACCACTATCAGTAAAAAAAGTTTTGAATAGTCTTATGCACCCCATGCGGTGCATGCACCCCGCTTTGGAGACCACTGATCTAGTCAACAGCTAAACTTTCCTGCTTGTTGCTCTGGGCTGATCCCTTTTGTAATCTCTATTTCCCAAGTCAGAAGTGTGGAAACTCCTTTGGTTCAGGCTTGCTCTCCAGCAATGCAAATTGGCTCAAAGGGTATTTGCTAGATGAGAGAGGGAAGCCACTACAAGGAGAAGTAAGGGTGTTCTATTATGGAAGGGGAGGGGAAAAGAGAGTTTAAGCAGGAGAAATAGCCTTACACCAAATTCCACCAGGTCTTACTGCAATGGGTGCATTGTGGTAGTCAGACTAAATCTGGTGTTCTTGTAAGAAGAAAGAGGATAGAGAGGGAAGAAAAGGATACCAATAACAGAAATAATCACACTGTACCGTCTGACAGCTGTGCTTAAGGGCAGCACAATACTTCCAGGTGGTTTAACTCTGCACAGCTCCTTACAGGCACCAGAGGAGTATCTACCACTATCAGTCATATGGCATGGGCTGGATCACTTGGCCATAGGCCTATTCAGTCTGAGTACTTTTTAGTACAATAATGTGGAAGGACAAACTCCAAGAAGTAAGAGTTTCATCCCAAGCTGACAAGAGGTGTTGTAGAGGAGAGAAAAGCACAGGCTGCATCTTGGATAGGGACATGGTGAATGTGATGAAACACAAGCTGAATACAGATATATATGGTGCCTTGCAAAAGACTTAGCACAACTTGTTAATACAACTTTGGGGTGAGTTAACAGGAGCTCTCTGTTGGTGCAGGGGGAAAACTCTGTTTTGTTGGGTACTAAGAATTAGTTTTGGGCTGGCAGAAGCCATGTAGATTGATCACTCTTCAGGGAAGGGGAGACACAACACAAAGCTGACAATTCAAACAAAGCTTCTTTTCTTGCTTTTTACTCTCACGAATGTTCCTCGCTTGGAGAGGAAAAAATTGGAGCTAAATTATTGGTCTCTCTGTTTCCCTAGCTCCTTTCTCTGTGGATAATAACCCAGTTCAGCAGCTGTTAGGTCCTTCGGGACAGAAACCTTAGCCAGACATTTCATGCCAAGAGAAAAAGAACAGCAGGTGAGGAGAGAGCAGGTGGCTTGGGAGCTCATATCAAAGATCTGTGTACCCTGGAGAGCTGTTTATAGGAGGAGCGCAGGAAAAGGAGCCTGGGAATTATTCAGGGCTGGCAACTGGCAATCATATGCAAAGTCATGAGTCATATCTCTGTGTTAGGCACCTCTTCGGTAGTTTACAAGTATTCCATCAAAAGTGAGAAAGAGAGGACTCGACATCCCTGATATTGCAAAAGCATAGGAAAAAAAAAAGCATAATCACATCAGAAAAGAAAAACCCTTACAGGCCTTTTTTTGTCTATCAGTATGAAGCAATATGGCCACATGCCACTCCTCCGCTTGTTTGGTCATCAGAAAGAACCCAGCTAGAGGAAGTTTCTTCACTCCAGGGAAAATGTTCACAGTTGTTGGCATAGAAAACAATGCAAACAAACCCCTGACACTGCAGGAGGTCGTTAGTTCTCCTTTATCTGAAGCTGGCAGCATGCTATTTGAATTAATAAGGTAATGGGTGCAGTCCTTCTAAACCCTGAGTGGTTGCACAATTCATTGAGCAACAACATAACACAGTGAAAAAATCTGCCATTGCTGGCCCCCGAGCTGAATGAGGGAGGTCTGTGGCCCTCCATTCGCTAATGGCTGCACGCAGCCACTGTTTCTCCCTACATCACCAAAGCCACGTCAAACCTTCAGCAGCCCAAGCAAGTTAGGCAATACTTTGGGCAGTTCACACAGTTACCCAAAAGGCTTCCTAAGAAAAAACTCCCTAAGTTTTTAGCAGATCACAAACCACTTTTAGGAGTTTCTTAACTTACCTACAGCAACATATTATCTCTGGTTTAATAAGTTAGAGAGCGGAAGGGGAAGTGAAAACTGGAGTTCCTGCAAAAGAGAGCCAGAACACTTGAAAGAAATAACTACATTTCAGGGATCATATCCATGGGTTGCAACCACAGCTTGCAGCCTTCCCTTTGAAAGGGCTAGAGCCTCTAAAAGAGCCAGGGAAGACACATGCCTCCAGAATGATCACCTGATGATGTCTGCAAAAAACAGGACTATTCAACATCCTTCCTGACTTCTGCTAGTTTGAGGTTGACTGCTTGCTAGGTGCCAGCAGACATTACTCATCACAAGAGAATTTGTTAATGAGTAAGGTTGTTAATTTGCCATATTTTTTGCAGATGTGCTTTCACATTGGTTTCATTTTGCCACGGGTTTGAGTTGTTGAGCTGCTTTTTTCCTTTTGGTTCACGTCAAGTTTCATTTGACCTGGTTGTCATTGCATGCACTGAGGGTGCTTGTCTGGGTGTGGAGGTGCATGTATGCCATCAGAGTCTGTCCCTCTGGACATTCTGCTAATGTTGCTTCTTACATATTTCTATTTTGCCTGCGTGCATTGCTGCAGGCCACATACCCAGTACTGACGAACACATACACGGCCCATTTATTCCCAGCCCTGGAGGTGGGCTGCAATCTTAAAGCTGGTGGTAGAGCCCAGAGTCAAAGAGGCCTTGGAATAATGAGCTCCCAGTATGGTTTTGAGGAGCCAAGAGCAGCAGCACTGTCTGTACAAGTGTGTCAGGAGGGTGTTGAATGGTGGCTGGTCGGACCAGCTCCTGCCAGTAAGAGGCAGGAAGACAGAGCAGAGTTACATTGGTGGTGGTTCAAGGGTTTGTTCAGGACAGGAGGGAGTAGGAGAATCCTAGTCTAGACCTGTGTGTGAGAAGATGGGCTGATTTTCTGAAGGGAGTGGAGCACTGCCGTTTCATCCACACTGAGAACCTGTATTACCGCACCCCTGCCTCTACCAGCACTGAAACACATCTGAGCAATATGAAAACAGGGGAGTGAGCTAATCAGGGCATCATTTCATCCCATGGGATGTCGTGCATCTTATATAAATTAGCACAGCAAGAGCATTTAGACCATGTCTGCTAAGCCCAGGCCTCTCCATGCACGTTGTGCCACTCTGGTAAAGCAGCCACAGAACTGACACAGAAGAGGTTCCCATTCCAAGAACTTCTTTTTAATCCTCGACTACATATTTGCTGCTCTGGCTTCCCCTGAAGTGAAGTTTAAAGTCGTACTCTCAGGAGTAGCTGGGGCCCATGGGACAGAGGGACAGAAAGCTTGTGTTCTCTGTTGCTGAATTCTGAGGAGCTGAGACTGTAAGGAGCCAGGATGTCATCAGTACTTCTGCTGAGGACAGAGGAGACACAAAGCCTATAATCTGTCGTGAGGCAGAAGGGAGCCATACAAGATGCCTGTTGTTCCAGGAGTCACCAGAACCAGCCTTCCTACCTAGCTTTTCATCTGTCTCAACACAGCACCATCAGGATAAATACATGCCTCACGAGAAAACCATTTGTTGCTTTATTGAATTGCCTCTAGGGGTTGATGCTGCTTTTGCCTTATCACACACCTCTGAGTTATTAATCAAGATCACCCTCATCAGAGCAGTCAGGAGCCTTTAGGAGGAGGAAATGCAGGAGAGGAACCTTTGGAAATTAACTCAGATGCTTTGGACCTGAGTTATCTGCAGCATTGTCAACTCTGGCTATTTTGCAGTCATGAAACAGGGCTTTCAGACTGTGTATTTCCAGTTTCCTAATAGTGATTTAGACACCTGAGCTTTCAACCACTAGCAATAATACAGATTTCTAATTCTTAGGATCAGAGAAGAAAGCCTAAGAACAAGCACACCTTGTAGCCTACAGTAACCAGCAGAGTGCTGTTTTCAGGAAAAAACAAACTCATAGTATTTCAAGATGTTTAACGTTGAACTAGCGTATATTATGCTTATGGTCACTCTCTCCATCCCCCAGCTTTACTCTCCCTTGAGGAATCTGAACCTTAAAGCCACTTCTTGAATCTCCAGCCAGATTCTCACTGGGCAAGTAGAACACCTCCTCCCAACCTATTTGTTCCACTACCACTGCCAAAGGGCACCAGCCCTTCTTCACCACCGAGTGACAGCTGAGCTCAGCCTTTCATCGCTCTATCTATATACAACAACTTTCAGTAGTCAAGCAGAGCAGAGTGAATTGATATGTAATTAACCCCCTCTTGGTCATCCACAACTTTTATTAGAAAATATTGGCACTCCTTGGCAATTCCTGGGCTCACAGTGACATAGCAGGGCTAAAAGCCCCAAATCCAACAGGGATTTCCAAATTTTACTATGTCCTTGCAGCTTGTATCCTGGGTGGGTGCCCCTGAGGTGTAGGTTACGGGGTTGTCATCTTGCTGAGGGGATCTAATCCCTTGCTGAAGACTGGCAGGAGGAGTGACCATTTTATCACAGAAAGCTAGGTTGCCTGAATGGACAGCTCTCCCTCTTCCCCACAGGTTTTGTTTCCGATCCAATGGAAGGCAGTACATATTACATCAAAATCTGGTGCTTCTTTTGCAGCTGTTTCTTCCTGACTCTGGCAGTCTTCATGCACAGCCATGCATTTCAGATGTGTAATGCAGCATGTCTGTATGCCCTAGAGGGTGCTGGCTCCTGCCAATACCATTCCATATGGGGTTATTCAAGTGTGAGAGTCCCAGATTTGACCCCTAGCCTATGAACATTTCTATTTCCAAGTGAACTTTTCAAATATTTCTGTAGATTTGGGGATGACAGATGGTCTGTTTCCATGCTCTGACTCCCCAGACATCTAAGGAAACAGTAGCAGGTAGATGAGGTTCAGAATTTACCCTTGTAAACCATCTGAGTCAGCATCAATGCAATAAAACCACATTCCAAATCAGCTAGCAAGGTCCTCCCTCAGGGCTGGACTGCAGTGGCTGCCAAAGGAAAACAGAACGGCTTGAAGGTCTCCAACAGCACTGTCAAACTTCAGAGCAAGGACACAGACAGATCAGTGGACATCCTGACTTCACCCTTTGCCAGCCAAGCTCTCCCCTCTTTGCTGTTCAAAGCAAATGTAGATTTAGCATCAGCTGGCAAAAAAAAAAAGTGTGCAGACTATACAAGGTCAGAGATTCCTGTATCTCCCATGATCTCAAGCCTGCAGAGTTTTCTTAGGCTTCATCATTTGCTACTGGAACCACTGCCTTTAGTACCATGTTACAGATACTGACGCCCCCTCTTAAGCTGGAAGTTTTCATTAATGGCAATAGCCACAATACGAGACAACTTTCTGGGCATCTTGGGTTGCAGCATTAGCTGCTCAGGTTATGAAGGACAACTGACTGCTGGAAAACTCTACCTAAACAGAGAGGCACCTTATGGGGGAATCATATGCAGAGTAACATGCATGTTTTTTCACTGCAGAGCATTCTGTATTCACACATGAGATCTGGGGGGGAAGGTAGCTCCCCAGCCCCTATAAAACAACCTCGGCCTCCCAACCTGCATCATATTCTCATTTTATAACTACTACAGTCAATGACTAAATGTCTTCTCTCTCCTTTAAATGTGATCACTTGCTGTGAAATAATTAATACAGTCTTAAATGGTGTTTATATAGATTAAAAATCACCTTGAAAATTCACTTCTTACACCTGAGTTTGCAGAGTAGGGGTCCATTTGTGTCAGTCTGAGGCTGATTCATTGCTGCAGGACCTCACTGGTGGAATTGCAAGCCTGGTACCAAAGGAATTAGACGTCTCCCTTTCCACTGCACACCAGTGTGGATTTGTACAGCTCCAGGTAGCAGGCAGCTGCAAACAAAGCCCAGGGTGTGCTGCAGGTAGAAAGAGCCCAGCTGCCACCATCAGGACTGCTGGGGCAGGATAGGTGAGCGCAGTATCTGCTCAGACCTCAATCCAAACTAGGAGCCAGGAAATCTCTCGTCAGGAACAGACGACAAAGGAAATAAATGAGTCTGCACGATTTTAAAGACTGTTAGATGGAAATGAGAGGCAGAAGGGGGAAAGATGCCAAACCGTAGGTAAGAGCGGTGGCTTGCAAACTGCTGTGAAAGAAGAGGTCTCCAGGAGGATGCGCTAAGTTTTGCTTTCCCGGAGCGGGGGAGAGACAGCGGTATTTTATCCCACAGAACTCTGTAAAGACAGGGAGGACTTGGCTGCAAACTGAAAAGAAAGGATAAGGCAGGAGAGGGCGCCACTAGTTTGCTGGCATCTCTCACCTCAGCTGGCAGGCTTTGCTGTTCCCTGCTGACACAGATCCAATCCAAAGCTGACTGAACTGCTCCCACCAAGTGCAGCGAACTCGGGATGAAGTGGACGGCAGAGAGATCTGAGTGAGACATGCGGAAACTTCTCTTCTAGGAGGGGCACGTGGCGGCGTAACATCCGTTGTGGGGTGTCATCCCAAGGACACCTTTCTCCTCATGCACACCCCAATACCAAGCTGGCTTCAACCCAGAGCCATCGCATAAAACATGCTCGTGGTCCGTGCAGCACGGAGCAGCTGCGGCTCTGAGGCTCTTGGGGTGTGGAGGTCACACAACACACACTGTGGGGCACTGCGCCCTCTGCATCCCTCTCTCTCCGCCTTCCTCCTGCCAATGGCTGCAGGAAGCAAGCCGCAGCCTGGGCATGAAGGGAGCGAGGAGGCAGGAGGGTGGGCAGAGCCATACGGGCTGAGAGTCCCTTTGTGCTGCCGCTTCCCACTCACATTGTGACAGCTCGGCTCAAAGCTCCGGCAGGCTGATGCTGCTCCCCAGCACTACAGGCAGGGGAGGAGGAGGGAACGCTGCTGAGGGATCTGCAGCTCATCCTCCCCTGTCCTGCAGGGACGTGGCTGTGCCCAGCAAGGCAGCCTTCCCTCCGTGTATGGGAGGAGCAGCAGGGCTGTCCCTGGGGAGGGAGAGAAGAGCAGGGGGGTTGGAGAGTCCCCGTTTCAAATAGGGTGTAGGACTGCTTTTCCTTACTTGGGGTACACCAAAGAGCTCACATGCCTCACCACACACTAGCTGCACTCAAGTGGTGGTGAACAGCAGCAAACGGGAGTATTTTGGAGCAAGAACCAGAGTGATCTGGACAGGGAGGGCACTGCAAATAATCCCTGAGTCTCCTTGCAAAGCGTCAGGGCTCTTTTTGAGAGCCTGCACTTGCACTCTGGCAAAGGCACAGCTGGAGGATAGTGCTGCAAGGAGTGGGGAAGGAAGGAATGGGGTCCAACTTGGAGCTGCATAGTGGCTGGGGCTGAGGATGGAACAAAGCCCAGCAGACAGCCAAGCTGAAGGAGTAAAAGAGCAAATTCTCCCCGAGGGATTTTCCTGCTCACCAAAGCAAGGCAGGCCTGGCAAAGGCCTCTGGATCAAGCAGAGCTCTGGAGAGGACTGAAGGTTCCAGCTACTGGAGGAGGCTTTGAGGGAGAGAACAGAGGGGCTTTTCTTCTAAGGAACTGTGCCACCACCTGCCCACTTCTCCTCACCCACTGCAGGCTACTGGTTGTCCTCACCATCTGCAGGGCACCCAGGGGCCCTCCTCAAAGGATGGCTTCTTAGGCTCACTCTCAATACCAGCCTGACCCTTTAAGAGCAATGATATTGCTGCCTCTGAAAGTAGAAGATGATTCCAGGTGAAAAAAAGCCTGGTGTGACTACAACATGACTGTTTCAGAAAGGATACCCAGCCCTGGTGTTGCTTCCCCTCGTCAAGAAATGCAGCAGCATCTCCCTGCTCCTCTCTGCTGTCTCTCCTGGAAACCTGCAGATGCTGTGTTATTTTGACGCTGCATTTCTCTCCCTGCTGCTTTGTACCACCTCACCTCCTTTCCTCCTGCCAACCATTTTTTCAAAAGTGAGGGCCACCAGGCAGCACCTGGGTGTGTCCCAACCTGCACACACTCTGCCAGACCACCAGCACAACAGTGGGGTAGGGGATCCAGCAGCGTAGGAGTTAAGCTATTCTGCTCTGGCTATCTGGGTCTCTCCCTCCCAGCTTCTCCCATGAAATAATCAGCGGGTTTCAGCCTTGCAGGCATGCAGAGGAGATCCAGCTGCTCTTGTGCAGGCAGGAGTATCCTCCAAGCTGCTGGGGACTGGCTGTCTGAAGGAATAATATCCAGGGACACATTCAGAGTTGAAGGGTAGAATTGAAAAATAAGCAGTTGGAGAGAGCAGAGAGGTGCAGCTTATTCCAGTGACCTTTAACACTGAGGCCAAAGTCTCAGTGTTTGCATATCCCAGTATTTTAGGGACCAGACGGATTGTTTTCCCGAGGTCCTGACTTTTAAAAAAAGCAAACATGTAAAGAAATACTCATTTTTTGGAGGAGATAAGAGCACAGCTGAATGTCACTCCCTGTCTCAAACTGAATTTCCATAGGGCGGCTCAGGAGATGGGTGGCACACAAGAACATGGACGGGAAAAGTGCATTTTTCAGCATCAAGTCACAGCAAGCAATGAGATTTCATCTGCCTAGCTGGCCTGGCAACCAGCCAGACTGGGACAAGGCAAGAGATGCCATGGTTTCACAGTGCTGTTAGCTCTCTTTTGTCTGAAAGAGTCTAGTAGTTGCAAGACTAGAGAGAAGCATCTGCTTGGGTACCTCCATCCCTTTCCCTCTATGCCATCAAGTTACTAAAATCAGCTCGTTCAAAGGCAGAGAGAAGACACAGAGTCTGCTACCAATCCACTGCATGTTTGCTGACATGTTAGAGCACACAGTTTGCAGCCTTCAGCCATTCTGTGCCCATTGACATGAAATCATTAGTTCAGATGGCATGGAAGAAATTAGTAAAGATAACTAACTTCTGCCTCCTCTGATTAAAAAGCTCAGAGAATTCAAACAAAGGCAAGAGACAGCAATTCATAACATTCAGGGGGAACAGGAGCTTTTCTCATGATGTGTAGTGACACTGCAGAACTGCCCACAGCAGAATGTCTTGGGTGCTGGACAGGAAAGGCTGGACAGATTCAGGACAGACAAAGCCACCATAAAATACAGAAACCATACATTGGTGGAGGCTGTGAAAACCCTCACACTCTGGGCTTGATCTGTTCTTAGGCTCTTCTTTATGTGTCTGCAATTGCCCACTGCCAGACACGGATGACTTGGGGGCTCTCACTGTACCCAAGACTCACTCACAACTTTTACAACTGCTCATTTGCAGCTGTGTCAGGGCCTGGAGGACACAGAATCAGTAAGGGTGAAGAAGACATCTAAGACTGTAAAGTCCAACCATTCACCCAGCACCTGCCATGTTCTCCACTAAACCATGTCCCCAGCTGCAACATCCACATGCCTTTTGAACACTTCCAGGGATGATGATTCCAAGTCTTCCCTGGACAGTCTCTTTCAACACCTGACCACCCTTTCAGTGAAGAAATTTTTCCTAATACCTAATTTAAACCTCCCCTGCACAACTCAAGGCCATTTCCTCTCGTCCTGTTGCTGGTTACCAGGGAGAAGAGACTGACCCCCAGCTCCCTACAACCTCCTTTCAGGTAGCTGTAGAGAGTGACATCCATTAATTGATCCAACCAACCCCCACACACAACCTCTGCCCATGGACCCAGGAGCCCCATTTACATTTTCATCCTTGGCCCTCAGTCCTATCCTGATATATATTGTAGGAGTAGGCAGAAGGCTGTAAAGCAACCAGCGAGTGTCAGACTCGCGTCAGAAAGCCCAGGACTCAAGAGCAAAGCCTGGGTAGTTTATGAGGGCAACAGGCCCCTGAGGAGGAGGAGAGCCCTGCAGCTGAAACTACAGCAAGATTTGTCTGTCGGTCAGAAATGGGACGCTATGGGAGAAGGACTGGGCACTGGGGGCCCACACTGCTTCTGTACTGGTAAGGGACACTTCACAAGAGCTGGATTGCTTTACTTAGGTCATTCAGCCAGGCAGGAGGATGAAATTGCCTTTCTCCTATAGGGATGGTGTTTACCAGAAGCTGAAAACTCCTTTTTTGTTTTGAGTTGAGGTGTCAGCTGCATCTACAGATGTTGTTTTGTTAGAAGGTCCCTGCATGTTTCAGACTGACCTCAGAACCTCTAATCTTGCTAAAAGTATCTGCTGCACTCAAATAGGCTGCTGGAAATGCCAGGGGGTGTTTGAACTGACTCCTCTAGCTTCACTAGGGCATCCTTGAGGCTGACAGCCTCAGACCTCTCTGAGATGCTCCAGCTGCAACACCCAGATAAAATGACCAAGTAATCAAGGCACATGGATCTTATAGGCACAGCAAGAGTGGTGGGAGATCCCCCATGGTTCTGGATGGCTTGTGACCTCTTTTCAGAGTCTATTCTCCCAGCTCTTTGTCGAAAATATGAATTGATTAAGTGTTGACAAAATAAAATATGGTTTTAAGTGTCTTTTTTTCTCATCAGTCCCCTTCAAATGAATTCTCTTGGCATCTGTGATGTTACAATGGTATCAACTCACTCATTTCTGCATAATTTCCGAGGAAAAGCCAGGTGGTACTTGGCTTTATCGGTAATGAAAAAAGACCAAGCTGAGGAGAAAATACTTCATTTCTCATTCCCCAAAACAAAAAGGACAAGATTTCAGGCCCCCTTTTCTCAACTGATTTAAGCCTTCCCCATCACCCAAAAGAGCACATCCCCTTTTTCCATGGGGAGCTGACCTCTCAGGAGGGGGATAGAGTTGTTTGAGGAGGATGCACCTTTTCTTGCTTGTCAGAAGAGCAACTTCAGTCCCCCTTGCTCCATGAGCTCCAACATGGTCAAAACCCAAGGCCCACATGGTGCAAACCACCTGCACAAGGGAGAGAACGGGGAATGCAAGAAGTTTTGCTCAGCTCACCAGCACTGAAGGGGGAAAAATTTTCACACAGCTGTTGCCTTTTGTTGCCAGTCCTGTGTGGCTGAAACACAGCTGTTTAATTAGCATTCGCTCCAGAATTTGGGCCTACAAGCTCCCCAGAGGCTAAAATTTTGATTATCTAAGGCAGGGAAAGAACTGAGACTTGTGTGGGTTTTTACTGGAGGACTGGGAAATTGGCTGTTTGCGAAAGCCAATCACATCAGCATGACACACTAAAATTTTGTGCAAACTATTGGCCATATGAGCAGTTTGAAGCCCATATCCTCCTTGGAGGCTGGTGACTGAGCTGGAGAGGAATCAACAAAGTCAAGAGTCCATTGACTGACATCACCATTAATTCAACTGCTGTCTGAGATAAGGAAAGGGTATTGTCTTGGCCTTAGCCAGGAGTGAATTATGCATGTTTACAAATGCATCTCTCCATGGCTGTCACCACCTCTCAGCAAAAGGAATAGCAGAAATAGAAAATACCCTTCAAACAATGGAAGTGGAGCGATTTTTTTAAAATCTTAGCAGTGCTGATTGTGGTGTCCTGGCAGCATCCCTTTGGAATTTGTTTAGTAAAGGCTTTAAAAAGGCTGGGCTGGCAGGATACACAGCTCTGGACAGATGAACCCACCCAGAAATGAAGGCTGCCTGCTGCAAAATACCACTTGCTGCAAGTCTTCCATAGACCAGGCTCGGCTCCCTACCAACAATCCCTGGAGTCTCAGAACCTACAGAATCCTGGGTCATGGCATAAACCTTTGGTTTGCTCTGTTTTCTTAAAGGAAAAAGAAGACACTGCATAGGAGACTGAGTGAAAGTCTTGAGCATGTGCGGGGAGGTGATCAGTGGTCTGTGTCTTTCTCTCTGGGGTAATAAATTCCCAGCCACTTGATGGTTTCAGATTTGCTGACATCAGACTGTTAGATTATTGGTAATTTGAGAGCCTGAGAGAGGCAATTTATAATGTTTGCACCATGCCCAGTAAAATTGTTGATACCTCTAATCATCATCATAGTAAAAGGAAATATTAGTAATAAAACTAATCCTTCGCTCAGGACTTCAGCACCACAGTGAGGGGGGTTTGCATGACATTCCTTTTAAAAAATGGACTTCTCGCTCTCTCCTTTCCCCTTTTTTCTCTGTCCAACAAAACAAAAATCTCCCTGAGAA
This sequence comes from Lycocorax pyrrhopterus obiensis, assembly GCA_014706295.1. Lineage (NCBI taxonomy): Eukaryota > Metazoa > Chordata > Aves > Passeriformes > Paradisaeidae > Lycocorax > Lycocorax pyrrhopterus. The sequence continues at coordinate 16,587,262 of JACSVZ010000007.1, read as the reverse complement.
GTTTGCAGCATGGAACATGTGACAAAGATGAGCAGTCTGAGCTCTCTGAAAAGCAATGATACAACCACACACACACAGTTGCAGTAGCTTGCTGCAACCAGCTTAAGCTATGAGGAGCATCTCACATGTCAGTTTGTCAGAGTTCCCTTAGAAAGTTAAATGGTGCACACTTTATTTGTAATTGGATGCAAATTAAGATATCACTCATGAGAGGGCTGAAATCCTGGAAGGGCAGATTGCATGCAGTAAACCTCAGGATTTGAATAATGTTGGAATATGCTGTTCCTTTTTACAGTTTGTTTCTGTCCTCTGCCACCCCAGCAAAGTGAATAAATCAGTTTCTCCCCCGTTTCTGGAAAGTAAAAGGGAAAGATTCAACAACTGCTGATGAAGAGCATTTGAGTCATTCACAATCTGTGGATTGGAGCTGTTCAGTCCAAAATCTGAAAGGCAGGGATGTCAGCAGCTCCAGAGCTTGGAGCAGGGACAGCCAGCCTGAGACCTTGTGTCTTACTAGGCAGGCAGCCTGCCACATCCTCAGTGGCTGAAGAAAAGCCCTGGATCTGCCCTTGAATTCAGCTGTGAAGAGGGAGACAGTGTCAGGAAATACCTTCCTTGTGCTTAATGTGGGGTTGGGCTCCAAGGAGAATATACCCAACCTCCCTTCTGCCCTGAGCAACAAAATGTCTTGCTTAGAAACCACAAGTGAGCAAAAGCAACTGGAAGAGATTTCCCTGGGGTTTTCCTTCCCAATCAGTGGACCACAAGAAAAGGTCTTGTGCCCCCCTTTGCCCAGCCTTGTGGATGCAGACTGGCAGATTCCTCTCTTGTTCCCCCATACACAGAAATGCCTTTAGAAGGTGAGAAAATGCAGCAACTGTCTTTATCCTAAGGGAGCCCTGGCATAAACGAGATGGAAGACAGGCTTGTCCCAGGTTTCATGGATGGCCAAGGATGCGTTGCTGAGGAGAGACCTCTGAACTGCTCCAGAAGGAACCGTGGGATTCCTTACTTGGTTCCACTCCCACAAAAAAAGGTTAAATTCTGCAGGCACTTCCATAATAAAGGTGGGTAATATGAAGATGGAGGCCTCACTCAGAGCTTCTAGCTCATCTCTAGTCAGTAACCATTTTGTTTCATGCCTTTCACACACCTCAAAATGCTCAAATCCACAGCCATCATGTCTTCCTGCCCTGATCCTGTGGCTGGACTGTCAGCTTGCGTTTGTATCCAACCCAGCATGATCAGTCTTGCCGTCACTGCCATTCTGCTGTCATTCTCCAGCACGTGATCACTGGGTTATTTCAGGGGTGGTGGAAAAACTCACCCCAAAACCTGTCAACCACAGTGCTACTCATGCAGAGAGGCCGGGGCAAGGCCATGGTCACCTTAGCAGGACAACCTGGGCTAAGACTGGTCTGGAGGGGGTTTATAAGGACATCCTATCTGTAGGGTAACATCCTATTTATGGGTGACATCCCACTGTTCTTTGGGATGTAAAACAGACTCTGGGTCAGAGGAAAGGAAGCCAGGGAAGGAGGAGGATGGTGTATCCATACAGGTGTGTGGAGGAAGCTCCTCAGAGAGATGGGAGAGTCTCACAGCTTTCAGTATCAGGCTTCCCTCAAGCAGAGTTCTCTCTTCAGCAGTAAAAGAGAATTAGCAATAACTGGCATTTTTGCTGGAAGGCAAAACAATCCCTCTAAGCAAACAATGACAGGTCACACTGGCTTGTGCAGCCTGGAAATAAATGTAAAAGATGGAGAGGTGCAAAACTGATAGCTCTGCAAAATAAGGAAGCTCCTCCGTATTGCCTTGGATAAATATTGTCTTTTGGGGAAGTTTTTTGCTGTGTTTCAGTGCAACAGCTGCCTGCCTTGTGGCTTCTTTTTATTAACAGGTGCAGGGGATTATAAAGCTGGAAGGGAGCAGGGAAGGTCCTCCCCACAGCACATGCACAAAGAGCTTGCAGGGAGATCAGGACCAGTTTCTGAATGCTAACATCTGGAATCACTAGGAAGATGCTTTTCTCCCAGCTTGCTGGAAGGACCTGTTCTCCTGGGTGTCTCAGCCCCTTGGGACATCCTGGCATCTGGAAAAGGGTTGTAGGCAGAGGACAGTATGTCCTCCCCTGCTGCCTCTTCTTTAGGAAAACTTCACTAAAAATCTAAATGCAACAAAGCAGCTCCAAAAGCAGATAAACCTTCCTTGCTTCGTGAGCAGCATATAAACACTCTGATGCCACACATCAGCTCTCTGTGACTGAGGTACCTTGTTCCTCACTGCAAAGCAGACACTGTCCCCTCACAGATGGGCAGAGCAATTTCTCAGAAGATGTTTCATAAAGGGCCTCACGTCCCCCAAAAAAGGCAGTGCTATCAAAACAGGACCCTCATGGATTAGAAAGGAGAGGAGAGGCACACCTTCCACCTTCACCTTACATGTGGAAGCTCAGCTCTTCCACGTGCTCTGTTTGCTTCTCTGTCCATCACCTCAGCAGGGTCTGAGAGGGTCCCTGCCACCTCAGGAAGAACAAACTGAGAGATAAAGAGCAAGGCTACTGCCAACTCACTGTCTTTGCTTCCCTCAGCTCAGGGAAGACACAGAAGCATGACTACACTTGTACACCCAGACACTTTGTGTTAGTGCCTGTGAGCCACAGAGGGGAAGTGTGGACACAGGATCGACACCACACAGGAACCAGGTGTCAGACACATCCTGCACGGAGTCTGGCTTGGTTTCCCTCCAGGTGCAGGGCATGCAGAGGGAGATATGCTTGTTACACTGCTCCTTTGGAACAACTGTCAGCGCAGCACTGAGCATTTCCAAGGGAAAGGACGGAAAAATGGTGTCTGGGTTCTGTGTTGTACAGACATTTAGGCACAAGCTGGGAAAAGGGGTGATAGCAGTAACACCAAATGGCACATACTTAAAGATGTTGGAGACATTTGTTATAACTCCCTCCTTCTCCCAGTCAGCTTCCTGTAACAAGTGCAGCAGCCATAGATACCTCCTTTGCTAGTAGCCTCCAGGGCATCACCAGCTCTCTTGTTTTACCTATATTACCTTCATATCTTGCCTTTCCGTTGCCACTAGAAGTAAACATGGCCTTCATTTTTACGTGGAGATGGTCTCAGAGGTAGGACCATTTTCCAAATTGATGTTTTTCCCTTTTTTCTCTCCAGGTTTCCAAACATTCAGGACTGAAACTTGGAGCCTTTACGCAGTACAGCCATCAAATCTTGTAACTGTAATCAGTTTTGCTAACTGAACAAGTGAATAAAATTTTGCTGAGTAAATAATTAAATTCCAGTATCTCTACAAATATAGGGGGACAGGATTATTTGTGGCCAGTCACAAAACAATCATCAGCTAATCATCAGCCAGATGCAGGTCATGCAACAATCCCATATTACACTATTAGCATGATACAAATAGGAGGTTGTTCACTAAGTAGCATTGGTTAGGTTCAGCTGATTCTTGTAGAGGAAGAACTATAAAGTTTAGGCATTTTAAATCTCAACATTCTTTTATCTTCGTTTACCAATAAGCAGATTATTTCCCCCCTTTTTTGGCACTGCATATGAACCAAAACATGAGTTAATGCTAGACCTGGGCCAATTGTTAACACTGTTGCTAAGAAAACTCCATGAAGAAAATGAAATGCAGAGCAGTTGCAAAAATCACAGGGCAACGAAAAAAGCAGGAGCAGGTGATTTTGCTTAGGTCTTGGTTATTTCTGTAGCTTTTGACTCTTCCTCATTGCTTAAGACTGTCAATATTTAATTCAAAGGTTTTAACTGAAAGAGCAAAATGTGGAGGGGCTGCTAAAGACCAGGTTCTGCACAAATTTCATAAACCCAAGTGTGCTGATGAGTGCATGAAATCACACTGTGATGACAGAAAGAAACCCCAACTTTCTAATAATATTCTTACTGGCATTGAAATGCCAAACCTAGAGATAGGAAGAAATAAAGATTTCTTGGGCATTGATTTACCTCATCTTGTTGGTAGTGTTGCAGGTGAAGAAGATCAGCACAGTGGGTGAGATCTGGCTGGAGTTTAATAAAAGCTGCTTGAGTACCAACAGGTGTTTTCTTTCCTAAATCCCACTGAAGAGCTACCTGGCTATCTTCCCTGAGGAAACACTGCTATCTGAGCTGATTGACCTTTGCAGTTCAGATTCTAGGAAGCATTACAGACAAGAAGGAAAAAAAGAAAAGCAAAAGACATGTCCTCTGATGAATGCATTTGGGTGTTATTTTGAGAAATAGTAAATGCTTATTCAGCTCTGTTGGCATGGACGTGGGTGGGCAGCAAGGTCTCAAGACAAGACCCCATCAGCACAACTTTTAAAGCCATGATGTATTATCCATATACTGCTAGGATTTTTTGTCATAAAACATGTATCAGTATGTATTCGTTGTTTTGACTTGCTTGATTTTCCCTAAAATAATTACTATTGTCATCATACTGGTTGAAAAGCTTTGCCACAGATGGAATTTTTGAAAAACGGTGACAAAACTGAAGTAAATTGCAGTATGTCTGTAATGAGCAACTGTAACTGTAGCATTTTACAAACAGTGATGGCTATATTATGAGAGCAACTATCATGGTACTGAGTTTATATGCATTTATTTTTAAATGATTAGTTGAATACCTGCCAGGTTTGTGGCCATCATTAGGTTTCAGGATTAATGGCTGCACCAAGGTGAATGAGTGGAGGTCGGGGATGTGAGGTGGGAAAGTGCAGGTCCCCTGGCTGTGTGCAGCAGTGCCTTGCCTGCTGCTGGAGCCAGCAGCCAGCTCAGCACAGCAAACAGCTCAGCTGCACAGCAGACAGGGATGAGATGGGAGCTGCAGATGTTCTTGTCACCCTGTGATGGGTACAGAGGGTAGGAGGCACTTCTGCCCTTGGGACACTGAGTGATGAGATGTCCCTTTTCTGTGCAGAGCTGTGCTGTGCCTCACCTGGGCCAAGGAGCCCCAGGCCCAGCACTCCCATGGTCACAACATGATCCCAGAGGATGCAGGGCACCAGCCAGTGCCTGTGAGAGGGGAGAGAAGCAAGTCTGCAAGGCAATTTATAGATGAGTAAGAGCCCTGCCTATGTTTTCCCATGTAGTAAAGGCAGATGAGGTTTTGTGTGAACTTGTCTCCTCTGCAGGGCCAGGGAGTCAGTAGTTCATTTTTCTCTCTCAGCTCTGTTTTATATGTATGTATTTGTTTAATGATGTTCGAGCATTAAAAGCAGGAGAAACCACAGTGCATTTTCTGCTGCCAATGAGCCAGTGACTTACCTGTAATTAAAGAGGAGGTAAACTCATTTATTTGTTGATTCAGGTTGGGCAGGGAGGAGTACATTGACTCTTCCTTGCCCAGAGTAGAATTGGGTAAACCTCATTCGCTCCTGTGGATAGAAAAATCACTCTTATATTTTCACTTAAACTGTAAAAACACAATCAGTCCCACAAAACAGATGACATCTAGGAAAGCTCTGAGTAGATAGATTCTACTCTTTGCAGCATTAAGTCACAATGTGTTGTTTCTCCCACCCTCAGCAGGGGGGGAAGTCTGCCCTACAAATCAAAATTCTTACAGGCTTAATCCTTAATACCACAAGGCAGTCTCCATCACGCGAATCTTTGGTCCAAGGAATATGCAGTACTGCAGATAAAGACAGAGAGATCCTATTAAAAGTTAAATCCCCCACTGTTCACTGCTGCGCTCAGGGTAGAGGACATGCAAAGTGGCAGTACTGCAAGTGGGCAAGGCTGAGGCAGAATCTGTGGTCTTGAGGGTTCATTTAAGATAGGGTTAGCAAGCAGCCTTTGGGACTCAGAAGCTCATTTGTTCCCTTTGTTCCCTTATAAGCTGTCAGTGTAACACATCATTTCTTCCCCCTGGATACTGACTGTAAGAGGTCCTGGAATGTATAGTCAGAATTCTCAGTTCACATCACTACAACTTACCCATTTCACTGGAAATATGTCCACCACTGGAAAAGGCTGGAGAAGGCTGGTGTTGACCAATGACGTTCGTTTTGGTTTAGAAAAAAAAAGCTTGTATATAAGTGCTACTGCTATATCTCTCCCATTCCTATCAGTGCTTCTCCTTGCTTTGGATGGAGCACACCTTCCTCCTCAACAATACACACACATTCCTGCAAGGACCTAACCGGAGAACATGCAGCAGGTGGGTGTGACAGATGGGGGACAGCAAGGTAACAGTGAGATAATTAGGATTAGAACCATAAACAGCGGTGGTGGCAGACACTATGAGAGACACTTGAATTAAAATTGGATCTTTGCTTATGAAGGGTTCATTGCTTCCTGCCTATTCTCACCAAAAAAACCCAAGTTGCTTTGACATCACAGTTAGTTGCTATGGAAATGCTGATGCTACCAAAGATAGGATTGCACTGGAGGGCTATAAAAAGTCCTGGAGACCCAGCTGAGTCTGTACATATTTAGGAAAAGCCAGAACAGCATTTATTTTTGGCAGTGGCACAATAGCCCACTCATGTGACAGAATGTGACAGTGGAAGTGGATAAGGGGACATCACAATACAACAGAGTGCCATGATGCTGAGGTGGGGAGGGAGGGGGCAAAGTTAGGACGAGGGGGAAAGTAGAGTAGTTAAACCAGTACCACCCTGGCAGTAAAAATAAAGCTCCCAAAAAAAAGAAAATAAATTTTAGAAAGAGGAAATGCTAGAAATGGAACTTCTCTGTTCCCAGAAAGTTGTCATAGGCTTTAACAACCTTGTGAGAGATGTCTCCTAGTTAATTTTAAATCTCAGTAAACACAGAATCATAGAATCGTGTAGGTTGGAAAAGACGCTTAGGATCACCAAGTTCAAAGCTGATGCTGCCAAGTCCACACTAAACCATGTCCCTAAGTGCCACAAGTACATGTCTTTTAAATACCTCAAGGAATGGTGACTCCACAACTTCCCTGGGCAGCCTGTTACAATGCTTGATAACCCTTCCAGTGTAGTATTTTTTCCTAATATCCAATCTAAACCACCCCTGGCACAACTCGAGGCTGGATTTAGTCTTGTGTTATCACTTGTTACCAGGAAGAAGAGACTGACCCCCACCCAGCTGCAGCCTCCTTTCAGGCAGTTGTAGAGAGTGATGAGTTCCCCCCCAGCCTCTGTGTCTCCAGGCTAAAGAACCTCCCTCAGATGCTCCTCATAAGGTTTGACTTTGCTAACAAATACTATAGCTGTTATTTACAGCTGAGATGTTAGCAGGTCATCATCACCATCGTGAATACTTTTAGACCTGGTTAAAAAAAATATTTCCCTTTTCAACCCTCCTTTTTCTAACCAAATTTTTTTTTAAAAACAATAGCTGAGCTTATCTGCCTCTCAGCTGTTGAAAAATGAGGAATGATAACCTGAGCAAAATTTATCTGGCATTGTTGTCAGCTCTCTGAAGGAGATGGCTACAGAAACATTGTCCCTATGAGAGAAGGGCTTCACCACAAACCAGCTGCTCACCAAGTTTGTTGGGACACTGAGTGACATCACAGGCAGAATGGACAGGTCCACCAAAGACATTTCTGTGCCCAGGAGTCTGCTCGCTGTCTGCCACACTGCTGGGGTCTGTCCATGGACGACAGCTGGGAGCACGCAGGAGGTCTCTGCTGGGCACTGCTCTGGCAGGGCAGGTGGGCTGTACAGCATGTCAACCCAGGCTTCACAGATGATTCTTGATGCTTTTGAAATCTATGTCATGATTGTGGCTTTCAGGGTAAAACATTTTTCAGAGGAGCTTCTACTCCTGGGCAAATGCACCTTTACCCATGTGTGGCTTCATTTGGGCTGCTATCTTTATCCCCATTCCAGAAAACGAATGGAAGATTTACCTCCACAAAGCCTAATGCCAGCAGCATTTTCACCCTCCATTAAAACACCCCCAGGCTATTGATATCAGCCAGTAGTAATGGGTGCCCCTTCCCCTCCCAGCACAGCTCTAACACTTCAGCAACCACAGAGTCCTTACTCATGTTCTGCATCCCATGCAAAAAGCAGGACAGCACTTTCTTCAGACACCAGTTTGTTCAGCACTGAATGAAAAGGGACATAAGAACAGAAAACACTTCTTGGGCTTGCAAGCACTGTCCCCAGTTTCACAGGCAAATCCATCACACCCATCCATGATCCTGTTAGGCTTCATTTAAACTACACAAAAGCAGGGAGAAACGCTACACTCACAAAGGATGTTTCTATAGTCCATAAAACCACATTGCCTGTGATATGACCGAGCAGTTATGATAGGGATACTGCAGAAAAGCTCCTCTGGTCTCCTTTCCTCTGCTTTGTTTGATGCTACAGCAATTTAGCAAGGGCAGAAATTACTCTCCACCCCTGCGAGCTCAAGAGAGACCTGTAGCACTTGTATAGAAATGGAGAGTCTGGGAGGAAAAAAGGCAAGAAGAAAACAAACTAGATTAAAACCCAGTTTCTTCATTTGTGAAATTGTGGCATCAGTCTAAGATGAAACCTTGTAGAAATAGAAGTCAGGGAACACAAATTGCTCCAGTGGATGTCTTTGCTGGAAATGTTTTAGGACGTGTGCTCTCCCTTCTCAGGGAAAGACAAATAATGCCTTTGTTGTAGATTTTGGGAAGAAAAGCAAAGGCATTTATTCTAAAGCTGCCCAGCAGCTGAGACATCCCTGAAACAGCTAAAAGCCTTCTAACTTCTTGCTTAAATTTAGACATACTCCTATATATCCCAAATAAATGTGTTAGGTTTTGTGCCAACACGTGTCATTACTTTCTCTCTTCTCAGCTAATGTGTACACAGATGCGGGATTTACAGACAGGAATCATCTCTCCTCCTCCACTCCTGATTATCTGGCTGAACAGCCACAAGCCTTTCTGATTTCTGCACTTAAGATAGCATCTTCACTCCTTGATCATCTCAGTAACCTTTTCTTGTGAATGCTCATTACAGCCTGAATTAATCCTTCTTGGAAGGGGGAGTGGAGTGTGGAGGGGGGTGCCTTCACAGAACGGTGTATAGTTCTTTGCTTCCTGCATCCTTAGAAATAACTGCCCAGGGATCAAGAATCACTCTCCTCACCTTATCCTGAGGACAGGAATGTTTCCGTCAGAAGAAAAAAAGCAAGTCACGCCACTTCCTACAGAGGCAGATAAAGATTCCTGGTTGGGCAAAAGGCAAATGCTGCTGGCAATCATTAGCCACAGACATGCTGTCATAGCGATTTGGGTGGCATAGACAGACCTTACTTTATTGTTTCTCTTTCAGAATTGCAGTGATTCATTCAGAATGAAAAATGGGAGTGCCCTGATTTAAGCAGGAACCTGTATCACTGAAGCAGAGAGAGAAATACATCTGAAATGAAGCTGTGAGTTGCTGTGTTTTTTCTCCTCCACCTTCTCTCCTTTCCCTATCTTGTCGACTTATGAATTACAGAATCACAGAATATCCTGAGTCGGAAGGGACCCACAAGGATCATCAAGTCCAACTCCCATCCCTGCACAGCCCCATCCCCAAGATGTGCCTGAGAGCATTGTCCAAACACTTCTGGAACTCTGTAAGTCTTGGTGCTGTGACCACTTCCCTGGGGAGCCTGCTCCAGTGCCCAAACACCCTCTGGGCGAAGAACCTTTCTCTAACATCCAACCTAACCTTCCCCTGACACTTCATGCCATTCCCTCAGGTCCTGTCACTGGTCACCACTTTGTGAAGTCACAAAGTACAAGTCCATTTATTGCTTGGTCCCATTTGCTATCAAGCCTGTTTGCCTTTTAGGAGATTCACAAGCCAGGTAACAGCACTGCAATTTCTAAAGCATGCTTGTTTAAACAGGAGCAGTAGGAACTGTCAACTCCAGAGCGGCTCATCCAAGTCTGTAGCACCTCCCCTACCCCATATCTGGCTGGCCACAGTCTCCTCACCACCAAGGCCAGGCCCAGAGGCTCCAGGGAAAGCTGCAGGACACCCTGCCCGCCGTTAGCAGACAATTCATTTTCCTAACGCAGTCCTGAGCAACTCTGCCCGTCCTGGCAGAACCAAACCACACACTCATGTTTGTTAAGTCTACACAAAGAAATCCCTAAAACACCCAGCAAAGACAAGCACAGGCTCCCCTTTGAGGGAAAACTCCCTGCAGAAGCACCATAAGAGGACTGCTCTCTCCTGCAGCGGCAGCCCCCTCGTGTTCCCACACTGCCGGGGCACCAAGGGCAGGAGGAAGGGTGTGTTGGAGATACGACCAGATGCTGTTTCCAGCAGAGGAAGGGCTCGCAACTCCACCCATGCATCTCTCATGCCAGAGTTTTTTCTGTAACAAAGCACTAAACAAGATGCTTCTTCTGTCTAGTGTGGATTCCTGCCCCCTGAATCTGTCTCAACTCCCCCTTGTAGCTCCTCCTGCCTTTACACAGAGAAGTGACCCACGTCTGGTGCTGCAAACTGAAAGGAGCTCCAAGCTTTGGCCAAAAAGAGGCACACCTTTTTGTCTCAGAGGCATACAGGGACGCACAGAGCAGACAGAGGCAGGCACACTGTTCAGCAGGCTTATGGCTCACTGATCTGAGATAGGCCTAAAGGATCCTAATTTAGGGACGTATAATAAGTTTCTTCCAGCAATCTTCACAGAAATTCAAACACACACACACATACCCCATTTACATGATCAAGTCTTTATCTTTTAATATTTTCTATTGGTACATCATAATTAGGTTCTCTTATTTAGTACAGAAGCCCCCTGTTTTTTTCTGAACAATGCAAAATACCTGTGTAATGGCCATGTTGCTATTCCTTCTGCAATTCTGTTTATGAAAAAATCTGTGCAAGTTTTACCAGTAGTAGTGAAGTGTGCCTCACACCCTGAGGCACACTCTCAGGCTCCCCTGAGAAGCAGAAAGCAAGTTAACTTCATCCTGTTAACTTCCACTCTGCTGTTCACAAGGTATAAAGATATAACCAAAAATCATTCAGCTGCTCAAGAGTCACGAGCTCAAGGACCCTTAATTCAGCTCTTTAGATGAGAAGCATTCTTTTTCTGCAGCTTGGTGTGTCACAGCCATAACAACACAAAACTTTACAAAGGTAAAGTCCTAGACAGGAAATCTGACATCATGCAACTGTTCAGTGGGCCAGTGTACCAAGCAGAGCACATAAAAATGCAGAGAATTTCACCACAGAGAGCCAAGTGAGTCCTGCCAGGCTCTTTTAAAGTCATTAGCACTGTATTTCATGGTGCACAGACCCCAACATTGTGACGTTGAAATGTCACAAGTGGTGTTTGCTTGATAGACAAGACCGATCTCAGATGAACCTTTAACTAAAAATGGAAATTGCATACAAAATAAACTAACAAAAACTTCCACCAATTTTGTACTTAAAACTTGAAATGTGTTCTGTACCTTCCCAGTCTTCCCTTGCCAGCAACCAGGTTTTACCAGATATTCAATCCCACGCTGTCCTGTCAGCATGCAAAACCTCCCCCCTCAAATCAGATTCCCCACCCACCCTTGAGGTGTATAACACAATACTTGAGGTTCTTGGGACAAGCACTTGCCATTGTGCTCATGTGTCATTGGTTTTTGTCATTGTGCCAGGTCATATGAAAACAAAGTAATTTTAAGTACAATTGGGTGCAATTGTTACAAAAATAGTTGAATGGGCTATTACAGGCACAGTGCTTTCTTCTAACATAAATGAGTTCTTGAGATATATTGTAGGATGTTTCTAAATTCTAGGTGGTTTTCCCAGTCTGAATACGTGGGAATATGTGTGCGTGGGTTTCAAAGAAAATAAACTGATAATGCTTTGCAGCCTACCTCCTGATGTCTCATAGACAACAGATTAAGAACTACTGTTCTATATCAAACCATACCACTTTTTAGAACCCATTTCAAATTTCCTTTCTTACTTAAAAACCTGTAAAGATAGCAACCTGTAACAGACAAAATACCATAAGCCTTCAGGTTGCTTGAAAATCATGGTAAGTATGACACTTTCTGGAATTTCATTCAATCTTACTAATCTGCTGTTATGTAACTTTTTTTAGATAAATCCATACTAGCAACAGATTATTCAGCTTTGGAACTAACAACAAAATTATTCTGTGAATAATTTCCAACTTCTGAATCTGATCTCAATTTCCTTGTCCTGGGCATGCACTCATATTGTGTAGAGTTCATTTTTTCACCTTTTTTATGACTCTGAGCAAGATGCAAGGAGCCGCATCAGCCAGCTGATATCCATATGCTTGTTGACAGTATCTATCACTTCCAATATTGGATGTGACTGCTAGGGATAGGCTGGGCACATATGGTTGTCTCAGGAAGATAGGTTCTTACACGCCTACTCCTAGCTGACCTGGTGATATCTGTCTCAACATCTCCTACATCTCCTCCATCAGTCAAGTGTCATCCACTCCAGTCCTACAGCTTGGTCACATCCTCACAAAATATTTGAATTCTTTCTCCCTGAAATTGAAAGTTGTTCACCGAGCAGTCTCAGTCCTTTTTCCTGACCATCTCTGCTCTTCTGGGCTGGTCCATGTTTTACTGCTTTTCTTGGATTTGTGTTGTGCCTTCATTGATCTATGTCCAAAACAGAACTTCTCTGCTTCTTCCTTCTGGACGTAGTCACTGCTCTTCTGCTGTTCAGTCCAGAAATTTCTCATCACATGACCAGAGCAATCAGGGCTATCACAGGATATTTTGACTGCCCGTTTAGTGTTGTGCTCGATCTCAACAATTAGGCAGAGGAACAGTCTCTGAACATGAATGGGGAAAGCAGGGTCAGTGCCCCTTGGCCTTCCTTGAGGGTTTGTGCACCTGTCAAAAGCCTCTCAGTGAGACCTCATTTTTCAGTAGAAAAACGAAAGATTAAGGAGTGAAGCTTTGTCTCCTTCCTTAACCTGTAGCAAGCCTGCAGCCATTTTTTTCTACCTGATTCACACTCCAGACCCATATGGCCAGAGGAACAGAGATACAGTGGCCTTATCATGGATGTGAAATGTCTGATCCAGACAATATGATTGCGTATTGACAGATGGAGCATGTACTGTCATGCATAGTTAGGTGACTTACATCACCACACTAGATGACTTACATCTTAACTTTCTAACCTTTTCCCTTTGTCAGGGCATGCTCTGCCAGCTCAGGCACTGTTCTTCCAAATAGCAGTTCACTGCAGATATGTTTTTAACCTTTCCATTTTGACATACACCTCACACTGACCATGATATTGCCAGCGATGGAGTGTTTGCGACTCTTAATTGAAAAACTCTTTCCAGTTTGATGCACCATTTTACAATCCTAAAAACACCTTTGATGACATAGGAATCTCTTTCCTTGCTCTCTATGCACAGTTTTCCTGCATTTTGTAAATGTTTTAACAGTGACCTGGGTCTGTTACAAGTTCCACGTATTTCTGGCATCATTTGCACTGATTGCCACAACACTGATATTGTTTTCTGCTTCTCACATTTCTGCCCTCCATCAAGTTTCATTCTGTTAACTTTTTCCTAATACAGACAGCTATGAGCACTGAGTGATCTTTTCAGCACCTTTATCTTTAGGAAAGACAGAGCATCTAGCATCTATCTGGTCAGTAAACTTTTTAATATCCCTTAATGATAGAAATAACCTCTTAGTCCTGAACAACTCTGTATTGTTTTCCCTTTGCTGTCACCTTCAGCTCTTCCACAGTAAATGACTTCTTTTTTTTCCTTTTGGCAAGAGTACTTTAGCACTTCCAGACGTTTCACAAAATGTCCTGCCTTACTCCCACACTCCACACAGCTTGATGGTCTCATGTCACATACCTGGGTCTGCACTGTTGAGCACTCTTTCCTACTCCTCCAGATCATTGTCTCAGAAACTTTTAATTTCCATTTGACACAACCCCACATCTTTTGTGTGTCCCATGATTCTCTAGGCTGCTCAGGCTCAAGAGCACCTTTCAATATTACTTCCCTTTCCAGGTCTCTCACATTTTGTCTTGCTGTTTTCCTGATGAGCAAGACAGGTTTCACAATAAATCCATCATGACAAATGAAAATAATGCATGGAATAAGTTTTTTTTTTTTAATCCGCTCTTCCCTCGATGTAGGCTGTCACCATACTCTGTCCCTGTGCTCTTTTGTTTGACATTTAGCAGCCTGGTGTGCTGAGAGACACACTTGAAGCCTACCTGTATGCCACAGCTGGATCTCTGCAGAACTTGTCATCAAACATGTGCATCTCATTAAGTTTCAGGTTTCAGTGCAAACACTGTTTCACTGGATTATCTGAAACCTGCTCACTTTCAGAAGCTTTTGGCTTGACTGGAGTGGTAATTTCAGGTGGAAGTAACGAAAAATTTGGAAGTTTTCCTTGGATTCACCCCAATGTGACCCCAAAAGCTCAATTCTAAGCTGAATCTTAAAGGGTTTAAGATAAAGTACAGTAATCCAAACCTGTGTGACATTAGAGATTTCCAGTAATGGAATAACACTTGAAGCTTCATAATCTATATGCCACTGTAATTCTGCTCTCCTCATGTAGCTCCAGATTGCTGTATAACCAAATATAAACATATACATTTTTCAGCAGTACTTGATAATGAAATTCTGAACTGATAGTTCACACTTGAAGAAACTGTTATTATTAAATGACAGCAATTCTACCTTTTCAGATTGGCTATTGGGACTGGCCCTTGCAATACTGTGCTCAGCCAGTTCATCTCTTTGATACGAATCTGATTTCACTCAGTGACACATCCATTGACTATGCACCCCTTACACACAAGAGAGAAGGAAAAAAATCTTCCAGCTTTGAGACTTTTCCCTACCTTTGTTGTATCAAATAGGTCTGTGTGTCAGAGTGTTCCGTGCATAAAACCTTCACCCAGTGCCATCCTGTCTCTGCTTGGAGTCAGTATCCACATGCTCATGGCTAAATGCTCCGGGAAGAAGTGCTGCCATTCTGAACACAGTTTGCAACATCAAAAGATTCCCGCATGGCTGAAAATTTTCACTGCTCCAGGAATTTCATTGTAACACAAGTGTGGATCTATCAAACCAGCCCTGCCTCTCCTTTAGCATATTAGTGTCCAAACACCAATCTTGGTAAAATACAAGCCAGTGTCAACAAAGCTCAGAGCTGAAGAACTACCTTTCCTCCCTTCACTCCTGGCCTGCAGCCGTGCTACTGCTGGCTGTGCTCTTGTCACACAGAATCCCGTGTCCTCAGGAGGGGCAGCAGTGGTGCTAACTTACACAAAACTCAACTGCTGAGGGGCCAGACGGGTTTTGTGGCAACAGGTTATTTTTTGGGCTCAGCCTATGTTTCCATACCCTGTGAACTTCACTCTCCATGTGGCTTCAACCCAAATGACACCAAGTTAAACAATAATGAGAGCAATCTTTTAGTCATGCTGAACTGGAAGAACTGTGGGGTTACTAGAGATCTCATGCCAGTGGAGAGGATTGTCCAGATCTCTTAGCAGTGGAGAGGATTGTCCCTGGGTTGTGATCAGTCCCCCTCTAGATGTTGGCTTCTATTTCCTACTGTCTCTCCTGCTCTGGCATCTTCAATTCCCCATTTACAAACCTGTGTGTAACACTGAGGGTCCAAAGAACACCATTGCCAGGGCATATGTAAATATGTGTGTAGGAGGAAGGGGGGGTAGAGCACTTCCAATTTCCAAAGTGCTTCTAGATCAGTCTGTGGCAAATAAGATCTAAATTTAATGCGGCTTATATATACACACACATATGTATGTGAGCAATCCTGGATGCACAGACAGACTGGGGAACGAGATGCTGGAAAGCAGAACTGTGGAAGGGACCTGGGGGTCCTGGTCACTGGCAAGTTGAATCTGAGTCAGCAGTGCCCTGGAAGCCAGGAGGGCCAACCTTGTCCTGGGGGGCATCAGGCACAGCATCGCCAGCCGGGCAAGGGAGGGGATTGTCCCGCTCTGCTCTGCCCTGGGGCGGCCTCACCTCGAGTGCTGGGGGCAGTTTTGGGTGCCACAATATAAAAGGGACATAAAGCTATTAGAGAGTGTCCAAAGGAGGATCATGAGGATGGTGAAGGGCCTTGAGGGGAAGCCACATGAGGAGTGGCTGAGGTCACTTCATCTGTTCAGCCTGGAGGAGACTGAGGGGAGACCTCATTGCAGTTACAACTTCTTTGTGAGGGGAAGAGGAGGGGCAGGCACTGATCTCTTCTCTCTGGTGACAGTGACAGGACCTGAGGGAATGGCCTGAAGTTGAGTCAGGGGAAGTTTAGGTTGGATATTAGAGAAAGGTTCTTCACCCAGAGGGTAGTTGGGCACTGGAACAGGCTCCCCAGGGAAGTGGTCACAGCACCAACCTGACAGAGTTCCAGAAGTGTTTGGACAATGCTCTCGGGCACATGGTGGGATTCTTCAGGTGTCCTGTGCAGGGCCAGGAGTTGGACTCAATGATCCTTGGGGTCCCTTCCAACTTGATATATTCTGTGATTCTGTGATGTATATGCACATACATGAACGCAAGGTCCATATCCTCTCATTTATGTAGCCACTGTCATCTTCAGACTATCTCACAGTAATAAAAAAATCCTTCTGAGATAGGATAAAGGGGCATCTTCCCTTTTGAATATGCTGCAGAACATAGAGGTGTGAGCTGTATCTACAAGAATAAGTCTCTCCAGCCTAGTTTGTAAATATTGATTGAAACAGAATGATTAAAACCACTATAGCAATTTTACAGAGGCAAGTTTATGGACTCAGGTGGGCAAAATTCATGAATTCTTCCTGGGGCAGCCTACTGTACCACCATCCTTAGGTTTCTGCTAGGACTGCTGCAGCAGGAGCACACCTTGCAGCACAGTTGGCAAAATGAGAGAAGCTGCCAGCTCCAGTTCATGGACTCATGTCTCAGTTCAAAGTCCCCTTTACCTGTAACTGAAGCTGAAATGTTTGTCTGTGAACAAGGGGCAGGTATACACTCCCTCGCCTGCATTTTGGGCAATGGACAGTCCCATCCAGCAGCCACACATTCAGAGTTAGTGCTGTCTGAAACCTGTGTGGGCAGACATGGGTCAGGACCTCATGTGGGATATCCATGATGATTAGACCCTGGAGCTACTCTAGTAGCAGGGTGTTTCTGGACACCAGATTGTACTGCGATCCACGAGGACCCCCCATGGCTATCCTTCAGGGCAGGGGATTTTCACCAGGCAGCATTACTAACCTGTCTGGCTTCAGAAAACTAGACAGCTGGACTTTTGCACTGACCAGCTCCATGGCTTAAGTTATTTTGCACCCCCTTGCCATAGTTTCTTACCTCTAAACTGGCATGTGCTGCCAGGCAGACAAATACACAAATACACTCCTCATTCACAGCTCAAAGCAAAGGATCAGCACCATTCTGGTTATTGTGTCCAGATGAAGACATCAACAAAAGCGACAAAGCAGCTGCCCCACCTTCATTTTCTCCCTTCCTCCCATGTTACTGTGCTCAGTGATAAAATTTACAGCCTTAGCATTTGGAAATGCCCCAAATGCCTTTCCCTTGGATACCACGTGCAAACTGAAATAGGTCTTAGTTTAAGAATGTTGTTAAGAAATTTAACAGCTCTGCAGAAACAAATGCAAATCATCCAGTCCTCTACCTCCTTTCCCCAGCCATTGGGACAGTCATAAAAGTGCAATGAGGCTACCACAGAACCAAATCTGCTGTAGTCCCTCTGGATGGAATTCACTTTTGGAGACAAAATTTCAAAAATGTAAAGGCTTCATTAACCAAGGAAGACTCAAAGACCACCAGCAGCAGAACAGGGAGGAGGAACAATAAGATACCCATACCTAATGATAAGATTTGTGTTACTGGTGGAGATCATTGGTGTAAAATGGAGCCCAAAGCACACATTAATTGTTGCACAGCCTGCACTTGAGAGCAATAGGGGATCAAACTATGTCAATCTGCCTTTTCACCTTGGCTTCCCCCTTGTCTGCTAGAAATTCACTGTGGCCAACACGAGCTATGATTCAGGTTGTCCCATGTTCACTGAGAAACTTTTTTTGGCAGCCTTTTGGGCTAGGGAAAATGGGAATGTGATTCTTTTGTCTTCCTGTTAATGATGAGAAGTGACAGAGCCAATCCATGGATTCAAATTCTAAGATTTTCAAGGCAAGGTTTTAAGGCTTGAGTGGAAATCTGAGCATGCCTTAAACTACCATGGAAACCCAACAACTTGTCAGCTCAGGAAGGATCACTGCTACTGTGTGGAGGCTGAGCTCATGCCTGATGACATTTATGCTGCCTGTCCACGGGTAGCTCACTTTCCAGGGACCCAGTCCTCTACGACTCCTTGAAGCTACAGGGGAGGGCTGCGTTTCAATGAGTGCTGAAGTAAGCACACATTTCCCAGCCCACCCCAAGGATCACTGAACTCACTGAGGTTGGGCACAAACCATGGCATTCCCACAGGTAAGGGGAGTTTACATTACCAACTTCACCTTATCAGCTTCTTTATAACGAACATCTCTTTGCAAAGGGTGTTATAAGATAAGATGAATATTTTGTGTCTGAGGGCCCTGAAAAAAGGGAGTGAGTCACACATCCCTTTCCATCATGCTTTGCAAGTGATGCAATATGACTTCAAGAGTCACCAAAAAATACTGTTCTCTTTCCTCTTAAGTAAAAATGTTTATCTTTCTTCTTTCTAAAGAAGACTCGAGGTCGTGGCTCCTTGTGAAAAGCAAGAGGCCAGCATGGCTGGTTTTCAAAGGGTAAAACTAAACCAGTGTTAAATAGAGAAGTTTATTGCTAGTCCTAAAATTAAAATCATGTTAGTCAACACTTTGATTTTGTCAATGAATAGACTATTTCCCTACAATGGTTTTGTAGATTAGATTGATTCTGTAATTGAAAATAAAATGATGCAGAGAAAAGTCAATAAGCCTTCTACAAGGTTCTGGTACTATCACCACCCTCTGTGTCAGCCAACAGCTCTTTGGTTTCACAGTTCAGTTAAAACTGGGATCAGATTGGCAGAGCTTGTGTTGTCTAGGAGTGTTCTAGGAACAGGGCTACGTGATTGTATTTCTGATACTGTGCAAGGGAAGCAAGAGGCTGGTTTATGCCTCTGGGCCAAATTCAGTTCAGTAATTTGCCCTGCAGGCACAGCAGATATCCCTCATGCCAAGTGAGACCGCACATGCTTGTATTTGGGAAGATTTTGAACTTGCACACATCACTGAAACAAACTCCAAAAGACTACATTGCAATCAAGATATGTTATAAAAAATCCTAAGTAGAGTTTAGAATCGCTGATGTTCTGAGATTCTTGAAAGACTAATGCTTTTCCAGTTTAAATATTAAAATAAAAACTCAGACCTTGTCACCAACACAGGGCCAAGTGGTGAGGAGGTGACTTTGTTACATGAAAAGCACAGTGCAGGCTACTGTGTGCGCCCATGGTCATACTGGAAAACAGGGAGTTCCAGGTGCAGCACAACCTAGATGTGAAAATGGACTAAAACATCCTACCTGCACCTTTCAAGGGAGTGAGGGGTTACTGCTTAGCTCAGATGTTGTGGGTAAGTCTGCACAAAGTAAGGATAGATAATAATGTGTACACTGGCATGATGGACTTCAGCAAATTCCAAATTTCTGTACTGAGATCTTACTTTATGCAGTACCATTCCTGTTTCTTTTCAGGAAATAGCTCATGTCAGAATCCAAAAGTATTATGATCCACACCCTATCTACAATTTTGCAAGTAAAATGTTGTATCATTTGCCTTTGATGTGTTAATTATTTTAGCACCTAAGAAAATAGGATTCTAGGGAAAACAAACTGCTGATACGATCCAGAACTTGCTCTGCTATTCTCTCTTGGTGGAGACAGGTATCTAGGCAATTCTATTCTTCAGCCAAAAGTTACAAGATCCAACTCAAGACTTCCAGCAGGAAGCTTTGTGCCCTCTGTTTGATGGGAAGGGTGGAGTTAGGCAATAATAGTGATCCTTTCTGATTTAAGTTGGTAACTGTGCCTTTCTGCAGTAGCCCCATGGGAACAATCACACAGATCTCTGAAAGCAGCAGAGCTTATAAAAGAAGAAGTAGTGGGAAGGCAGGATGATCCTCATGGCAGAGCTGACAGTGGTGGCGGCTGTTGCTTAGGAATGCACAGAAGCAGCAGAATTACAGTGTCTGGGAGTGCTTTCCAGAAAGCAATGGCTGAGGCTTTGCCACAGAGACTTAAAAAGCTGAATCCTAAGGGAAGAGGAAAGCAAACTGCTAGCATACATTAAATAAGTCCTTTTATGATTCGTGGTGGGGTTTTTTTTGTTTGGTTGGTTGGTTTTTGTTTTCTTTTTTGATTTAAAAAGTAAATCGCCTGAGTTTTGGAGCAGGTGGTGTTTGTGCCTGGGCAGTGCAATGAGGGAGCTGCTCCATCGGCAGCTCAGCCCGAGCACTACAGTGCAGCAACAACAGAGGAGTGGAGGAGAAAAGAGCGGGGAGGAGGCACAGTCTGACTGCACAGAGATTAACTCCTTCCCTCCACTTCCAATCTCTCTGCAAAATTCTGCCGGAGGGGGAAGAGAAAGCTCCATTTATGTCGCTTCCCCTCCTGTAGCTGGCCAGAAGCACGTTATGCTGTGACTGATATGGGACCTTCTGCGGAGGGACCTGCTTGTCCCGTCCTCACCTCCTGGCATCCTGCGATGGAACTGGTCACTTGCAGTGGAGATGACCAAACAGTGCTCGGAAACACCAGCCGGGTTTTCCTTTCAGCTCTCATCAGATGCTGCTCGGTCCCCTTAATTCTTTGGGTTAGTTCCCGTTTTCATTATCTCTGCCTTTGTCTTGCTGCTGGTGGCTGCATCTCGGTCCTGCTGAACCCGAGCTGTGCAGAGCAGGATGCCATCCCCGCCACGAAGGTTTTGAAGTTGTTTCTTTCAAAAGCGGACAGGAAAGCATTTCTCATTCTAAGGAACAACCTCGGGACGCGAAAAGCGGATCAGGTGATTCTGCCGTTTAACTCTTTTCTAGGTGGCAGAAGAAATACCAGTGTAAATTAAACACCAGTGTTCACACGCACATCCCCACCCCAAGCCCACGCTTCTTGTTTGCCCTTTCTAAGCACTTTGCTCCAAAGGTTTTTGTTTAGCCGGGATGTTCAGGGAATGACAACATTTCATACTAATAGCTACATACTGATGCAAACAGAGCAGAAACAAAGGAACTGCCTCTTGCTCGTTTACTACAGTCTTCACGGATCGAAACAAAGAACCAAACCAAAAGCCATCCAAAACACCAAGAACAGGAACAAACCCTCAGCTGACTGGCAATTTCCACACCTCTGAATTCTCAGTCTCACTTTCTCCTGTCATTCTCCGTGTTGTGGTTTGCAAGAGCAAGTTTGCAAGAACAAAGCACTGCAGAGAAGCAGATAATATGCACATACAGTGCCTTCTACTTGGCACCCCAAGTTTTTCTCCAGGCTGTACTGGAATAATAGTAATGCACAGAGATTAGTCAACCCATGATAGCAAAAGCAACTTGAACATGCTAAAACAGAGAGAACAAAGTAAAAAGAAAGTAAAAATTACACGTTTTGCTTAACAGCCACAGCAACAACATGAAACCCATCAGCAAGTATGAGATTTAATAACCAGGGCATCGTCTCCTTCAATAAGCAGTATAAATATGTATTAATCAGCAGGCTCAGGATAGAATTCCTTGAGTTGGGGCAGCAGGGGTCCAAAACAGAGGAAGGTCAACACTTGAGCCTTTTCCAGTTGCTTCCATTTATTTAAAGTATAGCAATTCCTTACACTGTACAGGTCAGATTTGGATTCCTGTGGGACCCAGGGTTTATGCAGGGCTCCAAATTATGCATTCCTGCCAATGGTTTGATAGGATTGCCACTGCTGTTTTCCCCACAGAATGATTCTGCACCACACCATTGAGTATAATTGACTGCACAAGGCACAATTAAAGGATGGTATGAACCTTGAGTACTGGACATCCAGCTTTGGCTTTCAACATATGCATGTGTGCAGGTGCAGGCTGATTCCTGAAATAAATGGAAAGTGAGAAAGTGCAAATATTTAATTGCTATTTCTTGCCAATCCTGCCCCTCTGTAGGAAAAGTGATGCAGAACTAGGATTGTACATTTTCACTTTTTCCATATGAAAATCACAGAGGTCTCAGTGTAGTGTAAGAGAAAGCTGAGAAGGCTAGAGGAAAACAGTAGAATTAGCAAGTAGATATGAGAAAGCAAGACCTTTTCTATCCTGCCTCTGTAATCTAGCTGGAGCATCTGCTATCCAAGTTGACATCAGCAGTCCAGCTAAAGAGAAATGCCTCCTGTCCCTTTACAGCTCCTGATGTGTCGCATCAAGTGCTGTCAGTTCAAATTAAGCACTGCTGTTTTCACCCTGTCTCCTGCCTGCTGCCTGCCTTGTTGCACTTCTGTGTGCAGCTGCAGTGTATGTACCCTGGCAGAGGCTGGTAACTGCCCTGCTCCCTGGATAGTTTGAGGAAGCAGCATGGCCAAGTTGGCCAATCACCGTAGTGAGGATCAGACTTGCCCAGCTCTGACATCTCTGAAACTGGTCCTTCCCCTCCCTGTTTGTCTCCAACTTTTTTTTAGACAGAAAGATTGAGGTCTAGCAGCCATTCAGAACAGGAGTCTGGTGCTTGTGCAGCCCGCAGAAAACAGACTTCCAGACTCAGCTAAGTACATGGCCTCAAATGAAATGGAGCAGCGCTGAAAATAAGCAGAGTGCACCCAGTTTCTGCTATACTGTATATTTAATAGTGTTCCATATCCAGATGCTTCTACTTTCTCCAAAGACCAGTTTTCTACTGCTGTGAAACATCAACAGGGATCATTCAAATACAACACTGAAGCAAGGATTTTTGGAGGAGATCTAAAATCTCAAACTGTTAAGATGTAAAATTATGTCCTTTTGAAAACCGGAATATACAAAACCCATACATAACATTTTTGGACCCTGTGGCTTGTCCTCTCAATTCTTAGATTAAATATCTTTTTGGATCTGAGACTGTAATGGTTCAACACCATCTGGCAACTCAGCCAGACAGAGCCACTCTCTCAGTCCCCCACAGTGGGATGGGGGAGAGAATCAGGAAGGTAAAAGTGAGAAAACTTGTGGGTTGAGATAAAGACAGTTTAATAGGGAAAGCAAAAGCCATGTGCATAGGAACAAAACAAAACGAGGAATTCATTCACTTCCCATGGGCAGGTGTTCAGCCTTCCCCAGGAAAGCAGGGCTCCATCATGGGTAATGGTGACTTGGGAAGGCAAAAGTCATCACTCCAAACATCCAACCCTTCCTTCTTCTACTCTCAGCTTTATGCGTTAAGCACAATGCCATATGGTCTGGAATATCCCTTTGGTCAGCTGGGGCCAGCTATCCTGGCTGTGTGCCTTCCCAACTCCTTGTGCACCCCCAGCCTCCTCACTGGTGGAGTGGTCTGAGAAGCAGAAAACACCTTGACTCTCTGTAAGAACAGCTCAACGATAATTAAAGCATCCCCGAATTTTCAGTGCTCTTTCCAGAACAAATCCAAAACACAGACCCACACTACCTATTGAGAAGAAAAATAACTCTATGCCAGACAAAATCAGCACAAAGACCAAACACTCTTCATTTCCTCTCATCTCTTAAATTACATTACTGGACTGTTGAGCAAAAGAGATTAGATCACAGCAAACACAAACTTTCCTTCATAACACACTGAAGATCATCTTTGACACCATGCCAGACTCTTAAAGGCTACCAAATTAATGCTCTGTTTTGTCTCCACAAACTAGCAGGCACTGAGTTTCCAGGGCTTTTAGAAGCCATATGCACAAGGTTTCAGACTGGCTACTTCAGGAAGACAAGTGTGGGTCAGAAAAAAACTTTTGCTTTGCTGTGGGTTGGAAAAACACTTCTGTCTCCTAATTTTAGAGACTATCTTCCTTTTTCAGATGCTCCAATAACATTTTAGGGCTTCATCTGTTGGATAAATGATTTGCAAAGTCCAAGCTTTCTTCCTGTGTTCATCCTTGAGATGTTGCTCTTTCAAACATCCTGCGTAATGTAGCCATTGACTCCAGCTGCCATTACACCCCTAGGTCCATGTGGCAATGGGAATGTCTTCCCAACACACGTATTTCTTAAGGGCCCCTACACCTATCTCCTAGGAGCAATTCCTTGCCAGGGCATATTTTTGATTTGTCAAGACACACACTTCACTGCAGAGCCGTCCTTTGTTGAGCAGTAAAGGAGGCCACCTTCTGTTGCTAGTACAAAACAAGTGGCTCAGAAGGAAATACTTCTTCTCACAATTTATTCAGAAAGCCTGCCCAAAAGAAAAACAAGAGACAGAAAAAGTACAGTTTAGGTCCCTTAAAGTGTCCTGAGAATTATATACACTCTCTATTTGACTAGACTGTAGTGTGATATAATGGGAAACACCACTGGAGCCATAATGAGCCCACAGGACATCCTGACAAGTTTACAGACTAAACACGAAACCAGAGTCTCTTGACTATTTAATTTGTGTTTCTTTTTCCCTTGCATTTCTTCTCTGGTGCCCAGTGCATTACTTTATCTTGTCCACAGTCCTGAAAAAATTCTGAATACTGTGTTCTCTGCCTGCTCCCTCTCAGGCAGAGCATTGCCTTGCTACTGAAGACTTCAAGAGGGTTTCCAGCCAGGTAAAGAAGTGCTTGGGACGTGCTGGGACTTGCACATACAACCACACCCTTTCAAACCATTTGGAAGGAGTGTCTCAGAGCAGGTTTTCCCACTGAGAGACGTGATCTTCCACCTGTTGACCTCTGGAATGGAAATTAAGAAGGAACCTGTCTCAGTAGACCATGCAAGTGTTGGGAGAAACCCTGCTCCTGATACTGCTGAGAAAATCCTCTGCTCCTCTTTTCCTTCAACACTTCTTTCCAAATTGAAGAAACACTTCTCATTTGAGTTTTCTGTTAAATTTAGAGACACCCTGCTGCATAAGAAAGGGTGATGCAATGAAAGATTCTGCTGTCTCTTTCCAGAACCTCATGGTGCTAAAACAAATACCAGACATTCACCATGGAACACCAAACAGGTGAGCACAACCCAGCTCAAACTGGCCACGCCATACGGAAAGCCTCACTTACAGCAACATGGAGATTGAAAAGTGCTGGGCTTCCAATGTCATCATAGCATGGAGTATTCAAAGAGCTAGCCCAGATCCTGAAAACCCTAAAGCATATGCAGCATAAAGATTCACACAGGCTAATTTACACCTGCTACTCTGCCGTTAGTTTGAATATCTCCATGGAGTTTCTCTGAAGGCAAACATTGAGATAGAGAATGCAAAAAACATACCTTGCAGTGTTTACTATAAGAACAACTAACCATGATCCCTCTGTGATCATATTGCAGAATAAATTGATTGGAAAGAGCAGGCCATAAGTGTTTGTTAAGGCAAAGAATCTACTGAATTTCATTCTTGCCTCCGATTTTTGCACAGTTTTGGCACTTATATTTAGCAAGTGTTGTAGTGCCTCTCACTGAACAAGAATTAGGTGTTACAATAAGCCTCTGCCAGTAATGCTGACTAAACACCTGTGATCCCGAGCAGATGGAGAAATGCAGCTGAGTGGCATCATGCATTTTATTAATTTCTACTTTTTTCTTCCCTCCTACTCTCCACTATTGAAATAAAGATTGCTGAATCTGCCAAGTCAATCCTCATATAGGGTCAATATCCAATTGCTTCTGTAATATTGTCTACTGCTTTATCAGTCCAGTCTTACATGTGTCATAACAATGCTTTCATCATTTTCTTTGTGAGATAATTCATCAATCTCCTACACAACATGACAGTAGTACATAGGTCTGAAAATTAGGCAAGAGAAGCTGTATTCTAATTCCTCTGTAAGACATCCGGTAAACAAACCTGGCTCCACAATTTTTCTCTTCATATATTTCAACTACTACCAGATAGTTATCAAAGCTCTGTAGCATAGCCAAGTTCCTCTTTCCTGAGTCCTTTTTGTTTTCCTCATTGTGTTGTTTGAATGTAAATGCAATGCCTGGTTAGAACCAGAAGCTGAGTACTGTCCCTAGGTAATTTTTAGTCTTATTCCACAGACACTGAAGTGACCAAGCATTTCATTTTAATCCAGATGTTCCCAGTTCTTTGTTGAAAGTTGCTAAGGTAGGATTGACACATTTTTCTAACCACTCCAAGTTGCTCTGTTTTCTCTCAGTTTCCTGTGGAGATCTTTCTCATTCAATAAAGCCCTTCCTCTAGCAGAATAAAGTATGTTGGGTCAGACATTAATTTTTTTAATGTCTAGCACTTGTCCTTGTTAGAACAGAAGTCAAATAAACCCATATAGAGAGGATTCCTAATTGTGTAATAAATGGTCCTTGTTTAACCCAAGGTTGTAGGTATGAGCAGAGGCTTCTACAGAGCCGAAGTTGCAACATTTTTTAGTTTGCCAGTAACCCCACATTTGTTGGAAGTCTTCAGTGAGGCCCAAATCCTAAGGAGTTGCTTAAGCAACTAAGTGGAAATTAGAAATCCCATTACTCATGGATTTGCAATGAAGTAACTTATTCAAAGTGATGACCAGGATGTGCATTCAGCAACTCTGAAATTCAGCCATGCTCAGGAACTTCAGGCCAAACTCTATTATAAAACAGCGTGAATCATTACGAATACAACTACCTTGAAGGTCTCTTAGTTAGAGACTACTGGGAGCTTGCCATGCCAACACAGAAATAATCAAAAGTAGATCCATCCTCGTCAAGATTTGAACTGGAACTCTGTCATATATGAAACTTGAAGTTAGTTGAGAATTATTTATGTAGGCAAGCAGTAGTGTGTTAAAATTTTATAATATGGGGACTGGAATCAACATAATAGGAAGAAGGTAGCAACTAAGAAGAAAATTCAGCAGAGAATTTTGAGGGGATGGCACCTTTTCTCATATCTTACTTACTACATGCACCAGGACAGGCTGGGGGTGCAGCTGCTGGAAAGCAGCTCTGCGGAGAAGGACCTGGGGGTCCTGGTGGACAACAAGCTGTCCGTGACCAGCAGTGCCCTTGTGGCCAAGACGGCCAGTGGTGTCCTGGGGTGCATTAGGAACAGCACTGCCAGCAGGTCGAGGGAGGTGATCCTGCCCCTCTACTCAGCCTTGGTGAAGCACATCTGGAGTGCTGTGTCTAGTTCTGGGCTCCTCAGGACTACAGAAACATGGAGCTCCTGGAACAAGTCCAGTGGAGGGTGACAAAAAGGGTTAAGGTTCTAGAGCATCTCACTTAGGAGGAAATGCTGAGGGAACTGGGTCTTCAGCCTCAAGAAGAGAAGACTGAGAGGAGACCTCATCAATGTTAATAAGTATCTGACGGGAGGGTGCCATGAGGATGGAGCCAAGCAATAGGATGAGGATGCACAGGAAGTTCAACCTGAACACAAGGAAGAACTTCTTTACAGTGTGGGTGATTGTGTGCTGGAACAGATTGTCCAGAGAGGGTGTGGAGTCTCCCTCACTGGAGATATTCAGGATCCATCTGGACACAGCCCTGTGCCGCGTGCTCTGGGATGGCCCTGCTTGAGCAGGGAGGTTGGATTAGATCACTGTGGTCTCTTCCAACCTGACCCATTCTATGATTCTGTGAAATGGCCCCAAACAGACAAATATGGTTGTAGACTTCCGAAATTCTGGATCTAAAGAAATTGAGATTCAGTGCTAAAGCATGAATCTGTAACACAAAATGCTTATTAGGTAGAATTAAGTACAATGTTTTGCTAAATCAGCAAGATGATTGCCTGACTGTTGACTTTGAGACATTTCCATCACCTTTTTAAGAAAGAAAATTTAGTACCTTAGTGATGCCCCCTATTCCTGAAATATTTTTCTTCTTTGAATGAGCCATCACTGAGAATTGCTCAGAGATGCACAAGGAATGCACAAAGCAAGAAATGGTGTAATGCAAGCATGGATTTTGTTCTCCTTTTAAAACATACTACCTATTAAAGATAGAAAACACATCTCTTATTTTAGCTCCAGACCATTAGTATTTCACCCATTCAGAGATGGGTGAAATATTCAATCAGAAATTCAGGAATTAGCTCATGTACAAGAGGGGAGAACAAAATGCTGCTGCTGAAGAGGGAAAAAAAAAAAGGGAGGGGAACCTTAGATATGAAACATAATATTCCTCAGGCTATTATGTTACCCACTTGTGTTAACATCCAATATTTCTTCTTTTAAATTGCAACTTGTATGCCCTGTATTTTAAGGCATCAAATTATACTGCCATATTGAGGATTATTTAAGCAATCCCAGTAAGTAGGTCAGTCAGTAATTTACTCTTGGTTTATTAGAGGGTGCTAAAAGAAAAGAGCAACACCGTTATTTGTTAAATGAACAGCTGGACCCAAATTGTTAGTGGAGGAAAAGCCATTAGTTGAGGAAGTGTTTTGTTAAGATTTCTAGCATAATGAAAAGTATGGGAAAACCTTTGTTTACCACAAAAATTTGTGTAGGGAGCAAACACAATTAGAGCAGCTTCCTTTGCACAGCAGGTTGGATTAAGCATCAGGAGGAATAAAGCAAAGAAGAGCTCTGATGACCCAGGGGACCAAGATGGGGAATGCATTTGGTCTTGTGCAGCCTGATTAGACCAGGTTTTTCCACAACCTGCGTGGAAAGACTCCAGAAGCTGCCACTGAGAGAAAAAAGAGAAAAAGATCGCAGACAAATTGTTTTACAATCACAAGCAAGAATCATGCAGTTATGATTTTGACATACACAAAGGCAAAAAATTATTAAATTGTCCTTATGAAACTAGAACAGCTTTCTGGCACCAGACCTCAGATATTTACTTGGTAACTAATCTCCAATTTCCCAGTGTTCCCATTGGAAATTCTCTCCAGTACTGTAATGCATCAAATGAATTCTAAAGAGAAAGCATTGATTTTGATGTGTGGCTGTAGGTAAATATGTAAGGCTAGAATAAAGCTTTTAAAAGGCACTAGCTGAATGGCATAGAAGGGGTGAAAAGGGCAAAGATCTGGTCTTAAAGCTGACAGATCAAGGCCCTGACACTTATCCTTCCTTCTGAAAGCAGTATCAGCAACTCCTCCATGTGAATACTCCATGCTGAGGGATTTTCATGGGTTTGGATAGAGGTGGTGGTAATGTCCTGCTTGTGCATCGTCATCCTCACCACCACGCAGAATGGGCAATTGTGTGCACTAATACTTAGCATTCATAACAGAGGTAAATGGTAATATTCTTTTGGCTCAGTTATTTTACAACAGTGTAACTGTGCCTGGGCTGTGGTAATAAACCAAAAGTTTTGCTGATGTTGGCCTCAAGAGCTTCCTTGAATGCTAGCTCTCAGTTACAGTTTGTCTTTTCCTTTGCTTAGAAACCTTGCTCCATAAAAACAAGTTTTATTCATGAACCTAGCTCTAGCTGGCCTTCCTCAGTCCAAGAGACTGATTTCAAAAGTTCAGCTTCCCTTCCCCTCCCTCACAAAGAAATTTTTTTTCATAACCTCTGAAGCAAAAACATAATTAAATTTCCAAATCACTGCTACAGGATTTTATGGGAGGCTTAACTTTCCAGAGAAGTCTGCAATAAATCAGAAAGGCTTTATTAAGAGCTAATTTAAAATATCCTGGTAATTTTTTGTCCTCACAGAAACACAGAGAGCAAGTAAGATCATCATGTTTCTCTGCTATAGAAAAGAGGTAATTTGGGGCAGTGAGCAAGAAATGGGTAGTCAGAAGGTCAATACTGGGACAGTCCCTGGTCTCTATTTAGTTCTCAGTTTTCTAAGTTCATAGCCTGTGGAGGGTAACAAGATCTTCCTATTAAATACTGGAGAATGTTAAGCAGTTACAGAATACAATTTTTGAACTTATTACAAGGACCAGCTTTCCACAGACGGCAGTATGCCCAAGTCCCCACCGTTCAGAGCATTAGGAAACTTTGGACAAAAGCATACGCACAGACATCTGCATTTTTAAGGATTCAGGAAAACAAGTATAGACACAAAATATAAACTGAAAGTCAATAAATTAGGGTACCAGCCTGACGGGGGAAAAACATTTCATCAGAAATTCATTTTCAAGGAAAGCCCTAGATCCTTCTCTGGCATCTGTCTTGTGACTGAAGAGTTTACTAGCCCAGATACCACAGACAGTCTCATAACCAGCAGTATCAGTTCCTCTTCTCCAGGTAACCAGGAATCAATCCATTTAGGACATCATGCATCACATTTCATCTGGCAATCCAGAAGCCAGCAAAGATTGCACAACACAAATAGTTGTTTCCTGAAGAAAACACTCTGCCCATTAACTGTTGAAGTTCATGGCTGATCCTGAGGCACAAGCAGTGTGAAGAACACAGAGTTCGTGTGGCATCCTTCAGGTGGCACAAGCATGGACTGCTGTTTTCTCCAAATTTCTAACCCAAATTCATTCCTGACAGCTGTGGTTACCTCATCTGTGTCCAGCCCTGTGTCCTGCCAGCAGGATAATGCATAGCTGACCAAAAACCCAAACAAGAAATTCAACACCTTGCAGATGGCATGGCCTGTGTGGTTTCACTGTTACCTTGAAATGGCTCTAGCACTGAGGAGGGGCTAACAGAAAAACTGGCAGTTCTCAACTCACTTTGAGATGAGAAGGATGACAAAGCCAAAACAGGTAAGCCAAACTTATGTGTCTTTTGCCAAGGCCATTAGAGAACACGTGTGTCCCTGCCATGATGTCTAAGCATGTCAACATTTTCACAGTCAAGGGAATCAGAGAGAGATGACCCAAAAGGATCAATGTTGACCACAGGAAGCCACAAAACTAATGCAGGCACCCAATTTTGTACAGGGTACACAAACTACCCAGGCTCCAGAGAGTCAGAGGGTGTCAGGCATCATGAGGGATGAATCACCTTTTTCACAATTCTCTCCTAAAATAGGAGGACTAAGAGTAGACTCCTAAATAAGATTGCAAACAGCAGGAGAACAAACAAGGATCCAGTAATCCCTTGTTTGAAAGCAAGTTTGACTGTGCTGCTCCCACCCCCACAAAAATGGCCCTGTCAGTCTGTCCTGTCTGTACCTACTGTTTCACCACGAGAGGTTACAGAGACACAGTCCATTAACAGATTTCCTCAGCAAAATTCCACTTCAGAAAACCTTTTTCTTCAAAAGAAACTGAAAATTCCCATTAAAATCAGATCATTTGGCCCACAAGATATGAGGAAACTTTCCACAAGAAACAGACAGATGAACAGCTAGACTAAGGCAGCAGGATTTTGCAAAATGCCTGCTCTATAATGTCTGTCTGATATCATCAATCAATAGATTACTGGCTTATGACTTGTGGAGTTTCCATTCCCTTACAGAGCAGAGAGGAATATGGGCTAGGGCATGCTCGAGCAGAACAACTCAGTAGTACAGCACTTAGGCATTAACTACAAAATGCTGATGAAAAATATACCAAAAGTAAAGCCCCTCCTGCAAATTCCACGTACTAGTACTTTAACCAAACACATTTTTCTGCCTTGAGTAAACAAGCATATGAGGAAAAAATGAACAGCTAAGAGAGGTTTGGGTTTTTTTTCATTTTTTATGTTCAGTTTAAAGTAAATAGCTGGCTTCTACACTGACGACTTCTCCCTTAGGAGGGGTCATTTGGCTTTTAAAATCTTAACAGGGACTGTAACTAGACCACTGCTGCTCGCTTGTCAAATTTGTAATCTAAAATTCCACCCCCAAAACAAAGCAATTGGAAGAAGAATGCAAAAGAAGTGTCTGCATTTCTGTGTGAATGCAGAAGGTACGTCCTGAAATCCACACACAGAGCTCGGGTTCAAAGATGCAGCAGCCTCACAAGGGGTGTCCACTGCCCAACCCGAGCATGGCCAGATGGTCAGAGCAGCTCTGACAACATAATGCCTGGGGAAGGGGGCTTCGCAGGGAAGTGGCTTCTTTGGGGCAAGGATGCTGAGACTGGCCAACCCTGTCCTACAAGCTCTGCCTGCTACACCTAATGGATGGATACTGGATGAAAAGGATAAAAGCCTAGAGAACAGGGCTATGGTTATTACGGGGTGTAACAGGACTGGCAGACTGGGGATCATACACAGACTGTAGCCTCACAAAGAAGCTGAGGCAGGGTAGGATCTTGTAAGCTAGAATCCTGGAGTTTATTTTAATATTTTTTTTAAAACCCCACATAATTGAAAGCATTGATCTGTTCTGTGTATCTATACTTTCTGGACAAAAAAGGATAGCAGAAACCAAGAGCATGCCTACATCAGATGTTAGGTGTTACTATGAAAAAGTTAAAGCGAATTCGTATTATTTAACTATAATGAAAAGAAGACCAAGACCTATGAGAGAGCTATAATAAAGAACAAGTTCTGATTTCAGTCGTGGAGTCCTTTAAAGACATTGCTCATACATACCAGGTCTAAGGCTTTCTTGAGGAGAGGAACACACTACCAAAAACAAAGCTGGACTGGAAAAAGGAAGGTTATTCTTCTGTGCTTCTCAGTTTCAGCACAGAAGCTGTTTCAAAGTGAAGAATAAAGTCGCTGTATTTCTTGAGGCAGCTGAGGAAAACCTTCAGGGTTTGCTGTGAAGGTGCAGTAATCTCTGCATTCAGCACAACACTGCACATGCAGCAACATCTTTGGCAGCTGGGCCTTACACACAGTGTCCTTTATGCACAGGAATACAAGGCAGTCCTTAATGCCTGATCTCAAGCCTGGAATTCTGTTGTGGATACATAAGACAGAGTCTATCAGACTACTTAGACATTTAATAAGACCTTGCTCTTACACTCAAGGTTCCTCAGCAAAACCAGGGCCTTTCCACTGACTTCAGCTTTCCCTAAAAAAATCACTGCATCCTGCAGCCACCTAGACAGCTGTTCCTTGCCATCCCCCTGCCATGTCACTGACACATTTGAACCTAGCAGCCTTTTCTTGGGACTAATCATTTATTAGCTGCCTGGCAGCCAGCAAATAGTTACTTTTCCAGGGTAGCTGGGATGTGAAGAAGGCTGTATTGACAAACTGGGCTCTGAGTCCCTGAGAGAGAGAGCAGCCTCTCTCTGCTCATGGCAGGTCAGGCAGATACGACCTCTCATGTTGGTAGACATCTGTTGGGGAAGCAGCTTTCTGACATGTCGGCACTTCATGTTCCTCTTTGTGTGAAAAAACACTGACTAGAAAAGCCAGAGCTCCTTAAAAGAAAAAGGGGCTTTCCATCAATATTCAGAAGAACCAAGAAAAATTTCCCCTATCATGAGATGTTCTTTTGCATTCAGGTAACAGGAATGAGAAGGACAGCAAAGCAGAAGAAGCAAAACTGATTTGCTTTCTGTGTGTGGACTTGTGGGCAAGAATCTACTCTGTTCACTCCATCCAGGTTCTCACTAACTCTGAACAGGGAAACTCCTTGTTTGTCCTGCTGTGTCACTGATCAAGTTTCCTGTTTCTCTCCACCTCCCCTCAGAGGCATCTTGGAATTCTTCAAAGAAGTAAATGGGTTTGGCATTTAAGTAACTGGCCTTCAGCTACAGACTCAGCACCCTGAATCATGTGAGCCAGACCTGCCCTCGGTCTTGGAGCACAGGCTGCTTCTCTGTCAACGCTTCATTAAAGCAGTATCTGCACACTGGGGCCTCCTTGCTCCTGCTGGTAAAACTATACTTTCCTAGAAAGCTGATCCAGGTCTTCAAAACCCACAGAAATTTCAAGAAAGCCAAAACTGCCAATTAGCCTTCATCTTGCAAGACCTCTCACTGCACTGCCATGACCATGGTTACTTCTGTCAGAAGGCTGAGAAGGAATGTAACAAAGTTACAGCAAATCAAAAAGAACTTTTTTTCCCAGTTCATCTAGAAAGCTGGATACAAGTTCATTCTTCCTCTAAATAAAGGGAAAGGAGGAGAATGTGAAAGGCTGAATTTCAGAAGCATCTTCTACTTCACTGCAATGCACTTTTTAAACACTCTTAAGTCACATAGCAAACCTTTGGGTAGACTTCATTAACTTACTGATAGGGTATAAAAAAGAACATTAGAAAGACAATGAAATAACAGAGGGAGACAGGAGATTAGTAAAGTGTTTCACATGCAAAACTAGAACTGCATTGAGGAATCTGCCATCCCAGCCTTTCCCTATCCTCTAATGGCATCATTTCCAGTGAAGGATTTTGTATTTTCATAATGCACCCTCTGTAAACTGCTAGTGAAGTGTTACAATTAAGAGGAAAAGCAGACAGACAGCTTCTGAGACTGACCAAGACAAAGGTGCTGTCTGCAGAAAAACAAAGTCAGAAGAATAGGCAGGCATGTTTAGAACACATTACATTCCCTTTTTTCTGATTCTATCCTTCTGTCATTTAAAAGTCTCAGCCCACTCACCAACTTCAGAGCTTGCAATCCTGCCTCTTGCATCTACCACTTTGCGGTTTCACACAAATGCCAAAGTCATCAGGATGGAGTCCGTAAAGGAGAAAAAAAAACCAAAACCAAAAAACAACCAAATCAAACCCTTTCAAGCCAAAAAAAACCTTGTTGCCAAGGCAAAGCCCAGTTCAGATGTGCTGGTAATTTCTCATTTGCTTGTATGAAAAAATGAGTACAGATACAATTTCCATCTCTTGCCTTCCATTCTGCCTCCAAGAACAACATGGTCTTTCCATAGCTTAGAACAGAGGCATCAAGCCACCTCCATGTACACCCATGGCAGTAACCAGGTATTTTTTTCCATACTTCAGTGCTAGACAGAGCTGAGAGAAAAGTGAAAAGGCTTTTTACAGTGACATATGTCAATGTGCCTTACAGCCACAAGGAAGCAGGTCAATTATGACAGTTCCTGAAGTGATAATAACTGAGGCAGATTTACTGCATTGCTCTTTGGAGTCCAGCAAGACTTTCTATCATATTTAGGGAAGACATCTTATCAAAGCTGTAATTCCATTGCACTGAGATACACATACTTATCACAAGCACAGTGAGTGAAAGCCTCAAAAGTAAGCACAGACAAATGATCTCTTTTTCTTTCACTCTGAGTAAACAAATTATTTATCACAGAGACTTTAGCAGAACTCACCATTACAAAAACAAAGTAGGCAACTGGGCATTATGACCAAATTTTGAAAAGCAGAGACGGAGTGCCCACTTTGTGACATGTTACAGTGATCTCTGATTACCAAAAGAGCAGGGCGACAATCTTGCAATCAGCCTAAGCCTGGCTCCTTAAACAGATAGGGATTTTAAAAAACCAAAGGGAGAGTCACTGAAAATTCCACCTCTACAGAGTGAAATTGCCTTGGACCTTCATGAACCTCTCCTGAGGCTGATCAAGTAGTTTTAGGGCCAACGTCATGTAAAATGGTGTGACACTCCCATCTGCAGAATTGTAAGGGCAATACAGCAAAGCAGATACTTTGCACTGTAGAGTTGAATCACCAGAAGAACACAAAGATTCCTGGATGTCTTTCAACATCAAATAAAACCAAAGTGGTTTTTCCCACATAACTGATAGCTGGTACTATATCCAAATGTCTAACAAAAATTGGCTGGCTTGGAAAGAGATTTTTTCTGGCTTCCTTCCAAACTGGTCTCAAAGCTACCTCCATAAGGTGCAAGCCTCCAATGCAACAGACATGCAAGAAAAAAAGATGCTCAGTAGTTGCATATATTAAATCCTGAGACATTTTCCACTGTTGCAGGTGTTGACAGATCATCTGGTCCAAACTTATTTCAGCTCATACATTTTATTCTTCCTCAAAATAGATAAATGAAGCAAAAAAGGACAATTTTTTTAACTCCTCATCCTTCCCTCCCCTAAATTAACCTTTTGCATTCTTCCAAAATGTGTAATCACATGGTAGAAGATATTTTTCCCCTTTCTGAGCAAGTAGTGAACAAGTAAACTCCATTTTGCTTGATGGGAATACTGCAGAGATGCATTCAATTTACTTTTTGCCACTTGACAGAAATGCTCTATTTTTTCCTTTTTCCCCCTCTTTTCCTTTTTTTTTTTTCCAAGGAGAGAAAAAATTCTTATGCCAGCCCTGGGATATGAAGTCAAAATTACAAGTGCACAAATTATCTATGTCACCGCACCATTGCTGGGTAAGGCAGGCTCTCTGGAAACAATAGCTGGGGCTTGAGGTATCCACAGGGAAAAGAGAACATCGTGCTTGATTTACTGCCCTTCTCATGGGATTTACTCTTGGCAAAGTGCCTGCGTGGCTTATGTCAGAAGGGATACATGATTTGCATGTGCATCCAGTGCTCACAGTGAGGGAACTCTTTAGTGCTGATGAAGCATAAAAGGACTGAGCATCCCATGAATTAAAAAAACAAAACAACAACAACAAAACAAAAACCAAACCTAACCAAAAAATCCCTGAGAACCATCCTCCATCCGGAAATGCCAAAGGCCTGACAGGCTCTGGTAGGAGAGGGAGAAAGATGAATATCCACATATCTCTCCAACAAATCCAAAAGCAGTGATGAGAAGAAATTATTGTTAGATTCTGTAATCAGATAATGGCAGAACAATGTCAGTGCATGAAAATCTGCAAAAAGAACACGACAAGCACATTTCTGGGTCCTTTTTTTGCTTTTTTGGATCATTTTAGAAACAGACACTGCTTTTTCCAGGTGTGTATTAGTACAAGTAATATAGATAAATATAGACAGACAAATAACACTTTGATAGGCATGCTCAGGTGGAATCAGATCAGTATCCATCAGAAACATTCCATGATCCTGTACTTTAAAAGACAAACCAAAGCCTCCAAGGTGAAACCCGTGGTTTTGCTCTATCACTTGACACACAGGCTGTTCACGTGGCTGGACACTGTTCAGTATCAGAACTGCAAACACCCTCTCTTTGGATTCAGCAATCTGTAATGGATGAATTAAATTCCTCCCTTCTAAAAGGTGTGGTCCAGGCAGCCCAAAGAGTCTGCATAGCAGAACCTGGTTCACTGCTATTTACCAGGAGAGATAATAAGTAGTTCATTGTTTCTTCTGGTGGCCACTCAGGATTAGGTCAGCTGTAACAACTACCTCTGTTTTGTCCCTATTTTAGAGGACTTGGGGGACTGAGAGTACCAAGCATCTTGCTGTTGTTTGTGGAACAAATTGTGTCAGAACTTGCAGAAATAATTAGGAACGGGGAGAAATACTCTATATCATAGCTCCTTGGGACTCTCTAGTCTTCCACTGATTTGCCTGTCTGTGCAGGGAGGAACAGGCTGGTCATAGAAGAAATAGAGAATTAGCAGCCTTCCTTGTTGGTATGGCAAAAGAAAATGAAAAACTCATGCCAATATAATGAATCTCTGAGTAACAATGGAGCTTTGGGAAGACAGTAACAACTCCTCCCTCCAAAGCATGAAAATCACAGAGATCAATATAGCTTAAGGGAGATACTTGCCAAGCTCTCAATGTTTTTGCATAGCAGCCTTCATGCAAACTGGGTCCAAAGTAAGCAAGCAAAGACACATAGAGACAAGGAAGAGCAACCCCAACCAACCTAAGTTGAGTTTGAAAAGGAAAGGGATGGATTCAGATAGAATTCAAGAGGAAATGGAGGACGCTTTCACAACTGCCCTGGAAGTTGCAAATCATGGGCTGGCCATGGTCCAGCTGGTCACCTGCTTGTTGTATGTTCCTATGAAGTTACAGGTGAGCCAGGAGAGTCAAGCTTCCAGAGATGTGCTACTACAAAACCACAAGCAATTTTAAAAACGTCCAAAAGCCATCATTTCATTCCAGAAAAAAAAAACAACAGAAAAACCTCCAAAACCAACAAAAACAAAACAAACAAAAAAACCCCCACACCTTTATTTAAAATACCTTTTTGATACCTTTCTGTGCATTTGTATAATATCTAACATTGTGGCTTCCTGATGTGATTGGGCTTTGTCCATGACACTGTAAGAGCAGTAACAGGCTTACTGAAATTAGTAAACTCATAATGAATCGAAAAGTCTTTACCTCAAGGCAGCGAACAATATCTGGAGCCTGTTTTTCTTCAAATTCTAACCTTTGTTTTCTGTGCAAATACCACCTTCCTTCTGTTCATACCTCTTACAGAGAGACAGGTCAGACAGAGACATTGGGGTAGGAAAGCAGGAGCAAAGTAGTATTTGCTCAATAGCAAATCAGCATTCCTTGCTGAGGACAATAACTGCAGCACTCTTCCAAGGACTGGCAAAATCTATCAACAAACAAAACTAATCTCAGAGAAGAGGGAAAAGAAAGAAGACCGGAAGGGTTTTCACTGGGCTCTAACTGGCATCCAAACATTTGCTGCAAGTTCTCTCAAGAAATTCTGCATTTTTAGCAAATGTAATGTGCATAGTTATTTGCAAATGAATTCTGACTGTTCCTTCCTGCCATGCAATTCTCGTAATTTATTCTCATCTCCCTTTTCCTCTTCCTCTGCAACTTGAATTACATTTTGGAAATGTATCTCTTGTTTGAGAAACAGGATTTAATATCATCCTAATCAGCTCCTATTTTTTGGGGAGGAGGAAAAGGAATGGAAATTGTTTCATTTGCTTGCATATGTTCACATGTTAGAAGGGTGTGATAAATCTAGGATCCATAGTCAGAAAATTTTTATTTTCACCATTCAAGAATTTTATGGAGGAAAGGAAGGTTTTCTCCCTGAACACGTAGAGTCTCTTCCCTGTACACCAAGACTTTTGGTTTCCAGGCACCTTTTCTAGCCTTCTCTGTCTGTTGCCTTCTTCCTAAACAGCAAAACCCAGTTATTATTATAGATAGCACTTGTTCCTGTTTAGGTCTCAACCTTCTCCCATCTTTGTGTGCTGGACACAGCCCAGTGTGCGCAGAGGCTGTGACTACAACACTGAGTGACAGAGATTCCTGTACCTGAAGATAATGACATTGTTTATATTTTATGGTGAGGGGAAACAAAACCCAAAACAGGACTTATGTAAACCTCTACAGATATTGATTAGCTGATTTCAAAAATAAAGAAAAGGGAGGATGTTGATATGCATCAGTGGAGAAAATCTGCCTTTAATCACGGGCAGGCATCTGAGCTTTTATAGTGAGCACTTCTTCACTGTGCCCCTGTATTAGAGTCACAGAAGAGATCCCTATGATAATCAAGAAATTCAAACCTACACATTTTATAAATAAAAATCTGCAGACCCTAAGTGAATACAAGGATGTAACTCAGTCTAGGATTTCTGCAGCTGTTAATAAATCACTCAAGCTGCACTCTGGCAGCTTATGACATCAGCAGATCCCCTCAAGTGAATTACAGCCATTAATTTACACAGAGGAGGCCATCTATCACCTATTATTGACCATCTGCTACTAAGAATACGTACATTTTTGATAAATTAATAAGACTTTGGCAGGAAACATCTTTTATTTTCTTCCTAAGTATATTCACTTTTGATATTCAGCTTTGGGTTTGTGACTGCCAGTAAAAACCAACTTGTGACATCAGCCAGAGGTGGTCACACCTTGATGGCCTGGGTCCACCTGCCAGCACCTCAAACGAGGCACAGTGGCTGGTGCTTAAGGTCCTGCTCCTGCACAGAGGGAAGGGACTGATCCTCTCACAGGTACCACAGGAAGGGATTTACTCACCCAGCACACAAAGGAAACAAATTCTCAGTGTGACCATGCCAACAGAAGAGTGTTGTCGTTTGCCATGTGAAACCTGTTACCTCTTTGCACATCATTTCTTCCCAGCAGTGAAAGTAAAGGCCACAGAGCATCTCCTTGCTCTGCACAGAATATAAAACACAACCATAAATGAAAGATCAGGCTCATTACACCTGATGATTTCCTTTGGCCCCTTCCTTGTAATACTCTCTGCTTCCTCATACTTCACCTCCACTCGGTGATACTGCTAGACTCCTAAGATTGTCAGAACTGATGGTAAGCATTTGGGCACAGTATTTGCAGTTCAAAATTCCAACACAAGTTCTACATAAGCTGTAGCACAAGTCATGGTGTGCTTTAAAACTTTTATGGCATGAGGGTGCTTTAGAGCCTGGCAGGTGAGCTAAAGAGCCAGAACATACATGACAACTCAGCTTTGGCACAGGAACACTCCCAGATGTCTGTGTCACAGCTGCTGATGCTAGGTCTCTGTAAAAGCACTGCAGAATAAAAGTCAGAAATAAAACCCCAATACCTGCATAGCTAAGTGGAACTGTCAAGCAGGTGATGGACTTTTCAATCATGGTTGTATGTCTGCAGTTCTCCACATTACCCACTGCCATGGCCTGTAAATCAGATTTGCAAATAAAGTCAGAGTGGGCACGCAGGCACAGAACACCATTTGCTTGGCTAGAGCTGTATCTTTTTCAGCTTAAGCTGGATTTGGCTTCATATCAATGGAAAGGTTTTGTTGCAGGGGTGGTTTGGAAGAAGGAGGCTCAGGGCTGGATTCTGACCCTGCAGCCATGGGCAGAGGTCTGGGCCCACACAAAGCCCCAGAGATCACAGTGCAGCAGCAGCAGCTTCTACACGCAACTCAAGTCTAAAGTTCACCTTTTGCTTCTTAAAAGATATGGCTTGTACACAACCACTCATCACATAAATTTTTTAGTAACTACAAATTTTCAGTAAAAGCTGGATGACCAAAAATGTTTGCAATATTAGAGCTGTTCTGTCATAGCATATATAGAATGCTGAAAATGTAAAAACTATTCCCAAAGTGGGAACATCTACAAAGAAAAAAAAGAAAAAAGAAAATTTTTTTTTATAACTGCAACAATTTAGGAAAACTACTTTGGGAATTTAAAACTACTGATTCTTGCCACTGCACACTGAAATAAACTTATCTAGGGCCTGGCCAAAATCTTTTGGCCTAATAGTACCAGAAAAAAAAAATCTCCAGAAGTCACAAAATCAACACAGGTATCTTGAGTAACATGTGACTGACTGAAATTCTTACACCTTTAACAAATTATTCTATCATTCCCATCCTTTGATAACTAAGTAGAAAACAACAGAGGTTTTTTATCTGAAATTTTTCATGTTCTTTTGAGGGTTTAGGCTGATATGGTAATATTAGTTTAGAAAGTAAGACCAGTGTTGAAACTAACCTAAATAATTTCTAAATTGAAGTCTGAACATACTATACAAAATATAATAAACTACCGGGAGATAGTTGCCATGTATCTGCCAGTCTCAAAAAAAAAAAAAGAAGGGGCACATTTAATATAGTAAACTTATTCTCGAATCATCCTATCATGA
This sequence comes from Lycocorax pyrrhopterus obiensis, assembly GCA_014706295.1. Classification (NCBI taxonomy): domain Eukaryota; kingdom Metazoa; phylum Chordata; class Aves; order Passeriformes; family Paradisaeidae; genus Lycocorax; species Lycocorax pyrrhopterus. The sequence goes on along the minus strand of JACSVZ010000007.1, from coordinate 16,545,956 downwards.
TTTGACCATGGGTTGATCACTCAGCTTTCTTATTTTCAAAAACAGTATTTTGTTTTATTGAATCAAAGGCCTACAATGCAAAACTGCTACAATGCAGAAGAAATAACAAACCCAACTGTAAGCAAAGTGGAAATAGTGATTATTTTTTCATTAAACTTTTGTAATTGTTACCAGAAGAACAGAGGAAGTAAGTCTCAGATAAATGAATTCTGGAAAAAGCAAAAAATTTGTCCTTTCAGATGCAGCCAGGGCTTTGTCACCAGATCACCTGCTGGAGTCTAGGGAAGGATTGTAAATAGGGGTTTTTCTGTGTGCTGCTTCAACCACATTAAGGATTCACCAGCCATTGCCAGAGCTATGGAAAACTCTTGTTGCCATGAAGACTGAAGCCAGCATCTTCCAGTCTAGCAATAGCCAACCTTCCAGGACTGTAGCCATTCCCATAAACCTACAGAGCAACCTGGCACACTATAAAGCAATATACGCATGCTGTTACTAATATTATCCCAGTGTCGCTGCTTGCAATGCTGCTGACAGTCCATTCTGGTTTGAATTAAATCTTTTAGACGTTTATAATTCACCTGTAAAAGTCTATGTTAACCTGGTTTAGCAACTGGGCAGGCAAAAAACTCAGCTTCAGAGGCAATTTCTTGTTATCAAATTAGAGTAAAATCAATTTGCCGAGCAATTTGGCTTGTTGAGACACATGACATTTCCAAATATCATCTCATCGGTGTTATTAAAGCAAAATTAAACAAAGTCACATGCAAAATTATGTTCAATTGAAAATCTTTAGCATCCTACTATGCATAAAGCTGAGGATTTGGTATTCTGGGTGAGTAGCTGTTGACAGGGTAGGTATTACACGGTCAATCTTTCCCTCTTCCACAGACGTTTCTGGTTACCTTAGAACAAGTGCAAACAATCTAAAAGCTTTGGGAAACTTGTAAAAATAAAGCTCCTATTTGAGAATATTCTGTACTGCCACAAGCTTATTGTACAACAAAACACAGAAAACGCAGCATGAAATATCAAGCACATCACAGAATTCCTGAACTTCCAGCAGGAAAACGTTAGCCTCCGAGCTTTCCGAGCTCCGCGAATGTAGCAACGCTCAGCAGCTACCGCACTAACAAGCTTTTTCCCCCACAAGCGCGTGTAATTCAGCCCGTTCGTGCCCTCGGGCGGTATCGCAGCCGCCTCTCCCCGCCCCGCTATCGCGACAGGGCGCGACAGTGGCGCCGCCGCCTTTGTTCGGGCGCGGGGGGCACGGCCGTGCCCCGCCACTGGGGGGCGCTCCCGCCGCCACCGCGCCGTGCGGGCCGCGGCCACCACCTGCTGCCGGCCCTGCCAGCGATGCCTTCAGCGCTGCCCCGGCGCGGGAGAGGAAGGGAGGGAGGCAGGGTGGCGCCGTCCCAGCCCCTCCAGCCCGCGGGGGCCATTTTTAAATGCCTCTGTCAGGCAGCGGCGGGGGGGGGGGGGGAGGGAGCAGGTGCTGGAAGAGCTGAGGTTGCGGTCCCGCTCCCCTCTCCGGCAGGGCAGGGAGAGCTGTCACCTTACGGACCCCCGAGACCCGCGCAGCAGGGGAACCGCGAGGCGGCACAAGAAAACCCGGCCCGGTGCGCGCCCCGCGGCGGGGAGTCCCCCGCGTTTAAAGGGCAGCACCGCGCGGAGGGATCCCGGAGCGGGACTTCTTCCCCGCACACACGGCCGTGCGGGACGGCCCGGGCCTCGTTCCCCTTCCTCAGCGGGATCCCTCCGCCGCGCCGGGCGGTCATGGGGCCCGCGGCCGCCGCCGTCCCAGCTCCGCGGCCGGACGCGCTGCCCCGGCTGCCCCCGCGCCGCCCGCGGTGAAGCGGCGGCGAGAGGAGGCGGTGGCGGCGGCGGGGAGCGGCGCGGCTGGGGGCGGGTTGCGTTTCCCTGCGAGCGGTGTATCCTTCCGCGGCGGCGGGAGTGCGCGGCGGCGGGTGTCCGCGGTGTCCCTCCGCCGCCGGGAGCGCAGGGGCACTCGGCGTCTCCCCGGACGGGGCGAGGAGGTCGCGGGCTCCGCCGGGAGGAACAAGAAGAAACTTCGGGGCGCGGCGGCCAGCGCGGCGCTCGCCTGGCTCGGCAGGGCGGCGGAACGAGGGCTCCCCGCAGGGAAGGAGGAGAAGGAGGAGGAAGCGGCGGCCGGTCCGCGCCGCCACCCCGCGGGGTCTCTGCGGGGGAGCCCGGGGGACTCTTTCTCGCGGGGCGCGGCGGAGGGATCTCCAGGCGGCTCTCCCCGCCGCCTCCCCCCTGCGCCGCTCGCCCCTCGGCGCCGCCATCTTGGATTTTAATCCGCCATTTTTTTTCCTCCCCCCACTCGGAATTATTTTTTATCACTATCGCCGCTTTTTTTTTTTCTCCCCCTTCCTTAGTTTTTCTCCCCACTCCGCCCCTCCCTGGTTCGGTCTTCACTTTTCCCCCTTCAGCTTCCTCCCTTCCCCTCCCCCCCCTCCTCCCCGCACCCTTGCCTTTGATGATTCATTTTCCCCCAGTGCCAGCGGGGGCAGCGCCGGCGGCGGGGGACCCCAGCGCGGGGCGGTGAGTTTGGGTCTCTGGGGAGGGTCTGTGTGTGCTCTGTGGGGCGGGGGAGGCGCCCCTCAGCGGGGGGGGGGCCGTGAGGAACCGCGCCCGGGGTCCGGCAGCGTGCGGGGCCGGCGCGGACAGGGCGGGGGCGGCTGTCGGGGCGCTGACAGCGGCGGACGCAGCGGGGACCCGCGGGCGGAGGGGCGGCCGCGGGCGGGGCCGGGCCCCGGGGCCGGGGGCGGTGGGGGCCGCGCGGGGCCGGGGCGTGCGGCAGCGCCGGCGCGCGGAGAACGCCAGGGGGCAGCAGCGGGCGCGGGGGCGGCGCCGCCCGAGCCGGACCCGGTCCCGCTCCCCTTCCGCCGGCCCGGCCCTGCGTTCTGGGCCGGGAGCTTCGGCCCGTTCCAGTAGTTGCACGTCTAGGTTGATGGTTTTAGTGACCCTCTCGATCTTGCCTCGGTTTGATGGAATGGCCGGACTAGTTCCCTTGGGGGTTTTTTGTATAGTTTTTTTTGGTTGGAGTTTTTTTTGTGATTTTTCATCGGAGGATATATGCCATTAGTCAAGGGGTAAGGCACGTCTTTATCCAGCATCTGTATCTGAAACTTTAAAGTGAAGTTACCTTTAAGACGTTGCTCTCGGAAACGCTAAAACCGGTGAGTGAGAGGGAGAGTGCGTGGTGTTTTGTCAGGGTGTGTCACAGGCAGTGTGAGAACCTGAAGTGTAGAACTTTGTGGAGTTATCTGGTGCGTTGAATTCAGTGCAGAGCAACACGTCTCAGGACAAGAGGACCGTCTTAAGTTGTGCCCGGGGAGGTTTAGGTTGGACATCAGGAAGAAGTTCTTCACAGAAGGGGTGATAAGCCATTGGAATGGGCTGCTCAGGGCAGTGGTGGAATCACCGTCTCCGGAGGTGTTTAAGGAAAAACTGGACGTGGCAATTAGTGTCGTGATCCAGTTGACAGGGTGGTGTTCAGTCATAGATTGGACTCGATGATCTCAGAGGTCTTTCGCAACCTAATTGATTCTGTGGTATGAGATGGCAGTCTGATCAGTGTTTAATAGTGTAACTATAGATACATAGTGGCAGGTTTTTATCAGTAAGGCTAAAATGTATTGTAGGATAGTTGTCACAGAGCCATGCCTTGTTTCAATAATCGGACCACTGTAACTATGGATGCAGCTGCTTCAATTTTCTTTAAAATGGAACTTTTCAATTCTTTGCTTTCTTCCTTGCAAGTAACAATGTGTGAGGAAATCAAGGCTTACTTGGTTGAAAAGTTGGATTTTACTGTTTCTTTATCAGGCTGTTATTAGGACCAGATAGACACAGGCAGCTCTGCTTTATAGCGTTGGAACTCATAAACTGGAAATTCAGACTTATTTAAAGCAATTGCTTAATGTATTGCATGTAAAATGAACGAGTGGGATGATGTATCCTTGTATACTCAGTAACAGGACTGATTAGGGCTCTGAATGGTTTTTTTGCTCTGTTAGCACTATCCTATTCCAGGACTACACTTCCCAGTATGCTCTTCACTTCAAACAGCACATGCTTTAAGGCAACAGACAGTTGCCCGAGCTGGTGTGGTAAGTGTAAGGTTTGATACTCCTGTGCTAAACCAGAGCTGTGGATTGAGGATACAAAGAAGTCTCAGCTTAAGTACTCTTGATCACTTCCCTGACTTTGTGTGTTCCCTCTGCCCCATAATATCCACCCATGGTTCAAGCTAGCCAGGTTCAGACTTGTCTGGTGACTCTCCTGATTCAGCGGCCGAATCATTCAGGTCACTTGGCTCTGCATTTGTTTTGCTGGCACAGAGGGAGAATGATGTGGAAGTGGGCACAAGCAGGTGGGGAGGCAGCAGGGCTACTTTTGGACTTACACTGGTTTGGAGTCTTCATTGAACTGTTTGATCTAGCCACGGTGGGGCTGCCCTGAACTGAACCTGAACCTGTGTAACTCACATAGCTGCACACACAGAGAGTTAAGTTGGGTTATGGAGAGGTCTGCAGTGCACTAGAACTGGTGGAAGTGTTTGTGTGAATTGGCAGGTGGGAGGAAGGAGGTTCTTCACTCTTCTGGAAGTAGTGAGCTTTTATATTGTCTCTGTGACTGCTGAACGCTGGAGTTGTTGCAGTGACTTGGGGGGATCACACAGGCTTTGGTGTGCTGTGCTCAGCCTCACCCTGAGAAGGACATGGCAGGGCAGGAGCTGCTGAAGTGTAATTCCCTCTCTGACACTCAGTTTGTGCTGGTACTGGATTGCTTCTGTGCCTGCATTGTGTTTGGATTAGTATCCAAATTGACACACAAAAATCACGTGGCTGCACAAGAGAAAAAGGGAATATACAGGCCGAGCTATTGGTGAGAGACTGGAGCCTGGGTTTGGGTCAGTTTTGGATCCAGGTGTGCTGTCAAAATCTGCATCCTGGGGCTGCGGTTCCACAACAGATTGAACTGACCTGAGTCAGTTTTGACACAATCTTGCAGCCTCCCCATGCCACTATTAATCCATGTCCAGTTCTGCACTGAGCTTATTCTCAGCACTAACTAGCTGAAAAGAAACACTGAAAAAACTTTTTCTGGGGGTCCAATTTACTGAACCAGTTCATCCTAAACACAGTAACCAAAATAAGACTGGAGACTTTTGAATAACTCCTTAGAGCTGTGCAAGTTTTCAGTCAGCTGATTTTGATCAGTCGTTTTTATTCTGGTGATCCCATAGGAAAACTAGTTGCACAGTTTTGCTCTGCTTCCCAAACTCAAAGGTCTGTTACTTTTTGCAGGGCTATCAGTAATGAAACCTATGTCTTTTCTCTTGATTCCTCTGATTTGTCCAGAAGAGCTGAGGCTGGGTTTTTTGTTTAGGTTTTTTTTGTGTCTTGTATTTGGTTTAGGTCACTGTCTTGTTGAGGAAAACCTTTTTGCAGCTATTGTTAATTAAAAAAATAAATTTAAAAAAAAGGCAAGCCAAAATTTAGGTGTTTGAGTTCTTAAAAAAATCCATGAACTATTTTAAAGGAGGTCCGTTGCTTGTCTATGTACTTGAGACTATGGGAAAGGAGAGGTTGACCCTGCCTGTTAGTAAAACCTTCTGATCCTAGTGTATTTGCCTGTGTCGTGGAGAAGGATGCATAAAACCCATTGCCTCTTTGCTTATGTTAGAAGCTGTCTCTGTCCTTTAAGTAATAAAAACATATGCAAAAAATGTGTTATGGTAGACGAAAATAAATGAGACTTGAATTTCTTACAGGTACTGCTGTGTTTCAGTGGTTTAGGGTTTTATTGATTTGGTTTTGTGCAGCTTTTTTTCCCCTCTCACAACAAGACTTTTCTGAATTGATGGCTTTCACAGATGAGGACCCAAATTCTGGGAAGCTCAGACAACTTTTGAGATCTGTTTTATGAATTTCTTTGCTCAAATTGGTAGGGATTTACTACACTTCCCATTATGAAAGGACTAAGGCTTTCCAAGTGTAATGTAAATCTGAATGGCACTGTTTAATCAGTCTGGTAAACACTTCTGCGTAGCTCTGGCTTTTGGAGGATCTTGGGTGATGGCTGCATCGATTGTGTTTGTGCTTCAGTTGTTGAATGGCGCTTCTGAATGGTACTGATATGCAAATAATGCTCAGAAAGTGTTAATAGGTTTAATAAATTTAGAACCAAATAAATGAAACTTGAGTTTTCATTTTTAAGAGTACAGTTGCAATGAAATGCCACATACTTCATTGAGAGGTGCCAAATGCAATTGAGCTGTATTTTGGCATTTGAGGAAATGTACCTATCAAACTACCAGAATAGAATTGCTAAAGGCAGTGTAATTTAAAGAGTAGTGGTGTTTTCAATAAAGGGTTAAAATAGCGGTGTGGTCATTTATATTGAAATACAGAAGGTCCCTTGGAAGCTCTAATTGTGCTGGTAAACTTCACAGTTATAGACAAACCTGAAGTCCTAAGTGGTCCATGTGTGGTGTTAGATTTTGATGGCAGAGCTCTGTAGCAAGAGTTTCTAAGTATGTGGTGGTATAAGTATATTTGAGCTTTTTCTTAAATGGAAAGATAGTGTTCATATCTTCCTTTTCTCCCTCAGTTCCTGAAAGACTTGTCAGTATGAGTCTGATGTAGCTAGTAGTGAGAACAAATCACATCTGAAGGTACATTAAATACGACGTGGTGGTGGTGAGTGGGGCATCTCTTGCTCCGTTTTCAGGTATTCTTTTGGCATTAGCAGCTGTGATATTCATGGGGAAAAGAATCCTGGCTGTTGTTTCTGGCTTTTGATATCATGTCTGGAAAGCAGCATTTGGGTACTGGGAGAAGGAATCACGGAATCCCGGAATGGGTCAGGTTGGAAAGGACCTCAGTGGGTCCTCTGGCCCAACCTCCCTTCTTAAGCAGGGCTATCCCAGAGCACATGGCACAGGATTGTGTCCAGATAGATCCTGAATGCCTCCAGTGAGGGAGACTCCACAGCCTCTCGAGTCAATCTGTTCCAGTGCTCGTTCACCCAGACAGTAAAGATGTTCTTCCTTGTATTCAGGTGGAACTTCTGTGCATCTCTTTCTGCCTGTTGCCTCTTGTCCTTTTCAATAGAGGCTGAAGAAGCACACTTGCTGTCTTCAAGTTTGTCATTTGGCTGATACTAGAAAGTAGAGGCAGCAGTAGATGGAGACAAAGGTTTTCCTGCTCATTAGGCTGTTGAGCTCAAACAAAGAATGATTTTTCACCAGAATTTTTCTATGCTTCACTAAATGACCTGATTTTGTTTGAGGAGGACTTACGTTGCTGTCTATATCGATCTACTTTGGAGCAGAATGAAGTCTTTTTCCTAATGTTTAGTATAGTTGGAGTATCATTATGTGGCCACGTTGCTTCTTACCTCTGCACTGGTACTTTCCTTGTCATTGCTGTTATTGTTTAAGCAGAAGTGTGTTGGCACAGACGGCACTTGCGAAAGATGGGTTTCCTCTGTGCAGAGAATGCCTTTCCTTCAGCCCAGTGTGGCTCCTGTACCTGGTAGTTGTCAGAAAGTACCACATTAAGCATTTTCCCCCAGACTGCTGGATACAATACAGGACCCATCTACAGTCAGACTTCATGGTAGTTTCATTCACCTGTACTGCTCTTGAGCTGTAGCCCAGTGCAGGGTGGAGTTCAGTCCTGGTGTACAAAGACACCAAGACTGAATTTCGTGGAAGTCTGTAATGTAGTTTCTGTTTTAATGCTTTTCATTACCAATGTTACAAAAACATGGCAGAATGGGGGTTAATTAGAATATATAGACATGTAAAATTAATAGATTGAGAAGTAAGAAAAGCAAAGTTGGAGAGTGGGTTTGTCATTAAGTGTTTACATCAGAGTCAGTCAGTGGCAGATCTTCACAGGATTGGTCTTCTGACAGAAGTTCGGATGGGACACGTAACAAGGAAGTTTAGGGGGATTGTTTGATTGTTTTTGAGGTTTTGTTGGGTTGGTTTTTTTTATGTTATCATAAACTTATACGTGTATGTTATCAGGCAAGTTCTATGAAGGAAAAAAAAAAGCCTATCCAAGGGTTTTTTAGAGGGACTTTGTAAAAATGGCTGGGTCTACCTATAGTTGAATGAATAGAGTTAATCTTGAGGTTTAAAAAAATCCTTTCTGTTACTGGCAGCAAGAAAATTCTTTGTCCACTGAAACGATCTCAATTCTTTTTCTTTGTATTGATGCAGTAATTGAGCCAGCTTTTGCTCAGTGTGATTCTGTTACACTTTGTTGATAGTCTTTACTGCCCTTCTGTGACAATTTGTAAAAGGTTCTAAAACCTGTCAGTTTCTGGGTGATGTGTTCTAGTAAGATTTTTGAGGCAATGCATCTGTTAATAAACAATACACTTGTCTTTACTGTGTTTCCCTAATTGGCTCAATTTTTTGCATCTTTGTAAATAACTTAATTACAAATCATCTTACCACGAACATTTCTTTTAGTAGCTGGATCACATAGGTGTCTAACAGAAATCTAGTCATTTACTACTCTTGCCTGATAAAAAGCAGAATTTCTACAAAAGACAGTATTTCAAACATCTGTTAGTTTGTTGTGACTTTCTTCCACCAGACTGAAATGCGTGTTACAATGGCCTGTTACCAGTTGTGAGCAGAGCATTGACGTTCTTTTTATAATTACAGTAAAGTGAAAAGGCACAATTTATTTATTTGTGAGGAAGCAGTAGGGAGGAGGGTGAATTAAAATCAAGTGAATGAATTACTAATGCGTAAATGCAATTGTAAAGTAATTGTGTAAATCAGATTTTTTCCTGCAAGTTATACAGAGTGAGACACAACTGCGTACAAAAACATTATTTAAAAATTATAAGCTTTCTTATAATTATTTATGCAAAAGACATTGAGACTGCAGACAAAAACTAGCATGTGCTTTGCTAAACACTTACGTACTGTAAAATTTCAACTCTACTTGTGACCCCACTTAGTATTGGCACGTTGAACCAGGTGTGTTGTGACTGGTTTGTTTTGTAATATGGAATAGTAGCCTGGGTCCTCTAGGTCATCATTGAGGGTTTTTTGAACTCTGATTTTTTAATAAAGATTTAGCATCTTTCCCCTAACTGCATTCCAAAAATATCAATTTTCTGGTTGAGTTTTTTTCCTTTGTTTTGTAAACTCTGCTCATCTTTAATTCTTGGAGGTTGCTTGTAAAATGGTCTTGTTTGCTGTAGAGTTCCCAATAGGTTATGGGTTTTATGTATTAGGAGATAGAATCTTAACTGGATATGTATTTGAAAATACTCTAGGTCTGGAGTCACATAGCTCTGGATGTGTTTATCCACGTGTACATATGCTTGTACAGGTATATCCATGGCTATAGTCCAGCTCTTAAAAATGAGTTGTCATTAGCAATTTATCAGCTTTAGAATTCCATCCTTGCTGCCAGCTGCCATTGTAAGTTGTAGGACAATACATCACCTGTTCACAGTTCTGTGTACTGGTGCTAACAAACGGCTTTTCTTTCTTCCTAATGCAAATGCAGATTGCCATCTTTCCTCCCACCTTTCCCCACTTTTTGGGGGGGGGTGGCAGGGGATGTGTGGGGGTGTGTTTGGGTTTATTGTTGTTGTTGGGGTATTACTATTTTTTTTTTAAACTTTGTGTCCTGTAAACAGTTTCCCGGTAAGTTCTAATCATGTTTATGTTTTACTTCCAGTAGGAATTGGAACTGAATTTATTCATCCACTTCTCCAAGCCTTTTGAAAAGTGACTAAATGCAACTGAGTCAGATTGTCTGTGGGTATGAAGTGGCTGGGAGAATCCAAGAACATGGTAGTGAATGGCCGGAGAAGTGGAAGCAAGTCATCTAATGACCACGCGCAGACCAAATTGCAGCATGCAGGAAAGGAGAATCCAAAGACGGGCAAAAACGGAGTTGAGAGAAGATCAAGCAGATGTATGTACATGTTTATGCTGCTTAGTGCTGTGATTCACTTCCTAGTTTGCAAGCCAGGCTTCTGTCTTACCTAACTCATGAGGGAGGTCTGCAGTCAGCATGGAGCTAATATCAGAAATACCAGTTATGTATGTATTTTCTGGATGTGTTAACTCCCTTCAGGAATATAGATCTTTTCAGATCAGTTTAGAAGTAAAATAAGAATAACTGGGTGTAAATCAATTTTGAACTGTTGTAATTATAAAATGTATGATTGGCACTAGGTGACAACTACTGTGATTTGAAGTGGATAACATAATTTGAAGTATTTGCCCAGCTTTCAGTGAATACACTTGTAGAAGTAAACCCTGCTTTTTAATGAAGTCATATACATCCTTAGCCATTATGGAATGGTTTTAAGGAATATGGATTTTTACTTTTGCTCGTGGTCTGGGATGAAGGATTAAATGCAAATTAAAGTCCTTTATTCAGATTTTTCAGAAAATCAGATTTCATTGTTTCATCACATATATAGGTCAGAAATTTTAGAGGTAAGCATTACTGAACTGTGTAGTCTGGAAAGATGCTTGTAGTTGGGGAAGGGAAGACAGAAGGAAACCAAAATTAATTAAACAAACCCATAAAATAACATTTTAAAACACTTTCTCCCTTGACTATTACATAAATGAAAAAAGCAAGAGTGGAAAATTAACTGTGCTTCTGCTTCTTCAGGTATTTTATCATGTTCCTCAATTGTTCTGTATTTTTTGCCTCCAGCCTGTGTATCTGTCTGTCTCCAAATGTAGCTGGGCTCTGTAATGTCCCTTAAATGATATCTAATTTGTGCTTTTTTATTTGCAGGTAGCGGTGCTTCAGGATTTGAGGGTCAAAGTCGTTATGTGCCTTCCTCTGGAATGTCTGCCAAGGAACTCTGTGAAAATGATGACCTAGCAACTAGTTTGGTTCTTGATCCCTATTTAGGTTTTCAGACACACAAAATGAATACTAGGTAACTTGTCTTTATTTTTCTAGAAAAGAATTCATCTTCTTAGTTGATATAAATTGGCAAAACCATAGAATTTCACGCATGTTTTAAGAAAGTGAAAGAATGCAAATTTGTGAGTAGCTTCTGCCTTTAAAATGGTGTTGCATGTGAGTCTGGAACTCAGCACTACAAATGCAGGCTCTCACATGCTCCATCATAGGTCTTTCCATTAGTCTCGTGTATCTGTGCTGTAGAACAGGTTGGTAATAGGCACCATTTCCTAGCTTAAACAGTTAACTAATCATAAGTTTGAAACCAATAGTCATTTGAAATCATTCAAAGGCAGAAGCCAGTGTTTGGTAACTTTTCTGTTTATTCTATGTGCCTGGGTGCCTTTTTTTCCCTTCCTTACTGTTAAACATCGTAAGAAAGATGTAGCTCCTGAGCAGTTCAGTTTTGGTGCTACTTGATCTGAAGTTCTTGCAGACCCTTGCTGAAGGAATTGCTACTCAGACGTGTCTGTATGGATAAGATAAATCAATGTGCCAGCTGGAAACTTGCTTACCAGAGTCGCACCTACTTCTGCACTGTAATGCATCTGTCTGAATACTTCAGTTGTCAATTCTATGTGGTCTCAGGGTTTAGCTTTTGTGCTTCTCCCTCTATTACAGATGTACCACTGATGATAACTGTGTTCTGTAGATCTCTGTTAAGCTTGTTTGCGTACAAGATCTGTATTGATAGTTCAATGGGGAAACTACATATAAATTATAAGTTTCTAAGGACGGGAATTGTGTGCTTATTACTGTGCAATAAGAGCTGGAGTTTCCAGGCAGCACATCATGGGAAACAGACTCTCAACCCTTCAAACTGTTGCTGCGACTATTTTTAAAGGACAGTTCACCTGTGCAGCACAGTCACATACCCACAGTATCAGTTAAGCAAATTGTATGTATGTATGTATACAACAAACAGATTGCTTCAGAAATGACTGCTAGATGAATTGGTGTTGTCATGTTACATAAATAGTTGCTGGTATAGCCTCACAGCATCCGCTGCATGTGTGGTCCTAATAACTGTAAAGACTTACCCCAAAGAGATTTTTCTTTTTTGCTGGAGAGTGCAACATCTACCTTTAAGAAGGATGTTGGAGTTTTTCCTCTTCTCTCCATGCTGTTGATTACAATAGCATGTTGTGCCCAAACATTGTCAAGGTAGATATTCTTACGGTTCAGTTTGAAGTGTCTTTGTATTTTCATCAGTTAATCAAGCTAAAAATACATGCTGAAAGGCATTTTTTGTTTTGTTGCATGAATGATAGTCTGCAGGTTATGCACAGGTAGTTAATTCTTAAGTTTTTTGCTATGGAAATGATGTATTCATTGTTTAATAGTTGGAGAAGCTACTTTCATAAATGTTGTTTTATGTTGATAGGTTGTCAACAACTAAAATACTTCTTTAATTACTATTTTGAACCAAAAGGCTCCACAAAGGCCATCATCGTGTATTTCTTCCTTTCTCAGACTTGGAGAACAGTTACAGGCAGTCTTCAAGGACAGTAGTTAATAATCTTGGAGCACTATGGGAAAGACTTAGGTGAGGCTTACAACTCCTATCAGATGCACACCTTTTGTCTCTTTCATATTGTCCTATTGAGAGAGTTTCTGATGTAATGAATTAAAGTCTGAGCATCAGCATAGTTCTTGTTTATCTTTTTGGTGCAGTGATGACACCTGCTTGTTACTGTGGCTGTGATACTTAGATGATCTTCTTCCATCTAGTGAACTGTAGTCTTTCTAGAGCTCCTGAGAGCTCTAGAGCTCCTTACTTGTTGTTTTTATGGCTTTGAGGGAAGGTGGGGGGAAAGCAGGTATGAAAAAAGCTATACTGCTTCCAAAATGCCAGATGCCAGTACCCAAATGTCACGATGTAGTAGAAATGAAGATTTGCAGCTTATGTTTGGGCATCTTCTGCTTCAGTGCCATGGAGCCATATTAGTTACATAGTTTGTGTATGGAGGTGTGCTTAAAATAAAACAGCCAATTATGGTGGCAGGCAAACATTTCCTGTTCCCTTGTTCTGATTTGTTTGAAGATGCCCTGTGAAAGTGTCTGTGCCACCATTCTGCTGTGTTGGAAACACATAAGAGGTTTGTATTTTTGCAGCCCATTGTAAGTTGATGATCACTTACTGAAATTCTCCTTCCCCTTACCTCTGGAAGCCAAGTCTGTATTTTTGTATGTATGAGTGTCTTCTCTATAAGCACTTTTTCTACTTACTTCTTCCAGTTGAAGAGTTTGTAAATTTGGTTTGTCCAGAGTATATTGATTGGAGAAAAAAAACCCCTCATAGTAAAGTATCTAGATTGATGTTGAAATGTCTTTGTTTTCCATCTTCTTTATATTGAGTTAATGATCTTATGGTAGGGTGGTGACAAGAACATGGCTGTTACTTTACTTGTTGTGTTTTTGTGTTTTGGTTTGGACATTTTTTCTGCGGCGTATAAAAATAAAGTCCTGCAGTTTGTGAATGCCCACCATCTTGGGAATAGGGCTGTTGGCTCTGTAAACTGTCAAGTCAGGAATGTCTGAAAGAGCTGAAGACTGTTTCTCAAAAGCTTACAACTGAATCTCCTAATGTGTTTGTCCAGTGTTCCTCTGAAATGTCTTGTCACCAGGGATTTGAAAGACAGTATAACATGTTGCTCTGGAAATGTCCTTAGTGGCTTTACCCAAGTGATTTTTTTCATGCTCTTGGATTTCCAAGAGAAAGCAGGTTGTTTTCAGAGCTTCCAACCCTCTTTACAGACCCAGTTGTCATCCTTTCATCAAATTCGTAGTTCTTATCTCAACAGAATAGCACACTAGCAGTTAATAAAAGAGACTTCATGTCTTAGAAAATACGTTCTTGTCAAATACCGCTATTGTAAGAGGTATTGTTGCTTCTTGTACAAATCCTGTTATATCAGCCTTTGTTTGTTGTGGTAAAAACAAAACTCATTTTGCAAGCTACACTCCCCGGGTTGAAGGTTGACAAACACTAGAGATTGAAACTGACCCTTGTAAAATGCCAAGTGAATTCTTGCCTGTCTTACCATCTCTTATTTTTGGGTGCTTTTCCCTAGGCTGAGCACTGAATCTTGAAGTCACATGCCTTAGTGGCTAATCCGCTCTTTATACTATCTCACATACAAAGGTGTTACTGTTTAAACCTTAAGCCAGACTCCGGATGGTATTGCTGCTGTTACCAGTCTGTGCTGTTTCCTGGTTCCCTAAAGCACCAGCATCATGCTAGGGAATACTGGCAGCACTTCATTGTGCTTCTAAATTTGTGAGCGATTTAAGAAGTCAGATATGCTGTGGTCTGTTTGCTGCTTTTAGTGAAGTTGCAAACTGGTGTGTGATGTGGGTGGTTTTGTCTGATTACTTAGGACTCAAGGACCAAGCTTCAAGAATTTCCGTGTTTTCCATTGGAAACATTAAGTGCTTGGGAATGATGTAGAGGAAGCTGCTTCTCTCGACACTGCCTCAACAGCAGTCATTGATTTAGGTGACTGAACTTAACAGGGTACATCACTCTTTGTCCCTTGGAGTCACCACGGAGCAGTAGAGACAAAAAACACAAAGCAGTTCAATATCATTGCATTTATGGGTCTGTGCTGAATCTCCTCTGCGTTCTTTAGCTCATTTCAGTACAATAATTAAAGGGCTAAATATTCATCTTGAGTGAGGTCTGGAGGCTGAAAAAGTGATGTGGGTTCTGCTAAATAAGGTTATGTGGCCATACAGTTCAGCTTCAGTGTTGTGGTGCTATGGAGATACTGGATTAGAGGTACACGACTGTTATGTAGTGACAACCTGTTTCACAGTGAAGCTTTTACATTCTTCAGACCTCAGTGTCTGTGTACTTTACAAAATTGTTTTGTTTGACTTTGGCATAAAAACTGCTTTTTCCATTTTTTCTAGATTATTTTTACTGATTGCTTAATTCAGTAAAGTCCTTTACTTTGCTTCTAGTTGTCTTCCTTCACTGTGTATAATCACAGTGATTACATTGGAACCAGCTGGTTTTGTTCCTAAATGTTTTGGATTTGGAAAAAAAAAATCACAACCAGAAAACCACCCTAAACAACCATGCCCTGCCCCTCAAACCAACACCCACCACCTTACTTTTACAGTTTTCTTATTTGTACTTTTAGTTTCAAAAAAGTGTTACATCTTCAAAACATGGAGTGGCTCGCATCCAGTAGTCATGTTAACTGCTAAATTAAATTTACCATGTGGAGTGTCAGAATAGGATTAGAGGACAGTGTTGGGTCGTTGGTTTGGGGGGTTTCTTGTGTCCCCTTACTTATTTTTAAAAAAATACTTCTTTGCTAACCATATTAAGGAGAATGAAATTACGTGTCTCAGAATTTTCTTTATTTATGTTCTTGGCTGTATTGGAGTTTTGATCACACTGGTGTGTATGTAGTGTCAGTTCAAGAAATTTAAGTAATGTGGATTACTTTCTTCTTTAGAAGTGTCATTTTGAAATTTGGCTTTTAAAGAACATGAGCTCTTTTCCATACGAAAACACTGGCAATAAATGCAGAACAAGTTGATCATAACTTGTATAACTAGCTTTGAGGAAAAAATACTCATACTACAGGGTTGGGCAGGGAGGAAGCCAAAATGCATGTTAATTAAGTAAGTTGTTTACGCTTATTTTAAAGAGATGATTTTCAATTCTTGTTCTGCTGTCTTGAATGCTTAACAGGCTTGCAGTTTTAGCTTTTGTGCTCAATCTCTGGTACGAGGTGAACATAAACTTGCTGTCTTTCCACAGCTACTTAAATAGAAATACCATCCGGACAAGGTGCCTGTTGTTAAAAGGCTGATGGGTTGATTTAGTTTTGATAAATTCACTCTTCTTGTTTTTCCCTAGTCAGAAGTTAAGAAGCAAGGTTTGGAAGTAAAACTCTTTATCATGCACTGGTATGCTGTGTGGAGTTCCATACTGGATCTCTTGCAGGATCAATTTATCCTTTTTGTTCAAACTCACTGCTCTCAGTGACTGAGACTGAGCAAGGTACTGTGCTTCTGAACTTACCAGAAACTCTCCTTTAACTTCCTTTATAGGCAAGCATCTCACTGACCTTTGGCTTTATACCTTGGAGTTCCAAGAGTCTTTAAGTACTCCTGAGGTAAGAGAAACTTGAGAGAGAAAGAGCTTTGCTTCCCCAAGCCATTTTCCTACGTCCTCCTTGTTGAGACCACGTCAGTTTGCCCTTAACTGGGATGAGATCATCTTCTATCTCATTTTGAAACTGCAGTAGCCACAGTTTTATCAGATCTTGTTGATTAGGAAAAAATAAGTATTTTCTAGGGAAGTGTGAAAAGTTTCTGTTCTGCAGGTTGTCAGGAAGAAAGGCTGATATTATTTCTTTAAAGACACTGACATAGCTGAGGTTTTCATTCTTTGCTTACTTCTAAGACCAGACTGTTTTGCAGCAGACTTCATGTCCCATGAGACCTGACCTGTGGAGCTGCTCGTAGGGTGGCTCAAGGAGTCTGTGCCTGTGAGCAGATTCCAACACCAGTGTGTCTTGTTCAGTTTCCATGATGGAATTTAATAAAGGTACTGTTCATAGGAGGAAACCAGAAGTCTGGATAAACAATTCTGATTTTAATTGTCTCTTTGTTTAGAGACTGGGTTGGCTGGTTTGTTCTGTTGGTTTCCTTGTGCTCTCTCTAGCTATTTCTCTTCTTTGAACTAGGCTCCTGTTTTACTGATACTTAAAAGACAATTTCTTTGGCTCATTTTATATGCATACATTTAGCTGTGGGGCCTTTTCAGGCTGTCTTCATGGTGGAGCTCAGAAACAGTTGTGTAGACTCTTCCAGCAGGTGTGTAAGTTTTTGGGATTTTTTTTTATGTCATGTAAACGTGGAAGCCCTGTAACACCAAAATGGTAGTATGCAAGGTTGCTTCTCAAAATCAATTGGCTTTTTGGTTGCAAAGAACTAATGAATAAACTAATCAATGATACACCTGAGAGAAGTGAAGTATCTATCAGCAGACCCCAGTTCATAAGGAACACTGGACTTCTAGGCTTTCTTGGCTTCTTCAGTGTCTCAAATGAGAAGATACCTTTTAAAGTATATATGGAGATACACCTGTGAAAGACTGAAGC
Organism: Lycocorax pyrrhopterus obiensis; assembly: GCA_014706295.1. NCBI lineage: Eukaryota > Metazoa > Chordata > Aves > Passeriformes > Paradisaeidae > Lycocorax > Lycocorax pyrrhopterus. The sequence goes on along the minus strand of JACSVZ010000007.1, from coordinate 16,528,828 downwards.
TTTCATGAGGAGTCTGGACTGTAGTATTCTGAATTTGCTTACAAATTTCATATGCTCTCAGTGCAATTTACATATGCTGCTGAGCTGCGAACAACCCTCTAACTCTGGCTCAGGGTGCACAGTGTCATTCTGTTTCACCGATTTGGGAACCCTTGGAGTGAAATGTTGAACATAATGTTGGTTTCCATCATCTTCCCATGTACTTGTGGAGACTTCTTGCTTGTTTGGATTCCTCTTTATCTTTTCTCATAATCTCTGTCTTGTCACCATGTAAGAACATTTTGATAGAGGTGCTGCAGAGAGTCCTTGGTATTAATTTTTGAACCCCTGGGTGCGGGAGAGTCATGTTCTTTGAAAAACCCAGTTCTCGTTTGAAATGCCTGACATGCAATCCAGCATTCATCTGATCTTATAATGTTTTGGGGGTTTTACAATCTCTTCATCCCTTTCTTGTTTCCAGCCATCTTTTTGGCCTTTGCAAGGCTTGGGCATACACTAACTATTTTACTTCTTAGGAATGGTGTTACATGAGTTTCTGCTAATCACTTAATGAATTCCACCAGCAGTGTGGTGCCTGAGGCAAGAACCCATAGAAACACCTGCTGCATGTGATCCATGGAGGTGTGCAAGTGACTTTCATGGGTTGGGGCCAGGTTCCAACCTACCTAAGGTAGCTGGTCATGTAGACATCAAGTCAGCCTCTGAGAATAATGTGTTGTGAAAGACCTAAAATATGAGCATTTGAGGCTGTAAGATGTGCTTAGAATTGCTAGAAGATGTAGGGTGTTGATTCTTTTTCTGTAGGTCGTGAGAGCCACTGTTAAGCTTAGCATCTGCCCTCCTTTTTCTTTCTGTATTTCTTTTCCCCACACGTGGTTCAGATGGGATACTGCTTTCTTTAGCCTAGACCAAGCTTCTTGATGATAAATAAACATGATGATGTCTATCAGCACATACATTGCCTCTCTCAGGTGGTAGTGCAATTTCAAATGTGATGGCTTTTCCACCCATCTTTGCTCCTGCAGGTCGCTTAGCTAAAAAATGGTACATTTCAACATGTAAAATACAGTGTAAGGGAGAGGGCAGTCACTCATGTAGCCCAGCAGGAACAGACATAGCTGAAGACCAATTTCATCTGTAAATCCTGTGGGTTTTTCCCTCATGTAATGTTTGCAGATAGAGGTGTAAGTGCAATATTACCCTTTCATGCTTGTGCATATTGGTGTGCTCTCTACTTCTCATGGTGTAAGTGCAGTTGGCTCCTTGCTGGGAAAGTTGTTTCTTATTGGAACTGAAAGTGAGTGCAAGTCCTGTTCTGAAACTAGTCAGGTTCAGTTCAGGCTATATGATTTTAAATTCTCTTCATGTATGAGGAAGCTCTGTGAGTTATGACTATCAAATCTGGGCAAAGTCTTCCTGGTTTTGGGAGAGCAGAGATATTCCTATGTGTGACTGGCAAGTTAAGGAAGACTTTGGTGTGCTGCAGAACAAAAATAATGATTGTGTCATCTCTAGTCTGAGGGGAGTTTTCTTGCATGATGATGTGTCATCAGCTTGTTAGGTAGTTAGCTTTTTGGGATGATGAGGTAAGTTTATTCTTTAATAAAGAACTTGATTTGAAACTTCGTGGCATGGTGTGTGCTACAGTTGTAAGCAGGCATCTGTTTCTTGACTGACTCCTGCTGTCTTGTTCAGCGTCATATCCCAGCCAGAAGAGAACTGAACCTGATGTCTGCTCAGAACTCCTTACTGTGCCATGTTCTCTGAAAGCCCACAGGTTTATGCTGATAAATTTTGCTGGATTCAAAAAGGTCTAAAAGGTTGCTTAGTTACTATGTCACATGGAAGCTTTTCAGATGGAGAATTCAGAGTTTTATAAAAGCAGTAGCATGGAACGCTGATAACCTGCTGAAAGTGATTCTGCTGTTAGCAGGTCTGTCTTCATTGTATCAGGAGCATAAATACAGCATCTTCCTTCTAACGAAGGAAATTGAATCCTCATCATTATTACATATTTCTGATTAGACTCTTAGTATTTTACAAAGTGAAACAAATTTGGGAGGTAACACTTTCTTGTTTCCATTACACAAGTTGCATGGAAGAAGCGAATCTTAGGTGATCATTTAAAAAGAAGTTACTTGCAACATTCAGTGTTCTAAGATGACAATAAGCCCATTCACGTAGCAGTTTAAAAAACAGCGTATCAGTGAGGAAGTTGATGGAGGTTTCCTTCCACCAACTTCAAGAATTTTTTCCCCCTTGTTTATTTTTGTAATGAAATACAGATTTCATTTGGCAAGTAAGAGGAAATAAAATCAGCATAGTAATGCACTTGCAGCAACAAGTAACAGGACTTACTCTTACACATTTGCTCAAAAGCTCTTAGTTTGTTTAGCGTTTTTGTCAAATGCTATGTAAGCAAAACATGCGAGTTGTAAAAAGAGCTGCAGAAAACTGTTTCTCATGATCCTGGGAAATTTTTATCTGTGTGAAGAGTCCTCTGGGGTGTGGCATATACTTAAGAATACCACACCCCACCTCTGCCTCAAAGCAGATCATATAGGGGTATGTGCTCAGTCAAAGGCAATTTATAGGGATTTGGCATAATCTCTAACTAAGTGCTGCTTTCTCGTGGTGGTTTTGCAGCTCAAAAATGGAGCTTCCACTTCTGGCAGTCATGCAAGTTTTTTCTGTTACTTTTTCCCACAGAAGATATGAAGGGTAGTTTTTCTTAAATCTCAAGTTTTTGGAAGAAGGCAGAATTCTCTGCTAATGTACAGGTGTTCTTTTTCATATTTACATGCCCAAGATTTCCTGTTTAGGTGGAAAAATTCTTATGATTGCACTAACTTGTGGAACCTTAATCTTCCACAGATGTAGTATCTCTGCCATGTGTTAGTATTTGTAGATACTTCTTGTGTTGTCATTAAGAGCTGTATTTTATATGAATGCACGTTAAGCTTGCAATCCACATAATCCCCTGCAGTGAATTTATCAATATAATAAGGCTTTGGGTTTGGCAAAAGTTGGTTCAGTGTCTTTGTGCAGGGAGTTAAATGTTTATATGGGTAGCAGAAGAACTGTGTGCTGTGAGTAACTGAGGAAGAATTGAGAATGACTGATGGTGGACTGGAATAGCTTTATTTTTTATTTCAGATTTCGACCTATTAAAGGAAGGCAAGAAGAACTCAAAGAGGTGATTGAACGTTTTAAGAAAGATGAGCACTTAGAAAAAGCCTTCAAGTCCTTGACGTCAGGTGACTGGGCCCGGCACTATTTTCTTAACAAGAACAAAATGCAGGAAAGGTTGTTCAAGGAACATGTAGGTGTATTTGTAATTAATGTGCTTTTTCAGATGGTTGAAAGGCAAAGAAAACATAAACATTTCTTAAGAATGTAGCAATAGTAAAGCAATCGAGTGTTCTATGTTGTTTTATTGTTTTTTAAGAGAAACTTCCTTTGTTTTTTAAAGCCTAACTAGACACACCCTCCTTTTTTTTTTTTTTTGTTAACTTTCATTGCCTTTTATTAATAGAGTGTAGAAAGGAAGGGTTTTTTTCCCGTTTATCTGTATTGTGGTTTGGTTGGGGTTTTTTGTTTGTTTGGGGGTTTGTTTTAGTTCTTTTTTACTCACAGCTCTTGTAAATCAAAGTGGGTGACGAAGGTAAAGGAAAAGGGAGTAGCCTTGTTACCTCAAAATGCCTCAGTTGTTTTGGGTATAGGGGCTTTCTGTGGGAGTGTTAGTCCTCCTCCACTTCCCACACCCCAAATCCATTTTGTATGTAGCATAAAGGTTGTTGATTCTCAAAGTTCAGAGCAAAAAAATCATAGTGTTGTTTACTTACCAAAAAAACAGACGCTTCTTCAGGAATGAGTCTATTGTTTCCAGGTACAACCAAAAGGAATTTGGCCTACTTTAAAATGCACCAAATCTAGTAATGCAGGAAAGAGTTAGCAGAAGAAGTTCTGCTTTGTCAAAGTGGTTTTTTGAATAACAGAATCACACTTCAACTAAAAAAAAAATGATTCAACAGTCCCTGAATTCAGCATCTAGGTTTGTTGTGGAAGTAGTATCTTTTTTCAGAATTTCAAATAATAAAATGGATTCCTATAGATTATTAGGTCTCACTGGTTCTTAAAGATATGAGATTTCTTGAATGCAACTATTCAGTGATTTTAAGAAAAAAATTACCCATTTTCATTAGTTGGACCAATTTTGTACCACTCAAGGTATATTTAATTTTCTTAAACTCTTTGGATAATCACATTACCCATGTGAGGATTCCTGCAAGTCACTGTGAAGAAATAAGATCAACATGATATATCTATAGCTAAAACGGACAGAAATGTATTTCAGCGGACAGTATCCCACTCCAGTATCCATTTTGTGTGTGTTTTTGTACAGTTCACTTTCATTATTTATATAAGAAGTTCCTCACTGCTTTTGTTTTGCCTGTAACAGACAAGTACTGGGTTTTTTCATTGCAGGTATTTATTTATTTACGAATGTTTGCAACTGACAGTGGGTTTGAGATACTGCCTTGTAATCGGTATTCTTCTGAGCAAAATGGAGCCAAAATTGTTGCAACGAAAGAATGGTAAGAAATACAGTTTACTGTTGCATTCTGTTTCTGTCAATTATTTTGAAAGAATCTAAAAAAATATATTGAAAAGTGATTTAGAATGAAAACTGCAACCAGTGAAATAGATAGTTTTGTATTGTTACTTGCAAATTGAATTTTCTCTCTGTTTTTGCTAAGTACTTAATACAGGATCCATGCCTCTGGAAGATACTCCTTTGTATATTTGGGCATATGCATATAGTGTTCATTATGCAATTTTTTTTTTTAATCTTGTTTTCAGTCAGATAATTGTTTTTCTCTACTCAAGAGTTGTTAGCCTCCCGTGAGAAACGCAACATTCTGGCAAATTTGTTACACAGCAAATAATTGTGGGGGAAATGAGTTTTTTGCCTTTTTTAAATGGGTGTAATTTGCACATTTTGATTGTACAAGATAAATCTCTCCTGGAAACACAAGGCCAGAACCCCAGTGTATTTCCCCATCTCATTTTGGCACATCTGAGTTTCATTATAAGCACATGCATGGCAGTAGCAGCAGATTCTGGCTTAACTCAGATTTTAAAATCAGTTCAAGCGTACACACCAATTGTATGAGCTTTGCTTTGTGGCAGTACCCATTCGCACCAGCACATCTGAGGTGAGGAGATGCTGTTATGTTCACACTGGGATTGAGTGGCTGGACACCCTGCTGGTGGCAACACAACCTCCATGTGTTGTAGAGAAAGCTTTAAGTAGGCTGAGGCCAGTTTCCAGCTCTTCACAACCGGAGCTGAAAGTTCCACAATTAGGATAAAACCCAAAAAATACTGATTGGGGGTTTTTCCTTGCTGGGTTTGGTTTTTTTTTCGAATTCACCTCTTGGCTGATTCTTTGGGGTAGAAGCTTTGCATGTAAGTGTGTTGAAAACAGATTAACTTTTCATGCTCAAAATCTTGAGTGGCCTGAGAAGTGAGCAAGACAGGAGAGCTGCTTCTCAACCCTGCTGATACCTGGAAAACTGTTGAGACTCAAAACTGATTAGAGTTCTCAGTGTTCTCTGTTAAAGGAGAATTTTGCACTTTAAAGGGTTTGCTTCTATTTTGTGTCCTTTGTGTACCTTTAGCATCTCCATATTCAGCTGTGTCAGAGTAATCTGGCCAAAATATGGAATAGCCACTCTGAAGAGCAGTGGAAACAACGCCCATGCAAGAAGATGAAAGCTCTGTGCTTCTACTAAGCTGAGCATTCAGTGCCTCTGTACTGCTCTATTCATGATGGCACATCGGCTGTCTGCACGCAAAGGCTTCGTGGTTTTGTTGATTTTTGTAGGTGTCTGTCATTCCCCCTCCTCACTCTATTTCAAGGACCAGCTTCATGCTGAAGAACTACTTGTGAGAGAGGAAAACATCTTGCATATCCAGCCTTTGTTTGAGTCATTACCAGGCCTCATTTAAAAAGCCATGGAACTCTAAGCATTTTCATTATGCTGAATTTTCCTGGCCACGGGAAGAACTATAGGAAACACAAGGAAGAGCAGCTGGAGGAAGTCAAAATTTCTTTAGTGATGATGGGGAGGGAGTGTACACAAATGAAAAGATCTTGCTTTTGGTTTTAACAATTGCAGAAGCTGAAGTAATCAACTCTTGCAATTTCTTGCCTGCAGTCTCAGGAAATTGTGGAAACAATGGTGGTAATTGTTTCTGACGTCAGATTTGATGTAATTGATTCTATAACAACTTTTCTTTCTGTGAAATTATTTTGTAATTTTGGCATATGTAGTCTTATTTCTGCTACTCTTTTTACATTAAAGGAAACGAAATGATAAAATAGAATTACTTGTGGGCTGTATTGCTGAACTATCAGAAATGGAAGAAAACATGCTGCTGAGACATGGGGAAAATGACTTCAGCGTCATGTATTCCACACGAAAAAACTGTGCACAACTATGGCTTGGTCCTGCTGCGTTTATCAATCATGGTGAGTAGTAAGTATAGGAAGCGTGTTGAAGGGCATAAGAAATTCAGAAGTGTTGTATGTGAGCTGAACAGCACAGGAACTTGGAGAAAAACATCTGAATCTGGCATACTGTATTACTGTAGGACAAAATCCTATTGGGATTTTCCCAGCCAGAGCTGATCAGCTGTGAAACTCGGAGAAGGCTCTAGGAAGTGACGCCCTCTTCCTTGAAAGAGACTTTGGAACTGGCAGCTAAATTAGTAGAGTGTATTGTGGGTTACCTTGAATTCTTTGTGAACTCAGTCAACAGTAGCATCTTCATTAGGTGAACTTCTTACAGCTCTTTAACCTTTTGCACAGAAGCTTAGCTGATTCTGTTGCATTTGTGTGCCAAAGGAAGAGCAGGTAGGATTTCAGATAAAGCTGTTTACCCTGAAGAGGAGGGAAACTGGACATTTGTGATAGCATAGGGAAGAGGTCAGAAACCCAGCTATACCAAAGCAGGTATCTTTTGATGTATGGCTTTGTGTAATACTAACTTAACTCCCAGTATTTAGTTGAGATTCTGCAGTTATTGAAGTCAGAGTGAATCCTTACTTTAGATATCTACAACTATTCATGTTTCAGGTCTTATCCACAGTTAATTGACTTTATCTTTTGGACCTTTTTCAGATTGCAGACCTAACTGTAAGGTAAGCAAGAAATTAAAAATAAATAAAGTACCTCACTTGGTTTTTTTTTTTATTATTTCTTTGTCCTTCCAACTTTTCTTCCCCAACTGTTTTACTTTTTTTCCTTACTCAGATACTGTGCAGCCTTAATGATTAACCCTTTTTTTCCCCCTTCCTGTCATCTCCTTCCCCAGTTTGTATCAACGGGCAGAGATACAGCATGTGTGAAAGCTCTAAGAGATATTGAACCTGGAGAAGAAATCTCCTGTTACTACGGAGATGGGTTTTTTGGAGAAAATAATGAATACTGCGAATGTTACACCTGTGAAAGGTATGCATTGATGTAAATACCTTTCAAATGGAATTGGGCACATTCATGATCTATTTTGTGAAACTGAAAGTCCTTGATTATGAGTACGCAGATCTTTGGACACAAAATAATTGCTTCCTACCTATTTCCTATAATGATTTTTCTGTGTTGTTATAGAATGGTGATGATTCCTGAGAACTCTGTGTTCTCTTAATCTTTCGATTCTCTGTTCTGGAGACTAGCCCAAAATGAGACAAAACAGAACAAATCAGGGGTGTAGATTCTTAAAAATATTTGTACTGAATGAAGTAGAATTGGAAGGAAAAGCAGTTACAGCTTCTACAAGACCATTGTGAACTGATCCCCAACTTTTGCTCTTTTTTGCACTAGATAAAGCAAATTCCATTAATGTTTTATATGTGGACCTGAAGTTCTCTTCTGCTGGGAATGGGAAAAGTACCCAGTGTTGTTAGAACTTGAGGGGTTGTGTATTTGTAAATATCTACTGGTTTGGACAGTATTTGCCTCTATCTGTCCATTGCTCAACAGCAGCAGAGTTGTTCTATTTGTTTTTTACCTGTGCTGTCCCAACCTGGTTTCTTCACAAAATCAGTTGAAAGAATTCCATAGTTGGTTTTTGCCATGTTGAAATTTCTGTTCACTGTGCATAGGGAGGCTCAGCATCATCTCAAGAGAGCTTCACCCAGTTCCAAGAGGAGCTGCACAGAACTCACTGTTCTGTTTGATCTAACTGTAGGAAGAAAAACCCTATAAAGGACAAAATACTGTTTATATTGAGAGATAGCTTAGTACACCTACATATAAATAGTTTAATAATCCTACTTTCATTTTTACTGGCTACTCTGATTACTAAAAAAAATCTTGCAATTAAAGGGAAAACCATCTGGTATGGACCTCTAAGCTCACATGATGTTGGTAGGTCATTCCAAGTGAAGGATGCAGTCTCAGACTTTATCTCGAGAGCTGCTAGTAAAAATGTACTTTAGTCATGGGAACTGTTCAGTGTTGAATAAATGGGCACCAGAATTGTTCCTCCCTTGTTACATGGAGTGATGGAGGGTTTTTCTCAAGTTCCTTTGATCATTGATTTCAGTGTAATATGGACATGCTTTCTTTTTCAGGACAAACTAGTTTTATGTGTATGAACATTTTCATTAACTTGTCGTTTTTGTATTTTAAGTACATGAAAATGTTACTTTTTAAAGGTAATGTTTGGGTAATTCTAACTTTAGGAATCTGCTTTTCAGTTACAAGACTGTGGTAGAAGCAATCACATATATAAGATGCTGTTTTGGGGGCTGTTAGTAAGGACTCATTCTTTCTTGTTTCGAGACTGATGAGACAACAGTCACTTTGTACACTACAAAAAAAGTCATATTTAAGTGTCTCAATTTTAAGTGCTGTAAAGAGTGTTAATTTGCAATGTTAAAATGCTAGGATCTTCTTCTAAGGATCTTTGGGTATGTCTGGAGCAGTGGGAGATTTGGCACTGTACAATTTCTTTCAAGCCTCCAAAAGTCATCACCAGGAAGATTTGCATCTCTCTACATATATCCATGTACTCTTCCTAGGTGATCCTGCTGTTCTTCCTGGCCAACTGAGACAGTTAGGCACCCAAGATGACAGGTAGAAGACAACCCACAAAATGCTAACCAGTTCTGTGGCTATTGGTATCATTGGTCCAGATATACTTGGGATCCAAACTACTGTATATGAAACAAAGCTCTAAGTTTACATTAAGATTTGTTAATACCTTGTGTCTTCTTTTTATTTATAGACGCGGAACTGGTGCTTTTAAATCAAGAGTGGGATTGCCAGCACCTACTCCTGTGATTAACAGTAAATATGGACTGAGAGAAACAGACAAACGATTGAACAGACTTAAAAAGCTGGGTGACAGCAGCAAGAATTCCGACAGCCAGTCCGTCAGCTCTAACACTGATGCAGATACCACTCAGGAAAAAGGTAATGCAAGTAAGTAAGAGGAAGAGCTTGGAGTCATTAAAGGCTTCACAAAAACATGGAAAACTTTCACTGTGATGGAATTCCTCTCGTAGTGTTGAGATGCTTCTCAGACACTGGTCATTAGAACTAATTTATTCAGGAATCTGAAGGCAATTTAAACAGCAAATTCATGGTTTTCCTCAAGTGTTTGAAGAACAATAGGTGGTCTGTTCTTCTTTTGTTTTCCTTTTTTAATATCAAAAGCAAATATTTATAAACATTTCAGTTAAAGTCCTGCCAATAATTTCTGTATTTCAAAATACAGTAAAACACCACAGGCAATAGTATGGTTCAGGAAAGAAAACTTACATAGTTTGAATTCTTAGGAAAAGAATTTTTAAATAAATACTCTTAGTAGATATTATTAAACAAATAGTTGTTTCCTTTGGAGGTCTTTTAAATCAGGCAGATCTTTCCTTTCCACATTCCGAATTGATAGTTCAGGCACCTCTTGTGCAGTGAAAGTGCATGGTTAGTCATTTCAGAAGAAATTGGAAGGGATTTTTGTTTGTAATCTTCCTGCAAGACTTCTCTCCATGGAGTAGTGAGTAGAATTTATTTGCTTTCCCCACTTCCCCACCTCTGCCACCCTCAGTATGGGCATCATACAAATAGTTTAAACTTTGATTTAACTGGTAAACAGATTTGGAGCTACATAAAATACTGCGGTTCCATCTGTCTCCTGTTTGCTGCTGTGACACTAAAAAAATGAAACACAAAAGCAGAACATAAAAACCCAACCAACCAAAAAAAAAAAAACCCTAAAAAATGTCCCCAAATCTTTTTATGGTCTTGAATTACCAGTATTTAGAGTTGCACTTCTGTTGAGCAGACAAAACTCCTTTGCTTGCCACAGTAGGCGGTAGTTCCACCTGAAACTGAAACCATTACATTAGATAAGGTGTTTGGGGTTTTTTCATCCTTCTCCAGGAAAAAAAAAAATCCTGGAGATAATATTAGATCAGACTGATCCTCAGATTTTGCTGAAATAATACTCAGCAAAAGCTTTGGATATTGTCAAATAGTTTTTTTTTAAAAATTGCTAGAAGAAGAAATTCAGTAAAAACCCAACTTGGTATATTGGGGATAGTGAGGAGAAGTGCACCTGGAAATGTTGATGTACTTGTGGCCTGTTTGGCAATTCCTTTCATGTGTTGAGTTGCAAGTTAAGCAGTCTCATTCCTTACTACATACTGTCTATCCTGTTTCATGGATTACTTTGAAGTGCCCCAAATAAATGAAATAACTGCAGTATTTGGGAGTGGGAAATTCAGGATATAGCAGTATCACAACAAAACCACTTTTTTCTTTTTCAGCTAACAGAAAATCTTCAATTGGCGTAAAAAAGAACAGCAAAAATAGAACATTAACCAGACAGTCTATATCAAGAATTCCAGCATCATCAAATTCTACCTCATCTAAACTAACTCATATAAATAATTCCAGGGTACCAAAGAGACTGAAAAAGCCTGCAAAGCCTTTACTTTCAAAGATAAAGTTGAGAAATCAGTGCAAAAGGCCAGAGCAAAAGAATGCTTCTCGAAAGCTTGAAATGGGAAATTTAGTTCTCAAAGAGCCTAAAGTAGTTTTGTATAAAAACTTGCCCATTAAAAAGGATAAAGAATTGGAGGGACCAGTCAAAGTTGCAGTCTCTAGCGGATGCTTAACGAGGCATGCAGCAAGAGAACATAAACTGAATTCTGTGAAAGGTGCTCATGAGCATGGTGATATTGCACCCTGCACATACATCACGAGGAGGTCAATGAGAACAAGGATGAGTTTGAAGGAGACCTCTGACACAAAGCTTGAACCAAATACGTTGGATAGCTATAAGAGTAACTTGACTGGAACACAATCGGACATTGCAGAGCAGCAGTCTCATGCGTTAAATGACAACGATGTGGCTCATGGACCATCACATAAAGGGGAGGGTCGGTGCCAGAGAAATGATGCAAGCACATCAAAAAAGAAATCTCGACAAGGAAAGCTTGTGAAACCGTCTTCAAAAACAGAGGAAACTGATACTATGCACAACACGCCTGTGAAAGATGAAGTACCAGATTTGATTAGTTCTCGTTCAGAACTCGAAGAGAGGAATAATGTGGTGGACACACCTGTTGGCTTTAAAGACTGTGTCCCTGGATCTGGTGGCTGCTCTCTAACAACTGACAATTTTAAATCAAAAGACAGCTTTAGAACTGCAAAAAGTAAAAAGAAAAGACGAATCACGAGGTATGATGCACAACTTATCCTTGAAAATAGCTCTGGGATCCCTAAACTGACTCTTCGTAGGCGCCATGATAGCAGTAGCAAGGCAAATGATCAAGAGAGTGATGGAATGAATTCTTCAAAAATAAGCATAAAATTAAGTAAAGACCATGAAAAAGATAATAATTTATATGTAGCAAAGCTAAATAATGGGTTTAACTCAGGATCAGGCAATAGTTCAACAAAATTAAAAATACAGCTAAAACGAGAGGAAGAAAACAGAGGGACATACCCTGAGGACCTTCATGAAAATGGTGTGTGTTGTAGTGAAACTCTCTCCCTTTTGGAGTCGAGAATGGAAGTAGATGATTATGGTCACTATGAAGAGGAAACAGCAGATGAATCTTCATCAGAAGAGGACGATGAAGAGGAAGATGACTATGATGATGAATTTGATGACTTTATTCCTCTTCCTCCAGCGAAGAGATTAAGGCTTATTGTTGGCAAGGATTCAATAGATATTGATATTTCTTCCAGGAGGAGAGAAGATCAGTCTTTAAGGCTCAATGCATAAGCTTATAGGTCTTAAACTGACCTGGATGTCATTTTTAAAAAAAAATAAAAAATAATTAAAAAAATAATAATAATAAAAAACCCAACAAAAATTCCATTTGATTATTCCTCAACTAAAGAACTCTCTGAAAAACTTAGTGGCAGCACTTCTTTATTCACCTATCAACATACTATTGTAGAAAGTGTACAGCATACTGACTCAAGTTCTTAAGTCTGATTTGTGCAGATTTTTATTGTACTTTTTAATAGCCTTCTTATGTGCAATTCCAAGTTAGAGGTAATGCTCTGTTGTAAAATAAAGGCTCAAGCAAAGTTATGAAATTGCATCAGATCTTTCCATGCAGGACAATGAGAATACAGTGTGGCTACAGAATTATTTTTGATCAGTAGGAGCGTTAGTTTGCTCTTACAGTATTTGACTAAACAATTTACAAAATCATAGTAGCAGCATATTAAGGTTTTCTAGTATATGTTAATATCACCAGCAATGATCTACAGCTTTCCGATTTATTTGCTAGATGGTTTTTCCCCCTTGGAGTTTGTCAGTTTTAACACTGTATGCTGTCCCAGACGTACTGTTTGTGGCCTTTGTTATAGTAGCAAACCGTTGGTTGGAAGTCAAATTGATTTCTTTAAAAAAAGAGAAAAAAAAATATGAAAAGGTGTTGACAATTTGCTGACTTTTTAGTACATTATATGTACAAGGGTAGCAGTATGCAGAATAAAGTTTGGATATGGTGTATTTATTGCTTGTTACGTAAATTAAACACCTTGTATTTAACACTTTTCAATACTTTTAGATAAAATTGTTCTTTGCAAGAATGATTGGTGCTTATTTTTTCAAGAATTTGCTGTGAAATAATGTGATTACGACGGGCAACATTTATCCAATGAACTGCAGCTATCCTAAATTGGTTCTTCATATTTTTCTGTTGCACTTGTAAAATGCTACAAGGAATTTAAAGAAAAATCTATTCACTTTAACTTATGATAGTTTTATCAAATTAAAAACAACTAAGTCACAGCTTTTGTTCTGTGGTAACCTATGAATTGTTTGTCTTTTAAGAACCAGTTGTAAAAGACTGAAAAAATATGTATATGTTGTAAATATTTGTGTGTTGTGAGAAATTTTGTCATAAGAAATTGAGATAACTTGCCAGAAGGGTTTTTAAGTTTAGAAATACATCCATGCCAATAAAATAGGAAACTGTAAACCTAGTTTTAAACTCTGCATCAGTTGGAGTTCTTTGCTCATACATAGTTCACTTAATACTTCAGAGTCTGCTTTATAACAATGAAGAGCATCAGGGCGATCTTTGGCTCTTTGGTTTTTAATAAAAGAATGTTAGGAAACTTCTGGGCACAATGGATTGTTTGTATGTATAAATCAGCTTGTTTCTAAGCCATTTCTTTCAAACAGGTCTGAAACGTCAGAGTTGACATAACTATATTGCTTTGGTCTATGGTATTTGTGTTCCTACTCAACTGTGGATTAAGGTTTCAAGTTTTTGTATCTAGGGGTGTAGAAACACAAGTTTCATCCTAAAACAGGTGGTGTTGGGTCGGCTGAATCCACTGTTGGCTGCTCAGGATTTTTATGTCAAGTCTGACTTTATCTGCCCTAATGATCAAGAGCTTGAGTTACATGGTCACTGTGTTACCCAGTGGTGAAAGCATTAGTGGAGAGAATTAAGTGTAGAATTCAATCTAATACTTGTAACTTCGTCAGTCTCTGGGAAAGGCCCTGTGTTGTGCCAGAGTGTGCATGTTTTTAGAACATGGGTTGGTCTGTCTGTGCAGTCCATGGCTCATCCTGTCAGACTTTGGCCTTCAGTTCGGGGAAGAACACATGAACGCTTTGGTGAGTATGCACACAGCTGTGGTGGCTAGTCTTGTGGGGTCTCTAATTGTACTCTATCATAAAATAGGTTAAAGGAGAGAGAGGTGGGTTATTAAGGGCTTGCTTTGAAGTAAGAAGTGTCCAGGAAACAGCTGATGACAAATGACACTAATACAGCTCGCTCTTCCAGAATTCACAGGCATTGCCACTGGGTGCTGTGCCCTACAAGCATATGGGGCTGTACCACCGAAAGCTGAACAGTCTCTGCACTTTTTACTTACAGCCCTTCTGTGTCCCTGCTGCTCCTGCTTGCAGGTTCATACTCAATGCTCCTCTAGCAGCCTCGGTGGTTGTAGGGGGGGTTGGTTTGCAGAAATGTCATTCACCTGAGCATGTGAGGGAAAGGGGGTCAGTGCAGCAAATAAACATTGCCTGCCATTGTAGGTATTTATGACCAGTGTGCTCGAGAGCAGGGTTAGAGCTTGCTAAACCAGCATCAAGCAATGAGAGCAGATGATAAAACAGGGAAGAAATTGTAAGTGAATCCTGCCCTTAGAAGGAGAAGCTGTTTTCCTGGAGTGGATGATCCTCCTAACTCAGAGTTTGGCCAGCCTCTTAATGAGAGCTGCTTTCCTTTTCCTTTAGTGTGAAGATAAGTACAAGTAACTCTTTGGGGATCAGGATCTCTGGATTGGTCTTGTTCATTGAACAACCTTCTTGTCTTGGAGGATCTGGAACAAAGCTCCTAGTCATTTCCATGGCTATGTCCTGCTGTACAGATGTTTGTTTTACAGATACCTTGAAAACAATGAAATGTGTTCCCGCAAGGTCAGGTAGGCAGGGCTTCCACAACCCCAGTCATGCCCCCTTCCCATGACACAGGAAGTGGGCATTTTTCTTTCATCATCTGTCTGCGAATCAGCGGATCTCAATGTTTCCATAACCTTAGGGGAAAGTGAATGTTTGTCACCTGTACGAGAACCTGACAGCCTGGCCATGTTTCTTGTCCAGATTGCAAAGCGTTGTGGAGCTCAGAGTGATTTGACTGTCAGGGACCCTGTCTAGTCTTGATGTGTCCTTGTCCAAGATACTGGTAAGAGGTTTGAGGTGACCACAGCACTTTTTAGCAGGCTGAAGAACTGGAGGAAGTGTATTATGGATGGGCTTTGCCAGCTCGTTGTGTGTTATGTGTAACAGGGTTGTTGGGCTATAAAGGAAACATCCCAACCACTATGAAAATGGCACGCTGGCTGCAGATTTGGGAGCATCCTGTCACGTGTAGTTATGCTGCCAACCCCTCACGTACCCAAAGTACATTCATGTCTGCTTTTGGCTGGGGTTTTTTTCTGGTTTCTTTTTGTGCATTTTACCTTACGTAATACTGCCAGTTTACCTTCTTTCAAATCAGCTCAGAAGCAGAATTTCTTTGCTCCCTGTAATTGTATGGTTGGTTGCCTTTTTAGAATGAAAGGTTGAAGGCTTGGGAGCTGTGCAGAATGAGACCTACTGAAAATTAAAATCAGTTAAGTTTGCATTCTATCTTCTAGTATCATGCCTTTTCCTAAATCCCCTTCCCCAGTGAGTATTCTCTTGTTTGGACTGGGTCTTAAGTAAACCTATGTCCTTGCGCAATCTCTGTTGCCCCTTCCTAAACTCTTGATTTCACAAAGTAAGGAAGTTATGGTATGTTGTTCTTTAGCAGCACTTCGTGGCAGCAACAGTAACATTTTTTCTTTTTTGCCTGCTATAGCTCCTGCTTTTTGCCACCCAAGGGAACTTCTGCGGCAGTTGTGCTTGAATTCACATACCTTGTTTACAAATATTTTTCAAATATTTTTATTGTTGCATAGAATACAGGTTGTTTCAGTGTTACTCCTTCTCCCCACCGTAATTTTACTTGGATTCATCCTTGCAGGAAATTTGATCAGAACAGTTCCTGCCACAGACACAGAAGCTTAGGTGGTAGCGGTGGTGTTGGAGAACTCCATGTTGCATGTGCAGGTATCTCAGTGCTGAAACAGGTATGGTGCCAGTGAAACAGTGTTGCTTGCGAAGGGCTTTAGCTTAACAAGCAGAGATTTGTGTGTTTGATAGTGAGTTTCAGTCAAGTATGGAGCTATCAATGGATCCCACAAACCATAGGTTTTTCCACTGGTGCTTTATGATGTTCATCAGAAGTCAGCTCTATTTCATAATTAGATTTTTAGTCCTTTTTTTTGCTTCAGTCCCCATTCATTTAAGAGTTGGATTCAGTGATCCTTGTGGGTCCCTTCCAACTCAGAATGTTCTGTGATTCTGTGTAATTACCATGTTTGGCCATACTACTTTACAACAGAATTGGTGGTAAATTGGTAGATCCAATAAAATGTGGCCAGCAGGTCAAGGGAGTGATTCCGGCCCTACTGTGCTGTTAAAAGATCCCACCTGGAGTGCTGAGTCCAGGTTTGGAGTGCTCAGCACAGGAAAGACAGACCTGTGGAGTGGGTCCAGAGGAGGGGCACAGACGTGGTCAGAGGGCTGGAGCACCCTACTCTCCATGAGGCTAGAGGCTGAGAGACTATGAGGACAGGCTGAGGGAGCTGGGATTGTTCAGCTTGGAGAAGGCCCCACAGAGACCTTAGAGCACCTTCCAGCTCTGAAAGGGGGCCTACAGGAAGGCTCGAGAGGGACTTTCCACAAGTGATAGGACAAGGGGCAATGGCTATAAACTGCAAGACGTGCCAGTAGGTTTAGATTAGATTTTAGGAAGAAATTCTTTACTGTGAGGGTTGTGAGACACTGGATCAAGTTGCCCAGAGAAGTTATGAATGCCCTATCCCTGTCAGTGTTCAAGGCCAGGCTGGATGGGGCTCTGAGCAACCTGGTCTAATGGAAGGTGTCCCTGTCCATGGCAGCAGGGTTGGAATGAGATGATCTTCAAGGTCCTTTCCAACCCAAACCACTCTATGATTCCATGATCTAAGGTAGAGAATGACAGAGAAATGTAACGGATAGGACATGACTGTACTCACGTTTGCATGAACCTTGTGTATGCAGCATTAGGACAGGACTGCTGGAGAGTTCAGGGCTACCAAAATCTCTTGGACTGTACTGAATACCAGGACAGAAGGGTATCAGGAGATTTAAGTCCTCTTCTGTAGCCCAAGTGCAAGGCCCACTGAAAATGTTCTAGAGCCAAAGATTAGCCACAGCCCATCCAGTCACAGTAGGCAACAGTCCAGAAGGGATTACCTTCCCATAACACCAACTCACTAATGCTTGAGCAGACACCACTTCCCTACTTCAGGAGTAACAGCAAACTTTGAGATCTAGCCTTGGGTGTGCCCTCGTTATTAAAGAAACTCTCCTGTTGGACACTGCCGATGCCAGGACCTGTTTGGTCTGAGCCATTCTGGCTTTGCTCTAATGACAAAGTGTGTCAGGATGGACTGGACATGCAGGACTTTCTAGAGACTTGAAGAGGGGGAAATGCCAAGAGGGAAAAGCTATGAGGAGTGTCTGGTAGAAAGTACTGTCAGTGAGAACACAGAGGTTAGGTAAGGGATGAGCTGATCTCTGTCTCATGCTTGCTTGTGTGTAACACTTCTCTGTCAGGCTGGGCTGTCAGTAAGAGTGATATAACATATATGGATAGTGTTATTACACTAATTGGTAATCGGTTCATATGTGCATAGCCCTTCTCGCAGCACTGTCAGGCAGAGCACATGGATACCATGGCAATGGCATCAAGCATCCAGTTAAATAGAATACTTCCCTGCTGGGAAATACTTGGGTCACACGGTGCTCTCTGCTTCCATCTGGGGTGTTTAATGTTTTACCCTATCTTCAACTCCTTCCTTGAAGGGCTTTTCCAACATCATACTTCCATCCTATGCAGCTGCTGCCCCAGCAGAGAAGTGTCTGGGGTCTGTAAAAAGACACCTCACAACTTGTGCTACAGAGCTCACCGTCAGCAAGAGCCCTGAGTGGTGCTCCCGACACGTGCTGCACCAAAGCATCCAAGAGCAGCCCTGCTGCTGGGAACCAACATCCCGACATCAGCACTGCTTTGGTGCCATGGCTGCTGAACTGGGTGACATCACTACTGATGTTCCTCCATCCTGTTACGTCAGAGCTTGTGCACTGCAAATGCCAAAGGGACAGGAATCTGGGAGAAGGAAGTGGGAGACAAAATTCAAGCCTGGTGGCATTCTCTCTGCCTTCAGCACTCTCAAGTTTCCAGTGATGATATTCCCTCCCCCTCAGGATGTGATGTTAGGTTCTGTCGAAAAGCTGAGGGGTGTCCCCCCTCCCACACACAGTTGTGGTGATTAATCACCAATGGAAAAATGATCCATCTGGCTCTCTTAGTCTGACTCTACCTTGTAGTAAGTACCTAAATAGTAACCTTTATCTGCCTCCCTAGTCTTTCTGGAGACAGAGGCACTGCTTAGATGTGTAGCTTTGGAATTATGCTTTATGTAAGACCCTTAGGGATAAGAGCTGTCCTCTCTAATTGCATTTCTGTGGCACAGTCAGATTTCTTTTGAACATAACTTGAATTCTCAATTTCTTAGGTTTATCATTCTTGTTCTGAGAGAAAACAGTGTTATTCTTGTGGTGTTTTAATCCTTAAGAGTACCTAGCTGTAGTCTTGACTTCAAAATTCAGGTGACTGAATTCTGGTTGTGAGCAGTTTGCATAAGCAGGATACTCGCACTGTTTCTTTCCAAGGTGCTTGCAAGAGAATTCCTACCTTGCTACAGAAATATTTTTCAAAATGCTTTTCTTTTCCTCCTTTTCCTTAAGTTGTAAAGAAACCCTGAAGTGAATAAAACTCAAAACAATACTGTCTGCAATTCCATAGCCAGCTTGCAAAAATGTTCTAAGTTGTAAAAAGACAAAACCTAATTGATCGACAGCAATGCAAAATCTTTGCGACTGACTTTGAAATACAATTTTTATCAAATTAATAACCTCTCAGTTTTGAACAAAGTAACGAGTTCCCCTAAAACTCAGTGTAGAGAAGCAGGCATTTTCAGAAGTTCATTTTCAGAATATAATTTGACCAGATGGAATTTAACCCATCTTTGGAGAAAAGTCTTTAAATAATTTTAAAAGAAACAAATAAGAAACTCAAACCCTGCTTTCATCTCCCCCAAGGAAGCCAGCTGGCTCCTCTCACTTGCGCATTGGTTTAGGATAGCAGTATTTTTTATCTGGAAATTGCTCTGTAAAATGCTTGTTGCATTTTACTGGTTCATCTTCCATACCTGCACTACTTACAGGTTTACCTGTTGCAAACCAGGCTCCAGAGGGGAAGTCAGTAATACTCAGCAAAATTTTTCTGTCTGAGGTGACACCGTGTTTCTCCCTGGACTTGCCTGTGCCAAGGACAGAGCCAGCACCTGCCAGCTGCAGCTATATGTGCAGGGTTACAGCTGAGGTGTGACTCGGTGCCGCCGTCTGGGGTCAGGGCAAACCTGCAAAGAGTTGCTCGCTGTAGCGCACCCGTCCCTTCATAAAAGTACTCTACCCTACAGTGGGATATTGGGAGCCATGCTGGTTGGTATCAAGAGGAAAGATCTCCAAAAGCCAAAACACTTAATGCAGCTTTGCTCCAACGACGGTTTCTCCTCGCCCTTCTTCACTGTTCTGGACAAGCTCTGTTATCCATTGACTGTTACCGTTCCCAGCACAAGGTGGCACTAGGATTCCAAGAAAGGGACTTCTCAGCTCTGCAGCCCTGCTTCCCGTAAAGAAACCAGTGTGTATTAGTTACAAACTGTTTGGCCATTTATTGTTTTGTACTGTGAGGGAGTGCATCTGGGCATTACATGGGAGAAGAAAACAACCAGCCGTGCTCGGCAAGGGCAGTTTGGGAATAACTTGGTGCTGAACGCTGCTGTGCACTTGCCGGTTTTAATCCTCTTGCATTCCACCAGGAGTTTTCCCCTTCAGCACTTTCCAGCCTTCTCCATGCCTGTCTCTCGAGTTTCTGCTGTTTCCATTAGTCAGAACAACTCCTGCCAAGGGCAGGCAGGCCGCATGTGCTGCTGTGCCTCGCATCCTGCTGGGAGCTGCTTGCCACTGTGTTAAAGGTCCTTGTGCAAGGGACACTACAAGTACAGGAGCAATGGGGCATGAGGGGAAAAGAGTGGAAAGAAGCAAGCAATGTATCATCTTCCTCTTGTCCCCTGAGTCTATAGGAATTCTTTCTTGGTCGAGATCCAGTATTAACACTTGCCTCAGGAATGCCTTGGTTCTTGAGGGGGAAGGGTTGTTGGCTGGTCCTACAGCTCCCAAAATCAAGTGAGAGCAAGTTGGCTGCTGCCTGTCCTGTTGCTGTGCAGTACTTTTAAATTTGTGTTTGCTATGGGGTTGCACCTCCATGCTATGTGCTATCAGCAGTAGGGAGATCCTGACCACCTAGGCAGCACCTCTTTCTGGAATACTGAACTCTCTCATGTTTGGTTTACTTGCTATTCTCCCCCACACTGTGAGGTATTTATTATCTGAGCAGACCTGGTCGAATAATTTCTGTGAAGTCTTAATAAAAACTATGGATGAATACAAATAATGAAAGATGTAGCTGAACACTACCTGACCTTCCTTCAATCCAGGTTATGTGGCCATTTTTCTTTGTCCTGCAGCCCTGCCTTGCTGTTCTCAGAGAAACCATGGGGTTTAGTCTCTGGACTCTTACTTTTGCCCATGGCTTTTTTAGACCAAGAATTACCCAGAACAATGCAGCAACAGGCTACCACGTATCCCAGTGGTCTTGAAGGAGATCAGACTTACAGTGGCAAAGAGATGGAGGCAAAAAAACCCCATCAACTGACTTCCTTAAAGGAACACAGCAGTGATACACTCTGAAATAACACTGATCTCCTAAACACTGATTGAAGTCCACAGAAAAGTCCTTCTGTGGAGGTTTAAGAATTCCCTGACTGACTGGGACATCCAGTCAGGGGTGACAGTGGTCAGAGGTGCAGGAAATCTTGGTTGGCTATTATAAGCTGCTTGTGTGCCCTTGAACTGGGTCCCAGAATCCAAATTTTACTTGTTTAGAAAAAGAAGAACAGTACCCAAATGCTGATCTGCTCTGAAAGTCTGGCTTAGGTTGGGTGCTCCAGAAAGTCAAATTGACTCACAGAAAGGAAGGTGAGGAGATAAGAGGCTCTACCAAATCTACATCATATTTAGATGTTTTTAATCAGTGACTGAGTAGTCGCAGTTATCAGAGGGTTAAGGGCCCTGAGAACTGAGCTTTTCCACAACTTACTGAGAAATGCCTCTGCCAGAAGTAGCAGGCCAAGGGAGGCAGAAGGGAACCTGCTCCCCCACTGAAGCCCACCCAGTCTGCACACGTGATCTGTGGTTGAGGTGGGTTGGTGACAAGCACAGGGCTGTGCACTGTGGCGTCTGAGCCATCCCATGCTGCCATTCCATGCTGCAGTCCCAGCCAGCAGAGGGGCAGTCTCTGGGGGAAAGCAGCAGTTTGAGTGCCTGGCAATCAAGACTTCCTGGCTGCATTGCTCAGGGAAGATTGCAATGGGTATTATTTTTTACAGTCCTGAACTTTTCCACCTTATATTTATTACTTCTCCTGTTCTTGTGCTTCCTTCAGACTTGCCTTACTAGACTTGCCTTACACATCACCGAAGCATTTGAAGTCTGGCTCCTGATCTGTGTTCTGTCTGCAAAACAGAGATGGTCCTGCCCATCACCTAATAAAGCCTTTAAGTCCAATAAAGCTGTAAGCTCCTCAGGACAAGGACCTTTCCTAGTCATGCAAAATTTTATGTATGTAGTACGAGCCTTCAGTTAGGTACCTGTATCTCGCATAGTTAGAACAGTAAAATTATTAGAACACCTCTTTTTTCTTTTAGATTTTAGAACACATAGGGCAACATTGACTTTCCTACATTCCTTTTTATCTTTTGGAAAAGCTTTCACCCCTGCCCCAACCTACCATACCTGTACAAGTGAGACTTGCACTTTCTTTATGTTGCCAAGCAGATGCAGTTGCAGCCAGTAAGAATCCATTTAGACTATTTAGATGTTGCAAATCCATTATGGTTCTCTTGTAGGCACCTGTAGACACAAAAATTTATGTGCCCCTTACAGGGCCTGACTTATGGCAGGGCTTCCCAGTGCTTGGCAGGCAGGAGGGCTGCTGCACTTGACTTCAAAATGGTGCAAGAAGGAGGAGTCTTGGCTGTGGAAAGCAGCTGAAAAGCCAAGAGGAATGGCTGTGTGTCTTGTGACCTTTGCTGATTGTGTGATTGCCTGACGTGGTATCATATGATAACTCTCAGAGACTATTAAGAATCAAGCAAGGCTTTTTTACATCCTTGCATAGCCAGGATGAAAGCTTCCACAAAGCTGTTGTAGCAAGTAGACAAGGTGGAGGACTTCGGTCAGACTCCAGGGATTCAGAAAGTATTAGTTTATTCGGGTTTTTTTACACCCTGCCACTGCTTTCTGCTTACAGGCAAGCCTGTCCCCCTCTCTGTAAAATGGAAATAATTATTTTCTCATTTTTAATTGTGTGCATTTAAATCACCGCTTTTCCACAGCAGAGATCATCAACTGGGAAAGGATCTAGAAGGAAGAGGCATTACTCATACACCAGTTTCAGCCAGTATGGTATATGCTCAGGAGCTGTTAAGCTCAGCAGAGCCTTTCACCTCTCTAGGGCTGGTTCATGTGGGTATTTACTGGCTGTAGTAACATGCCATTTTTCACCAGCTGGTTCTAATCTTATTGCAAGATCTTCCGAGC
Source organism: Lycocorax pyrrhopterus obiensis (assembly GCA_014706295.1). NCBI lineage: Eukaryota > Metazoa > Chordata > Aves > Passeriformes > Paradisaeidae > Lycocorax > Lycocorax pyrrhopterus. Next base: position 16,505,918 of record JACSVZ010000007.1, on the reverse strand, counting down.
TAGCTTCACTGCAAAGATTTTAACTGGACTTTGGAATCCTAAAGGAGCAAAGATTAGGCAAGTGGTGAATATTTCTCACCATGACAGTATGTTTCAAGATTGTCCTTCCATTTCCTCACTCACAGGCTCTGAAATTTATTTCTGCAGCTAAAATTGTCAGTCCTTACCAGCACTAAAGACTGGAACTAGTGATTTCTGTCCAATTCCCAGCAAAGAAGAAATCGAACTCCAGCATTTACTCTGAAAAGTGCTTGCAAGCACTGTTTCCTGGATCCTCGCCTGTTGCACCACTGGACAACTCCAGTGGTTTGAGAGTGGAGGATTCCAAGCACTGGGTGGTGCTTGGAAGGAGCACCAAGCAGGGAGAAGACAGTGTTGCTGTTGTCTGCACAGGCTGGAGTAGTGCTTAGCTGGGCACAAGTCTGGAGGTTATAGCTGGCTTCACCATCCCAGGCTCCTGTAGCCAGGACACAGCCTGTCTGGGAAGGGCAGCACAGGGGTCTTGCACCTTGCCCTCTCCAACTTGAACCTGGAAGCAAGGGGCCTGTCTGCCTGTGAGCTCTGGGGGTGCACTGTTTGCTTGAAGAATTGGTTTGGGTTGTGATTTTTTTAATTTTTTTTCGTCAAGTTTTCCCCAGGAGAGGGAGCAGTCCACACAAATGATGTCGAGGGGAATGAATCTGCTTATTCCAGCTCCAGCTTAACCGTGTTTGCTGTATTGCTGTGAATGCCTTCTTTCCTCATGCTCCTCATCATCAACTCTTTTTGCTTCACCTTCTGACTCCTCTAGTAACTTTGCAACAGCTCCGGCAGTGCTGGCCCTTCGAGGCTGGCATTCAAGGCAGGAATTGCATCTCTTTGCTCTGTAAGCTGCCTTTCCCACCACAGTACGCCCAAGGCTGCTCCCAGTGCCCGGTCCCACAGCCCACATCCCCATCACCGGGCCCTGAGTCCAAGTCACTTCATTCCCAGCACCGCGTCCCACTCGCCTCCATCCCAAGCCACAGGGCAGTGGCTCAGCAGCAGCTCCTGTGGTCACTATGGTGACAGTGGTCAGGCAAAGGAGGACATCAATTAATTCAGGAATTTAGGGCTGCTTTGCTGAAAATCTCCTTTTGATTCTAGCAACAGTAACTTCCAGAGGCTTGCTGCTGCTTAGGTATGCATTTGGAGGTTGACTGCTTCCCAAGCAGACAATCATATTTCCAGGAACATATGCATAGAAAAACAGAGGAAAGTTGGGGGTTGTGGAGTTCAAAACCACTGCTGCCAAAGTTCCTGTCTTCATGGTGTCTTTTGTTGTACCAGGAAACGTTCCAAAGCACAGTAGCCTGGTTACCACTTGAGGAATGGACTGTGGTTTCTTGTTGACTTACTTCACTATTTATTCCTTCCTTTCCTTCTTTCTTTTTTAAATAACCAAGGGGGGGATATAACAGAGCTAACTTTGTGATAATCAAGCCTCGGGTGCATTGTATCCCAGTACACCTGTTATAAAATCATCTACTGATGTGTGCTGTGATTCTTAGCACTGCTGTAAGCTGAACCACTCTGGGAAAATTTCCAAGGAATAATGGGCAGAATTCTCAAGGACAAGACAAGGAGGACAGCACAACGTATCTGTTCAACAGCATTCCTGGGAAACTAGTATGCCAGGGAGGCTGTCGTAGCAGTGACTGGCATGAATAATAGTGTTACTCTTTATTTTGGTGTGCCAGTGGAAAGATCTAAGAGGTTTTGTGCATGGATGAACCTCAATTTAAGGGCAAAACTTGAGTAGGGGATTTTGCAGCAAAGACTTGAAATTATATAGCTGTTAGGGGAAAAAACTGTTTTCACTGGATGAGATCTGCAGCTGTCTGCTTGGAGATGGTCATCTCTGGTAAAGACATTCCCTGGGACAGATGCAGTCTTTTAAGAGCACATAGCTGCAACAATTGCATCTCTGCAGTGTGCTATCTCTGAATGTCTGATACAAAGAAGACTACAGACACATGCTGTGATTTTTAATACTACTGTCAGCTGAACCACTCCGGGAAATTTTCCAGGGAGCATCAGGCAGAGTTCTGAAGGACAGATTGAGGACAGTGCAAGGTGTCAGTGCTAACAGCATTCCTAAGAGACTACTGTTCTAGAGCCATAGCCTGAAACAGGGTAAACTCTTAAGAGTATAGTCTCTTTTAAGTTAGTGCAAGCAGGCATGCTGAGGCACCTGCAAAAAGCTTGTGTTGTGAGCAACCCCCTTTACTCCCGTTTAACAGTATGCAGACCATGCTTGTGTCCTATTTTCTGTACAGGAGCACAGCGGGATTTGAGATGTAAAGCTGTGTGTGTCCTTTTTTTGGGTGGAGGAGTATATTACACCTGAGCGGTGTTGCAGTTCATGAGGCACAAGTTAGAGTATGACAGTTTGCTCTGTCTCTGTTGGTGAGTGCTATCTAAACCATCAGATCATGTAGTTCATGTTGATTTTGCAGCCTGGTGGGTGACACTACACGGTGGTCAGGGTAAACATTTCACACAGCAGCCAAAGTTCACTCTTGCAGGTCTGAGTTGTCATCTCTGCTTCCAGGTTGCATTGAAAAATGGTATAAAAAAGGAAGGAGATTAGTGGAAGTGGGTGAGGCAGTTTAAATCATATCATTGATGTGTCCATTCAAAGGGCAACATTAGAGTCAGCTGAGCATGAGTAAATGCCCATTTATGAAGGCCTGACCTTAGACTCTGGACCTCCACAGCTGAAGAATCACTATAGGGCCACAGAATTACATTTTTATTGAAAAAAGCATTACTTGAATGCCAATAAAAATACTATCTTCCACCTCAGCCTTGTAATGTGCTCTGAGATAACAGCATGTATTACTTCATTTTGCCATCTCAGCACAGACCTGTTGGCTGGTACCACCCAAGGGACAAGACTCTTAAGTTTATAATGTCAGTCTTACAATCATTTTGTTCAGAAGATATCCCTATGCAAGGAATTCCTGCTTCCTGTTAAGCCTGGGTGTGCAGCAGATTTTGTCTGTTGACATTGGCAAGTCTCTTTAGGCTTCATTTTGGAGTCTTTTAGTTCTTTGCTTCCATGTTTCATTACTTCAGTTGTATGTCTTAAGTTTTAAAATTATTTTCAGATAGTCCTTCTACTTCCTGGCATTGCAGTGCCTGGATATGTCTGTATAAGCACAACAGTGATGCTTAAACTGTGACAGTCATGCATAATGGCTCTCCCAGGATTTTTATTGTGTCCCTTTTTGCTTGAGTCTGGGCATTTATTTAAACATGGAGAAAAACTACCAAACAGGATAGGTTCTTGCAAGAAACTAAGTTCAACTGAAGTTTTGGATGTGGCCTTAGATGGATTCTGACAACTGCTGGGCTCTCACTCTCACTCACTTGCATACAAATCTATGTAGGGAAGAAGTTCCTGTTTAAAGGGTTGTGATTTTGTTAGTTTGTGTTGAAGTCTGGTTAAAGGGCGGATTTCCAAGTGCTGTTAGGAAGAAAAGGACATTTGTCTAGATAGCTCTTCTCTACATCTACATTTGTCTAGACAGCCCATCCTCTCCACAGTGCTGTGGATGAAAGATGTTTTCAATTCTACTGTGAGATAGAGAAAGCAGCCCAAGTTCACAGAGCCCAAGGGTGGCATTTTTCAATAGTACCAGCTGCTTCATAAGCCAATGGCCAATTCGACCCTGACCTCCATGGAAGTGGCACCAGGCCAACACTGTATGCTCCAGCAAATCATTCCCTCGGGCTCTGTAAATCCTGTGCTATTGTCCTGCTTCTGGGGCAGTGAGAGGACACCCTGTGTCACCCATGCACTGAGAGCAAACTATGCAGCAAGGATGGTGACAGTGCTTTAAGCTGCTGCACTCAGCGTGCAGGGATGGAGCTGAATCCCTAATTTTGGAGTATCAGTGGTCAGACCACTGCCAGTGAGTGAGCATCACTTGTCTGCTTTGGCATTTGTGGAAGTGCATGTGCCACGCTACCTGCTGAACATGGGGCTGTGGAAAACAGAGGGCTCCTGAGCTGTGAATCAGAAACAGAGCAGCTGACACCATGGACTGCCCTTATTCCCAGCTGGAAGTACTATTTGCTGCAGTTCAAGCTGAATACAGCCTCCCAGCCCTTCCTACTTTCTCTCCTCTGCTATTAGTCAGTGTGTACAAGCCTTTTTGTTACAAACTGAGACACTGTGTGAGAACAAAATGTCTTTGCCCAGAGCAGGAAGGCAAAGAGTCTCTTTGCAAAGACTTGCACTTATGAGGGATATCAGAAACACTGGTCCTGTAGCCAGGTTTGAAAGCTGTTGTTTCTCCTATTTCTACCAATTTCCTGCCTTTCAGCTGCTCTGGAAAGGGATAAAGACTGGATGAGTTAGCAAGAGAGACAACAGAGAAGGTGAGTGGTATTTGCATAAAAGATGGTAACAGGAGAAGGGGGGAGGTAGAAAGAATGGAACAAGAACAGAGGTAAGAGCAACCTTGGCAGGCGAGAATAACAGACAGTGATGTTCCAGCAGAAGGAAGGGCAACAGACAGTGGAAAGTGGAGACCTTGGAAAGATTGATGAGACTAAACTGTGCTGGGGAGGAGGGACCGTGCAGTGAGATTTCCAGGCAACTATGCAACCATTTTCTCATGCAGTGAAAGACATAAACATACACACCATGTGGTAGAAAGCAGAAATACAAGAGTAAGGGATTTTTCTGTTTCTTCTCCCAATTTTGTGATAGATTTTGCCTTTTCTCCAGAGTTGTTGGGTTTTCTTCTAGAAGCTACTTCTTCAGAAGATATGGTCAATTTTGCAGTTCCCCAGGGTCTGAATTTTAACTATACATGCAGTATAATGCCTTTGTTTGAAGAAGTGTTGTGCACAAACAGAAACCTGAGATTTTATGGCTGGTAGAGCAGTAATGATTTAAAGGAAATTCCTCTCTCTGTACAAGTTAAGACATGTCAAAGTAACTCCTCCCCTAAAGTTTGTGGCACCATCCATGCAAGCTAGTCTGAGTGGGTAACATTTTTCATCTTCTTTGAAGTTCTAGTCAGTGGCAGACCAGACCCACTGAGAGACTGAGTGAAATCTGTCCTACCAACTCCACCACATACTTGGCAGGTTCACCAAAGCCTGTAGTGTGGATGTCAGCGCACTGTTGAGTTAATAAAACCTTGAAGTTGCCCTAATTTTGCTGATGTAACTCTCTCTTGGGCCCTAGAAATTATATGCAAGAGCTCAGGTGGCTGTTTCTAACCTTTTTCCTCAAGTTCATTCCAGTGCACATGGAGGACAGGTCCTACTTTCCCTTTAGCAGTCTAGGCAGGGCCCCATTACTCAGCTTCGCTTCAGGGAAAAGTTGAGGATGGATTCTCTTGCCCACAGGAGTACAAAAGAACAGGAAGCACCTGACTGGGTGCTGCCCATCCTGTTGCAATTCAGAGCTTCTCTGGATATGTCCTTGCCAGACAGATTTCTCCATTTGCACAGGATTTGCGTGTGACACTGGGTCCCAGAGGAATAGCTGCAGCACAACAGTGGTGTTCTCTGTGCAGGGCATTCTCTGTAGAGTCTGTCTCTGGGTACAGCATTTGGGAAACCTGGCCAAGGCAGTTTGCCTGGCACACTACAGCCCTAGATGTTCCAGCTGGAAGTGACACCCCACCTCTCAGCAGCACTGGGGCTGCAGCTTTGGTACCCAGGCTCCTCGGCACAGGACTGCAGCTCTGTCTAACACTGCCACACTGGAGGATCCCCGATCCGACAGCTTTGGCAGAGCCCCTTTCCTGCTGAGCCCCAGGCAGCAGCAGCTTGTCTCAGGAGGGGTTTCATGATACTGACATGGAGGCATCCTATCCAACAAGCCTTTCTGTGCCCTACATGCCTGGGAAGGCTTGAGCTGCCCTCTGCTACTGCTCTTGGTCAACAGTGACAATGAATGGGTTGAACATTGGAGGAATGTCTCCTTTGAACACTGAGATTATTAGATTTTAGTAGATTGCCATCATAGAGAAAATTTGTGTTAAGTGAATTGATTTCTTCGTTCCTCTCATATTTATTTAAATTAATATTTTATATTCAGCAAGTCAATTAACTGTGCCTGCCACTGTGTATGAAATGTTGACAATTGCTTTAATTCTTCTTTCAGAAAATTCTCCATATCCTGCCTGTGTAAAAGATATGTACCTGTAGCTTACTTAGGAGACCTCTATTTGCATGGGGTGACTAAAAGGTATTTTGAAACAGCTGGTTCTGTTGTCCCTGGTCGTGTGTTCCTAACACAAATCTCATGAACGGGGCAGACAGTGGTATCAACCTGCAAGTGTTTGGTTTGGTTGATGGCTTCTTGTTTCAAGTAACACAAGTGAACTTGGAGACAAGAAAGGAGGTGTTATTGACTGGTGTTTTTCCAGAGGTTTACACTGCTAAGTTGGCAACTAGCCCTGCTTTCATTTCCCCTCAAACTGACACCTCTACCCTTCTTGTTAATTTAAGTGCCAGCTACAGTGATTTACATTCTTCCCTTCTAGAAGTGAAGTTTCTTAACTAATTAAAAATGAGCAAAAGATGTTTCTTGACAGTCATTTTATCTGTCCAGAAATGATAAGAATTAATCCAATGGACAGATGTATTTCACAGTTAGAATAGTTTGGGAAGTGTTTTTAGGCTGTATTAAAGAGGGCTCCATACTGTATCTCCTTCTTTCCCAGAACAGCCCTAGATACTGGAGAGCAAGTCCTTGAAATGCTGGGCTGGTGATTAGTGTGGTAGGGACAAAGGTCTTTTACCAAGCAGTGGTTTGCAGAGGTGGGAAGTTTAAAAGATATGGGAAATCAGAGAAGCACTGATCAGAAATTTTTACTCAGAGTGTCTGCAAGGTGTTTCAGTGTTGGATAGGTGGGGGAAGATGGAGACAGGATAGGAAAGATTACTACAAAAGCAGAGATGGTCTTTAAAATTATGATAGCTTTTCTTGCCTGAAACAGGCAGATGAGCGACTTCTTTTTCTGGCTGTTGGAAGCTGTTGAATTGATGGGCTGCAAGCATTTGGCTCCACTGCTATGGAGGGGATCATCCTCTAAAAGCAGCCTGCCTTCCAAGGTAATATCCAGACCCACAGCATGTTTGGAAAGACACTGGTATGTTGCTGATTTGTGGAATTTTCATTTCCCATGATGAATTTGCCTCACAAAGGGGAGCTGGGGTTAACACTGGAGCTGGAGAGAAAATTTTGATCTGTGTGGGGCCTGGAGGGGAGAAGACGGAGCCCACTGTTACTGTCTCAGAAGGGCAGTGAGCTGGGGGACTACTTCTGTGAAAAGTGCAGACATTTCCTAGAGAAGGATCTCTGAAGTACCTGCTGACTGAAACATTCCAGGCATTCCTGCACTGCGCTGCTAAGCTCCCACAGCAGCAGCTCATGCTGCTCAGGCTGCAGCAGCCTGGCCTGGGCAAGTGTGTCCCGGTCAGGGACTCTGACACACAGCTCTCATTAGCAAATTCGCTGTGTGGAGTGGCACAGCTAGCTGTGAATTTGCAGCTGCAAGAGAAGATGGATGTGATTTTAGTGTGCTGCTCTTGTGAACATATCTGCCAGGAGCAGGTGAAGGGCTTGCAGTGGGCTACCCACCACAGGGTTTTCTACAAAGATTTCCTGGGTGCTTTGTGCACAGGCCGGAAACTGTAGTTCTCTGTAGCCCTTACCCCTCCTATAGCTGCTCTTTCAAGTTGTGTTTGCATCTACTGTAAGGGGCAGAAACTCACACCATCTCAGTGTCAACAAGCTTGTAAATCATCTACTTAATAGTCACAGGTGAGATAACATACTAAATACTAAAGGCACTAAAAAATCCTTCCCACCTCACTCACCCTCCCCTCCAAGTACTGAATCTTGTCCAAAGCTGCACAAACAGGATTCTAAGATAAAGACCTTGAGTAAGAATTACTAAAACAAACAGAGCGTGGGGTGGTTTGTTAAGGGACCGGCTTCTCAAGGCCAAAGGGTGGGTGTGGAAGAACACACCCCACACCTTATAGAGAGGAAAGCTCAGAATGTTAAAAAAGTACATCTTGGAACAAAGCCCTCCTGAGAAGTCTGTAATATTTGAAATAAGTTGGTGTAGCATGGGAGGAGAATCATACAAGTACAATGCAAAGTAGATTGTCTGTGATTTCAGTAACTAGCAGGACAAAAACTTTCTAAAGTAGAGGGATTCTATTCTGCTTAGCATGATGCAGTTCAGCAGAGTTATTCAGAGTTAATGCAGTTCTAGCAAAGAAACTACATGCTCCAAGCTACATTTCTGTCTTTCCTTTAAGAATGCTTTGAAAGAATTTACCATTCAGCTGCAAACTATCTGATTCTGAACACAAATAAAAGAGCAGAAATTTCCCAGTTTACTTCTTCCCTGCCCTGCCATGTGCAGGAAACCTCTCCTGTAGCAGGACAGTTCCTGGGGGCATGTTAGTTCAGTCACCATGTGGTGCCTCTCTATTGATGGTTGGCTCAATGTCAGGGTTTCTTTCCTATTTTTGTTGTTGCATGGATGAAATCCACTGCTAGAGCATTATCTGCTATTGATGTGGGCTGCATTCTGACCTAAAGGCAAAAAAACTCCATGTCTGTGATCTTGCTAGCCTGTGACCAGCACCTGGGGGAGATATTTGAAGATGGAACATGATGAACCACAGGACTACAGTTTTAGGTGAGTAACACCTCAAAACTTGTTCCTTTTGCAGGTTGGTTTTTTTCCACCTAGAAGAATATGTGGTCTATAGCTTTAGTCAGTGCCTAGGGGTAATCTCTACATCCCCTTGGCTCAAGCCTTGTTTAAGTTTCCTCTGCTGCTGCAGAACTATTGTTAGTTTGCAGATAAGGAAGTGTTATCATTTTAGCACAGTCTAAGAGAAAAGGATAGGAGGGAGCTATTAGATTCTCTCCTGTGTTACTCTCTATCTGGTGGCAGGGTTGTCCTTCACACTGATCTCTCAAATGTGGTAATAATAACAGTAAAGTTTTATTTTTACTGGTTATCAGCCAAAAGCAACAACTAGGCTAAACCAGAAAATACCATCCTTTCTGCCTTTGCAGCATGTGTGCTCAATCTTTGTGCTGATGGTCTGATACTTCTCTAGCTCCTTCCTGAAGAAACAAAGCGACACAGACACCTTCATCCCTCTCCAAACAACCTGGTCTACCTAATCCTGGCCATCATCTAAAAACAGGCCCTCTGCCCTCTTCCCAGCATGCCAACACACACTCCCACCCTGCCAGTGCAAATCTGCAACAGCTCCCTTCTGTCCTAGCTTGCTTTTGCCATTAAGACATGGTCGGCTTTTCACAGCTACATGTTGCTGCCTTTAGCAGTTGCTACCCCTTCTTCCTCTGTGTGTGCACGGCAGTCTTCTGTCTTTTCAAGGGGGCCCTATCACAAACAAGTTGCCAAGTTTGAAACCAAGGAAGACAAATAATGCGTCTGACCAAAAAGCCCCTGTAAGGGCCAGAATTGGGAAAATGCATGGACTGATCCTTGTGCGAGCACTTTGCATCTCTCTGGAGTGCAGATGCTCTTTAAGGAAATAACAGAAACTGTCTCACCCAAGGTGTTGAGGACTATACAGAATTTAGGTGGCTCTAATCTCATACGTTTGTGCTTTAAAGGAAAGAAACCCTGCTGCAAAGGTTACAAACCAAAAGGAAGACTGGCCCTCCTACTGGAAAAAAAGAGCATGCTCCTGGCATGCTTAGCCTTCCCTTCATTTGTGTGAACAGTGGGAAAATAATCAGGAGAGTAAATCCTGTTTGACAGAATTCAGAGTCACTTTTCGTGGTGTACATCATCATTCTAGATATCTGCAAAGTAGAGGTGTACACCAAGCTACTCAGTCTGGGTTCCTTTAATAGCCAAAGGAAAGAAACTGGCAGTTATTTGAAGAATTTTCAGGGTTAAGTGAACCTCGCCCTTGGTGATGTCAACTGTACACAGGGGTTTGGGCTGAGCTGAGATGCAGGTGTCTGTGGTGAAATCCCCCCCTTGGTGTAATAAAATCCTGAGGGAGATCCTGAGACCCAAGTCATTCTGCACTGTGAAAGGAAGATGTGGATCACAGTAAGAGCGTGAATGAAAAACCTATTAAGAACAAGAAAATCCTGTTCAGATTGTGACTCTACCAAGTTTACATGAAGATGGATGGTTTTTCAATAGGGAAAAATAGGTATAACAGACCCTTGTAGGCTTCAATATGGGGGACAAAACACTGCAGACAGCAAGTCATCCACTTCGGGGCTGGCTTGCTGGACTGTGTAGCCTTACAACACTGAAGCTCCTGTGAGGCTTGCCAGCAGGTGCAAATGATGGAAATTGGATTTTCTAGGAAGGTAGGTGATGATTGCATAGCACTTCTATTTTTGTTTTTTGAGGTCACCCTATTTGTTTTGAAGTCATTCTAATTCAGGACAGGAAGGGACCAGTTGTTTTTTTTGGCTACAAATTTGGTTTGAACTTTAACTGAGCAGTGTCTTTCTGTGGCATGCAGCCATGCAGCCACGAGGAGCGACTTTGAAGGGCAGCAAGAGGCACGATTGGCAGCATCCCTCAGGCTGCATTGACAGACTGGTCATGCACAAGTGCCAGAATGGCCTGACCCAGGCTGATACCATCACTGCTGGACCTCTGCCTCTCACCTCCGTGGGATAACAGGACTGCTGGGGCTGTGCCAGGGAACACCAATGGCCAGGCAGGTAAGGGGACACTGGTGTCCTCCAAAGACAAATACAGGATGTCCCGTCCCAAACAAGCTAATGACAGGGAAGATGTGGCCTGGTTCTGCTCTTGTGTTGACACACTATGTGGCTGTGGTTTTGTCTGTCATGTTCACAACAATGAACCTCCAGGAGGAGGGGAATTGTGCTCTTGTACAATTCTCTGGTACAAGACAAGAGCATAGCTGCACACTTCAAACCTTCTGCATGGGGAGCATCTTACTGACATCCTTCACACCCTGTCAGTGTGCTAAGCAAGTTATCCATCCTTGAATCAAACCCTTCTTAGCAATAGCCTTGGCAGCCATAGCCTTGGCATGCACACATGAAAGAAGGAAACCTCTTACAAAGGTTTAAGTAATCTTTTATACCATTCCACAAGGAAAAAAATGTTATCCACTAGCTCTTCACTTAGCATAAATGCAGGTTTCAAAGAGCCTTGCAAAACAATGTGTGGGAAAATCTATGTGCAAGAGTAAGAAAACAAATTAAGGACTTGTGTTTGGAAGAGCTTATTCTTGTTTGAATGCTCTGTAAGATAGTTCTGAAACCTCTGAGTGACAGGAATCTTACAGATATTGTGCTTGTAGTCAAAATTAAGTTGGATTTTCTCCTGTTCTTATGGAATGCTGTAACTAAAATAACTTTTGGTTTAAATGGTTGATGAGCTAGAATTTTTTCTCATAGCAGAGCCAGTTGCTGAGGTAGAGTATTTTGATACTTTTCCATCACAAACATGCCCAGAAAGCACACTACTCTTACATGCTATTGTTGAGAAGATGGGAGAAAATCCTCTACATAAAGTAATGGCTGTGTCACTGGTACAAAATTGCCCCCTTGAACCCAGCAGTAGAGAAGGGCGGAGAGGGAATGACATAACAATCAATCACACCTTGCTTACAATACTCTCTCTGCTCCCATGTTGCGCTGAGAACTGCAAAGTGGCTCAGGAGATCTTCTGTTTTTCTCACAAGAAAAGGTGCACATCGGATCCAGAGCAGCAATTCTTGAAGTCAGTTCCTAAATTAGTTGTTTCAGCATATGTCTAATGTAGCTGTGATTCTGCTAGGTACCACATAGCTTTGGTTCTCCAAGCTGCCGCTGAATCTGCTGCTGGCATTTCTCCAAATGGCAGCACAAGCTTTCCCAGGCAGCTGGGCACAGATCCCACCGTGATATGCAGAGGAACGAGTGCTGTGGTCACTCTCATCCTCCTGCCCAGATGCAGCAATGAATCACTGCGTGCATCATCTGAAGTCTGGCTGTGAGGCATGACATATTTTGGTGAGCTGTATAGCTGAGATCTTTGATGTCCTACTGGAGTTCACGACAGAGAGGTCCCATATGCTGCTGCTGGAGGTCCTTTGTTCTTCCAAGGGGTGGATTTGCCAGGCCCATGTCAGAGTCTGAAGAGAAGCTAAGGCAGACTTCCTCCACCTGGCCAAATCCTGTCCCAAAAACAAAGCTCATTTTGAAGAGGACTGGCAAACTGAATTCCTGTGACTGATATAGGGGAAAAAATATGGCTACAACCAGCTGGGAACCACCATGTTTGTTTCGGCTGCAGCAGCTGGATTGCAATAGCAAAAATGATCCTTAACACTTCACTAGTTTGTCAACCAGTGGACAAAGGAATCGATTGTGCAATTCAGAGCAATCTGCTAACTACATTTGTAAGGAAAGGGTTTAAAATTGCACAATGTGCTGAGGAATGATACATGTAGGGATTCTGTCTTACAGCTATTGGCAATTAGAAGGAATGGAGAGAGAACTGAATTTGCTCTGTTCTTCATTCCATGGAGGGTAGGGAGGCTCAACCACAGCAGATACTGTAGGCCAAAAGTATTCAGTTTGGCATGCATGGGATGTGCCCATGGCAAAGAGAGTCTGCACAGAGTTCAAGGAACAGTTTTCTGTTACGTGCTATGGCATTGTGGAAAGCATATCATAGTAAAGATGTCACTTAGAGAATGTTTTGTTGGGCTAGTTAGATTCTAGAAAAAAGTTCTTCACTGCAGGGGTGCTCAAGCTCTGGAACAGGCTTCCCAGGGAAGTGGTCATGGCACCAAGCCTGTCACTATTCAAGACGCATTTAGACAACACTCTTAGATTGGTTAACCTTTTCTTACGTTGCTCTGCATGCAGTCAGAAGTTGGATTTGATGATCCTCATGGGTCCCCTCCACCTCAGGATATTCTATGATTCTAATTAGTCTGAATTCAGTGACTAGTTAGGTGTTACTTACTTCCAAATGTTATGATTTATATCATGTCTCATGTGGTATGATGCTCTAAGCATTGATTGCAACAGAGTTGTTACAAATATTATTAAGAAAACCGTGTTAGTCTGAAAGCCAAGATAATGCACAGATTTATTTTCTGTGCCTTTAAATAATAGAAACAATGAGCTATTCTAAGAGATAGGAGTAGGCCAGATTGAGCTGTTTTTATGTAAATGCACTTACCTTAAATTGCTCAAAACAGGAACTTTATTTCTGTGATATAAACCCTTTTCTTAGCAACTGGTTTAGTCAATATAGCAGTTACAGAGCCACTCTTAAAATGAGTATCTAAAACACATGAAGGTTTAGAGCACCTGGCTTATGTTATTCACAGTCCACTGATTCAGACTGGTTGGAACGGAGTATACATGCTCTTTTCTCTAATTGCTGGCTTAGGACTTGCCAAGACAGAAGTGCCCAGGAGACTTTGGGGAAACTCATTCTTGTTTAGATCTCTCATTGTGAAATGTATCCAGAAAGATCTGTGCTTGTCGTACTCAGAAGAACAGCTGGGATTCAAGGCTAAGTGAAGGAGATAGCTATATTGCAATGGAAGAGCAGATTGCCTGTGTAGATGTGGCTCACAATACCTCTTGTTAGAGTAAAAACAAATGGGATGCGACACTCTTTTTCCCTTGAGCTTCCTCCAGCTGATGAGAGACTCCTATTTTCCAAAGTGTTGAAGACAGTTTTTCATTTTGATGTTGGATGTTTCCTTAACTTCACATTCCTTTTTCTGCTTGTTCATTTGTTTTTCCATAGCAGATGTTACAGCATCTATAAGCAGGAAAAAATACCTGCATGTCCCCCTCTCCTCCTGCTTTTAGTGCCCCATAAAGAATAACTTCTTGTGTCTCACTCTCCTCTTCCCAGATGTTACATCTCTCTGGAGTGTAAATAACCGAATAATTTAGTACTTAAACGTGATGTGATACCTTTGATTTTAGCACATCAAAACCGGGTTCTGATAGAGAGTGTCAGTATCAAAAGAGAAGGCAAATGCTCTGTTCTCATGAATTCAAACTGAAGTAAGCACTTTGATGTCGATCTCAAATGAACACAGAGGGAGCAGTCCTCTAAAGTGGTTCAGTCGGCACCTGTAACCTCTTCAACTGCAGCCCTATCTCTTGTGGGAATCAATATTTGAACCAATATTGACTTAGGACTTGGGCATGATTTATATGGGAGTCTTGGTATTGCAACAACTGCTGTGTTACTCAATCAGATTCCCAGATGACTGGTTAATACATAACAAACCAGATTTGTAAATTCAGTCAGCACGTGTTATCATCAGAATGGAAAGAGGAAATTAATTATATCATGTTGTATTTAATTTAAAAAAACTGTTAAATACCTGTAACTGAGTATTACGTGCTCTGCTTAAAGAGGCAATGGGTTTCATTCTGTTTTCAGAGGGTTTCTAATCTGGATGAATTTCTTGGTGACCAGTATTTTCTAGTTATTGTGAGTAATTGTTATCATGAGCATTTCAAAATGGAAAAAAATAGGATTAAATTAGTTACTTACAAAATTTCACATTAAAAAGCTCTGTAGTGTACAGCACTATTCTGGTAACAAGTAACAGTGAGCTTAATTCTGGGGTCAAAAACCAGGTCACAGCTGTTATGTTTAGGTAGTTTAGGCATACCACAAAATCACTCTGGCTGTATATAAAGTTACCCTCACCTCCCAGGCATTATCAAATGACTGTTTCTGAATGAAGGCCATTTATCTGGGTGATTTTGAGTGTTTCACACAAAAATCCCCTCCACTCATTTTATGCCAATATTGGCAATAAAAAGATTATTGAAAGTCTAAAGACCTGTACAATAACAAGATATTGTTAGTCACAGATACTAGGTCAGAGGACTGACTTTAAAAATGTTATTTGATCTTTTGGGAGAGTTTATATATATATATATATACACACACACACACACATATATATATATATATAAAATAAATGAGCACAGGAAATTTAGAGTGGTGTGCTTCCTCCTATAAATAGCAATATTACTTAAATCTCATCAGATAGGCTAAGAAATCATGTCTGTGTAAAACAGACAAGACCTGTACTTTTCAGGCTAGAGCACTTGAAAATTAATGTGTGTGCATGTGTGTGAGGAAGAACATGGCCAGCCCCTGAAATGCTCAAACTTCTTTGTTCTGGTGACCCTCCTGTGTTTACCCTGTCTGCCCTCCACGTGTGCGCTCCAAGTCCAGTGACCACTTCTTTGGCAGTCAGTTCACCATGAATAATCACACTGTGTGTCGTATTTGAAATAATTTTCTAACTCAATGACCTTTCTTTAACCTCAGACTGCTAATTGTTATCACTGGCAAGGAACAAATGGGTCTGAGTGAGGTGAATAGGTGAAGCTCTTGCCTAGAACACGTGTCTTGCCCCAGGCAGAGTTCCACTGCTGCTATTGCTGCAGGCTTGGCTCCCCAAAGATTCCTAAACTTCTCTCTGCCACCTCCTTATGCTGAGTGTGCCCATGTTAAAGGTTTAATGGCCCATGAGGAAATAACCAGCTAAAACCCATTCTTTGGCTTAAATGCGAAACTCCGCCAGGATGCCATAAAAGCTATGCCAGCTGCTTAAGTATAATCAGCACCTGAGTCAAAACTATGGTGTCTGGAACCCATATCTGGAATCCACCTTTTTACATCTTAACACAGAGGAAACCTGCACCATGCTTGAATAACCAGCAGTACTGGAGTTGCAAGTTCCATCACAAATCAGTTATTTCAGCTTGCTATTAGTCCATTACTATGCATGCTTAGCATAGCAAATTGTTGCATAACAAGCAAAAACAGAGGGGAAAGAAGATATTTTAGAAGTCCAAGTCATTTTAAGATTAGTCTGTGACCTACCTCATTTGGATCAGTAATAGATTTTGATATGTTTTAGAAACATATGCACACTTCTATTTTACTACTGGCTGTTGTTCAAGCAACACATTGAGGTGGGTGTGTTCTGGAATCCTTTTATTGTGTTGTACTTAAATATAGAGCATTTACTGTCATAGTAATGGCAGCTACATGAACATAAGAAGGAAGTCTTCCAGTTGGCTTGCTTCTGCCTAGTTTGTCCCAGTGTCCAGTCAATGCTTTTGGGTCCTTCACAGCACGCAGGTTCTGAGCAATTAACACAAGCAGTGACAGTGCCTGGCGCCTTGTTATAGTGCACTACCTGCTCTGTCCTACACTATTCTCTGCAGCCTTTTATTAGTGGTTATAACTACATCTACACTAATTAATTCTGTGGCTTTTTTCCCCCCTGTCTAGTCACCACATCATACCCCCGTGAGTCTACTTGTTGTCAGGGGAACACGCTTTGCCTTGTGCAGGCAATTTGTCTGTGTTGCACACACAGAACTAGACGTGGGTCTGGATTGTTATTCCTTACAGCAGGTTTATTTGGCTCCCAGCTATAGTCTTCCATAGTGGAATTCATAATGCAGAAAACTGTAAGTCTAATGCCTGGCCACATTAGACACATTGGAAAAGATACAATTTAACACAGTTTAGAATTTTCTCAGTGTTTTCAGTATTTCGTGGTACTTTTTAACCCTAGGAAGAGTTGCAAAAGTGTGCTATCAAAGAAAAGAAACTATTCAGTTTCTTTTTCCACTGAAATCTATCCCAGTGAGGCTGCAAAGGATGTGCAAGGAAGGCTACAGATGGCAAGTGGCCGGTCTGCTCTTGGACATGATAGCAGTAGGGCTCCACCACAAGCTGGGGCAGGAAGGGGAAGCAAAGCGCCTGTCCCTCTGCGGCTCGGGTGGCTCTCACAGAAGGACAGTGCTGGCAACTCTCACACAGGACATGCTTCAGCAGGCAAAGTTAGCAAGCAACAACCACCTGATGGGTGAGGACCCCCGCCTCCTCCAGTGCCTTCCACACATTCCTCCAGCCTGCAGAACTAAGCACAGCCCTGCCTGACGAGCTGCTTCTCGCCCAGAACTAATAAAACCACAGAAGATTAAGAGGGAAGAGAGAGCCAATTCCGTGCAGGTAGAGGACTGGTTACTATAGCAACTGTTTTCTTCTTTGAGCATAGGTTGGGAGGGACTCTCTTGCAAGGGGATTTCTGGGCAGTCCCCAGGCTGAGGAGGGAGGTTGCTACAAGAATCTCGTTTGACAAAGGTTGTGTGGCTGCACTCTTGAACTCTCTTCAGATCGGGAGGAGCTGGAATAGGGTTGTAGAAGACTTTGACTCTTGTCCAAAAGTAAAGCAGATGTTGAAGAGCCTGTATTTAAAAGTGATACTCACATCATGGTGTATTGTTCTGTGGGTTGCAGCTACATCTGAAGCTGGTGTTGTACCACAGTACATGTCACAACCAGGAGTTTCAAGGCTGGAGTTTTTAAAAGACATAAGAGAATATTTAGCTTATTACTACTGGATTTTTAAAATCTGAAGTTCTAAGAAAGTTTCCCAGACGTATTTCTTCAACGAGCCCAAATTTGTGCAGAGTAAGAAATTAAGTATCTTGTAGTATAACAAAGGCTTGGTCAATTTGACTCTGGGAAAAGTCATTCTCTGGGACTAGGGCCAGGTAATGTTATCTTAGTGTACTGCTTTGGAGTACCTGGCACTGTACAAGCTCTAGATCTTTGTGGTTACCTTAGACCAACATAGCAAATGAATGAGCATATTATCCTTTCGCTAAGGCTGCTTTCTGGTGGAACACACCCCTTGCATTCATGGGAGACAAAAATACCAAGCAGTGCCTAGGGTAAACCTCTCCCCTTTACCCTCCTTAACCCTCTGTGCTCTGGCAGGTATACTTCAAGGGCCAAAGCTGCACCTCGGTTTTTTGCTAGTATTTGGTGCTGGAAACTAAAAAACACAGCAAGAAAATAAAACAACCTATGATTGTCTCAAATTTAGTCCTGAAATTCTCTGTCTCTCAGCATCAAAGCACAGAAGATGCAAATTCCCTTGGTAAGGGACAAACAAAGGGGGCTTTGGGTGAAATATTATGCTCCCCTATTCTCCCTAGACTGCTTATTGGCTGTTTTTCCATGCAGTATTTTTGCTGCAGACACAGATCTAGGAGAACATTGTCTGCCATGATCCCACCACCCTTCCTATCACTGAGGAAGAGGAAAGGGGGACAGCTGTGCAGCCTCTCTCTTGCAGCTGCATCTTGCCTAGGTGTCTAACACAACTGCAAATCTGCAAACCTTCTGAATCCCTGTCTTTCAAAGTAGCATTTTTTTGGCCGTTGATGCAGAGAATAAGAAACAGCAGCCTTCATTTTTGTTTCAAATTCATCAAATGTTTTACCAGATGTAGAACCAAGGAGTCAAAAAACAAAAGTGGGATCCCTGCTCCAAGTGCAACCTGAATGCAGGACTAGGCTGGGAGTACTTTGCTATGGCAAAATGCTCCCCTGTGAGCAGTGCACTGAGGAGGAAAGCCAAGAGGCTGAGGGACTCAAGGACAGCCTCAAACTCTCACCCAGACTGCAACAACTGCACAGTTCCCATGTCAAAGTCCTAGTTTCAGAAAGGGGATTCGCAAACTCAGTATCAACCTGCTACGGGTCCATAAAGAATCAACAACTTATCAACAACTACTATTATGATGTCTGCAAGCTTTTCAGCTGAAGAAAGTATCTGCATCCTGTCATTCTCTCTATGCCATGTGGCAGATCTGGCCTTAGATGGCATTTGATCTTGCCAGTAAAATCTGCTGCTGCTTGGAATAAAAGAGAGAGACTTGTGAAAGAAAGTTAAGTGCTTTACAAGTCAGAATTCTAGGTTTAGCTTTTCTGTGAGCAATAACAAATATCTGCTGTAACAATGCAATTGGTATGAATAAAATCATGCATCAATCCAACTGCAATTCCCTTTGCTGCCGGTATACAAGTTTTACAGAAAAATGGAAAAAAATTCCAATAAGCTTTATTAAATTACACAAATTAATAAATTAACAAAAGTCTCATGTTATACTGTCATAGAAAAGAGACATGATTGACTATTTCCTGATTGAATATATGATTAAGGCTGCATTCAGAGTCAATGAAAAATAGAAATTTCCATCAAGACTTGTGGAAGTGTCTCCATTGCTTGAAAGGAAGTAGTGGACTCACTGACGATTATTTTCTGTTCAGCCACTGAAGTAACAGATTATATGGTCATGGTATGGAGTTGAAGGCAAAATAAATTACAGAGAAAAAAAAATGTTTTACTGTCTGAGGGGAAGGGGATTTCTGTGACGAGCAGTTTTGTCCCTCCATGCTGACAGCAGAGGTCATACAAAGTCTCAAGGCTCTGCTTACACCAGAAGAGAGGAGCTTAGTCCAGATTGTACCTTGCTTACAGCAGAATTAGTCACTATGTGTTTGTCTGTGACCTAACCTTCCTTATCTCAGTTACTTCCTTCACAGGCTTTAAAGCCGGGTTATCCAGGGGATACAGGCAGCTGAGGAATTATTCTCTTAATAGGTCTCATTTATTAGATGCTACATCAAATTAACCTATTAGATAGAGGCAGAAGCTGAACATAAATACAGAACCCACGTCTGCTACAAAAGTGTGCTAATGCAGCCTGGTTGCTATGGTGTAAAATTCAACATAAGGATCATGAAGACACATTTGCCTTTTCCCATTACTTAAGAAGATGGCTGGTTGATTGACTAATCCATGGGATAGGTCCTACAATAAGGTGCTTCTAAATGGAAACAAGCATCAGTTGCTGAGAATACAATCAGGCTTCACAGACCTGAGTTCAGTGCTTTAACTAGTCAGTCTTGGAGCTTTTGAGCCACTAATTCAGTACTTAATTGTCTTCTTTGAGGGGTTTTTTTTTCTGATGCCTTTTAGGTTTCAATATATTCTGAAGTTAGTAGAAGCCTTAGTTTTGTTAAATTTGATTATAAGCATTACCTGAGTGTACTCGATTCCTCCTCAGAAGCAGAAAAATATTACTCATATAAGTAGAAGAAATGGTTTTGTTTTCTTTTTTTCCTGTTTTATTTGAATGTGGACTTAAAACTTACACCTTAGTAGCTCTCTAAGGAGAACATCTCACTCTGTTTATCTGTTTAATGCATACTGCATGAAGAAGAGCAGTATAGATTTCTGATGCATTGCTCCTCCTGAATGCTTTGAGCCAAACTGGGGAAGTTCTTGGACAAGAGCAGAAAATTTTCTTGGATAAGAGCAGATTTATTTTCCTGTCTTTCCACATATTCTACTGAGTTTTGAATCATGACTTCAGATCATGCACTTCATAACTCTGGCACTGCTGCCTAGGATTTCAGTAAGAGCAAGCTCGTGCCACTGCTGGCACATTGCTTCCTGCCCACTCCAGCAAACCACACTTGGAATGTACAAAGCAGGGTAACGTGTCTAAAAGAACTCCTACCCACAATGTAAACATGAGCATCATCTTAAGCAATAACCAATATTTACTTTTAGACATAATGAAATAAAAATAATTTTGGCAAGTAACATATCTATTTGCCTTCATATCAACTAAACCTGCAGCCCCTTATGATTATTTGCCTTATGCCTATCACAAGTTCTACTACGAGTATTTTGTTCTTGCCTTTATTGTGCTGTCCATGCTCATGGCTCCCCAGGAGAGAGACCGTGTTTGTTGCAAAACACAGTGAACTGTTTTCAAACACATTACACCCTTTTTGTAAAATCAGCGATGAATGGCTATGAGTTGCTCACTGCTAAGAAAGCATTAAACCAATAAACGGTGTCATGAGCAGAACAAATGTCCAAAGGGAATATGCATGTGGCCTTCACGTGGATCTAGGACACTTATCAAAACGGAAGTCATTAAAGGACTGAAACCCGAGCTAAACTTACACTAAGAAAGAGTGTATTGTAATAAAAAGGTTATTTAAAAAAAGTTCATAATTTTCCTATCTCCTTTTAAATTCTCTGATACATTGAGATTATTGGAGGTTTCGAAGCAAAGCTTCTGAACAACTGTCAGTGAAATGGCCAGTA
This sequence comes from Lycocorax pyrrhopterus obiensis, assembly GCA_014706295.1. Taxonomy (NCBI): domain Eukaryota; kingdom Metazoa; phylum Chordata; class Aves; order Passeriformes; family Paradisaeidae; genus Lycocorax; species Lycocorax pyrrhopterus. The sequence goes on along the minus strand of JACSVZ010000007.1, from coordinate 16,484,889 downwards.
GCAACGAGATGGGGTTTTCCTGTCTAGTAACAGTGGGTAGAATTCTCTATATCCAGGAGAAACAAATATTTCTTTTCTCTCATTTTACTGCCTTTTTTTTCCAACACTGATAGCAATCTAGAAAAAATCCATCAAATAACTCTTAATTAGGAAAAAAAACAAGTCCTGTCACTCATGCTATCATGACAAACCAGTGTGAAGCTCGAGCACTTGGAAACAGAAGGGCCTGTGTGTAAGGCAAATTCTTTTGCTATTTTCACTACTTCTTCCCACATGTTTTTTCTGTTTAGCTATTCAATATCAGTGATGTTGCCAGGTACCTGTGCAGGGACCTGAAAAGGAAGGACTCCTCTGCAGTCCTGAGTTGCCATCTCCAGCAGTAATTGCATGTCTCCTCTCCAGCATCCTAATCTGAGCCCAAGTCAAAGGATTTTATTTCATAAATGAACAGCTGAGGTATAAAGAGAAAAGAAAATCTCCATCTCTTCTGTCCCAGTTTGGCATCCCTAACTCATACATCACTCTTCCTCTAAATTAGGGTCTGGTACACCTCAGCCAAAACAGCTTTGGTTGTGCTGAAGCTGCTTTGCCAGCACAAAGCCTGTTCCGAAGCCAGTTCTGGAGCTTTCCTGCCACTTCCCAGAAAATCCGTAGGCTACTTGGGGGTTTTCCAGCTCTAGAGTGCGGAAGTAAAGCATGCAACAAAATGAGGGAGCAGCCTGTGCAGTGAAATACTTTGGGGACGGATGAGGGAAGGAGCCTATCAGGAACTTCCTCACAACCCAGCAATCCCCAACTTCAACAATGATCACCACAATAATGGCAACTTTTATTACAAGAGGCCGCAAGTCTCTCGTAAACAGAAAAAGACCATCATGGGTGAACAGCCAAAGGAGGGGGAAAAAAAATCAGGGAAGTGCAAAGGTAGTTCAAGGCTTAAAGGGATTTATTGCTTAACTGCTCATTTATGACGAGGTGATATAAGATATCAGGCGACAATCTCACCCGCTCCGGCTGGAGGGGCGGGAAAGCCGCGGCTCCTCCAGCGGGCTGTGACATCACCGCTCCCACACTCGGGTGCTGCGGGGGAAGGACCGTAAGGCAGGTGCTGGCGTTTCCCTAAACAGGAAAGCGTATTTCCAATGCCAAAACGATAAGAAACTCAGCTCGAAAGCACTGGTGTAGACATTATCCTTGCTCCCGTAGCTTTACCCTTCTGCTGAGGCGCGATCCTCTCCCGAGCCACGAGAGACCAGTTTACCATGAGGGCGTGAGCCAGTCCTCACAAAGTAACTAACTCGGTAACTTTCAGTAAGGAGCGGACTTTAAGTAAGCATAGTGATCGTTACCGCGGCCCACTTCGCACCGCGCGGAGATTTCCCACATATTTCGGTGTCACGTCACGGAATAACACGGGCGCGTTGTGCAGCCCTAAGCAAGGCCAGCCCTGCATGAGGGGGTGCCGGCTCCATCCAGCACTGCATCACCGCGCACCCAGCGGCGGCAGCTCCACGGCACAGCGAACCGTGCAGTGTCCCTTCTCTCCCTTCCTCCCTCCCTCCTTTTTTTCCATCCTTCCCTCTCTCCCTCCCTCCCTCTCACCTTCCCTCAGCGCTCCCCGCAGGCTCAGCCCCCGCCCTGCGGGCGAGCGCCTCGTGCTCCACTCGCGCGCGCGCACCAATCACAGACGCCTGGAGGGGCCGCGAGCCGGGTGCACGCGCCCTCCCCCTCCCTTACCCTACCCACCCCCCCCCACCCCGCTCCAAGGGCGGAACCGAGAGCCGGCTCCAGCCAATCAGAGGCAAACGGGCGTGAAGCGTGAGGCGCGAGCGGGCCCGCGTGCCGAGACGCCGTATAAAAGGAGGGGCCGGGAGCGAGCGCGGGGCTCACTCGCCGCCGGCGCCGACAGCGGAGGGACGCACGCGAGCTGCCACCCCCGCCTGCCGCCCCAACGGCCACCGCGCCCCCCTCGCGCCGCGCCATGAAAACCAAGTTCTGCAACGGCGACGCCGACCCGTCCCCGCTCGGGCTCCTTCTTGGCCGCGGGTCCGCCGCGGCCGGGCAGCCGCCCTCGCCGCTGGCTCACCCCGACCCCGAGGGGAAGGACCCCACCGCGGCGGGCAGAGGTGGTGGCGTCGCGACACCACCCCTGGCTCTCTCTCCGCCGCTCGAGGAGGAGTCGCCGCCGCTCGACCCCCGGACGCGGCGCCGGGCGTATCTGTGGTGCAAGGAGTTCCTGCCGGGGGCCTGGCGTGGGCTGCGGGAGGAGCAGCTGCGCATCAGCCCCATCAGGTCAGCGCGGAGGGGGAGGTGGCCCATGCAGGGGGCGGGGACGGGGGTGCGCCGCGGGTCCGAGCCGACCCCGGCGGGGGAGGCAAGGGGGGCTCTGTCTTTAATTTCGTTTTATTCTTTTAAATCCCTCCCGGATTCGGTGTAGTGGGTGATGGGAGCGGGCTGGCCGCCGCGGGGGGCGGTGCGGGGGTCCCGGGGGGCGGTGCCGGGTGCCCTGCCTCACCCCCGGCCCGGAGCGGGTGGTGGTGCGGGGGGGCGGCGGCTGCTGCTGCATCGCGACGGCCCCGTCTCGGCCCCGCGCCGGGGGAGGGGCCCCGCGCCCGGCCGGGAGAGGGATGGAGCCGGCAGAAACCGCTGCACCGCGCCCCGAGCTGCCTGCCGGGGGAAGGGGCCCTGCGGAGCTGGCCCTGGCTGCTCCGCACTGAGAAGTCGTCAGGTAAACGCGGTGTTACCGGTGGTGTGAGTCATCTTTTAAAGCACACAGTAACGGGTGCTTGTGACTCAGCACGTTGGCAGCAGAAATATGTAAATTGGGGACGTTCTAAAGCCATATGATGTAATGTGTTTGAGATCTTTGCCTTCTCTGCGGAATTAAATAGCATCTTTATTTTACTTTAACTAAACTGATTTTAGTTCAGAGTTTCCTCTTTATGCACCGCTTGTCTCACGTCTTCCAGATTGATCATTCTACCTGATCAAATGTGGATTCAGGTAGTTTCAAAGGAGGCTGTTGTCAGTTTGCTTTCCCAGTGTTTCTACTTTTGTCCGTACACAAAACATGCCCACATCTACCCTAGGTAGCTAAGGGAGCATAAACAGTTGACAAAGCTCTGATGTATAAAAGTATGATTAAAACACATCCTGCTCATTTCTAAATTTATTTTAAAAGCTTTATTGAAAAATGAGCAACTCACTGAGACCCAGTGCAGGTAGTATTTGTTTTTCTTGATCATTTCTCTTCACTTGACATGATCATAAGGAGTTTATGAAGGGAGAGAATTTTTACAAAACCGGTACAGTCCCTAACCAGTAGGCTCGTCTGATATGTCTAGTTTGAGTTGCTTAATTAAGTTTTCATCTGTATTAGTGTGTATTGCTGCCTTTGGTACTTATTTTCTAAAGCCTTACATTTTAGCACAGTTATCTTTGCATTTCTTGGAAACCTCCCACGTGAGACACCACTTCAAAATGGCTTGGTGGTTTCCAGATTTGGCAGAAGAGAAGATGAGCTGAAACTTAAGGATGTATAAAGCCATGCTAATTGGCAGTTAGGTTTTTTTGGCAAAAGTCTTCTCACCACTTTCATCTCTGGAAGATGCATCATATTGGTTTGCTGATTCTGGTTTCAGTCAGTGTGCCTTCTCCAATGTGTCCACCAATGTTGCAAAATCATGTTTTTGAACAGCTGTCAGTAAAGTACCTGGTAGCTTTATCTGTATGAGTGAGATGTGCCCTTTTGACCTTTAAACAAGCTGCTGAGTCTACTGACCTTTCAAGAGAACAGTGCCTTTTATTATGCTCCTATATGGATTTCCTTGGTAACTTTTCCAGGTAACTTTTGAAGTCCTAAGTGCTATAGTGAGCTTAAACTACAGTGAAACTTCTGTTTAATGGAGTTCAGCATCACTAAGACACTCCAGTTTGGCTTGTCTGAGTTTTGGGGTTTTCACACACTGTGTGCAGGCTGAGCATTTAAGTCATGTAACTATGCAGATTCTTGAGCTTTAGTCCAGTATTTCTTGTAAAATATTTTTCAGTGTGCTTAGTTCTTCTATTTAACTATTGATGTTTTCACCAAAGTTTGTGAGAGGCTTAGAAAAGGTGGCAAATGTTTTTTCAAAAAAATTTGTCTAGCACAGGTCAAATAAAGCCAGAAGTGTAGTTAGTGGTAACTAACCAGTGCTGGGATTGCCTCTGAATAGCTGGCTCTGCTCTTTCTTTGATATCCTTTCCATCTGTCTCTTGGGTTTTTTTTGAACCTGTTCACCTTCATGGTTCAAAGTTACTTCATATCTTGTCTCTAAACATCCTTTTTTGGATGCCTGCCAAGCCACCTGGTTCTTTTCTGTCTCCTTTCTTAAGCATATTGTGCAGCTGCTGTTTTACCCTGTTTTCTTGAGATTTCTTTTTTTCTTCTCATTTGTTGACTTTGGATATGTAGGCCAGCCCTTGCCTCCTTCTTGGTAGCCTTTTTCTCCAGAAAGTCTTTTCTGCTTCCCCACTGTGTTGAAAGAGAGCCCAGAAGAATATTTGAAAAAGCATTGAGAGGAATGTCAGGTTAGGACTGAGAACTGCATTTTAGCCACTACATTTTGGATCTGCTGTGGATTCTTGGAATCCAAGGTCACTGCAAGGTATTATATATTATAGGCAAAATCACTTGCAGAAGGGGAATTTGAAAATATCATCAATGAACATAATGATAATGAAAAGAATGCAGAAAAATAATACAGTGAAGAAAATGTGGGTTGAGTAGATAGTGTTCTTAAGGAGCTACTAGAACATCAAGAAACTTAGCATCTCATCAATACAGATACACTCTAGGGAGATCTATGCTTCAGTCATTCAGATGATACACAAATATGCTGTTTTTTTCCATATAATTACTGTTTAATAGCTGTTTTTACAGGAAAAAAAGACAGCATTTGTTTTGTTTTCCACAGCTTTATCAATCTAGATAGATACTAGATCAGAGAAACTGAGTGTGATTTTAGATTTGATAAATACATGAGCAGCTTCTTTTAAATAAAGAACTGTTTTAAGTATAAATTTCAAAGTTGAAAATGTGTCCCTAAGAAAGACAGCAGAAGTAAGACTTTCATCAGCAATGCTGTAGCAGAGGTATTCAGGTTAAATCTTTATAGCTGAATTTTGTAGCTGCCAATCCCAGTGACAGCAGCTCTTAATTCAGTCTTAGAGTTTTATATTCACTGCATGGTTTGAAACTTACTCTGCCATCGTTTTGCTTGTGCAGCCAAATATATCTTACAAGACTCCAGCATCACTGAAAATAATTTACAGAGGTTTACATAGTTGTTTGTTGCATTTTACATCAGTTTGTTCATAGCTTGAGCTGTGATTTGGATCAACAGATATGGGTGGTGAACTATACATTAAGAAGCATGAAGCTGCCATTGTTTTATCAAAGCCTTGTGTTTTATGAGTTATTGGCACTGTTGGAAAACTTTCTTGTTAGAGTAGACCAGTTAATCACACCAATAGGATGTTTAGTGCTCCTCTAATTTGTTGAAAACAAAACGTGTGGTTATCCAAGTTAGCTAATCAGTGTATTTCTCTGTCCTCAGAGGTGGCCTCAGCAACATGCTGTTTCAGTGCTCGCTACCTGATACCATTGAGACAGTTGCAGATGAACCACGGAAAGTTCTCCTGCGTTTGTATGGTGCAATCCTGCAGATGGTGAGTTCATAGAGTGCTTTGGGAGTGGGAGGGTTTCTGCAGCTTCACTGTAATATGTTTGGAGATCTCCATTTGTGACACTATGCTTTATCCTTTAGGGAATGTTTCTGTGGTGGGGGATAGATTGGAAGCTGAAAGGAGTTTTCCTCATGGTTTGTTATTATCTAGAACTTACACTCTTTTCTACACAGATCCTGACTGGCGTGTGTTAGCTGAAGGCTCATTTGCTGTTTGTTTGAGCACTAATGTTTTGTTTATGGTCTTAAGTTTGGACTGTGGTGTTTAAGAAAAATTTGCTTCTGTAGAGAATGTAGGACTTTGACATAACTAGCTAGATTGCAAGAGACTAAACTGCTTAATTTTAATCTTGGTAGCATTTATGAATCTTGGAGATGAGTTGAAGGTTTTGTCAAGCTTGTACACAGCTCAAGCATTTTATTAGATCTCATGGGTAATTGTGTTGCTAGAAAACTTGATCTATAGTTTTAGAATAAAAATGAAGCGTGAACATCAATACTGTACAGTCATCTCATTCCAAAACATGCTTTGCTGAATGTGTGAAATGCCTTATAGCTGGCATAGAAGCTTAACCAGATGTTTTGTCGAACTCTTTTAATGTTACTTTTATTCGGTTAGTAAAATGTAAATAGTATTGAAATTTGTCACACCTTAAGTGAAGTGGTTGGCAAATCTGTTTCAAATAGTAACATTTAAAAGCAAGACTATTTTGTAAATGTGGTCTCTTCTAAAACTGACAGACTGTTACTCTAGGACTGTACAGCAGATCTTCTCTTATTCATCCCTGCTACACACTTGATTATATTGTAAATAAGCAATCATAACGTAAGTGCTTAACCTTATGAAAAATTGCAGCTTCATAACATTACATCTGTATGTTGGCAATTGTTTCTATTTGACTTAGAGGGTCTGGTTTTATTATCCATTAATTTTGTATTTTCCAGTACTCAGCCACTTGCTTTGAACAACTGATCCAATATCTGCAGAAGATTTTCTGTTCCTGAAATTTCAGCCCATTCTTCCTGCTTCTGCTGTCTTGACCAAGCTTACTATTAAAAGTCTTATTAGATACTGTTGCTTTACTGACTTTGAAGTGCTCCTTTATTACATTATGCAAGTTGTTAACTTTCCTGTGGTAACAAACTTTACCAGAAATATGTAAAATATTCCAGTGGTTTGGAATAGCATGAATTGCTTGGCTACAGCCATATGTGTGTTGGGAAAGTTAAACTCTTAAACAAGAAAAGTGTGTAGAAATTCAGTAATTCAAGCTTAAATAGTCTTTAGTTTTAAAGAGAAACTAAAAGAGTGAAAAAATGGTGGTGTGAAACTTTGTTTTCAAAATGACTCCTAGGATTGATGCTAAGCTGGGGTTCTTTTTAAGAATTATGAATGGTTTCAATGTAATGCTGAGTTAATATGTAGAAAGCTTGAGTAGGAACATGGGCTGTAAAACTATTGTAGTGGTAGAGCTTCTGTTTCCCAAGAGCTGTAAAGAAATATGGCCTTTCCCTAATATTTCAAAGGAAAAATAAAGTAGACTCTAGAATTTGGTTGCCCTCTTCTTCCCTCAGGATATTTTTTTAACTTGCCTCTTCTCTGCCCCTATCCACTGAAGAAATCAAAATAAATTTTTGGGCTCTAAAATCAGAACTAATTTGGTTTGAAATTGAAAGTGTGTTCATAACTTTCTAACCTTTCTGCTCTTGGTGTTGAAGGATCTTTTGAGATGTCTAACTTCCTTTATTTCCATAGTGGCAGTGAAATGACTGCTCTTGTTGGTGCAGTTCACTAATGGTTAAGTAAGCAGAGAAAGTCCCAAGGTAAAACTTTGATTGCATTGAGGTTCACAATTTTTGTCAACAAACATTTGTCTCTTCCAGCCCCTTTACCTTAAATGCAAGTTAAAATATAAGCAAACTGTTTTATTGGGTATTTTGAAAACCTCACGTAGGAGTCCTGTGAGTTTCTGGGTGGCATAAGCAGAATGTTATGACAAGCCTGTTATGTGGGAGTAATTTGATATTTTTAGTAAAGTTGCTTAAGTTAAAAACCCTGTAGAAATTAAGGGACACTGCTTAAGTAAGTTGAGTTTTGAGACCTTATGCTAAAATCACAACTTAATTCTCAATGACTTAATTGTAACTGCCACTGGGTATTAGTAGTTACCACTTGTTTGTTTGAGCCTTTGTAGCATGTTTTAACTCTTGTCCATTTTACCTTCTGTTGAAATTGGAGCACAAACCAGTGATATCAGTTCTTTTTATCCCTTTACTGTAAATACTGTGTATCTATAGCAACCTGCACCAAATTGTTGAACATACAGAAGACAAGTTTAAATCAAAACTTTGAATACAAGTGAAAAATGGATCCCTGATTACTAACTTAAGAATGAATGATACTGGCACCATAATTCTTTGAGCCACCTTTTAAAGGAACCTTTTTTGCAGTTTTGAAAATAGCTCCAGTTTGCTTATTATGACTCTTGGAAGACACAAATGTCAGTACATGAAACTCATCCAGTATAAACCATGCCAGCTGGCTAAAGCTGCCACACAGGGAAGGCTTTGTGCCTTCCTCTGTCATAGCTGATATGTTTAAGCCAATTTTTTGTGTGCATGACTGTTGTGGGGGGAGCTGGGTGGAGATGAACTGTGCTGGCTCGGCCATTATTATGAATGGTCGCACTGGCATGAATGTTCATAAATCAAGGACTTCTCTTGAGTATATCCTTGAGCAGAACTTTTTTTTTAAGACGAGTATTGTACTTGTGACAGGTTAAAGTACTAACCACATTAAAACTCCAATGTTTGAGGCACAATGCAGATATGTCCTACCCTGAAAAAAGGGAAATGTCTTACTCCACTTATTCTTGCTCCAACATAGTTACTAAATTTAAAGGGGAGCACTGAAAGTAAAGCTTGTCATGGCAAAATGTCTTTAACTGTTGGTTGAATTAGTGTTAACAACTGAGGCAAAAGGTTATCCAACAATATGCCATTTGATGTCCAGACTTTAAAATTGGATGTCATATGCATATCACTGTAGTGTTTCTACTTAAATTCAGAATAGCATCTTGAAAATGCTAATAGGATTTCAACATAAGGTGGCATGAACAAAAGCTCAGATTAAGGTGAAATTTAAGTTCACCTATCAAAAGGTAACTCAGGGATTGATTCCCATTCTTTTACACATGCCAAAAGAACCTTGAACTCTGATTCACTGGGGCTCTGTTACTTTACAACAGCCAAAACAAAATCTTGTATACCAATGAGGAAAAACAAACCAGTATACCTAATGTTCCTTTCTGGTCTCTCAGTTTCTATGTGAGCAAATGCAAAATGAGTATAAATGGTTGCCACAGTTCTGTGGTAAATCTTTTTCCATACCTGCCTTGCTGCCTTTTATTTTGTGTAACTAAATAAAATGCAGACCGCTGTGTAACTGTAATTATCAACGTCTTCTGTGGTTGTTGGTGTCCATGTCTGTTTGTAGCATGGAGTAACTACAAATCCCTGGCACTGGCAGACGGCTTGAGAGAAACCAAGCACCTCTTACGGGGATATATTTGTGTTGGGTGGCATTAAGGGTGTTCTGGGGGTAATGTACCACTTTAGTTGTATATGCATGTGTTCTCTGCTGCAGGCTTGCCCATGCGATCGTGCCTAGAGCACTCTGGTTTCCAGGTGACAGACACGATTCACGGTATAGTATGAGATCTCTGAAGTGGAGCATTCTCTACAGCTTTCATTTTCTTTAGTACTGGATTTCATTGTTTAAAAGTAAGCCTTAAGTAGCACCAGCTACTGTCTGTGCATCTGAATGTTTACAGCAATAACAGAATATCAAAAACTGTCCCTTCCTTTTCTCTGCTCCCTCATAACAGAATGGTAACTTGATATGTAGAGGATTGCAGTTGTGGCTTTTGTAGAGCTTGAATTGGGAATTCTTCACATGCTAGATTTTTAGGACTTCATCAAACTAGTATCAGTTCCTCAGGTCTGACAGGGATAAGTGATCAATGGCAGATCCTTAGAAGCAGAAATAGTTATTGCTGAATCTAAAGCTGGTTTTGTTCTATAAACTGAAGTTCAAATTGATGTCTTCCAACAGCTTCTAGAAAAGTTTCCCCTGTGCAGGTCACTTCTAACCTCTGAGGCAGTTCCTTGTAATGTTGTGATTTCTTGAGATTTGAATTCCTAGGGATTTATCTAATTCAAAGTATTGCAGTATTATGAAGTATTGAAAACTAAAGCTGAGTAAGCTCAGAAAAATTGAGTTATACTAGATTTAAATTTGTGAGCAGAACTCAAAGTTATGTAGGGGAAAAAAACGAGATAAAAGTTCCTTCTCTGTACAGAATTCTCTGGCCAAGCCTCATTTGGGTTTTTTGATAGGAGACTTCATCTTTCAGCTACAAGAGAAATTGCAGGTATTAGGAAGAAAATGTTGAACTCAATTTTCTGTACCGAATTGCCAGATGTATAAACACTGTCTGATCATCTGATCACAGATCAATGTGCACTGTTTCCCATTCTAGGACTTTCATCTTGTATCCTGCATTAAAATAAATTTACATGATCACAAACTAGACTCTAAACAACTTCTGTTGAATATAGTTGTCCTCTCTTACTAAAACTGTAGCGAACTTTCTCAGGGCTTTGAGAATAAAACTTCCCACAATAAAAGAAGCTCTGAACAAATATTTAAAGAAATCTTGAAGCTGTAGAACATGTGTCCATTTCTAGTTAGTTTCCACATAGAGAGAGCAGTTAAAAACTCTAGCAGTTACTCAGTCATTCTCTTTTTCAGGTAATTAAAATCTCCTCATTTCTGGTGAAGTAAATAGCTCCCAGAATTGGACATTAGTTGGAGTGGGCTATTAGCGTTATGGAAAAACTGCAGTTGATTGATTTAGCCAAGAACAAGTGAGCTAAATAAATTGATCAAATTATGATATGCCTTATTTCGAACCACTGTTCTCATAGGTGATTGTGGAATCAGGAAACAATCAAATTCTACTACTTTAATCTGTTAAACTCTTAAAACTTCTGGTACATAATATTGCATCCTGCTTACTTTATTCTCCTTGGCCATGTATAGTGAAGAATTTCCTAATCCTAGGCTGAGTACATGGCCACTTGTGAAGACTGATCCTCTCCAAGCTCCCATTCGTATTTGCAAGCTATTTATATATTTGTATTTGTTTTCTTCTGGAAACTAATGCTTCATGCTGGGGGAACAGAAAAGAGGGAAGGGATGCTGCGTAAGTCTCCTCTTGTGATGACTCTGCAGTAAAGCCCTAACTGTCCCTTTCTAATGGCACAGTAGATGCCATTAGGCTGTCTCCAACACTAATTTGAGGTGGAGTCTTGGAACTGGCTAGCTCTTTATACAGTATGACTTCTGGAAAGCAGATGCCAGTTCAGGTTCTGGGGAAAATGTGCTTACCTTCTGATTGAACTGAACCATTCTGAGAGCACCATTTATCAGGAAAGACTCCTGAATGGTGAGTAACTTTCTGACTGCTCAAGAAAAATCTGAGAGTGGTATTGATGTAGAACATGCTTGTTCAGAGAAGCCCTCTGTAAATGATTTTAATGCTATTGTGTAGTTACACATTTAGCTGTAGTGAATATGTTTGGACTTTATTAATTTCCATGAAAGTAATATAAAGTAATAGTAGTTTCCATATTGTCTTGTTTTAAACTTATATAGTAGTATTATGGGAAGTACTTGCTGAAAGACCATCGATTGATGTTAACTATCCTTCTTCTATAGCTTCTGAAATACTGTAACTGCATAGCTTGTGTAAATCATTAGCTTGTTGTATTGTACTTAAGGCAGCTGGTGTTGCTTAACTGTATTCCATTAAGTTCATATTTCCACCCTTGTTTTGGACATGTTAGAGCTTTGGAACAGAAAGGTATGCACTGGTTCTGTGAATGCAATGTTTGTGTTCAGAAGGTGGAGATGCAGGCTGCCTTTATGGGCCTCTAAAGCTAGTCTGGTTTAAACAGTCAGTGGTGGAATTGCAACATAAATAGCAGCCACAAACTGTCACTAATTCTAAGCAGATATTTGCTTTCTCCTCTCCTTACCTTCAAGCCCTTTAAAGGACAAGGGGTTTAATACATCTTGAATTTTAAATGTGCAGCTCTATTAAAAGCATGTGCCATTGAGGGTTCAGTTGCTGAGGGTATGGTTTAATATTCTGAAACTGCTTTATAATGACTCTTAACAACCCTAGCACAATACATTATGCATGGAACTTGTTAAAGTTTTGCTAGTATACTGTGGTTCCTACTGAGACACCTTTAGCTTACACGGGCAATTCATTCTAAGAAAAATCTTGGATTTGCACAGCCAGTGGTACACTGGACATATAGCCTAGACAGCATGCTCAAACAAGGAAATTCTAGCCACAAAAAAATTGGCAAATAAGGTAATAAGAAAAAGAAGTGCTTTGCAACCTTCATAACATGCCTCTTCCAATAGTCTAAGGCTTTTATGTAATCTCTGTAATGCGTCTCAAGTGCTTTGGCTGGAAGAATCTCATCCCAGATGTCATGCAGAGGGACTTAATTTTCTCTTAATTAAAAATGTTCCTCTGAGCTTATGGTGCATTTAAATCTTGTTTTGAAAGACTGGGAAACAGTAAAAATATATCTGAAAATCAGGTATTTACAGGAGTGGCTTGGTCTCAGTGGCACATCCTTTTGAAAGATTTTGGACTTGTTGAAAGTGTGGTGGTCAGAGGTCAGATGGATACTAGTGCTGTAGCTGTCAGAGATCCAAGACAGTGTTGAGACTTCTAGTTAATTGTAGCTGGTACTTCTACTCCCGTTGTTCTGGTGGTTGCAGGTTAATAACTTTAAATTTCATCTTCTCATTGTGTTTGCTTTTTCTCATTCATAGAGGTCCTGTAATAAGGGAGAGTCTGTACAGTCTCAGAAGGAAAATGACTTGCAAGTGAGTAATTAAATTTGCTTATTTCACAGAATTTTCTAGATTATAGGGAAATGTGGTGATCCTGCTTGTTTTAAACCAGTAGTTACTCCACCCAGACTGTGTCTAGAAAATGTAAAATGTAATGAAGAAAAGAAATTTATTTGCTCACAGAAGCAACATTATAATGTGAGTGTCTGGACATAGTTTGGAAAGATTTAAGCATCCCACATTATGAAGAATGGTTTCTTACCATTTTTAATATTGGTATCAGAACTGCTATTTCTAGTTTTAGACTCTTTCTTCTTAAGTAGATGAACATCACTTCTCTGCTTTACTTAATCACTAATTTTTTAATAATTTGATGAACTCCTGAGGAAAGTACATGGAGCTGGAGAGAACTTGCTCTTGAACATGAAGTGTTCCTGATTAGCAGTGTGCTTGGATCATCTCTGCTCTGCAAACTTTAAAGTTCTTGCATTTGGAACCATTTCTTTTCCTGCAGCATAATGTTTAGCTGAGTGTATCTTTTTATAAAGTCATCTGAATAGGATTTGGTAATTTAGTTTTCTACCCTGGCAGTATTTTTTCAGTAAGGGATAACATTGCAGCATGCTAGCCAGATGCCTTGGTTATGTAGTCTGTTTTCAGCTCTGTAATGATTTTGGCAGTAACTAGGGAAAAGTACATTTTACTCAATTGATAAGTGCAGCTTTTCTCCCTTTGTGTTTTTGCCTGCTGGGAATGCCATCTGAAACATTTTCAAGCACTCATTTGGTTTGGGCTTTTTTTCTTCCCAGGGAGTTGAAACTGGTTTTAAATTTTTTGTTGTTGAGTGACTGGTTTTGAAGTTTTGTTGAACTTTGTTTAGCTTACTGGAACAGCTTCAATCAGTTGAACCAAGATTGAACTGAAAAATGTACTGGTTTGATACCTCAGATTTTTTCAAAGATGAAAAATGGAGATGGCTTGATTTCTCCTCTACCACAATCCTGTAAAAAAAACCCCAAAGTTATAAAAGAAAACAAAAGTCCAAACAAGCCCCACCCTAGTGCAAGAAGCTCATAGAAGTTTTGCGGTACAGGAAACAAAGTTTTGAACTTCAGAACGTCATTTGTGGTTATTTGTTGCTTGAAAATAGTGATTCTCTGCTGATAGGTTGTTTTCTGCTATTAATCTCATAGTGCTGAAAATTCACTGTTGAATCAGTGTTCTCAAGAATTACTGTCAGGATGGATTTGTTAATTTTCTTGTGTCTAGGTTATTAGAGGAGATGACATCCTTTAGAGAGAATAAAATTCTCTGGGTTCACTAGCAAAAGCTTTGTAGCTTCTGAGCTGCCTGGTGTGACAACTGTCTAGACATTGGATAGTCTTATGTCAGCTCATAAGGCCTTTTAACAGGAATTATTTATGTTTTACTTTGGGTTTGCTATCATTTGCAGTAATTTTCCTTTGAATATGACTACTTTGTGTATTTTATAGTGAACTTTTTGTTAAGGCAGGGAAAAAGCAGAAGATTCAGTTCCAACTGAAGTGTAGAAAGGCTTTTGATCTGTCCTTGCCTGTATGGGAGTTGCATCCTGGGAAAGTCTTTTAAAAACGTGTATAGTTTGAAATAAAACATTGATTTCTAGGTATTCATTTAAAAACATTAGTGGTCCAATCTTCTTCAGAAATCTAAATACAAGTGCTTATGGATGCATCTCTGAAACTGGTCAAAATTGAGAGAGATCTTAAAATCAGGTTGTTGTCTTGGCAGCATAAGTATATTGCAAAGTGTTTGAAGGCACTGAGGTACATCATTTCCTTGGTTACAATGCTTGATCCTTTAAAGTCATCAGTTGAACATTAATCTGAAGAGTCAGATACCTAGATTTGCTCTGTGTCCACATGAAGTATGCTATAGAATTTTTTTAATGTCCTTTAGTAGTTTATGTCCACATCTATCCTGTGTTTGACAGTAGTGTATGGAGTGGAGATGTGGTAAAAGGTCCTTTGGGTATTAATGGAGGAGAAGCCTTTGTGCCTGAGATTACATATTGTTCCTTGGACTCTCCTTGGACTTGGTGCTCAAATGACCATTCTGCTTCAGTAGAGGAAGTTCTTCCAGTGCTCGTCACTTCTGATGCATGAAGAGATGTCTTAATGAATAACATTTTTTTTGGTACTTTCTGTTATCCAAGAATAGTGAGTTGGTTTTTCAGTAAGATACGAAAACAAGGAACTGACAGCTCAATGGGAACAGACTTAAAACACCCTGGTGTTGTACCAGGTGCAGTCAAAGTCAGTGTTGGTTAATAATAGAGTAGACATTCAGTAGCTTGTAACTAATTTGCTTTTTGGTGCTTGGCATTAGGTTTCAGAACTGAACGGAAGAGTTCAGACCTGTGATGGTGAGGGCATGTGAAATGATTAAAACCATATTTTTGGTGTGTTAGGGGATAAAGCATTTGGTGCTTTGAGGAACTGAGATGAAAAAATGGTGGAGAACATCGATGGAATACATTTGTATGCAAATTGTCTTAAAGTCTCAGTGCTTCAGAACACAGTTACATGAGTCTTTACTGCACTTCAATATGAAATGCTAGCATTTCTTGAAGATCTCAGAATAATAAGGTGTTGGGCAATAATAATTTATCAACAGTACTGCCTGGAGTGTACTCAAGAGTGGAACTTGTATAGAGTTATATACCATCTGATACTGTGTTGACTGCAATAATGCAAAAGGATCTGTGGTCAGAAATACCTGAGAGATTTCTTAATTTTGTGCTCTTAATTTTATGCTTTTAAGTGTTCTAGGTCTGACTTTGAGATGAGCTGCTCAAAAGCAGGCAGAGGCTTGGGAGATCTTTAGGATTTGAGTAGAGCTGGATTCTGGTTAACATAATTGCTAAAAGTAGAGATTTATAATGTGACTTCTGTGTTTACTTACAGATAATCTTACCCATCCAGAACGCTACACTTCAGTGATTTTTAACTGTGTTTTTGAGACTAAATAGTTCATATTTCTATTAATTTTTAAGCATTCATATTAAAAAGCTGCCTGCTGGTCATTGTTATGAACCCAGCTTACTGATATAAGAAAACCTTAGAGAAAAATTACTGAAACTTGAGGTATGTTTGGTGGTAGAAAGGGAAAAACATTTATTCTCTCACACACACGCAGACACACACACACACACACACGTTCCTTAGCAGGAGCTTAAATTACTTCCTCACTTTAAAAAAAAAAAGGAATACTTAAAACATGCTTAATGGAAGGAAATCCTAAGTCATTCTTCTAAATGAAAAGTTGTTTTGTTCAGTCATTCACTCCATTCACTTGTGTAGCTAAAACGTCCTTCTGAGAGGCAGTGTTCTGAAGAGTGTTAAAATAGCTGATATGGGATAATATTTGTAGTTCCTGTGTTGTTTCAGTGAGATGAACTCCTCCAGGAAATCAATTTGCAGAGTTCCCACAGGTTAGAGAAGAGAGGGTGTTTTGGTTTTTGCAGTTTTCCTTTGACCTGGCCCACCAACAGTACCTGTTAAGTAATACATATTTTCCTCCCCACCTCTAAACTTGAAAGCAAAATACTTGTATTGCTCCCATGCTGACTAAAAGTTATTAGTCAAGAACCTTTGATTAGTAAAATGTTGAGTCTTTTCAAAGCTAGCCCTGAAATTTCTCACTTGATAACAGTTTAGCTATTGTGCACACCCAAGTTAATTTCTGTGGAAGCACCAACTAATGCTTTAATTTTTTTGGTAGGGGGCAGAAGCCATGGTTCTGGAAAGTGTTATGTTTGCCATTCTTGCAGAGAGAGCGCTTGGCCCAAAGTTATATGGAATCTTCCCACAAGGGCGACTGGAGGAATTCATTCCTGTAAGTCCTGGACATAATTAGTTAGTGAGCTGCTGGAAGCTGTTTTAATTGATCATGACAGGAAGGTCTCTGGACTGCCCAGAAAAGCAGGGATGGGGGAATGGAATACTTGGCTGTCTAGTAATTGCTGGCTGTAATTTGATACAGTTAGAGTGGGTGTTGGAGAGTCCCATTGTAGCTCTTGCCAGGGGGAGATATCTAAAAACTCTTCAGCTCTAGCAGAGGCTAATAAATGAAGATAAAAAGCCTGTTAGATACCAAACATAGCATGGGAAGCTGTGGAGTAACACTTCCCTTTAACAGCAACAAGAGCAGATGCTTTTGATGTTCTTAAATATTTATACTTGATCTGCTTTGAAGATATTCTTAGTGTGAGATGTGATACTCCCCAGGTCTTGAATCTAGAAGTGAATTGATTAAGTTGTAAGTAGGGCTGGCTAACAACCTTTTCCAAAGGCAGTAACTTTGTAAATTCATCTGTGAGCAAAAAGGGGTATTGCTTGAGTACTATGCTAGTATTCCACACTATGCTGCATAGAGCCTAATTGCTACTGTTTGTAATTAATCACACTTCTTTAATTAATCAATTAACTGTATTTTAAGAACACTGTATTTTATTACAGAGCAGGAAACTAAACACTGAAGAACTAAGCTTGCCTGACATATCTGCTGAAATAGCTGAGAAGATGGCTAGATTTCATGGCATGAAAATGCCATTTAATAAGGAACCTAAGTGGCTTTTTGGAACAATGGAAAAGTAAGTTATGCAATACTTTATGGGGAAAGATGATGACCTGTTGTAATTTTGATAAGCAGTTCATTCTTCCTGAATGCCTGAGAACACAAGCTTTCTCTGTACCCAGAAACTATCACATGAAGGACTTCAGTTACCTTGAAGAACAGTAATGTTTTCTTCAGTAACTCTTCCAAACTTCCTTGATTTTCGTTTAAATGGTATCATAGTATGGGAAGAATAATATACCTGTTGTTATAAATCCTGTATTATTGTCTCTTCTTTTTTAACAGGTATCTAAATCAAGTGCTGAGAATTAAATTTACCAGAGAATCCCAAACCAGAAAACTGAACAAACTTCTCAGTTACAATCTCCCCCAGGAAATGAAAAATCTAAGGTAGGCTTATTTTGTCTATCACTATCTTCTAATCTCCACAGTTTCTGGATGGATTTTTGTATACTTGTTCAGACATGTTATACAGTATAACACTTCATTTTACTTTGCAAGCTGGGGATTGTTTATGGTTCTGTGACCAGCCTGAGTCTCATACAAATACAAAATTCTATGATGAAATCTGACTTACTGATCAGTGAAGTCAGACTTCACTGTGCTGATGTTTTGTTCCTAATTAAGAAAATAGGGTGTTGCTGGGAGGGAATAGTGTTTCAGATTCTTACAACAAAATTACTTGGAATTGAACTTTAGTGATTTCTTACTTAAAAGATGCTCTGTTGCTTTTTTCTAGAGCTATGCTTGAAGCTACTCCTTCACCAGTTGTATTTTGCCACAATGATTGTCAAGAGGGTAAGCTGCTAATATTTCAGTGTTCAGTGATGTACTGTTAAGCCTTTTCTGGTTACTTGTTTGCTCTCTGAGAGGTAGCCACGTTGTGGAGGTACTGCCCTGAAGCAGCAGCCTGTGCACTCTGGTGTGCTACAGTACCAAAGCAAAGTATTGAGCTGGAAGGATGCTCTACTGGGACTGTGTGCAAGGTTGTTTTGTTGTCAGGGGTCCCAGCCTTGTCAGGTAAGGCTGAGGAACTGCCCTGAAGGATAGACACATAGGGACAGGCAGCACAAGGAGTAAAGGCCACTAACCTGAGATGTCAGCAGGGTAGAGTTTGAAGTCTCCCTGCTGATGTGGCAAGGTGCACTATGGGAGGAGTCAGAGCATAATAGGGCTGGGGCAGGCTGGGGAGCCTAAAATTCCAAGGGTTTGGAGGGGGTATGTGAAATACTGTGCTGCTTTTTCTGTTGGTGCAAGAGTGTGGCATGGAGAGCAGATGTACCTGCAGAGAGGGGTCACACTACTGCAGAACTTGACATGGCTCTACATTTGTTTACTAACTGGTACTTGACAGAGGCAGTCTTGATGTCTTTTAGATGAATTATAGTGACTATGTGAATTGAAAGACATAAGCAATTGCCTAAACTTTCTGTATAGGTACTGGTTGTGCCACATACTAGAACAGCAGAGTGATTGGACTGTGACTTTGAGGCTGCTGAAAAGCAATTTCTGTCCCAAGTGTTGTATGATCAATAATAGTGCTATGCAGATATGAGAGATGCTGTGAAACTTAGAGATCTTAAGCTGTGGAAAGAAACAATGCAGCATGGACTGCTAAGGCTGACAGGGCCACCTGAGCCAGCTGCAAGGTAAACTGGGGAAACAGGATCCTTAGGAGAATAAATCTGCCTCTCCCTGTACAGAAAAAAACTTCCTTGCTTTCAGCTTTACAAGGTTTATCATATATCTCAACTTCCAGAGAGCTGGTGAACAGCCAGTGCAATTTGGCTTTTCCTGTTGTCGTGGTTTAACTAAAACCAGCTGGCAACTGAGCCACTCAGTCTTTCCAGTGAGATTGGGAAGAGAATTGGAAGGGTAAAAGTGAGAACTCATGGGCTGAGATAAAGGCAGTTAATTAGAGAAAGCAAAAGCTGCTCACATAAGCAAAGTAAACAAAGAAATTAATTCACTGCTACTCATGGGCAGGCAGGTGTTCAGCCATCCCCGGGAGAGAAGGGCCCCATCACACACAACAGTGGCTTGGGAAGACAAACACCATCACTCCAAACATCCCTTCTTCCTCCTTCCTCCCACTCTATATAGTGAATATGATATCATATAGTATGGAATATTCCTTTGGTCAGCTGGAGTCAGCTGTTCAGCTGTGTCTCCTCACAACTCCTTCTGCACCTCCAGTCTGTTTTTGGGATGGGGTGTGAAGCAGAAAAGACCTTGGCTCTACAGAAGCACTGCTCAGCAGTAACAAAAACATCCCTGTTATCAACACCACAAATCCAAACGTAGTCTGGTGCCAGCTACTATGAAGAAAGTTAACTACCCCTGCCAAAACCAGCACACCTATAATTCTTCTGTGCAGATATAAAGGATAACTGAGATTAGCTGAGCAACATTTCTTGAGATACACAGTATTGCTTTTCTCTGATAATACTGCATATTTAATAATGCAGGAAAATCTTAATTTTCAGGTAATATCTTACTTCTGGAAGGCAGAGAGAGTTCAGAAAACCAAAAGCTGATGCTCATTGACTTTGAATACAGCAGCTATAATTACCGGTAAACACTTTATTTTCTCTTCAGCGTGGAAGTGTTCCTTTCTGCATGTTATGGGGAGGCCAAGTACTGCACTACTGATTGCTTGTCTATTCTAGCAAATTGTGTTCTGCTCTGTTAGTGGTGGTTAGCAAATATAACTAATCAAAACAGCCCTGGTTTGGATGCTGTTGAGTTTAGGCATGCAGCAGAGGCAAAGTTGTTGGGGCTCCTTTGTGGCTCAGACTAGAGGGCTTGTTTATACACAAATGGCTTCTTGCTTGCACATCAAAATTTCTTTCTAGTGGGAAGCTGAGGAGAAGGGTAGATTTTGTGTGCATATGTATGTAGGGCAGCTTTGCTTTTGTGTTTTTTCCTTCTGTCCTTTCTAATGGCTTTTTCATCTATGCAGATGAGAATACAAGTTTTTTCACTACATAGTTATGCAATGTGCTTTTTTTTTCTTCCCTCTGCCATCTAGTTAAGTGTTTTTAACGATGATCTAAGTGTGCATAGTCACTTGTGATTAAACATTACCATAGCTGGAACATAATGAAACAGTGAATTCCAATAAAGTAAAAGTGGAATATGTTGAAAACTTTGAATATTATCTCTTTGCCTGCAATAATGCCAATGTTAGAAATGTCTGACTTCATGCTGAGATGCAGTGCATACTCAAGTATTTTTACTGTCTACATTGGTATAAAGTTGGGTGGCAAAGTCTAGTATTTTCATGTAGCTGGTAGCTTTCATTCTTAACTGCCCCTCTTTACTAACTGTTTTTAATAACTTGCAAAAAGTTGTCTTCTGGTTATCAATTCTCTACCTCCAGCAAAACTGCAGTAAGTTCTGAGTAGCCCAGTGCTTTTAAACTCAATTTTGGGTTTGCTAAAAAAAACCCCAGATTGCTAGTTTGCAAATATTGAGGTACTTTGTCTTTATTTCTTTTTCAGAGGATTCGACATTGGAAATCACTTCTGTGAATGGATGTATGATTACTCGTATGAGAAGTACCCATTCTTCAAAGCCAGTGTTCTTAAATATCCTTCAAAGAAACAACAGGTAGACACAAAAGACATCATTAAATGCCAGTGCCCACAGTCTTCACATCTTAACTCTTTTTCAGTTCTTTTGGACTTACTGTGTCCCAAGATCTTTCCTCCATGACTTCCTGAAGTGTAATACTTCCTCTAATCCTGACTACCTTTGCTTTAAAAATCATAGGAACTTCATAGCTATTCAGGATAGAGTATTTACTATGTGCCTTGTAGCCATCCACTGCAAAAAGTCCAGTAGTTGTAGACTGCAACTGTGAAATTAGTTGGCAATAGCAATATGCTGCCTGTCCTAGTATTATGGCTTTTCTTA
The DNA here is from genome assembly GCA_014706295.1 of Lycocorax pyrrhopterus obiensis. Classification (NCBI taxonomy): domain Eukaryota; kingdom Metazoa; phylum Chordata; class Aves; order Passeriformes; family Paradisaeidae; genus Lycocorax; species Lycocorax pyrrhopterus. The sequence goes on along the minus strand of JACSVZ010000007.1, from coordinate 16,463,688 downwards.
AACCAGACTTTCAAGCAATTGTTGGAAGCACTATTAATCTTAAAGCTAACTCCAACACTGTTCATGTTTGGAAAAAAATAAATGCCAGATTACTAGAAAGTCTGCCTAGGTCTGAAAGAAGCAAATATATCTTGAGATGAAAAGTTGTAACTCAGTTGTTTACTTGTCTTCCAGCTTCACTTCCTCTCCAGTTACCTGTCTGCATTCCATGATGGCTTCGAAAATCTGAGCAATGAAGAGAAGTCCAAACTAGAAGAAGAAGTGTTGGTAGAAGTTAACAGGTAACTTTCCTTGTACGACTGTATCTTCAGACTTCACTGTGGTACCTGTACTTGTATATATCTCACTGGGTGGAGGAACTTGAGCCAAGAGAGACTGAAAGTTATTTATATGTGGTAAAGAACAATCTGTCCACTGTAACATTAGATATGTGATATACACTAATAGTGTAGTAAACAGAATACTTCTCCATGGGGAAGCTAATGGAATTATTTTTATAGTATCATAGTTGAAGAAGAGGTGGACATCCCCAAACTAGGGAATACTGTTCTAAGAGGACATTGAAATAAGGTGTTGTGACTTAGCTGGTATTTAGTTCAATAACATAGCCTTGTAATTTCAGGTTTGCTCTTGCATCACACTTCTTCTGGGGTCTGTGGTCTATTATACAAGCAAAGATCTCATCCATTGAGTTTGGGTACCTGGTAAGTTTTTTAATTGTGGTTTTACACAACTGAAAATGAATAATCTAAATAACCTGGGGTACATTATTGAAAAGGCAATAGAATGGCCTCTCACAGCAACTAGTATTATCTAAATGGAGTAAGGCTTTTAAAAATCCATTTGTAACTAGTTGGTGCTCTTTCCTTAAGAATGTAAAGGACATCTAAGATTATAAAAACTTCAGGAATTGTTATGTAGAGAGTGTATAGCCTTGTGTCAGGTGTTGCAGTGCAGCATTATTCTGCAGTAAGACATCCCAGGCAAGAGAGAGGCCAACATGCAGTGAGAATTTTGAACTGAGTACTCAAAGTGCACATGTTGTCCCATGGTGATGTTCAGTGTGCAGCATATCTGTGCCAGGTAGCAGCTTGTACTTGAGAAACTGATCAGTCTGGCTCTTGGTCTGTGCTTGGTGTACTGGAAAGTGATAGGACTGGCAGGTACATGGAGTATCTTGCAGGAAATATCTTGCCTTTTCAGTGAAGTCCTGGCCTTTTTAGTACCTGTTTTTTCTGACATTTTGGCAGCAGCTAATTGTGTTAAGAGTTTAAACAAAACTGGAGGAAATTTTAAGAGGCCAGAACACCTCTGAAGAGATTATCCTTCTGAATAGAGCTAATTAGTGCCTTGAGATGATGGATTAGGAAAGTAACACAGTTAATACCTTCATTATGTTTCCTCATCCCAAAAAGAAAACAGCTGTTTACTGTATTGAGTACTGAATGTCCTTTATTTCTCCAGGAATATGCATTATCCAGATTTGATGCCTACTTTGATCAGAAGAGAAAGCTGAAGGTGTGAATGTGGGAGGAGTGGCCTGTTGGTTACTGTATGAAGAGGGCAGCTGGACAGAACTTTCACTGTGCTTAGGCTACTGTATCTCTAATGAAGGTGTCACTGAATTCCAGTTCCTGGGAATGCAGGTGTATAGTACTGAGGACTATAAAAATTACTTGTTTACAGTTCCATAAATACGAGATTGGAATGAGATTGGGAGGCAAAAGTAAAATACAACCATGCAATATCTTTAAATCTTTTCAATCTAGAAGCTATTTTGTATCATGGGAGAAGCTTACAATTAAGTGTCAATACCACATGCATCAGAGCAAACTTACTGTGAGTACATTTTTGGGAGGTGTTGGCATTCTGGTTTGTGTTGTAAGCAGAACAGTTGTAAAAGCTAATTCATTGTAGACACTGCCTCTTAAGGAGAAGGAAAAGCGAAGGAGACAACTGCTAAACTGTGAAGTAGGCTTAAAAACTTACTGTGAGTTTAGGTTCACCATGCCCCAAGAACACTATCTTCAAAGCTGCTGCTATCTTACACCACTTTAACCAGAAGCAACTAAACACATTGAAGCAGTGTGCTTTAAAGTGTTAGTGACACACACGAATGTTTCTCTTAGGCTGGTGTGCCTGGGAAGTGAAATACAAATGAACTTTGAACTGGATGTTCTGAAGGAGTTTTTGAACTGTTTGTTCTATGTTGTTCAAGAACATGCTTTAGCCCAGCCTGGTTGTTCTCTTAAAATGCTGTGTCCTGCACAGGGGGTTCTGTGGGCTGGCAGCACTGGGAAGAGTGCCTTGAATTGCTCTAGAAGCTCCCCAGATAACTGGATTGGCATTGATGGTACTGGTAGTTGAGGCCTGTCTCTCTTCTTGTGTTGCCACAGTATATGGCTGTAATAAATAGTAGAGCCAAAGACTGTGGAGAACTCTTCAGGAAGTTGCTGTTCTGCCCATCCAGTTCTTATGTGGCTTGAGAGGTGCCTTTCTTGCACCTTCAATTCTCATCATGTTCCAGGAATCCAGTAAAGTGGAGCATCTTGTGGGGAACAATAACATGTATATTGAAACTTGAGTATAATCTGTGTACATGCCATCTAAGGATTTCTTTTGATTTTTGGGAGCTTGTTTATTTTGAATGTTACTTGTTTGTGCTTTCTAACACACTGTATTATAAACAAACTTCTAAGTTTACCCTTTTTGACTTGTATAGCAAATACTGTTTGAAGCAGCTGAAAAAATGTGCAGCATTTCATGTACTGTATAGCAGAACTTGTAAAAGCTGTCATGTTACTCTCTTGTACAGAGAATCATTTTCCATACATTCAGTTATTAATACTTTATAATAAATATAAAGCACTTAAAAACACTGTTGTTGATATTGTTCAGTCTCTGTTACAGCTGCAGGATGAAATAGATACTGTTGCTGGCCTTAATCTCTGTTGGATCCTTGCAAAGGCAGACTGAGATACAGGCTCAGTGCTCTGGGATATATCTTCTACTTCAATGTGTCTTCAGTGTTTATTGTATAATTGAATTCTAATAGAAAGAAAGGTGTTTAAAGCAAGTGATGAAAAGCAGACTGAACATCAGTTTCTAAGTCTATAGCTTTAGAGGTGGGAAAAGTTCTAATTAAAGCACTTCACTGTATCTGCCCTGTTGACTACCCTCAAAACAAAGGTAAAAGGTACCAGCACGCATTGAATTTTACCACAAACACTTCATGTGGTGTTCCAGTGTGAACAGCCAGGTAACTTCTCTAGGCTGCTGAAGGCTTCATTTACAGTACTGTTGCACACAGCAAACCCAGTGGAAATGTCAGTATAGGGAAAGGGGTAGGAACACACAATTCAGAATGAGGCTTTGTGGATAGTTGAAAATACTATTGATACGTAATAGGTGTCTGGATTCTTGGGAAGTATTCCAAGGGTAAATTCAAGTTCTTGAGAAACCACCCATGGAGACTGACTCATCACTTCATGTTTCTCAGAACCAAATAGGGAAGAGGACTCAGTCACAGTAGTGCTAACTGTAATAAAAGATGTGATTGGAGGTGATCTCCTTTCAGGGAGTTGAGGTGCCTCTTAAATTCAGAGAGGAAACTCAAGTTCCCTGGTGAGATGCTTTGGGTAAGTCCCAGAACTTGCAGTTGTACACCAGCACTTCTACTGTGATCTCTCAGGGTGAGGAAGGACCCTGAAGGAAAGCAAAGCATGCTCCAGCTTGTGTGTTTTGTAATGTGAATTGGTTTTTAAAAGGGTGAGATGCCCCTAAGAGTTGTGTGGTACACTTAGTGGGGACATAGGTAAGTCAACACTCCTGAGCAGAGACAATGCTTTGTCACTTCCTGGTGTTTTTTTTTTTAGTCTTGCTTATTGATGGCAAGTTCCCTCTGTTTTCTTGGAGAACTTGGAGTAGGAAAAAGGAACTGGAGTAAAACCTTTTCTTACTCATAGTCACTGAATGTTAAAGCTGATTTATAGGCTGATAAAGCAGCAATTCAAATGTGTTGGCACTTCATAAGATTTAGTATAAAGGTAGTTAAGTATTTCTTAGGTCTTTAACTTCAAAATGGTTATGGTCAAGCTGATTCGCTTTTCAGAAGGGCAGTTTAAAAACTACTGATTGATCCTCCTTTCAGTTGATTTGTAAAAACAATTTGTGCTTGAGCTCTTTCTTGAAACTGCTGGGGCTTATTTCCACTTTGTGAATTCTTGTCTCTGGATCTGCTATTAACTGGTGAAAGTGTGACTTTTGTTCTTTTAACTCTTACACCAAAACTTTTTACTTTTAAAGGAAGCTATTGCTTGTCTAGCCAGACAAACACAAACAACACATCACACAGCCACCACTTTGAGGTGATTCAGTGGGTAATTGGCCCAGTTTGGTGTGTACCCTCAGCGCTCCTACAACCACTTATTGTAAGACAAAAAACACAAATGCTCAAAGTGCCTCACTACAGCTCATTAAGGATCTTCCTTGCACAGTCTTAGGGCTTTCTCTTTAACTGGAAAAATAGGTATTTCTGCACTGAATTGGATGCAATCAATTAGTAAATTAAACATCTTTGACAGTGGTGATGCTACTAAATAGAATGACACTATTTTTGGAGTTGCTGTTCTGTACAGAATTGATTAGGGAAGAAGTTTATTTCCAGCCCTTCCTAAGGGAACACACTTTGCAAGGAGAAACTGGCAAAAAGCAACAGCAGCTTTTGCTCTCTGTGACTCTGGCCCTTTCCACCAAATGCAAAGGTATTTCCTGTAGTGGGAAGAAGCTGAGATTTACCAGTATTTTGACCTCTTACTGTTTGAGAACTGCTGTGTTTTCACTGCTAGGCTTCTTCAGTTACGGGTCAGAAGAACCCTTATTGGAAAATCCCTGTTTCCCCAGCACTGAAGATACTTCTGGGAAAATTTCACCAGGGTTGTTTGGCACTTCTCTTTACAGCAGCTTGGAAGAGTGATAAGTGTTCTGAAACACCTGGAAATGTTACTGTGCAAATCAATGCCCTTTCTTTGTGAGTCTGAAAATTTGCAACTATCAATAAGAATTTGTGCTTTTTCCTGCATGTTGACTTGGCTGAGGTTGCACTGCAGCTTAAATGGAATCAGCTGGGTTTTACTCCTCCAGGTGGATGTAATTATTTCTCCTCGGTGATTATGGCTATGGAAGCCCCTCAAGGGCACTGGGGCTTGCAGCCATGGTGTTTAGGGACCTAATACGTCCTGCAATTTTATTAGACATGTTGATGGGAAGGCAGGAACCTGGCTTAATTCTGCAAGAGTCTCTAGGACTTGGAACTGAAGAATGAATCCTCTGATTTGCAATAGAAAATGAGAAAGCAAATTCACTCCCAGAATAAAGAAAGGTGACTGTCCTTAGCCCAAATGCCAGCACCTCTGAGCTTTATGTATTCTGCTTTCCAGCTGCAGTGCTGTGAGTTCCTGAGGTTTAGCCGATGAGCGATGCTGTGTTAAATCACACTGAATCTGCTGGTGCCTCAAGACACCAGTCTTGTCTTGTCTGCAGACTGCATCAGCAAGTCATCACAGCTTTTCCTGGTTGGTAAAATCACAAGTCCAGCAGTCTCTGCTGCGGTTTCTCCACCCCAGTTCAGCTATCCCATTTGATACAGCCAGCAGCTGCTGGGCAGCACAGCCTTGTGCTCCTTCAGCGGCTTACAGAAAAGCAGGTAGATGAAAGATCGCTGTTTTCTGGGCCTTACCAAGACAATAAGGCTTTTGAGAATTCAGATCCTTCCTTGTAAGATCCTTGAGGCAGCCTTGGGTGAGTTCCCTCACCAGGCAGGGAGGATTGTCTCTGATGCCAGCCTGGGTCTATGTGAAGCAGCAAATGGAGCACTTCTGTGGAGATGGATAAATGGCCATAATGGCTCTGGACTGAAATAAAATACGGCATACTCTTACAGGCTCCTGGCAAGAAGCAAAAAGGAGCTTCTGTACTTGGTACCCAGGCAACAAAGCTGATCACTAAAAGACAGGCTACTTTTTTTTTTCCTAATGCAAGATTCACTTTTTATGGCTTTCATTTCCAAAGTATGCAGAGCTCCTATTGCTTCAGCATTAAGTGCCATTGTATTATAATGTGCAAACAAGGCTCTGTGTGTATATATATGTACACGACTTCTTACCAGTCTCATTAAATAGGGATTAGCCAATAAAGTCTGAGTGCAGTCCAGTCTGCCTTGCATGAATACACTGAGTCCTGCCTTTGGAGAAAACCACCTGACCAGAAGCCATTTGAGATGTGGTATAGGCACTGAGGAATGGTGCTAGAAAAGGCAGGAGAGCAAACAGAGGTGAGGGGATTTGTTACAGGTCACAGGCAGGCTCTGGCAGAGCCAGGAACAGCACACAGCACTTGAATTCCAGCCCAGTATGCTGGACTAAATATCTTCTCAGAAAGCCTTACAGATGCTGCCTCTGCTGCCAGGCCTAGAGAATGTTACTTTTATTCATTGTTCCCTTCTTCTGGAAATAAAATACGCCTTGGGAATCAGCCATCCTTCCTAATTCTCAAAGCCCACAACTTTGAAGGCCCTTTAAAGTCAGGGCTGGAAACTGCTGTCTAAAGAGCTCTGACATTTTGTAAGGATATCCATGAGAAGCTCCCACCTCCCACCAAGTGAGAAATACAGCAGCCCCAAAGGGCGCAGCCTTGAACAGAGTTGAAGCATTACCAGTTGCCTGTGTCATGTCTCGAGACAGAGATCTCCTCCCCAGCAGGAGACTCAGCCTTTGGTTGGGCTGAGGAAAAGCATTGCCTGCAATCATCTCAAACATTTGCTGACCTCTGCTCTGGTGTTTGCCATCTGGAAACTCTCAGAGTTTCCTCTGCATGTGCTTTTTTCTCCCTGCCGTTGCACTTCCTCCTACAGCCTGTGAGGCAGCTGCTATGCTGTGTTTGTCTTGACGTGTATTGAAGGCAAAGGGCATTGCAGTTTCTGTGTTAAAAACCCAAATGCTCCATGCTAAATAATCCCTCCAAGTCCATGCCCCTTTCTTCTTGCTGCATCTCACTGAAGAATAATACACTGGAAGTCAGCAGAGACTGTGGCCCTATGAACCCCTTGCAAATGTACATAAAGAGAACAAGGAATGGGAAGGAGAAAAGAAGCCTGCTGTAATTACTCAACACAAAGAACACTAAATAATACAATAATTTCCTCAGGAAGAGATTATAGAGGACTGTGTGTAATGTCTCAGGTCTGAAGGGTTTAAAAATTCACCTTAGAATGAAAGTCTAATTAGAAGGCTACAGCTGCAAAGACAAATGGTTATTTCACAAATCCCTCATTAGAGTTGTTTGGAAAAATACTGGTTTGTCTTTAGAAATAAGATGACTCATTTTTTCATTTTTTAATCATAATTCATGTACACTGAATTATGTTTTAGATGAAGGCTCAAGACACAAACTTCAGGTTTTTTTAAATTCTCTGAGGTCTTTTCACTCCAGTCTGAAAGCATGAGCAACCTAAAGTAAAATGGAAGTTTTTCCTAATGTCTTCATTTATTTTCCTTTCTGACCTCTGCCAACTAGTTTTGATTTTTTTTCTATACTTTTGCTAGGTTTAACTATAAATATGCAGGCTTTTATAAAATATTAAAGGTATTTTTACACCTACAAAAGTATTGAGTAACTGAGAGGTAGTGATGCTTCCTGAGAAGCAAGCGGATCTCATGGCTATGGTCTTTTGATTTAATCAAAAGAAGACAAAATAAGAAGTAGTAAGTCAGACTTAAGCAGAAGTTTCCATGGCTGAATGCTCCAGCTGTGTTGTATGTGAAACCACAGTTTCTGCCAAAATTTGTGTTCTCACTTCCCAAGAAAGTAAAGACAAAAAAAAGAGGAAGGGATGGAAAAGAAAGACAAAACTGGAGAGGTTGTAAATAGCAGTTTTAAAATGCCCTTGTTGCACAAGTCACTGGTTCTCACTGGGCATCCTCATGGCCTTGCTCTGCCATGGCCCCTCCAGGGCACTGTGAGTTGATGCTCAGTGCCAGAGCAAGGTGGCAACACAGAAGCATGGATTTTCCAGGGAAGGGGCTTCCTGATCTCCAGCTCACATTGCTTCTGCCTTTGCCTGGCTGCTTCATGGCTCACAGCCTCCCAGGCTGTCAGCCTGGCACTGTGCAAGAGCTGCCAACAGAAGAGAGTGGCTTCAAATGAACCTGGATGCTGGAGTGAGGATGTCCAGCAAAGGTCCTCCAGGCAGGAATGCCCTGAGGAAAGGAATGCCAGCCAGCATCCTCACTCTCTTCAGCACCCAAACTAGGCCTCTTGCTTTCACTTGCTGCTCGATGTAATAATACAGCATCCAGAGAACTAACAAAACTACAGTCTCCCACTGAAATATTTATAGTTGCGAAGAGTTTCTATCTCAGATGTCAGACTTCCTGGTAATGTTTCATTTTTATCTTCACCTGTGGGAGAGACCAGGCTTTCAGAATTCAGCTGTAAATTAAGTCTCTGGATACAGCTTTTTCAGTGGGACTCTTCCAGTATGGTTTTGTATCAGACCCATTTTAACACTCCTGTCTTTGGCATAAAAAGCAGGTTTACACTACCTTGAGGACCTTATGTTCTTCTGTCAAGTTTTGGACTCCTCATGTCATGTCTAAGTCATCACTGAACAGTGCAATGGGCCAGAAATCTTGGCAGGGATCTGACCAAATCTGTTCTCACAGAATATTTTGCTCTAGGACTCCAGTACTTGTGCGTCACGGGTTGCTTCAGTGGCAGAACGGTGTAAGGCTGGCATCACGCATCCATCAAGCGAGCTTTGTTTTGGAAAGCTGCTGGTATTGCATCACTGCACGGGCTCTGGCAAAACTGGATGCTCTGTGAGTACAAGCTTGCTGACCTCTGAGAAGTGTAACGGGATGCTTTGTTTGGCTCAAGAAACACCTGTAAAATTGCAAAGGCACTGGGCAGGAGATGTAGGAAATTGGGCTTTAAAAGCTCATCTCCACTGGGTCAACCTGGAGATGATCCTGTGGATCTTGGCATGCTTCCAGCAGAAACAGCAGTAGATGATGATGTTTAAAGAAGCTACCTTAAAGCTCTAAGTGATGTTCACCAGAACCTGACCTGAGGGAGCAGGACTCAGGGTCTAGTGGAGCTCAGCATTTCTACTTGGTTTGTCCTCTTCTAGTAGCTAGAGTTCAGTGGGTCAATAGCTTATTTACACATTTTTGTCCCAGAAATTGCAACATAACTTTGCCTACCCTGACTCTGATCCTTCCCCAGGGGAAGCTTTGGTCATAAGCTCCACCTACAGCTCCCAGTGGCTTTCAGGCCACTGGGAGTGAACTCACTGGTCTTCCCTGTATCCTCCCTGAAGAATGAGGGGCTCCCTGAAGAAACAGGAGCAGGCAGCTGATGTAAAGGCCAACTGCCCTTTGTGTAGGATTTCTAATCCCACCACAGAAGATGAGGATGTCACTCAGAAGGAGAAAGGTTATTTTAATAGTGCTTTCTCCTCAAGCCCTAGCTGAATTACAGATTTCTTGGCTTAACCATTACCTGCTACCAATACAGAGCAGAAGACTGATCACTGCCCTTGTTATCAATGCATCCATATTTTTATTAGATCAAGATTTCTGTGAACAGTGATCAGTTACTAAAAAGCTGTCTAGCCCTGTCTCCTCTTTCTAGGACAAAGTTATTTGGATGCTGCATTAAGGTATAGGGAAAGGACTGCACAAGCTCTGTAAACACATGATGAAAGAGAGAGACCGTTTTTGGCCCAGTAACCCGAATCTGTTCTTCCTTCAGCTCCCGTGTGCCTGGTGATGGTGCAGACTTTGCTTTTTCTTTTTCCGTGCCAATTTCCCCCTCCTGTTGCTGGAAACCCTGGGAACTTTCAGTTGCTGGCACCAGTTTGTTTACAGAGCTGGCTTGATGTGTACACACAGACATTAAAAGAAACCAACCCTCTCTTCCCAGGCCATTCGGTACCTGCATGTCCTTTTCAGCAACTGATTTTGGCTTCAGTATTTGAAAGCAAATGTTCTGTTTGTGGACCGAGCGTGACCGACTGGAGTCAGAATGTTTGTGGGGCAGCTGATAGATGCTGGGCTGACAAAGGGGGGCTATCAGCCCCTGGGGCAGCGTCCTTGCAGCATGGCTTCTGTGCCTCCAGCTCTCACTGGTTCCCCTGTCCTCAGCCTTAAGAAAATCAAAGCAAACTCTGCCTTCCAAGGTCACATCTTGGGTTTCACTTGTTTCACATAGTGCAGCTTCCCTGCACTTGCACAGGGCCGTTGGAACGTCTGACTATGTAACAAAAACAAACAAACACAGAAACAAATAAAAACCCCACCTACAAATTAGCTTGGGGATGCCTTGATTAAAAACTTTCTGAGTTTTTGTGAGCCTACTTGCTCCTTTTGGGGTTGACCTGAACTCTCCCTCCTGCATGCTAGAGGGCAGATCTGAAAACCACCTGAACTTGAGACCAGCTCAGCAATGTCTGGATGCTTTTGATTAAAATGGGATAATAAGAAGAATCCGGGGCAGAAACCTCTTTTTAAGCTGTAAAGAGACCAAATGAAAGTCCTCATGGGGTGTATATCGGAGTTCAGTTCTGTGCTTGCTGCAGAACAGTAAGTGGGGGGGAACATCTTCAGTCAATGTAAGCAATAATGCACCATGGTCTGTGAGTGGTCCCTGCGCAGTGCCCTCCCAGGCACTGGAGCTGGGATGTTTCCTGACGGCCCTTAACGAGATCTCCATCTAAACCCCTGCTCTCTAAGCTGCAGGGAAATCGTGCATTTTATGGTTAATGATTAAGATGTTCCTCTGGGAGCCGTGACTCTGCTTGGAGGCACTGGTTTGTTCATTAACACACGTTTAAAAACAGATGTCAAGGACATTCCCCAGAAGACACACGTTTAGTGTGGTTTTGCCCCAAAAACATAAGTCTCTACTTCTCTTAGGGAAGTAATTGTTTTACTTCCACTGAGTGAGAATAGCAAGTTTTCAGACTGCATGCTGAGGGTATTTTCTCAAATTCCCACAATGCATCACTTAGGAAAATGGCTCAGTACAACACAGGGCTATGGAAGCGACAAGGATGCTGAGAGGGACATCTCCAAAATGTCAGCCCTGAACACCCCTGAGTCCCCATGCAGAAAGCCTTAAAAAAAGGCACAAAATGTACCATTTCCCTACTAAACAACCGGGAGACTGGGATGATAGGGCCTAATCTTAAGTAAACAAAGAGAAACTATTGCATGAATTGGGCAACAAACAGTCTGGGGCACGAGCACTGTAGTTATTTCTAAAAATTTCTATTTCTAAACTCTGTGTGAACACAGGGCATGCTGCAGTCTGTACCACCTGAATTCATTTCAGGACTCCTCTTATTAATACTTTTCAATGCGCACTGAAATGTGAGCATTTCCAGCTGCCCAGTCTTGCTTTACTAAAATAAAAAAAACAAAAACAAAACCTGTTCAATTGCTGCCCTTGAAAATAAGGCTGCAAGAAACAGTCTTTTGAGTGAGAATAAGGGAAATTCAACATGCAGTCAGATGCCCAAACATGGCACTCTGGTGAGGCTTGAGTTTTCCTGGATGTACTCAAACTTCAGGACAAATTAGGTGCCTTTAAGATGTCAGATGCGGTCTTCAACTACTGGGGCACCAAAAAACACTCAACAGATTTAATTTTTTTCTCTCACTCTTGCCCAGCTGTCGTTGGATGGCAAACCTTCCCTGTAGGAGCAGAGCTGGCTCCAGGAGAGGGCAACAGAAGGGTTTGTTCCCAAAGTTCTTCGGGCCATGGGCTGAACGAACTAGTGTCTTTATCTCTCTTCAAAGAACAAAAGTGAAGTCAGTGCTTGGCCAGATCCCTGGCACATGAAGAAGACCTCTCCCTGCAGTCTCATTTGGCTCACCATAGCATTTCCTCCTTTTGCTTACATTGCTCCTTCCTCTCCCCGCCTCAGCCCCCACATGTGTCTTTTATCCAGTGTAGTTTTTCCTGCCACGTTGTTATCCCCATTGGGACCACAGCAAGATATTGCTTGAGCCAGAAGCTGAATGGTGCGTGCATTCCATTCAGGAACTCCTTCCCTTTGGCCAGAGGATATGTTGCACTTGTCGTCCGAGCTCCACCGTGCTCGCTGCAGCCAGGCAGTGCCAGCAGGGGTGTCTGGAGGAGTGCCAGCAGTCGGGGTGCTGGGCTTCCCCTGCATCGGCAGGAAGAGGAAGCTGCCGGGAGCGTGAGATCTTTGCATCTGCTGGGGCAGAAAGCCAGGCTCAGCTCACTGGGGATGCTCACAGTGGGGCACCAGTGGGTCCTCAGCAAGGAAAAGCTGAGCCTCGGCTCTCCTCAGCTTTGACACGGGGAGGTGTGCAGGGAGACAGGGCTACAGACTAAGCAAGGTGGGCCAAACACACTGCCTTTGATCCCTGCGCCAAATCCTAGAGGCATGAGGAACTCAGACTTCTGTTTCTCCAAAGGGATACTTTTTATACCCCCTCCACTTTCCGAACCTCTCATTTTTTTAAAAAAAACCCTCATTTTAACCCAGGATTGGAAATGTTATGCTCCTGCCAGGTAGCACCTTTCATCTTCTCATTTCTGCCCCAGCCACAGGGTGGTTGGATAAAATGGTTTCCTAACGGGGCCTTTGGTGAGAAATGGTTTGTAGGGGGATCAGCTGCACTCCCACATGGAGTAAAGCCTCTGCCTGCAGCTAATGAGCAATACCAGGGCTCCACAGGTTTAAATTCTCTTCCTTCTTTTTAACAGGCTTTCTAGGTGAGTTCAATCAATGTGCCCTTATCTCTGGCATGAAATAATATTCACCTCCCAGCTAGTTTGTTGGACAAGGTAAATCAGTCATGAAGCTTCAGTGATGAGAGCCTTGGAAAAGGAGATAAGTGCTGTTGGGGGAAGCAGATGCTTATCTAGAGCCAAGCAGACCTTGGAGGCAGCGGGGTCAGGCTGCTGCTCTGTTCTCCAGGGGAACCGACTGCTCCTCCTTTGAAAGGTTGTTGTCTTGGTGATGCTGCCGTAGGCCCTGCAAGAGCTGACACACTGACACAGACACGACACCTGGTCCCCTGCCAGCTCCCTGCAGTTTGTTTTTTTAAACATAAATTTGCATTTTGTTTCTGTGGGGTAAATAGAGGGGGAAGGAAGCGCAAATTCTTACTGCTGGCTGTCGGTACAACCCCCTGCTTTGCTTTCGTGGGTGGGGCTGTGGGCTGCCACCACCTGATGGGACTGGGTGAGGACCATATGGCAGTGGTGTGACATCACATGAGGAAGCAGAGACAGAGCTGTCCCAAGCACACACTACTTCTGTCCTGGCAAGCACAGAAAAAATCTTAAAATACACAGAGAAGCTCCCAGAGGGATCATATCCCCATGCGGAGCATGAGTGGTGTACAGGGAGACACAGTTGGGTGGGGGCAAGCACAGCTAGGGGTGCTTCCTGACTCCCTGTTTTTGACCTCTCACTGGATGTGATGGTTTACTCTGGTTCTGGGACTGCAGTTTGAGTGGGAGATGTTGCTCATCATTAGGCCCTGTGTGTCAAATGCAAAGTTTGGGAGAGATCCTTGGCATTTCTGGAGGAGTAGGGTGCTGTATTCATAGGAAATATTTCTGAAGGAGTATTGGTGCAGCTGGGAATGGTTGGCAGGGACAGCAGCTTCTGTCCAAGGTCATCAGAACACTCCTGATGAGGGATTGTTCTTATCAGGACTGCTTTGGCTAGGTCGGATTAGGAACAATCACATGCTTGTTATTTCCAGAGAAGATGCATTGCTGGTTTTCCCAGCAGCAGCCACTGGCATGCAGGGATGGTGGGGGAAAGCTGGGGAGTGGCAGGTGGGCTGTTTCACCTCACCAGCAAACACCACTGTACCATCCCCATCATGATGATCATCCAGGAGGGTTAGAATCATCCTAGATTTGATTTTTCAAGTCAACAGCAAGGGAGAAACACCATTCAGGTCTGGCTTGGTCCTCAAGAGGTTTCACCTGCTCCTGAAGGCGCCCACCTCTGCCAGGGAGGGTAGCTGAGAGCACACAGGCAGGCAAGCAGGGCGAGTCTCAGCATTTTTGACTCCTTCCCATGGCAGCCCATCACAAACTGGCACTTTGAAAGATCCCCCCTCCCCACCCTAGCAGCTGCCACTGTCTCAAGGACAGCTGCACAGGCCAGGAGGAAGGACCCCAGTGGGGCACAGGCAGGGAGCTGCCAGCCTGGCTGCTGCAAGCAGGGGAAGGAGGACTCACATTTGGCAGATTTTGGGTAGCTTTTGTTCACCCGAAGGGCCTGTGTGGGGCATTAGAAGCACAGTCAGGAATGACTTTAGGGTCATGGTGGGAGGGCTGCCAAAGGCCCACCCAGTATGGAGAGCATGGGAATGGCGGGGGAGATGCCTGGGCTTGATGCACGGCTCATGATCTGGGCAGCTCCCTTTTGTCTCTTCCTTGCAGCTGAGGAGACATGACTGGAGAGCAGCACTTGCACTGCACAATGACTGGGCTGGCAGGGAAGGGGAGAGCCAGGGTTCCACTCCCTCCCTTGCCATGAAAAGCAGGTGCTTAGAGAGGAGGAGGGAGGGAGGGGTGGACATGGGAGGTTTGCCAGGCAGCAAAGCAGCTGGGAGCTCCTGGGGAGGAGACACATGGCACGTGTGGGCAGATTAACAAGCTGAGCCGATCAAAGGCTGCTCAATCCTGCATCCATGTGCCCGGGCTGTCTGCCAGCACCTCTGAAATTATTTTTCCTGGCCAGTAGCTGAAGGAAGGTGCTGTTCAATGGGGCAAATCCATAACCATTTTGTTTCTACCAGCCAAGCCTTGTTTGAAGACTCTCCTGGCTGGGACCAAGTCCTGAATACCAGAGCTCTCAAAGTATTCAGTGACACATCCCGGCTGCCTTCAGAGTTCCCTGAACGGCAGCATAGCACTGGAAACTGTGGCTTAGGGGACTTGTAATTAAATGCTGAACTGGTTTGACCCCAAAATTTGTCTCCAGAGATCAATCTCAGATTGCCATAGTCTGAGGAGATCTAACATGAGTGTAGAACAAAAGGGATCTGAGAACTTTGGTGTTCAGGTATGCTTGAACTGGACACGTTGCTTCGAGTCCACTTACATGGTGCTTTGCCAGGGCTACATAAACATTAAATAAAGAAGGTGCCTTCAGGCCTGCTTTTAACAGAAAAGCAAAGTGTGTGACACTTTTGTCCCTCAGGCAACTACAGGAGCTCAAGGTGAAAAATCCCCCTTCTTCAGCCCGTCCCTCCCAGCCATTTGTAGGGGAGAGCTTGTCTTCATTACACTGCATGAAATCTGTGGAGAGAAACCCTGGTGATGCTGAGAGCTTCTGCTGGTCCCAGGCTGAACTTGCACTGAGCCCTCGGAGCCAGATCCCGGCTCTGTCACCTAAACTGCTGACAGCTCCAGCAAAGTAGCTGCACATTGAGCTCATGCAAATCTGCTGGTACCTGCATGAGAGCCTGGCACTACAAAGCCAAGCTTGGAAAATGAAGCACAAACTCTGGAAAACACAAGGAATAATCCCAGGTAATTAAGCCCTCTTGCTGAAGCCACCCAGACCAAACAGAAAAGCCTCCATGTCTCTATTCTGTGCTGCTTTCAGACAGTTCCCAGTCACTGTGTGTTTCCTGGGACTCTCCAGTGGAACACCAAAACGTTTTTTGCTACTTCAATAGAGCATTCTGCTTTATAATCCCAAGAACATCGTTGCCTGTAGTTACTACAGGTAGGCAGGAGAAGCTGTGTGAGGACTTGAGCCTGCAGTTCACTGTCAGAGCTATCCCAGGCATCCCCAAACCAGTCAAACACGGCCAACAGCCAGGACAGGCAGTTGTACAGGAATGAACCTCCAATTCATGTTAATAGCTCCAAACCTAAAATTGCCAGAGGCTAATTATGGAAGCTTTGAGACTTCGAGGAGTAAAATTATCTTAATAGTTTAACTGTAGAAACACACTGACTCATTATATTGAGGGTGGAATAACAGTCTCCTGAGCACTGTGCTCACCTGTGAGCCAGAAGCTGGCTGCTTCTCCACACCTTTGCCTTGAGATAGGGAAATCTGCATGAGGCTCTGTGGTTTGATAGTACTTTGCTCCAGTGATATTTTTCTGGTAGGTTTTGCAGAGCTATTTGCCCAACTGTCTGTACTTCTGTACATATTTATTTAAATACTTTTCATAGACACATAATAATATATATTAATATAGAAATACTATGTATTTAGTTATAAGCCTCTTTTTTCTTCCTCAACTCAGCATCACCTGGTTGCATCTAAAATCATACCTGTTGTCCATTCATGCTCATGTGAAGGCAGCACAGCAACAGGCCTGGTGAACTTCAAGTGAAATGTAATATATTTGTCTAGGAGAGAAAAACTGTCCACTGTAGAAGACCTGAGCAAGTGGTTGTCTTGGGGTGATTTATGATGATAATCTATTCCTTGATCGTCTGCTTTATGCCCAACATGGTTGTTGTATCTTTAAGGTGTGTGGCCAGGGGAGGGGGGAGCTTTGGACTCGTTGGCGGGCTTTTTCAAAGCTTCACGCCCCAGGGTGCGGTGCAGTCTGGTTTTGCTTGGCTAGCTTGGTTTTGTCAACCCAGGCAAGAAGTTCTTCCCTTCCCTGGCCTTGGAGAAGCTGCAGCAGCAATCCTTCAGCTATCTTTGAGGTGACCTGGACAGCTTGTTAGTCCGAGACCAGAGAAACGGGACCGGCGGGAGAGGGGCCGCTCCGTTCCGGCCCCAAACCTCGGGAAGCCGAGCCGGGGAGAGAAAGCAAACCGAGAGGCTCCAGCCCAGCTGCTTCCTCTGCCATGGAGAGGAGGCCGACGCCAGAGAGTCACCGCGTTTTCATCTGTTGCCCGAACTGCTGCGTGAAGCTCCTGTTTGAGTTCTTTTCCCTCAGAGAGACGCCGGCGCCATTTTGTACCGCGTGTCACACCACGAGCGGGTATTTTCCCTGGCATTTCGGGGTATTGTTCCGGTGGGGGGGGGGGAGTGTAAGGTCGGACAGTTTAATATCTAGCATTTATTTACTTTTTCCCCCTTGCCTTGGGGGCATTCTGATTGTTAATGAACTGTTGGGTGTTTTTTTTCCACTTTGATCCATTAGTATTCATTTCCTGTTGGTGGAAAGGGATTTGTTGGAACCTTTTTAGAGAAGACAACTCATTCCAGAGTGTCTTCTCCTAAATTTGTCTCTACACTCAGACAATGGTACATCCTCAAAGAGGCCAGAGAAAGCCTCTGCTCCAGAGTAGCAGCTAGGGTGACAGACATCAATGAGTGCTGCTGCTGCTGTGTGTGGACAGCTTTGGAGAGATTGAAGCCTGGAAGGGCTGAAAATGGTCATGGATGAAAGGAGGAAGACCCCAAAGACAATCAAATTATGTTTGGCCTCTGCAGGAAGGAGTGGACAGAGGATGACAAAAAGAGTTCTTCCTTTCTGTTTTCTCTTTGCAGCTCTGCAATCCTATTTACCTGGAGAGCTTCCACCGCCCAGAAGCCAACCTCCTGCAAGCAGCCCTGAGCTGTCACCCACTGCCATGGCCCTGCCTGGGCTTTGTGCCTTGGAGAGCTGGGCACTGGGCTCTGGGGACACCCCATCCCAGCTCACACACCCCCTCCAGCCTGCAGTGCATCAAAGCCTTCCTCCGATCTTCCTCCTCCAAGTTTCCTCCTTCCTGCCTGCACAGGACCAGGGAGCCAGGCCTGTGCTGCCACCCAAAGACATTCTGTAGGGCAAGAGGAACTGTGCAAAGATGGGGATGGCTGCAGGGTCACCCATTTCAACTCAGCACCTCTCCCTCCCTCCCCTTTTCTACTGGCTTCCTTTCACTTGCTTTCCACACCAACGTAAGCCTCTGTGACCTTACTTTTTTATTTTTGTGATACTCTATGCAAAACCCATCCACACATTTAACAGATTTCTCAAAAGGTGAAACCTTACATATCTTGTGACTAGGGCATAGTGGCAGGATTTTTAAGCAGTGCCACTAAGAAAAAATGCAAAACAAAGGAAAACTGGCGTTCCAACCCACACCTGCCTGCAGGCAAGTCAGAGGATGGTTCTTTTATGAGGGAATCTGCCACTTTGAAAGCCTGGGAAATCAGTCACAAGACAGGCTGGGAGTATACGAAATGATAAATGGGTCTCTCTTATCACATCATGACAGTGAAACAGGTGAAAGGAAATTTTAAGCTGTGAAAACCTATTTTTCTTTAATTTATTTTCCCCTATAACATGCTGTGAGCACACCCCAGAAATTCCCAAGGGCAAAAATACATCAAGATTCAGAGAAAGACTAAATAGATATGGACAGCAAGAATATCAGGAATCATTAGAATTAATGGCAGTAAAAATGTCATCAGGTATATTAAACTCCCTGCTTCAGGGTGCAGAAAACATTTGAGCCATTAGATCCAGCTGGAGAGGGGAGAAGAAGGGTGGGGAAGCAGATCCAGCTTCAGCCCCCCTTGAGGATCCATCACAGGTTCCCGCAGCAGGAGGATGATGTGAGGTAGGCAGGTGCCTGATGTGTCTCACACCAGTGTTCCCTTGGACGCGGAGGCAGGGCAGGGCCCCACAGCCACGGCCACCTTGGTGCTGCCGGCTTCTTGCCCTGCCAGTGCAGGGTGCTGGGTGCTGGGAGCAGCTTCCTTCCCTGGAGAAGTTGCTTCTGCACAGAGGTCAGAGATGAGACATGACCCTTTTGCTTGCAGCACAGGAGAGGTGCCCGTGCTCAGTTTGGGGATGGCTCTACTGCCATGGAAAGCCTCTGACTGGTTTCTCAGAGTAGAGAGGTGGGGGATACATTCCCATTACCAACCTGTTCTGGGTAAGCACAGTAGGGCTCACACCAAGACAGTTTCACTCCAATAGCCCCAAAGTCTCTGTTTTCACTCTTTCTATAATAAATTTGGAAGTCCTAATAAGCCAAGCCTGGGAGGCTACTAGGAAAAAAAATAGTGATGGCTTTCTGAGGTGCCAGAGAGGATCTCAATACAAATTCAAGTTCCCAGCTACATTTCTTGTTTGGGATTAGACAAATCAATCAACCTTTTAGTATCTTTTTATCTTCTAATTGTGCATCCATATGGACCACAGCGAAACTCATTCAAGGGATGCTACCTGCCTTTAGCGCCAGTGTTCATGTGTTTCCATTCCAACCATGAGCTTTTGGGGAAGTCAGGATTGGGCTCTTTTGCTAGCAAAGGGGGCCGTGTCAGGAAGTAAAATTCAGGTGCTTTCTTTCAGTTGTATCACCCAAAAAAACTCTTCTGCTAGGGTTCCACCCAGCTAATGACCTAGTGCTCTTGAACACCACGCAGCATTAAGTCACCCTGTCCCCTTTCTCAGACTGCCTTGAACAGGCTGTGTGGAGGCCATGACCCCCCTGACCTTGCTGAGTCCTGCTCTTCCTCCATGCAAAGTTTGCCCGGGCTGTGTGGAGGGCCAGGAATGCTGGAATCCCCTTGCACAAGGGCATGTCCTCTGCCAGCTGCCTACACGTGCTCCATGGCAGCTCGGGGCTGTCACTGCCTGTGCTCACACATGGCTTCAGCTCTCAGTCCCCTCTTTGTGTCCCCCCTCCACAGCTGTTTCTCCAGCATGCGGCCATTTCCTGTGTCCGGTCTAAGCTCCCTGAGTTCCTGCTTGCTACCCCAGGAAAACTTAGTGGCCTAATCAAAGGGGCTTTGAAATAATGTGCAACTGAACACTTGTCAGGGAACATATCTGTAGCAACATGTGGGAGCTACCATTCTGGTTTAGACCCTCAAGCCATCTAGTCCAGCAGTGCTTATAGGAGCACCAATTGCTCCCAAATTGCCAGCAATTGCTGGCTGCTCCTGGGAGGAGCAAACATGCCTAAGACCAGAAAAGGATTATGTGACCCCAGGAAAGCCATCAATCCTTAGCTGTTTACACCTCTAGCTAACACCTGGAGAACTGTGAGCTTGTACCAGCTGTGCAGTACCAGCTTGTCTTTATCCTGCTGGCGGTGCAACTCCAGATTTTTGGGTGACCCCTTCCCTCTGCCTCCAGCTGAGCTCCTGGGCACCATGGCATAATGTGGAAAGGGGTTCAGAGTACAAAGCCTTCAGTTTCATGCACTCTTTTACTGCCAGCCCCTGGTGTCTGCAGATCGTGTGATCGTGGGAATAGTTGGTTGAAAAATGAAACACAGATTTTGGGGAAATCAATTCCCCCCACTGCATCAATAATGCAGAGCCCAAAAATAAAATGCCCAGGAAATTGGTAGGGTACCTGTTAGAAAACTAAAGAGATTTGGGGGTTCTGGGCTTTCTGACCCCCCTGGTTGCTGATGGCAATTGGGGTCTTATTCATATCGCAAAGGGCCAGCCTCTCGTCTGGCTGTACCGTGAGGCCTGGTGACTGCCCTCCTCTGTTCCTCAGAGGGGTAAGAGAAGGAGACATCTCCAGAAGCCATTACACATTTGTTCTCTGGGGAAGGCCCCTTTTTTTATGGCTATTGAGCTCACACCCTGTCTCACTTCCCACTTCAGGGTGCTTTTTTCTATCTTAGCATCCTGCAGAGAGCAAAGTGGTCCCCAAAGACTGGACTGCTGCTGTTCTTCACCACCTGTCTTTGCCCTCCTGGACCACACACTGGAGTCTGGGAATGCGGGATGAGACCTGCCTCAGCAGCTGGACCCAGATGGGAAGGCAGGAAGGAAGGAAGGAAGGAAGGGTTGGTTCTGCTAGTAGGGCAGGAGTCCTGAATTCATGCTGCTGAGGTCCTTGGTCCTGTTGAAGGAGGAGATGGGGCAGGAGCATGGCTTGTTCAGCTCAGTTTGTAACAACTTCACCTAAGGAAAATGAAGACAAGAGGAAAAGAGAGGTATGGATCTTTTATAGTCTGGTCATGTTGAACTTCTCTCCTGTTCCTACAGTGGTAGTAAGAAAAGAAGGTATGTTTAGACCTGGTGCCTTTGCAGTAGAGCCAGGGGGCCCACGAGGGGTTGTGTGGTACAGCCAGGACCCCTGGCAGGTTGCCTCCGTGAGCATCTAGTCCTGGTTCAGACAGTGGGAAGAAAGAGCTGGAAAGAGCATGGCCTTGCTTAGGAGCTGTGTGGTAGCTCAGGCTAGACAGTGAATGAAATGCACAGCCCAGTCTGTGCTGCAAGAGGGACAGCAAGCATAGGCTGCTTCTCTCACCCCGGCCATGCAGGACAGGCTCTTTCAGATTTTAATCCCCCTCTTGCCATGCTTTTCTTTCTGTCCTTGTCTCTTCTCTTAATCAGAGAGGAGCAGCTGCAACCCTCTAATAGCCTCTAATAGTTTGTTCTTAGCAGCTGTCGGTGGTATTTTGGTGCTGCCTCCTCTCTCCTGTTGCTGAGCTGGCTATTCCCCCACTGCAGAGCTGCCTGCCCAGGCTTTCTCGTCCCCAGTGAGCCATGGCCAGCTGCAGGAAGGTCACTGGGAACTTGAGGAATAAATTTTACTGGAAACCACATCCAGTAACCAAGACACGGGCTAGAGTGGGAGAAGAAACTGGATCCGTTTGGTCATAGGGGAAGAAGGAAGTATGGGAAAGGTTTACAATTGCTATTTTTCAGTGAAAAATTTAAGACATAGGTAAAGGAGAAGGAAGTAAGAACTATTGATCAGGTGAGAGAAGAGATTTTGCAACAGTTTCCCCAGGAACTCGTCTGCCAGTGTTTTCACTTCTCTCAGTCTCGTACTTCAAAAGCTCTGAAGCTCCCCTTAATGCAAACAAACCAAGGTCCCTGTCCCACACTGTGATACCTCTCCACCGTGTTTTGCTTGCATCCCAAAGAGCTCATCTCCTCACTTCCCTGTTGCGCATCTCTGTGACTGTTTTAGTCCTGGCCCTGGTGCACACGTGGGAAGAGTTTCTGTTGGAGTGGAAGAGCAGTATTTTTTTTACTAGGATACCAATGGAAGTGCAACATTGCATATGAAATACATTGTGTTGTGTTTTGTTCCACTCGGTTCTAGGTTATTCTATTCTACTTTGCATCTCCAGTATTTTTGGACTCTGTTGCACATGTGGTGCACACCTGGGAAGAGCTGCTGCTGGAGTGAAAGACTAATATTTTCTATTACTATGATATAAATGGAATGTAGGAAGGGTTTATGTTTGAGGGAAAGAGCAGGATTTGATATTACTGGGATAGAAATGGAAGTGCAGTGTTGTGTAGAAAATATATTGTCTTGGGTTCCTCTCTCTTTTGAGAATGAATTCCAAAAAAGGACTGTCATTTGGTTGTGTGCCAAATAAGATGGAAACTATCAGGTTGTGGTAAGGCAATTTAGTAAAGCAAAAAAAAGAGAAACAAAATTTTACTCGTACATAAGCAAAGGGAAACATTCATCTCTAATTCCCATCAGCGAGGATGTTCAGACACTTCCCAGGAAGCAGGGCTTTAGCATGTGAAGTGGTTGCTCTGGAAGGCAAACAGTGTAGAGTAACAAATGCCCCCAATTCCTTCTCCCTCCCTTAGCTTTTATATCTGAGCTGATGTCATATGGTATGGGATATCCCTTTGGTTGCTTTATGTCAGCTGGCCTGGATGTGTCCCCTCCCAGGATCTTGCCCACTCCCAGCCCCTTGATGGGGGGAAGGAATATCGGAGGGACAGCACTGCTCAGCAGTAGCCAAAATGCTGGTGTGTTATCAACACTCTCCCAGCTCCCATAGCCTCTTTCATTTTCTGGTAACTCCTTATATGGTGGTGCTTCTTGGGCACAAGTCACCTTCTCAAGCACTGCTCCAAAATCTCTGCCTTCTGGCCAGCCCATAATCTCTTCTAGGATTCCTAGGAAATAAGGTTTTCCCATTCGGGCTCATTGTGTAATCAATGCTACCCACTTACTCCATCTAGCGCTGGTTGTGTGATGTGTTGAGGGGATGTTTCCTTGGAACATCCAGTGTAGGACAGGCAGTTGTGCCAAGAGGAGAAGCTTCTGTCCCAGCAACTTCTGAGGTGGCTTGAACTCCCTCATCAGCTGCTAATAACTCTTTTTCAGCTGGAGTATAGTGGGCTTCTGGTCCTCAATAACTCAAGCTCCAAAACCCTAATGGTTGACCTCAGGTTTCTTCTGAGATCCTTTGCCAGAGGCTCCAGGTGAGCCCCTGATCCCCAGCTGCAGTGTAGGGTGTATTTAGCACATCTCCATCTCTGCAGCAGACACTCTCATTCCAAAAAAACTCATTAACTCACTGTCATTCACCAGAGAGAAATCACTCAGCAAGGTGGGAGCCAGTACTGGTGGAGCCAGGTCCGAACAGGGCATACGTGGGGAAGGAACAAGGTGGAGAGGCTGCTGCTTCCTTAACTCCACCCAAACTCTGGAGGGCTGGTGTTTTGGGTGCCTGCTTGGAAAATCCAGCTGTCAGAGTCACAATGAGAGCTGCTCCAAACCTGCTCCCTTGCAGGTCCTGGGAGAGGCCCAGCAGGCACCGGGCAGGACATGAAGGAAAAGGCTGAGCTCTGAGGGGCTTGCAGGAGAGCAATTCTAACCCCTTGCTGGACTTGGTGACACCAATCCGTATTGACTTGTGAAGTCCTTCCAGGACTATGCAAGCCCTTCGTGGGCACAGCATAAATGAATGGGCCAAGAGTATGTGCTTTCCACCTGCTTTTGCTATGCAGTTGTTGTAACTCTACTTTCTCTATCCAAAGCAGTAGGATTTTTTTTTTTTTGGACAAACATGTCCTGTAGCAGCTTGATGCCAGCAGTGAGTACTCTTTAATCTTTGCACACGCTTGTGGAGCTAGATCCATAGTCTCAGATGTGCCAAAGCAATCCCATACCCTTTCAGTTCTGCCAGGACTAAAATCCAGGAACCTAGGAAGGCTTGAAACACTTAGCAACAATGAGCCATCTGCAAAGCAGGAGTGGTTCTCTCTTTCAGAAGATGGTGCTAAATTACATGGAGATTACAGGGCCGAGAACTCTGGAGGGAAGTGAGAAAGGATGTAGAACACCATCCTCCAGTGCTTTCCTTCCTCTCTCATCTAGTTTTCACTCCTCATCCCACCTGGGCTTCGATGAACCTTCCCTGAGATTTCTCAGATTGGTCCCATTTTCTCTCTCCAGCCTTGGAAGCTCTGCTTGCTTTCTCTCAAGTGATCCAAACCCAGCCAGATTTCCTCCCCAGAGCATTCATTAGGTGACTCTAACCCATATCGGTGGGATTACAGCTATCTTTGATCCTGCTGTACTTAGGAGATAGGGCTGCATGCCCTGTATTTCTCTAATTTAGATTTGCTTTGCATCCTGTGGCACAGAGCGGGAAATTGATCCCCTGGGAACCTGATGTGTAGAAAGCAACAACTTCCCACTGGAGTCAGGGATGAACAAAAGAGTCTTTTTTTCCCTCTTTGTGGGAAGTGCCACGGAGCAAGCTCTTTGGTGCTTTATATTCAGATTATCTCTGAGTGCAGCCTCATGCCTTGGTTTGCAGCTATGGCACATGAGAGATGAGTGACACGTCCAACCCAGCTACGAGGAGCTGGTTCAGCTGAGCTGCACCCAGAAGTCATGGAGGCAGACAGCGTTTCCCAGACAATCCCAGTATGGCCTGCAGAGCACTTCTGTACCCAGGAGCAAAGAGGTGCTTTAATCATCTGTCAAGCATAACTGGGGTCTGAACTAAGCGTTTCTGTGCAGGGTAGACGAGGCAGAAGTGACACAGAGGGAATGTAAAGAAGCCGGGGTGGGCAGTGCTGGGTCTGTGCACTGTCCCGATGGCACCGGGCTGTTCCTGGGATGTGATAATCACCAGTGAAGCAGGAAACGGGGAGCAGCAGAGGAGGATTTGCATGAGCTGCATGTAGGGTGCCAGTGCAAGTGACAGCTGTGCTGGTACTTTATTTGCCTCTGTGGATATTATGGGCTGCTGTGTGCCAGCCTGAGGACAGCATGGCCTGGCTTAGGACTTTTCCTGAGTGTTTGCTTTGGAACATCTTCAAGGGCTTGAGGAAGTGCCAACAATTCACCTCTCCCACTCCATACCTGCCTCTAATTGCAAACCAGATAGGCTCTGACTCGATATTGGCCAATTAAAGTTTCCATCCCCCCCAGCCACATGGTCCTGCAACCCACATGCCACTGATTTGCCCTCTAGCTTGGAAAGGCTTATCATCTGTGCAGTCATCTGACCCAGCACAGTTTCTTCCTCCTGCTGGGGGCTGCTTTTCCTCTTGTGGTGGATGCAGCTGGCTTTAGCTGAGAGAGGCAAGACTAACCTCACATATTCATCGAGATGCCAATTTGCAAGTCCTTTGCCAAGCTGGAAGTGCACTGAACTGGCTGGCATTTATGGTGTGAGTGCCAGAGGAGTGGGCATCACTCAGTAAGGAGGGGGCCGTGATGCTGTGCCCCAGGAGGAGAAATGTCCATGGTTCATTTGCAGCTGTGAGGAGGGGAATGGGTAAAGCAGATGAAAATTCTTCTTCCTTTATGGGGAGAGAGACTTTCCTGCCTAGTTGTTAGTTTGGTTTTTTTTCCTCATGTTTTTTCCCCATTAGTAAAAGAGATGAAGTGAAAAGGAGGTGTGGTGGAGGAAGAGGCAACTGATTAAATTGGCACACAGAAAGGAGGAGATATATTGGAAATGATAATTTAAAATCACAGTGATCTGTGCAAAAGGGGAATTCAGGCAAGATGTAAGTCCCTTTTAGACATTTTAGTAGAGGTTTGGGAGTGACTCAGATGGCAAGCACTGTTTTCAAAGCAGGGAGCTCTGTGTGATTAACTCTTCAAACACAGTGGGCTTGATTTCCCCTTTCAGATTCAACTGGAGCCCTGAAATTGCTGGTAGCATCACTATTATTCGAAGCTGGTGCCTGGGGCCTTGTTGTGCTGGAACTCCTTCCCAAAAAGCCCAGGCACCAAGAGAGCAGTCAGGGGTGCCAGGGCAGCCATGACTTGATATTCCAAAGCAAGTAGGAGGTTTGGTTGGGGTATAAACTGTTTGTGAGGACAGTAATAATTGTTTAACTGCTTCTGGCAGTGTTAACTGGAACACTGTGACCTCCCAGCTCAAGATCATCTGCTGTAATGAATAAAAAATTAAATTTATTGTAGAATCTGAAACTTCTAGGAGAAACCTGAAGTTTTACTACACCCTAAACCACTGTCACTGTTACTGAGGTCCAAAATACAGACCTGTTTTCTCTGAATTTCAAGGTCTGGGGCATGTCTTTTAAGGTTCTAGTATTTGCTTAAAGTGAAAATCATACTGGTATTTCTTAATCTTCTATTTTGGCTGCATAATTTTGTCCTTAAGTTTCATTATATGAAGTGAAACTCAGCCCTTTCTGGTAGAAAGTCAGTACTTGCAAACCACTGTTTGCAAGGGAGTCCAAGCATTTGCCCTGAGAACCAGGATGTGACTGCAGTGTCCCAGAAACTGCTGAGTGCTCCAGCTGTGGTCTTGGTATGAGTAAGGCTTTGCCTGCCAGCCTACTACCTAGTCCACATTAAAGGTTTGTGACTCAGTTCCTGACTACTTTAGCTTAAAATGGTGCCTACCCACACATCTAAAATGCAGAAGCAAATTCCTGTGTCTTTCAGCTCTCCCAAGTTCACAGTTGTGACAAGGTTTGTCAGGGAAGTGAGTTGGACCAACTAACAGATGAATAAAAACAAATGCATTTTTAGGAATAGAAATCCTTGCTTGAGTCTTGTTTATGAGTACAAATGTCTCTTGCTACAGGGGCTCGCTCCTGGATCCTGAGATTTCTACCTGCTTTTTAGAGCCAAGCACAGGACTTCACGTTGTCCTAAAGCACAGCACAGGTTCTGAGTGCACAGATTCATCCCCATCCTGGGGGAACTGTAGAGCTCTGCCAGGCTGGCCTGGCCTGAGATGCCCTGAGCTCATGAGGTGGCAAAATATGGCTCTTGTGGTTTTCCTTGCTGTGGCTGGCAGCTGGACACGTGGCATTTGCTGCAGAGACTTTTCCAAATTCTGTCTGCGTTCTTGGAGGAAATGCAAAGCCACTCCGGGATCAAAGGCAGGCGTGGGCTTCACCCCAGGTGGGAGCAGGCTGTCCCAGGCTGAACATCCCCCGTGGGGCCGTGGTGGCAGACCCTTCCCAATGCTCATCTGCCTGCGGGGGAGGAAGAGGAGGCGTTCTCCAGGCATTGCAGCTGCAGCGCGACAGCAGAGTGCCCCCCCTCGGGCAGCCAGGACAGGGAAAATCCACTTCTGATACTATTTGTTGTGCCTTTTTAGAGGGCTGTTTTTACACACTCCCAGATGCCTAATTTTTCTGGCTCTCCCTACACATCTCTTTACCCTCTGGAGCCCTGTCTTCTCCCCCAGCCTGAAATTAATCCAGGCACACCAAGTCCAGGAGAGACCACGAACTGAAAAGCCTATTTATGAGCCCCTTAAAATGGGTAAGTTTGTATTGATGGAGAAGACCAAAGCAAAAAGGAGTGGGTTTTTTAGCATTTTGGGCAGCTGTGAGAGACATGCCTTGAGGAAAAAACCAAATCCTATCCTTCACACCTGCCTGAAGACACAACTAAGCTATTTCTCATGCACCATTTTAGGTTTGCGAAGGCTACTGGAAAAACTGCTTAGGTCAAAGAAAAGCCAGTTGTGGCCTCTATGGGATGAATGTGAGCAGCAGAAAGCAAAGCCTGGAGGACACCTTTACCTTGGGTGCCACACAGAATTTGCCAGTGAAGGAAACACCAAGTGACCACTACAGGACACGCTGGGGAATGGGACTTTCTTGGCATTCATCCTGCAAGGCCAGCCAAGGGCAATGCCAGGCTTGCCTTCTGTATTTTTAAAGATATGTTCATTCTTTTGTGGTTTAGGTGTGCAGCAGCTGCATTTTCCATTGGAACAAGGGTTTATTACAACTCTGGGCATGAAATCCCAGTGTCCCCTAAAAACTGAAATGTCTTCTAGGCTTGTTCTTTACCTAGGGCATTGACCAAGATCTTCTCCTGGCATGTTTCAGCTAGGGACTTACCAAAAATAAACAAATAAAACAAGGTGTAAGTAGTATTGCAGTTCACAAGTAACTAGATTGGTCTTAAAGGAGAAATATACAGATATATTTTATTTTTATAAGTAGAAAAATTAAGTATAAAGTTCCTGTAGAACCACTCTTTGCCAGATCAAACATATCAATCATTTAATCATTTCCCATACTAGCAGAAATGCACACAGCATCTTTTGTTTGTAGGAAAATCACTTTTCAAAGGACATGAATTTTGACATTACATAGCTGAACAGCTGCTCATTTCTTTTTTCTCTAGTGTCTTGGCCACCACTGCTTTTCCAAGAACTCTTTTAGGGAAAGACAGGGGAGAGCTCAATTTTAGATTAAAAACATTTAGGTTTTTTTGAGAGCCTTCCCCAGAGACCTATCAAAAGCACCACCCAGTAACAATGCAGTGGGTAGTTCTCTTGCCTTGGGAAAGGAGATCTCTTTAAAGCCCAACTAATTTGTTAGAAGGGATTATAGGATTAAAGAGCTCCTAAAGGCTAGAGACCCACTTCTACAAGACAGTAATTGTTTATTTCAAGGATAGTGATGCTGCAGCTTTCATGAATCTCAGAGTTAGTACATCCAGAGATGCAGAGAAGGTCTATCAGCTGGCCAGACACGCACTCAGGGAATCCACAAATGGTTTTGGTACAAGAAAATTCCCTATTAAGTTAATTAGTTACGTATGAAAAGTTCAGATTAAGAAGAGGACATTGCTTTGACGTTGTTCTGCAGGCAGTCACCACTCATGAAATGATCTTCACTTCAGGCTTGGACTCTTCCAAGGCTCTCAGTTCATCATCCACTTCAGAACTCCACAGAATGTCGTACAAACTACACCAGAACAAAAAGGCAAGCAAGATTTAGTGAGCATCCTCCTGTTAAGGGAAGAGAAAGACGCACAACTGGCCAGTATGGGCAGGTCATTTACCAGGAAGGGCCCCATGTAGGTCTGAGAGCAGCCAGAACTATTCTTTACTACCCAGGACCCCTTACTCCCTCACCAGCACCAGCCTCCCACCCCTGCCAGGGCTACCACCATCTCTCACATTAACTGCTGCACGTTGCAGCTGGGCTTCCTCAAGGCTTCACAGATCTTCCTGATGCCTTCATCTTCCAGAGGGTTGTAGCTCAGGTCCAGCTCGGTGAGGCACTGCTTGGTGGCCATGGCGGTGGCAAGGGTGGCACAGCAGCCTGCTGTCAGGTCACAGTTACCCAGCCTGCAGGGAGAGGAGGGAGAGGCCAGCGCACTGAGCCCTGGGGCCAGGAAACACTGCCCACACCCGGGCAGCAGGCAAGGACATTTCCAGCAAGGACCAGAGATCCCTGCAAAGGAGGCATCTCTGAGACATCAGCAGGGGCTAGCCCGTGGTCTTGCCACAGACAGCGGCCCTCATGGTGACTGCTGAACACCTCAAAGGCCTCCCTAGAGGTTAACAGTGTGTGGCTATGGGGGTAGAAGGAACATTGAAGTTATTCCCAATTTCACCATCATGCATCATCTTCTCTGGTTTAAACTGATCATTAATCAGCTCTAAGCTTTATTACTATACTTGAGACTTGCAACCATCTCTCTAAAGAGGGCAACTGAGGCCTCTCAGTTGATGACCAAGTAGCTTCAAGTGGTCAAAAGACATATCTTTCTGGGACAGACTTGCAAATCTTACTGATGTCTCCCATGACCCATCTGCTCCACTCGCTCACTGTGAATTTAGGCATCAGAGCACAGCTCCAGCTTCTGCCCAAAGGCACGGAGAGAACAAGCATGGGGCGCTGAGCATCACACAGCCCAGAGCTGGGCCCAACTGGGAAGGAAACAGGCTCATGGGGAAGGCAAATTCAACCCCAGGGCTGGAGGTGATGCTCCAGCTGGCTGCCTGCTCCTTCTGGTGAGGCTGGACCAGCACTTGTGCTGGCACCCATAGGGACCATGGAAGTAGAAGACAAAGGATGAATTCAGACAGCAAGACAGAAGATGACTTCTGAGAGTGCACCTTACCATAGGGACTGGATGTTGCAGTTGGGGTGCATCAGCCCTTCACACAGGAGTTCCACACCTGCATCTCCCAGCTTGTTCTCACCTATGTGCAGTACTTTCAGGTGCTTGTTGGTGCTGAGAGCAGAGCTGACAGCCTTGCAGCAAGCAGTGGTGAGCCCACACTCCCTAACCCTGCAAGGCAAAAGTGACATGAGATCTAGGTGGGACATCTGCAGACTATAAGGCACTGCCCACTTCTTTACATTTGTTTAACAGGAGCCCAGACAGTGGGAACAGAGGAACCAGAGCTTTCCTGCAATCACTGTACTCCTCTCAATGCCTGTCTGCTCAGTCCTTTCTAGGCAGCACCTCTCCCACTCTATATGTGGGATGTCTGTTGTGGAGTGTGCACCTAGGAAAGGCACCTGCCCAAAAAGCACAGGAACAAAGAAAGATGAAGTGTGCTGCTCCAACAGTCACTGTTGGCTCCACTGTGCACTCGTGAGGCACCTCACTGACTTCCAGGCCACCAGGGCAGGGGAAGAACCTAGCTTGGGGGCAGGAGCTGAATCTGCAATGTAGGAAAATTCAAGTTCTAAGTGAAAGAACAAATTTCCTCTCCCAGACACCAGACCATCCCAGCCTAAAAGGTAACACAGTCAACAGCACAGGATGCTGAGAAATGTTTATGTCACTAGAGCTTTCTTTTGTCTCATCAGTGAGAGAGCTTAGCTCCAGTGGAGCACCTGAAATATGTGATCACAGCATCCATTTTGCTATTCCATCAGGCCTTTAAAACTTCAAAAGTCTCTTAACTGCCATTTGTTGCACAATAAAACAATTAATTAGAAGCTCTGCAAGTGATGCTTGGTCTCCTTTTGCTTATAACAGGATAACTGTGATGGGGCAGATCTTCAAAGTGTCTACGAGTTTAGAAATACAAATCCTTTTGAAGTCTTTAAGTCTAGAAAAACCCTTTTTAACTCTATAAATCCTTTCAGTAACAACCAGCAGGAGTTGCTTATGGAACCATTGCAATTCAGGATCTATTTGGGTGGGCATTACTTCACTTACATCTTTATTCAGTGAGGCCTCCAAAAAAGGCAGTGGGTATGTGAAACTTGACAGCAGCTCACCATAGCTCCTGAAGTTTAGATTTGGGATCCTTGAGCGCCTGACACAGCATTTCCATCCCTGAGTCTCTCAGGTTATTGTCTATCAGACTGATCTCTGTGAGGGTCTCCTTTGTACTGATGAGTCTGGAGAGATCTTTACAGCTAGCACTTGTGAGATCACAGTCCCATAACCTGCAGGGAAGAACAAAATGTTATTTTATTTTCTCCCAAGAATGACTGAGATTAGAAAACAGAGTTTTAGGATTCTGAATTTCTGGGTACACTGTCTCATTTACTTGTATCCTTTCATACATCATACCACACAGCTTCCTCCTTTCCTTACTTTCCACTGCTGCACCAAAAGCTCTGCTTGTAACACACAAAAAAAGAAACGGAAATATGCAATTCTAGTAGACAGCTAACTCAACTGGAAGCCAAGACAATGCCATCACAAACTTCCTTTTGCCCTCTCCCCAGAATTTGATCAAGCAATTTCAGTGTGGCCCTACTTGTTCATGGTGTCCTCCAAACAGTTTTGGGAATTAACCGATTTGCAGCTGAGACACTTGACCGTAGAAGGTAACCGAGAAATTTTCCACTTAAGAGCAAACCAGCAGCACAACCTAAACAGCTCAGAGGCTGCAGAAGGGATTTAAGAAACCTCTGCCCACCCTTACCACAGCTTCTGGATTTTGCAGCTAGGATGCATCAGTCCCTGGCACAGCAGAGCCAGACCGGAGTCCCCGATCTTGTTGTCCCCCACAGAAAGATCCATCAGAGATGACTTGTTCCTGAGAACAGCACTAATCTCCATACAGCTATCGCTGGTTATGCCACAGTTCTCCAGGCTGCAGGAAAAAGCACAGTAGGAGTTGCTGCTCCAGACCCGCTGTGTTAGATACACCCCAACACCCCAGTTCAGACCGAGAAGGCTCTATGGACGGGCTCCTTGCTGCAAACCAGTGCAGCTCAGCCGGGCACTGCTACATCCTGCAAGGCTCAGAGAGGACACAGGTGTCTGAGACGGGGTCTGGGTGAGGCAACACACTGCTCCTGCATTTCATGGGGCTGCAGGGCACTTTGACCCAGCCATTCATATGCATTAATGCAAGGATCATTCTTGCCAAACTTTCCCTTTATATCAGTTACCCTTTTTAAGAGGAACTTTTGGCAGTACCACACAATGAGTCCCTGCTGAGCCAACACCTACTGAACCACAGGGGCAAGATAAAAAGAATCGTGCTTCTCCTGTAAAGGGCTTTACCCCAGAGATGAGGCCAAACTCAGCACCTTTGTTTTGTAGCTAAAAAAGGGCTTTGAATAAGTATACTCAACTGGCTAGTAATTCCAGTTTAAGAACTAGAGCCACTGAGGGTGATTGTTCCTGTGCTCTGAGACACGGGTGAGAAGTCTCCGTTAGTAAGTGGTGGCTTAACCTGGAGTGCCAAAGACTCCAAAACTGAAATCCCCAGACATCTTTGTGCAGTTTCCAGTTACATAAATCTGAGCCAGCAAAAAGTCTGGCCTACATTTCAAGCATTCCTGACAACAATTTTTCCTGTCCTATGGATGGTATGACTAGCAGCAGCACTAGTTGCCATGAGAGATGACCAGCTCTTCCTTACTGTAGTAGCTCTAGGTTGCAGCTTGCCTCCACCAGGCCCCGGCACAGCTGCTTTACAGCTGTATCTCCCAGCGTGTTGTTGCTCAGGCTGAGCTCCTTCAGGGTGGGCTTGCTTTGCAGAGCAGCATTGAGAGCTTCCACAATATCAGCTGTGAGTTCACAATACTCCAGCCTGCAAGAAGAAAAGAAGTCCAAGCAAAAAGACAACTCTCCTCACACATCCTGCTACCACAAGAATCAGCTGGGCTGGTGTGTGTTAGCCAGGGCAGAAAACATGCCAATGTGAGTTGAGACCAGGCAACACATAAAACCAGAAATAACTGTAAGAGTTTTTAACAGCATCTCTCTGCTCATTTCAGGAAGTATTAAATCTTGAACTAGATCCCAGTGGATCCTAGCAAGACCAGTTTTTACACTAGGCCTCCATTAAACCAGTGCACAGGCAGCCTTGGAGCACAGGGCTGAGCTCTGCACTGCAACACTATCCTAAGCCTCACCTCCAGGCCTGCCTGGGAGGAGCTGGGGGCTGCAAATACACCCTGGTCCTCCTCAGCCATGAAACAAGGACCAAAGGCAGCAGAATCTGATGTTTCCTGGGCATCTGAGAGGTCCTGCATTTACAGCCACCACTGCCAGGAGGGCTAAACAAACAGACACCCGACTATTCCAAACCCACAAGACCCACCAGCATGAATAAGCATGACAATTTCAGGTAAAACAAGAACAAATCCACATCTGGCAACAAAACTCCTGCTTGTGTCAAGGGAAAGGCAAGCATGGCCTGTCTGATGACCAGAAGAGCTTAGTAACTACTTACTGCAGCTTCTGCAGCTTACAGCTGGGGTTCATCATCCCTTGGCACAGCACCTTCACTCCAGCAGTTCCCAGTCTGTTATCCCCTACATGCAGCTCTGTCAGGGACGGCTGGGCACTGAGGACAGAGCGCAGGGTCTCACAGCTGGCACTCGTCAGATTGCAGTTTTGCAGCCTGCAGGAGAGAGACAACAGGGGTGAGGGAAATGCACTCCTAGAATTACAGAGGCTCTTCTCAGAGAGGTTTATCTGCCGTGACTGGAGCTTGGAAAGGACACCACGGCTCTGACAGTGCATACCCCCTCTAGGAAGTGGTTTGTCCAGGCTAGTAATGTTATTTTACAGGTGTGCCAATATATTTTATCAGTTGGTATTATACCTGTGACACAAACAATAGCTCCCATGCTTCCTTCAGTGTAGTCGCTCATACAGCACCTCCAGCAGGATAAGGATCCACCCTACAAGAAGGAGCCCACAACTGCTTTATAGAAGTGGTTTAAATATCATGAGGCTGACCCCAGAGATAAACCAAAGGCATCTTATGATTTCTTGCCCCCACCAGAAATGTGATCCAGAGTAGGCAGAAGTTAAAATCTCATCCAACCACAGATATAATTTAGAAGTTTAATGGTATAGTACAAGAAGGATCTATGAAGGTGATCCTTTAGCACTGAGGCTTGGAGAAGTAGCATAGGAACTGTGCTTGTATTCCTGTGGGGTGTTGATAGAGTTAGCACACAAGACTTGTGGCAATGGAGTGGTGTTGTGCAGGGAGGTTTGACTTGGATTTGGTTGCTCTTTTATTTCCTAAGGCACCTTACCAGAACCCCAAAAATGGACAATTATATTTCTACAGAACTGAAAATGCCTAATCCAGGCTATTCCTTGAGCATCTGGAGAAGTCTGAAGCCTAGCACAGACTCTCTGAAATATTACTCAAGTCTTCCAGTACAGAGTACCACAGTTATTTCTTGAAGGCCCATCAGAGAGTTGCAGTTTAATCAGCTTCACAGTCAACTTTCTTTCTATTTGTCTGAGTCCTCACTGCAGGGGGCACAGGGACTTTAATATCTGATCTAAAAGGCAAATGATTTTTACAAGGTAGTGTCCTGAAGATCCCAGATTCCCCTCAGGAGCTGGAGGACTCCCGTACCCTGCAGAAGAGATACTGGACAGGGAAGGCATCTCTTTGAGGCCTTCTGAGGAGCAGGGGCAGCAGCTACAGGCTCTGACTAAAGCTCCTGCACCAGGCTTGCTGAGGGAAGCCCACTAATGCTATAATGTAGTGGGGTGCCTCTATAAAATGCCTCTCAGAGCCAGAGAACTCTCCAGTTTGCTGCACTCCAAGGATTGCCAAATGACAATGGATCCTGGGCTGACACCTCCACGCCACAAGGCTCAACCTAAAAGGCATCCAGTGTGAGTCCTTCACTGAATCTGAGGGGAATTTTCCACAGGTGAGCACCTTGTACATACTCCTTTAGTTTTGTGTCCTTGTGGGTGGGAATATGCTATAGCACAGGGACTGTGAATGTTGCTGTCCTAGATAATTAAATTCTTTAAATATATAAGTAAATTAGGCCTGTGAGTTACTGTTGCATTATAGTAATTCTGTATGAACCTTTGTTAAATTGTTTAACTCAAGCTATTAATTAAGTGCTGTTAAGTTTAAGTGCTGTTAAAACTTCCAGGCCTGAAGTGTTGGTCCAGTCCAGGACTCAGTTTACAAGGATTCTAAACCTCGGGACTCAAAAGGAGTGTCTTCTTTATTCACCCTTTCCTATCCTGACCCTCCCCCCCTCTCCCAGCCTCCATGTAGATAATTTTTGGGTTGACACTGGATATCGACTTTAGGTTTTTGTTTGCTTTTTCTCTCTGTGCTTTAATCATCTAGTAAGTAGTAGAATGAACCTTGTCAACGAACTGTTGAGCTTTCACTTTTATATTAAACCTGTCTTTGCCAGTGATTCTTTAAGAGACCTTAAAACACTCATTTGTGACAGCATGATAGAGCAGGACAATCAGTGGGGCTTTACCATAACTTCTGTAGGCTACAGCTTGGCGTCAGCAACCCCTTACACAGGTACTCAACGCCTGCATCTCCCAGCTCATTGTTGTTCAGCTTCAGCTCTGTGAGGGATGGATTTGTATTGATGATGGAAGAGAGATCCTCGCAGTTACTGCTGGAGAGATTGCAGTCATCCAGCCTGAAAGACAAGGAGAGAAGGAGCACTTTAGTCCTCAGAGTTGCTCTGCTCTCCCTGGCTGGAGCACTGCTCATGAAAGCAGAGTGGGCAATGTTCCTGCAGTTCCTGGGATGCCTCCATAATTATGTGCAGGACCTGCTGGATGTGGCATGGCCCAAACCAAGGTGTGCTCTGAGCTGCAGCACAGGATGGGTTGGATGGCAGCTCCACAAGCCTTGCTCCTCCTCTGTGCTGCACAGAAGAGGGCACAAGTCATCCCCCTACAGCTGGAGGGAGCACCTTCCTTTAAACAGTGACAGTGACAAACCACCTGCCAGCTTACAGGCTGTCAGACTGGTTCTGCACTGAGAACAGCCACCCTGGGTCTGCAGCCAGCCCCAGAGACACCCATCAGCAGGCTGGTCTCTTGCAGGTGAGTCATGCTGGTTTGCCTCATCTCCCTCCAGCAGGAATCTCAGCACACAAACCCTGAGTTTGCAGTTCAGCAGCAGCTTCTCCCCCTGGACATCAGTATTCTTCTAGCTGTTGCTAAATTGATGGGGATGAATTCCATTGAAAGGAGAGCCAAGGAAAGGATTAGGAACACACGACAGCCAGGGAGGTGTAGAGGGAGGCAGAAAAGACACAGAGCAAAAGGAAGGTGTCATGAAGAACCGTACAGCCCCAGGCACAGCCACAGCCAGGAGTGCCAAAAGTTGCCTGGTCACTTCCCCTTAGACAACAGTATGAAAACTGAGGCTCTACGAG
Source organism: Lycocorax pyrrhopterus obiensis (assembly GCA_014706295.1). Taxonomy (NCBI): domain Eukaryota; kingdom Metazoa; phylum Chordata; class Aves; order Passeriformes; family Paradisaeidae; genus Lycocorax; species Lycocorax pyrrhopterus. The sequence goes on along the minus strand of JACSVZ010000007.1, from coordinate 16,427,129 downwards.
GCTTCTCCTTCCCTCCCTCTGGCAAGAAGACATGACTTCCAATGGGATTGTGTTCAACACTGATGGAACAATCCCAGCGCAGTCACTCTCATCCACTGCATCTGGAGCAGCCCAGCCTCTGCCCAGGAGACAACCATCCCACTGCCTTCTGCCATCCAAGGAAGGCCTTGGGAAGTCAAGGCCAGGCCCATGAAGCTTTGCCTGTAAAAGGCTCCTTTGCAAAACAAAACGAAGTTACCCTCACCAGGTCCAGTGCCCTCCGAGGCACTGCTGGCATGATGTGGCCCATCCTCTCCAGCCCCAGCAGGATGATGCCATCCCATGAAGTGTGAATTCCCAACCAGCAGAGGGGAAAGATTGCAGGAGCAACTCTTCTGGGCCCTGTCCTACACCTTACACCCCAGGAGATGGTTCTCTCCCATTGTTTGCTCAACAAACAAGGCTGGTACTTCTGAAGGTCAAGTGAAGAATTAAAAGCTGATGGCACACGGCTTGTACCTGACTTTTAAAGCCAAAATCACTTGACAGCATCAAACCTGCAACCAAAGAGTGTGCAACCTAATAAGCACATAGATATGTCTTCCCTCTCTCTTGAGAGAAAGGCAGAATAACCAAAATGGTAGTCAAATATTTAAATCACATTTACCTAGCTGAGCCCTATGGCATGCCAAGAAACAGGGCAACATTACTTCACACCAAAGGATATTTATCTGTACTTGAAAAAACTTTGCAAGAGGGTGGGAGTTTATCCTCCCTTTAAATTAACTTTCTGGATAAAAATAGGTGGAATCATTCCTGTTGCTGTGCAATTTCTAAGTCCCAGGTCAAAAAGTCCTGAAGATGAAAAGCACAAGAGAGAAACTCAAGTTTTTACTTAAAAGAGATGATATACAACTAGTTACTACCTGATGGTTTTGCAGGATTTCATTGTGGTCAGAAGCTCAGCCCATCTAGATGGGCTCATCTCTTCACACTGGATGTCAAGCTCCATTTTGACAGTTGAGACAAGACCTGAAAATTAAAACAAAACAAAACCACTTTTTTTTTAATTGACTGAGAAGCAACAATGTTCTTCAATCCCCCCAAGCTCTCAGCCTGTCATACTGTGCAAAGGCGAAAAGGGGACAGATTCTATTTTTCCAAAACCAGTCTCCTGCAAACACCAGCATAAGGCCAGGAGAGTTGGAATGGTTTTGTCTGGGACTTGGGAAGGTTTTCCTCTGAGAGGAAAAAAGCACAGGAATCCTGAAGAGATAAAAGCAACAGCTTGTTATCTGAAGGCTGCTTGTGTGAGAATAAGATGTTCCCCTTCCCCCTCCAAGGGAGCTTAACCAGAAGGAGCTTTATAGGGGCACTGGTGCTACTCGCTCACTATTGCACTGCTGAGCCACACAGACACCAAGTTCCACCAGTGTGGCACACCTGACCCATTGTGGAACCTCAAGCTATACTTAAACTGGGGTATTTTTGAGAGAATTTGGGTGAATAAGGAAGATGAGCATGAGAACGGCCTGAGCTGAAATTAAAAATCCTGCTGGACATGTGTCTGTACATGAGAAGTGGAATTTGCGTGGATGGGAGAAGTGTTCCTTCACAATTCGATACCCTAGGTTTGAAAGGTCGCTCTGGTCGGGCAAGTGCAAGTACAGAGAAGCTGTTAAGCAGATATTTTTTTGTTCTGCAGTCAAACTGCATTTTTGAAGTGATGTAAACACAGCGCTTTGCAGAACGGCTCCAGATAAACGTGCACAAAAACATGCCAAGGCCAGTGGCTGTGCTCTACGTTTAGTCCACAAGGGATAGGGTTAAAGGCAGCGCTGCAGTAGGTGACAAAACGCAGCCTTAGTCTCCTGGTTTGGCCAGCATGACTCAGACTACGAGGCGTTTGTGAAAGAAATAATCCCTGAGCTATCCCATCGGAATGTGAGCTGCAGTCAGCCACAGTCTTCCCTCATCCCAGTCCCCTCCCGCCGCCGTAACATCGCGGGGATCCCAAACCCGCTTTTCAGAGGCCAGCTCGGTACCAGCGCTCCCGTCAGGCCGCACCCACAACAAACCCGGGACCCACGTGGGGAGGGGCCGCGCCCGAGCGCGGGGCGGCGCTGGGGAACCGCGGCGGGACCGGGACACGGCGCCAGCGGGATCGTGAGCTCACGGACGTGCTCGGCCTCTGCCCTTCCCTTCCCGACGCGAGCGCTGCCGGGAATCCCGGCCCACGGCCTCCGTGGGATGGCACCACAGCCCACGTGTCGCGGGGTGATGGGGATCGGAGCCAGCGGCGACAGGCGAGGGGACAGTCGCAGCCGGACCGTCACAGCCCTCCCCGCGTCGCTCGGGCACTTTCCCGTTTTACCTTCCCCTGATCGAGAAAGGGTTTTCCCCTCAGCCCCGAGTTCTGCACCCTCCTGCGAGCCGAGGGGGGATCCCGTTCGGGGTCCCGGGCAGCGGCCCGGTCCTGCCCAGGGGCACAGCCGCCACCGCTGCCGCCCTTGCCCGGTCCCCACCGCCCCGGTGCTCACAGCCCCGCCGCCTCCCGCACCGCCTCCCGCACCGCAGGAAGCGCTTCTCCCTCCCAGGCTTCCTTCCTTCCCTGCTCCCTCCGCCCCGGCCCGGCCCGGCCCGGCTCCCCAGCTCCTACCGCCGCCCCGCCACCGCGCAGCTGCCGCCGGCTTCGGCCCGGCTCCGCCTCGTATCGCGGCGGGGAGGGGCAGCATCTGTCCCTCCTCCCCTTTTTCCCTTTCTTCTCCCTTTTTCTCTTTCTCTCCCTTTTTCTTTCTCCTTTCCCTCCGTTTTTCCCCCTCTCCCTTTTTTCCTGCCCTCTCTGACACTTAACGCCCTTTCTCCTCTCTTTCCCACTTCTTGTCTTTCCCTTTCTTAATTTTTTCCTGACTTGTCCCTGCTTCCCTCTCCCCCTCTTTTCCGACCTTTTTTCCCCCTTTCTCCTTCTTTCTTTTCCCCTCCACTCTTCTTTATCTGTTTCCTTCATATCTGCTTCCTTCCTTTTTTTCCTGTTTTCCTCACTTCCTTTTTTTCTCACCTTCTACTTTCCTCTTTCATGTGCTTCCCCCTTCCCTCTTTCTTCCCTTTTTTCGTCTTTTTCCCCATTTTCTCCTTCCTTCCTTCCTTCCTTCCTTCCTTCCTTCCTTCCTTCCTTCCTTCCTTCCTCGTTTCTCTCCTTTTCCTCCTTCTCCCTTCTTTTGCCGTTCCTTCTTTTGTTCCTTTTTCACCTGTTTGCCCTCCTTTTTTCTGCTATCCCTCCTCTTACCCTATGTCTTCCCTCTTTTTCATCTTCTCACCAACTTCTCAATTTTCATCCTCTTTTCCTCCCTTTCATTTTATTCCTATGTCCTGTTGCCCTTTTTTTTCCATCCACCCTGATCTCTCTGCTCTGCCCCTCCTGAGCAGGAGCACTGGGATACACAGCAAACAAGACAGGAGAAGTCCCTATAATGAGAGGATGCACAAAGAGTGGGAGTATCAAACATAAAATGAGGTAGTGTCCCAACCGGCTGGGTGGGCAACCTCTGCTGTGTGCCGGGACCTGGAGCAAGATGGGAATGCATGCAGGTCACCTAGGGCAGAAGCACTATGGCAAGGTCTCGGCCAGTGAGACAGGACTTCCCCAGGGAGCTCGGAACTAGGAATTGTTTGAAGTGGAAACAACAAAAATATCCTCAGTGGTGTCCCTGACTTCCAGCTTCCAGACAGCTGTGCACGGGGGCCAGCTTGGAGGGCCTGGGATGTCCCTGCTCCCCATCCCTGTCACCAGTCCTATCCACGACGCATCTTCTCTCGTATCTGTGTCCCTCATTAGCGCTACACGTTGAGCAGAGCTGCACCTCGCTAGCACAAAAGCCTCTCTCTGAGCTGTTTGGAACGAAGCTGTAACAGCAGTGGAGGATGGGCGCCTCGGGCTTGTGCTGTTGCCAGGCCTGTTGCCCTCCCGGGCTCTGCCACTGCCCCCACCCGACCCCAGTGACCAGTGGCTGTACCGCACATCCGCCCCGAGGCGGGGCGAGGGTGGCAGCGCTTGGTCAGGGCTGGAAGGCATTCGTCACCCCTTGGCTCGCTTCCTCCTCCGCCTGCCGGCTACTCCCTGTCTCCCTCCCTATTGTTTCCCGGTAGTTTTAGTCCCAGTAAAAGCTCATTCAGATTTTCACAAGACAGAACAAAGAAAGGTTTTGAAGTGCCGAAAAGCAATAGGCAACATCCCGACTTGCCTCTCTTCCTCCCTCCACCCCCAAAATCTCAGCATCTCCCCCAGTTTTTTCTTCCTACAAACACCCTCTTTCCATAACCCTGGCTCGCACAACAGTTCAACTAAGCACAACCAGCTGTTCGCTACAAAGCACGGCTTTAAAATGGTTCCGTGCTCTTCCCCGGAAAGCAGGAGGGAAAGTTTCGGGAGTTTCAGAGCCTGGTTTTGCCGCTGATACGTACCTTGCTGTTGTCGGTGCTGTGCGGGGAGCGAGGGGGGCAGAGCTGGCGCCTTCCTGCTGCCGTTACCACGCAACCTCTGCTGTCGTACACATGGTGCCTGCTAGAGGGAGGGAAGCACTTTTGGGCTCTGACGGCTTTTTTCCTCCCGTGGCAGCTCTTCAGGGCCTTGTGGAGCAAGAACTGTGCACACGATTGTGTCTGGCTTGTGACGAAGCAAATGTCGCAAAAAGCCCCTGATGATGACAGAGGCAGCTTTAACTTCTCACACTGGATCATGTGGCCACTCGCCGTGGTTTAGCCCAGAGCAAGGGAGTAGTTGCCACTGAAGGATCCAGCCGAAAATTAGGCCACCGCAGTTTATAGTGTGGATAAAGATGGTGGAGTTCGCATAGTTTCTCCATTCTCCAGGCAAGCCCTGTCCTGCCGGGCCTAGGAGTGATGATGAGCACATTCCTGCCTACCTGTCACCTCACTCAGGGGTTCTGCATCAGCAGGGGCTAGGGCACAGGCAGCCTCTTGCTTCTGCACAAGCTGAATGCTCACACTGCCTGGAAGGGTCCCTTGGGCACAGCCCTGGTTGTGTCTCCCTAAAACTGCCCCTCAGCAGCAAGCATGCACCCCACTCCCACACCTCCTCCTCCCAAGTTCCCACTGGCTCTTCTCCTCCTCAAGGAAAACCCTGCCATCCCTCAAGCTGCATCACACAATAGTTGTGGGTTGAAGAAACCTGCTTTCTTCCCCCATTCTCAATGGTATGAAGATGAATTAATGTTTCAATAGCCTGCAAATGATCCAGAAGCAGAAGGCCAGATCTCTTTTCCCCTCCTGTGGCTGCAGATGCTGACAGAGATGACGGTGGAATGATGGCCCGGGAAACAGAGCCTTTGTTGAGCCACAGGAGAAACACTAGAGGTTTTCCCCTCAGCTGCTTTTATTATCCTTCTTCTGGAGGAGATGGAAACCAATCACCAGGAGAGCTCAATGAGCTAAAACCCACTTTCCTCAGTGCCCAGAAGAGAGTTGAAAGCCAGAGAGTGCACCTCTTCCCCATTCCTTCTCACGAAAATGGGGTCATCCACACAGAGTTTGCTAGAACAGTCCTTGTGCTTCTGGATCTGATCTGAAACCTGCTGAACCACAGGTAAGAGCTTGGGGATGGCCCAAGCTCCTGGCTTCGGTGCTTGCTAGGATGCTCCCTGGCAGGCAAATGGACGGGATGCTGTGGCTGGTGAAGGATGTTGCTTGGCGTGATGCTTTCGGGAAGACCGCTAGTGTTAGGAAGAAATTTAATGCTGGAAGGAGATCCCCCAGTCAACCAGGCAATTTGAAGTCAGATGCCTGTAATTCAGCCCGACAGCAAAAGTGTCATTTCCTATCGAGCCACTGCTGGCATCTCTCTACTCTTGGTTCCTGCTTGGCTGCACATATCAGGAGTCTCTAAAGGACAAAGTCTAGTGTTTGTTAGAGGTTTCAGAGAGGTTCATGTCACGTGGATCTTCTGTAGACCTCCGGTCCTGGGCAAAGCACCCAATACACTCTGGTCTGTGCTGGTGAAATATTAGATTTACAGGCCAAATAGCCATGCCAAAAAGTTGTCTGCTTCTATCTCCCTGTCATCCCTTTGGCTGCCTTCACTGTGGGGACAACAAAAGGCATCTCAGGAAAAATCTCTTGCCGTTTCTCCAGCAAGCAGGAGCAGGCCATCCTGCTCATCGAGATACACTCAAATCCAGAGGAAATGATGCAAAATGGGGCTGAGAAAGCCAACAGCAAACACCACTGAGAAATATCTGTGTATGTCTTGTGGAAACATTGGAAGACTCCTGACATGGAAGGCATGTCTATTTGGTTATTTGTACAGACTCAGGCTGATTCCTTGAAGATTCCTTGAGGAGTCTGGCAGTAACATCTGCCCTGTGTTCCCTTTATCACAGTTTCCCATTATCCTTTCTGAGTTCATTCAAATTTATCTCCTCTTTTTTTAGATCCTCTCTCTCTTTTGGTCTTTGTAGCAGGGAGAGAGAGCACGGTGATGCCCGTCTTGCCCCTGCTGCCTTTGGGCACAGGTGGCATGAACGGATAAAGTGTAGGTCTTGTGTCCTGGCATCTGAGGAAGTTGAGATGTGTCTCTGCATTTAAGATTACTTTATTTTAAAACTAAAATTACGCACATAACTGTAGATCAAACTTACAAAAGAATACTTAAATTAAGGCCATTAGTGTAAGCTGAAAACTCCGCTTTTCCCCCTTCTAGCAGTTTCCTGTTCTGTCCTCTCTGCTCTCATGATGCCTCTGTGCATATACTTAATTATAATTAAAGACAATAAACTTCTTAGAGTAGTGATAGATCTTTTGCTAACTTGGCTATGTGATCCCTACCAGAAAATTCATTCCATAAATTCAGCTGTGGAGATCAAAACAGCGAGTTGTAATCATGTTCCCAGCTCCATTTGTTGCACTGAGTGATTTGTTTATATCCTACTTGATCCATTGCTGGAAGCCATTTGTTCCTTGAGCCTGTGTGCAAACTTGAAGTAAGCCTTTGTAGGGTGAGGAGATGCAAAACTTGGGTCATTCTTGAAGAGTCAGTGGGCTGATTAAGCACTGGGGAGCAAAATATCTGTGGAGCTGGAGTGGAGAACCTGACACTGGCTTAACTGATGCTTCAGGAGCTAAAAAAAAAAATAAAAGGAGGTCAATAAACTGATGCTGGTAGCAAGCTGGTAGCGAGGTGGCTGAGCAAGGTTTGGGTTTTCCAGCAAATACCGGCAATTGCTCACCCTGACTTGCCTGCGTGCACACACACACGTATGGGTGTTCCATACTGTGGCAGCTCATTAGAGATTCCCACAAGAAAACCATTAGGGAGGAAATTCTTGCTCTTCTGATGTGGTCGCCTTGTTCTTGTAAAAGAAAAGCTGTTCTCTCCATTTTGCGCTGTTTTTGTTTTGGGGAGGAGTGGAGAGCATTATAATGAAATAGTGCTGTGAGTATATGTGTAATATTTTGTCCCTGTGAGTACAGTCTTTCACCGTGGGTCCAGCGAAAATGGAGCCCCAAGAAAAAGGAGCTTTCCAGGTATGTTCATCAACCAACACACCTGCAGAAAAAGTACTGTCAGAGGAATTTTTCTCACATCCCTGCTTTTCTTCTTTATCTTCTGCCTCAGCCTGCGGCAGTCTTTTCCTGCCCGTCTGCAGAGGGCGATGCAGCATCAGTTTGACCAGACTTACGGTCCTCTGGTTCTTCATCGTCCCGAAGTTGCCCGTGGTCACCAAGACATTGCAGGGGTTGAGGGTTGACATGGGGCCACAGCTAGAGGGGAAAATGAGAGGACCAGACCAGAGACACAAACATATTTCATAACACAGTCTCTTCATGCCAGCTGTGTAGCAGCTGATGAAATAGGAGACTGCAATGGATTTCACTTTCCTGTTAAATCCTGCTGCATAGGAAGACTTGAATAATTTGCTGAAACTTTGAAGAGCACTGTAGGGACAGCTGGTTATTTCATGAGTTTATACAGGACTCAGAAGCGTGAGTTTAAATCAGCTTTAAAAGGCAAGAACAAAATCTTGAAGCTAAAAGAACCCCAACAACCATATACTCATTTGTTTTTCAGACTTCAGTTTGCATGTTACCATTGCCTTTTTGCAGAAAGGAATATTAGATGTTCTCTGCCAGTAGAGACATCTCTCTCTAGTCTCCATGAGAGTACCCGTGAGAATTCATGGGTATTTTTGTCCAAAAAACCACTTTGTATTCTAGAGTCACAAAGGTTGGAAAAGACCTCAAAATCATTGTGTCCATCCATTAACCCAGCACCACCGTGTTCATCACTAAACCATAGCCCAGAGTGCCACATCCACATACCTTTTGAACACTTCCAGGGATGGTGATTCCAACACTTACCCGGGCAGCCTGTTCCAATGCCCGAACATCCTTTCAGAGAAGAATTTTTTCCTAATAGCCAATCTAAACCTCTCAATGACACAACTTGAGGCCATTTCCTCTCATCCTGTAACTTGTTACCTGTAAGAGACACTCTCACCTCACTAAAACTCTTTTCAGGTAGTTGTAGACAGTGATAGGGTCTCTCCTGAGATTCCTTTTCTCCGGGCTAAACAACTCCAGTTCCCTCAGCTGCTCCCCATAAAACTTGTGCCATAAAAAAGCCACTGTATCCTCTCTTCAATCCAATTCTTCCTTGGACTATTGGAATTAATTAGCTGCAAAGGTTTGGGGGTGGGATATTTTGCAGTCTCCTCAGGTGTAAGCTGGGGCCTGTGAGCAGCTTGAAAGCTGAATTTCATTCTTTGTCATTGAAATTTGCCAGAAAGGTCATTTCCTCGTGCATGTAACGGAGGAAAGTGCTCAGAATTGTTTCTCCCATTGGTTCCCAGTTCAGTTTGTGACTGGGATTGAAATGCCAACTGAGTGTAATCCTGTGGGGTTGGTTTTTTTCCATTATACACCTTCAGTTTCTAAAAACGGCTTCTCTTTTTTTTAAAGCTTTTGGTTATTCCTTGTGGCTTGTTGCAGTAGAATAGGAGCAGAATGCGAAGCATTTGCTTGAACCTTGTGCCTGGATAAATTCAGGGAGCAAAGTCTTGACCTTTTTTTTACTACATGGCACCTACATCAATGACTCCTTGAGGTGTTTTGGTTCCTTCTTAAATTTACTGTAGGCAAACTGGTGTTTTGGCTCTACCAGAGGCCCCCAGGAGAAGGGATCTCTAAAAGCTTTCCTGCTCTTGGGTGGGATGAGAAGGGGAGGGCTGGGGCCAGAGCTGTGAGGGAAGAACTGGATGCAGTAGGTGCAGCTCACTCTTGTGGCCTTGTCCAATATTCAGTAAGGAAACAAAAGACCCTCTTGCAGTGCCAGGAATACACAGACAGTGTTCTGCCTGCCTTATGCACGGGATAGGAAAATGCATCTGTGCGGCCACACCAGGAGCAGCTGAGGTCACTCAGTCTGCTGAGCCTGGAGGAGACTGAGGGGAGACCTCATTGCAGTTACAACTTCCTCGTGAGGGGAAGAGCAGGGCAGACACTGATCTCCTCTCTCTGGTGTCAGTGACAGGACCCGAGGGAGTGGCCTGAAGCTGTATCAGGGAAGATTTAGGTTGGGGATTAGAAAAAGGCTCTTCACCCAGAGGGTGGTCGGGCACTGGAACAGGCTCCCGAGGGAAGTGGTCACAGCACCAAGCCTGACAGAGTTCCAGAAGTGTTTGGACAACGCTATCGGGCACCTGGTGTGACACTTGGGGTGTCCTGTGCAGGGCCACGAGTTGGATTCGATGATCCTTGTGGGTCCCTTCTAACTTGGCATATTCTGTGATTTTGCGGTCTTTAAGAATGTTAAGGAAGCGAGTAAGACTATAAGGAATGTTAAAAGGCAAAAACCAGTAATGCTCTGGTTTGCAAAACAAACCGGCTACAGAGGGCAGAAAAGGTAGCTGGAGAATGCGGGCATCGATCCCGCTACCTCTCGCATGCTAAGCGAGCGCTCTACCATTTGAGCTAATTCCCCGCGCTGTCGGTTTGTTTGCCTAGTGCCCAGATAGTCACTTCTCGCGAGATGCCGTGTGCCGCCGGCCGTTACACGTCCCGGTCCGGGCTCCCAGTGCGCCTGCGCGGGAGCGCGACGGCCGGGGCTCGGCGGCGGGCCGGGCTGGGCGCGCGCCGGGAGAGGAGGATGCGCCCCGCGGTGAGACCTGGACCTGGAGCGGCAACGGGAACGGGAGCGGGGCGGGAATGGGAGCAAGATGCGAACGGGAACGGGAATGGGAACGGGAATGGGAATGGTGGGAGGCTGCAAAGAGCTATGTGTTTGGGGGGCAGGATGCGTAGGGCTGTGTGTGTGTGGGGCGGCGGTGCGTGTGGAGGTCAGAGCGGGGGGCTGAACAACCGGCAGAGGCTCTGCCAGGGGCCTGGGCTGGTCCTTTGAGTCGCGGCGGGGCTGCGTTGAGGTCAAAACAGAAGGAAACAACCAAACAAAAAAAACCCCCACAAAATATCGAGCCCCCCCCAGCTGATGAAGGGCGCAGGAGCTGCCCGGATGACCCCGGTTACTGTTCGGGGAGGCTTCGCCTGCCCGGCAGCCCCTCACGGCCCTCGGGGCACAGAGCCCGCACCACCCCCTGCACCCCGCGGGGACTCGGGGTGGCACTCGGCCTGGCTGGGCAGCCCGGGGAGCCCCCAGATACCTGCTGCCCAAATACCTGCTGCCCAAATACCTGCTGCCATCCATGCTGGGACATCCGGGCTGGGGCAGCTGGGGATGCCCAAGTGCCTGGATGAGCAAACCTGCTGCGGGCAGTTGGTTCTCCCCGCCTTGCCTTGCAATGTCTCCTTTGAAAACAACACCCACAGAAGTGAAATCTGGCACCGTGGTGAATCGTGAGGTCTTTTCCCTCAAGAAATGGTTCCGTTTGCTCTTGTGCTCCAGCTGGAGTAGAGTTAAAGGCAACAGTTTCCTTGCTGGACAAGGAAGGAGATGCTGGCTCTGGAGCAGGGAGCTTCAGGTGCCTGCCGAAATGGCAGATGAGGGCATGTGCTGGAGTCTTCTGGGGAGCTGCATTGACCAGATGAGAGTTTGGTGCCCGTTTTGGATGTGGGAAAAGGAGTGCCGTCAATAAAGGGGTGCATAGCAAAGCAGGTGAGAGCATCAGTTCATTTCTCTGTGAGTGCTAGGCTGAGGAAGATGAAGCTATTGATGGGCTTGCCACATTTAATTAAAGCTGTGTTCAGCAGCAGTGATGTCCAGGCTTAGTTAAAAACCTGTCATTCTGGTAAATGTCTTGCCTTGTGCTTAGTCACTTTTCTTCCCCTCTGGTGTTCTTGAGTAAGACAACACAAAACCCAGAAAGTGTTGATGGCCAGTGCAAAATACTTTCTGAACCAAAGCGGTTACAAAATAACCTTGTTGTATAACCTCCGTGGTGGCTGCTTAACACCTAGCTATGAGGAGAGCAGCAGAGCCCTGGGCTGAGCTGGCCGGGTAGCAGGGAGTGATCCGAGTCACCAAGTCACTGCAATTCACGGAGTCAGCAGGGAATTTGGTGAAAATGATGGGACTTGCTGTGGCTTTTGCTCCATCGACTTCCTGGGTGCTTTACGCTTTGCTTTCCTGCAGTACTTCTCTACTTCTACCTTGGCTGTGTTCAAGCCATCGTTCTGTTGGATTCAAAACCATTCTCTGCTCAATTTTACACCCTTCCTAAGGGATTTGCCTTAGTTCTGCCTCTGATATACAAGTTACTTTTTTTGGATGCATTTGCTGAGCTATCCTCCTCCAGACTATGAATTTCTGATTAAATACTCCTATATATCAACAGCTTTGCAAATGAAATAGGTGCAAAACATTATATATTTTACTTGACAGGTTTCAGGCTCTGTGAATGGGGTCTGCTTCTTGTAGAGTTTGATTAATAGCTTCTCTGAATGATATTTTATTGAAATACTTGGAATTTTAAATTTACCCCGCTTTTGTTCTTTTTGACATGTTGCATCTTACTTTAAAGGGCCTGTGAAGCATGACCTCAGAGCTCTTCGGAAACCCTCCTGCCTTTCATTTATCGTTTTCACGGTTGTGAGCTTCCTTCTGTTTTTTTTTTTTTTTCATCAGAGAGAAGATTGGCCAACAAACATGTTCTGAAAGACATGTTTATCTTTAAGAAAAAACCCCACAGCGACCAAACAAGCAGGCAGCCACACCCATCCAGCAGTATGATTTCTTATCTTAGAGCTTGACTCATAATTCTGATGGCTCCTTACCCTTACTGGGTTTTTTGAAAAGAAAGTAGTTTTCTTAGCTATTCCCCTGGGTGACACGCTGGAGAGCATTGCACTTGTGTAATTTTTTTTTCCTCATGTCCTCCTGTCTCTTTTACATCACCCTGAGTAGCAGAACCCCATAATCTTACTCTAGGCTTTTCTTTTTATTTTTTTTTTCTTTTTCCTGATATGGAGAAAACAAGGAGATGCTTGAGAGTGTCTCCTGCTGAGGAATCTCACCTTCAACACACACAGTGTTTCACCAGCTCGGCTTTGCTAAGTATCAAGCTGACTCTGTGGAGCTGGAAAATATGTTTCAGGCTGTGTTTTGCATAGATGCTCTCAGATGTGAAGTTTCACCGCCTGGGTGTTACATGTGTTTTTCCTGTCACGGGGCAGTCTGCCTCTGAATCGTGTTGCTGGGAGCTCCTGGCAGACCAAATGCAGGGGCAGGGGGAACAGAGGCCTGTCTTCAGCCTTGCTTTGTCAACCCCAGCCACAGCCCTCCCTCATTTGTGCCTTGTTTGGTTTAATAACAGAGTTGTACAGCAGCTTTTCCCACAGCAAAACCTCTTTTCTCCTGTTTTTTAGAATTAAAATTGCACCAAAGAATGTGTGTTAAGGTGGACTTTGAAACTCAAAGCTTGTCAGTCCTTCACAGTCACACTGGAGTAATTCCTGTGCTTTCCTCTCCTTCATTTTAATTATAGGAGAGAGTAGTTCAGCTCCCACAGCTCAAGCTGTTGGAAGGACATGTCTATGCTCTGCAAATAAACTTTGTCCTTGCTTTCCCCTTTCTATCTTCTACTCGCTCTGGCAGAGCTGTGCTCTTGAACAGTGCTGGGCAAGCATTGTTCAGGTTTTGGTGGATCTCTGTTTTCTCCTTGTGCTCCCTCCACGCTGAGATTAGAGAAGTCCCCTTGCAGGTGGCTGGGAATATACCACCTAAAGAAGCCTACAGCTGCTCTGTGTGAAGAACAGCCCCCACAGATGCTGAAGTTGCAGAGCTGTCTGTGCAGCTTTGTGGTAGGGTGGCTTGCTGCATCTTTGGTTTTCGGCAGCCTGGGACCTCCCAGTTGTCCATTTTACTGGGTAGTGCAGGGGTTCTTTAAGGGGCTGGTTCATGCCACGCTGCAAATTGCTCAGCATAGCACTGCAAGAGCTGCTGTGGTGGAAGGCAGATTTCTAGAATGTGCAAGATACTCTCGTGTGCTGAGGGTAGCAATCTCTGCTGGTTTGCTACCATACACCTCCCCGTTTGAAGTAGCAGTGGGTATTTCTGAAGCAAGTATTCAAACTGGAGTGCTTGCTCTGATTTTCAAGCTGGGTGGGTGCTCTCCGTAGCTGTGGGTTTGCTTTGGCACCCTCAGCATGAGGTATTTGTAGAGGGACCGGTGTAGATTGTCCCCCGTAAGTATCTGCTCGAGTGCCAGCCACGCTTGCCGGCTCCGCATCCCGCCGGGTTGCTCCTGCGCGTGCCATCCCCCTTGCACTGCAGAAGAGCTAAATCGGGGTTGGAAGAAAGCTGGCAAGAAGCCTGGATGTTCCTAGAAAGATATTGATTGCCCTGGACAGTTCGGGGTTGTTCCTTTTGTTTCCCTGGCTCTCGTCACGGGGTCGGGCTCGTTCGGGCAGCAGCTCGCTGGAGGATGGAGAAACAGTGCCGGCTTTGCGGGCTGAGGCTGGAGCGGAGCCATTCCAGCCCGCCTCTCTCAAGTGTTAAGTCTGAAGCAGCCTGCCTGGTAATTCCATTAATGAGAGCCTAGTGCCAGAGAGATAAATGTAATTCCAGGGTAAAGCTGATGCTCGGGCTCAAAAGGAGAGGATTTGCTGGTTCTTCCTGGGTGCAGTGCTGTGAGTAATGTCCTCCAGTATTGCCCACAGACGATGTTTAAAATCTGCATGTCACTGCAAAGACTGGGCAGTGATAAAAAAATTTGCTGCTAAATCTTCATGTGAGGAAATCCTTAGCTCCAGAGCATAGCTGTCTCTTTGCAATGGGTTTTACCGGGAATAAAAGTTTCCTGCTTGACTCCTGACATGCATGATGGCACCATGCTAAGCAGCCAGCTGATCCAGGAGACAGCTGGCATGGGCTATAGCCAGAACGAGCTCTCTGTGTATAATCAATGCAGAACAGAAATTATATACCCTGTGTGTGTCACACCAGAAAGCTTGCAAGCACCTCAGAGCCAGCCACCACAATTGCAAGTAGCACAAGCTTCTCTACATTTTTGATGATATGGTCCATGCTTGAATTCAGAGCTTACTGTCCTGGCCAGCTGTTTTCTCAGTTTGATTTCATTTTGAAATAATTTTTTTCTGATTTTTCACTTTTCTTAGTTAGATTTGCAGATCACATCTTCCTGATTGCAGTTGTATAATACCTTTGTGGCACTGTCATCAAGACTTGTGTTGAAAAGGAATGGTTAATTGGGATATTTTTAGCTCTCCTTGTGGCTTGGATCCTGGAAATCAAACACAGGAGCCAGCACCATTCAGCTTTCTGCAGAGGAACTTCCTGTGCTGCAGGCAGCAGCCGAGCAGTTGTGTCCGGCAGGGTGGGAGCTCATGGTGCCAGTGAGCCCCAGTGCTGTGCTACCCCAAAATTCAAGCAGACAAATCACTTGCCTCATCTTTTGGAGCTCAGTGAAGGGTTTTCCTTGTGGGAAACTACTTGTCCTCAGTCCAAGGTGCCGGAAAAAAGGTCCATGAAGAGGAAACAGGTGCTGGGGATGCTCAGGCCCTCACGTGCCCCCGTCACTCCTGCTTTGCCTGAGCGTCCATCAGTACACATCTGATCACCTTAGTTAGGACTCGGGTCCCTGCTGGCATCCTGACAGCAGAATTAAAGCCTGCTTGTTCAAAATGCTTGTTTGTTGGCGTATTCAGCAGTTTGCCGGTGCCTCCTGCTGTAAGAGGTGTAGGGGAGAGTGGCTCCTTGAGCAAAGTGAGGTGCATGCTTTGCTGGTGACCTAGCAGCAGCTGGGACAGCCAGCCTAAGTCTGCAGCCTGCTCCTGCATCTCTTACTTCTCTTTGCAGCAGCTGTGCAGACATGCCTGCCTTCTTCATGCACATGCTGTGGGCCAATTCACTCACCAGAAATCAGGATCAAAAGTGGATTGTCTTGAGTTTTTAAATCTCCTGCCTCCCCTTGCCTTCAGTTTTGTTCATTAATCAGTGAGGGTTATGCATGTGAGAGCCACATCTGCCACTCACCACCTCGGTGGCAGGATGTTGGGGGATACAGTATCAGTCTGAGCTACTGCAGTTGCTTTTTAAAAAAAATTTCTCCTGTTTGCATAATAGCTGACTACACAAGTTTTAGTTTATTACTTAGTTTAGTTTGTTACTTTATGACTTAGTTTTCTCACCCCAAGTTAAAATTTTTGAGTGTCTCCTTCTTTTAAAGCTCTGACATCTGATTCAGGCTTGAGTAGAGCAAGGTTGCACTGATAGTGAGTTGTGTGTCTTGTCAAACATTTCAATACAGAGTAGATGAAGGAGTAGGTAAGAAAATGACCTGCATATTTAGAAGTTCCGTTTCTTGAAAAATTGTCTCTGTGGTGTCTTGTTCTTATGGTATCTCTCCTCCCTCCCCCTTCAGTTCCATGAGTCAAAAGTGATCATGAGAGTGTTGAAATATGACTGGGGGGAACTTATCAGGAAGGATCCTCTGGTGGTAACGAAGTGGGTCATAAGTGTTACTTGTGCTGTTGCTGCTGCTTACGATGCTAAGCAGATAAAGTTACTGAAATTACTTCAAAGCCTCACTATTTGCTTTGCTCCCTGACTTGCTGCATGAGTTTCACAGGGAAACTTGTATCTAACCTGCAAGGCATTGATTTGTTTGATGGCTCTTGTGGCCTAGGTGCACGGTTGAGCCACTTTGTTGCTGCCACAGTCTAGGTGGCCTGGCACTGGATTTTTTCTTTCCCAACATATTTTTGAGCCACAGCTGCATTTCCATCAGGTTTGCTGCAGAGCTGACCAGGCTGACAGTAGCTATGGTGGACAGACACCTGCCACTCGGCTCCCTTGGATAAAGGGCTGGTAGGACCATCACTTGACCTCCCAGAGATGCTCTAAATGACTGGAGGCTGAGCAGAGCCTGATACATTGTCCTTCTGCCTGCCTTGAACTTAAGTTGTAAATCCCACAGCAGGCTTGGCAGGGGTGACCTGATGGCTGTGCTTTGATACCTCTGTGTGCTGAAAAGATGTGGCTGGAGTCTGCTCAGGGTCTCCCATGCTGTGAGAGAAAGATGCCATGAGGTACAGCAGGTGGAATTTGAGGTTGAATTTGGAGTGGGAAGGGGGCATATGTAACGTATAGCTGAGAAAACCGTCACAAGACCTTAACCACTGAAGGGGCTGAACTTGTTTCCAGTTGATCTGTTTAAAATGTGATTAGTCACCTCCTAAAGCAGGGTGCTGTAATCCAGCTTCTGTGGAAAAAATTGCACCATACATGTGTCAATACAAGGGGTGGACTCAGCTGAGCAAGAGTGTGTGTGCTTTCAGGCTTGGTCTATAAATCTCTTCAGCTATTCTGGCCCTTTACAGACTTGTGAGAACTCAGGGAGTTTTCTTTCCTGCAGCGTTGTCCTTGCCATGCTTTTAACATCCAAAGGTCTGGATGGAAGTCGTTGTCATCTTGCCCTCTTATGTGCCAGCACTCAGTCTGATGGCAGGCAGAGGCTCCATGGCAGCCAGAGCTTTTCCTTCCAGCAGACTGGAGGGAACAGGAGGGAGAAGGGGCAGGGGGTGTCTCTGCCCCTCTTTGGCAGTGGACTGTTGTCAGCCTCCAGTGTGTCCAAGGAAACAGTTTTTCAAGATTTTTGTCTGGATTTTACAGGAATCTCTTCCCTTACTGCTTTCCTGCCTTGGGCATGGATGCCAGCTGAATCTCCACTGATGTCTTCCTGTGGCATACCCAAGCAGATCAGTCCTTGGGAGACTGCACATCACCTCTGGTAGGGTGCTGGATCTGGCATGGAGACAGCTGAATGGACACAGCGGTCCATCCCCAGAGAGGCTGGGCAGGAGGGGTAATTGCCCCTGGGAAATGCATCCCTGGTCTTTAGTTTGTGGCTCAATGTTTCTATTCCCTATTCTCCAACTGCTGGAAGTGGCAGACTAAAATGAAAAGATTGGGGTAGCCAGTATCCTGCTGGAGCTCAGAGAGAATGAATTTAGCTGTTCTTGTTTGATTTCAAGAAATTGCATTAAAATGAGCAGAGAGGCTGTGCACTGGAGGCTGCTTCCGCTGCAGGCATCTGCTTGCAAAACTGCGTTGCAGAGCGATTCCTGCTGGTGCTGCAAAGCCGGTGGGGAAAGCAGAGCTGTGGCACGGGCCAGGAGACCTTTGTGGAGGTGCAGCCAAAGGGTTCAGCTCGCTTGATTGCTTTGGCAGCTCGTCTCTACTTAGAAACAGGTGTGGGCATTGCTTCCATCTGTTATCAGTGGTCACTGGTGTTTTGGTGAGTGCAGTGAGCTGCTTTTCTCTGCAAGCTGAGGAGCCCTGCTCTGCCCCAAGTCCCTGCTGCTGGGAGGTGGCATGCAGGCAACTGGAAGGTCCCCGACATGAATGCTGGACATGTGATGTGATGGCTCTTGTGTCCTGCTTCACATCAGTTCTGTGGTTACACCAAGCTGCAGCTGACTTCTGAAGTTCTTCTCGGTAAAAATTGACCTGAATTGATCTGTTGTGGTTTACTTTTTTTTTTTTAAACTAAGATGAATTTCTGCAGAGATGAAAGCTTGAGCTTTATTACAAAGTCCATGATTTTCTTAAGGATGCTTTGGGATATTCTGGGGGTATGCATGTGGCCTGCATGGTAACAGTTGTCAGGAAAACTGGGAGTGGGTCAGTTGGACTTGTGTAGCTGGTTAATCGATTTTAATTCCATGGAAATTCAATTTGACTAACTTGGTGCTTTTTCCGGTGACGGGAAAAAAGAGCTGTGTTAAGTGGAGGGGGAGCTCTGGGTATTTCTGTGAAAGGTGTTTAAAGGAGGCTTGAATGTGAGTTTTTGAACTGTGCTTGTCTGTTCGTGTTGAGAGCTGGCAGAGTTGGTGGTTTCAGTGGGAGCACGCAGCAACCATCGAAGGCAAGGCTTGCCTGGGGGCCCTGGGGCAGGAGCCTGTGTGACTAATGCTGTGTAACTCAGAAAAACAAGGCAGGATTAGCTCTGCCTCCTTCCCCTCTGTAAGGAGCTAGTGGTGGGGAGCTCCATCAGACTGCTGCTGGGATGCTTGGATGGGACCTCTGGATGAGTTGATGGATCGGCTCCTTCCACTCAGTGCAGCTTTGTGGCACGTACTTTTTAGGTGGGGACTGTGCCTCTTGCTGGTTTTGGAGGTGAGGTGACAGGCTGGGATGTGAAGGCTTGTGCTGGCAGGTCCTCTGATAGATACCCTGAGCTGCACCTGCGTCTGCTGCAACCCCTCCATCCACACCTGTGGCAGAGGAGAAGCAGGATGGGGGTGGAGGGGGCCCAGGCTTTCAGGTGCTGGGGACAAGCCAGCCTATGGGGAGCACGCAGGGCTGTGTTGTGCTCCTCCCTCTGCACTCCTGGTGCTGTTGAATGTGGTCACATGTTGGGATGAAGGTCTGGCTTGGAGTTTGAGCCTGTGCTTCTATTTTTCCATCATTATTTTCCAGGGTTTCTCTGCAAGGAATTGGAAAATCCCCTCTATGGGCTGCTGTGACAGCCTTAGAAATATCCAGATGGATTTGAACTTTGGTGCTGCAAAGGGCTTTGCGTGTTTATTTTCAGCTTCCTGCTGTCTGCTTTGCTTAAGAGCTTTTGCTAGATCCTTTGCATATGCTTATCCTTGCTCCTCTACTCTTGGAAACCATTTGAGAACACCCTTCAGCTACGACAAAACACCCTTCCCCCTGCCCCGAAAATATCCCCAAACCTCTTGGAGGAATTTTGTTTTACCACTGTGCCTTGGTAAGCTGCAAGGCTTGCATAGCTGTGGTGTCTTGCTGTTTGGGTGCATCAGCCTAGTTTGGAGACCTCAGAGAGCAAATCACCAGGCTGTTTTGGATGGGTCTTTAGCAAAGTGAGTGACTGAGCATGCTCAGCAGTGAATGGAGCTGTTAAACTGATTTTACATTACTTACCCCTGTGCAAAGACAAAGGTATGATGGGTTGAAGCCTCATCTAGGTTTCCACATGTACCACTGTGCCATCTTTCTGAGGTCATGCTTCTCATCAGCTTTAGCTGATCTCAGGCTGTTCTCCTGCCAGAAATACTTCCCCTTTATTTTCTTATTTCTGGGATGGCTTCCAGCTGGATCAAGCAAATGGTGGTTGCTACCTCAAGTGTAGAGATGACTGGGATGTGTAGAAGGGGGAGGAGGGAAAAGGCAGGACTGTCTGTTGTGACAGCAGAGGATAGTTTTGGATCAGTTAAGCTGATGGGCATGTGGGAGTGGGCATGGCTTGCTGAAGGGCAGCTTTGTAGCCCCTGGTAGAACATGTCCTGCTTCTACTCCAGTTTCCTTCCATGTAAAAGGGTGGAAAGGATTGCCAAGTGCGTTAATATTTCTGGGAGGCTACAGTGTTGGTAGAGTCCTTTGTGGGGCACTGCTGACTGGTGGCTTCATGTCCATGTTGCAAGAGTTTGGCTTCCCAGTTAATCCAGGGGAGGTTTCCCTCTGGGAGGACTTTGAGCACAGCTTCTAAATAAAACTTTCTGCTGAATGAATCAAGGAGAATATTAGATTGAATACAAGGGAGAAGTTTTCTGTGATGAGGGTAGTGAGGCACTGGAACACGTTGCCGCAGAAGTTGTAGGTGCCTCATCTTTGGAAGCATTCAAGGACAGGCTGGATGGAGCTTTGAGCAACCTGGTCTGGTGGAAGGTGTCCCTGCCCATGGCAGGGGATTGGACTATATTATTTTAAGAGGTCACTTCCAACCCAAATCACTCTGTGTTTCTATAATTTCTCTGCTTAAATATACAGCAGATCAGGGCCTGATGTGTTAATGTCTCTCTGGAAGGGACAAATTCTGCTCTCCTGTTCTTGTCTAGCTGTAAGGCTGGGGATAGGTTTATCTTCCTGACTTTTTATAAACCTTTATCTGACCCATCTCAGGCTGAAAAGACATTGTGTTATGTGCTTGTTGCAAGTACGTTATCACCTTGAGGATGACTTCTCAGGGCCTGGTGACTGGGCAGCTGGCATGGCTGTGACAGCACTCTCCTGCTGAGGTCTGAGGAGCTCATCACATGTGTGAAGGGGGTTGTGCATTTTCCTCCTAAAAGCAGCACACTTGGCCTTGATGTTGATTATGGGGGGCCAGAGCTGTTTGTCTGAGCTGGAAATTGCTGATGTTGGAAGATCATCACAGGATGGGGGGAGAAAATTAGCATAAGCCTCTTAGAGAAAACATAATTATTTCTCAAAGTTGTCAGGAAACACCAATCTCCCTATTTAGGCTTTAGAGTAGGGTTTCTTTTATGGTGAATGTATCTGCTTGTGATGGGGGCATTAGCAAAGCTGCACAATCGAGCTTGGGGTCTAGCAGGTCCTCCAAGGTCATGTGCCTGCACTTTTGGCCAATGCCACCCTTCTCTTTTTACTTTTTACTGCTTCTGATGTGGCAGACTTCTGGTAATTCCTGCTATGCAGAATTGCCCTATTTCTCTGCCCCATCATTTTTATTGTGTCCTTCACTCCTGATCTGGAGATGCTTCCTTCTCCCTTTGTAGTCATCCGGCATCACTCAGTCCTCTGCTGCCTTGCTTCATAACCTGCTTATAAACTCTGGTGAATCTTTGTTTGCTGCATTAGATGAAATAAAAGGTTATCATGTTTCTGCAGCACTACTTCAATCTGCAACAAGCAATGAGTCATCTTGTCTCAGCCAAAGGCAGAGAGGGTCCACTGGGGTGGTGACATTTTGATGGACAAGTTGGAGCTGCAGGAAGGCAGCAGAGGAGCTCAGCTGTCGTGAGTGTGTCATCCATGCTCTGCATTGCCTGGAGCCTGGTCATGTCTTGGCGAGGAGCAGCCCTGGGACGAGTTATTCTGCTGGACACTGTGAGAAGGAAGTTTGGGAACCAAGGGGGAGGCTGGGCAGTCTGATTCCCTGGCACTCGGCTATGTTTCCAGTATATTTGTCTGCTGCGGGACAAAATGCTTTGTCTGAGAGCTGCAGTTGCTTTGGGAAGGCAAGCCAGGCCACCTTCATATGGCTTTGATTAAATCCAGCAGCACTTAAGGAAGCTTCAGGCATCTCTTTTTGCATTGCTTGGCAGTACTGGGAGGTGAGGACTTTGAACTTCGCCAGTGATGCTTCTGCAGTGTTGTCTAAGAGTAGGAATCATGTTGAGAAAGTTGTTAAAGGGAAAAGGAACCCGAGGAGGAAGGGAGAAAAGGTTGTCTGGTTATCAGCCATGTTGATACTCCCCATGTGCTGAGCCCTGGTGTAGGCATGGGTCAATGCCAGTACAAATGAAGTCCTACAAAGCTAAAGCAGCCCCCCTTCAGATTTAAGCCATGTGAAGTTAAGGTATGAATTTCCCTGCTTTCTGTACCTTTATACATAACCTGCCACTGAAGATTATTGTCCAGGTCCTGTTATTTCTGCCCTTGTAGAACTGCTGAACAGTGTTCATTTACTGGCTTCAAAAGAACAACAGAAGACCCTCCTGGAGGTACATAACAGGAGTAAATAGCTCTTGTATTTTGGCAAATGTAGAGCAACAGGGTGATGGAAAATTTGTGATTGAGGCTGGAGTCCAAGGTCTGTGCTGTGGTCTTGTGGCCTTCAGCATT
This sequence comes from Lycocorax pyrrhopterus obiensis, assembly GCA_014706295.1. Taxonomy (NCBI): domain Eukaryota; kingdom Metazoa; phylum Chordata; class Aves; order Passeriformes; family Paradisaeidae; genus Lycocorax; species Lycocorax pyrrhopterus. Next base: position 16,405,111 of record JACSVZ010000007.1, on the reverse strand, counting down.
TTCATCCTTAGAAATGCCTTCAGCCCTTCCATAATGGGAAAGGAGAAAGGGAAGAATGAGTGAGGGGGAACCATGAATGGATTACACTTTTTCTCAGTTCTTTAAATACCAGCTGGCAGTGACAGGTCTCTGAATCACCTGCAGAGCCTGGGGAAACAAGTGAGTCTCTCTTTCTCAGTCCAAGGTAAACCAATGTGCTGCATGGGTAAGTTTTCTCACAGTACATAATGAGGTCCAGTTGGCAGGAAGTACGTGAGACATTGTCAGGCTGATTCTGTACCTTCCACTTGCTGGTTCGGTGTTTTGACTAGAGACATTGTCTCACTGTTTTCTTACCTCCCTCAGCTTCCAGATCCTCTCTATGCTACAGTGGTCTCTCATCCACCATGTTCCTTGCTATCCTCAAACAATTGCATGAACAGGATGGGAAAAGTTATATTAGATGTGTGACCTTTACTTCAGTTGTATCATCAGAAAAACATCTCTTTATGGCTGCTTAGAATTGTTTCCAGTAAAACATTTCTGCTATCTTTTCTTTGGCATGCAGCAGGCACTTCAAATGCCCGAAGTGAGGTGTTTTTGCAGCCCGCAGAGATGACTTCTGTCACAGTTCTTGCTCAGTGCTCGCTAAATGTCTTTTGTGTGACTAAGGTACAAAAGCTTTATACAGCAGTCTGTGGAAAATATAAAGCCACTTGTATTATGAAACTGTAATGATGAAATTATAATAATGATGATGAAGAAAAAATGGAAGCAGCCTGGCTCTGACATCATGTGGGATTTGCCTCCTCTGCAAACTACAAGAAATTGCACAGGTGCTGTGGAGCAGATCTTCAGCAGCATCTCAGGGAGCACAGTAGGGACATTGTAGGTGATCCCTTCCATCCCATTTACCAGCCTCTTTTCTACCCCTGCACATAGATGTCACCTTCAGTGCATTGGCTGTTGAGGAGGCTTTGCTGGATGAACAGCCTTGGTTTGGGACTCATCATCTTGCCTTTTACTTTGGCTTCCTTCTGTGATTTTGGTGAAGTCCCCTGACAGCCTCATGCCACGTACGTCTGATAGGGTGCCAGGGCTAGACAGGAGTGTGTTCAGGGCCGGGATCTAACACCCTCTTGATTCTCGCGAGATTGCTTTGGCATCCTTCCCTTTCACCAGCCAGCTCTTATTAATGTCTCTAATTAGTATTCTCTCTAATGCTTACAGGATTTGCCAGTTCCTATATGCCGATGGGAATCGTGTTATGGCTCCTTGTCAGTGCTATAGGAGAAGCTGATGCTCTGAACAGGTATGTTTGTTGTGTTCCTGGCAAAGAGAAGAGGGGCTGTATGTGGCCAGGGGTGAAACGTGTGCAGGGTTTGCCTGACGGGTGTGGAATGGATCCTGTGGTGCAGACTGCTCTGCAGTGAATAGTTATTTTTTCCATCCAGAGGTTTTGAGAAAACACTGAGGCAGAAGATAAGGTTTGCATTTAGCCTTGCTGACAGCCCTTTGAGGAGCAGGCTGAAAAACAGCATTGCTGCAGAGCAGCTCCTGGGAGGCCATGCTCCTTGCTAACACAGGCACTGCCTTTTCCTTCCCGGAGCACCAGCTGGGGAATCCCGGCCGAGCTCGCGGCTGCGCAGGCGGCTGCTGCGCCCTCCTGCTCAGCTGGCCTTTGGCAGCTCCCCCGTGGCGTGCATCCGCCTGCGTCCCGAGCGGGGTGGGAGGGAGCGCTGTGCGTGTTGGTATCCAACCATGAACAAATCTGCTGTTGTTTTCTTAATGTATGGCAAGAACAGCCTGTAGCAGCTTATTCCTCCCTGGATAATTACTGCTCTGCTCTGCCACTGATTGCTCTCAGGAGCAGTGGAGTAGTGCCTCCCCTGCGCCGCCCTGTGCATCTTTTTGCCTGAGTTATTTGGTTTGTTATTGCTTTAAGGCATCAGTGCTCAAATGAAAAATCTAATCTGCTCTCTTTGCAACTGTTTGACATTCTAAGTGCATTGCCTGAGTCGGTTAAAGTCTCTGAGATGCCAAACATGCTTTCAGTGATGCCCCTTGCTGTGCTACTAGCAGGTCTGCTGGCGCCTCGATTTCAATTTCTGCATTACTTTGAGGAGGGGAAAATATAGGGCTGGGTTGCAGTCTACTATTGTATTATCTGGAACTGTGTTCCCAGCTGAGCAGAGGTGTGTGCGCAACCACTGGAATTGGAGTGGAATATTTTGCCATTTGTGGTTGCTGGGGGAAGTCTGAAAAGCGGGTAGATGATCCTGCTGTGGGAGTGTTAATGGACAAGGAGGGCTGGCCCGGTACGCAGAGCTCGAACCTTCAGCTTGCCCTAAGAGCTAACAAAGCAAAAGACACTCCTTCTGCAAACATCCATCCCTGATGGATCTCATCAGAATGGCGTTTCCTTCCATTTAGCTTGCCTGAATGGCCCATTTGATTGTATAAGGATATAACCATAACTTGCTGCATAAAGCTTTCTTGATCCCTAAAAAAGTGAAATGGATTCATTATGGAAAGAGGTCTTTCTTGAAAACCTGGTTCATCCGGGACTGTCTGGGCGTGCCGCAGACATGCTGGAGGAGTAGGAGTCAGGGTGGAGCTGTTTCCACCTAATTCTCCTATATTTCCCGGGGTTTATCACAGCACGCAAGCAAACCTGCCCTCCGCTTTGGAGCTGAAAGCAGAGCTGGTTAGTAGAGCACTGCTTGTGCTTCCCATGCCAGCCCTCTCCTTATGCTTTCCTTTTCTTCAATTAATTGTCTAGTGTAAAAGGTCTCTTCTTAAAGGGAAAACCACAATACGAAGGGGAACAGCAAAGGTAGGAGTGCCTCCATTTGCTAGCAAGCTGTTGCAGGTGTGTCTGAGTTGGGGGAGCCAGCACTGAGTCAGTGTCCCAGACTCCTGGTGACTCAGGTGGCAAAATCCCAGGTCATTCACTTCTCATGGCTGAATTGCAGCGAATTTCCTGTAACCAACTTCGCCTTCTGTAGAGACCATGTAGGGAATGCTGTGCCATCCTCTCCCTCCCATATGGGTTATGACCAGCTTGCTTCACTGGGGGTGCAGGCAAGTGGTGGTGGTGGTGGCACTTCTCTTCCTGCCACCACTGGTGGAAAGTTGATTTATCTCTCAGCACCCTCGACCCTACCTCTCTCCTTTTTTTTTCCTCCCATGTTTTTTTGTTAAGATGGGATAAGTCACAGGCGTTGCAGCTGTCTGTTGAGCTTGAGGAGATTCTTATGCAAATCTGGAGGCTATGTTCTCCTGGCAGATCTGCTTGCATGCATTATCCACTACTTCATTGTACTGGAAGGAGATCTATTTTCTGAAACATGGTTTATTTTTAGTCAAGACTTTCCCTGTCTAATTGGCAAAAGTTCAGCATTTGCAGCAGGATTTGCAGAAGAAGCAATTTTGCCAAATCCTCGGACTGGGGGAAGGGAGAGGAAACGTTATATTAGCTAGCAAAAAAGCTAAATGCTGACTTGAAAAATAGCTTAGAACACTGTTGTGAGAGCGTAAGGGTTGGGTAATGCAAGTTGAGAACAGCGTTGTGTTGCTGCAGTGGATAACTCAGTCTGGGTTGCTCTTGCTTTTCCTTGTGACGGCTGCCACAGAGGTTAACCAGCAGCGAGGTGAGAAGTGCTGCTCAGGGGCAGGTGGTCAATGAGCCAACCTTTCGGCCTGACCCGGAGCAGTGAATTAGCAAAGTCACCTTAACCGCAACGTCCATGGGAAAAGTTCTGTCCCTGCAGTGCGTTGCACTGTCCTGTTGCACCCGCATTTGGGGCCACTGGAGGCTCACCGAGGGTTGAGCTTTTTGATGATATGAGATGTATCATGCCCGTGTTTGAGTACCCTTGTCAGATACCCTGATATGAATAGGGTAGCACATGGGATGTCCTGGGGCAGTGGTGCAGCTGTCTTCTCTCTTCCCCAGCTGCTGCTCCAGGGACAAACTGTCTTCACACGCCTCATTGCTTTCACCAACTGCTTCTAACCACTCTGGGTCTTGCACTAGTTTCTCACATGAGCAGCAACCTTTCAGGGGTGCAGGGATGTTTTCTTCTTGGTCTTGCATCTCCTTGGATGTTTCCACCACTCCTTTTACAGAGTTGTCTTTCTTACCATTAGCTGGTAGTGCTGCAAGCACCAGACATCTGAGAATGACATGAGAGAGTAGATGACTGTGTTCAAAGCCTTTGGTACTTACTCCTCTGAAAAAATGAGAGTTGATTCCACATATGGGCATGTAAATGATTTGTTTCCTGCTGCAGGTTAACTCCTGCCATTTGCTTTATCTTTCTTTTTCTCCCACCCCAGCCAGCAGACAAAATTGCACAGCAGCTTTGTCATGGTTCCATTAAGAAAACAAGGAGAAATCCTTCAGTTCCAATTTGCGTCTGAATGTTTGGAAACCAGAAAAAAGAGAGGAAGTAACACTAGGAATTTAGGTGTATTCTGCATTTGGTCCAAGTGGGTACATGTTGCCTGCAGGTAACAGGTAACTTGTATCTTTGTGAAAGGATTGGGGGTGAAACAAAATTTTAAGTGCTGTTTCAGTCATTGGGGTAGAAGCACCATAAGAATCAAGGTAGGAGCACTCATCAACTGCTTAGAGCAGTAATCTTCCTGACGGAATTAATCTAATTTAACCTGATAAAAAAATTTATGCAGTGGGGGAAGTCTCCACCATTTCCTGCCAAGCTTCCTGAGAAAACTAGGAAAAAATAAGTGCCAAAATGACAGTCTTCTCTCCGTGGGGGAGGGGGCTTATGTCTTCCTAAGACCTGTTATTGTCTTTCTGTTAAAAACCATCTGTATTAGCTGGCAAATCAGGATTGTTTTAGCTATTCAATTTTCTCTAGTTCCCTAGGGACTTCTAGTTGCAAACCGATTTATAAATCCCCTGTCCATGTGGGATGCAGATGATCTTGTGTGCCCCAGTGTTGATGCAGCAGTCGGCCCCATGCTTACCATACACCTGATGGCCTGTGGATGTAGAGACTTCCTAAGATTGAAGCTTTTCCTTAGAGAAAGTTTGTGGGTGGTTGTTTTTTGTGGTTTTTCCTTACATTGCTAATTATTTCATGGAAACTCCAGTCTTACTAGTGCTTTCTCCCCAAAAGCACTTCTTTTCCTCTCTGTCTCTTGCCCTCGGAGGCTGGAAGAACATTGATATGTTAGGAAAGCCAGTCCCTGCTTTAAATGGCCTTAAGCATGTCAATATTCAGCTCAATTTCCTCTTACAGTAGCTTGCTACAAAATGAGCAGGAATCTCAGGGCATCCCTGGGTCAGCTTTTTTTATGGTGCTCAGGTTAAAGCAAAGAGGGTTTTGTTCCAGACAGGTTAGTGTGTGGAGGACGAGATGTCCACTTTGAGTTTTGAGTACTCTGATAGGAAAATATTTTTTCTATCAGTGAATTTTTGCTGATATCACTGAACTATGCTTAAAGTATGTGGGCATATATTGTAATCTGCTGGCAATGTCACTGTAAATAGCTGTCCTGGGTTGGCCCAAAGGTGCATGTAAACTGCTAATGTCTGAATCAATACCCTGTCTCCAGTGGTGTAAGAGGAGCTGCTCTGGAAGGAGTTGGATGGAGGCTGAGCAGCCTAATTCAACATTCCATCTGCTCTGGCTTGACCCTGTGCCTTGCAAATCTGCTGGGTTTTAAGCAGGCTGAGAGCTGCACTTGGCTGGCAGCCTCCAGCCCCAGGTACTGGGGCAGGTGAGGAGCTGCCATGTTTGTGGCTGAATGCTGGAACCCACATCTGCATGGGAGGGTGCAGCAGTGGGAATTCCAGCAGTCTCTGGGTTACCTGCAGCGAAGAATGGAGCTGACTTCAGATTCCTGTTTTTAAAACCTTTGTTGAGTAGTTCCGTGGGCATTCCATAGTTTGTGCTCACCCAGCCCTCCCAGCACAACTGTGCCAGTGCCAGTGTCCCTCAGCTTGGTTTCACAGGCAGAGACCTCCTGCAGCCCTCATGGAGGGTCAGCTTTTGGCAACTGCCTGAATTGCTGCTTATCCCCAAAGGTGCTTCTGCTCTGCTTTGCTCTGTAATTACTTGCCACGCGTTGTGTCCTCCCCAGCAGCTTTCACTGCAGTTTTTAAAATGGAAGATAAGAGATTGACAAAGTGGACAGATGGACATCTGGGAGGACTGCTGGTAGTGGGCAGGGGGCGTGGTTTTAGCCCTGGTACTTGGATGCAGCATACTCTCCCGGCTGGATCCCACTGTGATTCTTGATGAAGTTTCCCTTTTCTTGGCTGGCTCATTGGAAAACCCTTTTCACTCCAAGTTCTGTTTGGAAAGAGAGACGCCCACACAGATGGCTGCTCTTCAGTTGTCATTCATGTTGGGATTTTTTATGTTCCTTTTTGCATTACCCTCAGGTGAAACCCAGGCTTGCCAAAAAAACATTTCCCAGAATTAGAAACAAACGAAACACTAAGAATATTCTGCTGCATCTCTCTAAGCTGGGAATGCAGTGGGCTATCTCATATTTTATCGGTTCACAAGGGATTGTGTTGCTTTTTCTTTTTGGCTGAGTTTCCATGTAGTTCATTTGTTTGTTTTCCTCAGAGAAAAGGTACAGCTTTCAATAAGGGTGGTTTTGGCTATGTTTTGCTCCTTGCTTGAGACCGTCTGAGTGGTTCCACTTTTTCCAGACAAGTGCCAATGCTCTGCTTTGGAGTCCTGCTGGTCTCATCTGATAAGGGTTGGGGTGTTTTTTCCTCCTAAGTAGCTCTCAGAATTGCTGGATTGATAAATAATAAGTGTTTTCAGGTCTTTGAGATATTGTGGCAGAGGGGAAGGGGAGGAGAACAATAGCACTGCTGGAAAACATGGGTTTGGTGTGCTGGTGATTTAGGAAACTGAAGTTACAGCCTCTTGCTTGGATCCCTTGCTGTGTTCCAGGATGCTGTGGATGGCACAGTCCATAAAACTTGAGTGGTCTTGCATTGCTACTGGCCTTTTAGCTGTAGAGAAGAAGCAGAGTTAAGTCACAGCCAGCCAGTGTGCAGCTGTGGCTGGACTTCACTCTCTAAGTGCCCTGGAGAAGATGCTGGAGGGTCCTGCACCTCCAGGGTGCAGGAACATGAGGCTGAGAAAAAGGGTGAGAATGGCAACCTGAAATGGCAAAGGTTTCTGGTAGGTTTCTAGAATTGTGGCTTGCTGTCCATTTCTTTATTCATTATCTAACCCTGCAAAATTGCTGTGGCAGGGCTGGTGGTAGGCTTTGGGAGGCTGGAAAGATGCCAGTACAAGGAGGTGGCTAGTGCTTCCTTCCAAATGTATTAACTCATTCCTGAAATATGCATTTCTTCTTAAAAAAAAAAAAAATTCTAGGGTAGCTGTTTTTGGGGCCTCTGTGGTCATGCTTTGAGTGGAAATAAGACTGTCAAAGGGTTCTTCAGGACAGCAGGGCCAGGCACAGGCATAGCCTTAGATGGTGCTGATAGTGCTGCCATCAGCCCCACGTATTTCCAAACCTCCATGTTGCATGGTGAGGAGCACACCAAGGAGAAGCACCATCCCCCAGGGATTTAGCAGATTGTATCTAAATCAAAGAAGATTTTTTTAAGAGATTGACAATCGATCTTCCACTCCTTGTTTTTTGCCCTGGCATAGTGCTGGCAGCCCTGGTGTGGTGGCTGGGCTTGTCCCACCTCCAGGTGGAAGCTGTGGGAGCATTGGAGTGGGGAGGATCAGCGGGTGGAACCCTGCATGGTGTGAGTGCCAGCAGCTGGCAGAATGCCTGTGCCGGTTTTCTGCTAAATGCAGTCCTGATTAAACTGGGTAAAAACCAAATTTATGGGAGCTGGGATAAATGGCTCGACTGTGATGATTTTCTTTTTGGTCTTTATTTCCTAGCATGCAGTTGCTGTGATTCTTCTGTGTTACTTTTATCATTCTTGATTTCAGAGAGTATGTTTTCCTTTTTTTATTCTTTTCCTGAGGGTTTTGGGCAGCGTTTTCCAAAGCTATTGTGGTGGGCATTTCCCCTTCTCTCTCAGAAGCAGCTTTCATTTTTTAATGAATAGCTCAGCATTGTTCACATTGTTTTCCACTTTTATGGGCTTTTTTCCCCTTTTGACTTTGACTAAAGCAGTCTCCTAAATACTTCTGGAGTCTTTTGGGTCGCTTTGCAAAAAATATTTCTTTCCTGTTATAGAAGGCCTCATATTCAAAGCTCCAGGCAGGAAAGCTGTTTGCAGCACTCACACTGGAGTTTCTGAAAGCATGATTCTTGCACAGCTTTTGCTTGGTTTTGGCCAGTTTCAGTTAAGATTGTGCTGAGTTTACCGTTGAGCAGGACTTCATAACCTTGTCGGAGTTGAGTTTCGTTGAAACATTTCTAGTGACATAACCCTGCTACTACTGGTTTCTACACAGCGTCTCACGTGTTAAATGTGTTCCACTCTTCCAGACCAATGCCTGTTTCCAAACTTCCCCAGTTCCCTGCAGCAATAACAGGTTATTAATAGGATCTTTATGCATATGTGATTACCGGCTTGTCACAGCTTTGCACCAAAATGTCTCTTTACCTACATTGCACTCAGAAGCTGAACCCTGTGGTCAGCATGGCGTACATCTGCAAACCTCCCTTGGTTTGTTCAGAGCATGATGATCTGGCTGTGCAAACACTTAGGTTTGCTTCCCTAATTTAAAATGAGTTGCAATAAAGAATTTACCCACTCAGGTTCTTATGGAACTAAATATTGTTTATTTGAAATGGGGGTTTATTTACATTTTTGGGTTTTCCCCCATGCACTGCAACAGTGGTGAACAGCTTTGAGTTAGATCAGCCCAGGTAGATGGTATTTGTGGCATAGCAGTGATGTTTCCTAGGATGTGTCTGACTTCTTCAGCTCTCTGCTCATGATCATTGGTCTTGCTGAGGGGGCACAAGGTCTCCTGGCCTGTTGGGTACTGGGAGTCTGCTGATCCAGCAGTGAGAGGCTGTGGTGAGCCAACTGCTCAGGGACAGGATGTAAGCTACCAACCACAGCAAGTCACTGTGATCTTCTCAGCTGCCGCTCGTTACCATGACCTTGCAGTGTTTGCAGTGTGTGATCTGATGCTCAGGAGATAGGTTTCCTGAGAGGTAACTGCCTGAACATGCAATCTCAGTACCTGTTGCAGCTGATCGGCCAAGTTGGATACTCTCTGACAATCAACATGCTCCTTTGGCTATAGTTCCCCTTAAGACGGGGGGGAAAAAAGAGGGTGGAGGGAGAGAAGGGATTAATAACCTTTTCTCAAAGTCTTTGTTCTCTTTTATCCTTTGAATTATCTTTTTTTTTTCTCTAGTGTAACAACAGAATTTTGTAATAAAATCCACATGGGAGAAACCAATGGTGTGTTTTTTAGTCAAAACAGCCTCCATGTCATCTGACTATTCAAATGGCTGTAGAGAAGTGTTTGGATTAAGAGACTGGAGGCTGAATGCATGTTGAACAAATTAGTTTCTCCGCTTCAATGATGTAATGATGATGCTGTTAGAGAAACCACAAAAGAAGAACGTTTCTCAGAGCATCTCTTCCGAGTTCATGTCCATAAACTGCAAACTCAAGTCCTTTTAATAGCAGTTAAAACTGTTGGGTTTTTTTGGAGCGATGCTTTTTCTTTGTTGAGTTTTGTGGTGGGACAGCAATGTGTGCTTGCAGCTGGCAATGGGTTGGTCTCAGAGCAGAGGAGCTTATCCTCCTGTTTCAGCCCTTTTCCTCTTTTCAAGTCATGCCGTGCTGTATCAGCCCCTCTGGGGAGTTGGTGAAAACAATGTTGAAGTATGACTTTCAAAGAAAATAATTTTCTTCAGACCTCATTGCTTATATTGACCTGGAGTAATACTCCAAGTGTGGTGATGACTTTTATTTCCATAGGAAAAGATGGACTTTCTTTCCTTCTTTAATTTAGTTTCACTTAAGGTTGCTTGAGTCAGCTGTTCCTTTGGCTGTTTTCAGGTACCAGCCAAAAATACTGGTGTTCAGCCTTCAGAAGGCTTTATGTGTAGGTTAAATGAAAGGGTAATTTACTGAAGGACCTAACCCTGGCACTGCAGCATCCCTTAGTTAGGTGTAGTCATCATTATCTAAAAATGCCTAAGGCATAATAAGATAAGAAATTGATTATGTCCCTCCTCAAAAATCTGGTTAGAATTAGAGGTCAATTAAAAAAAAAAAAATTCAGAAGGACTTATATTTGACATTTTGAATATTATTTCTGAGTGAAAATGCTGTATCCTTCTCTTTCTGCCACCGAAAGGGAGATCCCCATCAGACCTCCAAGGCAATAGGATCAGTAGACATCTTCATGCTGCAGTGATTTCTCTCTTTGACTCTTTTTGCCTGGTGTATTAAAATTCCTTCAGATAGGCTGGGTTGTGTTTAAATTAGCTTATCGTCTACCTTAACTACAAAGCTCTCTTGACTATTTTTTACTGTTAGTTTTGAGAGAGAACATTTCTGTAAGTAGCCTGATGCCAAGGCTATCGGTATGTTAATTGTGGGGAAAAAGAAAAAAAGAAAAGGGAAAAAAAATTATATGCTTGAGCTTTCTAGCCTTGGAGGTTTGGCAGGCATGTTGTGAAAGAGACTCCTGCTTCCCTGATGGAAACCCTTTGAAAACTTTCTTTGAGTCAAGGGACTTTGTATGTCTGGTATGGAAAAGCCTGCGAGCATACTCGTCTCTCGGCGTCTGTGGAAAAACCAGCTGCTATGTCTGCTTGTGAGTATTTGTCCTGGGGATCTGCCCAAAAATCTGTTTTTTCCATTGCTTGAGCAAAGTATCAGGCTTGGCACACTTTGTCATGCAAAGTGATACAGATAGGGTTGGCAGCTGGCACACCTTTTAAAGAGCCTGTTATTATAATCTTGCCATAACTCATTAATTATGCTGTTGATGTAATCATAGTGGTATACTAGTCTAGCTAAAACAACTGCTGTACAACCAAGGTTCACTTTGGTTCTGTCCTTCCAATTTGGCATGCTGCAATGGTACAAGGCAGTTCTGTTCTTCTGTACTTCCTCCCTCATGTTTGTTTTGGTATCTGTGATAAAATAATCCCCTGCTCTTCCTAACCAGGTTGCAAAAGCCACAAGGATGATGTGTGGGAAAACAGACTTGGTGTTAATAATTTAGAAGCTAGGTCACAGAATCAGAGTGGTTTGGGTTGGAAGAGACCTTAAAGATCATCTCATCCAACTCCCCTGCCATAAGGCGGGACACCTTCCACTAGACCAGGTATAAGATGCCTGATGCTTTCTTAATAGTTGCAGTTGTACACATGAAAATATGATTCATTTATTGGTAAGAACACCCTGCAAAAGGTATACCATGTGAATTTTTACCTATGTAAAGCCTCACTTGTAGGTGTATAAATTCATATTTATATTTATACCTAAATATGAATATATCTAATGAAGGATTAGATATTGGACTGCACTTGAAAAGTCACAGTGGTTGTGCTTACTGAGAACTCGATAAAGCTGCATTGATCTGTAAATTGGGCAATCACTTCCTTTTTTGTGGAAATGTGACCCTAACAAAGAGAAGTGTTTGGGTTAATTTCAGTTACATATTGCTTTCCTTCCAAATCTAGAATTGCAATTTATGAAAGTTGCAGGGAGACAAAGGCTTATTGGATGTTCTTGAGAGGGTTTTTCAGATACCCTTTGCAGCAAAGAGGCAAGGAGCTGTCAGCTTTCCCCATTTGGTGAGCTTGTCCCCTGGTGTGCTCTTGTCTACAGAGCAGATGCTGGAGGGCACCAGCTCAGTGCAAACTCTGCACTAAAATGCTCTGCTGGTCTGAGGTAAATGTAATTGTTGTGTCTCTTTCCCGGGGGCTGAGCTATTCACCTTCCCTGGAAATGAAGAGGAAAAAAATGAGCTGTATCAGCAGATCAAAAAAGAGCAATCTGCCAGCCTTCCTAATGCACGGGTCACACGGTGCCCGGAGCTGGGCTTTTTGTTAAGAGCAGCTCAAATAAGAAAAGCAAGCAAACCTCCGAACAAAACAGAAACCAAAACTAACAAAGGAAGCATCTGTATTCAGATGAACTGATATAGGTGAGGGAGGAAAAAACAAGTCATCAGAGACTTCCAAAGGCTTGCTGTTTTGGTCAGAAATCTGCAGCTTGGAGATGGCAGGCACTTTATAGTCTGATGGTGATGCAGATGGTTCTGTGGTGCTATCCTAGGCAAAAGCAAGCTGGGTGATGAGAAGTGGCTGATGATGTTGAGCTAGGATGCAGGAAGGCCAAGACTCTGGTCTTGCTCTGTTTGGAAGAGTTGAGATGCACCTCTCCAGGGCAGCTCTTGTTCTGTTCACTGTGTTTTTGATGCAATGAGAGGTATTATGGGAAGGGAGGGAGGGAGGGAGGAAGGAAGGAAGGAAGGAAGGAAATGCCTCTATTTTCACCTTGCATAGTAAAGCAGAGAGTGTGGCACCAGTTTGTGGCAGTGCTGAGGGACTTGTTTGGCCACTCTGAATGAGCATCTCTCCATGGCAATGTGGTAGGAGCCCTGGTCTGCAGGGCACTTCAGGCTGAGGTGCGTTGGATCATTTGAAAGCCTGGCACAAGGCAGCGATGCTTAGGTTAGTGTTTTTATTACTATAGAATTTGTAATGCTGGGTTAAGGATGCATCCCTGCAAGCACATGAGCGGGAGGACTATTTCTTCTGGTTACTCTCCTAGTTGCCAGAAGCCCAACTGGTTTGAGATGAGAGAAGAAAGAAGAGAAAGGGTTGTTTTAGCTGGATGCCAGATACAAAGAGGGAGTATAATGTGCCCACAGGCTGCATCGTCGGCACATAAACCTAGTGAACAGGAGAGGGGACAGACTGCTTGTATTGGCACTGCTGTCAGCTCTCATTTTCTCACAGCTGGGGGACCATGAATGCACAGACCCCATTGATGGGATGTCCTGGTTTTAACTTTCTCAGTCCAGGGATTTGTCGGCCTCAAAGCATAACATGTTTCTGTGTGCACCTTTCCAGTAGCAAAGGGTTTCCACCCTTTGCTGAGTGCTCCCTGCCAGCCCCAGCGCTGGTTAGTGCCATGTTGCTTATCTGCACCTCTCTGTGGAGCAAGAGATGACTGGCCCACAGTTTCTAATTGTGATCATCACTCTCATTACTGTCTGCAATGTCCACAGAGCTCAGTTTTTTATTTAACCAGCAACTGGTGAGAGAATCCTCATGAAATTTTGGTAACATCATTTCAGTACCTTAAAATCCTTGGCTTCTTGTGGTCAGAAATGAGTAACCTGGTGTCAGAGTACCTCAGTGCTCATAGTGTGCATGAATGCTTGAAGCAGCTGCCTAGGATGGGAAGCACAGGAGGAGTGCAAAGAAACCAGCATTTTGTCAGCCTGGTTGGAAAGCAGCTACAGCAGTGAGCAAATGCTTCCTTTTATGTGCACATGCAGTGTCTGACATCCAGGCAGAATGCTGACAAGCTGCTGTGGCTCGGAGGACAAGTTGAATGATCTGTATAAAGTCCTTATGATTTCCTCTGTCAAAGCAGAAGTGGCTAAAAAACCTTCAGAAGAAGAGACCTGTCTGATTTTGTTGTTGTTAATTTGTTCTGGAGGGTTGGTTGCTACAAGGAGAAGGATCTCTGCTCTGTGTTACTGGTTTTGGATCTGCTCTTGGTTCAAGGAGATAGAGGTGTCCTCTGTGTGAGCCATTAACCTTTTTTTTGGGCCTTGTGCTTATGCATCTTCTGACAGACAGAGCAGCCTTAGAGTTGAGTGCATCAGCTTCTTCCCTGCCATTAATGTTTCCACTGTTAATGAAAGATATTTTTGTTTTGGAGGAAAAACACACCCAAAGCCACCCTGGCAGGTTTGTTTGTGCCAGGTTTCGACTCGGATACTTAGTGAAACAGAGGAACAGCTTGAAAACAATGCCCTGGTCCTTCAGCTGCCTGAGGAGAAGTGCAGGAGTAAAGTGGCTTAAAACTCTTTCAGTTCAGCGGTGTGGCGTTCCTTGTGAGTGCACTGATTTTCACAGCCTTCCAGCATCAGCTACCAATTAATGGCTTTGGGAGGATTTGGTGTGCATGAGAAAGCTGTGGTGTAGAGAGGTGATCCTGCTGTGTCTTCCTGGAAGTTTGTTGTGTCAGGTAGCGCGAGAGTTTTGTAAGCACTGTCTGCTTGTTGCAACATCTAAGATTGCAGTGGTCTGTGTGGCAGGGATGTCCAAGCAGATGGAGATGCCTCTTGCCCTCAGATTTCTTGTGTAAAGTTTGTGGCCTGTTAATCATGAGAGTGTGTATCTTTTCTAATGGGCTGATGGTTGTAGATGCTGGATAAATTTTGTGCCTTGCATTGGGGATGTCAGTCCTGGAGTTTGAGCTGCCTTTTGATTGATGAAGGGCTGCATTTGTTCCTGTCTGTTTGAACATTTGCAGCTTCTGTTTCAGAGTGACACGCTGTGGAGAACACAGGACATGCTGTGTCTCAGTGTTTGGGGCTCTGCACCAGAGAAAACATTTCCCCTCTGAATCCTTTGCCCAGGAAAGAGCAGGTGGTGGTCATTCTCTGCAAGAACAGCTGGAAGTATCTGTGATCCCCTCTTGGTCTGCTTGTATTTCAGAGCCTTGTCAGAGACAGTCTCTTAAGATGCCAGGTCAAAGGGTTTAAATGCTGGAGCCCAAACCTCTCCCAGCTTTGCTGTAATGCCCACGTGTGGTAGCTCAAGAGTAGAAGACCTGCCACACTGGCTCCAGCCAAAGTCCAGATTGACAGGTATCCCCTCCCCTGGTGACAACCAGAGTGGATCCTCAGGGAAGGAGGAGTCTAGGTTTAACAGCTGCGCTGGTGTTGTCCTCCTGCAGTTTCCATGGTACTTTGCAGACACTTTCTATAACTCACTCTGAGTAGAACATGTCACAACATAATTGTGGGTCACTTGGAAGAAGTATTTCTTCCTTCTGGTTGACTTTTTGTTATCTGCTCTCTCATGGTCTTTCACTGTGAAGAATTGTTCTTTGCTCCTCACATGGTTTGCATGACACCAGTGGGTCCTGCAGGTTGTTTTCTTTCTAGCCTCAGTACATAGGTACCTTTTTTTGTGGTGCCCACAGCTTAATATTTCATGATGATCCACTGTCTCCTTTGACTGTGCTGCTCTGGTGTCTGAATTTAGGCAAACACTTTGTGGATGCTTTGAAGGGGATTAGAACTGACCTTTAATTGAAGAGAAAATAGAGTAATGGCAGACTTAGTTGCAAAAGCATTCTGTTCTTCTAGCTGGAAGAGTTGTTGAACATACCAAAGAGAAAGAATTTAGAAACATGCCTACATGACCCCATATCTATTACTCAGCAGGCATTTTTGTTGCACATCTTGCATTTATTTTATTGCTAAAACTTTAGGCAATTTATCAGTGTTTCCATTCTGTAACTGGACACCCCTTTGCACCGTCTGCCTCTCCAGCCAAAAACGAAGTGAGAGTGATGTTAGCTAATGGCATGATCTCAGCAATTCATCTAGACAAAGACAGAATTTGGCTGCTCTCTCCATTTATTCCCTTAGTTTAAAGTACTGAAAGCCACAAATGAACTCGTTTCAGTTTTCCTAATGCTGTGATAAGAAAATAATCAGCCCCATTTCCTAAAATTTTCCAGAGTTGATATCCATGTGCATCGAAAAATCCAACACATCCAAAGCCCAACTCACAGGTTCCTATACATGAGCACCACTGCTTGAGATGGCTTGATGGAAATAATGATGCATCCAGCAAACTGATCATCATGTTCCACAATAGATAGTACACTTAATAGCAGCTTAATTTCCTGTGTTGGCTGTAGGTTTTTCTGATCTCCCCTCAGCAAAGATTTATATTTGAATGTCTATGGATTTCTGTGTTGTGCATATAGAGGTATTGCTTGGTATGGACTTTTGGGGGCAACGGGAAAGCTCTGCCAGCTCTTGCTCTTGCTTGGTGAGGAAGGGAGCAGGCCAGAAGTTAAGCCTACAGATCTCTGCTTTTCTACTAAGCCTTGTGTTTTCTCTGTGCTGGTCCATATTGGAGGATTGGAGATCCATCAACAGCAATAGAGTAAAAACTGTGTGATAAGTGTTTTTGGTGAAACTTTCCTGTGTGTCTTGGTTTCTCTTTCCAATGGAATTTCCTTGAAACTCTCTCCCCATCTTCTGGTGCCTGTTCCTGTATCAGATTGAGAAGGGCCTTTGTCCATGGCAAGGGCTCCCAATCACTAAGATGACTAATTGGTGATGGGTCTGAGCAGAGGAAATAGCTGCCTGCCTGATCAGATGCTGATGGCTTGGCGGGACGTTTCCTCTCCTCCTGCTTTTTGGGTGGTCCCACAGTACCTGTCATAGTTTCCTGTGAGACTTGTATTCACTGTGCATGTGGGATTTGTTCTTCACCTGTGACCAGAACGTGACTGGTGTTTCTTTAGGAATAACAGCAGCAGAACCAGGTAGCTGTCATCTGCTCTCTTAAAAGTACTTGGTTGCTGTTTTCTCTTATGCTACAACAAAGCACTGCAGACTTCTCTGTCTTTTGCTCCAAATGCAAGTAGCTTTCTTTGGTCTTTTGTGTTCCTGAAGAACCTTGTGGCAACACTACACCAAAATTCTGCTGTTCAAGCCGAGTTATGCCATGGACATATCCTTCCCCTGAAGGGAGGAGCAGAGCCTGGACTAAAGGTGACAGATGTTATGCAGTAAACAAGGTGACTTGCCACAGTGTGGTTGGCATCAGTGGTCCTGGGAGATAAACTTCTGTGGGGTGTAGTGTGCCCATGTGTCCTTTCCACTGTGAGATGAAACTTGGCACAGTCTGGTTTAGCAAAGCACAGTAAAATGCTGTAGGAGAGCGTACCTGGGGGAGCAGAGCCTGCAGAGTGCCGGCCTTTGTCAGTATGAAGTCAAGGGGCTGTTGTCCCCCAAGGTGCAGGAGATGCAGAAGCCTTGCAGCAGGTTGGGAGCAGGGAGCATCTGTGGTTGTGTGAGTGTTCTGTGCCCACGTGGCAGAGAGTGTCTGTCAAGGCATGGGTTTACAAACAGAGGAGCTCATTAGTTAGAGCAGCCGGATGGTGTGGCAGAAGGCCCGGGCTTGGGTAAGCTTTTGGGCAGCTACTCGAAGGAGGAGGCAATTGCTGAAACATTCATAAACTTGACTGTGAGCAGACTTCCCAGTTGCCTCATCTGCAGTGGAGATGAGGGAGTGCAGCCAGGAGCTGCTGTACTCATCCCAGGAGAGATGGCAGGGAGTAGCAGGCTCCAGAGTTAATTCTCTTCATTAACTCTCATAACAAATTTCCACCTTCAAAAGCCTAAATGAGCAGAGGCCTGCCAGAGCAATACCCAGAGTGGTAGCTTTTCCTATTTTTTTTTGTCATCCTATAAGGTTCATATGGAGGAGTGTGCTCTTGGAGTCTCAAGAAAAGTAGCAACAAAACAATGCTAAACACTGGCTATGAAAAACCTACTTATTTGTTGCACATGTGGAAATGTGACAATGGGGGCATCCCATGCAAGCCCCTTGTTATTTTAGCTTTTACTCTTTGCTGCATATGTAAGTTGTAATACTCTTTTTAATATTATTCCCGTATATTTAGAAATAAGGGTACAGTGTTTTAGCCTCCCAACAGCTTCATTCTTTGCACGTCTCTCAAGGCAGCCAGGTGCGCTGGTACCTGGTTTTATGGGCCCGTGTCCCACACAAGCTAGGCTGACCTATCTGGTTGAGAGCATTTTCCCAAACTGTTGTCTTGTTTTCCTTTTTAAGTTTTCTTCTGTTTTCCTCCTGAAAAGTAACAGTGGATGGTGTGAAGAGGAGAGTCAGGAATTCAAGGATAACTGCTGCACTTGTCCTCAGTTCACCCTCTCACATCTCTCGCCACGACAGCCTGTGTTAGCAAAGATGTCAGTGTGTTAGCCAGAAGAAATACATTTTTTGCTGTTTGAGGAATTGGCTAATCATTACATGCCTCAGTTTCCCCATTTAAGAATATGTTCTTTAAAACTGCCTGCTTTCTCCCAAGTTTGTATCTCTTTTAAACAGGCATGAATTTTGTTATAAAGTCCTCTGCAGCAATGCTGTCCTGAATCCGATGCTGCTTCCTACAGAGAGGCTCAAAGTGCTTCTGTGCGTCAGTTGGGGAATGGCCTCCATAGGAGGATAGAACTTGAAAGGGGTTCTTTTCGGGTTTTTTTAAGGTACTTTTGCAGATGTTGTGGTTAAAGGATTCTATTTTTAAAACCCTAAATCTTGGAATGTGGTTCCATAACAGTATGTAGTGGGATTTGGAAAAAGTCTGCTAAAATTGTATATACAGAATAGTGAAACAGTTAGGTCATGTTAAAGTTGTTAGACTTTCTGGTGCTAGTGCATGTCTTCTGGGGGTTTGTTTTATGTTTTTCTTTTTAAAAATACAAATAATGGACCTTCCATTTTAGACAAATGTCCCTTTTTTATGATGGTGGTTTTTTTCATAGTAAATGGCTTTTTTAGTGGGAGCTGCCTTGCTCTTTCCATCTGATGTCTGTACCCACATCTCGGAATGTTTCCATTTCAGAAAGGAGGAGGATTCTGGTGCCAGCAGGCAAACTTCAAAGGCTGCCATGCAGGGAAGTTCACAGTTCTGAGGAATTTGGGATGAGTGAGAAATAAAAGACAAAAGTCCCTTAAACTTTTGCTGCCATGCAAAAATAATGGAAAAATTTGCTTCTTGCTTCCTCTAGTCTTTGTCATGCTAAAGTACTGAAACTGAATAATCCTGTCATCTCCTAAAAAGAACCAGAGATATTTAGGAGCACTCAATAGCTTTTAAAGAAAATATGATGTTTTTCCTATTGAATGCTGCAGTTGTGCTGTCACACTCGGTGACTTAAAATGGGATTTTTGGGTGCTGTTTAGATGCAGGACACAGGTGATGGCTCTCTTTCCCCACTTGCAATGTTATTACTGGTGTTTGTCACACCACAGACCCAAGTGGTAACCAGTAGTCATACTCACCCTATCCCTAGCACCCAACTCCAGCCATCCTGGTGGAGCTGAGTTTGAATTAGGCAATGTTTTTCTGTCCAAGCCTCCTAAGAGCCTATTGAGAGGGAAGGGGAATGGCTTTTCTTTCCAAGAGCAGCTGAATGTGGTGCCCTAGTTACCATGGTTTTTTAAATGGAGTACTTCAGAGGATGTACAAAAGCATCTTTAGTACTTGCAGTACAAGGAGAATGAAAGGACCTAGATTATGTCAGCAGTGTAGCGGAGGCTTAAGTGAGTATCATTCATTTATTGTTAGGAGATGACCCAATTTGGATTGTATTTATGGAGTTGGAGGGGAGAATGGACCTGTTTCAGATTACTTTTGAGCTTTAAATGTACTTACAGGCTTTGTGTAGGGATTGCATTGGCTCCCGCTGGGTAAACAGAGCCTTTTGGAGGGTGTTCCCCATGTACTGGAGCAGTGATGCATCCTGGCTTGTCTTGTGCTGCCAAAATGGGTTGATTCATACCATGTCTCTCCACATGGCCATGTACTGAATGGAGAAAAAAATGAGTTGTCAGACAGAACTTGCCCAGCTGATTTTTATTTATTTTATTGCATTTTCTTGCAAGGCTTTCAAAGCCTCCAGTTACTATGTAATTTGCAGACTGGTTCCAGCTAAGCAGATCCTTAGCTGAAGGCTGTGGCCCTGCAAAGGACTGGTGAAGGTAATAGGTCATGAAGTCTGCACACAATGGGATGCTGCTTTTGGTTGGTTCTCCCCCCCCCCCCCCGCCCCTTCTGTAAAACACTGGGTGGTCTGTTTTAAACACCACCTGTGTCATGGTCCACTGCCTCCTTCTCTTCATCTGGCTGTGATGGCAATATCTGCATCTCCTTCTGGGAGGCTCCTACTGTCCTTTGAACAATTTTGGTACTGCTGGGAGGAACACACCATCTGCAGATCCTGTGAAGGATGTAATTTCTTGGATTTTTTCTTTTCCCCCGCAAGGGTCCCTGTAGTCATTACATCATGCTCAACCCTGATGATGCAAACTGCTTTGAGAAGCGTCTAGAGCAAAATCTGCTGTCCTTAAACCCATCTGCAAATTTGAGAGGGGGAAGTGAGAAGATGAGCATGGAAAACTCATAAGGAACTGAAGCTTGGTAAAGCTCAGCTTTTCCAGCAAACACTACATGCTAGCTCGGATGGGCCTTGTGTGAAGAGCACTGGGAATCTGAGTTCCATTGTAAATTCATTAGCAACATTCACATTTGTTTCGGTGGAGCCAGGGTTGCAATCTCCAGCTAACCAATGCTTTAAGTCTGTGCCTCTTCCTCTGGAGAGGCACATCTGCCTCACATCCTCTTGCAGCCTGCTTTTAAAGGGAGCCCATAAAGAGGGGGAGAAATACATCTATCCCTTCCCACAGCCATCCCAGCAAGCCACAGTCTGGTCTGCTCCGAGGGGAAGCTGCATTCCAGCTCTGGAGGTGTATGGCAGGATGGTCGCTGGGATACCCGCTGGAGGAAGAGAGGGCTGCAAGCACTTAGAGACTGTCTGGACTTGCTCCTTTGAAGGTACCATCAGCTGCAAAGTCTGGATGCACCCAAGCACCAGTGCATCCATGTCCAGGCTGTGCTGGCACCACTTGACTTCTGCATTAAGGAAAGTTGTTGCTCTGTAAGAATCGGCATCCAATGCTTTTAGGTTTACAGAGAAACTGCTGGCTGGGAAAGCTTTTTTGTTTGTGGGCCAAAATACCAAGAGTAACTTAAATGCAGGTGTACTGCACAGCTGGAGGTGGGGGCAGGCAGGTGGTCTCATGGGGCAGGGTCCCTGGGGTCTGCCAGCGCACCAAGGTCAGAGCAGCACCAGGTTGCCGGCAGCAACTGCAGAATTGAGCATGTAGGGGCAAACTGGCATTTCCTCCTTTTCCTGGCTTTCTCAGGAGTGCAGATGGCAGGTTTTGAGAACTAAAGGCTTCATACAGAGAGGCCTGTCTAGTATGGGATATGTAAACCTCAGTTCAGGCTTGGATGTGTTCCTTTTCTGTCTGTAGAAGGTTTAGGCCGATTATTCTGTTCCTTTCGGTTTTTCCTTCCTGTTTGTTTTTTTTTTAATTTTTTACTCCGATTTCATAGTGTTGATCCAAGTAAAGGATAATGAAAATTAAGTAACTTGGCCTGCCTCTTACACAGCCACTGCTGTGTGTAGTTAGCAGTTTAATGAGAAATGAGGCAAGGCAGAGGTCAGTTTGCATTCATATGGCCAAACTGGCTGTGCAGGACTTAGGAGTAAGATGGGATAGTAATCGAGTGTGATGTTGTGGTCTTTAGGGCAAGACCACAGGAAAAGCATTGTATTCCTTTGAACAGGATGGAGCCTTTCACGTGATTTTTTTTTTTTAACTTTAATTCTATAATCTTGATCTGTTATCTAAGAGCAGGAAGACATCCTGAACTTGGAAACATATTTCATCTACTCAAGGAGCAAAAGATTCCCTCTTGGTCTGTCTAGGGAGCCCTGGTGTCCCCCTGGTGTCCCCCTGGTGTCCCCCTGGTGTGGGGCATCTTGTTTAGCAGATGCTGGGGGTTGCTGTGCCCAGAGCGATGCACTGAGTGACCTTTAAACTTGCATTAGGGCTGGAGGGTTTTTCCTCTGTTGCTGTTGGCTCACCTCCAAGGTATGTTGTGGGCTGTGCAGTGCTCGCCTACAGAACCTCCCCCAGACTTCCTCTTCACTATGTCTCTCATACCTGAGAAGTCACTCCCAAGCAGCTCTCCACTGGTGCTTCCCACTTGGTGAAATCTGTCTGTACGGGCAGTCTCTTATTAATCTGGCCCAACTAGTAGGCTGACTCCTTCCAGAGCTCACTGGAATTTCAGAAGGAATAAAAAAATAGCTTTAATGTCAGTGGCCTTGCATCAGGAGGATTGATTACTGCTTTTTCATTCATCCTGCTAGCTTTTCTCCTAGACTTCTTAGGCATGTGCAGATTATAATTTAATTTCCTCTTTAATTGAATAACTTTGAAAGGACTAAAATCAGTAGCTGTTTGGAGTTGTGATTGGGGATGCAGAAACTTTCATGCCTTTCTCTTCTACAGCAGATAATGCTTCAGGTGCAAGAGGGAATGGGGGGGACTGTCCTGTAAAGCAATCCACTGCACATCTGTAGCCAGAGTCCTGTTTCAAGCCCTATCGGATAATGCATTGGGATAATCTTTTAATCTCATGTGTGACCCTCAGCTTTTAAAGAGCACGGCTGAGCCTGCTTTTTTACTGTGGGCAAATTTTAGTCCCACATGTTGTGGTCCTCAAGCCTGGAGAGTGGCTTTTCTGCCACTGCCACTTTTCTCCCTGATGCTTTTAACCTGGTTTCAATGTAACACCCCTGTCTGCTTTCTCCTAGTAACCTCTTGCCCTATTTCACCTAAATTTTGTATGGAGTAGAAGCCCTACAGAGTTTATTTTCTACTTTCTGGAGACATATAGTCTTAAATTAATTGAGGGAAGACAGATAGGACCTGCCAGCTTTTCATATGCCGGCAGCCCATCAAAGGTAGAAACTATGTGTGGTGGCTTGCCAGGATGAGCTTGTTAGTGTATTGCCACAGGGTGATTAGGGCTCGGGGGACACAGGGAATGACTCCTTACAGAATTGGGCTGCAGTAGTTAAGGTATCCACAGAACAAGTGACATGCATGCCCCACTCTTTGGAGGTTGCAGGGTGGTGCTCTCCCAAGGGAGAGCCTGTGGATTGGCCATAGTGTGATATCCTTGAGCAGCCCTACCGTGGCTGGGTGTGGAAGTTCCAGGGGTTGGCTTGCTCATCACCTGCCCGGGCTCCACTGTTGGATCCTTGAACCCCGGGGGGAACATGAGCTCTTTTCTTGAAAGACAAAAGGCAAAGTGCTACAAACCACAACGGCTTCCACGCTAAAAATACCATAAAAGGCTGTGTCCTTAGGAGCTGGGCATGGGAGCAGTTCCCACCCACATTACTGCAGCATGAGTCACCAGGCTATTGCAACTGCTCTCCATGTGGATGCCCGGCTGAAGATGCACCGGGAACAGAGGGAGGAAGGGGAACCCTCCGTAGCGCTGTGGAAGTGATGAAGAGTTACGGAAGAAGAGGATGACATGTGGGCATATGTGAACACTTTGCTTTCCTTTTGTTAGTTTTTTTTTGTTTGGTAATTTTTGTTTGTTTGTTTGATTTTGGAACTTCCAGCAAATGGTATTTGCTGATGATTTGAGCTTAAGGCGTTTGCAGCCAAGAGTCTTCTGAATATGCAGAACCCCCCTTTTTGCAGAACCTTGCTTTTAGGAAGCACAGTAATTGCCACATGATTAATATGAAGCTGGAAAACCCCTCTGACATGGAAGTATGTTTTATTTACTCTCTTTAAGCGAAGTTTTTTTTCTCTCACTATTCTGTCTCCTCATCTTCATCCTTTTCACCCCTACTCTGATGCCAAAATAGGCTGTGTGTCCCTGTGACAGATGGTGTAAAAGCACATCTCCCTTACATTGTGCGCTGTTCTTCCCTGTGCTTTTTATCCAACAAGCAGGTATGAGGGAGTAAATTTGTTTAGGTTGTTTAGGTTTCTTTCCTGAGACGCCACCCACCTGTCCAGGCCCCAACAAGGCTATGGAGTATTGTTTTCCCTTTTCCTTCCCTTCTGCTTGACGTCTTGGCTATCGGGGTTTACCGAAATAAGTTTGTCAGTGAGAAATTCTATAAAAAGCTTCCTTTATTTAGACACCAACCCAGTAATGACATCATGTGGGCACATCTTCCAAGTTCCTCCAGGCTGAGCGGACAGAGGGAGGTGGTGGCTGTGAATCTGAGCCCTGCCTCTTTCCCAGTACACCCCTGTGGTTGTGCTCGGTGGCTGTCCTTCAAAATAACCCCTATCCTCCTTCTCCTCCTTTGGGCAGAGAACAGGGAGGCCCCCAGCACACTGGTGCACCTCTCTTTAGTGAACGTTTTAGTGGTAGAATATAGCTGTGGTGGTCTGGTTGTCTTCCTACTCATCACATCCAGGTTAGTCCTTTGCAGTGCTCTTTGGTGGATATTTACCTTGACTTCTCAGGGAAGCAGGAAGCTTGCACACTCCATCTCTTTGGTGCTACCAAATTTTGCATCAGGCTGGTTTCAAATAACTGACAGGGAAGCAGGTGGAGTAAAGGTACAAATGCCTGCATGGACAGGCAGAAAGCAGTGGGAATGGGCACTTATGAGATGTATTGCTTGTTTTGTGGTGGAGGGAAGGAGGCATCTGGAGGGGGGCAGCAGAGCAAGAGTTGGCCACCAAAGTAATGGACTGTCAAAATTGTTTTGTGTGTGACTTCTTAAAAAAGTGTTGGTTTGAGTGTTTTTTGAGTGGGGAAAAGGTGTAGATTTGCTAAGGGTTAGAAAGTAGTGAGTGTGACCTGGACAAGGCTTGTGGACCTTCTGGAGAAGTTATTCCTGGATTTCATTTACGTCTTTGGAGGAGAAAGCATGTTGTGGTGTGCTAAGCTTCCCCTTGTAGGTGCTCAGTTTGTTAAAATGTTATCACAGGTGTTTCCTTACCTGCCTGCAGTAACTCCTGGGTGGTTTTTTATGTGATCGATAAACCAGAGCTTATTTATTTATTTAATGGAAAGGTATAAAAGTCTGAGGGAGGTTAATTGACTTCCTTGATTCTGCTCATCCTACTGTTGAAGTAAGCCCTAAGGTTGATGTACATCATGGCTATTGCTCTTTGGAGCTGGGAGACTTTGAGCAGCAGACTAACCAATTCAGTGTGTCCATAATGCAGATTTTTCCAGTCCTGTCTAGAATTTGGGTCAGAAGAGAAGCAGTTTCCAGTCCTGTGCTGATACTTGCTTTGCACTGCTGCTCCACTTGTTGTCCTTCCCAAACTGACCTCCTTGATACTCTGAAGTATTAAAAAATAAAAATAAATCTATATTGCACAAATGCTCTGCAACATTGTATGGGTGGCCAAAATACTTTGTTCTCTTTAGAAAGTTATTTTGCAAAGTTAGGTGGCGTTAGAAGAAAATACAAATTTGCAGGTGCCAATTTCCGAGAGTTTTTCAATCAGGTAGCACAGAAAAGCAGGATCTTTGTGGGGACAAACAAGGTCTTTCCCTAGGGTCTCTTGTTGTGGTCCCTGGCAAAAAGAAAAAAAAAAATCCAGTGTCCAAAATACAACCTTAATTAAAAAACAAATATGTTTTTACCACTGGGAAGTGACATCTGATAATGTTTTCTCTAAAGATGGGGTGTGGGGAGTGGGTATTTTTAGCTGCGGCTATTCTCAAGTTGTGGTTTTGTGACCTTCTCCTAATAATACATTTCTTTAATACTTTAGAGTTTTTGTAGTTCTAGAAGCTTTTTCAGACAAAGATGGGGGGGAGAAGAAAAGGGAGCAGCAGTCCATTGGCAGGACAATGACTGAAATCTGTGTTCTGGTGGATATTGGTGCCTAAGGGGGTGCGATGTTAGAGTTGGGTGTATCTCATGAAGGACCTTTCCCAGGTCAGAGCCATGGCTTGTGCTTCCTCTGGCTGTAGCAACTGTGAGATTTCCACTGCCTACTTCTTAAAAGCGGTTGAGAACAGGATCAAGAAGCTTTAACTAGCTGAAAGAGGAAAGCTTAGACAGAGGAATGATGTGTGAATAGAGATACTATAGTGCAGGAATCCCATGGAAGGGGAGGTGTAAGAAATGGCAGTTTAAATGTAGGTCTTTTTGGTTTGGGGTGTGGCTGACTGTCTGGAGTCTCTTAGGATTTACCTGCAAGTGTTGTCTCTGAGAGAAGAGAGCCAATAAATTCCCATATGAAACCTGAAGTTCTCATCATCCACAGGCTGCTGGGCTTCTCCTCACCTCTTGTTGACAGATTGAAAAGCAAGCACGGATCCTGAGGGTCCTGTGGGCTGATCCTGGGCTTTTGTGAACGTCAGAGGGGCTGTGAAAAAGTTTCTCAAAGAGAGGTGGTATTAAAGATAGGAGAGAAGAAGCATTTTCAGGTTGAGTTGCTGACGTTGTCTGTGTCTCAGTAGCTACCCATGGAGATGGTCTGGCTCTCCAAAGGGAACAGCAGTTATGTGTTTCCCGGGCTTGCCTCTGGTGGCATTGTGGGAGGAAAGCAATTAAGCTGAGGGTAAATAATAAACACACATGAAAGCAAGCAAGCTGAACGAAGGACAGGCAAGAGTGGTCTGTCTGTGCTGCATCTGTAGTGTGCTGCTCCATCTCAGAGGGCATCAGGAAAGTTCTCCAGGAAGAACCTGATGGGGCTGGAGAGGTGACTGGCTGAAGGGACAAGGAAGGTGTTTAAGTTGGTTGTTTACGTGTTTATATAATTCTTTTGCTCAGAACCCAAATCAGTGATCATTGGTTTCTGCTAATTGCTAATAAATTAAATGATCTGAGGCTGTTTTGCTTTCTAGCAAATCCTTTCCTGCTGTGGTGCCTTTTTAATGACCAGAGGCACAGTCAGAAATGACAGCCCAGTCTACTGAAGTTGTTTAACACCACATGTCCAGCTTGAGTCAGGAAACAGAAAAAGGTTGCTGCTCCCCCCCAAAAACGAGCCCACCTCCTGCAGCCAGTGGTGGGAGAGAGTGGGCTGTGTGGTGTGGGGTACTTGCAAGTCCCACACCGCTCCAGGGCTGGGCAGGATTTATCACAGTAAAAGGGATCTTGCTTAAAAGAGGTTATAGATCATTCAACATTAGAAACTTGCCAAAGTGGTCCTTCCTGCACTGCCCTCCCCCCCATATTCTTGGACCAAGAAATTACTTACTTATTTTGAAGCTCCTATTTTTGAAATCTGTCTTTGGCAGAGCCTTATGCCAAAGTGAAGGCCAGAGTTAAGACCTCCTTAGGCTCCCTTAAGGGAGCTAGGGAGCTTTCATCAGGAGATGGTGTAGGGCTGGTGCTGAGCTCCTGCAGGTGCCTGTTGTGCATTTTCCCTTACATTGAATTTGGGACACAAAGTGGTTGTCTGGGTAATGCTTTCATTGCAGGGAACCCCCACCTGTGGATGAAAGCTGTTTGGGCTTGGCATTGGCAGTCATGGGCAGGTTTCAGTCATGAGTCTGCAAGGTGTCAGTTTAAGTGGCCAGAGCGAGTATTTTGTATCCTGAATAATACTTGGACTTTTGGTGCCCTTCTTAGGTTTAGGACCTGACACTTGATACTCTGGTTGCTTAAAAAAAGATTAAATTAAAAATAAAGAGTGACTGAGTAGGGCTTTTTTGGGAACTGTAACCTTGGTGCCCTGTTTTCATGCGGCACCTGTGTTTAATTCTTTATCATAACTCATTAGCAGAATGAGCCAGCTCACACGGGCTTAGTGCCTCGTGTGAGAATGTTTCCTTCGGTCACTGAATAAAGGAGCAGCCTCAACAAGAGTGGAAACTTCATCTGTGTCGTTTGGGGATGAAACATGGTGATAAGAGATCTGGCAGGAAGGAAGCATCGTGTGGTGACAAGAGCAGGTTCTCAAAGTAGCATATTTGGAGTACGATTCAGCAGATACTCAGGGTGGGCCCAGTATCTTCTGGGGATGGTCTGCAGCTGGAAAACAGGGGCAGCCGCTTGAAGCCAGGTCAGTGGTGCAAAAGTGGCCCCGTCTCTTCAAGCCACACTGCTGGAGCATCGTCTTCTCCACAGGACCTGTAAGGTGATGGAGGAGGTGCTGGAGACTGCGCAGCTGGGAAGGGCAGGAGTGGGCTGTGCCCAGTCTAGGCTGGATTTACTGGGTGGGCTCTGACGGGCCTCTGTCTCAAATCACCCCCTGCTGCTTATTGTTGGGAGTGAGCTGTTACTCTACTGAAAACCCTTCCAAAACAAGGGGGGCAGAAACAATCTGGGAAAGCAAATATTTTCTGATAACAGTGAGCAACAAGCTTTTGTTTGCTGTCAATTGAAGGAAGTGGGAGAAACACGTAGTAACTCTAACGCAGCACAGGCTTTACTGCTGGAAAAGAGATTTGGTGCACACGTTCCTGTAGCAGGTCCTAGGAGGGGAGATATCCATGAGGAAGGGCTGCTTGAAGTGGGTGGGAAAGGCATGGCTTTTGTTTTGCTGCAGTAGTGCATCTGTGTGAAGCAGATGCTAAAGGAAGGTCTGTGGCCAAGATGGAAATCCAGGTCCAGGCTTACGTGGGAAATGGGAACCAGGGAGATGAAGTCCTTGCTTTGTATTCAGCCAGGACAAGACTGAAGCAACTGTGCTTTACATTAAAGGGAGGCCCCTCTCTACGCAGCTAACAGTGATGATAAAGTGTGAACCAGCTCTGATCTCTGTTCTCTGGAAAGATCCTTCCTGCTGAAGGACTTGATATTTTGAAAAAGAAATGGCAAAAAGCTCCCATGCAATATTAATTTTGAAGTCTTATCTGAAGGCCTGCAGGCATGTTCTAACTCAAGCAGGGATCTTATTCTTTGTGTTGGACCCATTCTTTACATTAGAGAAAAAAAGTTCCTTTCCTATTAAAAGGCACTCCACTGCGCTTAGATGCTTATTTATTTGCAACTTCCCTTTTCCAAGCTTTCTTGCACAGTGCAGAGTCCGGCTGCCCTTCAGTAGGATGCATTGTGGTCTCCCAGGTTTTGATCTTGGAACAGGAAGATTCATTTCCCAAGCTGCTGAGGAAATCATCATCCTGCTTGCAAATGCCTTTTGTAGCAGTTAACTGAAATTTTGTGTTTATAAGTGAACTGTTTTAAGTGAACTGTCTGGTTGTTGCTTTGTTGGGTGAATGTTAAAGCATTTTTAAGGTAAATGCACCTTTCAAGTTCAAAGTACCTTTTTTTTTTTTCTTCAGCTGAGTATGTTTTCCGCTAAGTCAGACTGCATCTCGAAATGCAGGCGATAACTTGAGTTGTGTTTGTTTGTTTCCTGGAGAGAGCAGCATCTGCTGCTACTTTTCTGGACAGCCTTGCATGGGTCCCCGTCATACCAAATGCTTGTCTTTATATCACTGCCTCAAGCTCTCATGTATTTAAACTTCTCCCTCTACTTTTTTAAACTTCCGCCTCTGCTTTTTATCTCATCCAAGAAGAGGTTTTGTGAGTTTTTTAGTTCTTCCATGCATATTGTCACTTACTTCATGCAAGCTCCAGCTTTCACTAGAAAAACCTGTCTCAAGTATTTCTATTGATAGACTTGAGCCTGCTGTGGTCCCCTTTGACTTGTTTTTATCCCACTTCCGTTGCTGTCCATTATTCACAGCAGAAATGCTGAGGACATGCAAAACAGTAAATGTAGGGTGAGGCAGGGGATCCTCCTCCTCTACTCTGCCCTTGTGAGACCCCACCTGGAGTGCTGTGTCCAGCTCTGGAGTCATCAGCATAAAAAAGACATGGACCTGTTAGAGTAGGTCCAGAGAAGGGCCACAAAGATGATCAGAGGGCTGGAGCACCTCTCCTGTGAGAACAGGAGGAGAGAACTGGGGTTGTTCAGCCCAGAAAAGAGAAGGCTCCAGGGAGACGTTAAAGGACCTTCCAATACTCAAACAGAGCATAGAAAAAAGGAGAGAGAGTGACTTTTTACACAGGCACCTGTGGATAGGACAAGGGTGAATGATTTCAAACTAAAAGAAGAGAGATTAAATGTTAGGAAGAAATTCTTTACTCGGGATGGTGAGGCACTGGAACAGGTTGCCCAGAAGTGTTGTGGATGCCCTGTCCCTGGAAGTGTTCAAAGCCAGACCAGTTGGGCCCTGAGCAACCTGGTCTAGTGAATGGCATCCCTGTCCTTAGCGTGGGGGTTGGAATTCGATGATCTCCAAGGTCCCTTCCAACCGAGACCATTTTATGATTCTATGACTTTAATAAAATGTTGGATTTGCACGCGCACACACAGACACATACATCCTGCATTCCTTAAGCTGGGGTGATTTTAGAAGTTAACAACAAGCAAAAAGGAAGGGAAAAGTTATGTTGTAATTAAAAAGGTTGCTTTCATAGGACTTGAAAAAACTACGTATCCTAATGCTGTCCTGCATATAGTTCCAAGGCTGTTAGAAAAGCTTTGGGAGACATTTTCTCAGTACTTTCCGGTGTTGGATGAAATACTTCTTGTTTCCCTCAAGTTTTCTATTACTGGATATGCTCGCATGGGGCTTTGATAGAAGAAAACAAGTTAACAAAAGCTCATGCATTAGCATCTGGAGATGCTGTTTGAAGGTAATGCAAGTCCAGGATACTGCCGGTAAAATGGTCAGGGAGTGTCCTCTGCAGAGGCTGCCAAAGACAAATAATTTCCCGCAAGGGTTCTGTATTTGGAGGCAGTGTGAGCTGATTAAAGTCATTAAAGTGACTGAAGGAATGAGGGTGGTTCCTAGGGGCTGGGCATTAGTTGGGGTCAGGGTACTGGCTGAAGCTGCCTCCCTCCTAAAAATGAGGTGAAGCCAGAGGCTCTTGAAAGCAGTCTAAGACACACAGTGTCAGCATAGGTCTCGCTGTAACTCAACTTAGATATCTGTAGCGTACAAGTCATTCCCTCAATAATTATTTTGGACAAGTTTTTCACAGCCAAGCTGCATCTTGTTAGCGGATTTTTAACTTCCTACTCCTTTATTTCATTGGCTGTACCAGCAACTTTATATAACGATACGTTTGTTATTTCCTTGTATGTGTTTTAAAAAAGATGCTGCCTGTCTATGCCAAAGAGAGAGCAGGCTGCTGGCAGCATGATAGCTTATGTTTGCATCCTTGTTCCTTTGGTTTTTGCTAGAGAGCATCACTAGCTCCACAGTACCCAGGGTGACATCTTGGGTATCAGCCAGGACACGTGTCCTCACCCTGCTGCTTCAGGCACGTGTTGGGTGTGGGTGGCCTCTAGCTGACGGTGCCCGCCGAGCCAAAACCAGGGAAAGTTTTAAATAGCAAAAGGAGCCTTTAGCTTACCCAAAATTGCCAAGTATAGCTGGAGGCAAGAATGACAAGGGAAAAGTAGTGTGTCCTGTAGTGTTGCTACATGTACCAAAAAGAATAAAATACAGTGTTTTAGGAGGACTGCATGTCCAAGCAGAGAATGAATGAATATGGTTGTAGCTTCCCTTAGTTTATGGTTAAAGAAATGCAAACTGCCCATCCAGTCTTAAGGAAACAGAAGAAGCCAGTTTCTAAGCTCTGTGTTGATATAGTTCCCTTCCAGGTCAGTGCATCACCCGAAAAAAGAAAGGATTTGTTTTGTTTTCCCTCTGGCTTTTTTTTTTTTTGCCCTTTTTATAGACACTGGAATGGAAAAAGGAGGGAATGCAGAAAGAAAATTAATCTTCAATTCCCAAAAGCAGCATGTGGACTTTTGCATTCTTCAGTTTACTTCTTTTTTTGAAATGAAAAATCATTTAAATAATGATGCTTTAAAAAAATAACTCATGCATCTTTAATTTTTGTGCAGTCCTTTGTCTTGTTTTTTTTGGCTATTGTTGTCTCTAGAAGATGGGTTCACGTTAAAAAGAGCTTAAAGAATGTTTGGATGCTCTTTTATTCCCTGTGAGGTCTAAAAATAGAAGCTGACAAAGAATTGCTTATAGACTCGTTGCTCTGCTCAGAGGGTTTAGCTTACGTCTAAAGCTGCATCTTCTGACTTTGCACCAACTGAGCTGTGCAGAAGCACCAAGGCTGGGCTTATTGAGCATAAGCAGGGAGGAGAACAAATCTCTTTATCAGCCCTCCTGTTTATCTCCTCCCATCTCCATCCTTGGGGAGAAGAGCACCAAGGCACACCACCAAAAACGTGTGTGAGAAGGAGAGTGAGATGTAAGTACTGGGAGCAAAGGAAGAGGGATGGTGGGGAGAGGGTTGAGAGAGGTTTTATTTATTGGAAGTGCTGTTCATGTTGAAGTGGGTGGATAGCATATAGTTGCAGTGTTACATGGCTTTTTAGTTATTTCTATAGCTAGAAGACTTGGCCAATGTGTTTGAGTTTCTTGATATTGCTGTAGTCTAGTGGCAAAGTGTTGTCATCGTTGTCACCAGAGCTTGCCATTGTACTGTAAAAGCTTAGTGCAAATTGGGAGAATACAGGGAAATGTGTGTAATCTGCATTTAATGTGTGTAAGACACACTACAACCTACTAGGTGATAACATATATAAAATATAATCTGTGTAATGGGTTGCTTGTTTATAATGGTGGCTACCTCTGAAAGGGTGTGAGGCCGCCTGCACTTTAAGGCCTCCAAGTCGTTGTGCCTGGGTGCTGGAGAGGTGACAGCAGGGAAATTCAGCACAGGACAGCTCACAAACATTGGTAAAAAGTCCATTTGCTGGTGTTTGTGAGGGGGATTGGAGGAGAGAGGGTGTTATTAAAGTGGTGGCTCGTGACAGAAGAGAGCTGTGCTTCCTCTCCCCAGTGCTTGCTGACTTCAAGCAGAGAGAGCATCATGCTTTGGGATTCTGTCTTGATTTCACACTTGTGAAACTAATGTGTTGCTTCTCTGAGTTGCTGAAGGTGAGAACTAAAAAGTTGGTTTTTATAAGTGATAGCTCTGTGTTGGGCTCTGCTGTCCTTTGGACTGTGTAGCTGTTTGGATGTATCAGGGAGAACTGCATGTGCTGGAAGGTAGCTCAGGTGACACAGCCGGTACTGGCTCTTCTGCCGTGCAAGTCGGTGTTGTCGTGTACTGGTCTTAACCTGCCCCAAGTCCTGAAGGAATGGCCTGAACCCTCCACTGCAGCCCTTCTTGGAGGCAACATACTTTTGGATCAGCTGGAGCTGGGTGTAATACTGTGCCTTTGGCTTGGGTAGGGGGCATATTCTGCCTGCTGAGTTACCAGTGCAATGTGCAGGCTGGTACAAAGGTGTGTTGGGCTCTCAGACCTGCATGGGAAGCCCTGGCACTCAACCAGAAAAACTGGCCAGAAAAACCACACCAGGGGTTTTTTTGCAACACAAACGAGCGTAGTTTGCTTTCTGCTATTGTGTGCCCTGCAGTTACAGCCTGTTCCTTCTCCACCAGCTCTGAAGGGACCTGCCTTTCCTCTGTTCAAAGACCCCCGTGCTGGTAAAGGATGGTGCCTGTGCTCTGCCAGAACTGAAAAACTGACCAACTTCTTATTTCCTTTGCAGTGAGCCCAAGGGACGAGAGAGTGTGGATTGCCTCCTGCCTTGCCTCTTCTCCCAGCCACCTGCGGTGAGCTCTCACGTGCCAGAGGACGAGGGTGGAGGAGAGCAGCCACACGAAGCTGGGGCAGTGAGGGGGAGCCAAAGAGCATTTGGCCAGTGAGCTGTGGCAGCTGGGGGTCCTCACCACTCTGCAGTAGAGACAACTGGCTCCTGCCGGGTAGATGCCTTCAGGGGAGTGGACAACTCCAGCTGAACTGATGAATCTTGGCACCTGATACAGGGCTCAGGTAAGGGAACGTTGCTTGGAGCTGGGTTGTATTTTCATCCTCTCTTCTCCAGACTCACAGACCGGCTCTGGAGCAAATGAGAATTGCCCTGAGAGCTGTCATATACAGTGGTTACACATGCGAATAAATCAGCAGGATCTCATCTATGATGATGCTGGATGCTCTGGCTTGTTGGGGCGTTGCTGGTGGTGTCAAAGTGAGTTGCAGAAGAGGTTCTCCCTTGGTATTCACAGTACCTCTGCTGAGGGAGATGACTGTTTTATACAGCGCAGCATCCAGTGTGGTTTCAGATACAATGCAAGTTTACTAGGACAGGAGATCATCTGAATTTTCTATAGCACATCTGTGATTCATCTAAAGTGATCTATGGGCAGTCATTTTCAAAGACCCCAAGACAGTTAAAACAAACTTTCCTGCAATTCAGCTGGCTTAGTGCTCCTTATGCTCTTAAAACAAACAAACAAAGAAAAAAGCTTGCTTGTGTGCTCTTGGGTTGTAGTCAAGGAAATAAACATGCAAACAGGATCTGCTGTATCTTGGTTCATCCTGCTTGATAGTAATTTCATTCCCGAAGCCGTAATTCACTTTGCGAGCGCAGGTCTTGATTTCCTTTCTGGTAGCAGGGATGTAATCGTGTGCCGGATTTGAGCTAAGGTTGGGGATGCACAGTCCAGTGATGTGTTTTGAAGCTGGTGCCTGGCCAGGATGTTTGCAGTCTGGGTTTGTTAATGAGAGAGAATCTGCACAGGGGGATGAGCAGAAGTCCTCGATGCAAGTGCATTGAGTGTGTCGTCCATTTTGGAATAGAAATTTGGGGGTTTAGTAAAAAAGTGCTGCAGCAGCTGCAACACTAGAAATGGGGATGCTGGCCAGTCTTGTACCACGGCCTCAGGAGCACGTCGGCTTCCACATGGGGGCTGGTTCTCATGAAGCAGAAGCTCTGCCTGCAGTCAGCGGCGCGTGGCCATCACTTCCTCCTTGGCTTGTCGCCTCGCTGGCACACATCCAGGCGTGCCAGTGCCCACCTGTAACTGCCCACAGCCCCTCCTGGGTGCCTTGAGGGGCTTTGAGGTTTCCTCAGGCTGTGGTGATGCAGTCAGAGCGGTCCCAAAGCCGTGCTCGCTTTGGCTGTGCTTGGTAGTTATGTGCAGTGGTGTAATGCTGTGGCTTTGCTTCCAAAAGGCTTTGAGCGTGTGGGATAAGAGCCTCTGATGACAGGTCCTCTTGGCATACAGCTGCTGCCTATCCCCCCAGCTTCTACCAGGCAGCCAGGATGGGCAGATTGCTCCAAGCCCTTAGCCTGTGTGGTTCGAAGCGTGTCAAGGTGCCTGTTTCATGCACTTAAAAAGCCCTGATGGGGCTTACTCAACTTCTCATACCTTGCTTTAGTCGCCTTCACTGCTCTGCATGGCCGGGTTTATTCCAGGGCGTGCAAGTGCATGAGTCACTGTTACAACTAGTAGTAGCTTTACAAGTGAGTAGTAGCTTTAAAAGTGCTTTGCTGGGAAGTGATGCAGACTGCAGGTGCATCTTGTGAGAGGGTCTTGCCTCTTAGCAGATGTATAAGCATTTTCTCTTGCATAGATGTATATGCTTTTCCTTTAAAACTGTTCCCTTAAAGGAAAAATTGCAGGCTGATACCATAGATGGCTAAAGACATAAAATGCTGTGTTAAAATGTGCTTTTAAAATGGAACATGAAACAGGAACGGTAACTTCTTGTGTTTCAGCAGTGGTGGGTGTGACTGTAGTAAGTACATACCTTTTTTTAATTTATTCCACAGCAGTAGTTTCACTCTGATAGAGGCCAGAGTGGTGTGTCAAAACTTGCTTTATTTTTCTTCTCCTAGCAGCAGTCTCTATTTAAAGTCAAGAGGACCCATTCAGAATGAGAACACACATTCACCTATACCCATTTCTGCTTTTTCAATGACCTTCTGCCAAGTAAAAACCAACTACAAACGTGTAGTCTTAATCTCAAATGGCTTGAGTATATACTGTTCTACACTAGAAAAGATTTAAAAATTGAGTTCCAGAATATCCTCAAATCCAGCCCGAGACTGAGAACATGTTACTATGCTGTGTTTCCTAAGAAGAGATTTTACTGATATTTTCATTTTCAAAAGCCTATCTGCCAGGTGCTGGCAGGGTGATTTGCTGATGGGTTTGTAAGTGTGAGATACCGTGTCATGGCTGGGGGTGACAGGGGACGTGTGTGTGTCCTGGGCTGTGCCACAGGGCGCACTGCTGGTAGGCTGTGGGAAATGCTCAATTCTTCTGGGCAGCGAGCAGGGCTGCAGCACTGGGCTGGTGGCTGGTGGGCAGAGGTTCCCCTCTCCCAGCCAGGCTGGTCCCGGCAGCTGCTATCCCATGTGGGACAGTGGGAGCTTGGCAGATCTTGCTGGAAAAACATGGGGCTTGTGGGGAAGGTTATAACAGTAAATCTGATTTATGGAGAACAATTTTGACATGAAGTCTTGGATTTTTGATGCAGATACTTTCTTCTTGCTGCCAATACTTGAGATCCCAGCTGGTGAATTAATTTAAGGAAAGTTGCTTTCGTTCAAAAATTGGGTATTTTATTTCACGTTTGCTGATGGCTAGATAATGTTCAATGCGGGTAGGCAGTGACGTGCATTTTCATTAGCATCTTTAGGCTTATTGTTGCTGGTATTAATTTTTACTTCCTTAAATTGTAAACTGGAAGCTGCAAGTTTTAGTGTGAGATGACAGATTGTGGGTGTTTTCAACTCATTCTTTCTAAAAGGAACTAGTTCATAACTTTGTTGCAGGGTTGAATTTAAATGTGCATGGTTCAGGGCTTTCTGTTGCTTGTATCCCAGTAAATTATCTAATACCATTGTTACATTGTTCACATTTTCATACTATTCCTGTTCATAGCAGCTTCGTCTTGTGTATTTGTCGTGGAAAAAATGTCTCTTTGCTAGGAAAATATCGTACTCGCAGGAGAAAACTGGGTGGCGGGCTTGAGAAACTAATTTGAGTGATATATTAAAAAAAAAAGAAAGTATGGAGTCATTCATAGGTATGTGGAGAAGCGTGGCAGGTACAGCCTGTTCCTGTTTATAGGAAGCCTGTTTACATCAAGTAAAAAAATGCTGTGTTTCGTCAAATCCTTCAGAAAATAAATCTCAGTAGTTTCCGTGTACACAAGGTGTCTTTCCCTCAAGCAAATGCTATTTAACACCATGGTGTCAGAACTACTCTGGAGTTTGGGCATGTGCAGAATTAAATAATAAAAACACCCCTATCCAATGAATGCTGTTACAGAGCTCAGTTTTGTTCTGTTCCCTCTGTTGAGTGCAGCACCGTCTCTGTGCTCTCCCAAGCAGCAGCATTGTGGTCACATCCCAAGGCCAGTGCAGCCACTTGCCATCTCTGTCCTTCTCACTGCCATCAACCATTTTCTCTGCTTTCAAGTTTTTTCCTAAATTTGGACTTTTGCACTGCTCTAGAAAGAGAAAACAAATGTGCATAGTCCAGGCATGAGATGCAAAACTGGCTCCTTTGCACGAGTCTGGTGTTTCTGGCTGCAGAGAGGTTTTTGCAGAGGTGAATGCCAAAATATATGTGTTCTTGTTGTGTAAATTCTCCCATGGTTCCAAGTTGCTCTTCCTTTGTTATTCTATTACAGAGTGTGGTCAGAGATGTTCAGAATAGCTTTCACTTTGTAAGTGTCTTGAAAAATTGCCCATTTTATCTGATGTACAGTTTATTTTTTCCCTATAGCCTGCAGAATATTTGTATTTTTAGCAGAATGTAAAAGACATCATTTGAATTTTTTGGCCCCATAACAACAACAACAAAAGTCATAATTGGGGGAGTTAAATTTCACAGGAGATTTGAGAAGGAGGAGATGCAGAAATATTAGGTGACACGGTGAGACAGTTACTCAGACCTTGCTACTTTGAAAAATTAAGCTGTGATTAAAATGTATTGAACAAAGTTCACATTGGAAATAGGAGCTGCAGCTTGATAAAATAACAGAACAAAATACATTTTAGTATTTCTATCATTGCTCTATTTTGGTTGTGGAGCCAATAACAGGGGAAGATACACCCATTCCTGCTGTGAATTTGAAGAATTTGCATTTTTCCAGTGTCTGAATGGATGAGTGTAAAGTGGTGGAATGCCTGTGCTGTTGCCTCATAACGGGTCACGGAAGAGCCCTGATTATATTGCATGTGATATAATATTTCTATCCCACTGCTGACAACTAAGAGAGATAGCTGCTTTCAAAAAGAAGAGTTAGGGAAAGCTGGATCTCTTGGCCATCTCCCTCCATGCCTGAAAGACATGGTGGCAGCGAGCAGGTTGCATTAAGGAGTAGTTAAGATGAGACAAATAGTCTCTTGCAGGTGTCTGAAGGTACAGACAAGTGGGGTGAGCCTTGGAGAGTGCTGATGCTTTTGCTCATCATATCTCCCCAAGTTTTTTTTTCTCCTCAATTTATAATCCCACCCTTCAGATGATCCTAAGTGATGCCTTTGGCTGCTCTGGCTCGTTCAGTGGCAAGCACTGCTGCTGAGATGCATCTTCACCTGGAAGCTGGGGTAACGTCCTATGGGAAGAACCCTTCAGGTTCCTCCTGAAGGGAGGTCAGGATGGCTCCTTGTTGTGGTTTAAGCTATCCATTAGAGAGCTAAAATGGCCCAGAGGTTTGGGTAATGTGGCCTGTGGTGGCCTGGCTTTTAGTGGTGCCATAGCTGAGCTGGGCTGGTTGTGGCTCCGCAGAGTTTCAGAGGAGGAGGACCTGATGGACTTTCCCTCAGCCCTCTCCCTTGCAGCTATCTCTGGGGGTTTTGTCTGCCCATGTTTTCTCCTTGGTGTGTTAGATGCACCTTTGGTGGATGAGGAACTGGTTATGACTTGACAGGGAGGATAGGATGCTCCTTCGGGCTTGTACAGGAGAATGCTCAAGTTGTGTTTGATGTGGGAAGTTACCTCGCTGATACATATGTGTATGGGATGAAGCAGAGCAGTGGGCACAGACCTCAGGGACCTAGACTGGGTCTTGCTTAGACCAAGACTGGTCCATCTCAACATCTTGCCACTGTGTTGTTTTTCTTTTGGAGTTGTATATAGAAGGTGATCACCTAGAGGCCAATTCACTTGTCTCGTACACTTCAGTAGGCAAAAACTTCTCCTTTTAATTTCTTCTTTGATGTTAAATCTGCCTCCAGATGCCCCTACAGAGCATCTCCTGGCTTCCCATCCATAGGTGGGGCAGGAGCACGGTGGTTTGCTGTCATCCACATGGACGCTGTGCCAAGCAGCGCGTGGCTGGTGCCTGTCCTTGTGCCTGGGCTCTGTGGCTGGTTTGTGTATCTTGGTTTAAAAGCCATGTCTCTCATACTGTCATGTGTGTGCCTGAGAACAAAGACAAGACCCCCCTTGCTCGGGTTGGGCTGTGTCCCAGTGCAGGGAGCAGGGAGCTGGCGGTCTTGCTGCATGCAGGCAAGCTCCACAAACGCTCTGTACAGCAGCTGTGCAACCTCGGCCTCATTTTAGCTGTGGGATATGGCTGGAAGCTAAAATCATCAGCAAACGTTTTTCGTATTAGCACTTTCCTAGAATATTTCAGTGCTGTGTACACATTTACTTATCTCCTTTCCCCTCCCTCCCACTTTTTTTTCCCTCACAGCTTCTGATATGAAGAAGGATATAGAGTCTTTAATAGCCCAGGAAAAAGCAGAGATCGTCGCCAAGTATGAGAAGGTACCAGCCTCGTGTGTCTCCCCAACATGCTGGCTGGCACTGAAGCTGTTTAACCAATTAGGAATGTGTCAAATAAGAACTTTTGCCTCCCTGCAGGCATCACCCCAGTAACCCTCATGCCATCAGGCTTCATGCCAGCTCTCCCTGCCTGTACATCCCCTCTCACTACATCCCAGGAGTTTCTTGAGGGTCCCATTTGTGCTCAGTATAGATACTGAAAGGTGCTGAGCTTCTGGTGCTTCAGTGCTCCCTTAAAACCAGGATGGCTTATGCTCAATAGCACTGTTTTTTCTGATGTACAGCCCTTCCCAGCCTCTAGCAGAGGCACACATAGAATGCTGGATAGGCTGAACTTGGCATTTTTCTCTTGCCTGTCTTGTATTTGGCTCTTTAGTGCGGGTTTTGCTCTCCTGGCTCTGTGACTTTTATCATTCAGGAGAGAGGGAGGTGGGCTTTGGGGGCAGGATGCAGGCACTGGGGCATTCCCAATGCTGGGTCCAGCTCACAGGTGTCCTTTCTGCTTTCAGGGCAGGCAGGAAGGAGCTCAGATTGACCAGTGGGAAGATGCTGATTTCGCACTGTACAAAGTTACAGACCGGTTTGGATTCCTGCAGTAAGTCCTCCTGCCGTCTCCTTTCCTCTCTGACCTGTGTGTGTGTATCATCCTTCTGCACTGAGCATGACAGGCCCAGCATCTCTCCCATAAGCTGCTCTGTGGCTTGGCTTGATCAATCCCAAATGCAGGAGGAAAGACTAAATGGGCCTCCTTTCTCAACTGCGCATGTCCAAACACTCTGATGCTTTGAATCTGCTGCAAGGCGGGGCTTAGATGTGGTTTCCTACCACAAGCCTTGTTTTAGAAGGTGCAGGCTGGTGCTCCTTTCCCACCGTGGTGTGTCACAGAGGGAGAGGCCCTTGTATTTGCACCTGATGATTTGGGGAACTATAGGAAGAGATGAGACAAGATATCTGATCATCTTTGGCTCCCTTAGGAAATCTCCATCCTAACTAAGGTGTACATGAATTAGATGCACACCCTGTGCCTGGAAAGAGTGCTTAAAATAACTGGTTTTATTCTGATTCTGAACAAAAGTTATAATAGTAGGTGTTCTGTGTGCAGGAGGGGGGTTTTAAGCAATTGCTGTCCAGACATTCTGCTTCCCCACTAAATTGCTGACTGTGTGCATTGAAGAGGAGCTATATGCCCAGGATTTCCAGTTATATCCAGTGCTTGATCACCCCCCAGGAGCTCCTGTTGGGTGGTGGGATTTTAGATGGTGCTTCTCCTGCCTCTTTCATACTGGGGGCAGCTGTAGGAAAGGCATAAATTCCCCAGGACTCAGGTGTCTGAGGTGGTCCCTGAGCTGCAGCACCCTGTGCTATTCCACACCCTTTCTTTCCTATGGAGTAACCAGTGACCCCTTGCTTTTCCAGCGAGCAGGAGCTGCCAACCTGCACCGCCTTGGAGGAGAAGGTGAGAGCTGCCAGCTCTGCCATCATGGATGTGGCATCCTTATCACACCAGCTGGGGAGGGAAGGTTTTTTGAGGAAACGAGTGAGCAAGTAAGAGCAAAGCAGGCAGCCAGCACCCACTGGTCACTGCTGCTCGCCCAGAGGTGGGAACTCTGCACGATGCCCAGCTGTTGGAGCTTTTATTTTGCTGGGTCAGATATCTTTCCTCCTCCACACTGCACAGAAAAGCACCTCTTTAAAGCAATATTGGGCTTTCCCCTCTGCTTCGGCACAGTGCTCAGCAGCTGTGGCTCATAAAGGGGACTGCATGTGCAAGGGAAAATGGTGGAAGTTCTAGGTAACCATCATCTCAATTGTCATCTCCCCTGAGATGAGAGCATGTCCTCTGTTGGGACCCTGCTAACTGGGACTGAATCATATTTCTGCTGATCTGATACAGTGATAAGATTCGAGTCTAGCTGGACCTGCAAAGATTTTTATTGTCAGAGAATACTCTTGGGAATCCTTTGTCTATGTTAAACCTGTGTGTCTCATCATTTTCACCAATGCTGCTTTTAATTACCAAGTGCTGAAATTACCAGTTTCTGCACGCACCTGTAGATTATTCCCATCCCTGATGTGAGGTCTTTGCATAGAAGTTTAAACCTAAGAGATTGAAGTTTTGTGTTTTCAGGAGGCATCTCCTGGAGCTTTTTTTTCTTAAATTTGTCTTGTCTTTTCTTCTCCCTTGCACCAGCAAAAACAGCAGGAAATTGAACGTGTGGACAAGTGGCTTAAGATGCTGAAGAAATGGGGCAAATACAGAAACAGTGACAAGGTAAGGAGGAAAAGAAAGAGTGTATGTCTGGAAGGGCGGTTGTGATGGATCCTTTTGATGAGTCAGGCTTTCGAAAAGTCAATAGAGAAACCAGAGATCTCTGGAACATTGCCTGATTCTACTCGTTAGTCTTTAATATTTTAAAGTGTTCCTAGAAATTTCTGGGTTACCAGTCGAGGTAAAGTCCTGTTCTGACTTACATAGCTGTAAAAAGGGTTTCCTAAATGCTGCTGCCATGTTTGCACTTCTGCTTCTCTGTGCAAGCAGGAACACAGCAGGGATGTTTGTGTGCCCAGCTGGCTTCCTGCCCTGTGAGAGCAGAGGGCAGTGCACACCACAGGTCGCTCCTGTGTCTCCACCTCCTGGCAGTGACGTGGGAGATGTGACTGATACGGCCCAGTCGATGTTCCTTGTAATTCTCCCTGGGGGAAGAATTATTTGTCTAGAACATTACCTAGATTTTGTATTTTGCTCCTAGCTGTGCCTGTGAGAAGCCACTTATGTATTATATTGTGTGCGCCCGTCTGTGGAAATCAAGGATAGAGACACCAACATTATGTCTTGGCTTTGGTGTTAAACTCTGCACCAAACACCACTGAAAAACTGAATTGTTTTTAATAAATAGTATCTGTTATATGTTCCTCTTACAAACCTCTTGAAACAAAAAACCCTTTGAACCTAATGACAGGATCCTTGCTGGGTAAGGAGAAGAGCATTGTGTCTGACCTGCTCTGCTTGCAGCACTCTGCACAGGAGAGGGCTGAAGCCTGGCATTACCTTGTTGCCATGGCCTCTGCAGCCTTTGTGTTTAGCAGGAGGAGTGGGGTGTTTGGCTGGACTGCTTCTAGCTCCTGCTGGGAGTCCTTGGGAGAAATTTGAGCTTGGTTAAAAGGGCTATATAGAGAGAAATATCTCTGAAGAGTATCTGCATAGCTGTAGGGACAACATCGAGCTGAGCATCCTCCTTGCCCAGCTGTCAGGAGTCATGTCCAGTTCATCCAGCCAAAGACCAGCTACAGTCTCACCCTTTAAAAAAAACCCAACAGAAACAAAGTCATCTTAATGACAGCAGGGATGTGGTGGAGGTGGGCTTGGGGTTTTATAATCCTTCTGTTCACTTCAGAGTGGTTCTAATCACTTTGTTCATCAGTGCTGCTCCACAGGCAAAATCAGAGGCTCTCTTGTGACTTGGTTCTTTCTAATTAGAAGTTAACACTAATTGGTTAGTGATCTTGTGGGTAAACCACCAAATTCCAGCAGGGTACAGGAAATTCCTTCAGGTCCTGGAGGGTGTTTGGGGTGAGTAATGATGAGTGGTTTTAGCACACCTTGGCTTCCCTGGGTGAGACAGTGGGCACAGACAGGACCCAGCATGAGTGCTGTGGAGTGGTAGCATCCCCGTCTGTTTTGGATTTCCCTTGATAATTAGTGGGTGTGTTAAGTATGCTGTAGCTGATGTCACTCAGATCTGCTGGATGGCGAAGGGTCAGACCAGCAAGTAGGTTTTGAGGATCTTTGGGTCAGAAAATCAGAAAACTCTTGTAGTAGAATAAAAGATGTTATAAATAACAGCCTGTAAATGGTCAATGACTTGGGCACAGAGATGGCATTGTCTCATGCTGAGAGACTGGAAATGGCCATCCCGTCTCCCAGCAAACAGAGAAG
Source organism: Lycocorax pyrrhopterus obiensis (assembly GCA_014706295.1). Lineage (NCBI taxonomy): Eukaryota > Metazoa > Chordata > Aves > Passeriformes > Paradisaeidae > Lycocorax > Lycocorax pyrrhopterus. The sequence continues at coordinate 16,362,064 of JACSVZ010000007.1, read as the reverse complement.
CAGTGCTTGGCTCCAAGCAGGGAAGGAGCAGTCTGGTGACCCCAGGGAGTAGAAAGGAGCTTTGGTTTTAGTCCTGTCCAGCCTAACACCCACTGCCTTGCACCAAGGCAAGTGCAGGCAGGAAGGTCTGTAGCAGCCACACACCATTAAATGCAAAGACCCTGAGAAGCACAAAATAAGTGTGCCTTCTTTTAATAAAAAAAAAGTAAAATTAGGTTGTATCCTTTACCTCGATGTGCAACACCATGCTCTTGTGTCAGGAGCATGGAAGCTGCTCAGATATTCCTGCTGCCACAGCTGGATGCAGTTCAACTGTGGCATTTCAAGGACCTTATGCTGGGATCACAGTCCTGTCAGATGGCTACGGGTTTTTTTCTAGCTAAAATAAATGTGACAAGCCCTTGATCTGATTTTTCTAAAGCAGAGTGGGTGGTTTTGTTCCTTCTCTGAGTGCTCAGGCTGCCACATCTGCATTGCATGTTTCCTTCAGGTTTGTTTTCACCACTTGGCTGACATGATAGAAACTCGAGTGTCACAAGACAGCTGCTCTGTGTTATTTTAACAATGACTAAGATGTCATCTTTGAAAAAATCCTCTTATTGAAAACAAGAACCTTCCCTTTGATGTTAATTTTGATATGCTGTGCTTTATTAGAGGGGAAAAAAAATCTTGTTGCAGGAACCGCAGGCAGTTTCACAGGGAAGTTGCCCTGACTTTGACTCTGCTTGAATGAGGTAGAAACCCACCTTATTTTCCAGACTGGGACTTCCTGGACTTCAGGGCCAACCTTTTCAGTCCCAGTTCATGTGCTGGAGCTGGCAGACATCTGATCATATCAAGTGCTTGATGAAGAGGGACTTAGCAAGCAGGCCTTTGTGTTTTGCAGCATCTTGGTACCTGATCAAGGCTTAGGTTGTTGTCTCATCTTCTGTGTTGTGAAATGTCAGCAGGTGGAGCAAGGTTGTGTACCCATCCAGGGCATTGACCCCAAAGCAGCCACCTGTCAGTGGGCAAGAAAGCAGCTTTTTCAGACCCCTGGCATGAGCCATTTCCAGAGAGCAGCAGGTTTGGCTTTTTGCTCCCCCACCTGCAGCCTGTGTGCATCCCTGCGTGCTGCTGATTGCAGTCTGGGTCTTGCAACTGTCACAGATTATAGGAAATAAGGCTGAAAAAAAAGAGGGGGACCTTTTACAGTTCCTTGCCTAGAATGGCCTGGCTGGGAACTGAAATAATTTCTGGCATAACCTGTTTCAGGATGAGCAACAAATAGGATTATCTTAATTAAAGTAATGCCCTGGGGCTCTCTGTGCTCATCAGTGCCTCAGATCTGTCTCCATCTCTGTTCTAGACACGTTTTGTAGCAATCTGATTTAATTTCAGTAGCAAGATCAGCAAAAAGTGACACCCAGCACAATTCCTCATATGGGTGGGGATAGAATGATGCAATGGTGCCTTTTTCTGGCTGAACTTCCACAAGGGAAAGGGTACAAAAATAAAGGACTCCATGAAAGTACCACATTGTTTTGCAGAGTTAAGGTATGTCAAACCTGCAAAGAAGTGCTAAACTGTGTTATTGGGGTTCGTCACAGGGAGGCTCACATGGTCTGTGTCCTCTTCACTGCTGATTTGAACCAAAGTTAAAACAGCAGCCTGACTCTGCTTGGGAAGGTTAGGAAATGGCTGGTGCCACGTAAGAATATACACAGTTCAGGCAGCACAGTTTTGCAGATAAAGAACGCTGTGCTGTGTGCACTCCAACAGTGGGATAATTTATTCATCATAGCTCTGAAATGGATTTCAGCCAGAAGCATCAGTCATAGGAGGGGGATATGACCTCTGCATCATTTGCAAGCTGTGTCTTGCTGCTGGCCATGTGAGATGGGACCTTTAGAGAGGGATGTCTGGTCATAGATGTCTGGTTTTTAGGCAAAGCCTGCCTTTGTGCAGGGGGGAAGACTTGTCTCTGCTAAGGTCACGGGAGTGCAGGGTGCTTAATCCAGTGCATGCCAGCAAAGTGGTTTAGGATGAATCAGGGATCTGTATGGACTGGCACAGAACCCCAGGAGTGAACAGTCAGCTAATGCCAGGGAGAGCCAGCAGACATTTGTCATGCCAGGGCTGGCTGAAGTCAGATCTCCTGCCTGCAAATGCCATGGGAAGGAAAGGGGGCTGTGTCTGGGAGCTGCAGGGTGGCTTCACCTGCTTTTTTTTTCCATTTTGGAAAGGGAGGTAGCATTCTCCTCTCCTCCAAAGGTAGCCTGGGCAATAACTGTAAATGCCTGCCCATGACCCACCAGCTTTAGGATTTAAATTTGCCCCTGCTTTGCTGGGACCCCATCAGGAATAGCTGCATAGGCTCGAGCTGCAGGCACAACAGCCAAGTTTGGAGCAAGCATTAACCATATGGAAAGAAAGCCATGTATGATGATGTCCAGTCTGCCAAGTGTCCTGCACAGCCACATCATCAGTGAGCAGGCTTTGTGGTACTAAAAGGAAATCATCTTCTCCAGGGTGGTAGTGGTCATGGTGGTGATGGAGGCTTCACCCACCACTCAAGGTGAAGGTTTGCATAGCAGGTCCCCTGGTGCATCACTGGTAGAGGATGTGAAGAAGTTCTTTCTCTCCAGAAGGATCACTCTTTGAGCCCTAAAGGAATTGAGGAAGAAGGGCTGCCCCCACTTTAGGGTGTTGGAGAGATACACTGGATATATGGAAAGGCTTGAAAGAGATATTGCCATGCATACCCAAAATTTGCATATTGCTCCTTCAGTCTCTTCCTGGTGATCTGTGCACATGGCTGAGAAGTTAACAGTGACAGACTCCAAAGTGTGAACGGCAATGTGTATATTCTGCTTCAAAAACCAACCCACCTCTCCTAAATCCTTTTTAATTTCACTGTCTTAACTACTGCAAAAAGATGTTGTCTTTAAAGGTAGTGACTCCATCCCTCTTATTCAAGACCAGGAGCAACTGGTTGGGTACTTCACAGAGGAGATGGCTGGTGCAGGAAGATGGAGCTCAAGTCTATACTTCCATAGTTTTCCCCATCCCCTCTACCAGAAAGAAAATATGTGGGGAGGGGAGAGATATGGATGGGGTGATGATGGCCTCTCTGCCATGAGCTTTGTATGTTAAAGCCTGGAGAGGGAAGATGATCCTATGGCAAAACCTGGAGTAAGTTTTAGACACTGTAGTTTCAGTCCTTGCCTGACACAGCCTTTCTACAGTGTCTTGAACCATTGCTTTGACCACCAGCATCTCCCTTTGTGAAGCAGAATGGTGTCCGTTCTTCCTGCCTGTGCATATTGGTCTATCAATGCTTGCATGGTCCATGATCTAAGTGCTCTCTTCCCTTTAAGGGAAGATCTCTGTAGGGGCTGAGAGGTCTATAAGAGACAGAAGAGAGTGACCTTGAGGGTTGTTTTTGACTGTCACATGGAACAGGAGTTATCACGTGCTGCCTTACCTCTGTTACTTATCCCAGCGGTAAATACTGCTTGTAGTGGTAACTTCTCTGTTTTCCTTCAAGCTTCACAATGAAGAAAATGCTCATTTTTTTCTGGGTGACTCACAGCTCTGAGGTTTTATCACTTTCATGTCTGGAGGTGGTGGGAGGAGGAAAGCCCTTGGATAAATAACAGGAAGGCATTTCAGTTCAGTTCCATCTCAGCATGTTTTGTACCTCCCCTGTTCCTTTAGCACTTGTGCAAAGAAAATCATTAGAGACATTTACTATATGCCACTGAGGGTTGCACTCATTAAAGTACAACAATATCAGCTCTGGAAATTCAAAACAAAATTGTTTCCTTCCCACGGACCTCAGTATGATCATATGCCTTGGCAGCTGTCAGTCTCTCCTAATCCATTGGAAATAATCTTTTCTGAATTAGTGTTTGTGTCAGAATTGGTACATGTTCCAGTTTCTTGATCCTGCCTCAGCTTTTGCTTTATAAAGGCATGAGTGCTTGCAGGAGCCAGGCTTTTGTGGGCACCTACTACTTTGGGGACGTGGTTCATCTAATCCTTTTGCTTTGTGTCTCTTGATGCATTGCACTTCTTTCATCCTGATTTAATGACTCTTGGGAAATGGGTCTTTCAGCTGCGGGTATGAATCTGTCCCACATGGCATGAAGGTTTGCTGTCCTTAGAAGCACCTCCTTACGTGGGCCTTTGGGTGTGCAGATGGTGAATTAGTGATGTCCCACTTAAAATGCAGGATGCTGTTGAACAGGATGGTGGCCTTCCATGGGCATGTCTTGCTGGTGAGGTTGCTTTTACGGGACAGCTCTTATTTGGTGCATACAGAGGGAAGGGCAGGATCTGATAAAGGATTTCTGCAGGATTTGGTCCTGGCTATGTACTGGACCTTCACAGCTGGTGCTAAGCAACACTTGGGACAGAGCAAGCATTTGGGAAGTTCTGAGGATGGGTTTTTAAATGTTGAATGTCCGTTACACTTTCAGGATCAGGATACATTACAGACACTTTCTCTGTCAGCAGAAATACTGAAATATTTATTGTAATGGAGTGGAAAAGCATTCTCACAAACATCTGGTTCTCCTGGTCCTACATGGTGATCGTGGCACTTACTACAGAGTTATTTTATATACTTCTCTTGACTGGGATAGTGGTGTTAGTTCTTTGCTGTCCCCTAGCCTGTCTGCTTGAAGCTCACCTCCTGTCTTACCTCCTGGTCTTGTAACTCTTTGGGACAAGGGCCACCATTCCTGGGTTTTGCCCTCTGTAGGCATACTGCTGCCATGAAGACAGTAAGGAAACGAGGAGTGTCGGTCTGTGCTCATGGAAGCCATGAGCCAACACAGTGCCATGGTTAAGATCTTTATATCCTTGTGAGAGGCTGACCTTAAAAAGTCAGGTTGGAAATAAAAAAGCTGGTGGTGCGAGGTGGTTCTGAAAGGAAAGGCAGGAGGAGCAGGTGTTCAGCTTGATGTGGCAAAGGCAGTGTGGCAGGCCCACGTCCAGAAAACCTTCTACTAGGATCCTGTGCTTCCTTGTGGATTGCATTCCTTCTCTTACCTCAGCCTGGATTGCATGAAGCAGAACACCCTATGCCAAAAGAAGAAGGATTTTGAAGGTGGTTGGATGCATTTTTACCAGGCAGTGACAGTAGCTCCAGTTGATTGCCTGGTTGGGCACTGTACTTCTCAGCTCCAGGCTCATTCCCCTGACTGGAAATCTGGCACCTCTGTCCCCTCCCAAGGAATTGCCTGGTTCTGAGGGAGCACCATAAGACAACATAAATACCCTCCGTGGCTGGAGCTTGGGAATGTGGCACAGGTCCTTCAATGTACCCAAGGGTCCTCAGGAATCTGGAGGAGTGCTACAGTGGGTTTTGTAGTGCAGCTGCAAGGCATTTCACAGATGGGATCAATGAAAGGAAGGAAAATACTCAGAAATGGATATTTTTCTTTTTTATGAAGCTTTTTCTTTTAATGGAAGAAGTCAGCAATGGAACAAAAGCTCTTTTTTTCCTGTTTTTCATTGAAATTTAATGGGGGCTTTATGACAAGAAAAAGGGAAGAAGCATCTGTGAGATGAAGTGAACAAAGACCTCTCTCCTATGAAGCTGGGGTTGTTCAGCCTGAAGAGGAGAAAGCTCTGAGAAGACCTCTGTGTGGTCTTCCAGTACTTAAAGAGAGCTTATGAAAATGAGGGAGACTGACTTTTTACGTAGGCAGATAGTGATAGGACAAGAGGCTTTGGTTTTAAACTAGAAGAGGGCGGGTTTAGATTAGATGTAAGGAAGAAATTCTTTACTGTGAGGGTGGTGAGGCACTAGCACAGGTTGCCCAGAGAAATTGTGGATGCCCCATCCCTGGAAATGTTCAAGGCTAGGTTGGATGGGACTGTGAACAGTCTGGTGTAGTGAAAGGTGTCCCTGCCCACGGCAAGGGTGTTGGAACTAGATGATCTGTAAGGTCCCTTTCAACCAAACTGTCCTGTGATTCTGTGGTTCTGTGATTTTGACTGAGTAGTTGTCTTCGATGGATGCAGGTACTCAGCTCATCCATCAGATTGGAGATGCCCTCTCTGTGCCAGCACAGGCAGAAGAAGTGATTGCCTGGGGTGTCTGCTCAGATGGCTGATGATCTGCAGCAGCAAACCATGGAGAAAATGTGTTTGCCACCAGCAGGACCCAGCTAACCTTGCACGTGTTTTCCTCCCTGCAGATGTGCCGGCGCGTGTACAAAGGGATCCCGCTTCAGGTGCGAGGCCAGGTCTGGTCACTTCTCCTGGATGTCGAGAAGATGAAGAAGGAGAATGAAGGAAAATATGAGGTATGGGCTCCACCTGGCAAAGACAACAGGAGCAAGGGGATAGGGAGGTTCGATTGGTTGATGAAGCTGGTTTGGTGAGGACTGAAAATGCAAAGGGTATACCAACTCTTCATCCATGGGTTTATATTAAGCTGGGGTCTTTTAGCATGTTAGCTGGCTGCTTTCCATAATATGCTGCTTCCATGTATTCTGCTGGAAGTTGGGAGCAAAGTTGCATCTTTAGGGGATGATGCAGGGAAGAGTGAGGGGAAGCTTTCCATAGGCAGCATGTGAAAGCCCTTGGTGGATAATTAACTTATTTTCCAAGCCTGTGTTATGATTTATCTTGCATCATGTACCAGGGCGAGGATCAGGATGTTGTGGAGACAATTCTTTTTCAGAGGCAGGAGGTTGAGTGCTGCTTCCAACAGGTGTTTCTAAAAATCCCTGCCTATTAAGCGGGATGATGCTAACACTCATTATAGTTAGTCAAGCGTGGATGTTACTGGCGAGGTGCAATGGGGATGGAGGCACACGCAGGGGCTGGGGGAAGGCTGGGCTCACCACAGTAAGCACAGATAAGGAAGCTCTCCCAGCATGCAGATTAAAATTGTGCTCTCTCCCTCAAAGCTGTGCTGCGCAGGCAGGGAAGCAATCCAAATGAATGAAAGTCGCAAGGAGTTTATCTGTGCTCCAGAGGGGTCTGCGATAAACAGGAGCTTCAGGGCTAATAGGCTTTGCTGGATGCAAACCCTCTACAAGTTCATCTTAATCTACCTCTTCTTTGGTGCCACCTGCTGCCAGTAATTAGCTCTCCCCTAATTTCCTCCAGGAGAGGCTCAGCGGAGGTCCTGCTTGAGGGATTTTGCTTTCAAGATGGGTCTAAGCCTCCGACTTGTGTCCTGGAGGGACAAGGCCACCCCATTTCTCCCTGGGGCATGACCCATGGCACAAAGGCCTGGAGGCTACCATGGGACATGCCATGCTTGCTTTTGATGTAGGCGTGATGCTCTGCCTCCCTGGGGTTTGTTAGCTGCAGCCAGAGGGCTTGAGGGGAGGTTGAGAAGGGAGCAGGAGAAACATATTGGCCATGGGGCAGAGCAGAGGCTTCCTGGCTTTTACCCACTGCTTTGTACAAGGTCTTTGGGATGGGACTTCAGCTTTCCAGCCTCTGCTCTGCCACCAGCTTGCAGGGCTCACAGCACTAATGAGCTCAGCAGAGCATCTGTGGAGCCCTCTGGTTACTTACACAAGGGAAAAAAGGAGAATAACCCATCCTGAATTTCTTTTTTAATGTCTGCACAATTAATAAAGCCTCCAGGGTGCATGGAGGTGACAAAGTGCTGTGTGACCTACCTGCTATTCATGTGCAATGGTTTTAAAAATACCCAAAGTAGGGTATTTACAGTCTTTGGGAGATTTCTGTGTTGTTCTGGCAGGGAAAACAAGAGGCCCTTTAGCAGGAAAATTTGAACTGAAGTGACCCGGTGCACATGAATAGTCATATTCTCTCAGGTAGTCTGCCTGCTTTATAGAGGGCAAGGAGCCATAGGATACAGAGACCACAGTATTTACAGCAGGGAAATTATGTTGTTCATCTGATCTTCATTCTATCATCACTTTTATCCTCACTTGTCCTGCGCAGGCAGTAATTCAAAATAGCCTCTGTACTGTTGCTCCTCCATACAGCTGCTTTCAAGGCTGGAGTTAGTATTCCCAAGATAATATGATTGTCCTAAATGTTGGCTGTGCTGGACACATGAGGGTTCTAATGACCTTCTGATGTTCCCCAGAGCTGATGTGGCCACCTTGGGAGGTCAACAGCAGCCTGGAGGTGCCTGGTATCAGGCTGACAGCATTCACAGGATAGCAGCTGCTGAAGCAGATGATAAGTATCTGTGCAGATGTTCTATTTTCTGTCTCCTCTGTGAGCCAAGATGGGTCCTGACCCTGGGCTTAAAGCAAGTTGGGCTTGCTGCTCATCTCTGCTGCCTCCAAACCTGCTGGTGAATCTCAGTGTGCCTGAAGACAGCCAAAAAATGTATTTTCTTCATGCAATTAACCCTGGAGACATTAAAGGAGGAGGGCATGGTCACTGGTGGTATCTAAAGGCTGTGAGATGAGAAGCTTAAGTATAGCAGAATGGTCCTTGCCGGCAGTGCAGAGCTGAACAGTGGGTTGCAAATGGGACTGCAGTGGGATTTGTCCATGGAGCATCTTCATCTTGGGGCTCTGAGGGCACAGTTGGTTAAGGTAGTCTTAAACTTTCATTTGAGTTTCCATTTTTTTGCAGTGGACTTCAGTCCTTTTTCTGTGTGACGCTGCCTTAAATGATTAGCCAGCCTGGGGGGAACATGGGGATTCTTGGCTTTGAGTTTAGCTTCTGTTCTGGACTCTGCCAGTTTCTTAAAATTTGTACCAGTCCAAGGGAATATTCCAGGACTGGTTTTCTAGTGGAAACTCCTTAAATCTAAGATGATTTTCTTCTGAGGGAAAGTAGTAGCTGGAGATCACAGAGTCTGTTGTAACAATTTGGACTTTATTATGACTGAGCCTCTGAAAAGCTGAGAGTGCCATGTACATCTGCATATTGGTTCCTTAAGGATCAACAGAGCTCTCAATGCTTTATGACTGCCAGCCAGGCAAAGAAATCAAAATAAATGAGAGTGGGATTGAATTGTAAAGGTTTTAGATTCTGAAAACTCAGTATCTGCATTGAAAGATGGGCGAAGGCTGGGTTTGCAGCTGCTGCTGTCTTAGCATGTGAGTGTGGGGTCATTCCCTTCTCCCTGGGCCAGGGACCCAAGGGGTCAGGGGCTCACCGCCAGGCTGCAGTTCATTGCTCACTGCAAGACGTCAGTGTCCCCTGCTCTGGATAGCTCTGTGCAGCTATCAAGCTGCCACTCCGGCTGTAGGAATCCTGCCTTCTCACTGTGTGGAGAGAGGTACGGGCTAAGATGGTGTCTCATTCCTGCCTCTTGTCTGCCCCTCTCCCTTCCAGCAAATGAAAGAGCAAGCAAAGTGCTTTTCATCGGAAATCAAGCAGATAGATTTGGATGTTAACCGCACCTTCCGAAACCACATCATGTTTCGGGATCGCTACGGAGTGAAGTGAGTATGGAAGGCTTCCGTGGCTATGTGGGCAGTGCTGCCAGTACATATGTGAGGGATGAGCTGGATGGGGTGGCCAGAAGCACCCTGGCTCAGAGTGGCTCACAGGAGAGCAAAGCCATCTTTGCCTTCTCCTCAAACCATCACCACATGGTGCGACCCACAGATGCTGGGCTGCTGATTCTCTCTTAAGAGAGGTCCACGCTGGACCAGGCTCAGCCCCAGTTCTTGAGCCAAGCAACAGCTTGTTGCAGTGCCTTGTCCCCCAAGGGTCACAGTTGCAGAAGGCTTGGTTTGGGATGGCTAGGATGATGGGGTGGGCCCATCAGGATCTGGGAGGGATGGGATCTCCACAACAGATGGGGTTGGAGAGGTTTGACAAAGTGACTTTGTCACTGGGATAAGTCACAGCTGGCTGCCCTACACAGTCTCCGAGGAATATTCTTTCTGGTTCTGTGAGCCCTGCTCCTTGCAAAAGCCTTAAGTACCAGTTGTTTGGGTGTTTTCAGAACCTTTGCTTTCTGTGTGTACACAGTGGTGTGCTCATGAAGCTGGAGACCTCAAGCTAAGGTGTTTTAATATCCTTCTTTCTCCCCAGGCAACAGGCACTCTTCCACGTCCTGTCAGCATACTCGGTTTATAACACTGTAAGTAGTAAGTCCAGTTAACATGAAGAGCGTTGTGCTTTATATATTTATTTATATATATATATATGTAAAGATTTAAAGAAAAGCTTCATGTATTTGTGTAGACATATATATTTTCATATATATATATATATATATATATAAACACACACTTATTTAGCCAGTGGTAATTCCAATTTTAAGTCCTAATACTGGCTTGTACAGAGAGCTGCAAGATTGTCAGGCAGCACAAGAATCTTTGCACAGTTGTTTCATTCCCTTGTTCATTTTGTCACCTGGTAACTGACATCTGGCAGATTCAGTTTGGGCGAGTGTCAGCAAAGAACAAGGGATTGCCCTTTGGCTTTTTGGCAACACTAGTCTTCTGGCAGTCTGTCATGTTTCTGACTTCTTGTCTTACACCAAATGGCATCCTTGTTGAAAACACTGATTTACTACAGCAAACCAGTCATTTTTAGCTGAAGGACACAGGCAGAATAAGCCTAAATTAGCAGCTGAACCTACTGCCTCCACCTCCAGGAGGGGACAGTTATCCCAGAAGATGCTCAAGGGGTTAGTTAAGGAGCCTCCCTCATGCCAGATAAATGCTTACCAGATTTATTTACTGTTTAATTACTTCAGTGCTCATATGGCTGAAGGAATCCAAAACAGCATCAGAGCCACATGCTGCTTGTCATCCCAAAGATAGATTGGACATAAGGAAAACATTTTTTACAATGAGTGTGGTGAGGCATGGAAATAATTGCTCAGAGAAGTTGTAGATGCCCTATCCTGGAAGTGTTCAAAGTCTGTTTGGATGGGGCTTTGAGCAACCTGGTCTAGTGGAAGTTGTCCCTGCCCATGGCAGGAGGGTTGGATGAGATGATCTTCAAAGGTCCTTTTCCAGCCCAAACTACTCTGTGAGTCAGTGACATGGTAGATGCTGTAGACGTATGGGAGCTGTGAATTTGGACATAAACGGTAAAGACTTTGAAACGGGACAGACCTTGGAAGAGGAGAGGGAAGTACAGGCAGCTTTAGCATTATGGTAGGCTCTGCCGGCATGGCAGCACGTGTACCCCTGTTGACTGTTGCAGGAAGTGAGCTACTGCCAAGGGATGAGCCAGATTGCAGCCATCCTCCTGATGTACTTGAACGAAGAGGATGCGTTCTGGGCGCTGGCACAGCTGCTCACCAACCAGCGCCACGCCATGCACGGTAAGGCTGGGCTGGGGGCAGGGGGTGTCTGGCAAAGGAAGGGAAGATTGTTCAGGTTGGTCGGTAGAGCCGTGTTTCTCCTCATATACTTTTTAATTAAAGTGGGTGAAGCTTAACTACTTGCACAGCTTGACTAGGGAGCTGAACTTCACTCTTGGAGGCAGACAAGTTCTTATCAAAAAAATGAGTTTTATCCACCTGAGCTTTAGTGCTCAGTAATTAACACTTACACAGAAGTGCTGTCCTCCTCCCTCCAGGGTACCTTGCCCTTGGCAATCAATTAACTCAAGGTTATGAGTTTATAAGAAGTCTCACAGAAGTACATCCAAGAGTATCCACACTAAATGTGGATGTAATTCCCCTAAATGTGTGGTGTATTATTTTACTTCAAACACATTAAAGATACCTTCATCTTACTTGTGGTTAGCAGAAATCTATGCACAGAAGGTTATTTTATGGGCAGAGAGCTAAACCTTATGGCTTGATAACTTTGGACAGTCTTAAACGTGTATCCCACTAGATTACAGGGCACTGCACAAGCTTGTGGTGTTCAAACATCTTCAGCTTTTCTCTGAACCTTGGTAAGCACAGAGGTGTGTTCGGAGAGCTCTTGGCCAAGCCAAGTCGCACGCAGGCAGGCAGTGGGAGCTGTGTGGGCCTGCGCTATGGGGCTGGGTGAGAAGGACCAGCGGGGCTTGGTCTGAGGGTCCCGTTGCCCAGATGGGGTGAAGGGTGGCCTCTGGGAAGGAAGGTGAAAAGGAGGTAGCTGGGCGCCCTGTGGTTCAGCCAATTTCCAAAGGCAATGCAAGAGATGAGTTTATAGAAAATCAGGCTGTCCCTGTCACTGCTCCAGAGCTTTCATGATTTTTTTTGTTTCTCTTGTCTTTTCTTGTTAAGGTTTTTTCATTCCTGGGTTCCCGAAGCTGCAGAGGTTTCAAGCCCACCACGAACAGATTTTAAACAAAATGTTTCCCAAACTGAAGAAGCACATGGTATCTCTTTACTATCAGTCTTCCTATAATAATGCCACATTTTAATGATAAAGCAGTTCATATAGTCTTCTGCCAAGCAGATGCACAGCTGAACATATTTCTAACCATAAAGGACTGCTTCAGCTGCAGAGGCAGGCATTTATTAAATGGGTTGCCCAAATCTTGCTGAGGCGAATGGTAATCATTGGCTTGCTGGTCATCATTAGTGGAGAGACTGCTAAAATTTAAAGGCTTCCCTAGGAGAGCCAGGCAGGAAGGCTTACAGAGCCTGCAGCAAGAGGAACAGCAGTGAGGCTGGGCTGTGTTCTTACATGAGCTGCAAAGCCCAAAGGCTGATGCTAGTGTGTCTGGAGTCTTATTTCAGTAATTATTAGCTCCAAGTGCTTTGCTGTTGTTTAAAGTCAGGAGGCATGTAAGATTTGCTGGGTATTTTGTTGCTTGGGCATGTCCAGTTGCTTTTCTCTCTAACAGATGGTACAGGCCCATTTGGTGGCTGCAGGAGCATCTGCAGGACACACTGACTGCAGTCTAATGTCCAGGCCACTGTTTTGCAGCACCTGCTTGCCCCCCTTTTTTTTTTGCCTTTCCCCCCCTTGCATTTGGTGTAGACAGTTGGTGTTCAGTGGCCAGACTCCTAAAGTTTTCTTATGCTCCCAAGGGGCTTGGTGGCCCCCATCTCCAGGAAAAGGTGTTTGTATTACCATCATCTCCAACAGCTCTTGCTTCATGCTGGAAGTGATCCAGCCCTGGCTGTAAAAGTGAAACAGAGCCATGTTAGGTTTTCACTTAATTATAGTCATGGCCAGGGGAGGAGATGGAAATAACTCAGAAACCTGCTCATTCCTCTTGCTCCCGAAGGCTCTCCAGGCTTGCAGGTGCACAGCACCAGCCAAAAGCAAAGGCTGGAGCCAGCCATTCATCCCATGGGCTTCTTTCTCTTCCCATCCCCACTGCTGTGTTGGCTTTGCAGCAGAGGTCATGTCAGCTCTGCATGCATGCAGAGCTCTGTGCATCCCAGCACTGGGCACCAGATGGACAAGTGTTAGACCGAGGTGATGATGGTGAGGTTTTTAAAAGTTTTCTTTAGCCTGTCAGGCTGTCCTGCTCCTGCAGCAGCCATGCCATAGAAACGAGGTGCTGCTTCCAAAGCTGGCTTGACTGTGCTCCGAGAGGCTCGCATGGGAATTGCTATGGAAACAAAAATGGTAGTCTGCTAGGAGTGAGTGGTTTGGGCTCCTGGGAGGTTTTTGTAAATCCCTGGTATTAGGCCAGAAAAGGTTCTCCCAGAAATCCCTCTCCAATGTTGTGGCTGAAGTCTGGGCTCATCAAGGCTCAGTTTCAATGCATGTCTTGGGCAAAGGGCCAAAGCAGGGCTTCAACGCTAGTATTTAAAGCAGGGGCTTTGCTGGGAGATGGCAAACAAGCCACATCCTGCACCCAGACCCCAGAATAAGTCAACCAACCAACCAACCTCCCTCAAAGCCTTATGAGCTGCTTGAATCTCCAGTAACCAGCCTGGTGAAATGCCTGTCTCTCTTTGCTGTCTTCCCCCAGGACAAGGAGCAGATGACTACTGGGATTTACACGACCAAGTGGTTCCTGCAATGTTTCATTGACCGGGTGAGGATGCTCTGGGGGTTTTTTGCTGCTCTGTTGTTTGCATGCATGGTTAATCTGCCTGGGGTTTTTTGTAAATATCATACTTTGAAGAAGGTGTTAATATTTTATAAGGTGGGATATTATGCACACTCACAAAAGACAAAAAAAGTTAATAAGAGAGAAGCTAAAAATAACTGTGTGTCACTGATGACAAGCCAATTCCTGCTGCCTCATCACAAGCAGTCGCTGGGAGATGGCTCAGCATCAGCAGTATAAGCTTCAGAGTTGGGAGAGATCTTTCTCTTGCCCACTGGCACTGCTGCAAAGGCAATTAATCTCACTTTGGCTCTGGAAACAACACAGGAAGAAGAAGAGCAGGGGGCACAAACCTCAACAAATAGCAGTGCAGCAGCTGCAGGCAGAGGAGCACATTTGGACTGGAAACATGTGAAAGCATGAGAAAATTACCCTGATTTGTCCAGAGCTAATTTGCCAGTCCCGAGCCAAGACTACTTTATTTTTAGGGTCAGCATTGTGCTTCCTGGACTTGAATGCAGTGTCCAGACTTACCAATATTTAGGACATCTGTGTGCTCCAGTCTCAATTTTCTGCTGCCCTGTCTTCTGTAAAACAGTGGCTGGCCCCTTCCCCTCAAGAGGGAACTCACTGCTTTTGCCACAAAAAGCTGTATAAAATGCAAAATCCCTTTAACTGCAGTAGCATGTGGTAAAAGAGCTGCAATGGTCAGTTGTGCCAAACTCTGGAGAGTAAGTGCAGCATCCTAAATTTGAACCTAAACATCACAATAGGATTAATATTAATTTCTGTGTTGGTGAAGTGCCTTAGATCTTTGCTGGGAGGTATGGGCTGCTCCATCATTTTGGGTATCAGTTCAATTCTGTTGTTAGATTAGGTCTGTGTGCAAATGAAAACCTCTTGCAGAAGTGTTTTTAGCAGGTAGAAATAAGCCTGTATATAAGAAAGACCTCTTCTTTGGACACCAAATGAGTGATTTTTTTAATGCTTAGTGATGCATTCCATCACTGGGCTTTCAGACCTATCCCATAAATAGCCCTTCTGGGGAATCTGGATGAATACAGGTGTTGTTTTTAGTGCTCACAAGGCTGAAAGATGATGGTGCTCCCTCCAGGGTAGGGGAATCCATGTGCTAGCATGCTTGTGAGGAAAGTTTCTCCTTTTTCTGCATTCATGGATGGGTTTTAAATATTTCCCCGACCACCCAAGTTAATTAGCTTTAAGACAAAACCATAGACGATAAAAGACATTTTTGTGTTTTAGATGAATTCCTGGCTTGCAAAACCTAACCCTGTTGTGTGTTTTGGTGCAAGGTGATGCAGTGATGGCAGCAGCCTCTGTTTCATCATCCCATTTGTGTATTTGTTCGTGTGTTTGAAACAGACCCCATTCACCCTGACCTTGCGGCTGTGGGATATCTACATCCTGGAAGGGGAGCGGGTGCTGACAGCCATGGCTTACACCATCCTCAAACTGCACAAAAGTAAGGTCACACCTGACCCTACGGCTGTGGTGGCACCATGCTGGGCCACCCTTGTGCTGCTGACCTGGAAAGCCTTGCTGGTCACTTACAGCATGCTTGGTGCCCTGCGCTGGCTGCAAAAGGCACAGTTCTGGGGAGGAAATGAGATGCCACAAGGGCTGACTTGCTGTGCTCAGCACACAGAAACCACACCTGAGATACTCCCAGCCGCCTCTTCCTGTGTGCTGTGCCCCACAGGTTGCTTTTAGGGGCAATACAGACAGCAGCCCATCTGTCTGCAGAGCTTTATGTGGTGGTTCAACTGAAAAGTTTGTAGAGGGACAAGTAAATTTATTAATACACTTCTAAAATGATCAAAAGCTGGCTTTCTTGCATAGTATTAAGGCAGTGATGTTTCTACCTCGAGATCTTTGTAACTTTAAACCCCTTCACTCCCATAAGTTGATAGCCTTGCACTGTCGCTCTTCTGGCCTTCATCTGGGGCAGGAGTGCATGATGAGAACCTTTGGGCCAGCAGAATTTACGGGACTGCATGTGTTGGCTTCTGCAAACAGCTACCCTATTCTTCCTTCAGTTAAATGAAGAACAGGCTATCCAGAAATAAATCTTGAAGTATCCTATTTGTCTGTAAAAAGTGGGAAACTGGCAGGCAGGCAGATGTTTCAGTCTGGCTGTGAAATCTCTCCTCCCTGAGGAATGTGTAGTGTGGGTTGGCATCCCTCCCTACAACCCATTCCTGCCTGTAAGAGCCAGCACCTCTTCCTGCATCCCTGCCTGCTGGCTGGTGCGGGCTGGTGTCCCTGGCTGGTGGTGGCAGCTGCCGGCAGTGGCTGTTCAGCCTGACGCTCAGGGCCTGTCTCGTGGAGCTTTTCCTCCTCCTAGAGGCATTGGTGAGAACTTTCAGAAATGGCCCAAAACCTGCATCCTCATCAGCACAGCTCCCAGCCCTGCCGTTGTCCCGCCATTGCGGAGCTACTGCTCAGGTGGCATGGATATACAGGTGTATTGATGACCCTGAGCAATAGGGGGAAGGTGGGAGAGAGGCAAAAGCGTTCAGGCTGTCTCACTGGGAGTGGGAACAGCAGCAGAATCCCAGATAAAACTAAAGCATGGTGTAACCCACGCTTGTGCTACCCTGAAATTTGTCTGTGCCACTGCCATTACTCCTTTCTCCCATCCGCCAGAGCGCTTGCTGAAGATGACACTGGAAGATTTACGTGAATTTCTGCAGGAGAAAATTGCTGCTTCCCTGCAGTACGAGGACGATGCTGTCATCGAGCAGCTGCAGGTGTCAATGACTGAACTGCGCAAGATGAAATTTGACCTGCCCCCACCAGGTGGGTAGAGGGGAAGGTGGGCAGCCCAGCAGGGACCAGAGCATCTCGCTGGTGTGGCTGGGAGCCGGGGCAGCCCAGAAGGGCTGACACATGTTGGGTGGAAGCATCTGCCTTCCTCACATTCAGAGTGTGCAAAAACAAACTGATGCACAGTTTGGGTTTTATTTTGTTTTCTCTGCTTCCAATGCAGCAAAGCCTGAGGAGTTTCCAAGGAAACCCCTGGGCCTGGAGCTCTCCCTCAACCCAGTAGCCATAAAGGAAAACACAGCAGCCAATGGCCAGAACGGCCGGGTGGGTGAGCACACCCCAGACAGGGAGTCCCATCCCCCCAGAGTTCCTGGCACACCAGGAGGAATGACGGTGGTGGAAGCAAGGATTCCCACTTCCCAGGGCAGTGAAGCAGCTGAAGCAGCGAACGTGCCTGTTTCAGGTGGGCGGCCACTGGATGAGGAGGGTCAGGTGGAGCCCATCGTGGACGGGCAGCCATCATCTCTTCTGAAGGCAAGCGAGATGCAGGCCCAGCAACACCTCCTGCCCCCGGCCCTGCCTCCAGAGCAGCCTCCTCTTGCTCCTGGCTGTGCCATGGTGCACCATGGAGTCTCCCTCCGTGCCCCAGCTGAGCATAGCTCCTCAGACTCCTCTCTCCAAAACTGGCCGGCTCCTCCCGACTCTAGTACCGCTGAGCTTTCTGCTACGGACCATGCAGTGTGGCAGCCAAATCCCGCCGCCCTGCCGGCGGGAGAAGAGGCATCTTCCTTGAGCAGAGACGCAGTGCTCGACGAATCCCCCCGTCCTCAGCCAGCCGGCTGCCGGCGGCTCTCCTGCACGTCACAGAGCGATGGCTCCCCCGAGAGCGAGCACGGGGAGGAGGCGGCGGATGACAGGCACTGCAGGGCGGTGCTGCCGGACAAAACGGGCCTGAAGCGCTCGGCATCCAAAGCTGCATCCACAGGAGAGCTCCTCAGCCTGCAGCACAACGGGCTGGGCAGTGCCACCGGCACTGTGCGCTGGCCCGAGGCCGTGGGCACGCTGCCCGCGCACAGGCAGGCGGGGGGCAGTGTGCCCATCCTGTCCAGCAGAGAGCCGGAGGCAGCCGGGCTGGCCGAGGGCTGCCCCGCCCAGCGGGCACCGTCCCCTGTGGTAGAAGGGAACAGCCCCTACGTCGTTATCAAAACCACCACTCCCCTCCACCTGGCCCATGCGACAGAGCAGGACTTCTTGAACAGAAAGCAGGTGGCATTGCCTCTGTCAGAGACTGGACATCCCCTGCCTGCCACCTCCATGCCGCCACCTCTTATGCCAGACCCAGAGGAGGTGGAGGTCCAGAAAAGCCTCCAGAAACCATTAAACGCACTGAAAGCCCCACGACCCCCGCTGAGCCCCAAACCAAAATTACCGCCGCAGTTTGCCAAATCCCGCTCAGAGAACAGTTTCCTTTCAGGCTCTCCTTCCCTGGCAAAGCTGCCCAAATCAGTGACATTCTAGTGGGGATGTGAAAGGTGAGGGAGAAGAAGCAGGTTCTGGAAAAGCACCCTTGCCCCATTTACAGGATCCCCTTCTGTCAGCAGGGCTGTCGGGGTGACAGCACAGCACCATCGCACGTCAAGCTGTGCTTCGGTACGAGTGCCCAGCGAGGAGACGAAGCGGTGGCCACCAGCTCTAGGAGACACCAGCAGATTGGATTTGCATGTTTCCTATGGACAAATTGGAAAATGCTTTCATTTTTCATTCCTCACAGCTCCCCAAGCCTCATTGCTTGGGGGAAGAGGCAGGGCTGGTGAGTGTGTTGTGTGTTTTCTCCTGCTCCTGCCTGCTGTGGGAACCCACGGCCAAGGAAGCAGGTGCAAGGTATCAGAGTCCGAAACGCTTTCTTTAAAATGCCCCATTGGTGCAGCCACAGCATTGCTTTCAAAGGCCTTTGTAGCAATAGATCTTTATTTCATTTCCCAGACCTGCAGTTGTAGGCAGCAGGATTTCCAGGCAGTGCCATGGCATCCTGGCAGGACACTGGCAGCCTGCTGCCCCTTCTATGCAATTCCACAAAGCAGTGTCCGGCTGTACCCAGCTCCTGCTACTGTGGTAGATAGTGTCCAGGAGGACAGATTTAACAGCTGCTGAGTCCCTGGGACATCTCCTTGGTGTCACCCTGGTGGGGGACTACCAGCAGAGTGGTTCTTTCCCAGGTTCTCAAGGTGGCAAGGACAGTGATGAAGATGGAGCCTGGTCCCTTGGGCTGAGTGTCCTTTCTGCTGGCCTTTCCCTTGCAGGGCCAGTGCGGCGAGCAGGCTCGCTGCCTTTCTGTTCCCCAAACAGGAAAAGGGGCTGCTGGCTCGAGAAACCTGCCTGCACTACCAAGCTGCTGGAGGTGTGATGGCGTCTAATCACAGTGCCCCAGATAAGTCCACGTTTGCTTTGAGTAAGTGTCAGGGTGGAAAGGGCATAGGAATCGGGGAAGGGGGAGCACAGTGCCCAGAACATGATCTTAGCCCTGCTGGTTGAGCCCACACAGAATTAACAACAGGAAGGAAATTTGGACATGATGGGTGCCCACATGCCCGCTTGCCCTTCATGCACCAAGTCCTAGAGGCCTGTCCATCTCCTCCCCATCCCACGGTGCTGCTGCTGCACAGCCCAAGCCATTGGCTGGAGGTGTGCAGGGATCTGGGGAGACACACCATGGAAAGAGCTGGTCCAAAATTCTGGTTCCAGCATCTACTTCATCGCTAGAGGTGAAGGGACTTCATCAGGAAGGCAGATCACTGAAAAAGCAGGAAGTAGTCCAGATATGGTGGATTTGACTTCGCTGTCCAGAAGGGGTGGCTGTAAGTGCCACCTTAGGTGGGACTGCGAGATTCCCATCCCTTCAGTGGAGATCCTGGGCAAAAGCTCCTTTAAGTTCTAAGGAGGCTTTGAAAACTAATTTTTTATCTTACAGGCTGCTTCAATTGCATAACCTGATCTAAAGCCTACTGAAAGCCCAGCAGAAGACTTCCACTAAATTACTTTGTGGGTTCCAGGAGCTGGACTTGATGATCCTGGTGGATCGCTTCCAGCTCAGCAATTCTATGGTTCTATGATTTATCAGGGTTTATTTTGCCTTGTGTACATGTGGTGGTTTACGTTTGCAGCAGGGAGTGTCGAAGGGAGCACCGGATCTTTGTTCGGATGTAGGCAGCCAGACCACAGCACCCTCAGCTTCCATTGCAACCCCAGCTCTGTCCCAGACCCCATCTTCCACTAAGCCTCCAACCTTGCCCATCCTCTCCCTCTGCAGAGCAGGGATAACCCTATTAGCTACCTCGCAGGGGTGTTGTGAGGAGTCAAGTGTTGCTGTTTGAGGAAAAGTGCTCTTTGAATGTTCAGTATTTGTGTTTTGAGACACCACAGGTCCTTTCTAGGACAATGGTGCTTGAATTGTTTTTAATTTAGAGTATGTTTTTCCATAATTGTGCATAGTTAAATGTATTTGCGTGTTAAAATACCTGAGCAGTATTTCAGGACAGATATCCATTGCCTTTTGCTAGCAGCCCACTGGGCACTGGAGCTCGCTGGGAAGCAACAAGAAGCATCTGAGAGCTGTTGGTCACATCGTGGCTTGGGCTTCTGTAGCCTGGGGCTCTGTCCTCTCCTTGAAGCCCACACAGGACTCCTTCTAACGCATCTGAGCATCACGCATGCAAGAGCTGAGACCTCTTTCCCCTTGTTTTGACCTATTTTCCCTTATTTCAGGCACACAGCCTTTGCACATCATATTTCTTGTGCAACTGGACTCCTCACCCAGTGTGTGTCTGGGATGTTTTGCAGTATTAACATTAGAAAGGTGGTTTGCTCTAATTTTGGAGAGCTGTCAAATGCTCATTGTATGGCATCTGGTGCATGATGTTCAACATGAATTTTGATGGGGCAAGGGGTGGGGGGTTGTCTTTCCCTCCAAGCCCTAATGGGAAAGAGCAGCAAGGCCCTCAGTCACCTTCAGGCCTGGGGGAAACCACCAGCTGGTTTCAGGAACTTTTGGACCCAGGCTCCTCTTTCCCACCACTGTACTTCTTGCTGGGAAGTTCTCCAAGCTCCTCACTCTGCTACCTAAGAAACTTCTCCAGCTGCAGGTCCTGGCAAGCTGGTAGGTTTGGGAAGAGGCTCTTTGCTCCAGCTGGCTGGGAACCAGCAACATGCATTGCTGTCCTTGGTGTGATGCTCTCACTTGAACACATCAATGCATGATCCCCAAGGAGATGCCCGCTCCTGTCTCTTCCTCTACCTCTTGCTGCAGACAAAGCTGCAGCCATGGTGGGTCTGTGGCAGCAAGGCCTAGCCCAGCCTCAGCTCTTTCGCTGGGAATAGGAAGGGAACGAGAAGGCTGAGGGTGGCAGCTCAGCAGGACAAATTACCTGACCCAAGCCACTTGCAGCCCTGCCCAGCCTCCTTCAACAGTCTCAAGCCCTCAGCAAAAACCACTCTTACCGTGAGCAAACGTGGGAAAGCAGCTCCCCCCGTCCTTGCTCTCGCAGCCCTGAGACGACGCTGGCCTTGCTGCCTTCCATGTAGAGGTAAAGACCAACGCTGTGGGTTTGGGTTATTTTAGGTTTGGTTTGTTTTTCTTTGTGTTGTTTGTTTGTGATAGAGCACTTTGAGTGGCTGCAGCACTGGCAGGCAGCAGGAGCCATGGGACCCCGCTCCAGCAGGGGCCAGAGGTTGAGGTCAGGGTTTCTCAGCCATGCACTTTGAGAGCCTGGCTACCATCTGCTTTTCTTTTTATTTGCTATTCTTGTTTACAGCGTGGAACACTTCTTCCATGACTCCTTCTAATGTATTATAATTATTACTTTTAAGAAAAAAACATTTTTGTCTGCTTTTTTGTTTGTTCAGTTTGGTTTTTTTAAAGGAAGGTTTTTTGGGGAAAAAAAAAGTCAATCATTCCTTTTTAAACTGATCCAAACTGTCCAGAGTGTTTGATGCTGTGTTTTACATGGTTGTAATAATAATGGTTAAAGAAGTTTAGCACAAATTCAGACTCCACGAGGTTTCTTACAGGAACAGAAGCTGCAGCAAGACTGGTTGCCTTCTCCTGATGACTTTTAGCTTGGTTCACTGGGTGTGCTTCAGCTGCAACAGGTCCATCCTGCTCCATCTCTGTTTTCCTCCCTGATTTTCTACTGTAGTTAAATCCAGGCATCCCCAATAGCAGTGGAAAGAAAAATGCTCCTTTCTACTTACCACCGTCCTCTCCCAGCTGAGTAAAGGGGAGCATCCCTTCTGATACACTGCTGCCAAAGCTTCTTTTTTGGCCAAGATTTTGTGTTTGAAGTTTGTTTTCCTGCCTGTAGGCAGTGTAGGGAGGATTGGACAGGACGGGAATGGGTGGACACAGCTCCTTGCACAGCAGGTGGGTGGGTGGGTTCGACTCACACTCATGAGTCAGGGCTGAGTCACGTTTACAGCAGTCACTGGGAGTGAAAGGTGGTGCTGCTGACAGCTGAAGATGCATTTTAAAAAGCTGTGAGTGAGCAGTACCTCTGACACACCCCAGATTTCATGGCCAGGTGCTGTTGCCTTTGAGGTGTTAAATGTGAGCAGTGTTCTGGCTCCCCTGAGAGAAAGCTGCCACTTGGTGTTAAGCAGCATGTTTATGGTAAACACAGGGTGTCTGTCTATGCCAGAGTAGCACAGAGGGCACAAAGACTGACAGCAAATGGAGGGGCCAGAATTAGCTAAATGCCACCCTAGGATTTAAGAGTGGTGCCTGAAATTGGCATCCCCGTGTGTCACCTGCTGGGTGCTGTAGGCTGGTTTTCCTGCTTCTATCACTGCTCCGACTCACCTAAGGGATCAAACAGGAACAAAAATTGCTCTCCAGTGCCCTTAAATGAGCTCATTTATATTAACTGTTTAAAACCTCGTCTGCAACACTACAAAAAAACCAAAAAAACCCCAGCACCACTGAACACCGCAGTGTTCATTGGTACAGGAGTGCCCTAAGGATGCAGCTCTTGGCACATCTCCTGTGCCATTTCACACTGGATGCCAGCACAGGGATGCAGCACCCTGAGTAAGGGTGAGATGCCTAGGCTGCAGCGAAGCAAACCTCATCTCTCCTGTGCTCCAGGTGCTCACAAGCAGCCCCATTGCACAAGCTGCTTTGTGTCACCTCCCGGCCACCAGCTCCCATGAACCTGTTGGCTCTCAGGCAGTGCCAGGTGGGACCAGGTCTAAACATCGGCCATGGTTACTTACATGACAGGCAGTGCAGGGTTTAGATACGGCATTTATCCAACTGCTAAACAGCATCTCTGCCAAGGAGAGAGCAGAAGTGCCCAGAAGGGCAGTTTCCATAAGGGAAAGTGAGTCATGCTAGGTTTGAGGGTTGTGTTCCTCCATTAAATAGCCTTGCTTCACTTGGTTGTTGAAAAAAAAAATGAAGATAGTGCTTATTGGTGTCCTTGATCCCCAGACTCCCTGCATGTGCCCAGTTGTGGCCTTGTGGGTGTGGTACTGTCACCCTGTCCCTGCACGGAGCAGGGACAGGCACAGCTCCACCACCTCCTCTGACAGCATCCCTCTAGCTAATGCAGGAGCCAGAGGTACCCAGCCTTGACCTGGTGCTTGATGGGGCTCCCAGGTACCGTTTTGGGGTGCCAAACACCCACTGCAGAGTCCTTCCCAGGGCAAGGCCACCCCTGGGAGTTGCCCCCAGGTAAGCCTAAGCCCTTGCCTCTCTTACCAGAGCAGTGTAAGACCTTGGGGTGAATATAAGCCATGCCTAGCCTCCAGCTGCTGCTAGGAGCACCAGGTCGTGGCATGCTCCCTGCAGCAGGGACGTGCTGGTGTCCCTGAGGGAATGGGAGGGTAGACAGCCCCTGCATCATTCCAGCAGTACCCCTTGCCCCCTCCTGTGCCCCCCAGGGCCTGAGTGCTGCTTGCAGGGGACAAAGAGCAGGACAATCCCAAAGCCCAAGGTTACACATACCCACTTGCTGGACAGCACGGGGACCAGCGGCAAATGACTGCCATAGATGGTGTTGAGGCTAGTGGTCTTATCAGCCAGGGCCTGGTTCTCCTCTTCCTCTGCACTTGGTATTTGCCAGTATTCTCTATCCCCCTTTTCCTGGTGGAGCCATTGCTGTCATCACACCAACTCTCCAGCTCCCAGGGCTGCCCCCCAAGGCAGAACTGCAGACTCCCCAGGCTGTGCTCAGCTCCGGTGCCCTGGCAGCCCCCTGTGGCTCCTGTCCTTCCTGGCTCAGGAATAGCCAAACCAGCAGGGTGACCACGTCTGTCCTCACTGCTCACTGGCTCTCTGCCAAGCCCAGGCTGCTCCTCACCATCCCTGCCCACCTCCCACGACACGGAAAGCTCATCAACCCCTGCGTGCCTCCACAAGGCTTCAGCCAGTCGGCACTGAATAATTGATGCTAAGTGGAGCCTGGAGCAGAGCCAAGCTGAGGGAGGGAGCAATGCTTTGTGCTGGTTTAGGCTCTGCTCCCAGGATGTAGCAGGGGGAGAGAGATGGGTGTGCTGTGTCTGGCAGCTTTGTGCCCCAGCCAGTTTGGCAGAGGCAGTCAGAGGTTGGCTGGGCCTGGGAGTGTTCCTCCTCTTGGGCTTGCTGTGCTGCTCACCTGCTGCTCACGTGCTGCTGTGCTGTAGTCACCTGCTGCTGTGGCATCTGTGGGAGCTGCGTGCTGCTGTCGTGCTCCTCATTTGCTGCAGAGGGGCCATGGCAGCAGTGGCTGGGACTTGGGGAGCAGAGCAAGGGCACCCCCAGCAGTGCTGACTGGGGCTGGTACCTTGGCTCTCCTAAGCTACAGCTCCTGTACTCAACCCACAGCAAGAGCAATGGAGTTGCACATGGGGCCAGGCCCATCTGCCTGTTCCCATTCCCACCAGTTGCTGGGGGCCAGGATGGTGGCTGTCACAACATCCTCTGAGCAATGTCACCCCCTTCCTACAGCACATTCTCAAGTATAAAGCAGCATATGGAGAAAGTAACAGCCCAGCAGTTGAAAGAGGCAGGTCCCAAACCATCTCCCAAATCCTACAGCCTCAGTGGCTGAGGAGGCTCACAGGGCATACACCAGCATCCTCTTCACCTAGATGGATGTGGGCACCAGGACAGTGCAGGACACAACCAAACCAGAGCTGAAACGTCTCACCAGGAGATGCAGCAGGTGGACCCATCTCACGAGCATCCTTATTCACTGGCAGCAGTTACAAAAGAGCCCAGGACGGGGATGGAGAAGGCTTTGAAGGCACACACAAAGGTATGAGTCCAAGGGACTGGAGTCACTAAAGCCTGGCTTACTTAGCCCTGTTCTTCCACACAGTAAAACAGGCTCCTCCTAAGACACAGAGAAAGGTAAACTAAGAAACTTCCATTTTTGTCCAAAACTGGTATGAGCTCCCTTAGAGGTACCTGTGGCTACATGGGAAGCAATACCACAAGCCCCTCTTCCAACCGTCCCATTAAGAGCCTGGGCCACTCTGGTGCCCTGGAGGCTGCTCAGCCTGGCCTCACATCAGAGCCCTACTCCTGGAACATCTAAGCCTACAGACCTAGATAACCTCAGGCTTGGGGAAGCTGGTTCTTGGGTGGCTTTGCTTACCTTAATGGTGAAGGCAAGAAGTGATATAGAAGTACTGCTTAGGCTGGAAAGGTCTGCAGCAGTGTCTGTAGTCCAGAAGGGAAACCTGGTCTGCTCCTCTACCCAACCACACTGCAGGTGAGGAGGATGAGGCCAGCATTTAGCCAAGGCTGCTCTGTAAAACTCAGCCTTTCATTCAGCTGTCCCCACCACCACCCTGACATCTCAGGTCTCGCTGCAGCACTGAGTCATTGCTGCCAGCTCCTGCACAACCCAGGTCCTTGCCAAAGCCCTCAGCAAGCACCATGTGCTCATCTGCTTTGGAGTCACCCTTCTGCTGGCTTAGGAGACTGCTCCTGTGGAAGCCCTCACAGACCAAAAGGCATGAGATCTGTTCCAGCACTTAATCAGCATCTTTAAGGACTTGTAAGCAATTCTGTCAGTTGACTCAGCTGTGACATCTCTGGAGCCCCAACCCCTGTGTAACAGGGTGTGGAGCACTTGAATGATGCGAGAGAAGAACATGTTTTAGACATCTGTCCTGAGACATCTGGACCTGACCAGACTAGACCAGACCTCGTCAGCTATTCTGTCATTTAAGTATGGGTTCAAAGGTGGCACTCCTCCATCATGGGATATGCAGTCTCAATCAGTAGGATGCTGGCTGAAGCCTTCTCAGAGGTGGTTTTCACACTGGCTGGAGATCCACAGCACAGCGCCAAGTTTAGTTCAGCTTTGCCATGACCAGCTGAAGAGATCCCAACAGCCGGAGATGAGCTGATGTACCCAAATATAGCAAAAAGCTCACCTCTGTGGACTCCTCCAGCTTCAGCTATGCAACAGGAATACTCAAAATAACTGTACACTCTGCTCACCTGAGCTCATGCCACAGAAGCAGAACTGAGATACGCAACAAACTCCTTGTTATAAGGGAAACAACTGCAGTGTCTGAAACTCCATCTTCCAGTCCAGGTACTTCTAGAACAAATGTGCCTTGAATAACCATGGGGAAAATCAACTCCAAACCCCTCAATTTCTTCTCCAAACCTACATTCACTCCAGTGAAACTGTAATCCTGGTATTACTTTCAGACTCGAGAAATTCAGCGAGCAGAGAACACATCGTGAGCTCATGTACCGACCTCCTGCCTGTCAGGGGCCAGCAAGATGCTGTCCTGTCCCCAAATTACAAGCACCAAGGCAGCAAGTGAAAAAGCCAAGTCCAGAGTAACAACTCCACCTGAGAGAAGTGATACAATCTGGTTTTTGCCAACAGCAAAGATCAGACCAGATCACAGCTGACGTGCCTTGATCTGTTGTGATTCTCCTCTTGGAACAAAGATGCAGTACGACACTAATACACAATTAATACCTGGCTTTCACAGAAGAGCTGTGATGTCAAGCTTTTAGCACCTCCTTTTGCTCCTAACCTACCTCCAACTTTTAGCATGGACTTAACAATGACTTGAGTCTGGATTTCTTGTGACCTTCTAATTACAGCAAAAAGCTAACCAGCTCCTATGATGGTCTCTTACTGACCAGTACTGTTTGACAAGCTTGAAAACCTTTCCCTGCGTGCAGAAACCTCTCTGAAAGGGAGATGCTCCTACTTCAGCTTCCTGCTCCTCACCAAACTTTTCTAAGTAGTTTGTATTCTGGCCCGTGCTGTTCTAGCACTGCCTCACCAAGATGTGCCAGTTTCATGGAACTGCTGCTATTGCCCTGTGAAGACACCTCAGCCCTGGTGCTCCCTGGAGCTCCTCAGCTTCCTTGACCACAGCTCCCACTCCTTGACTATGGCATTTGACTCCCAGCCAGAAAGGAGAGGAGACCCTCAGTGGTTACAGCCATCCAGTCCTTGAGAGAGTCCTGGAGTGTTACTTCTGCTCTGAACGCCTCCAGATCGGTCTGTCCCATTCTTCACCAAGGGCCTGGGGAACGATGGGAGAAGTTCTACTGCAGAGGAAGAGCACCAGGTTCCTAGTGCAGTAACACTACCAAGCAAGGGCCCCCATGTCATCTTCTAGAAGGACTAAGTACCCCTTCCCTCTGTCCTGTGGCCAGTTGTGCACAAGATGCCAACTTTAGGAACAAACCCCATACTTACAGGCTTTACACTTGAAACAGCTCAGAGTGGGAGGTTTTCTGAGAGTCTTTGATCCAGTCCCACCACGTAACACCAGGCTCAGCATTTTCAGCAATCCTCCAGCACAGGGACAGATGCTGCTGCAAACAGCACACCCAGCTAAAGGCAGGGCACTCTCCCCTTGGGCAACTTCTCCCACTCTGGCTGGTACCAGCCCTTCTCCTGCGGGAACAGGGTGCTAGGCAGCTGCAGCCAGGGTGGGAGCTGTGCTCCACAGCAGTTCAGAGCAGGCATTTACAAAAAGCAAGCCATTAGCACAAGTCCTCTCTTGCCCAGGCCAAAAGCAAAGGCAGCACCCCCAAGGAGTATGAGAGTTGAATTCTGCTGCTTTAATTCTGCTGCTGCCTGGCATGACGTTGGATGGGGAGTGGGATGGGAGACTGCTCACATGGATGCTGGGAAGCCCTGGGTGGGCTGTGGCTTTGTGCTGGGGGTGACCAGGGTTTCCGTACTGGTTTTGCCATGTGAGGCATGTGACTCACACGCCACACTTGCCGCTCCCAACCCAGACCAGCCTTGGCTGCCAAACCCAGCACGTCTTCAGGCCTGGGCTAGCCCATGCAGAACAGCTCCCTGCCACACTCAGCTGGATCACCTTCCCCCTTTGATGCTCCTAATTCTGGATGCCAGCTAAATTAGCCTGTGCAACAGCTTGGAAAAGGGAAAGACAGCGAGTACCAAGCCACCTGCTGCACTGAGTGCAATGCTTTGTCTTGGGGCTGCAAGTGAAAGGCACATGGGACAGACCTCAGGCAAAAACCCCAAAGGAGCAGAGCTGAGCAGAGACGGGGTTCCCAACAGATTAGTCCTTATCCAAAACACTCTTACCCACTCTAAACCCAAGGACTGGAAGCCTGAATCCTTTAGTCTTAAGTTGCTGAGCAGCCAGACAGCTTCTGCTGTGCAAGAGAGCCCTTCTCAACATGCTCCCCAGTAACGAAGCCGTGCACAGGGCTGAGAAGGATTTGCTTACCTGTACATACTGGAGCAGCCCAAGGTGTATGTGCTATAGAGGTATTAGCATAGCTAGTGCTGGAGGGGACCAAAAAGTCCTAATTCTACGTCTAGAGGACAACACATGATGGAGGTCTTGTCCCAGAAAGAGCTGACAGGAAAGGAATAGGGAAGCAACAAACTGGCACCAGCTGAGGCGAACCCAGCTCTCGAATCTCCTCACTCGATGCTTCTTCCCTTCTGGGCATTGCATCTGAGGCCATAAATCCCACAAGGACTAGGCTGAAAGCAAAGCACTCAAGAGGTGCCAAGGACGGGCTTGGACTGGTTGCACTCTTCCACCCTCCCAAAACTTGGGGCCAGCAGAGTTTCAGGTGGGCTGGGCAGGACATGACAAAGACTTGCTGGAGACAGAGACAAGCTGTCTTGCCCTGAGAGCTTGTCTCTCCCACCCCAATCACGTCCATGATCTACAGCATGACCTTGGTCTGTGGAGAGCAAATCTCAGCACCATTTCCTCCCTGCCATCCCACCAGCAATCCTTCCGGAGCAGCAGTAGCAGCAGCCTCTGGAAGGAGGACACAGCCATCAAGGTGATTTGTTGAGACGATCAAATAATAATTTACTGTGATTCAATCTGTGGCTTTGTACAGTTGCCGGGGTGGGAGGAGGCCAAAGGATGAGGGGACGGGGATTAAAAAAACAAAAAAAGAGTTGTTTGCCGCAGGCTTGGGTGAAGTGCGAGATAGTCCTTGGAGGGGCTCATGCTCCCCCTGTCCTCTTCCTCCTCCTCTCCACCCCCCATACTCCTCCTCTGAATCCGTTTGCTTCTTCCTTCGCTTCACCTCTTTCCTTGTGCACTGCACAGTGGGAACCTCGCCAAGACATGGTCCAGTCAGCTGAAACAGAAGAGGACACTCATGAGCACCCATTCCTCATCAGAAGCCAGTGGGGCTGTTCCCAGTACTCACCCCTCACATTTTGGGATGACCCTGTTAGTGCCCACAGAGCAAAAGCAAAAAGCTACACAGGTCTTAGAGGTGTGGGCCTGGTTCAGCAAAGCATTGGCACATCTGCTGAAGAGAACAAGCCTTGGAATCGGTGGAGTGATGAGTGAGCCTCAGGCACCTCACCAGACCTGCCTCCTTCTGAACCTCCTTGTGGGAAGGGGCACTGTTTGGCAAAATGTTTCCACCAGGGATGATGGGAACCACAAAATGAGTCTAAGGCAAATGCAGCCAAATTTTTGTTGGCCACACACCCACCTTTCTCCTCCCCAAATCCCAGCATGTCTTTGCCTCACTTCTCCTTTTGTGCCTTGATGTTCCTCCCTCTCTGCTCTTGGTCACTGCAGCTAGATTAAGCTGGGATTTCTGGTTTCCAATTTCTGCCTGAGCAGAAAAAGACATAGGCAACTCACAGGGCATGTTCTCTTAAGAGAGAGGAGTGTTTCCAAGTGACCCTTTCCCATCCCTTCTTGCCCAAGCTGGTGCTGCCACTGGGCTGTGAGAGGGATTGGGCTCCTGGCAGTCAGTGTAAGGGAGCAGCAGCGCCTGCCAAGCCCATGCCGTCAGCTGTGAGCCAGAGCAGGAAACAAGCCTTGAGCTCATATCCCCATCCGGAGGAAACGCTCCTGAACATCTGGAGGACACAAACATCTGGAAAATCTCCCTTAGCAGTGATAAGTGTGCTGGGCACGGCATTCGGCTCGGCCCCCAGCCGACCTCATGCGCCTCAGCTGGGAGCAGAGGGGTGGGGTTCTGGGGTGGGTTTGTGCTCATAGGAAGCAAATGTTGCCAGCACTGTTTAGTTGGTTTTTTTTTTCCTTGGGAGTGTGCTTACGGCCTCTAGCTCAAAAAGCGTCAGAGGAAACTTGCTGCCCATCTCCACCTTCATAAAACCCTCTTAACACCAACTCTGGATACAGTGCACTTCTCTTTAGGACTCCAGCAGTTGTTTAAAGGGGCGAAGGGCCAGTTCATGTGCTTGGGAGACTCCCCAAAAGCTATTAAGGGCAATGTTCATGTATGCTTTTGTCCCATATCCCAGTCCCAGATGTCCATAGATACAGATCTTCCTGGTGCACTCATCCCCAATTACCCCTCTCTAAATTTCTGCCATGGAAGGAGTTAGTTACACAGACAGATATTCCCAGGCCTTTCACTTAAGGCCAGCCAGCACATGCAGGGACAACAATAGGAACTCTCCCTGACTGCTATCCAGCAGTGTTTTAAATAAACCATAATTAAAAAAAAAAAAATCGAGGAAAGAAAAGGAAGAAAAATAGGCAAGCGAACATAAACAATCTGAAAAACACTGTTTCTGGCTCCAGCACACACAATTTATAAAAGCAAACAGCCCCCTTATGGCTAATTCTCAACATTGCATCAGTTCCAAATATCCCAGGGGATATATCTAATGGGGAAAACTCTTCTGAGGAACACAGGACTTTCACAGCAAGACAGGTCTGCTCTAAAGCTTTAGGATGAGACAATTTATGTGAGTTGCAGTAGGAGGCAATGCACCCAGCCAGCTCTTCATCTGAACCCTTCTAGAGCCAGTCTGGTGAGCATGCAGTGATTTCTACTCCTTCAACACCAGCTTAACTCCTCTTTCAGAGCAGCAGCATGGGAAGCAGCTTTTTAGGGGAAAGCACAACAAAACATGCTTTTTTAAAAAATTCAGTTGTATAAAATTTTGTTGTACAAAATGAGGGGGGAAAATAAACAACCCTTTCTTGCCACACACTTCCTCAGGAAAGTGGGAATTTTGACTTACCTACATTTTGACAGAAAAATGCTATTTCAGTCCGAAAGGTGTTTCATTAAAAAAATACCTGCTGCTGAAATTGATCCTGCTGCATTTGTTTTCAGGCAAGTGCACCTGCAGTCACCTCCTGCCCTGCTTCCAACATTCCCCCACTGCACCCCATGTTCTGCTTCCACCACTTACCATAGTCACGATACCACACATTTACAGTTCATGCAGCCGGGGCCACTCTCATCCGGGGGATTCAGCTTGCGCAGCTTATGCTGCCGGATCTCCCGCACCAAGGTGTAGAAGGCATCCTCAACGCCCTGGGGAAAAAGCACGGCTTGAGGCAGCTGCCCACTCTGAGGAGGGACAGTGGAGAGAGGAGAGGGCTCTGCTCCCCAGCAAGGTGTCCCTAGCACTGTCCAGCAGTGCAGATTGCAGTGTTAAAGGTACAGAACCAAGCTGGGAAGACTAACAAGGACCTGAGTGTGGCCCTCAAACAGAGAGCAAGATTGAATGAGCAACCACGAGGACAAGGAGCTCTGAAGTCCCTGAGATTCATCAGCTCTCAGCAGTCTGAATGAGGTCTACCACCCAAGAGAAAAGCCACCACTAGACCACTGAAGGTGTCGGTTGTTCCATTTCCACCTCTGTGCTCTGGGAGCACCACACGGTCCTTCCAGCACCGGTATATTCTGCCTGTAGGTCTGCCAAAATAGACCATGGGTGAGGTAAGCCAAGTGACCTGAGCTTAGCTGACCTGCAGTGACTATGGAGGTTATTCCAGAGCCTTGGAGAATGCCCTGAGAAGGCATCTTCTCTTCACTGCTGCCACAGCATGATGATGCTCTTCTCGTGATGGGAGGCTCAAGCCCGGACTGGGGAGGGAACATCCTGAGGGAGCACTTAACCTTGAGGAAGCAACTAAGCCCAGCCCTAACACCCATCTGTCTCCAAGGTGGTGCCTGCCCATTCCTGCCCCTTCAGGGCAGCAATGGAGGAAAGAAAAGAAAAAAGAGCACTTTGTTTAAAAGTCTCCTCCTACCTGTCTGGTTTTGGCAGATGTTTCTATGTAGGGGATCCCGTAGCTCCGGGCCAGGTCCTGCGCTTGCCGGGTCTCCACTGTCCGGGCAGGGAGGTCACATTTATTCCCCACCAGCACCATAGGAACATCATCTGAGTCTTTCACTCTCTTGATCTGCTCCCTGCAAGAGGAGGAGGTGTGAAAAAGTGAAGGGGCAGCTCCAGAACACTGCCCACCAGTTTTGACAGCTACCCCTTGCTCCTGTTGAGTGCCTTGTGTTGAGCTTTCAGGAAAATGTAAATAACTACGGCACACAAATGAGTAAACAGCAACACAGGGCACTTCTGGAAATGAGAACTAAACGTACTTCTGCTCTTTAAATGCAACTATTTACAAAACAATGTGAATTACGACAATCTATATTAAGACATGAGCTTAAGATAGTTTAAGTTAAATAAAAATGAATTCTCAAGCAGTTAGCTGTGCTATTTCCAACATTTTAGATCAAGTAATCCCCCTCAAATGGGGGGAGAAAAAATCACCTGCAACCAGAATTTGCTGAGCTGATAAAGCAGCTTTTGGCAGCTGTAACCTTTGCTGCAGATGCACAGGCAGTATTTGCTCCCTTTCAGTTTAGTTCAGGTCACTCGAAGTTGAGAAACCTACTGGGAACTAAAAAAGCTGTAATGCTCACTTCTTCATTCCAACACTGGATCTAAAACTAGGTGGGCGAGGATGAGATCTACCACTTCTAAAAATCTTGAAGGCCATTATGACCACAAACAATCCATTCAATTCCCTTCTGAGAGATAATAACTTCCTTTGCTTAATAAATCATTTAGCTTCAGATGCAAAACAGCTTTTTTTTTGCTCATGAATCCAGAACATTTAACATGGTTTTAATTTAACTACTAAAAGATTTAAAATGCCAATTTCTACATTTTAATTGAATGCAAATCTCCATCCAACGGCAGCTGGACATGTATCACACACAAAAGAATCCATCATCTTTTTCTAATGTAGTAGAGCATAGAAATGAAGTCTGACTATATGGCATGATATGCCATAAAGCCATTTAAATGTTCTGTGTAACATCCTGACCAGCAAATGCAAGTACTAAATTTAGTGCACAGGCTACACTTAGCTGAAAAGAGATACCTCCAAATGGTTACTAACCAGGGAGAGCCAGCATTTCTCTGGGGAATATTCTTTTAAAAGTGCAAACACAAAGAGCACAGGCTAAAGGAGATGAAAGCCAGTGATTTACATCACGATCATGATGGCTTGAAATCGAGCCATCCTACGAGCAACTTCACAGGCACCAGCCCCAGCACAAGGATGAATGCTGCTCAATCCCTCAGGTGCTTTAGGAAAATCCCATCCTTTGTCCTTTGGTTCAGCTAAAAGAAGCCAAATTAGTGTACCTGTGCAGCTATTACACTGAACAGCCTTTTGGATGAGACTGAAACATCTCAGCGGCTCTGAGCAGCACCTCTGACTATGGCGCAAGGAAGGGATGTGCCTGTCCTCAGAACAACAGGATTACTGGGACCCTGGTTTATGATGAGGGACTGGGATACACAGTCCCTTGTCGGCAGTGGACAGAGCAGGGACAGGCAGAGCCATCTCCTGCATCCTCTGCAAGTGCCTCCCATCACAGCCAAGCCTCAGAAAAAGGCACAAGCAGAGCAATCCCTCCCTAAGGTAGCATCGGGGTAAACAGGGAAGATTCCTGCTGTGTTTGTATCATCTCCTTGAATCTCCAGCTCTGCAGGGGTCATGTCAAAAGAGAGGAAAAATGGGATGGGTGCCAGGAGGGGTCCCTGCTTTGTCACCGCTTCCCCATACATCATCTTGGGCAAATCACCTCGCTGGAGCCCTGACTCCCCTTCTGCTCCATCTTGGCCCTGGTTGAAACCAAGCTCCAGTGGGACAGGACTGTCTCTCCCCACATGTGTGCAGCTGGCAGACCACAGCCTGGTCGTGACAGTGGACAGCAGGGCAAGCAGCTCTCCCTGTCTTTCCCAGCCTCCTCTCCCAGCTCTGGGGCCAGCAGAAGTCGCTGAGATTGATTGCACTAACAAAGCAATTCGACTAATTAGGGAGGGAAGGGAGGGGGTCATACAGGATCAGCTCTCTCTTTAGTCACCATAAACACTTAAACATTACATTACCAGGTCCCCAAAGGCCACAAGCAATCCCTTCGGAAGGGTTTTATTGGAGTCACTGACATTAGCAGTCTGCTCTGTCTCTTCCCTGGGGAATGGCCACTTGAGCTAATTTTCTTTGCTGGCAGTCTGTGCTTTCACCATGGGGCCTGATCTAAAAGGGTGGGCAGGAGAGTGCAGCAACAAAGCCTCCCCTTTGCACAGGGCAAGAGGGAAAAGGCCCTTCCCAGGATACTGACCTGTACTGGTGAATATCTTCAAAGGACTTGGTGTTGTTGATGGCAAAGACACACAGGAATCCTTCCCCCGTTCTCATGTACTGGTCTCTCATGGCACTGTACTCCTCCTGCCCTGCAGTGTCCAAGATGTCTAACAAACAGGTCTCTCCATCGATGACTACTTGCTTTCTGTAGGAATCCTGCAGGCCAGGAGAGGGAAAGGGAGGAGGATACATTAAGAGGGCTTGGCTCTGGCTAAACAAAGGGATGCAGCGAGTGCATCCTTGGGAAGATGCCAGGTCATGCTCTGCCTGTGCTCATCTTCCATTAAAGAGACTACGCAAATCTGCTTCAAAAATGGGAGGGAAAGGAAAAAGAATAAAAAAAAAAAAAAACAAAGGAAAAAGGGAGCAGCTAAGCAGGTTTCTCCTTGTCTGTCAGAACCACAGAGAAGACAGCTCCTGGCTTGCTCTCCCCATTCCCAGCCCTGCCTCTGGCAGACCAGGTACAGCTTCATCTCTACCACACTGCATAGCCCTGAACAACTATTTCCTAAGCATTGTTCAGCTCTAATTCCTTCTGCTGGAAGAGGAAGGACACTCAGGAAAGGAGCTCTGGCCAGCCAGGGCTTCCAGTCACTATCTGTGATCTGCAGGACTGGAAGATGTTTAAGATAACCTGGAAATCCAGTGCCTCCAATGCATCTCGAATCAGGCACCAGAGGCAATATTGCCACCAGTAAGGTTTCAAACTGGGTTTGATGGTAAACCTCTTCTTTAAACATGGGAAAAAAATACAATCAAATCACACTGTGAACAAGGTGTTTCCCACAACCAGTCTGTGCCCAGAGGGCTCCAGGAGAGGTAAGAACTATCCAGGCAGGTCCTTTGAAGTTGGGGGTTTTCCCTGCAGCAAAGGCAATCACAACTTATCATAGATGTGAGAAGGTCTGGAAATCACCCAGAGCATCCCTCAAAAGGTTTCATTTTCACGGGAGGCTCCTCAACCACTATGCTTCTCCCTGAGCTCAGTCTCATCAGCAGGGATGCTGTGGGGCAGCCCCTGCAAAGGGGACATCCCGCATCCCTCGCCAACAGCTATCCCCTGTGGACAGTGCAGCATCCTCAACTCTCAGTAAGAGAAGGAAGCCAGAATGAAAGGTATGAAAAAGGTACAAGTCAGCAGTACGACCACACAGAGCTTTGCAGCCACTCGCAGAGGCTACAGCTGCAGTTTAAAATTAATTCAAATGTCGGCTGCTCTTCCAACGACCACAACAATGTTATCAGATGAGCTCTGCAGGTCTGCAGACAAACAGCCGACACAGCAAAGGTCACCAACAGAACCGGCAGCAGCACAGAAAGGGAATGGGGCCAACACAGCCTATATCCTTTGGTTCATTACAACAACGTCATTTGCTGGGGCTAATTAAAGTCTTTCCTCACCTTGCAGAGAGGGCTATGAAATCAGAGATGAGATCTGCTCGGCCATGACCTTCTCAGCTGTGCCTTCCCAAGAAGTGGACTGCTGACCCATAGAGAATAAGCGTGGAGTGAAAGGTTGGCTTCCAGCCAACTGCTCTGAAGGCAACTGGCAGGCTGCCCTGCAGGAATGTGCTCCCATTTCTAATCAATAATGTATCTGGAGTCTCCTTCGTGCAAGGGGACCTGAGTGCCTCCTCTGCCCCACAAAGCATCCTCCCACCTCTGCACCTTGGCTTGGGACAGAGGACCAGCCTCTTGGCACACATTTTCACAGTTAACTGCCAAGTCCCCCATTCCAGGAGGTCTCACCAGCATCCACCGTGCTGACAGAGAAGAGATCCCACACCTCAGCTCAGGTCATCAAAAACTGCCCATAAGGCCAGCCAGCTGGCTTACAAGGCAGAGACATAAAACAATCTTGCAGAGGATGCTTTGCAAAGGAATGGGACAAGCTCTCCCCATCAATGCTTTGTGTACAGCTTCACCCAACCTCCCCCTCTGCAGGAAGCTCAGGATGGCAGCTCAGCTGTCCCTGCCACACTACCTGGTGACACGGCTGCCACTGCAGGGCTAGCTGCCACCAGCCCACATCAGCACCCTGCAGCCTCAGGGCTCCTCTGGAGCCCCCATGTCCCTCCCCACCTTCGGTAGAGGGGAAAGCAGCCAGACCCAGCTGTGAAGTCCCAGGCAGCAGAAACAACATCTGTTTGGGGTTCAGACTGAAGATCTCAGGCGGATGCTGGGAGCATCCCAGCTGTGCTGGGGGACCAGGCCAAGAGGCCTATTTGCTAACTACAGTCAGGATATGATCAGAGGTTTGGGAAGCCCATTACTACCTAGCTGCTAAGAGCTGGAAGATGAACCGAAGAATTTCTCAACACAGTAAAACTCTTTATTCCATCCCTGCTTACTCACCATGGGACAATGCCAGTGGCATACATTTCCTTGCTGCCTTGGCTCTCTTGTTCCCAAAACAAAGGTCCTAAAGCTCCCTGGCAGCCCAAGAGCTGGCCTGTGAGAGTGTGCTGTAGTGGGGTGGACAGTGTTGAGTTACACAGCCAGACATTTGCACTGGTGAATCAGGAGAGCAGAAGGGGAGCAGACACCCAGTCAAGGTCTCTACCCCAGACAGGGGACAAACCTCCACCCCTCCTGCTGTGGGGAGCATCTTCTCAGTGCACCCCAATCCGCTTGCACCCCCCTTTGCAGCACAGCCTGTGCTCAATCCATGTGGGTGACAGGCAAGCCTTTGCTCCATGCACGTATCCTCTTTTTCCCCCCCTTTTATCCTGCTCGTTTCAGCATTGCTCTGCTGCTTGTTAGCTGGCTGAACAGTCATAGTCAGCTCCTGGGCATGATCCAAAGCAGCTTAGTCACAGGAAGGTAGTTTGTTGGTCACATTTGGATGGCTGGCAGGTAGCTCTCTGTGTCTTAAATCCCCATAAAATGAAGCATAATTAAAAGGAATCACCCTGAAATGAATCAGTACTTGGCCAGGGTAGCAGGGGAAGCAGGGTACAACCAAGGGAGCTGCAAAGGCATCAGGGCTGGTGGGACCTGCAGGTGGAAAAGTACCAGGGGTGAGAGGGCTGAAGAGCAGCTTGTGGCAGCTTTTGGAAGAGGAGACAAACAGAATGGGGCTGGAGTGAACAGTGGAGGAGAGAGCAGGCGTCTCCCAGGGCACCGAAGAAGTAGGTAGGGTGAGGAGGGTGTGCTGGGAAATGCCATGCAAGGTTTACATTCCCTGCTGCCTGTTTACATGGAGAAAATTCCCTGCAGGGTACGTACAGGGAGCAGGCAGCTTGGAGACAAAAACCACAGGATGCCAAAACCCAACACATCACTGGGTGAGAGTTGCCTCTGCCCACCTAAGGTCCAAGAGAGGATGCACCCACGCAGATGTCTCCCCAGAGAGGCTGCTCTCCATGAGCGGCTCTTTTGCCAAAAAACAACCTGGAATGGGTTTCTGAGAAAAGAATACAATGCTACTGGGGATAGCCACATGAGGGGAGAGGAGCTGGGGAAGAAGGCAACTGCATCCATAAGCAAGGAGACTCAGGAGCCCTAAATTAAATTCCAGTCTCTGCCATGGACTTTCTAGGTGACCTTGGCCAAATGACATAATAGCACGTGCTTTTTAAGTGCTTTCTCTCCTTCCTGTCTGTAGGATTGTAAGACTATTTCTGCCTTTCTACCAAGCCTTGTCTTGCTTGTTTATGTAAGTTGTAAGCTCTTCAGGGTGGGGACTACACATACAACACCTACCAGAATAGATTTCTCATCCCAGCTGGGGCCTTTAGCCATTATGATAATAATAACTGCAGCAACCACAGCTGCATTTATACACATCTGGTAGAGAATCCTGAAGGACTGCAGACAGAGAGGTTATTGTCCAAGAGGCACGACAGAACTGCAATTTGCCTTCCCAGGGTGGACTTTACTCCTCGTGCAGAGCAGTGGCTGCTGCCCACATCTCTCCCAACAAAGGTGTAAGTCATGCAGAGGCTAATTAGCACATCGCTAACTACAGTGAAAACAGAGAATGGAATATGTTTTTGAAAAATTAAAGAAAATAATAATAGCACAATGGATACTGAAGACTGGATCCCCCTCCACCCCCATACAGACTGTGAGGACCACAGGGTCCCTGCCTGCTTCTTCAGAAAGGATGTTGAGCTAGACAGGTCAGTGCTGCCATGCACACCGACTGAGACACACACATCACCCTTTAACTCCTTGTGAAGAAGGAGAGGCAGCACTCTGGGAACCACAACAGTTCAGCTGCTGAGCATGTCTTGCTCAAACTGCAAGACACATAATACAACCAAGCTCTGATAAAACCCACTTCATCAGTAAAGCTCAAAACATCCTGCAGAAAAGTCAATACATTTACTCTGATTTCACAGGAGGAGAAATGGAAGCACAGGCACAAAATGTCTCTTCAATTCTAAACCTTTAATCCCTCCCTATGCTGTCATCTCATCAGAAAGGAGGACTTTTGTGCTGCCTCTCAGCCCCTGCCCAGCTCTGCCTGTCTCTGCTGCCTCCCACAAAACCTCTCTTCAGCAGACACCACTATCCTTCTGCAGGAGATGTAAGTCGGTCACCGTGACCTCTGAACACACACATAGTGACTCAGAATAGCTCTGCAAAGCAGAGGAACATCCCTGCTCAAGTTCAGACTTGAGACCAAACTGAGCATGCTCTGGGCTGGAGACAAAGTGGAGAAAAGCAAGAGGAAAGCATGCAGACAGAGAGACAGACCCCATGCCCAGAGCCACTTACCTCTATCGTGGGGTCATACTCATCAACAAAATGGTTCTGAATGAGCTGTATCGTCAAAGCACTCTTCCCAACACCACCTGCTCCCACCACCACCAGCTTGTATTCGGTCATCTTCCAGCTGACCCCAGCTCAGGACTTCCAGGAGCACCACTACCTGCAAGGATAAACACGGTCACTATGCTAAGAGAGGTTACTTTAAAATGGGCAAAATAATCCATCAAACCAAACACAAAAACTCTGTTTATCCCATGGTCTGTTGCAATCCTTCAGCCTGACCGTCTGGATGCAAACTTCACAGATTCCTTGAGCAAACTTCAAGAGGTAGGAGAGCGTTACTGGTGAGAAAACAGAGGTACAGGCTGTGTACATCAACCTGTAAAGTAATCAGTTTAAGAGGTCTGGTTTTGCAGAACTGCTCAGCACTGTCCCCAGTTTACCTTATCTCAAGCTGACAATCCAAAATCTTTAGATAGATTTGAAACCCTTGGCCAATGAGGCTGGAATGTCAATTCCCACGAGAGCAGGGAAAAAGGTCCAGCCCTGCCCAAATATGCTGTTACCTCCATGTCTTCACCCTCAAGGCTGCATTAAACCTCAATCCACACAGCAGGGTTGAGACAGTGGCATATCCACACCCTCTGCCCGTCCTCCAGCTAACGGTGCTGCCATCATGAGAGGGGGACTGCAGAAGGGGCATCCCTGCTCCCTGAGCTGAATTTGACACACCCAACAGGGGGGAAAAAGACGCTGTCACAAAAGGTGCTGACTGAGAATGATGATTAGGGTCAGGATGAGCAAACCATACTTCCGCAGTACTGCATACCTCCCATGGCCCTTCAGCAGAAGATTCACATCCCCCCAGCTCCTCCCTTAAATTTCTGCTCCAAGTCTGCTGAGAAAGAGGAACTAACTCAGGAAGATTACAAAACCCCAAAGGTTTAAATAGAAATCCACCCTCATCAGACTGCAGGCCCTGCCCACTGAAAGTCACTCCAGGGTCAGATACTCGTTCTCAGCCACCATCTGCAAGCTCTTTTGGGGAGCCACCCAAAATGCAGCAGGTAGCAGGAAGGCAAGCTCACAGTTCCCCTTGTCAGACGCCCTTCAGTGTTCACAGGGATTAGAACCCCCTCCTCCACCCCCCCACCCCAGACAGTTAAATCACTCCACCCTCCTCCCTAGGCTTGCCAGCCCTGCTCCCAAACTCTGGAAGCTGGTATGAACTGTG
The DNA here is from genome assembly GCA_014706295.1 of Lycocorax pyrrhopterus obiensis. NCBI lineage: Eukaryota > Metazoa > Chordata > Aves > Passeriformes > Paradisaeidae > Lycocorax > Lycocorax pyrrhopterus. Next base: position 16,321,548 of record JACSVZ010000007.1, on the reverse strand, counting down.
CTGGCAAAGGCTGCTCTAGACCCAGACTGCAGCTGATGCATTTGCTAACACAGCAAAGATTTAATGGCAAGGAGGCCAGAACTTTCTGCCTTCAATCCCCACCTGACTGCAACCCTAAACCACCCAGACAGTTCCACCTCCCACTTGAGCAGGCAGCAATCAGACACAACCACCTCTTGCTGAAGCCCTTTTCTAAGCTGCTGTCTTGGTAGCAGAAAGGCAAATAAAGCTCATGTTCTTCTCAGCATCCAGAATCCTAAAGAAGGGCAAAGGAAGGGGTGCAAAAGAGCAACCAGATAACAAATATGATGCCAAGCAGGACCTCTGGTTTGCTGTGCTGTCCTTCACTGCTGGAGAAGCAGTTAAAGTGGTGATGCAAAAGTGGTGATGATGGGGGGACATGAAGTGCAAATAATGTCATAGCCTAGATGCCTACCCAAAAGTGACGCTGCTTCCCCTGAAAGTCCAATGCGCCTTTGTTCTGACAGCCCGGGAAGAGATGCAGATTGAAAGCAAGGCTACAGGAGAGAATCTAAGTGATCTCACTAATTGACTGCGCACACACATTGCTCTGCTCCATTAATGCACGCCCTCACGTACATTATGTTCTCACATGCACGGCTTCTCAGGGACAAGAGAGATTCCCACCCCAGGCTTCTGATCTCTCTGGGAAGAGACAGGATGAAAAGGGGACTGAGGAGCAAATGCTGACTGACCATGGCCACCAACACAGCTGTCCAGGCAGGGATCGCTCCTGCAGCAAACAGCTTCACAGCTCGACACAGAGGGGTCCTGAGGGTCTGAAGAAACACTGCAACCAGCTCCCAGCTTTCATGACAGAGCAGGGAGACCTGCAACCCCCAGCAAAACACATGGAGGGTGTAATAAAGGCCTGCGAGTGGCTCCGATGGACCCTGCTCTGCATCTGATGCTGACAATGAAGCAGTTGCTACAAAGATGCTCAAGGAGAACAGCACAACTGCCCAGGCCTGTAGGACTTGCTAAGGCAGTGAGAAAAGCTTCGACTCAATATGGGGAGGAGAAGACATGAGTTCCAAGCAGAGGGCTCTCCCTCAAGACCACCCCAGTGGAAGGCACGCTGCCTATTCCTTTGGAAGACCCCCATTCCACACAGCCATAGCAGCTTTATAGTCCACAGTGCAGCAGGAGGTGGGGGACAAGGTAGTCACCCATGTCAGCTTGAGTGTCTTCCCCTACTCCAGACCCCAGCTGAGCTCCACTGCACAGCAGAGGGGCAACCACACACTAGCAAGCCCTGCACACCACCTTAGCACAGAGCTTTGAGATCTGGCTCCTCCACAGAAACACAGACCCACATCTTCCTGCTCCCCACCCACCCAAGAGGCAGGGAAAATGAGGGGGGCAAAGGAGCTATTGCTACTCACTGCTCATGGCCAGCACATGCACAATGTACCTACAAGAGCTCTGCAATGTTGGTGTTTGCTCACTGACACCATCCCTCGAAGGTGCTGTCATCTCAGCTAACTCTCCACTGCTCTGCCATCCTCATCTCTGCAGTGGCAGGAGAGATTCTGCAGCTTGCAAAGGAGGGCAGGTGCAGCCTACCTGACTGCTCCATACCATTGCTGCAAAACATGTCCTAATGTAGAGTGAGAGCGTGGGGAATGATGGCCCGAATTAATGTGTGCTTCCTTTCCCCAATGCAAGCTCCTCACAGGTGGTGTGCAGACCCAACTGCACACCAGAGCAAAGGCAAATCCCACAAAAGAAGCAGCCTGGCCAACAAGCTGCAGGGAAAGCAGGGATTTCCATATGGCCAAACTTTGCCACAGAGTTGGGCAGCTGGTCCTATCCTTAAGCTGACCTTACGAACACCATCTCATAATTCCCCCATCACACTTTTTGCCCCTGAACATGGGAAGAGCAAGGCTGCTCTTCGCTGCACCCACAGTTTCAACACAGAGGTGGCTGTTCCTCAACGCCACAGGAACATCACCACCACCGCAGGGTCTGGTTCAAGCAACAGCCATCCCAAAGGCAATGTTTCTGGCTTCCTATAAAACAGACGCAGGGAAGAGAGAGTGGGGTTCCTGTCAGAGAGACAGTAACAGACACCCCAGTTTTCATGCTGGTGACACACCGGATGGAGGTTTACAGACAGTTGGTGGTTGTGAAAGCTTCTCCTGACGTGAGGATTTCCAGTTTCTATTGCTCAGCAGCCAACACAGAGCCCACACACAGCTGACCACAAAATAACAGGGAAACACAAAAGCACAGCCTCCCAGTCCCTCACAGAGCAGGAACAGTGCTTCTTCCATCTTCTGCAAGCTCTTCAAGATCTGAAAGTCTGATCCAGGTCACCATCTAGTGTTTCCCTATCCAAATTTATCACCTCTGCAGCACTCCACTACTACACCCCCCAAAAGCCACACAAGGCTGTCAAGCAACAGTTGAGAGAGACAGCAAGGAGGAGAGCAGTTCCAGGAGCACCGTCTGGAAAGAGGAGGGCTGGGATCCGCATGCCAAGCCAACAGCCCCAGCGTGGAGCCGGAGCTGCCGCTGCTGTTATTTCCTGACCTCGTGGATTTTCTCCTGTAGCGAGAGGGCTCCTGGCTCCCATTCAAAGCTGTCTAGGAAAGCCTCGCTGAGTGCTTCCGCCTGGCAGCAGCAGCTGCTCCCAGCCCAGTAGCCAGAGCCACACAGCTCCAGAGAACAGGAGCCATCTGCCAGCCTTGTGCAGGAAGTGGGGAGAGCAAGCACCCAGCCCCGGTGGACACCAACATCCTACCTTTGTCTCTCAGGGAGGGGATGGAGGTGTGGGTGAGGGCAGAAGGCACCACCTCCCCTGCCTGTACATGCTGGGTGGCAGCATGGAGGCCTTGCCTGCAGAAACAAGGACCAAGATGCTTGGTAGAAGCTTTCACAGGGCTAAGACCTAAAGTAGGTCTTGAGCATCAAGGCTACAGGTGTTACCCAGAGATCCAGCTGTGTCCTGCAAAAAACAACTTGATCTTCTTCATGGTCCCTATTCTCTGGCACAGAGAGGGGGCTTGGGGGACCTGACTGTGAAGCCTCCAGAAACTCACTTAGCAGAGGTGAGAAACTCAAGGGGCTTGGCCCCATCAGTACTTCCCATCTCACCACTTCAGTTTCAACAAGAGCTCAGGCATCAAGCGGAAGTGGGTTTCCAACACGTTCACCACAAGGGAGCCTCTGACACCCTTCCAACAGAATAACTGAAGGAGCTCTCTCTGTGTCCTCTGTTTCCTCCCATCACTTTGTTTCTCTCCCAGGACAGACACCAAGCCAACTAAACAAGTCAAGAGACAGATTTTTGCACAACACCACTGTATTGAGGCCAGCCATGACAGAAGTTTCACAACTGTTCATTATTGAGCATTCACCATTTGCCTTCCCACTGGGAGTCTCTGCATTTAAAGGCATCAGAAGTCAGTTTCAGCTCTGCAAATCTCTTTGGACTCATCTCAGACCGGGCACCCTTTCCTCCAAAGCCCTGTCCAGAGGAGCCATATGACCACAAATGCCGCTGTGTTTGATTCTATTTCCCTTCAGCAGAGATGCCCTGCAGGCAGAAATGGTCTGCAGTCCTCTAGGAGAAGAACACTCATCCCAGTCTTTTACCAGTAGTCATACACACACACATCGGGAATCCTACTCAGTGAATTTTGAGCATTGACAAAGCAAACCTCGTTGGCTCATCCCAGTGACTGTCCAGGCTCCTCCATCAACATCACAAAACACAGCCTGTGGAGGGCCTGAAAGAGCCTCTCCGGTGGTGTGAAATTCCACCTTTTGTTTTCACTTAAGGACCAAAATGCTGATGTACTCTGTGACCCATCCAGCGTCAAAGAGATTAGGGAACTGAGGCCGGCAAGCTGATGCTCTGTTATAAAGCCTATCCAATGCTTAATTTTAATTTACTTGTTGCTTTTTAAATCAACAAGTGAGCTACAAATCTAACCAATTGTGCTTGTTGTTGGCTTGCTGGCTGTAAACCTGCGAACTCAGACATTGCACCTCACAGATGAAAACAGAGAAAGAGATGCCAAAGAGAGAATAAAAGTCGCAAATACTGGCCCTGCTTTGGAGAGATGACTTGGAGATAATAAATGTCTTCTATTAGGGGGAAAAAAAGGAAAAAAGCAAAAAAGGAGCAGAATGGCTTCTTCCATCCTCTGCTAGCTCTTCAAGGTCTGAAGGAAAAGGCAGCCTCTCCCAAGGGACTGAGCACAAAAATACTGCTGCAGAGGAAAACAAGAAAAGGGGGTAAAGAATGACATAATGTAGGAGGCTCAAAATACAGATGTGCATTCAAAGAGAACCCTGTGAGGAAGAACAGCAGCCAGCTGCGGGCAGGTCCGAGGCATAGGCAGGTCTGGAAGAGAGGGATTGCCTCTCCACAGCAGCCAGAAACATGTCCCAGCAGCAATGTGCAAGCCTCAGCTTTGCACAAGGTCTTGAACAGGCACGGACTGGTCACTGTACCAGGCCCAGCCCTCACATTTTCCAGTCAAAGCACCTCTGGCAACACAACCCCTCTGCCACAGACTACCCAACCACAAAGGGCTTGGGAAAATATAGAAGGACAAAGGAAAACAAGACAGTATCATTCTCTCCAAAGCTGCTTACCCGTTCTCTGCTCCCTGGGTCCTGCTTCAGCTGTCAGATAGTCAAAAACGAAGCTGTGCAATCACCTTCTGTTAGCAGTAAGAGAGTGTGACTACACTGTTCTTGCTTTCTCTCTCAAATAATTAATATTCTTAATAAAGTTCTTTGTTGGCAGCTTATTCCAAGTAAAACAACTGGTAGGTAGATATAACTACCCAAAACAGCAAACAACCTAAATAAGTCAGTAACACAACAAACCCAGAGAACAAACCCAGAGAGCTACCCAAGAGCTTCCCTCTGGATGAAGGAATTGCCACCCACCCCACTCTCCACACCGAATACAGGCCACCAAAATTACTATTTTCCAAAGAAAGATGAGCAGGCCCATTATCTCAGAAACTTATACGTCAGGGCTGCTCCTGCCCATGTCTCCAGCATCATGAATGCGGCACGAGAAGCAGCGCACAGTCAGGAAACTCTGGGAGGTGCTGGGATATGCTTGAGAATCATGGTGGGACGTTCACCTCCCACCACCACCATTCTATTCGTCTCCCTGAGAGCAAGTCACTCATCCCACCATAGTCTCTGCAGAAGAACCAATCTTCCAAGCTAACTTCCACAGAGGGAAAGCACACTGCTCTGCGGTTGATTGCTGCCAGCCCACAGAAAGGGTGAAAGAAACAGGCAAGCAAATGATACATCCCACACCACTGCTGAACATAGACCCTTAAAAGAAATCACATGCAGATGGGAGAGACCACCTGTGCTAGCACCCAAGTCACAGTTCTCTGCATCTGGCAGGGCCAGTGATGTGAAAAAACTGAAGACAGTTTTCAAATTACACTTGTGATTTATGATCCAACATTCCAGCACTCTTTGAGACTCCACATGAGCAAGAGTAACCTGTATAAGGAAAGAGGAGACTAGTTGTGTCTGAACGGATAACAAAGGCATGAAGAGGCCACAATGTAGTCCAGGACAATTTGGGACACTTAAATAAACTCTTATCTTGCAGTCAGGACTTAGGACCTAGTGTTGAATGTACCAGCATATGTGGGAAAGCAGTGTGAGGGAGGAGAAGCTCTCACTGTCGAGATGCAGAAGCCTGCAAACTGCCAGGACTCCTCCACTTTCATCTCCTCTCCAGCCTCCCAGGGGTGAGCAGGTGGTTCAGAGACAGACATTTCCCTGCCTGGTCTGGCAGCCCTCCACCTCATCCTGGAAAAGAGACTTCTCTCAGGCCTCCCAGCCTCTTTCAGAAAAACAAATGGTACTCTGTACAACAGAGCTCAAGAGAAGAGGCAACTTTTCCCTTTCCTTTACATTAAAATCCCACCCATAAGCATTAATGGGAGGGGTAAAAGGCAGTGTGATATATCTTGAGTATATAAAAAGATAGACAGGTACCCAGGAAACTTTAAAATAAGACCCACATTATAGATTACTGTAAATGTTAACTGTTAAATCATGTGGTACACAACCATGAACCCAGGCGCTGAACAGTCTCTTGGCTTGCCAGTCTCAGTTCCAAACTGTATTGATTTTCCCACAAGATATAAGGTGCAATGAAGTAGAAACTTGGAGCAGATGAGTATGCAGCGCCAGTGTAAGTGGATCTCTGTAATTACAGCTATTAGAGAATATTAGGCTTTGGGGAAAACGCTGCCCAGTAATGGTGTGGAATTACAAGAGATGCTGTCTCCAGGCTGGTTTCCTAAGGTACCTGGTATCTTCTGCCTGGTCCTCTTGGTGATGAAAGGAGCAGCTGCAGGCAAGCTGCTGGGGAAAGGTCCAGCCTCTCCCATGCCCAGTGGTGCTGTCATCATGCTAGGGCAGGTTGCAGCCATCTGGCTCTGTTGCAACAGCACAAGGGACAAATTCAGATCCCACCACTAAGCTGCAAGCAATGGCGTGCTAGAGCTGGAGGTGGTGGCCATGCATTAAAAGAAACACCATCCTACTCACTGCAGAGACAGGCAAGGGGATGCAAACAAGCCAAGGGACTGGCCCAAAGCCATCAACGGGTGGTAAAGCTGGGAACTAAATTCAGGCAATGTGATTTCCCATCTGAGGTTTTCACCTGAGACAAAAAGCTCCCAGCAGAAGTCCTGGATGGGAAAGCTGTTGGTCTCCTGCTGAGTCTTTGTGTTGGGCTGTCAGAGCTGGCAGCTCATCCCCAGCCCAGCTTCCCAAGGCAGAGACAACTGGGGAGGCAGGGTACATCAAGTGGGAAAGGCCAGAGTGCTGTAAGAGAGGCCCTGCTCTCCAATTATCCTGATGAAATCACAACTGGGTCGTGGGCACAGGCAGCCAGCAGAGAGGCAGACACTCTGATCCACAGACAAGCACCCAGAGATGCAGGTAGGCCTGGGAGCAGAGGGGCAGGCTGAGCACGGCTGCTGTTTTCCTCACTTGAAGCCCAGCTACAAGAAAGGGGGAAGTCACTGATATAAGATGGCCTTCTACATTACTTAAGAAAAGGGCCAATCCCAACCTCAGCACCACTGACGCACAGCAAAAAAAGTACCCCAGAGTCAAGAAACGCACTCTCCCTACCAGCTTTCTGTTCTCCTCCCCTTCCTTATCCTTCCTTATTCCTCCCAAACAACTGTTGACAACGAAAAAATTAGCAAACTGGTTTCAGGAAATGCATACAAACCCTTTTCACTGAGAAGAATTTGCAATGGAAATAGGTATGGTTGTTCAGCTTCCTGCTTGCTTGAAATCCTAACACATGTACTTTACCAGCAAATACATGGATAAGAAAACAGGGTAGTTGCATCCAGGAAGTTTCAAGAATTGTTTTGAAAATGCTTTTAGATGTTTGTGTTGGTTTTCTGTTGGGTTTTTTTAGCATTTAATGGTTAAGAGACTTTTTAAAAGGTCAGAGTTTGGAGCAAAATAGGATTTATAAGACTATTGGTGAACTCCAGCCTCCAGGAATGGAATAGTTCACACAGCACATGTCCTATTGCACTACAGCTCCTGCAGCAGAAAGTTCCAGACAGCCAGTGGCATTGGGTTTGGGTGACAAAAGGTGGAAGCTGTTGGCCAGCAGCAGAAAAGCAGACAAATGAGTATCCTGGGATATCTGCTCCTGCCCATGCGGCACTCACCCTCTGGATGGCTAACGAGCTTCCACAGAGAAATAGGGTCCTCTCGTCTGGGAATAGTTCAAGTCCCCCTAGAAGAAGGAATACAGAGTAGGAATGAGAGGGATCCCTCTCTGCAGGGACAGGCAGTCCTGGCTGTGTTGAACTCGGGCAGATCTCAGGATACACTTTGGTTAGTACCCAAGTTGGCTTCCCCAGCTTCCCTGGACAGCACTTAGGATCTTGTACTAAAAGAAGAAAAGCAGAGTCGACCCCCATCCATCCTCTCTCACATGTGGTATTTCACAGGCCACTAGTCATAAAATTTTATCTTTTCCAGGGAAAGGTGGTACAGCATTTTTCTTCCTCCTCGTTTTTCCAAGACAGAGGGTAAAGCAGCACAGATGCAACAGCATCTTCTCCACAGGTGAGTTGTGGGTGAGGAGCAATCCACTTTGGGATGAGGGACAAAAACCGAGTTTCCTTCTCACCCTTCCATTCCCAATGGGACACTAATAAAAGCTCATTCAAAAACAGAGCTCAAAGGAGCAGCCAAGACCAGATACTTCCAGAGTGTCTTTTTATTAGTAAGCCTTTTAATTTACATGCTCAAATATAACAATCATCCTCCCGTGTTCATTTAGTCCTTGCAAGGCCTTTGCAGGCACACACCCTGATTTATTAGCAGAACAGGGATGAAGGGGAAGGAGGCACCATAGCAAAAAGCAAACCTGCAGGGCTCGCTTTAGCACATCTGGGAGAAGCAGCTGAGGAAAATACATTAGAAAGGCAAGAGAGAGAGGGTATCTTAGGGAGCCAAAGACAAGGTGGCAGCAGAAAGAGGAGATAAAATGAAGCAAGGAGGCACCAGCTACTGGGACCCTATCCCTGCTCTCCTTCTCACCAGGATACTTTATTAGCAGGGTGACACAATGTCGTAGTGAACATGAATATGCATCAGTTATTATGCAGCAGATATTCAGGGGCACGCTGCTGATTTATGGACCTGGCAGCTGCAGCACCAGCCAGCTGCAACCTAGAGGGATGGGGACAGTGAGCACTGTTAGCAGAGAGGTCCACAGAGGACCTCCAAACCCAGCCCTTCAACAGCCATGGTGAATGAATTCATCACAACCAAGTCTGTAGCCATGCAGAGCCAACCAATGCATTGTGTGTGCAATCCTGGGAAACCATCATACAACCCAACAGAAACAGAGATGTCCAAAGGTTACAGTGTGAGATTTAAGTTTGGATCAGGAGAACTTTAAGTTAGGGTCCTGAATTACCCAAAACTCACTTTGCTGCTCACAGTAAATCTCAGCCACGTCAGACTTGTTAATGTGATGGTCACATCCCCTCTCTCTGCAGCAGTCTGGATTTAAAAAAAAATCCAAGCAATGTTGCTGTGGGTGAGTTAAGTGCATCACTGTCACACCACAGACCTGCTACAAAGAAGACTGAAGATCTGAGGATTGCAGCTCTCCATACTGAAAAGGAAGGCATTTCCCTTTTGGCTCTGGAGCAACAAAGGGACACTGCCCAAAGACTCATCCTGCCTGTCTTGCAAGCATCACAGAACAGACACAGGAGACATGCTCCTTCAGCTCTAAATGGCCTCCACACGGGTTCATATATCCCACTCCTCAGCAACACGACTGGCACAGCAGATCAAGGAACACAGAACTCCACCCTGCCATGAAGAACCCACAACAATTAAGTGACTTCCTGATGGTCACACAGGAAACTTATGGTGAAGCTGGGGATTTCTGTTCCCCCACATTCGAGCTTTTGTTGTAAGACATGTGCTCATCAATGGCTGTGGTTGAGTGTGCAGGGGACAGGAGCACAACGCCTTCTCCACCACCTCCATCGCAGCCTCCAGCATCTGCTGGCAGACCTGCACAATCAGCAAAAGCCGGGGCGGGGGGGGTTTCCTTCCAGAGCTTCCTTGGGAGTCCACAGCAACAACGACAAGCAGGATTTGGGTGGGCTCGTAGCCAGCATCTGCAGGCCAAGTAAGGCTGAAAAGAAACCACAGAAATGCAAGACACCAAGCCTGTGTCAGATGTGGTTCCTCAACACTGGAGCCCAACAAGCTGATTCACAAATAAGCAAAGCCCCTGAGTGCAGAAGGGTGGTTGAGGTCCCTCTGATAATGCCTAAAGGTTAGGTGTACCTACATCTTCATAGAAACCCTCAACTTAACTCCAGTCCCTCGGACAACCCTGGTAGAGACAATGAGTAGATCCAGATCTGGCTTTGGCAGTGCACTTGACACAGCCATAAAGCTCCAAAGACCCTGCCCTACCTCTTTGACTCAACGCAGGTGTTCATCTACACAGATCAACCATTGATGGAGAAAAGAGCAACACTGGGCTCTGGTCCTCACTTGCACCAGGCACAACAGAGTGGGAAAACACTCACTCCAGTCACATGAACCAGATTTGCTTGTTTGAAAGAGGTACAGATAGGAAGCACACCATGTCCTGAGCTTCAGGGATGACATCTTGCTGTGGAAAAGTGTGTCAGAAAGTCCACGAAGTGAATGGACAAAGAGATGCAAGGCAGCCTGGACACAATCGCCTAACTGCAAACAGAAAGAAGAAAACCTTAAAGTCTTTAGACCAAGAATGTCTTCAGTAGGAGGAGATGTCAGCCAGAGACCAGCACCCGCATGCAGCTGGCACTACCCTGGCAAGCACCTGGTGACCAGACACAGCTGACACAACACTCTGTCCTTAGCACCTGATTTATCCTGAGAGCACAGAAAGAGACCACGCAAAGTACAACCCAAAACAGCTGCAACATGAGCTGGAAGAGTCACAGCTTGGGAAAAGTAAAACGGGGCAACATGATTCTGCAGTACCCATCCAGCTGAAGCATCCTTTTGTCAGGAGTGACAACGCAATCTCCATCACAGATCAACCTCTGCATGGCAAAGTCCCCAAGCAAACCCTGTGCAGCAGCAGGAGAAGGTCATGCACATTGGAAAAAAACCCCAAACCAAACCCAAACAACAACAAACAAACAAACAAAACCCTCAAAAAACCCCAAGAAAGAAAAAAGGGATTTCTGAACTTTGAACTGTAATGCACTACAATTACTGTGATGCAACTTCATTAGGGCAGTGTAAGCGATGGCTGGGCATCAAATACACCGTTGGGGATTCTCACGCAGCCCAAAACCTTCTTCTGCCCTTTTCAGTGGAAACCATCTCTGGTCCCAGAGCAGGGTCTCATCCTGCCAGATTATCTGAAAAGCAAAAAAGGAGGCCCCTACAGCAGTTTTCTCTGTCTAACTCTGGTTATGCCTGCTGTCCATGCAACACTCAAACCTTTATCCCCTGAAGCCGCTGACTTCCCTAAACCTTGCAGCAATGAGATGCCAAAACTATAAACATCACTTCTTTTTATATGCATATACATGGCTTCCCATCTTCTTTCCTGGTGTCCAGCTATCTCCCCCCAGCCTCTCAGACTTTCTGGTCCTGCTGCTCAAGCACAACTCTGCAACGCCGAGGAAGCACACATTGCTGAGACATTTAAAAAAGAAACACAGCAGTGCTCATTGGATTTATTCTTGGACTTCATAAGGCTCATGCAAACAGTTCTGTATTTGACCTGAAAAAATAATAATCACAAAAGGCAAACTTAGAACTTCAAAGATGACTTCTCCTGACAGCCCTAAGCCATTATCTGCATGTAGTATGGACAACGTGCAAGTTTATACCTTCCCAAAGGAAGGGAGAGGACAGCCCAAGCCAAGGAGTAAGAACCAAACAAGTGAGTCCCACAACTGAGATCTCATCTTGAAGGTTCACCCTAAGGGCAAAAGTAGAGTCTTTGCACTGACACCACTAAAGCCAAGACAGTCAACACTGGCTGAGGATCTCATTTCACCTATTTTTATTTTCAACCTTAGCCCATTTGGAGCACTTATCCCTCTCTGCATCTTGAGACAGCAGTGAGGCAGACTGACATTACCTTTGAAAGCACAAATATGCCTTTGTTCAGCCAGAGAGGCACACAGAGTGCCCACAGAGCAGCTATAAAACTCAGCCATCATAAAGCAGAAGAAGGAAGGAGGTGGCAGAGTTGTTTCCTCCTCCCTGGAGATCTGGCTGCCATGAGGAATTGCATATGGTGCTGGCACAGAGAACTTGCTCCTGGGATCAGCAGCTGAGTGTTTTTCCAGGACCCTCTGCTAAGAGGCTTCCCCATACTGCTGGCTCCTAAGCATACACGGAGCCTCCCTAAGGAGTTTCTGCAACAGGATGGCAAAAATAAGCCTGCAGTCTCCGGGTTCATCCAGCCTTGTGTGGGTACAGGCGTCTGTTAGACAATGGCCTGGGGACCACAGCACAGGAACTGAAGCAGTGAAGATCAAGCTGACTCACAGTTCTTTGGCCTTGGTTTAACATACAATTAATAAATAAATAAAACAAAACCTGAACCTCCCTTCAGCCCACTGGGAAAAATCCAAGCATCTGCCTTCAATTCCCCAGCACATAATAATACAACTTTATTATTACAAGTAAAATTATTATATTTTCTATATGCTGTTAGAGTGTGTGTGTGTGTGAGAAGATCTGTTACATGACCTACATCACTCTGCAAATCACTGACTGCTGGGAGTATTTAATGCTATCACCCCTTGCCATCAGCCGCCAGCGAAGGAGTCCTGACCTTTTATTCAACTGGTCATCCCTGCCCTCACAAGCACCAGCAAAGACACAAGAACTGAAGTTCTGATACTTAAGCCATGATCTCAGGAAAGAGGGTTGAAAACTGGTCCTGAGGGCAGCAAAAACCTCATACAACTACCTCCTGGGCTACAGCAAATACCACTAAAAGCACCTCCAGGCAGGGCTGGGGGGACATGGAGATGGGATGTGCACCAAAAGACCAAAGTTTGCTCATACTGGTGGCTCCATCATCCCTTTTCACACCTTCAGGCTTTTTTTGGTCTGCTACTACAAATACAGACTGTAACAGCTAAGAAGGCACTGTTCAAGTAGTGGGAGCCTGGTTCTACACATGGTCTGAGGTTCCTCTCCAATTCTGCTCACCCACACCCACAAAATTTGCCCTTTGCTGACCATTCGAGACTGCAAGAGTGTTTGAGTAATGCTAAATGTCACAAGGCTGCTAGGGGTTTTATTTCTTCCCCCAGTGTTTGGAAAAAGCAAGAAATGGACAGGTGATGTGAAATGGCACTGTTAAAGATGATCCAGTCTAATAAGATCATGCAAACTTCCTGGCTCTTGTCACGACCCCATCTGTCTTGTGGGCTTCAAGCTGGATTAAAGAATTACGCATAAGCTATGAAAATGATCCCCCTGAGGAAACAGTCATTTGGAACAACTACAGAAAATCTTCACTTTTGGACAAGAACCTCTTCCAGAGTTCTGGTGGTTTGGGGTTTGGGTTTTTTTTCTTAAGGGAGCAGAGAACCACAATAGTGTCTGCAGTCAGAGGCTCTAGTTTGTGGATCTGTATCTCCTCAGATCCTTGGTATGACAAAATTCTCTTTCCTTAGAAAAATAACTTCAGAGCTTAAACTTGAACTCTGAATTTTTACAGTCTTGCCAATATTGTGAGATCTCAAACATGCTCATGTGCCTTCACAGGAGCCTGGCAGAGACAAGCCACCAGTTAGATTTTGAACAGGGGTGATGTGCTGATAAAGCTCCCTCTTCATTCAAGGGCAGTGGAGCTCACCAGTGCTGTTTTTCAGGGTTCCTAAGGCACATGCAGCAGTTTCTCACTCTTGTACATCATTCACACCTAGCTAGAAATACATTGCTGCTTGGTTTCTCCCTTAAAATCCTCTTATTTTCAGAAAGCAACTCCCCGAGGACCATGTACCCCTACAATGAACCTTCAAGGCCACAGTGTGGTGTAATGGGTACAGTTCCTACACAGCTCTCATTGTTCCCACACAGGAACTTCAACTGAAGAAATAAAATGAAATTAAAAGAAATTAATCAAGTGTTTGCAAAAAGCTTTTTCTAAAAATGGAAAAATCCCACAGAAAACCACCATCTCACATGCCAAACCAGCCAACTTTAACCTGAAGCACTACTCAAGCAAAAAGACAAGCTGCAATGTTTTGTATTGTGAGTATGTTAACACAACATGAAAATTCCTATTCCAACAGCAAGGAAAAAATAGAGCTCAGAAGACTGAAAGTTTGTCAACTATCCATCCTTAAAAACTTACACTAGAGGTTGCCTCGTTCTAAATCAATTCCCTCCATCAAAGGCTGATTAGGCTCTAGGATCTACCATTATAGCCTTTCACCTGTAGACCTAAGATAGGACACAGAGGGTGAAGACCTGCATTGAAGGAAAGTATATTTGAGGTTACTATTTCTTGCCCAAATGGAGATCTTCCATTAAGAAGCTGTTCCAAGTGGTGGCTGCCATTCCACAGGCTTCATTTTCCCTTACTTCCTCAGTTTTGATCAAACTCAGGACATACTATGTCAACTCCCAACAGGAAATCTGACTTAAGCTAACAGTCAAAACCCTGATCAGATACAAAAGTTCATGCAGTTGGTCTTTTTTCCCTCCCTTTCAAGTGGCTGCATGGTCTTAAGACAACACCAGTGTGATTGGCCAAGGTCATTGTGAAACACACAGCCGAAGGCCCAGGCTGAGTTTTATACAGTAACAACTCCTCCACACCACCTTAAGCAAGTGTTTCCTTTATTCTACAGCCCCAAAGGAATTGTTGCTTCTGCAGAGCACAAAACAAAAATGCAAGTTCAGAGTATTCTGAAAAACACAATGAACACAGACTTCATAAAGTTCACTCAAAGGTTTGCCACTGCACCTAAACATGAAGTGTGCTCTCTAGGTCTAAACTAGATATCTTTTTTGAACCTGGGGAGGCAATTTACCCTCTAAAGTCGCCGCTTTTCATCCAGTAGCTCAGAAGAGAACACGCAAGATATCTCCGTGAGCTGTGTGGGTGCCTGACACAGCTGTGACAAGCACACTTCATACAGCCCTCTTAAGATAAGGCTGCCATACTAAACGAGGCAAAGATATTTACTTGCAACAGGTTCTCATTCCTTTGACAACATCCCATGGTGTGAACTTCACTGCTCTTGCACGGTCTGGAGCAAGGCAATGACTTGCATCTCCCAGCCACCACCAAGTGAGTGTGGGAATGCAGTGGGAAAGAAGGATCCTGCCGCTTGGCTGGGCTGGCATCCCCTCCAGCCAGACCAGGCTCGCAGGCTGGCTACCCGCAGCACCACGTATTGTCTGTGCCTTGCCCACAGCAGCTGCAGCGCCAGCGGACAAAAGCTCCCACAACCTCTCAGAAGCTGAATTTGCAGCAACACGTTGCTTCTTAAGGAAAAAACCACAACATGCTCATTTCAAAGTAGCCAGCTGGTGAGGAACAACAGCAGGGAGAGAGGAAAAAAAACACAAACCACTTAGCACCACTTCCCTTTCTTTCTCTCACATGGAGTTGAGGAGCTTATATTAATTGCAAAGCATGAGAATCTGAACAAACACCCTCCTTGGGCAACCAGGGCCAACCCCAGGAAAATATTTGCATCTATGGGATGTGCAAGTTGTGCAACCAGCAAAATATCAAGACAGATAAGACAGGGACCTTTCATTAGGATCTACAGAAACTCGCAACTCTGCAGTGCTGACTCAGGCTAAGACAGGCTGCTTTAGTTTTCTCTCCCTCGCTCTAGCCTTCACAGGGGAAATAATACCAGCCAAATTCATATCCAGTCTGAAGCCACCAGACAGTATTTGCAGAGCTGAATCAGAAACAAAAGCAGCCTTTGGTGGACTACAGGAGGGAACTGGGTTTCCTGTGATGGGAGTTCTCTTCCCACCCTAAAGGTAAAATCTTAAGGAAGTTCTTGGTGTAGTACGGTTGGGTCTGCCCTGGACACAAAAGGCAACTTGATGGCATTACAAAATTCCCCAAGCCCAAAGCTTGATATGGCCTTGTCTGCCTAGATTTAATTACATATGTATGTTATTAGGGAGTTAGGAAAATTAGTTAGAAGATCATATAGTTACAAAACCTTCGTGAAAGGGATGGATGGATCCTGGTTTCTCCTGCCAGCTTTCAAAGACCCATATGCGTGCGTGTTCAACCAGGAGAGCAAACAGCCAAGTGACACTGCTGCAAATCTTCCAGAAACCTATAAACCATCTCCTGTTGACCAGGCAACCAGCGTGCTGTTGGTGGCAAAAATTAACAAGTAAAAAGTACTGTTTTGCCACAGTGCATCCAGCCAGCAGCAGGCTGATGCCAGCAAAAGGCTGGTTGTAAGCATGTACCTAGGAGCTTGTGCACAGGAGCTGCAAGGACCCGCTGCTGTGCCAGGTGCCTCCCTTTCAGGACGCTCTTCAAACACAGACCCTGTTTACTGTACCAAAGGTCAGAGGATAAGGACAACAAGGAACGTATCAGAGAAAAAACATATGTTAACTGCAAGCCCTGATATACTGTCCTTACTGAATTAAAAACCTCCTGAGGGTTTTCGTACTTGCCCTCTCTGTTCCCTAGAAGCATGAGATGAAAAGTACAAAAGTTTGTGGTGGACATATGTAGCCAGGAAAGAGAGCAAGGAGAGATCAGACACATTGTGAAGTGAAGAAAATACACCATATAATGGAATAGAAGGTATTTTTTTACCTTTTTCTGTAGCACAGTATGTGTGTTTCCCACCTAGGACCAGCCAGAAATTTCACCTCCAACAGACTCCCAGCTATTGTAAAGTTTGACTGCAGTGCACACACTAGACTTCTACAGACTCTCCAGAGCACCATTTAATGGGTGTCTGAAGTGATGGGAATTATAGCATGAGTATCAACAACAAACAAAACTGGGGTATAAAACTGACTCTTTTTTTCTTCAGGGTTGTAGCAGTGAATCATGCTGACAACACAGGCATGAGATGGATGGTAAAGACTCTGGCATGGCACCATCCCCTACCGAGCAGGCCTGCAACCAGCTGTCAGCACAGGGACTCAGAGGCTGAGTTCAGGCTCTGTGGGCTCTTGCTGCGGACAGGTTTCTCGCTCCCAAAACGCCCAGTGTACCACACTTCTGCCACTGGGCTAATTATTCCCCAGCAAAGGCATGATGGAACAAGTGCTCCAAATCAAAGGGGAAACTCAGCCAGTCAAGAAAATCCTCCCCAGGCTATCAAGCTTTATTCCTTTCAGTTAGCTCAGCTTCATTTTCTAGTTCCTTCGAGAGCAGCTCTAGGTCTCCTCCAACCTGCTCCCAGCAGACCATACCAGGGTCTTCAGAGAAACCATGAAGGTTTCAAATGGGATATAAATCTACAGAAACTGGCTCCATCATCCTCAAAGCCCCAATACGGCATTTAGCAGTGCTTCAGTGTTAGGAAAAAGGCTCATTTTCCAGTAACAGAAAGAGTTTGACCCACCAAGCCTGGAACACCCAGAGATGCAGCGCTTTTTGAGGCACTGGAGGGCTCCTGCTATCACCTGCTGGTTTGCAGTCTGAAGTCCCCATGCCATTGTTTCAGCTCTAGATTTAGAGGTCTCATGTCTTTCCCCACTGCAATACAATACGTGTTTGGGCACATGTGGGAGGTCAGGAGCTCCTGAGAAGTATTCAAATAACCCCTTACCTATGTTAGCAGCTACTTGGCCTCAGTATGAAAGGATGAGCCAAGGACAAAACTGTTCCATCTGTACCTACACTCTCTGCCTTCACTTGGTAAAAATATCCCTTGGTCCAGAGCTGGGACAGGCTTGGAGCTCTGTCCTAGGAGCACCTCTGAGAGGTGTTTAACTCTGTCTTCCAGTTGCTGTCTGGATGACATCCCTCTCCTCCACTCTTGGCCAGCAAGGAATCAAAATGAAGGGTAGCTTCTTGACCAAAGGAAGACGAACATGCTTATCAGATGAGACAGCCAAGGACATACCACATTCAACAGTCTTGCCTCCTTTTTGTGCTATCCCAGTGTGCTCAATGCAGCTAGTCAAGGTGGGGCTCATCTCACCTACAGCACAGACCTCTCCACAGGAGTCCACCATCCAGAGCCTCTATCATCAATGAGCAGAGACAGGCACAGTCTGTCTGACCTGTTTCAGGTATCCACCTGCATTACGATGAGATGGAAGTGCTCGTTTCCTCTGCTGCCTGTATAGGGGGAGCGAGGGGCTGGGATGTTAGATGCTGACATCTGGACAGGGGAATTGCACCCTGACGTTCCCCATCTTGCACTTTGCTGGTAAGCTTTTCAGAGAGAGATTATCTCGCCCTGCACCTAACATGAAAGCACTTCAGCCTCTAAGACCCGAGGGTAACACTACACTTCAAGTGGGAGATGAGAGGCCCATGCCCTTAAGTGTTTATCATCAAGAAAACTTCACACCACCTTCCCTGTAATGATGTTCCAAGTGGATCCAAATAATTTTGGGGGATGGCTGAAGAGAAGGCAGAGCTGCAGGTCTCAGCCTGCCTCTATGTTAGCAGGTGAAGAAAGGAGAACATCCCAGGCACCAAACACTTTGTGCCGTGAGAACGGCATTGCCCAGACAGCCTGCAAGGCTCCCTTCGTGCCCATCAAGAAATGTACCATGACAGGCAGGGAAGGATGAACACATGCAGCAGGGCTGGGTCAAGGACATGGGAGAGGAAAGGATAGACCAACAAGACTGCAATTTCTTCTAGTAGAGAGACTTAGGATTTACAGGCCAACCTTGAGGACTCTTCTCCTTTTCATGACTTCTGATATACAATCCTTTGGGGCAGACAATACGGGAGCTTGATGCAGACAACTGCAAAATAATGAGTCTAAGGGCAGGAAGCCAAAGCAGACAGCACACATTAAATGGAGCTGTCATGCTACTGGGCTGGCCAGGGGAGAGATGGAGGAGCTATTCTGAGATTTGTGAAGCCATCAGCCCTCGTGCTGCAGAAAACAACAAAATTAAGCTCAGACAGGGACTGCAGGCAGAATAACTTCCATGATAACAGGATGCATGGGGAATAAGTTGTTACAAAGGGCCCTCAAATCAAATAGGGGGAAAAAGGCAAGCATGGAAGAGACTGCACAAAATTCACCCACGGTGGGACTGAACTGAAGGGTTCAGAAGAAAACGAGAAGTTTAATTCAGCTCCCTGAAAGGGTGACTTACTGTTGGCAGAGCTTTTTCTCCCACCCCAGCATTCAGTTGTCACCAAGCTCACAGGCTCCTACCTCAGATTTTAAACATTATCTCTTTGCATTCTAATCCCAACAGTACTTGCTCCCAATGCCCCAGCAGAGCATGCTACAATGAG
The DNA here is from genome assembly GCA_014706295.1 of Lycocorax pyrrhopterus obiensis. Lineage (NCBI taxonomy): Eukaryota > Metazoa > Chordata > Aves > Passeriformes > Paradisaeidae > Lycocorax > Lycocorax pyrrhopterus. The sequence continues at coordinate 16,302,539 of JACSVZ010000007.1, read as the reverse complement.
AAAGTGTGACTGCTGGTTGTCCACCTCCATGCAGCAGCTGCCAGTCAATCCCAGTTCCACAACACAACCCATTTGATTATTTTGATCTGTTCAGGTGGTAGTGTTCCTTTTTTTTTTTTCTCCTCCTCTGGGATTTCTTCTGAAATTGCTCTAAGCTGCAAATTGAATAAACTAATTCCAGGTGCAGAGACTTTGAAACAAAGGAGATGAGTACCTGAACTGACCTGAGAGATGCTGCACTGCCCAGCAGCCCAGTTACTGCAGTCAGCCCAGTTACTGCAGTCAGTATAGTTCAACCAACTTCAGTTGAATTCGAACAAGACTTCACAACCCTGTTGCAATGCAATTGCAGGGCTTGCCAAAAAAACATGTACTTAGTAGCATGCTCTGAGAAAGCCCAGCCCTCTCCTAGGCACTCAGCTTCCCTCCTCTTCACAAGGAGCACACTTCAGATAAGCAACTCTACACATCTTTCTTTTTAAACTGTACATCTTCCATTAAAAGTCAGGAGGGCTTTCCTTAGCCTTCTCAAGAGCATCCTGCAATTGCCTTATTTTTCCTTTAAAACAGTAGAAATTTCAAGCCAGCTTTCACAGCTCAGTTTGCATCCACGGATTGGTGACTACAAAATCCAACTAGCTGCCCTGGGCCTTTACAAATCCCCAGCCACGGACCTGTACCTTATGTGCAGTAATCCTCCCCCATTTCATCTCTAAAGCTGGCTAGTACCAGAGGCTCTTCCCTACCACCTCCCTCAGAGAATCACCACCAAAACCTCCCTTGTTGCCACAGCAAGGACTCGGCAACAACTGCCCTGTTTAGAATATCTGAACAGGCTACAGCCCCATTAGAATCAAAGGAGGAAGACAAACCTAAATCCCAGGAATTACACCTCTGCATGGGTGGTTTCATCTCAGCAGCCTCCCTTTGCTCACCTCCCATCCTGAACAGGTTTATCATCCACTCCATGGTTGCTCTGAATTACCCCAGAGGTGACCATATTTCAGCAACAAATTAAACTGTCACAATACATTCCTTTCTACACTGTTTTTTAAAACATGTGAGCTCTGGCTGCCAGAGAATTGTTTTGGAAAGATTAGATTAGGTGCCTCGGAAACTGCTTTGGAAAAAAAAGTAAAGGGCTTTCGCTTCTTGAAGAAAATCACCTTTTTTTTTTTTCCCCCTGGGAAGTTTGTTTCATTTTTTAACCTCAAAGATTTGGTCAATTAACTGCATCTTGTTTTTTAGATCTTTCCACAAAAAGTGCCTTGGTGCAGATGACCAATAGGGAGATTGCTCATTTTGCAATCATCTGCCACCAACACAAATTAAAATCTTAAAGCCCTCTGATTTTTAAAACAATCCCCATCCAAAGGCCTCCAACATCTCTAGTCAATTGACTAAATCTTCTTACTGTTTTTCCAACTCATAACAAGACACTCAGTTTTACCATGGGATGTCTATCCATTTCTTCAGACACAAACCCCATTTACAGCCTGGAAGACTGACGTGCAAAGGACTGCCATCCCAGCCCTCCACTCACATCACTTCTAAGACAAGACACCTAAAATATTAAAGTAACAGTCAAGACAGCCTTGCTTGAAAGGATAAAAGGAAACAAACCCCCACCTTCTCAGGGCTCACTGTGATAAGAAAGCATTTCTCTCATCAGAAAATCAGATTAGCAACATGTCAACAGCTGGGTGCTGAATCTTTTGACGCTTATCAGTTACCAAAGGAAATGGGAAGCTGATCTTGCAGTCAAAGTGCCAGACTAGGACAACAATTTCTGTTCTAAGCTCTGCTCTAGGCTCCTCCTGTTAATGTGAATTTCCATTCCCCAGTTCCCAGCTGTAAAACAAGGGGTTGTAATGTCTCTCCTCTCCTTGCCCAGTGTGTGCCCCAGCTATAGGCACTGGTAGATATTTGGCAATTTTTCACTTTCTAGCAGATATGAGGAGCAGCTGAGCCTGGACACTTCATAGACTGGAAAAGGGTGGCTGCTTGAGATATACACCACAGAGGAAGAGGAACAGCAGAGGTATACACTGATGTCTACTGAACACAGATTAATGTGTTCATCATAGAAGTAACATGAAGCAGAGGACATCTTGTCAGGCCCCTGATAATCAGGTGCAGTAGTTGTGGGGATCAGCTGACTATCATTTGCTCATGAATCAGAGATTTCCACCCTCATCCATCTACCTCCCTGCTTTGCCACAGACCTGGTGAGACCCTGCACATGTCCCTGTGACTATGAGCCACACCAGCCACACAGCCTCCTTGTTTCTGTAGAAAAGCAGGAGCTGAAGCACTTTCCCAGGTCTAGGTCTGACTCTCTCACACCTCTGTTTCCCACCTCCACCATGGTCATGGTAGTCGTTTCTTTCCAGTGCATATGTTTTGAGAATCAATAGCTTGATATTTGGAACTTACAGGGGCCACCAGAATAGCTACAGAGCCATCAGCTGCAACTGAGTACAGCAGAATGGAGGACATACAGCTGTACTCTTAGGAGGAGAGAGAGCAGATCTGACCCTCAAAGACTTCAGTACAGCCACCACACACCCCAGGAGAACGATGAGGCAGAAAGTGAAGCAGGGATTTGTGCGTACCTCCTCATCCATCAGCAGCTACGCTGACTGCCAGATGGGAGGTGACACCACCAAGCAGCGCAGCGATGTCCTCCCGCTGCCTAGCCCCCAGCACTTATCCTCATCCTGCCTCCCACATCAGCGGAGCAAGAAGCCAGCACATGCTTGTCGAAGCAGGTCAGGGAGCAGACCACTCGCCCAAGGCTGCCTGTGTGGAAAGTGGGACAAGCCCTCCAGAAAAAGCCGACTGGCCTCTTACAATATCATGCAAATCAGGAAAAGGCCGGGAGAAACAAGATTGGGAGAAACCTTGCATGACCAAGGTTATATTGTAAGGTTATGTATTCATCCTCTGCACACAACGAGGGAAAGCAAGGGATGTGCATGCACACACACACAGGAGGTACCTCCTGCTTTCACCAGCATTCGCTAGGTCTGCATTCTACAAAGGAGAGTTATGCTGTTCACAACAGGAGCCTAACAGAGTGGGACCCAAAAGGAGCCATTGCATCTACAGACAGAGATACAAGGGGAGACAATGAAAAAAATTAATCACAGAATTAGCATACATACAAGGCAGGATCAGTCCCATATTTACCTATAACAAACAGTCATGTTTTATTTACTTAACATAATCAACTATTGTTTTATCTACTTATCATACCAACCAAAGCCTTGTTTCTCAAGCCCAGCCTTCTCCTTTTCCTGGAAGATGAATTTCAGTCCCTCACATAACATTAAGCCCCCTGACATCCAATGCAAAGCCATCAGCAGGGAAGGAGCATGGCTGCTACAATCACTACAGAAACAGAGGACCTAGAGCCACACTAGGAATACTGCTCTGGCTGCTGCAGTGGCTATCCGGGGTAGGATGAAATCCATCATTTTCAGGCTCCAAATTTATACATTCAAGCTTATTCTATACACATGGTTTGAAGCAGGCTGAATAGAGCTGGATGTAAGCCACAGAATTGCTGAAGATAGCACAGAGTGTCAGAGCACTCAACGTGATCCTGGAGCAGGCCGACAGGATGGCTGCCTGTTACCCCAACAAACTGCTGATGAACGGAGCTCACTTCTCAGCAAGCCTCTAAACAAAATCCCAACTTGCCTCAGGCACAAGTACTTGCTGACCAGACTCTTCTTTGGAGATTTTTCACTGGTTTGCCTTTCTCAGGGAATATGGACCCATGCACTTCCACTGCCTGCCAGCCATGCCTCGGTTCAGCCCTGACCAGCAGGAGAGCCAACACACCACCCTGCAAAACAGCAGCCTTCACAATGCCTTTTTTCACTGATCTCCTCCTCACTTCTCTCTCTGCAGAGCCTTACCCAGGGAGAACAGGGCAGCCTGGAGCAGCCCCCACTGTGCACACCTGCATCCCTCATTCCACTCCCACTCCCTGGCTTTTTAGATCTTGCTCCTCTTCTTCTCCCAGTAAGAGCACGACATCCTCTTCATTTCACAGGCCACAGCTTCTCCCTCACGTCTGCTGTTCTCTCAAGGATGCTAAACAAGCAGAAGACATACAGGCATCTTCCCAGAGACATTGCAGCAGTGTCTCTTTTTTGTATTCGTCAAGTTATTGCTCCCACACACACACATTTAAACTCAGCTCCACCAGCTCTTGAATTTAACTTGCATACAAGCAGTCTGATCTATAATGGATTTAGCTATGCAAAAGGAAAAATCCTCTTAAAGTTTGGTCCACAGCATAGCAGTTTACAAGTACCTGGGCTGCCACTGCCTCTGCATTATTAGAATGCCCCTTACCCACAGCATCCTACCCTTTTAGCAGATAGGCTGGGTATTTGCAGGTTATCTGCTAGGTCAGTAACCCTCCTAAAGAAAAGTCCAGTGAGATAAGCAACCAGCTTAGTCAAGGCCAGATGGGGGGTCTGGACTCCCCAGTTCACAACCCTGTGGCTTTAATCACAAAGTCACCTTTCAACACAGAGATCAGCTCAGTTCCAAGAGCCCACATTGCTGTCAGATGGGCACCACAGGCAGGTCAGGCATTAAGACAGTGAGCATGGAAAGACTATTTCCTCTGTAGGCATTCAGGTCAGTTAGCACCACACACAGGAAGCTGTAGAACCATATTCCACTGGTGAGAAGTTGGTAACAGAGTTTTGGTTTTACTGAGCCGGTCATTAAACAGTGCTGGTCCCACTTTATAGAGATATAGGTAGCAACACCCAGAATAAAACAAATCATCTAGAAGTATTTACCTCTGGATATCTGTAATTATAAACCAAACATCATCGGCTTCTCTCTCTCCCTGCAGTAAATAATTAACTGCGAAAGAATATTCCTCTTGGCTCCATCCTCCCCAATCAATTCTGCTTTGCAACAACGTGCCGCCTGGATTGCTCGCTGTATCAGTGCACCCGAGTGTCACCCAAACCCCCTCGAAGACAGAGGAGAGGTGGAACTGTTCAGTACAGCAGAGACCTTTCCTTCAGGGTACAAGGGGGCATCATGGCATAACTCCCAGTACTTCAAGCAGACAGCTATGACATACACAGCTTAGCTCATGCACTGCTGCAACATCACTGCAACCATCAGCGGAGGCGAATCACGCACTCTGAGCACTCCCATCACACCCCTCTGGAGTGCCTGAGCTTTATTGCCAAGGCAGAGCAAATCTCCTCCCCTGAAACACACGGTTTTCTATTCCTTTCATTTTTTTTAAGTACCCTCCCCACCCCTAGATTTCATCCAGGGGTAAAAAAAACCCCAAACCACAAAACAAATCAAGTCTTCTTTATAACAGAAACTTCATTTTTTAAGAGACTTTAATTTTTGAATACTAGATTGAAGTTCAATATTGTGACTGCTCGGTCATGCACTATAACCTGCACAATGACCTGTTCACCTCTTTCCACCTACCCTCAGCAACCTGAATTTCATACAGACTCTGCAAATAATAGGTAAACCAGAAAATGTTCAGAGTACTCATTCCTTTTGCCCTACTGAAAGACACCTCCTGGCTGTAAACCCAGCAGGGAGGAAGGATGACGCCAGGAGGAAAGCAAAACTGCCTAGCAGGAAGGCTAGGTTGGTCAGACAGCAGATGGAAGCAGGTTGCATGCAGATACACAACCAGAGAACAACACAAGGGCTGCCATTTGATCCTGGTTGCTTTCTTAAGCTACAAAGTCAAATTCACTTTTGAAAGAGGCATAAGGAGAACACAAGCAAAACTGAGAGCTGGGGAAAACCTCCAGAATTGCAGAAACACCCTTCCTGAAACAGCCAGAAAAAATGGGGAGAGACAGAGAAGCACTACCACCAAGCAAACATCTTCATACTTACACAGAGTCTGGGTTCAGTTTTACATTTTTACGGGTTTAAACACATACCAGATTTAGTTGAGTTGACTATGAAGTGCTCAATAAAGAACTCCACCAGGAAGGTAGAGAAAAAGAGGAAAAAAGGCAAATTTAGACTCAAAAAGCATGGAAAGAGAGGTTCAAAAGAGAGGCAGAAGAAAGAATAGAAGGAAAACCATGACACAGAAGAGATAAATGAAACAGATACCAAGGACAGTTCAAGAAAAGATAAACCATGCAAAAATGGAATGAAAACTGAAAGGGAAAGATAAGAGAACAAGGAACACGCCATGGCAGATCAGTTGAACAGCAGTTGGCAAATAGATAATTTATTTAATCTCATCTGTATTTGTCAAATAATTTGTTTGATTAACACTCTTTTGTGGTCTTCAGCCAGGTATGGAGCTGATCAAATACCATGTCATAAATATATTATTAGATTAATACAAGTAAAATTCAAATACATTCAGCATTTTCATCTGCTGCTTAATAAGCTCTGCTTCTAAGTTTACAGTTCAAAAATGTTAAAATAGAAAGCTGGGAATAAATTACAATTAGATAAAAATTACTTTAAGCACAACCATTCTGCTCTTCTTAGACTGACAAAAATACAGTATACTGTATAACTTATCTTGAGAGACAGAAGAGGAGACATTTCTACTTTAACCACCCTCCCACAAGGAATTCCTCTCTATAGGCAGTACTTTTTGTCTTGACTTTATTTTGTTGAATGTTTCCCCAATATTCAATTTTCTACTCCATAAGGCTTTTCACCCCAAGAAAGCGGGTGAGCTCCAAGGGCAACCTAAGAGAAAGGTAAATTTGGGGTGCATTGGTAGCAGGAGGGAAGGCAGTGGGAGCCATATCCAGCCTGGAAGCAAATGTTTATGTTTGAGCTGAGCTTTGCTCCTCTTAAAGGGAAGGGAAATCAGGTGAAAGATGGACAAGGATGCCTCAGGATCTCTACTCTCACAGGGAAAAGTTTCCCACACTGTGGGCAGCCTTTTCCAAACCTCCTTAGGAGAACCAGGGAGGAAACCAGGAGGAAAAAAAAAAAAAGGTCAATCGGCAATTTTTCAGCTTGTTTTTATCCCCCCTCCCCCAAGACAGCAAGGTCCCCTTGAGAATCCTCAGACCATGGGGTGAAAGCCACCAAGGCAGACCATTTCCCCATCTGTGGTGGCAGGGCTGCCAGGGAGCCCTGGGAAGCAGAACCAGGCTCAATAAGGTGGCCATGGCTTTCTAGGCCAACATCAGAGGAACATGAGGCTACTCCCACTGCTGCTCTACCTTCACCACCGGCAGCAGCCAAGAATCAAACGCACCACAGGAGAGAACCACACCAAGGGCAACTCCCTGGGGCCGGAAAAGGGACCCTCGGGTCACAAGCCCTGTTTAAATATCTCAGCAATATCCCATACTGAGATAATTATTGCTAATTACAAGATCATTTTTATGTAAACATGAAGGGTATTACCACGCATACTTCATCTCTTTTTAATTAAAAGAAGTAAGAGGTTCGCTGAGATAAAAAAAATAGACACGCTGACAGCTCCCACCCAAAACCAGACTTTTCTGCAGTGATAACACCCATCAGCCTCCAGACCCACCAAGAAGACTGAAAAGGGAAATCAATCAGCATCAGCCTCCCCAGTGCTGAAATGAAGCAGTTGGCACATTATTAATCACACAGGAAAAACGTTTTACAAGGAAAAGGAAAGGACCAGACACACAGAGGGGGGATACACATGGATTCAGTCATGGCTGTCTTAAAAACACTTGGGAAAATCACACAAATCACCAGCTGTAGAATTAAAATACTTCAGAGCTGTGAAGGATAAACACATCAGCAGCTCTGACTACAGCAACTCTTTAGCTAAGCCCACACCAAACCTCATGTATTTTCCTCCATTCAAAACCAAGCTCCAAGCTGCACATCCTACCCATGCCAACCAGACTGAAGTACATCGTGACACAGCCTCACCACGAGTTCGTACCCTTTCTGCATTTCAAAGACCTACCCAGGAGCAACCTGCACATCACAGGCTACAAGAGATATGACCATCCAGCTTAGGACACTGAAATAATCAATGGCTTGACTTGCCATGCAGTGGCTTAACAAGCCATTCCTGCTGCACAGTCCTGTTTCCAGCTGTCCTAAGCATCTCTCCAGCCGCTCCAGAGTTCGCTAGTCCACTCTGACTTCTCATAGTCTCTTTTGTCTCCAGGCACGCTCCACTGCTTGAGGCAATTTAAAATACACCCCCGGTCAGGACCTGTATGGGCCAAGCGAGCCATCAGATGCACCTTCACTTGAGGTGAAGACGCTGCAGCCCCGGACGCCGCGACACCCTTTGCAGGGCAGCAGGGCGCAGGCAGCCTCGGCACGCCGCAGAGCCCCGGCGGCGAGCGTCCCTGGGAGGGAGGGAGGGAGGGAGGGAGGTGTCACCGGCTCCGCAGAGCCGCATGCTCCCAGAACGGGGGACCTCGCTCACTTGCTCACAGATGCACACAAATACCTGCGCCTCCGCCACCTGCCTGCCCCTCCGCGCCTCGCCCCGGGCCTGGCGGCGCCTGGCACCGCCGTGGAGCTGGTCTCTCCTGGGGGGTGTCAGCCCAGCAGGCACCTGCCTTGGCAAAGCGTGGCGAGTCTGGTGTTCCTCCTTTGAAGCATCACAGGAGCAGTGTGAGGGATGCAAGGGGATGAGGAAAGACGGGTGCAGCGGGCTGCAAACTGGGGGTGCGAAGAAGAGGTGAACAGGGCTGCAGCTAAGGGATATGGAAGGGAGCGGGAGGGCAAGGGGGGAAGGAAAGAGGGCTGCAGCTTGGGAAGGGGAGGACAGGAGGAGTGCACAGCGGGTGCAGAAGGAGGGCAGGGGACAGAGGGCAAAGGGGGTGTAAAAGCTGTGGCTCGGTGGTACCCCACCACCCTCCCACCCCGGCAGCCTGCCTGGGCTAGGGTCGGCAGGCAGCGCCCAGGCAGCAGAGTCATGGCGCGGCCAAGCGAGCAGGTGGGTGGCCGCCACCGCCCCCAACAGCCCGGGCCCCGCCGCCGCCCACCGGGCCGAGGGTCCTTCCCTTCTCACCGCCGCCCCGGGCACGGCGGGGGCAGCCCCAGCACAGCGGGGGTACGAACTTGGCGGCGGAGGGAACAGCCCCGCTAACAGGTGGCGGCGGCGCTGCCGACCCGTCCCCGCCGAGCCGGTGGGCGCTGCCCCTCCGCGACGGCGCGTCCCACCCACCCCGACCCAGCGCCAGCCCGCTCCTGGCGGCCACTCACCGGCTCGTCCACCCCGCCGGGCGGGATGCGCGTCCTGGAGAGCGGGGCGCGGAAGTTTAAAGCCGGGTAACAGTATTATTCGCTTTTGCCCTTCCAACGTAGGAAAAACCAAACTAGACGAGGCGCCCCCCCAGGCGGGCGAAACCCCGCTCCGCTCCTCCCCGCCGGGGGCTTCAGCCGCGCGTCGGCCCGGCGGCGAGGGGAAGTTTCCACCGCGGTGGTGGAGGCGCCCCCGGCGTGCCGCGCCCGCCCCGCATTGGCACGGGGCGCCGGGGCGCTGTGCCGCCGCCGCGCCCGGACAATGTGCGTGCGGGGGGAGCGGGAGCGGAGCGGAGCGGAGCGGGAGCGCGCCCCGCCGGCGGCCGCGGCACACGCCCAGCCCGCGCCCCGCCCGCCCGCCGCTCGGCGCCCGCCCGCCGCCTCTGATTGGCGGCCCCCGCCGCCTCCGCCCTCCGGGTGGGCCGCGCCGCCGTCAATCACCCGCTGCCGCCCGGCCGCGGGGCGGTCCCTGGGGCGGCGGTGGCGGCGGCTGCGGGGGGGGTCGGGCGCTGCCTCGCCCCGGCGGGTGACCCCTGCTGCCTCCGCGCCCTGGAGATCCCGCGGCCGGGATCGCGTGCTGTGCGCCCGGAGACCCGTCTGCGCTTCCCGTCCCGCGGCGGCCCCTCGCAGGAGCGCCCCGCACCCGAGGTGAGGGGAAGGCCTGGCGGCCGCTCCCGCAGCCCGCCCTTCCCCGCGGGACTGCCCGGGGCTGCGCTGCCTTTGTCGGCGCCCCACGGAGGCGTTCTGGGGAGGAGGATCAGAGACCCCTGAAATGTAGTGTTGATTGCCAGTCGCGGTCCTGCCTGATTACCCGTTGCGCTAAACTCGGCTCACAGGGTGCTTTTATCTGGCCCTTGGAAATGCCTAAAAAAATAGATGACTCCAAATTATTCAAGTGCAATTAAGGCCACAAAAGAAAAGATACCTGAATTGACTCCGTATAAGGCAGATGGAGTTCAGTTAGGCTTAGCAGCAGAGATACGCACTGTCTGAGCAGAATTACTTCAATTTCAGATGAAGGTCCGAGCCTGTCGAAAGGCTCTTGTCTGATCTTATTTTGGTCCCACAAGGAGCACTGCTGAAGCAGAGCTAGTAAATATTGATGGACTCAAGCTTCATGTCCTGAAATCAGGTCTGTCAATGCAGTGCTTCCCATTCTGTCACAGAACGCCAGACATTTTCTACTACTGGGCACTGTGATTCCCCTATTACTATTTGGAAACTGGATAGTGGATTGCATAGTCATTGTATTATCCAGTAGCTTGCAGAAGTAATCAAGCTTTGATGCAGAATATGATGTCAAATAAAGTACACACTCCTGGTACTGGAAAAGCACTGTTCTCTCTGACATATGTTTCAAGCACACTTCCACAATTTATTGTTTCCATTAGAAAAGTATCTAGTAATCTGAAAATCGATCTAAAAACCATTGTTCTAGATACTACGCTTGACACATAATAAAAAGAAAGCTCATGCCCTGCAGAGCTTGTAGCAAGAGCAGATTAAACATGTTCTAAGGATACCCGTTGAGAGAGTTGTGCAGGTTTTCTCAGGTCTCATAAACGTGTTGCACCAGCACAAACAAACCTGCCAGAGCACTTTTCCGAAAACCAGCACGCAAACAGACAGGTCCAAACAAAAAGGCTGAAGCTTTAACCTACCTCGAAACTCTTCCCTTGCTTCTAACAAGCCCTCCTGACTCTGAATGCTTTCTCAGTTCTCCAGAGAAGCAAAGGCCGCAGCTCACGGGAAGCCAGCATCTCTCCCGAGCGAGCCGAGGGCAGAGCAGCAGCACACACAAAGGTGATGGGTTTCTCCACAGGCAGACACAGGCACGCACCATGCACCGCCTCTCGGGGCTACCTGTCTCGTCTTGTTTTAGCCGTTTCTAACGAGCAGGCAGGGTACTGGAGCATGCAGAAATCTCGCTTTTTGAAGCACCCTGAAAATGGGCTTGTATTTTTCAGTGCCTAGATGGCCCAGAAGAACTTGTCAGGGAGCAAGCACCGAACAGGTAGTAAAATAGGCCAGCTATGGGGGAACCTCAGATTCATGCTTCGTGAGCTTCTCAGTAACCTACAAGAACCAAGAAACACCAGAAGAGGAGACTGAAACTGCCTCTCTCTCGCTCATTCTTCAGTGCCAGATCACATCAGGCTATGAGATACCTGAGGACTATTTGTTTGCAGACTGCTGGAAGACAGAGATGGAATCACCTATTGGTGAGTCATGACCACACAATCGCAGAGGGGTGATGGCACAGACTTGCAAAGACACAGAGAGTGATAACAGCTTAAAAGTGTCTTCTTTCCCCTTCTACTTTTTGATGAAAAAGCAAAATATTGGGACTAGATCCTCAGCTGTGGCAAAACAACATAACTCCATTGCTTTGTCAGAGCACAGATTTACACTTTTTGAGGTCATAGCCCATTCTGTTTGTAAAAAATTGTTCTTCCTGAGCAGATTATTCCTTCCTTTCTCTAAACTTGAGTTTAATTCTTGGAAAATGTCTGGCTTGCAGTGCTCTAACTGTTGTAAGCCTTGCTTGACAGGAAAGGAAGGCTAATCAAATACTGGGTCCACTGGCATGCAGAGCAATAAAAAGGAAAATGAGAGTATCTCAGGTTCTTACTGCCACAGTAAAACTCCAAAACCAAAATCTGCAGTGAAGTTGAAAAGCCATTCCATCATTCCCATACCTTCAATTTTTCATGGTTGTTTTCACCAAACTGTATGTAGCTTGCAGATGGAAGGCCATAACTCATAGACGTGCTTATCCTGTCATGACTTTTTGTACCAACACTCTAAATTCAGTCTGTGCATCACTGATTCTTGTAGGTGCTGTGACCCAAAACTAACTCCTTGATATTTTTACCCCCTCTTTAACTTCTGCAAGAGGGGAATTGTAGACAAGACATAAACTTATCTGTCCACTGTGTGACTTACAGACTTATGCCAAGAGCTTAGTGAGCAACTGAACTTGCTCATCAGCTACAGATCAAGGCTACATTTTTGAAATTAGAGTCTTTTTTGGAGTGATTTCTAGTAGAAACACCCAAGTTGAATTATTCTTTCTTTCTCCCTAATAAAAAACTCAAAAGAACATGAGAAGGTCGTCTTGTGATCATCAAAATCATCAGCAAAGTAGGTAACAGTAATTTTTTAGCTTCAGAATGATACATACTTAAATATATCCAGATATGCACCATATATTTTTGATATACTGGAGGGTTTATCAGTTCTTAGCAGACACAGAGAGTAGATTAGTGGTGTCAGTTGCTATTGTTGTTCTGAGTCTCCCGTTGCTTCACCATGTCTACAAGTTCACATGACTTTTAATCATGCAGATTGCTTTCTTGTTCTTTCCATGGCTTTTGAACTCTACTTAGTCCATTTTCCTGGATGCACATTTTTTCTGTATAACTGAAACTTTCTTGGAAAGTGTTTGCAAGGAAAGCTCTGTCACTGTGCTCCCTTTAACAATGTGTCTGAGAGCATACTGAGAAAAGCAGAGATCCCTGTGAGTTTTGCTTCCTCATTGCACCATATTCTTCATGATTTTTTAGTTTAGTCCTCCTGCAGATACACTAGACTCAAGAAACCTGCAAGTCCTTTTCTTATACTGGGATGTTTTCTTGCTAATCTCTCCCTGAGCTTAGAGGATGAGTAGTGCCATGGCAGAAAGCAAACTGATAAGCAGTCAACTTTTTAAAATTTCTGTATTTCTAGGGAATGCAAATTGTTTCCTGGTAGTATCTGACAAAGTAACACAAGTAACTTGCCATGGCAACCAGCTTATAGAACAGAAAAAAATTATCATTACAAGGTGCTTTGTTACTTTAACATGGAAAGAAGCTGAGATCTTATCAGTTTTGTTCACTTGTGTGCCATGCATCATCTAGGTAGCAGAACCTGTCAGTAGAAGTTTGTGTTCAATTCAGTGCAAGTCATCTGCCTTGTGGGCCTATCTGATACTTGGATCAAAGCTGAAGTGCAGTCAGAAGGAAAGAAGGAGGTGTTCAGAAGAATTGAAACAAGGCTGGATTCTCAGAAACACAAGGACAAATCCATTTCTTCAGCAAGCTGATGCAACTCTGAAGATGCCAGTAAGAGATGAACCAATTCTGAAATTAATTTGGCTTGCATTCTCTGACAGTCTCCATTATTTTACTGTCTTCTATTTTTTTTTTTTTTAAGTGAAGCAAGTCTGCAGATCTGTAAGTATTTTGGAGTTGCCTGGGACAGAGGATGGAATAAGCCTGCAAAATCCGTCTTCAAACCCATTCTTTTTACAGGGATGCTTCTGGGAGGGATAGACTCATTGCCACACAGCTTACTTGGGTTAGTGAGTGAATTTAGAAATGGCAAAGGGAATCAGCTAAGGGCAGAGAGGGGAAACCCTCATAGTTACCACTTTAGGAGAAAATAAAAACTGAGTTTTGTTAGCTCAGAGGAGGACAATTTTGAAAACGGTTGTTTGTGCAAAGAGTCACAGAGGCTGGTGGAACTACCCTGTGCTGAGGATAGGCTCATTTGTAGATCTGGAGTGGGACTAGGGTATGCTTAACTCTGGAGCTGGAAAGGATGTCTTCTGTGGGACAGATTTGAAAAGTGAAAGAAAAACTGAAAGTTCTTAATGCCTTGGCTACTGATTTGAGCCACAAGTAACACAGCTCCAACTGCGTGATGGAATGAAGTGTGTGCTCCCCCTTCTATTTTAAAAACACTCTCCCAGTTAGAATTTATGCTGTTCATACACTAGTACTGATGCTTGAGAAACAGTGACCAACTTTCTGAGCTGCCTGGGGCCTAGCTGAATTCACAGGTAAAATTCTCGTGACTCATGGACAATTCTCTTCTAGCTTCCTGGTGAGGTTATAGAGAAAATACTGCTAGATTGCAAACCCTGACAATAGCATGACTTGGAAAGAAGCCTTTGAAAAGAAACTCTTAACATATCAGATAAATCTATGTGAGATGCAAAGCTAGAGTTCACTCTTGACAACGAATTCTTATACTGTGAGTGACTGACTATAAAAAGACTTGGGAAAGATCTGAGTCTCCTGCAGCACAAAGAAACCATGAGATAAATGAAAGTCATCTCAAAGGAACCATGCTAAAACTCTTCAATGCTATAATTTAACACAGTCGCCTAGAGACTGGGAGAAGTCAGCGGTCTAATCCTTACTGCAGGTTGTACCAAGAGAGACATAGCCACAAGAGAAATCACAAATGTGAAATGTCACAAGTGTGTACTGTCATCCCGAGGGCCTGGGAATCTTGGAGATACCTAAGACTTGGAAGCAGCAGTCCAACTGAAAGACCACACAGAGAAAAAAAATAGACCAGTCAGTCTTGGCTGCAAAGGGTTTTTAAGACAGACACTGAACTGGAAAGATCTCCTACAGTAATCAATTAACAAAAAAAACCACTGAATTAATTAATCAATCCTCAATAAATCAACAAAATCTTCCTCTATATCATCTCCAAAGACATCACATTGCTTCAAATGACCCAAGCAGTGAATGAGACCACTTTGTTTTTAATCCCCAAAATAATGGCATTAATATTGGATTAAATGCTACTAAATAAGAGTGCTCAGGCTTCTTTCAACATTTGAAATGTTGCAGAAGATTCTGGGTGGGCAGAGCAAAGTCGTCAGTTCTGGAGGGTTATCTGATCCAGGACAGGATCTTTCTTATCATGGATTTCCTTTTTGAAATAAGCAAGGCAGCATCTTGTCAGGTGCCCGGCCCAAGCTCCACCAAAGCTAGAGAGAGGAAAGATTCCTGTTGACTGAAATAAATTTTGCTAACAGTTGTATTTGGTCAATTTTGAACTGAGAATAGATACTTGAAGAGAAGATGCTCTGGAACTGCAGAAATGAAAGGCTTTGTAATCAGAGCTTGGAAGTGGAAGGAGATCTATGTTCCATAGTTTAAAAATACAGACAGCTGCTGATTCCTTCTTTTGCTATTAAAAACCCCACAACCCAAACACACACACACACACACACACACACACACACACACACACACAAAAGACATAATTCAAAAACCGGTCATTTCCTAGTCAGCCTCCTTGTAGAGACACTGTGGGAATGAACAACTATCACATGTCCCTAGATGTGGTATACAATAGTTGGTAACATGAGGCCCTCACCTGAGTGGATGATGGGATGGTTGGACTTCAGATTTTGCTGTGTGGGGTGAGCACGGGGGAGAGATGAGATAAGCATGGGGGAGAGATGAAATACGGGTTTTATCTCTGAGTATTTACAAGCAGTGTTGCTTTGTACAACTGCCTGCTAGTTTCAGTCTGGTCTGAAGCACACTGCCCTCTACAGTGTCCCTTTGTTCCTGTGGGTGTTAGCTTAAGCCCCCAACAAATCTTCTTTTTGACTATTCGTGCTTTTTTTCAGGGAGATGTTGCTGATCATGTGGTGAGTCTGCAGCCTGAGTTACTTAGAAATGACATGGATTCTTTCATGAAATGCCCCCACCTCATCAAAAGTTGCCAGGGTTGGTGAGGTCCTGTGTCTCCTTCCACTCTCTGCTGAGCCTGCCAGCGTAGATCAGCAAGGGTCACATAGGGTAGGAGGCCTGGTAATGCAGAAATCTGCCAGTCAGGAGCCACACTGATTTTCCTGGCAGTGGCTTGCTGGCATATTTACAGGAGCTTTTGTTAGCTGTCAGCCTGAATGGAATGTCAATCATTCCCTTGGAGCCTGATCTTCAGATCACTGCACTCTGAGAGAGGGCTTTTGCCTTTGTCTTCATACAGCAATAACTCAGGTCTTTGGGAGCCAGAAGCCTTGTTTTTTGTTAAGAAGCCCTTGTGATATTTAGTCCTCATGTGGTTTTCTTTTTCAGACTCTACAGAAAAGTTTGAACACTTTGCAACTGCTACGCTACCAGGTTTTTTTATGGGACAGTTTGGATCACTTACCAAGCTCTGGGTCATCTGTCACTTTTGCTGGCAGGAGCCAGATTTCCAGAGTGGAAGCAGGATGAGTTGCTAAGGGATGTCTTGTGCTCTATATCATTTCTGCATTCACTGATGTGCAACAGATTTATCTGTGTAGTTCAAGGCCTCTCTGTACAAGATGAGTTTCTACTGAAATCTCAGACCATCCCACATGTTCTCCTGGAGAAGACACTAAGATTGTTGGTATTCTTTTTAAAATAGTCTTCTTCTTCATCAGCTAATGCTGATTTTCTTCCCCTCAGCATCAAAGAACAATTGCTAGCTACATCTCTTTCTTGCAGAAATTTCAAAGCAGTGTTGCACAGCATGATTCAGGCATGCACACATGGTAGAACTAGATAGAATTAAAGACATTTGTGTTTATCTGTTAAACTACTGGTTCCTTTTCCTTTGACTGTTTTTTAATATACTGGCCACACATTGTCTCTATCCCTGCCATGCAGCCCTCCTCATCATCACACTTAAGCTGCTGAGCCTTTTTTTCTCTTCTGTTAAGCCCCTCACTAAATTCTGGTTTTCCTTCTACTGTAAGGAGATGCCATGAGCCTTGGTTCCTATCTGTGCAAGCAAGTAAAGCTGATGTGAAGCAGTACTCACATAAAATAAAATCACCCTGTAGACTGAAGAGGAGGATGGAATCCAGCCTCCCCGGCACCTCTCTGCTTCTTAGTGCTCTTGATGCTCCAGTGTATGTTCTATTCCTACCCAACCTTAGTAAAGCTTGCTTATCTGATCCCTTTCCATCACAGGCAGCTGTTTTCCTCCGTGGCAGCCTCTTCCTGATGCTCTTGTGCAGTGTTTCCAGCTCCCCCTTCATCCCTTTCTGTGATCACCTAAAATACGCGCTGCTGCAGTAACGAAGTCCATAGGTGACCTCAGCCTTGGCGTTATTTATAACAAAGGTAGACGCTCTCCTGCAGTACAGCTGCTCATTGTCAGAGCTGGAGATCCTGAGTTATAGAGCTCCCTGGGAGCTTATGGTGGTAGCGGTATTCCCACATCAAGTGAGATCCAGGTTAGGTATTGGGTCTCCCTGGCAATTAGGCTATGCTCTGGTGTCACTGTGTGGACACTGAAAAGCTTTAGCAGAGAGATTTTCCGACTTTCTGCAGCATTTTGTGAGAGTTCTGTCTTTCCCATGCAAGTAAGACAAAACAATGTTACCGTTTTGGAAACTTCTTGCAGCTGCCGATTGTTTTGGTAGAATTGTTATGGTTCTAACTAGAAAAACACTCAGAGATGGGTGTCTTAGAACTTGACCAATCCCCTTAGGGAGTGGATGGCAAAAACCAATTACCTTATGCCACTTAATACGCTTTGCGAACTAACATATAAAAGTCTTCTGAGAATTCATTAAATCATCATCCATTTATCCCTGAGCCTGGACTTCGTGTCGTTTCTCTACTCGTCCGTGGGGAAAACAGCGACATCACTGTCCTGTCTAGGCTGTCCTGAGAGACCCCTAGTAAAGGTGAGGGCATAGTCCTTCCACACAAATGCCTTCAAGAGCAGCACAGGGCTAGAAATCATCCCTTCAGTCAGAGACATGATGTAGTTGACCTCTCCAGGGTATTTCTACACCTATTTCACACGATTTTCTTCTTGCTGGCAATTACCCCATTCCACTGAAGCCATAAAGTTGACCACAGCATCTTGAGTTTTTTGTCTGCAGTTTGGTCATCCCCTTTCTTCTGCTGCTTCTCCATCAGGGAAGGTAAAAAGCAGAAGAGGACCTGAAGTCACTTGCATCTTGCAGGACTGGTGCAGGTCCATTGCATGTTCTAGGTAACTTTTCAGACAGATGTTCATGAGCTCAGCAGTGGTGTGACTCCTTGTGTGTGTGTGTGTACGTGCAGATCACCCAGATACTCTCTGAGGGCTTTCAGGGGGCCAATGCTAAACATTTTAGAAGTCAGACCTCCTGCAAGATTCCTAAGCTGAGATGCCCAAAGCAACATATTGCAAATTTCTTCTCTGGTTTCAGACTTACGACTTTGTGTTTCCCACTTTCAGTCAGCAGACAGTTGTTGGGGAAATACTCAGGTTAATGTGCGAAAACACTGATCACAAATGTTACGTGAATCCAAGTGATTGATGGAATTTCAGCCATTGACTATGATAACATGGGTAAGCTTATGTTAATCTACAGATGTTGTATTAACATTGAGCCATTTCCCAGTTCTCATTAGCAGTATGCTTTGATAGGGGTAGAAGGTGTTAGCTGTAGCTTCCCTTCAGTGAGCTGTTTAATCATTGGAGCTTACTGGCAGTGGGATTTGGGGGACTTACGTGATCATAAAGTGAATTAAGAGTAAAACAATACCCTCCCTCTGGCTTCTCTGGGATAGTGCACAGGGGAGAGAATGGGTTCAGAGCTGCTCTGTTTCCCCATTTAAGTGGCACTGGTGTGCTCCAGAGAGGACTAAGCAGGAAGCTGCTGCCTCCTTAGTCAAGATCTTCCTGGTTTTCAGGAGTACACTCACACCAGTGCTCCTGCAGATTAGCACATGCCAGTGAACTTGCTGTAGCATGTTTAGCTGCACGTTCTTGTTGGCTTACTGAGGTCTGATCCAAAGCTTACTGCAGATACAGGGAGGATTCATGTACTTCTTCAGTGGCCTTTGGTCTACTCTGTGGAGGCAAAAATACAACTGTGATAGATACATGGGTGAGTGAACCCTGCATTAGCACCACATTGCACTCTGAGGCGATGGCAAAAGGGATTCTGCAGCCCAGCCTTGTGTGTCCCAGAGCAGTAAAAGCAACATGAATCCTACTTAATAAGTAATTCAAAAGCACTTTCTGGTTTGTGAATCATCTGCATCCCAGACTTTCTGAGGCTCTTGGGTAATGAGACAAGAACAGTGCAGCTTCCGTAGTCATTTCTACCTGCTCACTGGGCTGCCAGCCTGCTCTGGCCCTAATTTTGAGCTGTTCTTTTAAAATGCTCTCTGCCACTAAGCAATTCTCATCTAGAGATCTCAGACATGAAGTAATCCTCCCAGCTTTTCTATAAAAATAGCCAACTACCATTAAACCTGTTTTACAGGTGGGTAGGCTGAACTCCAGTCTGCCTGAGATCACAAAGTGTTATTTAGGGCCAAACTGCCTGGGCTGACACATTCCTGCAGCAGGGATGACCACCTTTCTTGGAGGAAAAGAGTGCCCAGGCCGAGGGAGGGCTGGCCTCTGTTCATGTACATGCTTTGCACATAACTGTGAAGCAGATAAACCTCACTGGCTGCATGGCTGGAATCCAGGTGTCCCTGGATGAAGATGCAAGTGTAGGGTAAACTAAAGCACCGTGCTCGGCTCTTTGTGCTGAGCCATCCGGCAGGTGGGAATGCACAGCTCCGCCTGATTGCTTATGCCTGAGTCACCTCCTTCAGCATTTGCCATTGCCTAGCACGTTAGCATGCTGCCTGCTGGATAATAAATGACTTCATCTGCTGCAGCAGTGAGGATACTATTAAAAATTAACCCTGGGAAATGGTCCTGCATATTTTTTTCAATCAGAGTCAGACAAGGGGGAAGAGGAGAGGAATGCTGTTGAAATGGGACTTGCAGAAAAGGCAAGTGGTGAGTTTTTAGTAATGGGGATGGTTCAGGCTTCAGTTTAATCACTGCAGTTGTTGGCAATCGATGATCAAAATTCAGAGGGCTTAAGACACTTGATAAAGTTAAAAGCAGTGCAGGTAGAAAAGGTTCAATAGGCATATTGCAGAGGAGGTCAAAGAATGGGATAAATGGGGATTATTGTGCTGCCATGTAATTTATGACCTGCTTGCAGAAATAAATTAATTTATCACGTGGATATTATTACCACTTGTAAGGAATGATGCCTGTAGATGAAACACTCTCCAGTTTTGGTTTATGTATTGCACGCTTTTCTCACAGTATCACACTTAGAACCACACCCTACCTATAGCAGCATGCAAAGTATATTTACAGAAGTGAAGGATTTGTATTAAATATCTCAGGAAATAGAGCAACTGACAGACAGATATTTCATTTTCTTGGCTTCTCTTGCCTCCAGCACCCACACAGTATCCATCAAATTGTCTGGAGTCAAACCCTCACAGGCTGCATTTGAAGCTTGGGCAAGGAGCCAGGCTGGTTTAGAGAGCAAAGTCCTGTCTGTCCGCACACACTTACCACTGTCTGTGTGCTGCAGTCTGGAGCAGGGGAGCTCAGCCTTAGGCTCAACAAAAAATACCCCCTTAACTCCCTTTGTGTTGTTCCAAGAAAGGGATTCGGTCTGAAGCCTGCAGACGCTCATATTAATGATCCCATTGTTGACACAAAAATTGCACCTTGTTCTGAGACGTCATTCAGCTGGCTTTGGTACAGCAGCAAGCAGCACGTCCCATCCTGAGGGGGATGTCCCGGCTCCTTGAGCTGCTCCATTCGTAGATGGTTGGTACCTATAGATGGTCTGGATGGCAACACAGGCTGTAATGCCAGGTGCAGTGACTGTGCAAGCAGATCTGCCCTCTGGCTGGCATGCTTTTTTCCAGAAGCATATTGTAGCTGTTGATTTCACAAATGTACAGCACCTATTCAAGGGCCAAGCTGAGGTCTGCATGTTTGTCCTGAGTCACCTGCTCATCTCCATGTGGCAAAAGTATTTTAATATGTTGGGCTTAAGCAGATATTATGCTGCAGCAGGAAAAATGATATAAAGTTCCTTCATAAACAGTGTTACAAATTTGCTGGATGAAAAGTACTCAGATATTGCTGTGTCCAAATTGGAGACAATTCCTACTCTAAGATATTTCTTTACCTGTGATATTTAAGGACTCATGGTTGAAATATTCCTCAGGCTAATTCCTGCATTTTATTTATTGTCTCTCCTTTCTCTCTCCATCCAGACAGAGCTTTGTCATTAGCCCTAGTCCCTGGTACCTGCCTACAGCTCTTGCTGCAGCCAAGCATGCTGCTGGAACAAGGATTTTATTTTAATGATTACTGACCAGGAGTTATCACAACGGTTGTCATCAACACAACACTAATTTATGAACGTGGTCTTTGTGGAGGTTTTGGAAAGCCCAATAGCTTAGAGTTAGTTCGGCACCTCTTTGCCGAGTAGATGGTGCATGTTGAAATCACTTCCTTTAACTTCAATGGGTTTGAGATCACACCCATATTGTGGTTATTTATTTTCGTCCCCTTTTCCCCCACGCCCCCAAGGTCTCTGTATTTCACTCACCAGGTTGCCAAGGGCTGTGTGTGTTGCTCATGTATTGTGAGGAGAGTATCTCAAAGAAGAAAGAAGTGACCTGTGCAAACAGCTGTAGGCATACGTCCATCTGCCCAATTCTCTAGAAAAGGAAATTGTGCTCTGCGCCTGGAAAATCTGCTTCCACAAACCAGGAGTTAACCAGTAAACAATGTATATATAGTTGCATCCTAGACACTTGTGTTTCCACTGGCTTTTGAGGAGAATGAGGAGGAAATATATTTTTAACACCAGCTCAACTTGTAACCTGATCTGCTACTTCAGGGAGGAATCAACTGATGACTTAGATATTAGCCAGCTGCCAGTGTTTGGTACGCAGGATTACTTGGAATGGTCTGTGTTAGTACATCCACAGCATGGCACAGGAAGTGGCCAAGTGTATTCCAAGGAAGACAGATTCTGCCAGTGGTGATGTGTCACGAGTTGTTGGGGGGACACACATTTCGCTTTGTCAAAAGTCCATCTCCATTACTAACAATGGCGGGCAAGTCTGGGAACGAAAGTTCTTTGCTCAGACTGTGTAGGAAGTGAATGAAGGTGAGTCACAGTACTACTGGAGCTTCGTGGCTCCTACAGATAGCAGTAATTTGTGGACATGGGAGGATTCCCATTCTGAATTTCTGTTGTCTTCTGAAGGCATTTGCTCGGCCCAATGCACACCACCCAGCTCAGGCACTAGGAGTTTGTATTCAACCACTCTAAGGGTTAACCCAGGGTCTCTTCTAAGGTGTTTCAAGAAAAGAGGATGGAGTGCTTAGCCAAAAGTACAAGCATTCATGGCCAAAGAGCAGTGATAAAGTGCAGGTTTTCATGGCCAAAAGAGCTGGCCTACAAGCACAACTGGAGTCCCCTGGAGAAGACAACATGCCATGTTCACTGCCATGTCACCAGATTGTCATTGTCACCAGACAATGAGGCTGCTGACAGATCCAGCCTTGAAAACAAACTGTCAAGCAAGGCTTTTGAGGTAGATGTGAGATTTGTGTGGACTGGGATGTGTTTTATGGTTTTCAATACTTGGGAACACTACCTGAGCATCTGTCTGAGTCTCAGCCAGCATGCTGAGTTAGGTAATGAAGCTGAATTGTACTGAAACTTCTAGACAGTGCATAAAACATAGAGAAGCATACCAATAATCCATCTTTTCTCATCACTAGTCTAACTTAGCTGCTGGGATGTAAGTACACAGTCCTTTTTCTAAGCACACATTATGCAAAATCAGAGCCAGGGCTGTAAAGAGAGTGTCTGGAAATCAGGTCTCTCCTGTCATTTTGGGGACAGGGAAACATTCTTCATTCTCTATGAGGATAGGATTCCTTCTAGTACTACTTCCTTCTAGTAGTCTAGAGGAAGTTATACATGGCAATGACCCAAATACAGATGAATCCCAAGGCTTTCCAAAGAGGCTATCCATGGAAAAGGCAACCTGAGCTGCTTAAATTCTAGGGAAAATCCCAGTGTGATATGGTGGTGTGTTGCATCACTTTTGATTCCTGTATAGCATTTTCTGAACTCGACTCCAGGCTGCCTGCAGCAGAAGCAGATGTGTAGGGTCAAGGCTTCCTTTGACAGAGCAGAGAGGACCATTTTTGCCTTTGCTCGGTTCATTCACTGATGCTGAGCCAGAAGGAAGCACAGATCACCTCGCAGACTGTGGAGCTGAAACCCCCCTGGGGATGGGCAAGGCACTTGAGGCTAAAGGGGCACTTTGGCTCTTAGAATGTTAGGACAGGGAGCCATGTCTTCCAGGCTACACATGCTGGCCCTAGGATTACATGGGTGAGGACAGGGATGCACAGTGTTTGTTCCAGTCTGCAGAACTGCCTGGCCCCGTTTATCTACCTGCTGATCTCCTCCCTCCACATCTGCAGACTGCACTCCAGCCACCTTATTTCCTGCCCTGCAGGACGGGGATTTGTTGAGGACTTTCGCCAGAGCTGTTGTCTGTAGCGTGGCTCACAGTGGTGCTGTTGCTGTGATGGCTGAAAGCCCTGGTGTACATGAGTTGCATTCAGAGTAAGCTTTGAACTGTGCAAAGTGCATGCAAACTAGTGGTGTAACGGCATGCAAACTGGTGCTTTGACCTGATTAAATTCTTTTAAAGCCCCAATTTCTCCACTGCTTCACATCATATGTTGTCACTTACACTGATGGGAAGTGAAAATAACAATGCCTTTCTGATTTGGTAACATTTTATGGTGGCTTTGCATTGGCAGAAAAAGCAAGTACACATTGGAAAGCTGCTGGTTCCCCTGTCTGAAGACAACTAGATGAATTTCACAGCTAAATCCTGCTTGGAGAAACAAACCTAAAAAGCGCAGTGAGGCCGCAGGTTCCTTTACACTGCAGCAAGCAATGAAAAAGAACAAATGTTGCTCCTGAAAAACTGTGGAGAAAGAATCATTGACCGTAACTCCTTTCCAACATCAATTCATTTTCCCCTTAGTTTAATGTTGAAAACAAAGTTGTAACTCAATCATTGACCATGGAATTCATCCCAGAAGAAATGCAAGGACCACCAAAAATGTGGTCCAGGTGTGGATTATAAATATCCTCAGGAAGAGACATTCTGTGTCCCAGAGGCATTAATCCTGCAGCCAGTGCTCTTCCTTTTATATTTTGATTTTAAACCTGCCATTTTTAAGGCCTCTCAGCAAGATCTTCTCTTGCAGAGGATTCCTACCACACCAAGCACGGTGATGCCCCTAAACTGAATGAAGCCCTATAGTGGTACTACAGTTGTAACAACACTGGGTTTTGTACCTACCAATTCTTTGGTAAAAATTATCATCTGGCAGCTGCAGAGAAGCTTTGGACTTGTCCCATACCGTGGGACAGGATACCATACGCTAGAAAAGCAGATGTGTGCAGACAGCATCCTTGAGCTTTCCAAAACCAGGAAATAGTTTGATCCAAAAGAAACTGAGAAAGGTAGAGGGCGTTGAACAGAGGCAGAAAACAATACTAATTTATACACAGGCATTTCAAGTTACCATTGATTCATCTTGAGTCAGAAATTATATAAACAAGGGAGTACAAGCATACTTTTCTGGCTCTCAGTATTTTTTTCAGATAAGAAGCTTTTGTTTCATTTTTCCTGTAAAAATGTAAAGGGAGAAAAATATTACATTTACTAGATTATTTATTTACAACTTTTCATTAAAATTAAGGCAGAAATAGGAAATAAGCCCTTCTGGAATTATGCAGTCCTGGCTCAGTGGCTCAAATATTAATACAGTGCCCGATATCACCTTTGCTACCCTGTGTCTTTCATCCCAATCAATCATCTTGACTGCACAGTAATGCAACTACTCCTGAGCAGAATCACTTGGTCGTGAACCAGAACCTGCTTTTCTAAAGCAATTAGTACAAAGGAAGGAAAGATCCCTCTGATGTGGCACCTGCACTGGGTATTGCTTGAAAGTAAGCGGGGTTCCACCAGAGTTCTTCCTTCCCAGCAGAGTTGAATCAGGGTTTAAGCTAATGAGATATCCCAACACAGTTGAAGCCTGTCTTAAGCTTACCTTTTCTCTAAGAGACCCTGCACCATGACAAGGTGTTATTTGCTGTTTTTATTGCCTTCTAGTACCCCAGAAATCTACCATGCCAAGGAGGATGTTCACTTTCCTTGAGCGAGCATGCAGCAGTGAGAGGAGACAGGTTCTGTCACTCAGCACTGGCTCAGGACCTCAGAAGTGTGTGGTCACCTTCAAAGGCCACACACGGTTTCTGTGCAATTTTGGTGACATCAGTAGTTTGGTTTACTTGTTTATAGAAGCAAGGGCAACATAAAAATGCCCATTTTTCAGTGTGAGTTAAAATACTCTGGAAAAACTGTTATCAAAAGTTTTTCCAGGTCTAGTTCAGTTTGAAAAGATACAGCTTTGTACAAAATGCCATATGTTTCCTGATGAAGCTTTCCTTTCTGATTGCAGTTTATGAATTCACATAAGCCTGTGAAAAGGAGCAAAAACAAATGCCCAGATTCATTGAATCAGAGAAGATGTTTTATTAACTGGATTCTCTCATTGCCCTTTCTTTTCATGCCAGGTGCAGTGACAGCAAAATAAATTCAATTCGCAGACTCCTGTCATCCTCCGGATCTTTGGATCAGTTGTTTTTCCCTCTCAGCCTCATTCATTGCTTCTGAGGATGAACTTCTAAACACCTGCTGTGGTCGAAACTGTTCTTACATCATCTCCTGAACACAGTGACTTCAATCACATGAAATCATGAGGTTAATGCCACAGACGAGACTTCAAAGCTGTTTCTGCAGACCTGAGCTGATTTTTTTTGAAAATGCTCTGGTAGCTGCTAGTTCTTAACCAATAGAAGAATTACCAAAGTTGTCAGTGTTCTGCTTATCATGCAATACAAGCAGATGGGACAATTTTCTAGCAGAACTGCAGTCTGGATAGAGGTGGCAGTACCATAGTACGAGCTCTCCACTTAATCTCAGATTAGTTTTGATTTTTGTCTTTTTGTATAAAATGGAGATGAATATCCTTGTTCTGTATTACTGACTTGAATCAGATGACCTTTAAAAGGTCCTTTCCAACTCAAACTATTCTATGGTTCTATGAAATTGTTAGTTGTGTTAGAAAAGGGATTCTCACAAGAAAAAAGGTGATTACAGGACTGGCTAATGACGGTAAGAGATCAGGCTGCAAGGAGAACTATCTTCAGAGAGACACTTTGAACCAATCTTTCAGAAGGAGGGAGACACTGTTATATATCTAAATGACTCTGATGGGGTTATATGCAATAGCAGAAAACTTTCCTCTGACCAGAAAGTCCCCTCTGGTTCGGTGTTTCTGAGTTGTAGTACAATGAAATTCTTAAATGTTAGTAATGCAAGTAGCAACAGCGATTATCTATTGATCAATAATATTAATTAGAGACTAGGTTGATTGGATGTTGCCTTTGACTGAATAAAACCAGAAGAACAGACAAATCTCTTCTTGTAAAATAAGAATCCCAAAGGAAAACATGTTTATCTAGGCCTGGTTTTCAGAGGAGGCTTCACCCAATTCCTGTTCATTTGAGTAGCACCAATATAATTAATCCAGAGTAACACATTTTGTGGAGTACCTGTGAAGGTGAGATCAGAATCAGGTCCACTGTTTCCAGGTGGGTCCAAGGTATGCTAATTGTCAATATTAAGATTCTAAAACTTTCTTGGATAAACTGAAACATAACTTTTCTTTCCTATGAAACTTCATGTATGTACAACATGGTTCCTGGATAGAGATCACATCAGCTCCACAGTTATTAATTTACGGGTTTCTCACTGACCTTAGCTCAGCTCTGGGAATGGTGCCAGCACAATTACAGTAACTCTGAATAAAGAGACGTAAAGCTTCTGTATCTACCCTGAAATTGTGCCAGAATTTTCTCTTCCTCAATGATGAAAAGATGCATTTCTTTGATTGGTTTCAAATAGTTCAGACTGCGTTGGCCGCAAGTAGATTATTTCCAGCAAAACGAAGAAAAGAAGAAAACTACCATGCAGATGTGTGGATACACAATACACGTACTCCACAGATAATCTTTGGGAAGTGTGTCCCAAGAAGGTGTATGTTGGGAAACTGAGTCAAGGTGACTTGAACTAGTTACCTGGAAAAATAAAATGGCAGAATTGGGAATAAAATTCCAGGGGCAGATGCTTGATTCAGTATTGTTTTCACTGAATCACACTACCTTCCTGGAGCACGTCAAGGCCCATTGCCTTCCTTCCTGTGAAGATGGGAAGCTGGATTGCAATGACACCAGGTGGAGCTGAGTGTGCTCATCACCTTGGAAAATCAGGCCCCTGGTGATTTTCTCTGGTGTTAATTGACCATCAGACCCTGCAAGAGGGGAGTCAACACATTTCCTGACCTATGGTCTAAGTGTTTTCCAAACCCTAGAGTAAATTGAATGCAGTTGCAGAGGAAATGCTGATGCAATCCACCAGCAGCTGCTGCTCTCCCACATCCTCACAAAGGCACGGAATATACGGGAGGTGTGAGGGGGTGAGTGCATACAAGTAGTGTAGTCAAAACCCCAGCCTCTTCTACATGGTAGGCAGGACTTTGTGTCTTCCCTCCAGACCTCTTGCCTTCCTGCCTCTGAGAGAAACACTGCTAAGGGCTGTGCCCAAGAACGTGCTGGATACTATCCTGAATGTAAACCCCTGAAAAAGCAGGTTTTTCATGTGGGACTACTGAGCATACAATCGCATTTTCCTAGGTGCCCGATTTAGGAATCCCATATTGAAATGTGGGAATGTAGACATCTTCTAAGTGTGAGTGAGAATGGTAAGAGCTGCACTAGACTTACACTCTTGCACTGAGATGTTTGATAATGTCACCAACAAAAGTTGAACCACATCTGTTGGATCCAGGTTATGATAAACCTCATTCTTACGTGTCTTATCTTTTGACGACTCTGGTCTGGAAATTTAATGTTTTAATCTGTTTGGTTTTTCGGGGTTTTTTTAAAATGCAAAATCATTTGGTGAAACCAGCCTTGTTACCTGCCACAAGCTGTATTTTTTGGTCTTCAACACACTGCAGGCATGTGGGATCACTTTTGTGCATGATGATGTCATTAGTTTTTCATGGGCCAGGAGTGGTTTTGGATGTTGTGTGGAACAGAGATGTCCCCAACCCCTCCTTCAGCCCTGTGATCACTTGTCTCCCAAATCCCACACAGGGGTCCTGTTGCCTTTCCCGTCCCGTTCCTGTCCTCAATGCCGTGCCCACCCCCGCTCCCCCCATTTTGCTCCCGCTGTCCGCCTTGCCCCGTTTCCCTCCGCAAGGACGCTCCTCTGCCGTTCCCAGCCGTGAGCCCTTCCTGGCTCGGGAGAACCTCCAGGCTCTCCTGCTCCTCCGGGCGCGGGCAGCGGGCAGCGGGCGGGGCCGCTGGCGATGGCGAGGATGGATGGGCGGGCCCGGGGGCCGCTGCAGGTGCCGGGGCCGCGGCGTTGCCGGGCGACGGGCGGCCGCCGTCGCTGCCTCCCCGCTGCTCTCCCGTTCTCCCCGCGGCCCAGCGGCCCCGGCCCGGCCGGCAGGTAGGAGCCGGCCCGTGGGAGAGTGGCTCTGTGTGTGTGTCTGTGTGGGCGTGTGTGTGTGGGGGGCGCGGGGCTGAGCTCCGCTCCTTACCCTGGGCTTGTGCACCCGGCTTTAAGGCGCGTTGGAAAAGGGCCGTCGTGGTGACCAGGGTGGTCGGTGTGGGACACGCCGCGCTGGAGCGGGACACGCTGACTGGTGGAGGACACCTCCAATGCGTCCCAGAGTTTGAAGACCCCACCGAAGCATGTGCGTCACTGTAGAAATCCAGCCAATGTGCAGGTGGAAAGCACCTGAGGTCTGAGACTAAAAGTCTTTGTTTATGTCAGTGTTGACAATGAATCTGGGAGACGTGACAGCGTGTTTAAATTTTATGTTTTGGTGGAGCTCTGAGGAGAACGAAGTTGATGAATAAATAGTCCCGGGCAGGTGTACGTTGTAGAAGTATTCCCAGGTATTTCATGCTGAGAGAACGTGGCTCCTCCATGGTGCCTCCTCAGCTTCTTGCGAAGGGCTGAAGACACTCGCCAGTGCCAAGCTTATGGGCTTTAAGCTTTGTTCAGCTTCTTGCAGAAAAGGCTCAGGTGTGGTCCCTGTCCTGCTCATGACCCCTCTGCGGTGTGGAAGATGATTTGGGAATGAACTCCCTTTACCCACTCATAGCTTTTAGCAGTCAGTAATTAGTTAATCGGATATCTTCAGCTCTCCCTTTGTCCTGTCCGTGAGGCCTGTACTACCCTGGCTCTGCGCCTGTCTTCTATAGCTATTGATTCCTGATATGAATGTCCTGCTCACCTACTGTTTTCCATTTTGACTGCTTTTGCATGGCAACATTTTCTGACAACTGATACAGTGAAAGTATGCTAAATGTTGACATTAACCTTTTATCCCGTGCTACCCCAATGGCAATATTTTCTCTAACGCAGAATCAACTTACTCCCACCAGGAAATCAGTGTTCTTTTTGTTCAGTAAAAAACTTTTTTTTCCCTGACTATGTAGATTCTTCTCTATCAAGTCCTTCACCTTCTCATGGTCTCTTTGGGAACTGTAATGAGTTACACTTTCATTAAGCTCTTTTAGGCTCTACTGCTTCATGTCCTGTTCAACTTTTAAGCCCTATTGAGCATGGACTTCTGCTGCTACAGTGAATAAAGTACTTCTTTTTATTAATTGTTAAATGCTCAGAATCTCTTGGGTTTGTTTTGTTTTTTGTTCTCTTGAAGATTGTGTTCTTACTGTTGTTTTAGCAGGACATGGAACAATTAAATAACACTATGAGCACCTGTCAGTCAAGATAAATGAAGATAAGTGGCTGTGACTACTAAATTAAAATCTCTGTCGGAGAGGAATGGGAAATGATGCAGAACAGCAGTGGCATTGGAAGAAAAGGTAAAATAATTTCAAATGTACAAATGACTGAAAATGTTTCAGAACTTTTTAAAATTACTCTCCCATTTAATGGTATTCTTTTTCTTCATGTTATTTTTTCTGGTTTCAATTCACCTAAAATTTTGGATTAAAAGTACGGTGTTCAGGCATGTCAGATCTCAGAGCTGCTGGCATTAACAGGTTTGGTTGTGTAGGTTGTGGTGATTTTTTTTTTCTGGACTTTGTGTTCTCTCTCTTGGCTTTAACACTGAGAATGACTTTGCTCCTGGAGGTCTGACCTCTCAAGGGATTGATTGCCGTGAGCAGCTCAGTTTGTTATTGGTACACTGCTGTCAGTAAAAGAACAGGCTCTGCCCATGGCCTGGGATGCCATCAGCCTGTTCTTACACCATTCAAGGGACCTGATCCTATATAAAGCAGGGTGCAGATTCCATGTGAGACCAGATGCGAGTTTAGCACTGGACTGGATGACGTTATTGATGATGATGCATGTGCTTTTCTAACTGAAGTTCTTTAGGGGACACAGTTAAAGAAATCACATTTATCCTCAATGTTTGAAGTAGTAAAAAAGTGCAGCAACATAGTAACATTATGTAACATACCATAAATCTGGGATTGCTACGTTTGTCACTAATGGGAATGGATTAATATTTATTTGTGAGGAATTCTGAAGAGGTTATTTTTTTTCAATTGGAAAATATATGAGCTTTTCACATAAATTAATTATTTAGATATATCTGCATAATTTTACTTTGCTAGAATAATGGTTAGTGTTTTTATACCTTCTATGGAGTCACATGTGGGCTTGAAAAAAAATTGCAGGCAAAACTTATTTTATATCAGTAGGGTCACAGGTACTTGCTATAATACAAATCAGAAGACCAGACTTGCCTTGGCAGATGCAATAAATACTAGTATGTCTGCATTAAAAGGAAAAGACTGTGGACCCTGGCTAGTTCAAAGAAACATTATCTGATATTAAAAAAAATAAATTCAGAAAGCACGCATTTCTTTGACTACAGCTTCTCACATCTGGAAGCAGTATTCAAAGTATAGCAAACTGTCTGTTTATCTTGCATATTTTACATCTTTAGTTCTAAATTAATTTTTAGAATGGAGTTCTAAAACTACTTTGGTTTTCTTTTTTTTCTGTTTTTTCAATGTTCCTAACATATGTGGTGATTGGGCATGGCTTTGCTTTATTTTAATGGAGTATCCACCCAACTTCAAAGTGGGGAAAAGAAATGTATATAGAATGAAGGGGTTTAAGTAAATTATTGTTACTTGGGAAAGAGCATTCAGCTATTGTGTTTGTTATCTGAAAATATAGTCTTGAAGCTGGTCAAACAGACAAACAGTGTTAAAACTTCTGAGAATAGGAACTGAAAACAGTGGAGGTTCATGTACTGTCTCTATGGCCATATCTTGAATCTTATGTGCAAAGCTGATCATCCTGGAGGGTAAATGGCAGAACTGAAATTCTTTCCATGAAATGCTTCAGAGAGAAGAGGAGATGATGCAAAAGAAAGCTATAATTTAATGAATGGCATGGACAGTTGGATGTATCCTCCATAAATCTAACTGCTGTTGACCTAAGTTCTAATTTTACCCTCCAAGCAACCTATGCCTGTCTTCCACAATTTAAATAAATATAATGCAAAAATGCACTTTCTCAGTTTTTCAAACTGCTTCCTGATAAATTTTCTGTGTCTTCTTTAGTCATTGGATGACTATTTGTCACATCTGGAGACATGACAAATAATTGCTTCCCCGTACACCTCCCCAGCTGTTAAACACAATTCACCTTTTGGACTGGGAGATACTGATTGCCAGAAATTACAGCAGCATGCCAGGGGAAGGATCACTTTGGGCTACCTCTGCTTCTGATACTGTTCTGATGCTGTTTTTAAAGGATCTGTTTCTGACTACAGTAGTTAGCTGGAGATCTGCCTTGGCCCAGCAGGACAGTTTTAATGCCACCTCATCAGCAGCCCAAACTGCTTTCCCGAGGTCCTTTTCACTGTGAGTCTTCTGCCCTTGCTAAAATTTTGGCAATGTCTGTTACTAAATAAGCTCCTGTGGCATCATCCACTGTTCAGTGTTTTTCTAGAAGTTCATCTAGAATTTATCTCTTTTTATACAATCTGTCCCATGTGAGCAACGCATTGGAAAGCAGAAACTTCCCAGCCGCTCTTCAAATGGCTTTGCAGGCCAGGAAGGAATCTCTTGCTTCAAATAGCTTAATTACCAAACAAAATGGACTGAAAATTGTTTGAGGACAACCAGAGTATGTTGAAACTCAAAAATGCCATATATGATGCATTTTCATTCTGCGTAGAAGTTTGTATTTCAAAAGGCTCATAAATGCAATGCAATAGTAGCTGGGGAAAAAAGGTCAGTTTTTATTGTCTTTTTCTTAGCTGGAATCTGGAAGTGCTGCTAAATGGTGGATACTTGAAAGTGCTGTGAAGACCAAAACCGTAGAGTTTTTCTTCTCTGCAGCTTTGGACTGTCACTCAGTTCTGAGTCCATGGGTTGGAATATATTTGTTCATCTTGAAAAGATACTGATTCTTGCTTTGCTTATGTCCTTTATTAGTATGTCTAGTAACATGCCTAGCATCTGAATTTTAAGTAAATGCTGAATTATGCCTTTTAAATGCAAGGAAGGTAAATACATCTTCCTGTGACATTTGCATTTAAGGCAGGATCTGTGTGTGTGACAAGCACAGATATGTTGATTCCCGCGTGCCTTGTCATTAGCTATCCATGACAGGACCCCTACATAAGAACAAGAGGATTTTAGCTAGACCAGCCTCGTTTCTCCCTTATTTAACATCTGGACACTGTTGGATAAAAGCTTGTGGCAGCTTGTGGCCATGAAGGGCAAAATTTGGTTTCCTGATCTCTGGCTACCTTGATAAAATGGTGAGGGACTTACTGTTATCTAGTCCACTGAAACAATCCTAAGTGCATTTGGCAACTTGCTGAGAGTGGAGGCGTTGGTACCTTGGAGCTCTGTTTTTCCATAACCCTTGTTGTTCACCAGCTATCCCCACATCCTGCTCTCTGCTTTGCTTTTCTAGGGCTCGTTGTGGGGACAGATGGCAGAAGAGTGTCTTGAGGCATTTTCTTACAGCAGGAAGTTCACCTGTATATGGAAAAAAACCACTCTATCTGTAGCATCTTGCAGTTTCATCTAATGATTTAGATAATCCATACTCATCTATAGCCACTGTCTGGAGACTTGCACTGCAGAGAGAATCAATGAGCATTTGTAGCCAGACAGAAATTACCTCTGACCCCCATCCACCACAGGACTCTTAAAACTGAAACCAATTGACTGGACTTCGGTTTATTTTTTTTTTTTGACATGTAATAGAACATATAATAGAGAGTGATCTGCTTTTATATCATGCTATGAGGACATTTTGTTGAGGAATACACTTAGAGCAGGTAGTGGGTGTGCAGCTGCAGTGGGAGCTGCAGGTTGTGCCCTGGGTAGGAGACATGGTGGGAGACCCAGGCAAGGGACCATGACCTGGTGCTGACCCTTTGCACCACAAAGGGCACAGGGACCTGTGGCACTGGCCAGGTGACTGGGGACTTGGACACAGCAGGAGCCAAGGACTCAGCAGGAAGACCCCAGACTATCACAGGCATAGAGGGTACAAAACCTGGGGATTCCTTTGTTGAGGGTCACTCCCAAGAGGCACCAGCTTGAGCTGTTTCTGCATTACTGCACCATGATTAAATTGCTTTAAGGATCCAGACATCTCAGACTGCCATGGGAAACTCAGGGCTGAGCCAAACCCTGTCTGACTGTGTGAGTGTGGGGTGTGCAGGGGCCGAGGGGCACCCATGGGGTCACTGGAACCACCCCCTCTGAAGGGACTTTGGTCCTGGATGGTCAGACAGGGAAGTTTCCTTAAAAATTTGGCAAGCTAGCTCCAGAATTATTTAATATAGGGGCATTTCCAGCTCATATGATAAAACATTTCTCATCACCCTGCTCAGCAGGATCTCAGGGGGAAAGTATTATATATGCAATTGTAATTATGAAATTATTATATTTATATATCTACATGGAATCTGTAGATATACAAAGGATAAATGGGTGACATTTAAAGGCATTGCCTTTTTATTATTACTGTTATGTTTTTAAAGAATGTTAGACATCTTTTATCTCAACAGTGTCTGGGTTTGTAGCATGCGTTTTCTTCTCTGGGATCACTGCTGCTTTGAGTGACAGCACAGTTTGAACTCAGCTGCATGCATGGGGGTATCACGAAGTCCACAAAGCTCCCAAGAGCTTTTCCTGAGGAGTCTGTGGGGCATAGATCCCAAGGCTCACCTGCCATGGTTGTGGTAATTGTAGAGCAGGATTTATATGTAATAGCAAAGAACTGTCAGAACACTCTTACAGCTTTTAAAACCATAAACGAGGAAGGTAAACAAATGAGATAAATCAGTACACTTGCTTTGCCTGCACATTTGGATGCTTGAACCAAGACCTCGAATTGACTGAACAGTTACACAAAAATATCATTGTAAGCATTCGAGCCATTCAGTGTCATTAAAGTCAGTGAATTTTTAATTATATTAAGTGGGATATTGTTGTCTTAATATTTCAGCTTTCTCTTAAAAGCTTTTTTTCTTTAGTGGGGCACAGAAGCAGAATATTTATGAATGCTCTTTTTAGTGTTTGCATGATCCCTTGATATTAAAGTAGCGTTACTGAAGTAGTTGTTACCTTATTCTGCTTAACAAAACCAGAAGATTAATATCAGATTGTTTAGTCATACACACACACACACACAAAAGTCATATTAATAACAGAACCGGTGTTTTATTTTTCAGCTTTTTAGAAGTTGCACCTGCTAAAATAGACTGATGTGTTGCAGGATGCTTTATATTACATGAATGTTGCAGGAACTGTTTTTGCCATTATGGGTGGATTATTGTAACAGTAGTTTCCTGATGACATCATAGTAAATTCCAGCTGCCCAAACAGTTATTTTCCAGAAGAGGTTATCTGCAGTGCACTTGCGCAAAATTACACTTTAAAAGGGCACTCATAGTTCCCTTGGGACTTGTAAACCAAACGTTTTGTCAAATCCGTAGTAAATACAGAATTCTTTGTTTTCGTTCTGTGTCAGTGGTAACAGTATGGGCACCGCTGCAATTTGTGATTCTGGATTAAACAGACAAAAATTATATCATGCAAGGCAAGAGAAATGGAAGTCTGCAGTGCAAGCTTCCTGTCATGAAGGGATGGATAGCACAGTGGTTCTCAAATGGTTTTTTTTCCTACAGAAATTTTTGGCTGGTGACATACAGATAAGGGCTCAGAAGCTGAAGCACCCCCACTGAAATGGCACCTTTCCTGTCCGGTGAAGGCATGAGTAGCCATAGAGCAGGAGAAGATGCTGGTTGAGAAGCTGGACTAAGGCAGTAGAGATTCCATTTTGTAGGGGATGTTAATATATAAAAGTATATGCCTTTCCTAGAGTGAATCTCGATTAATTGCTGTTGTTTGGGGATTTTTTTTGTTTTTAAATAGTAAGTTAATTGCTTGGACAAGCTCTTTAGGTAATATTGTGAAGGCTGCATTAGAAATTATCATGCCTAGTCACACAATTCAGAGGTTTTTTCCTGGTCTTAAGAAGCTGTAATTAATATTGAGTCAAACATTTCTGGCAATTGCTGAATTTGAAATGCGTATTAATATATATTTAATGAAGAATACGCAATCCTATCGCTGACTCTTCGATAAATCTTGTAGCAGGAAAATAAAATCTTGGAGTCTTACCAGTTAGTCAGACCCTAAGAACATCAAATAACTATTCTCTGCCAATTTCTTTCTGGCAAATTACAGTATTCTGAGGGGATTTTAAATAACATGTTGTTCCAAGGATCATTTAATTTTAATAATGGTCTTTATTACTGGTATTTATATATGTTGAAAATGTCCTGCAGTTTTTAATGAACTGTCAGAACATGTCTGTGAATTGAATAGCTTACCATGATCACACACACTCGCTTGGGTAAAGAGAGTGGCAGCAGTGGAGGAAGTTGGCAGATTAACTCTTTGTAGAACTCAAAATTTTCCATCTCACTGTTCTGGTCATTGATTTCTCCTGCACTCGATTATTTGCTTCTAGTTATCCACACGTGTAAGGGTCTGCCAAGTTAAGACTTTTGATGCAAATCCTGCAAAAACTAATTTATTTGTTTCTTTCATTATTTTATTCTTAGTGTTCACATGCACCATAAAACTCCATTATTTTCCAGCCATTTTCTCTTCCCCTGACACACTCATGTGCTTACTGTCATTGTTCTGCTGTCCCACGGGATTCACTGCAGGTTTGTGCTAGGTGCAGTTAGGTTCCATCCGTGCTGGTGCCACTAAGCACAGCAGGAATGGTTCTGTTCGGCACATAGATCCAGCATATATCCAATGCAGCCATCTTCTCCATGAAGGAAATCTTCAGATTTGTGCCTTTTCAGACCTCTTTAGTGACAACAAAAGTCTTTCCAGTCCCTGTAAGCTGTCCCACTGAAGCTAACATTAGTTTGGGTCAGTGTTGGCTTGTCCTGTGTATTTGGCAGAGCCTTAGGTTTATCAGATGGACCTGATGAAAATGAGCAGTATGACTCCTGTGTCTCTAGGAGGACAAATATTGTTCCAGGCCCCCTTCTTGCTCCTACACAGTGCTGGAGATTTCAGAGGTTCCTGGATTTTACAAAAGATTGGCACCTCACCACTAGAATTCCTGCACTCTTAATTTTTCTACAATCTCATTTTGAGCATGTTATTTTGATCCATGTTCAGGAGGAGATTCTTTCTTCCCTGGAGAAAGCTTTGAAGTGATAGAAACATGTAAAAAAATAGTTTTGCTTGCTGACAATAATTCAATTTGATCCCAAACAATTTGTAATGAAAATACTTTTCTCCTCACTAATCCAATGTTAGAATAATTACAAGAGCAGATCAATAGCAGGACGTATAAAACAAAGTATTACTTCACATATTAAGCCACAAATTGATCTCCTTGTCAAGCCTAAAGTAAATGCTGTATCAACATGTTTTAAAGATTTGAGGATGTTCTGAAATGTGATGGTGATGGCCCAACAGAGGGAGAACAGTAATTTGTTTTATGCAAGTGTGTTAACACTTTGCAACCCACATCTACAAAATCCTGCTCTTATCTCGTTATGTTTTGCACTCACACATTACATCAGTGTTCTCGGGCTATTGCTCCACTTGGCTCTGATAACGTACAAGATTATCTCTGGATAATAACAATCCTCACTTGAATTAGAAAGAACCACCAGTACTTGCACACAACCCAACACAAGTCTTGTGCAACTGGCAAAGGATCCCAGAATTTATGTGACAGGTATTCTACTCCAAGTCAGTTATTGGTCAAGATAATTCCTACTTAGGAAAATAATGACAACACCAGAAGATCTTCATCTCACAGAAGATTCTTTAATTTTCTTGGATAACTGATGACCCTTGCAACTCTATACTAGCTAAATCATACTGGCTAAATCATACATCAGAAACACAATGCATTTTTTGGGCATTGAATATTCTGTGGCTTAGGTGTAGCACATTTGAGCAGTCAGCTTCTCCTGTAGGAGTGCTTGCCAGGTAGGTGCAGTGACCTGGAAAAAATAGGGTTTGCTTTCTGTGGGCTTCTTCTGGCCTGATGAGTCTACAGAAGGAGCACTTAGGAATCTGAGGGTTTGGTTCCTCCCTTCCTAATGTCAGAGATTCTGCAGGGAGAGGTTTGATGCGTCATCAGGTTTGTGTTGCTGTTTTTGTTTGGATAAGGGCTATTTTTTCTGACAGTACTGAGTCCTTTGAATTTCTTTTTCTTGTGCAAGTGAAGAATTTTGACTGGACTTGAGTAGTAAGAGGAAGAAGTCTTTTTTGATCCAAACCTCTTTCACCTTCTACCGAGTCAGTCCTCTCGAGTAGAGATTACCAGCTGAGCAGTCAGAACTCCTGTTTGTCCTAACAGAAGTTACTCCTGTGTTTAACTGTTTATTAGTATGAGGAGGAAGGAAAGTGGTAATTCTCAGGTCTTGGCCACCACTGATGCTTTGTCAGCCAATTGTGATTAGCTTGATCATTTAATTACTTTTCCAGCACTAAGAATAAATATTGCTTCACAGTGGAGAACAGAACAAAACTGCAGGTGTCCCTTCAGCAGAGCAAGATGGCTTTTCTCTAGTCTAGCCTTTTGTTGTTACAGCAGTGTTTCCAGCTGTGACACTTCCTTGTTGCCAAGTAGTAGTAAATAGCTGTATAAATCACAGTAATGCTTGTACCATTTGGGTACAGCCGATTGCTTTTTGACTCTTAACGAGTGTACATATGCTTACTCTCATATTTCAAAGTTAGTTGTTAATATTTCTGTGAAAGTGATATCTTTGGGAATTGAAGAATGACCACAACTGAAGTGCTTCATCTACAAACTTTGTATTTCATTCCTCACTTGAAGCATACACAGTTTTGTTTAAACTGTATTTTAAATTTATTTTCTCCAAGTCTGTCTTCAAAACTAGAAGTCAGTAGCTATGGCCTGCCTAACCCAGTAACAGTGCTGGGATGTTTGATTTAGGACAGCAAATACAGAGAGGTTCTGTCCATGCTACCTGCAGGCAGAGCTCAAAATGCTAGAGAGAGGTGGTGTTGTGCCTTGGTAGTGGCACTTCCAGCCTGGAGTCCAGCAGAGTTTTGCTGAGTGTTGTTCACATTTCTCAAGAGGAAATAGGTAGGTAGGGAGCCTGTGTGGATGGGAAGCTCACTGACAGTGGAGAAGGATGAGTGGAGTAGTGAGAAGGCTGGAAAGGACTAGTGCCCTGAGCTGTTTGTTCTCCACTTTCTTCTTTGTACAGAGCTATAGGTATGCCTGGCTTCTTGTATACCTGCAAACAATAGTTTACTGTTAAAGCTTACACTCAAAGCTGAATGAGGCGTGGGACTCGGGTAGCTCTTGTGGGTGAGGAAAAGGAAAAATATGTGTTATGTAATGCATGGCTTTGGGTTCGTGCTGATTAAAGAAACCTGCATCTCCATAGGCATTTTCTGTCTTGCAATAGGAGTCAAAATAGATTTTGCTGACAGGAAAATAATAAATACGGGTAGAAAAATCAGACTGCTTGTTACCCTTTTGTTCAAAGCATGTTGAGATGGACCTGAAGTTGAATCCTGACAGAGTTTCTCATCCGGGCTCATCTGCAGACCAGGAGACTGATTTGAATTGGCAAGGCAACCCAAATCCCAGTCTGCTGATTAAAGATGATGGAGAGCTGCTTATGGATGAACATCTTTCCCCCAGGAAACTGGTGAGTAGACATCCAACTTTTTAATGAAGTGGAAGAGGCAAACTGGCATATACAGAGCTGTATTAACTTTCCAACTGCTATTGTACTGATTGTGGATTGTTGTCTCTCTGACATTTAGACTTCTGTGTAAAGCAGATTCTGTCTTATGAAAGTATATCAAATGTTTGTCCTCCTTTCACCTTGTTTCATATCAAAAGTATTCCCAGCATGAATGTGGCTGTGTTTATTGCCAGGATTCTTGAAGCAGCATGAAGAAAAGTACAGGTAGCATAATTATAATCGACATGGATCTCGTTAATGCCGTCTGGAGTACCTTGAATCTTAGCATTAGAGAAAGAATTTACATTAACCTTGTTCTAGAGATTGGAAATGTAACTTTAAAAGCACTTTTTTTTTCTCTGAGGTAGTGAAATCCTCTGTCCTGCTAAGAAGCCAATTAAAATATTCTGCAGATGATAGAAATACTTTCTATATATGTCAAAGTAGGTGGAATTTCAAAGCATATTTGAAAGCCCTATTCCTTTTAGACTGAGGGAAATGATTTTGGTGTGCAGCCTGTTGAAAGAGAGTAACATGCTGAAATCTTCATGAAAGAATTCACTTTGTGAAATATTTGTGAAAGAATACTTGGTTGCACACTGTATTGTACTTGCTCAAGACTAATTAAGGGTGAAATCCTGTGGGATGTGTAGGAGCTGACCAAACAATGTCACTTTTCTGTGCTAAAGGAAGGGAGAGTTGAAAGCAGAACTTAAGGAGAGAGGCTTTCTGTGTTGCAGACCTACAGAAAAATATCTCTTCCGCTGGGGAGCATTTGTGAAAGACATGTGGGGCCGCCAAGGTGTGGTTCCTGTGCTCCCAACAGACAGGGTGGTGATCGCAGTGTCCGTAGTCCCCCGTGTATCCACTGCACCAGAGGAGCTTCCGCAGGGAGCGTATTCCAACCGCTCCCTAACACCACTCCCTAGCCACTCCCTACCTACATTCCAGTCACCATTTTGACCATGTGCTATAGATTAGAACTATTGTTCCCTTATTAGCCAAGTCTGTTAGTGTTTATAAAACGGTTGGAGATGCAAAAGTCCCTTCCTGCAGAGTGGATATTTTAAGCACTCTGGAGAAAAATTGCTACATGGTTGTATGGTCTATGCCATTCACTTTCCTTTGGCTCATGAGAATCTCCAACTTCTTCTTGGTCTTTGTTTAAAACCTGGCATACGATTTGACCAGTCTAATGTGTTTGTGGCCCACAATACCCTGTATAAATCTGATGGGAACCTCTCAGGTTCGTCTGTATTGTTAGGGCATGAACCAAAGCCCATTAGAGTAACCAAAACGGCTGCCCTCTGATTCAATCAACTCTGAATGAAACCCTTAAGAAACTCTTTCTTTGGCATGAAGTTCTCTTTCTCTGCTGCTTTAGTTCACAGCAAATTGTAAGCAGAAAAGTGTCTATAAGGCAATGTTACCCACATCCCATGAAGTTGCTGTTTGTAATTTTGTAATTTTTAAAAAATGCAGGTAAGAAGTTAAATAATTGAGTTTTGCCTTTTTTGAGATTGTGGGTTTTAGCATTTGTAAGGAATCTCATTTCAAAGATTCTTTTAAATGGAAGTACACTGTCCTGCTAATTTTTCTGGACACAGTTATTTCCTGCCCTGGAACCCGACATTTGTGTTGGCATAGCTGGGATATTTCTTGCTCAGAGGAAAAACTACATGACATTGTCAAGGAAACATTTACAGTGTTTATAGCTTGTTTTAATAACATACCCGGTCTATCTATTCTCTGACCTTTATGTTGATCAAATGGAAACCACTGCTGCCATAAATTTACTTCTGGATTTGCACATGTTCAGAATGTTCAAAATTTAATACAAAACAAGTTTTCACATGCATAATTCTTTAAGGACCCACATACCATTGACAGTCAAATGGTTTGAAAGGTTGTTTTGCTTAAATCAATACAATTGCAGTATCTTTTTGATTGTCTTATTGTTGTGAATATTTTAGGAGTTATTGATTGTATCCGTTGAAGTGCTCTGAGGAGGAAACTAATAGACTTAAAATACAGGCTCATTAAAGGAAAATTGTTTTACATTCAAATAAGGGCATGGGCCACACTTCTGCAGTGTTGTGTAGGCAAGTTTTTGGACACCTTATGGATGTTCCTGAGGAAGGTTTTTGTTCTGAGATGTATACTCAGCTTTACTCCTTGCGCTCGCAATGGTCTGTCTTGTACCAGTTCGGTTTGAGTTTGGGGAAGCTGCAAAGTCTAGCTGTGCAGAGTCTGTGAAGATTGGGCACATTGAACTGCAGCCTCATTTCTGCCTGCACATTTGACTCATTTTGCCCTTTTTCCAGGGGGATGACTGTCTATTTTATAGTGAAACCATTAGCAGTCTCCATTAGCAGTCCGCATTATTAAGAACTCTCTAAAACTTGTGACACTTGTGTTCCTTCATTTTTTTATCCACTTGCTGCATTGTTTCCCTCCAAAGAGAGGAAAGTTTGGCTTAGAGTGATTTTTTTTTTCTTTCCTTTTTGCCTTCTTGGACCATGTAGACCAAAAGACAATTTCTACAAAACCACTGGACCCGTGCTCATTTTCTTCCTCTCCATAGTGGATCCCCTCACGTAGACTTTATGCTCATTCACCACAGAGTTTGTGGTCTTCTGTAGCCTTATTTCACTATAATGTTCACTTTAAATCCTGTATGAGTCCGTATTTCCATTATGTTAATCACATCTTCTAGTTTCTGCTTGCTGCCAGCTCTCTTGCTGCACTATCGTGTAACATCCTTTTATATTTGAATGTTCTTCATCCAAGCTACAGGTCAAAAGCTTTTGATGCAAGATTTGGTATCATTAGATATCATTTTTTTTCTTTCTGCTAGTATCAATATAAATTTTCTGGTGTACTCTTTAATCTTCCTCTATATGAATAGGCACTCTTGCTTTTCCATTTGTACCTGTCCTATTAATATTTCCAGCTCTTTATTTCCCTAGTTATTTTCCTATTAATATTTCCCTGCTCTGCCCATCCATATGCATGGTTGTCAGATATTGTAGAATACCAGGGTGAGCAAATTCTCACTTTTTTCTGAAAACTGGCTAACAATGGGCCATTAATTTTTAACTCTGTTAGGGCTGTGACACAGATTTTTCATTAAACTTGGAGAAACTGAAATTAAGGGCACCACCTGTCTTTAATCACATTTTTATTTTGTTCTATCAACCCCCATCCTCTCCCTGCTGTTTGCAAAGGATCTTTTCCTGACTTCCACTAAAAGCATTCTAGTTCTCAGAAGAAACTCATTTTACAAGGTCAAGTGATCTTCCAGACATTGTCACATTATAAAACCCAATCACATTTGTGTGTGATCTTTAGAGAAGAAAGGAAGTATTCTCTAATTTTGCTTTTTATTGATCCTGCTCCAACTAATCATGTTTTCCAAACTCAGGAACATGTGTTCGGAAGTGGTGTTTAGTTTTGCTGCTCAGGAGGTTAGGGTGTATTTCATATGGTATGCACTCATCCTCACGGGAAAAAGAAAATGCTGGAGGGTCCTGGAACAAAGATTGGATTCTTGCTTAAATGGCTCAATTGTTTCCTTTTTTCTTTTGCAGAAAGTTTTCCTCACAGTTGTAAGATAAATGGATTTGAGAGAAAAACCGGACATCAAGAAAGTGCAGAATCTTGATAAATTAGGTAGTGTAAGGGAATGGAAGTAATGTTCACTTCAAATCCTGTATGCTTCCTGTGTGACTGAATTTGGATCTGCTGAATTCTTCATTAGAAATGTATAATGATTATTTTTTAAAGTTTGAGGGGTCCTCTGGAGGCCTGCCAGTTTGATCTTCTGCTCCAAGCATAGCTAGTTTCAAAATTAGATCAGATTGCTTGAGGTAGCAGATAGTAGAGGTAATACTGTGAGCTGGAAAGAAATTACAAAGCCTCCTTTAGTTTCAGAGCTTCCCTTTCATATGTTCTTCTCCTAACACTAATACCTTTACAGTAGTGAGGGCTTGTAATTGTTAAATTAGTGTTCATCCTGCTACTTAGGCATCTGATGTTTTACATTCAAATTTTCACATCAGGAAGCTTTATATTTATATGCACGCACACACATATGCATGCTTTTATATGAAAAACCCCAGATATTCATTGACTTACAGCCACCAGTGCTTCACTAACATAAAATGACATTGCAATCTTGACTTTTCCGTGTTCAGTGACACAATCTTGAGCAATGATTGTAGCTACTGTCTGCACACCTAATTCCTAGATAGGAAAAAGAATTAATGTCGGGGTATAACTTTTTTTATATCTCTGTGAGGGAAAGTAAATCCTTAAAACAGATCTAAGCAAAAACTGAGGTAAGAATGTCTATTATCCTGTCCACTCCTGACCTGCATGTTAATTCAGCACGTAGCTGAAACTGAGCTTTTCCCCCTACAGAAAGGCAAAGGCTGTTTCTGGGAGATCGGTAAACCTCCCATCTCATTTCTGGTGCCCTACGTGCCTGCTGAAGTTTGCAATACTTAGATTTCCCAGCAACTTGCAACATCAGACCCTTAACACTGGTTTTAAAAAAAGGTGTCAGACCTGTGAATCCCCAGCATGAGTCAGTGAGATAGCAAGACTAGGCAAGGGCCTGTCCATGTGGATCTGCTGGCATGACTTGGGGGCTTCAGCACAAGAATAAAGACATCTTTACTAATGCATCCACCACTACTTAAATTTCGTGTTTACTGCACTCATCTGCACTTCCTATATAAGCCAAGAAAATCTCTTTTCGTAGCACCTAGCTAATCTCTTCATCTGAGCTGAGAGAAGAATGTATTTATCTGTATATGCAGAAAGTAGTGAAATAC
This sequence comes from Lycocorax pyrrhopterus obiensis, assembly GCA_014706295.1. Classification (NCBI taxonomy): domain Eukaryota; kingdom Metazoa; phylum Chordata; class Aves; order Passeriformes; family Paradisaeidae; genus Lycocorax; species Lycocorax pyrrhopterus. The sequence continues at coordinate 16,258,383 of JACSVZ010000007.1, read as the reverse complement.
AGCTAAATGTTTTAATTATGGGCATCCTGCAGCATTTAGCCCTTTTGAAAGGAAGTTTGCATGTGGGACCACAGAGAAGTTCTGTTCCCTTTCATTGAAAATTCCTTGACTTACAATCACTTAAGGCCTATTAATTTGCTAATACTTTTCCTCTTAGAAGAAATGTTTTGTCATGCTTTAGCAACTTTTTTTGTGTGTGTGTGTGAAGGAGAGATTATAGTTGAGTTGGGAATTTGAAAAAAAAAAGCAATAAACACATGAATGGACATGAATCTAGAATTTGCATACAGGTGTAGTATTCAAAGAGAACAAGCTCACCACTCAGGAATTCCTGTCTTAGCCAAATTAACCAGGATCAGCAAAATAAATGCACAGCTGGAAATATTTCTCTGACAGCTGCACGCAACTTGTTCTTCAGCAACATCCCTACTTTTCTTAAAGTGTGTGAAAAATTTAGGGAAGAGAGAAGACACCAGGTGTGTACGCCGGTTTTGACAGAACAGATATTATTTGCCAATTAAGGAATTTAAAGATAGTCACAAGTGGGACTTGAACTGGATTTCCCAGCATCTCCAGGTGACTGCTCTGCCAGTTGGGAAGCTCTGCAAGCACAGAAGTATTTCTCAGTTGCAGATTTTTATGGAATACTTACTGGCTTTTCTTGTCAGTCAGAGGAGAAGCTTTCCAAACCAGTGCACAGTCCCCAAACCAGTGCACAGTCCCCAACTGGCCAGACATTTGGCCAGACATTTTGCGTGGTGGGAATGGTTTGTGAGACATCATGGACTTGCTTCTTAAAATACTGGCTAAATCATTTACCAATAGCTTCTGCATAATATCAAGAAAAATAGTTTTACTCCTATTTTGAAGAAGGTAAAAAAATATAAAATGAACTTTGTTTTACTTACCCTGTATTCAAAGTATCTTCAAAGACTTGTGCAGTGCTTTACCATGGAACTGAGTCCTTTCAAATAAACAAATTTACAGTGGAGTGTAAAACTGCTGCTCAGAATCAACCTTTCAGGCCACCTTCTTGAACATCACTTTCCAGAAAGATTTTGATGTTTGATTCTTCAGAAAACATCCCCCTTCTCTGTCTAACTGATACCTGCCTTACAGGGCTGCAGTTGGGTGGCAAGCAGAGTCCTCTCTGAACACCAACAATCAGCCTAGAATTGTATTGGTTTTTTCAAGATGTCTTTGATCTAAGATAACTGTGAATACATCCAACTCTTTGCCTAGAACAGATCCTTGGTCCCTTTTTGTTTGTCCTACGTGAAGGCTGAGCAGCTGGAAACAGCCAAAGAAACACCTAGGTGATACAGCACCTTCATGTCTGTAAGCATTCCTGGGGCACAGGCAGAGACATTCTGTCCCTGCCTGTCAGAACAGCCCGTCAAGCTAGGGGCAGGCAGTCACTACCTAAAGCCACAGTGGGACACCTCTGAATTAGGGCAGGAGCCTGTCCTAGACCTGGGATGGCCCTAGGAATGAAGAGACACAGAGCACTGTAGTATCACTTCTATCCACATGGTGCCAGACATCTGTCTCTCCAAGCTGATGACCCCTTCAGTGTGTTGGGTCATGATTTTTTTCTCTTGCAGCAAAATTCTTCCTAAATATCCCCTCCTTTCAAATTTTGATGAAGGTTCCCATGACATTAAACAACAGTATAAAAAGAAGATCCTGCTAAATACATTTCATCTTTGCTTAAATGTTTCCACATCCTTCCCTAAATGTCCCCCGTTCCTGGTGTCAGAATTTTAGCTGTGACGTGAGAAGCATCACACTTGCAGGTGCACCAGCATGCCAAGAATGGTGTCTGGAGGGGAGTAATGTCCTGTCTTCCACAGGAGCCATTCCCCACGTTTCCTTCTCTTGAACTGCTGCCCTGGCCTTTGCTTGCTGACTTGCTTGCAGTCAATACTCAGGGTCTCAGTGCTTTAGTGCCTTTAAATGAGCTCATATCCTCCACCCGAGAGCATTTCTCGTTCCTTCATGTACTACACTAACTTGTGCATCCCACAGCAAATTGGTTTCAAGCTGTCCCAGCATCTCCTCACCATCAGCAGATGGAAGGACAGCGATTTTCAGAGACTCTTGGAAACGCGGAACAGGGAGGTGGGCACCGAGAATACATGGAGTTTGTCGCATCTGCTTAGCACATGCTTCGAGGCAGCTATCTATAGTTCAAAGAGCTGGGGATGACAGCCAATAACCATTTCCAGCACTGGAGTCACAGTTCTGCCTATTGCAGTACAAAAATATGGGTGCACTAAGCAGCTCATCTCTCAGACAGTGGAAAAAGTACAAATAGTGGATCAAGAAGAGGAAAAGGAGGGCAAAGAATGACACTGGTAATCCCTGGTATGAGAAAAAGGGATAGGGAACCCTAGACAAGGAGATAATATAACTTCATGCAGGTTTTATGCTTGGATTTTGAAAAAAAGCATCAGGGAGCAGAACTGTGAAGGGAGGCTGGCTGAAATACAGCAGGGGAAGGACAGCATGCAGGGAACTTGCAGACAGAAAAGGAGAAAAGGACAAAATAAGGAGCAAAGGCTCCTTGGGGTATCAGGACCTTTTGCTACTCAACTGACAGAGTGTGTGACCCTAAGCTTATTACTTGTTCTGCGGCTTCTTCCTGTTCTGATGTAGGCTCTTAAAACTATTTTGATGCAGAGCAGGGAGGTATTTTTCAGAAGCTTTTTCCTTTAATGGCAGTGAGCTTGCATCCGAATCCAGCAATCCGAGTGCATGGTTTTATGCCAGGACATCAGCTAGCTCTCCTTTCACACATAATCTCGTGCTACGTGACAGACAGTGTCATCTGCTGAAAAGGGTTACTGCAAAATGTGTCTTGCCATGAGGGATCTTGTGTTCACTTGGAGGGAGAAAGCAGTCTGTAGTTGATAAGCTTGCTGCCTTTGCAGGAGCAAAACACATTTTGTGGTGGCTGCATGTGAGGATAGAGTCTAGAAGCTTTCTTATGTTCAGCCTGCTTAAAATCACGGTTTAAAAAAAAATTAAAAATAAGATTAAGAATAATTTTAAACATAGTGTTTTAAAATTAGGTGAAAAGCAGTCAAAGATATTGGATAATTCTGTTTCTTAGGAGTATAAGTCAAGACCTTATAAAGGGGGACAGTTTTTCAAAAAGAAATGCTCAACTTTTTCTGGAAACCAAGTCCTTTTAAATTGCCATCTCAGTTACACTCTGACTGTTTTTGGTCCTTTGTAAGAGGATGTGGAACCATCAGAGGAAGTTGCAGCCACTTGTGCACAATAAAAATGTCACCTAACGAGCAGGAATGTTGCAACCACCATTTTTTCCTTGCAAAATGAACTGGATATTCTCGTGGTTATTTTTTCTTCCCAAAACTAATAAGCAGAGTCATCCTACACATTCCCTTCTAATGAATAAGTTCTCCCTTATTAAAAAAACCTAAAGAATGTTGTAGCTTTTTAATAGTGAGAAAATTTGTCTTCTGTACATGGAGATTACTGAATGACTTTCTGCCTTCATCTTTAGTAAAGGCCCAAAAGGTTGATGACAATGCTTTCAGCCCATGCTCTTGGTTGCATCATTGAGGAGGGAACCCTGATTTCTTTGAAGTGAACATGTTCAGCCCCACATCCTAACTCTTTTGACACAGAAAGGTGAAAATTTAGGAGTTCATCACTATGTATAACATCAACTATTTCAGGCAGCTATTGTGACAAATAAACCTTGCTTCTCATTTCTCAAGGATTGTTTCAGACTCCTCCATGAACCACTAACCCATCAGGAAGAAAGGATACTGTTCTTCTGGTTGAATTCATGCAGCTAAGCTGATGCAAAGGAGGTGGTAGGATATGTACCCTGAATGAGGGAAACTGTGGGGAGAGAAGCTGGATCATAGCTGGAAGAAATAGGGGATGAGAGCAGTGGTAATGTGAGATTGCTTCAGCTCATTGTGGAATTGCAGCCTGGCATCTTAGGATTTCGTAGCCCTGCTGTAGTTTTCACTGGCAGTCATAGAGCTTCCCTCTCCTCTCTATGTATAGCTTCTGCTTGTTTTGTTCCTCCTGCTTACTTCTGCCAAGGCAAAATGTACATGTATGTATCAACATAGACTTTGGGATATTAGGAAAGATTAGGAAAGAGTCTGCGTTCACACACACATCCTTGCTTAATGCAGTGGTTCATGCAACTACTACAATTTTGTAAAAATTATGAAGGATTTTGAAGGCCTCTATTTGCATTGCCTAGATATTTTCAAAGGAATTAATAATTCTTGTAATTAATGTAGTCTGCTTTCAGAAAAGTGAGCTGCTTGAGCTAAAATCATGTTTCCTTCTATTGTTTTGGGTTAAAAGATAAACAGTGTGTTTTGTTGAGTTTTACTACCTAGCACCTTTTGAATTATGGGTGATGCTTAAGCTTAACATTTTCTATCTGCTGAGGATTAGTGCAAGACTTGTGCAAATCTTAAAGCGTGGACGTACTGTTTAAATGAAGCTAGCTGGCATGTAGTCTGTTGTTGGTTTGCAGCTTGAATGTAACCCTCAGCCTTGACCCTTCAAGCACTGTACAAGTTTTGGGAGACGAGAATATTTTGGGGCTACAAGGAAGACAGGTCTTTGAATACTAAATTTAGTTCAATGTGATTGCACATCTAGCCATGGTGACCTGAAATATATGTTGACAAAACACTGGTTGAAAGTCTTTCTACACCTTTTTGCTGCTGTGACATCTGGTTTATTGCATGAGAGTACACATATATTTCTGCTTATCTTTACAGCAAATTTTGGCAGGGGTGGATGATCTGCAGCAGGTGAAGGCCCTAGAGATGCGAGTAGACACCAGAGAGATCAGCTTGGGGAACTTCGGTAAGAAAACACTTTATTTTCTGCTCACCATTTTGAATTTTCCTTTATTGTGTCTTGACTGGGGACTCACTAACCAGCAGCCAGTGAAAAGTACTGTCCTTCTCAAGAGTTCTTGAAACAGGATCTCCCTGGTGTACCTCACACTCTTTGGTCTCTGTGTTGTGTGAGGCTCTCAATAGGACTGGAAATTCTGGCAATGGGATGAGTGACACGACTTCTGTCTAAAGCAAATCAGTTTGAACAAATTTTTCTTGTATGATATGCTAGGCCCTGAATGAGCGTTTACTCTTGTCTCTAGCAAAACAGGAGCCAAAGGTCAGCTCCTCTCCACTGTGAGATTTCCCTGTGACTGAAGAATTGCCAGTGGTATCAGGTGGCTTGTGCTTCCAGCAGCCTGTCTTTGCACCCTGTACAGCCTCACTGAGCTGTGCTGGAAAATGAGCTGGAGGCAGGTCCCGTAGACACATCATTTTGATGAGCCTCAAACAATCCTAACACTTGTCATTCATTTTTATGTCGTCATCACTGTGCCAGGGAAGTGAGAAGTACCAAAGGAATTCCCTCTGTTGCAGAATTAACACTGAGAATATAAAGCCTTCCTTTTTTTCCAGTACTGGCAGTCATTTTCTGTCATGTGGATTCCTACCACACCCAAGTCCATCTTCTGCTACATTGAAGCTGAGTAACTACTGCAGGGTAATATTTTCTGTGCTAAAAAGGAGTCCTGTCCCCGAAACTGTGTGCTGGTGTTTTCAGTCAAGCAGTTAATTTTTCATATGCAAATGACTATAATGTAACAGCTGATTAGCTTTAATGGGTCTTTTGATGTCTATTTGTCAAGAATGGTTGAGCAAGAACAGCGAAGGGGGCTTTTGTTTTGTATTATATAGCCCCTTTGTATTGGTTATTGTGTTTATTTCATGAGTAAGTCTCTTTCTCATAGGCACTTGATAATTTAAGGTAAATTACATCCGTTTCTTTCAGAGATCATAATCTATTCAATCATGTTTCCTCCAGTTGATAAGGAAATCTCATTATGCCATTTCTATAATGCTCAAAAGTGGTGCTCCCATTCCTATGCCATTTTACATTAGCTGTGACAAGCTAGCAAAATGTTTCACCTTCATCACTTTCTACTTCCCTTTCCTTTCCATTACTGGAATAAATCCCCTTCTCGTCTCCATGGTTAGCCTTTTGCAACCTTTACAGAATATGAGATACAGAGCACTATGTCCATGATGCAAGTAATTTCCATCTTGTTTATATCCCACTGTTCACACTGAGAGTTGGCTCTTGAGGGCCATAAAAACCAGCACCTGCAGGTCCCCAGTGCTTTTGAAAATAACAGAACATCAAGACCATTCTGAATTTCCTTCTGGGTATTTTTAAGGTGCATTTCTGAGTTTCCTTCCTATGAAAATCTCTTTGCAAATGTCAGCAGGTGGCTAGGGCAGAAAGTTTGCTTCAGTTTCTTTCCATTTTTTTATCACATGGCAGATGATTTTTAGGCACATGGAGTAAGGCCTAGATTTTTAGGGGTTTTGCAGAGCAGTTTGCACCTCCACTGTGAATGGTGCAAGCAAGATTGCTATTGAAGGTGTTGGGCTCATTGCCTGCTCCCTGCTGGCTGCCTGCCCCTGGAACTGTGCTGCTGACCTGTCTATGGTCACAGGGGCCTGGAGAAATAGCCTGAGGAAGAGATGGGTGAGAACCATACCAGCTGGAATGACAGACATTCCAGTGTGACAGGACATAAAGTTTTCCCCCTGCTACGATAGTCAAGCAATAGGAGTATCCAGAGAGGTTTGGAGACTTCATCCTGGTAGGTTTTCATGTGGGTGAAGATCTGAGCGCCCTGGTCTGATCTCATAGACAACCTGGCTCTGAGCAGGATGCTGGGCTTGAGACCTCCAACTGTCCCCTCCAGCCTGGACTGCTCTGTCATTTGGTGTTTCTTTCACATTTTGAACCTGGCTAATAAGCCTTCTTTATACACATATTAAACCACTTCACCTTGCTTTCACTGTATTCCTTGGTTGTGGAAGGTGGTTAAGAGCATCTTTATCATCAGCAAATTGTTTGGATGATCAGTCCACACTCAGTAAACAATATTGTTTTGACTGGTTTTATGTGTAAAGATAAAATAGGCCATGCAAGCTCTTAAATGGCCTGGTGGAAGTGTTAAAAGCTATGAGACCGCACATGACTCTGGGTCACCTGGAACCTTACAGCACTCGAATCCCAAATTTACACCATAGTTTCCACTTGAGAAACTTTTCAAGGTTCACAGCCTGTGTTACAGACTGTAACACAAATGCTCAGGGCCTAAAGATTTCTAGAGTGATTTAAAACTTGTTGCTTGATGGTTTTTTTGAGACCATTCCACTTTGGGGTGTGCTAAACTTTAAAGCACCATCCTGTTATCCTTTCCCAATTTGTCAGGTCTGCCTCTACAAAATGGCATGACGTGGTGGAGAGGAAGAGTTACTTTTGTTAGGGGCAAGGTCTGTGCTAAAACATGAAAAGACTGATTTTGAAATAATTTCATGTGATCAGGTTTAAAATTAAGGAAAGGCTTCATGCCAGAGCTTAAATCTGAATCTTTGCAGGACTTGGGGTAATTGCTGAATTCTCTAGCTGTTTTCAGTGCACCTTGCTGAGTGACAGGTGAAACACTGGCAAGTCTTGTATCCAGCTTTGCATATCTTGGAGTTGATTTCTGTGCTCTTCAGCTGCATGTAGACCTCAGTTCATATTCAAACAGAGGGACTATTTCCTTTTCATTAGCTTATCCCTTCAGTTTTGATTGCTGACAGGTATGGAATTGTATTCGTGACCGGCTCATAGAAATTCCTGTTGAAAATAATGGTGGGATAGAGTCATTTAAGATACTACATAGTCCTCTTATTTCTAAGTAATTTTAATAGCTCCAAATCAAGTTACCCACAGTGCTGTTCGCTGGTCCTTATTGAATTGTTGCCTGCTGGTGGCCAGACTAAGTTGATTACGTGTCTGGAGACTGCCACTTCCCTTGCCCGTGTTTTATCAAGGCAAAGCTCTGCCAAGGGTTCAGAAGTAGCCATGTGCTATTTCTCACACAGGGTCATCCTCTCTCTTTGCTCTTGCCCTGTTTGTTGGCATTCCTGGTGCAGAGCCGGGACACCTTTGCTGGCAGCCAGCGTGGCAGCAGCAGGTGCTTGCGCAGCCAGGGAGCAGCACAGAGGCTGGAGGAGCGAGTCTGGCACGGGTGTTCCTGCCCAGGATGGTCTTGGCTTGGCTGGTACTGACAAAGTCGCTGAACAGGGCTTGGGCAGGGTCTCCAGGAGTCACAAGTATGTATGGGGCAGCGTGCTTGTGTTAAACCCTGCACTGATGTATTTTCTGTGAGAGTCTCATCTCAGGTAGTTGGACTGCAGCTGCCTTGGGTTTGCCCGAAAGGGCTGTGGTCTCACCTCCAGTTGTATTGCCCAGTTTTTGCACCCCAGAAATGTGCAAAAAAATGGGTGTGTAGAAATAGCATCAAAGTGATGTATCTTACTTGATCAAACACAGCTCAAGTGAACTAAACAGACTTTAATTTGCATGTCAGGTTGCTCCTGCTAGAAGAATACAGCCTGTTTTCATGTGCCTGTTTTGTGTTGTAGGATCAACAAAGCACAATGGTTGCCTGATGCCAATGCAAGTATTTGTCAGTAATTTCATTTGTTTTTCACTAGTCCATATTCCAAAAGACACAAGAAGTCAAGCCATGATGATTTTTTTGTTAACAATAGAAAAACAAAGATATATGATGTTACCTAAAGAATACTTCATAATGTAAAGTGTTAGAAATAGAAATGTTGTAACTTGTAGAATATAATAAAACCAGTATTTTGGCTATTTTCTCTCTACTCCTAGTCAGTTTTCTAAATGTCACCTGCTGTACCAAGGCACCTTGGACATTACTACCCTGCTTGTGAAGTGCAGCCTTCAGGCAGTGTTGTTGAGTGTGTGTGTGTATGTATCACTTTTATTCACCTACCTTGCACTTTGATTTCTTTCTGCCCTTCATTTGGTTTTGTTCCACTGGTACAGTAGAATAGTTTAACACTAGTACATTGTTGGTGGTTAGTAATTTCAGAGCCATGTAACAAAACCGGTCTTTAGTGAAAGGGAATTGTAGACAGATGAGATAACACTGCTCGTCATTCTGAATTCTCAGCCTTGTCCTGCAATCATCAGCATTTTTGTGGACCATTCTTGTTTTAAAAAATTGAAATTATACAAAGGAAGGCAGTTTCAGGATAAGGAATAAACTGCCTGTACTTCTAAAATTAATATGGAAGTTAATATTGTTGCATTTTAGAGTATTTTTTTATGTCAGTATCATGTGTCCTTGCTCTGAGGAAAGATGCCATGAGGGTTAAAATTAAGGAAATTAGAAATACATTGTTACATTGGGATAAATATCTTATTTTCTCTCTTCATTTTACAATTTTATCTTCTTAATTTAATCTTCCAGCCTCTAATCTATTTATAAGGATTTGGGACTCTAAAAACCAGCAAAATCAATGGAATAATGAAATCTTAGTGCCAAAGAACGATTTCATATAGATATGAAACTTAAAGGAGGGAAGAACCTGCAGACTTGCAGAAATACATTGCAGAATATTGCTGGCAGAATTTTGCACCACCACACATTGTATACTTCTATTTCAAGCTAGTAAGCCACACATTAAAGTGTAACACTTCACAAGTTCCCTGGGATAGATTGTGCCAAAATGCAAAAAAAAATCTGAGATGGAGGATCAAGTTACTGTAATGAAATAACCAGATGTGAAAATTGTATCATCAGCCTGTCACTCGGCCTCTTTGGATCGTTTAGTAGTTGCTTCTTTCCTGAACCAACCCTAAATGCATTCAGTGGAACGCTTTTTCTTGGGCAAGTCTCTCCATTTCTCTTGCCTCTTCATTCAGATCTTCTGCTTAACACTAGTCCTTAAAACTCCTTTGCTTTGTAATGCTTTGCAACAGCCTTTGCTTGGTAACCCTTTTCCCTCTCTGACTATTGCCCACTTTTGGACTGGGACTGGAGAGGCTACTGCATCCTCTCATTTTTTCCTTTTTCCTTCAGGGGATGTCATTTAATCACTCTGTCCTTGTCAGAAACAGGATAGAAATTTTTTCGAGTCTAGATTTTTTTGTTTTGTGGGGAGGGGAATTTCTTAGGGCATGATTTACACCTGAGGAAGTCTTTGCTCAGTAGCTACTATGACTGCTGTGAGTAATTAACAGAGATCCTGGTATTTCCTCTTCCAGAACTCCAAATTATTTGGTTGCCATATTTACGTATAAATGTATAAAATTGTTTGACATGACAAAGCATACCCTGCAGGATGAAGATTGTGTGTTCCAATCTGTGCTCCAATTTTTATGGATTGTGGAAAATTATTAAAAAACAAGGCTAAAGGAGTTGTACAATGTGTTTTGAATTTTTTGCATTTTCAAAAGTGCTTTGCAAAGATGTGAACTGAAATACTTGCAGTACAGCATGAGGATCAATATGTGCACTATAATCTCTCCAAAATGACATGAGATGCAGATAATGCTTCTATTAACATGATTTATTAAAATGTTTTTGCCATTAATGCTCTTGTTCTATTTGGGGAATGAACAACATGACCTCCCTTGTTTGCTTTTGAGATCCCACTCCCCTTTCTTTTTTTTATCCTTTGCAAAGCACTGGAATGGTGTCCTTCTGGACATTGGTATGTCACCCTTGCCAGACAGTGATTACTCAGAGAACTCATAAAAATATTTGCTGATAACACATTTTAGTGTTTCAGCTATGATCCAGTTTGTCTAAAATTGGTATTACTTCTACATGGTTGCATGTTATACTGGAGGATGCTCAGCAGCCTTGAGTAAACTCTGCTGGTGGGAATGGGTAAACATTTGCTACTGTCCATAAGAAATGGTTTCTGAGACTTGAGCTTATGTCTAAATTATTCTGTAGCTCAGAGGGATTTGGTGTATGATTTTGGTTCAGAGATACCTCTAGAGCGAACAAAAAAGGCAAATGTCTCTCAGGGACAGGAAAAAAACCCCCATTAATTAAAGTAATAACAACAGAATACTGAGGGTTTTATAGGTATGAAACCTGTACAGTTCAATGGTAAACAATTGATCATATACAGAAAATTAAAAGGAGAAAGCAATGCTTTGCAAAGTGTAGCATTTGGGGGACCTGTGAGCTATAAAAGATGATGATGTGATGTGGAACATTTTGTGTTTGTTGTTTGACTCAAAGTTACAGTTTGAAGAAGTGTTACTTGGCTGTGTCTGCAGTAAGTCCATCACTACTTGCCATTAAATAGGTCATGGAATGCTGCACTCTGAAGTATCCCTTAGCTCTGCAGAGTATCACTCAGTTAATAGTCAGTCAGGATGGGGAATCAGACCAAAGAAAACAGACACCCATCAAGCCAGTTTCTTTTGTTGTCTGTCTGGAAAGGTGCCATATCAGAATTTCCGGAGAGGGGTTCAAAAATTGTAATTGGGTAGTCATGCAGACAATACGTATATGTTTCAAAAATGCAAAGGATGAAATATTTTTTGAGTGAAATAATCTCATTGATTTTCTTAGAAGAAGTCTAGCACAGGCCTGGCAGAAACAGCTAAGAAATGCATGTAAAATTAGATGCTTCAACTCGTAATTGTCATAAATTTCCTTTACTCTAATCCCAGGTCCGCAAAGTGATTCTTTATTCTGTTCCCACAGGTGTGCATCTGCCTAATCTGAGAGAACTGAAGTTAAACAATAGCTTGCTTGTGTCTGTGAGGTAAGAAATGAATGATTCTATGAAATAAATATAAAGAATAACAGCCCTCAATTTTATTTAAGTGATAAAAATCTTCATTTGTGCTGCTTTCATTCCTTCCATTTCTCCATGCTGTGATAATGGATTAGGTCATGAATATGTGCTTCACTACCACATAAGTTTAAGGACAGGACCTGATGTGGAATAAATCAGTGTAGCTGCAATGGTGCCAATGAATTAGCCTTAGTTTGCCACCAGGGAAGTTCCTGCTATGCTGAAATCCATGGAAATCTGTTGCACATTTGAAAGGAGCTAAAAATTCCCCTCTTATCTATGTCTAGGTGCTCGGATTTCAGAGTGTTTCAGCCTTTGGGCTTTTACTGTGCACAGTAGCCTGTTCTGTACAGGTCAGACCAGTTCCTCAGCTGATGAAAATCACTTTGGCTTTATTGAAGTCAATGGAATCAGGCTGGTGAGAGCTGCTCTGAAGCCTGCATGTCCCTGGCTTGCTGAGCTGCATGAAAACATCACATTTTCTCCCAGACAACTGGGGAGTTGGTTGGTTGGAAAGGTGAAGTGAAAACCATGACAATGAGGAGGCAGAGCTGTCTTCTCTCTCCTGTGCTGATACCTGTATTATCCTTGCTAATTAATGCAAAGTGGAAAAATACAGTTCATATCAGAAAAGGGCTGTGTAAAAGGCCCTGTTTTAAACATGACTGCTCTCTGGCTTTGTACAGCTGTCTGCTAAACTCATGGGGGAAAAAGTAGTGGGTTTGCCAGTTCTTGTTGAAGAGAACATGTTCCCTCATAAGAAATGGCAATAAATTCTTCTTGGTCTCTCTAAAGTATCTAATGAACTTCAGTCGCTATGCTTTGATCTTATTTTCCCTTGTTCTGGTGATGAGATGAAGTATCTGCAGTCTAAATTTTGTTTTTCTCACCTTCTGATCTGTAACACGTAAATGTGGTGATTCTACATTGCTGCAATTATTTTAATAGCAACTGGCCATTGTCATAAGCATGAAATTGCTCCATTATTGCAATGGAAGAGTAAGTAGTGGGTGAAAAAATTTAAATTTTGACAATATTAAGAGATATTTTATTATAATAAAAACAAAAAAAATAGGAAATGTTTTTTAGTTTGATCAAAAATCCATATTCTCTTAAAATGTGTCAACAGAAAACGTTTTGATCAGTTCTGTTGGTATTGAATATAAGAATGCAGTTCAGGAAAACTAAACTGCTTGACTCATGGTTTTAGCAGGATTTTGCACCTCTGTATTCTGAGACTGTAATTTCTGTAATGAAAAGTTCTGGCAAACCATTTTCTTTGACCTGACACCCTTGTGGTCCTTGATGCAGGGAATGCTTGGTCTCAGGTTTTGATTTGATCTACTCTAATGCAAATATGTTTGGGCTTGGATATCAAGTCTGATATTGTGATGATTCCCAGGCACTCCAGCCCCAGGAGAAGCTACCTGCTCCTCCTTCTGTGTGCCAGTTAAATGCACTTGTCAGGGAATAGGTAAAGGAAGAAGGTTTTGTTAGCTCTCCCAGACATGAACTCAGTCTGTACAGTTGCAGCAGTAGCTTTCTTTTATTAATTTCCTTCTTTGACGACCTGTCATTGAGAAACACAGATCATTTAAGGGCACATCCCATGCAAGCACAGCCTTGCATTTGAACTTTATTTTTGGACATCTGCATCACGTCAATTTAACGCCCATTAGAGCAACATTGCTGCCACAGCAGTAGTGATGCCTGCTATACCTAATGTAACATAGCTGCTCCATTCTAGAGGCTGCTGCCATTTATTCCAAAATTTAGAATCTTATTTCTGAATTAATCTTGTTGATATTTGAATTCTGTCCAAAAAGTGATTATTTTGTTTTATTCAACCAAACCCTTGCAAATGAGGCTTTTGAGGATGACAGAAAAAATGTTCTTCCTCCTTACTGAAAGTAATTCCCACAGATCTTGTCAGCCATAAGGTCAGAATCATTGTAGTTGTAATTCGAAAATGGGGAGCAGATAATGGGAAATGTCTCGTAAGGACCAACTGGAAGATTGGTTTGTTTAGTGAAAAGAAGGTAAGGACAGAAAAGCAGAAAAAAGATAGAGGGTGTTTTGTGTGTACTTGGGATGCTAAAAGCAGACATTCTTTTCATTCTATTTTGTGTGATAAAAACATATTCTGGTGAATCATTATGAAGAAAAGGCTGTCAGTGTGTGTGCGTGAGTGGGTAATAAGAGGGGAAACTTTGCATTTTGTCACTTTATTTTTGTTTCATTTTGTCTTGCAGAGTAGGATTACCTAATTATTTTAGGATGAAATGGAATTAAAACTGTTTTTTCTATTTTTTTTTTCATTTTAAAAATGGAAAAAAATTTACTTGGAATTTTAAAAATGGGAGAAGAATTTACTTGGTAGTAAACAGGACATAGGGAGATGTCAAAATGAAGATTTATGATCCTGACTTCAGTTACTGATTTTTTTGAGGCATTTGTTCCTGTCAACATCACATAGGAACTTAAATTGTGAGGATGCTGAGGTGTTCATTGCCATGCACTGTTCAATGGAAATTGAAGGAGTCATGTCCTTGCAGTGAGGAATCAAGGTGTTCTTATATTACAGTTTTCTATGGGAGAGCAAGGCTTGCTAGGTCAGTGAGTTTGGATATTGGCTTCTCCTGGTAGCTCCTGAAGAAGTTGTGATTCCTTTGATGGGAAATGTGGTTGTGCTACTTTAGTTGTAAATTCTCCAGTCCTCCTAAAGCTTGCATTACTTTTGAATACTTGAAACTTTGAAAGGATATCATTATCAACTATTTAATTCAATCCAAAAGGAAAATATATCCAAGTTTATTTGCAGATAATCAGTCTTGGCAGTTGAAAAGGGAATTTCTTTTTTGGCTGTTTCTGGGTTTAGGTTTTCTACTGGCCCTTTGCTAAAGGGAGCAGCTCTGGAAAATCCGGTGTACTGTGAAAAGAAAATAGTTCATATTGTTGTTAATTTTCTAAATCACAATAATTTTATTATGTCCTTGTTCGATGACCTTCACCCCTTTGCTAGCAACTGAGAAATTCTAGATTTATGAACTGATAATTGAGGATGAAAAGTCAAGCCTGTTCCATAGAGTGCCTGTTAAAATCTGCCTTTTTTTTTTTTTTTTTGTGATGACTACGGTCCTCATTTTTGTAATGTTTCCAGTAAATGAACTATATTTCAAGGCCCATGAATTACTACTTCTGCTTTGGCATGTACCCTATGTATTTTTATTATCAGATTGCCTTTATGCTCAATCCAGGGATGAATGAAAAGATCTGTTTAAAAATGTTTAGATAGATATCTTTACAAAAGGGCTTTTAAATCAGATAGAGGAGTCTTGGGACCTGGTTCCCATAAGTTTCCAGCAGAAGCTGTTTGAGCAGCTGAAGTTCATTTCCTCCCATTCAGCTACACATTGTAGCCAGCAGAAGACTGATCACTCTCAGGGCTTCTCAAGCAACTGTTTCTAACAGAGAGAGGCTGTCATGTTTTAAGTGAGATGAAATGCAGAGACTATGAAGTATGGGGACAGAAGTGAGTATGGAGGATATAGGGAAAGGAAAATAGATTTTCTTTATCCAGAGAGAGTTAACATTTCATTGCTGCAGTTCTCTTAATTGGTCTTGCACTCTTGCAGAAGCATCCCCCAGAGCAAGAGGAAAGTAATCCTGGTCTGTTTCAGTCAGTAAAATCATCAGGAGGTTCAAATGAGTAAGGTGCAGAGTACATTCAAAACCAACAATTCTTATGCTTTTATGAGCCTTAGGTTTTTGTTTTGTTTTTTTAACACCAGCTCCTGGAGACAAGACTAGCAACACAGGAATCTATATTCACATTTTGCAATGTTTTGAGCCCTCTTGGCTGTGAAAAAATAACTGTAAATATGAGCCAAGTGATTTGAGTAAGGATTTTGCTGATCATTTTATGACTTTAAGAAATGAGAGCCAAACTAATTCTTTCTTAATTGAGGGTAAGGGCTCTAAAGTAATGTTTAAAAGTATTTTTCGAGACCTGGATCAGGATCTTTAGGTATTTTAACTTAGCAATATAACTCCTTGGTACTTATCCAACAAAGAGTTTAAGGAAATATAGTATCTTGTGTTTTTAAAGCCACAAGAAGTTTGCCTTCAGTGGCATTGCTCACAAGCTGAAAATTAAACATTGGTCCAATTGCTTTGCTGGATCTGGATCAAGTTACACCGTCTTGTACAAGACTGAGCTGTGACACTGATCACCCCAAAATTTGATGTACTGCTGATAGTGTGTCTAGGCACCAACTATTTGCTGGATAGTTTTCCCTCAAACAGGAGGAACATGGGGACAACATTCTCCTAAATTTGCTTTTTTCCCTTGTAATTTTTACTTATTCCTTTCCTCTTTTTTTTCTCCTCTGCAGTTTTTTTCCTCCCTTTTCTTCTGTCATTTCTAATCTTTTGCAGTTACTGGATTGCTATCCTTGATGCATAGTAATGTGTACATAGGTATGTAGATATCACATGTAAAAGCAATGGGTTTTGTGCAACAAGGATCAGCATTGCTGTTACGATATTTAAAATTCACAAATAGTTTCTAAAATCTATTCAGTTTGCATTACAGGTGCAAATGGTTGTCAACAGATGATTTATTTGTGTCACGGTAGTTTCCTACCGTGTTTAGTGAGGAATCAGGGTGCTCTTGCTCTAGGTTGTTCTTACACATGCATTCAGAGAACCACTGCTCTGATTTGGTCTGGGTGAATCCCTTCATGCCCTTATTTCAGTGCCCAGAGCATCACCGTTTACTTTCACATCTACATTTCAGGATGGGGAAAGCACTGAATTTCAAATTCAGGCTAGTTTCTGTAGGAAGTGTTCCTGTTAATTCTTTTGTGTAGCTGGACTGAAAGTCCTTCAGCAGTTACGGTTGCTATGAAGTCCCTCTCAAGAACATGTTCTTTGAGGACTTTGAGTGCTTTCCAGGAGCTCGGAAAGCATTTAAATTGAATCTTAATCTCTGTATTAATGAGTCTTCTCTGTCTTAGTGCCTGCAGATCCCTGGGAGTATTACAAACCTGGGCAAAATTGCTGTGACCTCAAGTTTTATTTAGCGTTGATGGTTTTAAGGATATTCATATTATTGATAAAAAGTAATGATTTTGGGAGAGAAATACAGCTGCTTTTAGTTGAGTGGATTATTTTCAGAAAAGCATGATCAGCCTGTCTGCCTTAGGCCCTGGGGAAATCTGATTGCTTTGACCACTTATCTGTCCTGGGTAGACCTCTGGTTTAATTTTACCAGGTCAGGTGCCCAAAGTATAAAGTGTAAGTGTCTTTGTGACCTTAGATATCAGGGAATCTGCCAGGCTGATTCCCCATCAAGGGAAGCTGAACTTTTTCTGTACAAATGCACAGGTGGAGCTCAGGCTCAATTCTGCAGCAAGCACAGTGGATACCAAAACAAGTTTGTGGCCTTGCAGTGTCTTTCCATGGTTCTTACCATCAGCACCCCGTTTTCTGAAGATTTCCCTAGCTTAAACTCCCCTGCCTTCTATTTCAGGCTGTCAGGTACAGGGTGTACCTGTAAGGAAGGGGATGATGAGGCAGGGCCTGCCCTTGCAGCTCCTGGTTTGAGTCTCCTGGTCATGACAGGGTTGGTGGGGAGGGTGCAGTGCGTCTGTCTCCTGACAGAGCAGAGAGGATCTGCTCTCGTCATCTGAGCAGTTCCATGGCAGCAGGTTTCTTCCCCCAGGTGCACCACTATCATGTTCGTATTTTGTGACTGCCATGCAATACAGGGCATGAAAACCATCAGAGGATCATCACAGACCACAGCAACACTTTTTGCATCATGTACATGGCTAGTGAAATAGAAAAGTAAGTAAGTTACAGATAATGTGTGCAGGAAGGCTGCCAGTAAACTCCTGCAAGGTAAGACAAGCCCATTTAATAACTGTGCCCCTTGTCTGCCCACTCTCTGAATAGACACTCCACTTTGAGTATATTTGGTAAAAAGTGACCTTTCCTTTCAGGATGTTTTCTCATGCCTTGCATCTATCCAACTGAACCAGGTCTTCAAAAAAAGTACAACTCAGTTCCTGGGTTAGCTGTTGTTTCTACAGCATCCTGGGTTAGCTGTATAAATATGCTGTATTTTCCATCTCAGTTGTTTATTTTATATATTACTCCTGGGCAGACACAGTCTTTTGAATGAGTCGTGTATAAGGCTTGGCCTAATGGTATCATGATCTTGCTTACATGCTCTGGATAGATATGATAAATAAAGATGTTGGTAGTAACTAGCTGATTTCTGCCAGCGAATAAGTACTTTTGTGCCTGGCTATTAGGCAGTTTGCAGCTGTCAATGTCAGGATTCACTTATGAAAATGTACACCCAAATATTCATTTTAACCAGTGATGAGAAAGAATGGTTATAATCATGGTGTGAGAAACACCAAAGAACAGGGTTGGGAAGCAATGGCCCATTGCCAGTGGAACAGTTAAGGAAGCTTCCCTGTCTGACCATCCAGGAGCCACTCCAGCAGTCACACTCCCACCACCCCAGATTTTCACTGCTGGGACTGAAGTTCCTTCACAGCAGGCAGCTCCAGTGACCCCACGGGTGCCCCTCTTGGCTGCCTGCACACCCCACGCTCACACAGACAGACAGGGTTTCCTTACTGGCTCAGCCCTGGATTTCCCACAGCAGAGTCCCAGATGTCTGGATCCTTAGAGGAATTTAATTGTGGCACAATAACACAAAAACAGCTCAAGCTGGGTGCCTCCTTCCTGAGCGATATCCAGCTGTGAAAAGATTGTCTTCATGGAAATAGGAAAATAATCAGCATTAGTTTAATGGGTTTGTAGGTTGTTTTGATTCTCTCCTACAAGGGAATTGCTTCTCTGCAGCTTGTTTGATTTTTTTATTGAAAATAATGATGTTCAGTGGGAAAATATGTTCTTGGAATGCAAGGTAAGTGCTGATTTTAAAAAAGGGAAGGAATCAGGTTGGAGGGGAAATTAAGTTAATGGTTGTATTCGTCAGTTGATAACTGCCAAGTGATACGAATAAAAAATGAAGAAATAGAATTTCAGTGTACAATCAGTTTCATGGTTTCATTTCTATAGAATATTCTCCACACAGGAGTTGATGTAGTTGTTCTTATTTTCTGTAGACACATTACTGCACACATAGGGCCTGTTGCTATTTTCCCCCTAAAATACATGCACACTTCTTTTTCTCTAGCTATATTTCTGATTTGCTGTATGGCAAAATTTTGTCCTTCTATCCTGAGATCTTTAAGGGATGCATCAGATCTCTCGGATGCATCAACAGCTGGATCAATAGCTGCAAGAAAGAAATACTGGAATGCCCTTGTGTTTTAGGAGGTGAAGTTGTGATTTCATCAGCAGGTGCAATGCGTGCACGTTGTTCACCCTTTGCCATAAGCTGCACTGTGTGTTCTTCTTGTGGGGGTGAGAACCTGAATGCAAAGGTCTGATAACGAAACCTACCACCTACACTTTTGGTAACAGAGGTTTTATGAAAGATTGTGTGTTTGAAAGACCATTTGAAAACCAGGCATCTCCTGGTTTGAACTTCATCAGCCTCACAATCTTACCACTCCACTTTCTACTGTTTCATCTCACCACAGGCAAGAACTTAGGTTTGGTTTACTCTGCTTAGTGTTGCAACTATAGTTGCCTCAAAAGCGAGGTCAAGATGTCTACATGCAATTAACACACCTGCACCAGATTTGGGATGTCTGCTGGTGTGCTGTGAAGGAAATGCTGAGGCTCTGCCTTGTAGTAACACCCTCAGTACGGAAATCTGTAAGGTCTCATCTGCCTCAGTAGTCCTGTGATGGGCTTTGCGGTCCCCCAGGCTTCTCTTTGCATCTTGTTTGCTTGTTGTAAAACAACATCTGGAGGCCAGTGCAAGCACAGAAAACCTCACTTGAAGATACTGTTTAAGGAAGAAGTCTTGACTCGGGACATATGGAGACAAGTCTGTCATGCCAGATCTGGAATGAACATTAGAGGCTGAGAGAGGAAAGAAATTTGGAGGAAATCAACTGCCGTTCACAGGTCCAAGTTGTACCTGTATCTGTTTCTTGCAAGCTTCTGGACTTTTTGTTTTCTTTTTAGATATATACACAGATTAAAAACAGAAAGAAAGGAAAAGTTACAAAGAGAAAATGACCATCAGCCTCAGGAGAAAATCATTAGTGTCATACAAATGTGCCTGATCTAAGGAATCTCAGGAACCTGCGTTTCCACCATTGTATATTCAGACTGAATCACTGTAAATTACATTTTCTCTCTAGGTTTTCACATCAACCGACTTCTGCAATATTTCAAGTATTTTTTTACAGTGGAAAGTCTATAGCCATTACCATGACAAAAATTGAATAGCTACTCCACACTGATCCAATTCTGTAGTTGTGTGTGGTCAATTAATCTAGAATTCCAGTTTTTCTGATAAGCAGAAAAAGACTTTTCAGGAACTTTTTTTTTCTTTTTTTTCTTTTTTTTTCTTTTTTTTTTCTTTTGTGGTATGTGTCTTAACACCACTGAATCTGTCAGATGATTTGGATCTTTTACAGAATAGTCCTTCTGCTTACCCTGAAGCATTAGAAGTTTCAAGTGTTGATTTTGAAGGATGAGATCTATATTAAAGCAAAGTTGGAATATATCTGTCTTACTCTGCCAAAGCTCAGACCTCGAACATACTGTGAAACAGGCACACAACATGTGGGAGACTGAAAAGTTATTTATGCAGGAAATTTCAAAGCACTGTGGGATTCAGTTCTTCAATGTAAGTAACTCACTCTGTAACCACAGTTTCATTATCCTTTTTTTTTTTTAATATGTAAGCTTTCAACAGTGAGAATGAACAATTGCCAAAGCTATAGGAACTGTCAGTAGCTCTGGGGCTAAACTGAGGGGCAATGGATCTGTGGGTGTGAGAGTTTTATTTACTGTGTGTCTCAACTTTTTCCTATTTGAAAATTCACTTGGTCTTGTGGAAGATGTAGTACACCCAGTGGGATGCAGCCATGGTGCATTGGGTTCCTACAGTTTCTCTGGGATGCAGCTTTATGCCAAGGGTGGGAGCTGAAGTAGGGTGGAAAAAAAAATAGTCAAGGGCAAGTCTTGTTCCACAGGACCACACTTTGGCAACCTCTACTCCTTTCAGATTGTGGGAGCTGAATTAAAGCAACTGTTCTTTCACTGTGAGAATGCTATAGCAGTAACTAAGCTGACAAGCAGTTTTAATGATCAAAAGGAAATTAACACAAAATTACGTTATCCTTCCCACACGTTGCATATTCGTGTGTTAAGGAATTGCTGTTCTTGACTCCATCAGCGTTGATCAAGCCCATTATTCTGCTCCAGATTTTTTTTGACAGCAACTAAAAATGAGAGCACTTGAAATTAAAGCTACATTTCATGTGTATTAACTTTAACAGAAGTAAGCATCTGGGTTACCTTAGCCACAAGTATGACGAGTTACAGAAGTGTATGTATCAGCACTCCATTCCACTTACAAATATCTCTCTCCTGTTGGTCTCACAAAGTACTTTTTGTTTAAATAAGGTATAATCTGACATGGAAAATAAAGTTCTTGCAAGGAGCATAGCACTTGATGTAATGTTGCAGTTGCTACGGTGGTTTCAATGAGGCAGTGAGAAGCAACAATGACAAGTGAAAAAGTTATAAATCAGGAATAGCCCAGAGATGTATCTCATTGGCTTTGGGTTTTTCATCTGTTGTCATCTCCTATATCCAGATGCAATCCTTGCCTGCCAGCTCTGGAGGGGGAGGCAGGAGGTGGTGAGCACTGGTGTTAGTGCAGCAAGGATTTTTATGCAGTGTCTCTGCTTGAAGAATGGCCACAGATGTGTCCATGGCAGAGCTCAAGTACTCTTACAAGGACCACCAGCATCACTCTGGCTCCTGTCCTGGAAAACAGCCAAATTGCCTTGGACAGTTTGTGGTTTTGGCTGCTGTAGCCAAGTAGTCTCCTGTCCTTGTTTTCAGGCTTTTGCTTTAGAGAAAGTGCTGGCCAAAAGCACGTGGCTCCTTGATAACCGTGATTTGCCTTAGTAGGCCCACAAAAGCTGTGGCAGGTGTCTCTCCCTTTGGCATAACAAAGATGAGAAGGCAGAGTCACAGGCTGCCTGAAGTGTGACACCTTGAATGCTCTCCCTGATTATTTACCCCTAGTGCAGCACCAGGCAGTTGCATTTCCTCCCAGACACCCATTTTCCTGTCAGTGATGTGTTCAGCAGAGATCTACAGCTAAAAAAAACAATATATGAGATCTTTGCCCCTTTCCAAACTTGGAACTTAACACACAATGAACCAACCAACAAACCCCCCCCCCCCACCCCCAACCCTGGAATAAAATAGTGAAATTTGTTTGTTGGGAGAAATATTGCCAGGGGCATTAGCACCGCAGCCCATTTTGAAAACAGCTTCTTATTCATAGTAAGGTTGCCTCAAAAATTTGGGACAACAGAGACACGCTACTGCAAAGACCTTTGGCAACAATAACTTTTTGTTCACACAGAAATTCTTCATTTGCATGTAAAAGGGAGTTATGAAAACAGAATTTCATAGACACAGTTTTTATTTAAGAAGATGTTTGGTAAATGCATGCTTTCTGTTCAGCCTAAAACAAGCTAGCCTTCCTCTGATGTATTAAAGAATTGCCTAGCAAACTCGCTTTTTGCTTAGTTTTTGAAGTCTCCAACAACATGTCTCAACAGGATTAGGAACTCTTTCTGTTGCAAAGTTGCACAGTTCAGAAGGCAGAATGAGGCCAGGTTATTAGGTGCTACAGTTCTCTGGTATTTCAGCCTAAAAGTGGCCTTCTGGCAGCAAAAGATGAGACATGATCCTTGTTACCTTGCGCCTTGAGCTGTGGTTCAACACTGGCACAAGAGAGCATAAGATGCAAAAGGCAACCTGTGTGCCATGGTGATCTAAGATGTGAGACAGAGGAGAACCAAGCCAACTGTTCTCAGCATATTGCTACTTGAATTTGGAAGGGTGAATACAAAACCAACAAAGACTGCAATGCTGCAAAGCAAGGCAGGTCTTCACATTCACATGGCATTTGTTCAACTGTGAAAGGACACTGCAGGGACAATAAGGACACGGCCTAGCACTGCTTGCAGAGTTGGGGGCTGTGTCGTGGATTTGATCAAGTACGAGGAACACATGCATACAATCAGTTTTACAATTTTGAATACAGTTATTTGAGAACACAATGAAACTATTATGTAAGCTTCCTATTAGAACATATGTTACTGATTTAAATAACATTCAGACTTTAAAAGTTTTTGTTTCAGATGTCAGAATTATCTGTACAAACAAACCATTTTGTGCCGACATCGACCATATCGATGTTATCACAGTGCTGCTTGATAAATTCCACTTGATTTCTGTAGATCAGAGATGGGATTCTTTTATTCCTTTATTTTGTAAGATTGTAGTTTGGTCACTCTCTTACAATCTAAATTTCTCTAATTACCAGTGCATTCATTTCATTTTCAGAATGATCTTTAAAGTAAATAAAATCTATGTCAATGGCCGTTTTAGGTGTATTGGTTCTGGAGATTTATTCAACAGATGCGAGTGTGCTTTGAGATACTGCTTGCAAGTTCCATGGATTTAGTGCTTTATTTCTAGCTAAATGATTCAAAACCAACTTCAAGAAGAAACAATGGGGTTCAAACAGATGAATGTGTTCAGGGTTGTGCTGTTGTGTTTACTGGGTAGCTTGAGCTCAGTGGAGCTATTCAGGATTTATTGTGGTGAAACCAAGAGTGGGATTTGGCTCTCTAGGTCTGATATTCATCCAGTAAAAATTTGGCTGGATCAAATCAGTCTCTGAAGAACAAGGATGTTGGATTAATGGAAGAACACATTATTTCTCAAACTTGTTATTAGGTGCTGTAAGCCAAACTGTTCACTGCCCCTCTGCTGTCTCCCCAGGCTGGGGGAGTGATGACAAGATGGGAGCATCAGATTTCGTGGGAAAAAATACTCAATGGTTGTGCACAAGCGCGGAGGGTGTTGCCAAGACCCTCACAGAAACACAGAGCTGCTTGATAAGTTCCCATCTCTGCAGCAGTTATTTGGAGATAGTTGGAACCCAGGCTTCAAACCCTTCGGTTTATTAATATTTTTTTCTCCAAATCAATTATAAATGCAAATTTGTGGGTTAAAAGTGAAACTAGGAGAGTCTATATTGATTTCTTGGCACTTTGGGGTACTAAAAACATGATCTGATATTCAGTGTGTGTTTTGCAGGCAAGCGTGTGTGTAGGAGCACCTGTGGAGTAATTACTCAGGAGGACTCTGGTTTGGCAGCTTCAGGGGCTGTAATCCTCTGTTTATCACAACCAAAGGTTATGATACACACATTCCCAGCCCATGCTCCATCTCTGCCTCAGACCTGTCTTGAATGAAGCATAGCAGGGGTCAGCAGGATATATAATGGCTTTGGTTATTAATTCTTTGCCTTTCCTGTAAAGTTCCCAGCTTCTGTGTCACTCAGGACAGGACACTTGTCCACTGGAATGGGATTAATGTGTATATTAATGTGGCAGCTATGTTTCCTCTATAGTCTTTCCTTCCATAAGCTCTTTGTTGTTTGCACATCACTGGAGCACTCCTGTGCTGCATCATATGACCAGTTGCCACCGGCCTTGTACAACGTCTCATCTTTTTCCTTTCAGCTATCAAACTTTTCAATCCTACTTTCTATTTTTGGAATAGGTACTGTAATTTTCTGTATGTTTATATCATGCCCAGTACAGGTGAATCCTGGTCTCTGACATGTGTCTCATTATTTTCAGCCTTGGTCAATGATTATTCTGGGAGGAGTGTTTTGTTACACTACATGTATAATTATAGTGGATTTTCTCTCTTACTACCCTGATAAATTGTTATTAAGAGTTTATTATTATATTTAAATAGTTTACCCTAGCAAATCATTATCAGAGTGCAGATTCCCATTAATTCCATTTCTTGTTAAAAAGTCAATAGATGTCTCTCTCCAGTTTGGGCTGATCTCACCCTCTGCACTTAACATAAATGAAAACATGCCTCTGCGTGCATTTGCATGCCCATGGTGGTCATGTGTGCTCAAACAACTCCTCACTTTGCTCTCACCCCCTCCAAGGTGGATGTGCCAGATGCTCTAGAGTTGGTCCCAGAGGAGACACTCCCATCTCGTGCAAGCTCTTAAGTTCTCTTCTCACCAGCCAAAATATTTCAGAAGAGTTTTCAGAAATGCAGGTGTGTGCAGTTGTCAGGAGCAGCTTGCCTTGAGTTACATGGCTATTTCACCTTACAGCAGCCATGGTCTCAAGGGCAGTTATCTCTATAGTAATTAACAAGGGAATTTTCTCTGATGCTGCAGCATGAGTCATGCAGCTTCCAAAAGATTAGTTTGTTAGTTACTGAATAAAATGTTTGCAGATGTACTTTGCTGTGATAAGATCTCTGACTGGGGATGACTCATTACAGATGCAGGAGTAAAGATCTGCAGGGCCAAAATGTGACTGCATGATCCAGAATTTTAGGCTCCTCTAGCAGCTAGCATGACCCCAGTGTCAGCAAGGAGAATTTGGTTCTGCTGTAGAGCCCAAAGGGGAAAAAGGCCTTTTGCTGCTTCTCCTCACTGCCTCTACATTAGCCAGGAAGGAGAGTTGACAGTCATTTGCTCTTCATAAGTGCTGGAGTGCCCTTCTTGAGGGGCAGGAGAAGAGATACCTTGGGCTGCTGACTCTCTTCCCTGAAACAGAGAGCAAAACTGGGCCAAACAGTGCAACAAAGTTCACGCTTTCTTAGTATTTTGTTTCTTGAGTTAAAGATGAGCTTTGGGACAGCCAACTTCAGCCTTGTAAGAAGCCACTTCCCATTAGCTTCCATATTTTTCTCTTTTCTGAAGTGTCTATTTAAGCATTCTTTTAAAGACAAGACCCTGTTATCAAACACAGGGTTGCATTGCAGACATGCAGTGGTTCTGTCTTTTGCAAGTACCCAAGACATGGGATGTACAACCTAATTCCTTTGTCTGGAATACAAATTCTCATCAACTTTGATTAGTATTAACCTTGAAAGTGCTACTCCTGACTCATGCCAGTTAGCTGTAGGAGAGTCAGAGCTGCAACCCATGAATGAAACTGGAATGGATTTGAGACTAAACTTGGCAGCACAAATTGTGAAGAGTAGGGTAAGTAGGCTTTAGAAGTCATTTCAGTTAGGGTCTTCTTCTGATGGTGTGCACATCAGGAGAACGCTTTAAGGACTTGTTAGCTAATAATTCATAATGAGCGTGTGCCATGCATGAACTAGCACATGGTGTGCGTAGGAACTGACCCTGTCTGCGCGCACTGGGTTTAACCACAGTCAGCTCTGGAACAGAAAACTCTGACAAACAAAGAGAAATGGGATTTAACTCTGGAAGTCTTAGACCTCTGAGTAGGAGCAGGAAACTGCTTCCACAAGTGCATGGAGTGATCAAGGACTAGAGGGAATAACTGTTTATTCTTGGGGCCCTGTGTAAAAATTGCTTGGGAATTAATCCTCTGCTTTGCTTTGGCATCCTTTATATTGACAGAGAAACATTAGGAACAAGCACGTTAGTGCAATCTCCTTCTGCGGCAAAAACACTTCAGTTAGAAAATTCAAGACAAATTAAAAATGGAAGTAAAGTCCATTAACCATATCTTACTCTACCGTATGTAGAGTAATCAGGTTAGGATTGTCTTCAATTTTGCTGGCCTAACAAACAGAGCATCTATCAGAAACATTGTTTCAATGACACAAAAATGAGAGTGACTACTTCCCTTTATCTATGTTCAATGGTTTACAGAAGAGAAAATTCTGCACCAAAATTGGAAAATCTCATCAGTGCTTGAAAAGGGTCATGAAATGAGCAGTGCAATCCCTTCACATTATTCCTAATGCCATATTTGTGTTTATGGATGTGTTGGCCTTGCTTGATGGTAGGTTCTGGTTTTGTAATTTAATTTAATTTCTCTCTTATTATAGGCATGCAGCTTGCAAATCTAATAATACATTTTCTGTAAATACTACTTTGGGAGGCATCTGTTCCTTAAGGAAGCCTTAGAACCAGTTTTTGTTTTATTTAGAAAATATACACAATGTAAATAGACCCTGGAAGATCTTGTGCAAGGCCAGGGATGTGGTGATATGGATTTGGCTTTCTTTATCCTTGTGTCACTAGAGGCAAGCTGCCTGGGTGCACAAAATTCACTGCAGGTGTTCTGGTTCATATCAGTTGAGGGTTTTCTCCTCGAGGGAAGAGTAGCCTTAGATGGAAAGAGATGTGCAATGAGACTGAGATTCTTCTTTTTTGCTTAGTTCTGGCCATTGAGACAGCTGCACTGTTTGTACCTCAAAAGCTGTAAAATATTACATAAACACATTGTATGGTGTATCCATTACAAGCTTACTTAATGGGCAGCATCCAGGGAAGGGATAATTAGAGACACCCAATGCCTGCAGCCCCTGCAGTGGTAGAGGATGGATGAAGTGAGAGAGGTCTGAATGATGCCCATGGACATACCAGTCCCTAGAAGGCAGAGGGATGAAAACCCCCAATTTCACCTGGAAACTCCCATTCAACCCTGTATTTGGCCCATCACAGAAGAGTGGCATCTGGGGATATTTTTCCTTGCGCCCATCCTTTATTCAGCCTTATGCAGTCTCCTTTCTCCTGACGAGACCCTTCGCAAGTAATCAGATGGTAGAGAAACAATAAAAAATACAGTTAAGAGTATGTCTTTCCACACTCATAAAAGCACTCCTTCCTGACCTCTTGGACTGGCTGGATGCCTGGTATCCCTGAAGCAGGCAGCTTGACTACAAGGGTTTGCTGCAAAGCTGTAGCAAAGCTGCATGAGGCTCTCAGAGAGCAATGCAAAGCTGGTCTTGTTCCCTGTCATCCACAAAGAGAATACATGAGTACAAGACCTGTTACCTTTATTTGAAGATCACAAGGGCCCCCATGACTTCTATCTTCTGCAATTTTCTGTAGAAAACTTTCTATTCTTTGTATTATAAGAATGGATATTGTAAGAGATAGCTAATCCAAAATTCTGAAGTTCAATAATCTCTATTTAAGAACTATTTTAGCTTTTTATGTGGTCTTGAGAAACTGGCCCTGCTTGAGTATGGATGTTGGACAAGATGACCTTCCTTCCAACTGAGCCATTACTGTGTTTCTGTGAACTCCATGCTAGTCTCTACCTCCTCTGATAAACTGTCTTTGTATTTACTTACCCACTGTTTAGTTCTTCATTATTCAGATACTCCGATGTCATGGCTACAGTAGAGAATTCTGAGCTTTTGGTTGGTTTGGGATTTGATAAAGTGTTGTATTTTGTTTATGTTAGACTAGTGGCTTTATGCAACTTAATGTTACCAAAGATGGCAGGTGATTAAGCCCCCAGTTTGATTTGCCACCTTTTTTGCATTATCTTTGTATTGTGCACCACTGCAGTGTCAGTGGGACGTTACACATGCATGGCCCCAAGCAGGTCAGTGTGTGATTTTCTGCATTATGACCAAAAAGTTTAAAGTTCATATAAATGATCCCTTATTTATATTTTGCTGCACCCAAAGGGTGGGAAAATAGGATGGAAAGGATTATAATTTTCTGCTGATTTGAAAAATGTTATTTGGCAAAAGTGCTATTCCTTTCAACTGAAAATCAGAACAGAGGTAAGAGGGACAGAGTGAGACTGACCATGCAGTCAGCTCAGATATGTTAATTTGGGTTATATGTGTACAGCCAGTGATGCCAGCATAAGAAAACTCCACATAATTCTTAGCAATTGCCTGTGATTTACAGCAGAATTACCATGATGTAGCCCTTGGAATGATCAGAATCAAACAGAGCTGGGGTGACATATTGTCATACAAGAACAAAGATGACAGTGGGCTAAGTAAAGTGGGGTATAATTTTATTCCCCACTTTTGAGGGTGAACATTTTTAATGGAATTTCTTGTAAACAATGTGAGATTTGAAGGAAGTAGCAGTGGTCTAGTCTTAGGAGAAAGAAAGCAAGTCTTGAGTTTTTTCACTCATTCAAATAGAGCTTGAATTGTTTTTTTATAAGGGATCTTGGAACCTCATTGTCCCATCTCCGTGTCCTGTGGATGGCTCGGTGTGGGCTCTCAGATTTAGATGGGATCTCTTCCTGCAGCTCTCTAAAAGTAAGTACAGATGTGTCCTGCCAAATGACAATCTCAGAAGCATCTTCAGTTGATATTCTTTACTTTTAGTCCTCGTTCTCCTCGCCTTTTGCTTTTCTGACTGGTTGTGGTCTGATGCCTTGAATTGCATGTGTTAGATTTAAAATTTTTTGTTAAAGCAATTTAAAAGATGCTACAATATAGCTTTTTTAAATGAGGTGTAACATTCAGCTCTGATCCTGAGTATGCCTAAAGCAGCATATGCCTAAATTAGCACTTGTTATTTAAGGCTGCAGCAGCCACACTTTATAAAATGTTCACTTCCTTTCTAGTTTTATCCTGTGACATTTAGTATTTCAAATATTAGAAAACATTTCGCAAAGCTTGGCTGGTACTTGTGCAAGCTCGTGGTTTACGTATTTATTCTGTTTACTTCTGCTGAGGAACTCTACATTGCTTTTAACAATATCTCTGACCTGAGCCAGCTGACCTGGCTGGATCACCTTGAGGTTTTGGACCTGGAAGGGAACAATATTGAGGACATCAACCAGATGCAGTACCTGCGACTTTGTTGCAAGCTAAGCCACCTGACAGTGGAGGGCAACCTTATTTGCCTGAAGCCAAATGCAGAATCTGAAGAGGTGAGGACTTGCTTTGCACATATTGTGTTAATTTTTTGTCAGTGCTTTTTAACTGTGAGTTGGAAATGAGAAATGTTTCTGCATCTTCCTATTGCATCACTCTAAATTATGACATGGGATGCATTTCCCACATTTAATTTCTGTTGATTTTGTGATCTTATCAGTATAGTCTCCAAGATGACCATAAGTGAAATACAAGAGTGCTAGTAAAGACTCAGGCCTGTTTCGCAGCAATATGAGGAAAAACTTCTTTACTTGGAGTATGAGCACTGGAACAGGCTTCCCAGAGATGCTGTGGACTCTCCTCCCCTGGAGATACTCAAAACCCATCTGGATGCAATCTTGTGCAACCTGCTCCAGGTGAACCTGACTAGGTGATCTTAAGAAGTCACTTCCAACCCCAACCATTCTGTGATTCTGTAGTTAGATACCTGGTTTTGAGGTTTTTGCATTTATTTTGGAGGCTCTCCAGTCCAAAAGCAAGTGCTCCAACACCACCAGATTCAGAAGCTGAGCCCTCAGAAACACAGTGCTTGAGGTAACTAGGAAAAGCTATAATGTAGGAACTGCTTGTTACCCTTTCCCCTGAAAGGTTAAAATCAAATGACCAAAAAGACCTTCAGAAAAAGCTGAAGATACAAAATACAGTGATTCACCTCTTACGTACTGAAATGATGGAATAATTTCTTCTGAGGTATTTTGTTGAAGGCATGAGAGAGCCTCTGTGTCACAAGAGTGAGAACACAGTAATACATGATCTGATTTGGGTTTCAGGGCACTCAGCAAGCAAAGCAAGGGAGATCTAATTCTACATGAACAGAACTCTCAGAACTGTATTACTCTCTTTCACTTTCTCCTGCTTCATAGAAAAGCATTGTTGGGATATTAAAACACCAATATATTGCCATCCAGGTCTTTTGGAAGGTCTGTGGACACACACAGGGTTAGGTAAAACACAAATCTCACTAAGGGTGGTGCAGTTCCCAATGGCACCATAATCTGCTGATAATGCAGGGTTCAAAAATCAGAGCTGATGCTATTATCCTACTGTGACATATTCCATAGCTTTCCTGTGTATTTTAAAGTGGTCTTGCTCATGCTGTTAATTTGCCTAAAAGGCTAGGTTTGATATTTTTCCTAGACTTAGACTTGAAAAGAGGTGCTAACACTAAAACTCAGTCATGCAATAGACATATTTTAAATCTTGGCACTTCTTAGATATATGAGTTAATAGCATTTTTCAGATGTAATTGTTGGCTTGATCTTATTGCTCAATAAAAGGGGCTATGGAAGGTAGCTCTTTATCTATCAAAATTTTCCTCTCTGGAATTCAAAGGAAAATATTATATACTTGCCTTTCTAGTTTGAACTGGTAAAATTATACTTAAGGGACCACACTTGTAACTGCTTGTAACCAAAATTATTTCTCCATTTTGGAACATTTCTCCCCTATGGAAGATGCAATCATGAGAGGAAAAACCATATTCCTGCAGTAAGGAAGCATTGCCTGCTTGTGATGGACAAGGCATGCCTGCTTACTGTTTCTACTCCCACAGAGATAAATACAGCTACTGACACTTCCTAGCATAGCTTCCTACCATGGAAATGGTGCAGTGTATGCTAACAACACAGAAGTTCTGATTCTACTCCCTTGTCGTTCCTGCTCAATGAAAGTGGGATTTTGGAGGATTTGGCATCTTCAGTCCTTAAGTGTACTTTTAATGGAGAAATGTCAGATTTCCCTTGGCTTATTCAGGTGAGGAAATCAGTCCTTGGGATGCTCTGCATGTTGTCACATAATGGAAGTACAAAGAGCAGTAGTATGTGGTGGTGTGCCCTCCTGCTCTTCTCCATGCAGAATGGCTGTGTCTACTCCTGTGCAAGCAGGTGCTGAGATCTAATTAGTGAGAGATGCCTCTGCCCGAATTGCAGTGCAAACCTTATGCCAAAGTCAGTAACACAGATTTTATTTAACAGTAAATGTGAGGTAGAGAAATAGAAAGAAAGAGAAGAGAGAGAAGAGAGAAGAATATTGTCGCCACTCATTTATTGAGTGGCATCGCTGCTGGTCCTCCTTCAACCTGAGCTTCTTGGTTGTGGGGTCCCAAGGTCGTTCAAAACTTTTTGCTCTTTATACATTTTAGCAAACAAAAGAATTAATGCTCATTGGCTACACAGTTCTCTTATGCTATTGGTTAAATGATTCTCTTTTGCCTCCAATGCTAATTAGTCCACATGCTTAGTCTTTCTTCTCTTTTGAGTCGGTGATCACAATCTCCCCCTGTCAGAATTCTTTTACCCAGCAAGAGCTGATTTCATCTCAGTTGCTGATTTGTCTTTCCTTATGGCCTGTAAATTCTGCATTTTTTGTGTCCATTATCAGTGATACATTCTTCTTCCCCCAGTTTGTTAACCCCCCCCCCCAAGTCTGAGATAACACCCGGACAATAGTACCACCTTTATCTTATCTACAGTCCAAGTTCCAGGTATCCACAAAGGAATATCTGGGGGGACTTCAGTGGTTGGTGGTGGTTGCAGATGGCATCTGTCCCATAACTTAGGGTGGTCTTTGTTTGACTGGTGATGTGTATGAGCAGTTGCTTCTTTCACAGTTTGCCACAGTGGGAATTTTTGTCCAGGTGCATTATCCAGGATGTGTCAACCAGATCTCGCCTCACCCTGGAGTTAGTGCCATCCTGTCACTCCATTCTGTGCTTATCTCACGGCAAAGTCCTTCTGTGGCCTAAACAGTGTTTGACACAGGCAACCGTGATCTTTATGTCCTTACAGTAGCTGCATTCAAATGCCAGGCAGAATTTCTTGGGGGAGTCAGCACAGTGGTGTATTTTACACCAACTTGTAGCAGAGGCAGACTGAGTTCACTGTAGTCTCCCACTCAGTGTCTGTATTGGGAAGATGCTTTGCCCTCAGGGGGTTACAAAGTGAGGCCTGCCCTTGGCTGCTGAGAGCTTCTCCGTGGACTTTGGTTCTTTCTTGATTTCAATGGATGTTTGCATTTTTTTGGTGTATAGAAAAGCCATATAGAAAAGAGTAGATGTGGGCTTACTTTGGTGTGTCCTTGATGGCCAGCTCTAATTCTTCAAGCTCCTTCTTGTAGTCTGGCCCTTGCTAAAGGTCTGTAAAAGCTCTCCTATTTATTTACTTTTAATCTACAGAATGGTCCAGCTAAATTTACTGCTCTTTCTTCAGATGGCCTGTTTGCTCCCTGTAATTCGATTTTCAGATGAGCTCATCTTCCCCTGTTATCTAAACCAAGAGCAAGAACCTGATGATAAATTCTGCAGCCTCTGTTGCTGTAATGTAACATGAGTGTAACATGATTCTTCTCTCCAACAGGACATGGCTGGGAATTGGCTATAGCTGAGAATGGTTGACTCATTTTCTAAATTAAGATTAAAGACTTAGTTCAAGAAAATTAGTGCCTGCCTCTTAACAACAACTAACACATTTTATTTGGTGAGTTCCCTCTGCCAGCGTCAGTGCTGCATCATGCAGAGGGAGGGAGCAGCCAGCCAGCCAGGTCCCACAGAAAGATTTCTGTTTGTGACCACTCTGTATTGAATGAGGACTTGGCTTTGCAGGGGTTTCTAATATTGCATGCAGTGTCCTGAAAAGCATAAGATTTGCCTGGGTGAAGCAATTGATTGGTGGGTAGCTGTCCATTTGTATTCTGCCACTAGCAGTGCACTCTTGCTTTATACATTTTTTACTGTGTGCCTAAAACCACAGTCCATGAAAATGCTCTTTCTTTTACCATCAGCAGGTGTAGCAACACTCATAACATGTTTTCAAATCGTTCTGTCACCTGAGTATTGATGCAACCACCAGAGAATCACAAAAACAGGGAGACAGACTGGCTGGATGCTGAGGGTGCCCTGGCTTTCCGTGGGCATCAGTGGCCTTCTATGCTTTTGCACGTTATACATAATATAACAAAGACAAATGGCAAAGTCATCAGTGGGTAAACAGCAAAGGAGCCTTTGGGTGAAGGCCATGTCTTTGCTCTGCTCAGGACATTTTCATGCTCAGTTCAAACAGAAACTATGTGAGGAGCATTTCAAATTATATGGCAGTCATACAAACTGAACAGTACTGTGCTACTGGAAGTCCACAGACTGTTAAATAAACTGACCACTTTCTCAATTTCTCCAGGAACCAGATTATAATTACAGAGCAGAAGTAAAAAAACTCATTCCCCACTTGAAGTATTTGGACAGAATACCAGCAAGCCAGACTGATCTCCTTCCTTCCAACAAGATGCATGAGGATTCTCTAATCATCAAGGAATCCATCAAGGATGGTGGTTTAGCCAGAGACATTTCATGGTTAGGTATGACAGGTTTCCTGTTGGGGTTCATTTTTCAAGTTATGGTGTGTAAAAAAAGAAAGATGAAGAGCAAGCCGACCTTTTTAAAACCAATCTTTACTTACAGTGAAGGGACAAAGGATGTTGTCTTCTCCACTTGGGAAGTAAGAAAGCTGGAATTCAGCAGAAAACAGTGCAGATTTAAATGGAAATTTGTCCTAAGCTGGGCATCAAGATCAAAAAATGCAGACAACTTCTAGAGCATCAAGCAAATCCAGCAGTAGCTGGGAGTCTGTACTTAGGGCTCATTCTGCTTGATGGGAAAATGCAAAGCTTGGAAAGGAATGTTTCAACAACAGCTGTTCACAGCTCTTTCCATGGTAACAGTCAATCCTGTGTAGCATGGATGTAGTAAGATTTCCAATTCCGATTTAATAATAGGAAAGGCAATTTGATTACCACCCTTCAGTGGTAGCAACATCTCAGGAAGATTGCATGGTCTCGTAAGAAATCTGTTCCACTTTCTTTGTTACTATGATTAAGTTCATTACATTCATTAGTAGAGAATAAATGGTTTGAAAGTAAATCTGTTGTCCCCTTTCCTGTAGCCTTGGTAATAGTTCAGATGTCCATGCTTTTATGTGTCATGCTACATGCACTTTACCACATACTATTAAATATTGCAAAGTATTTCCTATAACTGCTCCTGTTGCTTCCCATTAGTGTGAGCAATGCAGTTGGCTTCCCAGCCCCCTCCCCAAGTTGTGGTTTGCCTGCCAACTGTAGTCCATTAAAAATTTAGTTTGTTTTGGAATAAGTACATACATTTGTCATTTATTTAATCCCTACGGGTCCAAATCATTAGTTGTAATAGTAGTTATGGTAGGGAAAAAATCCATTAAAATCTGATCCCTCAGTGATCCTGCTTTGGCAACATCACCTGGGGTTCAGAAAACCAGTTAACAAAGTTTGCTGACAGAAACAGTCGGGGCAGAGCACAAAATTGTGAATTCATGTAATTTCCTAGTGTAACCAGACTTATATTCTTGCCTGCAACTCTAAACCAGTAAGTTCATACGGTGAGGTTCAGACATCCCAGTACTTTTTTCCTTCCAGTAGCAACGTTGATTTGGGTACTTTTCATGTGCTGTGTGTTTCATGGGTTCATATTAACAGCTGTGCCCAAGACACATTAAAGGTCCCTAACACTCAGCTCTTAAGGAAATGGCCATATTATTACAGAGCTGATTCCTCACTTTGGAGCTGGTAGATGCTCAACAGTTTACAAAGCACGTTATTCATCTGGGCACTGAAATTATATTCTCTCTCCTGTGGGTGGTTGGCTGCATATGCTGCTCTTAGAGCTGTGCTGTGCTCCCAGGACAGCCAGCAGATGGGCAGGTAAGAGGACAAAGCTCTGTCTGCCTTTGCTAGTTTTTGTATAATCCTTCCTGCCCTGTAGCATCACAAAAACAGTTTTCACCTTTCTTTCTGCGGTAGAAAAAATCTACCCCAGAATCTGTCCGTGGGGCAGTACTGGAAAAATCTATCACTGCCATTCCCAGATTTCTGTAACTCCTGGTACACAGTTTCCCCTGTTTGACTGGTAACTCTGGTAAGGTGTGCATCACCTACATTGTGCCAGGTCATTTAAGCAACGTATTTTAAGAGTGGGGCCTAGGCTGTGCCTGTGGCAAGTCTGCAGTGGTTCCCCGGTGGGCAGCAAATGAGAGGCAGCTTACACTTATCCTGGGCATGCAGGCAGGGAAAGTAGTAGAGCCCTGGATGCATCTAGGCTCACCTGGGAGACAATCAGAGGTGGGCGGTGAGCACAGAGCAGTTTCTGACCCATAACCCCAGCTGTCTGTCTCTGGTGCCCAGGAGCAGGAGAAGGGTGGGAAGGGATATCAGTTTAGTTAGGGAGCCCCAGATTCTGACATGACTCTGCAGCACAGGAAGACCTCTGTCTCTAGGCTGGACCCATTCCAGCATGTTTTTTGTAGCTGCAGTTACATATTCTTCTGTCCCCTATAGCTCCAGGTATGCAGCAGCAGTCATGATATTGGCAAGGTACAGTGATGGTGTGGTTTGAAGCCTTGCACAACTGTGCTCACACTAATGAAATCTCTCTTCTAGATTCGTATCTTGGGGCAGTAGCAAAGCAGTCTGGATGTGGCCCAAAACCCCCAACAGCTTCCAGACCTGGAAATGCACAGTGTTCTGCTAATGTAGGGACGTGTAGTGATGCCAGCCTCTTGTCTGGTAGCTGTCCTCTTCCAGATCGCGCTGTTTTTCCTGATAAGTTGTTCACAGAAGATGACTCCAGTGATTTGACACATGGTAATGTATGTTTTTTAATCCTGTTCTTTCCCACACCTCCACCTCCTTCTGAATGTTATAACTGATGAAAGCCAGGGTGCTTTGAATACCACCCACCCATGCCACTGCTAATCAGGTTCAGCATATGTTTTCTTCCATGAGACTCACCTGCTCTAACGTAGGCTTTCCTTTATTTCCCGCTGCAGCAGAAGGTGCGAGTCGCCTGGGCTGCCCACTCCTCAGCCCCTCACCCCCATGCACCACGTGCTGCTGTCCCTTTTCCCAGCCCCATACTGCAGTGGTGCTCCCCTGCTGGCACTGCCTTTCAGACCTCATCACAGCTGTCCTGCTTGAGTGACATGTGGGCACATCCTGTTCAGCCACGGGAATGTGGTCCAAAGTAGTCCCCTAGAGAGGTGGGGTGATGCACCTTCACTCCCCCCTGGATCATGTGCTCAGACTGTGTGTGCTGCAGCGTCATACTGCAGCACCATCGCTGCTGTCAATGAGCACTTTGTTTTGGGTTTCCAGAGGTTGGTTCCTCAGCAAGAGGAGTCAGTTCCTGACTTCACATCTCGATCTACAGGCTAGCCCGAAACACAGGTCTACCACTGCCCTTCTCATCCTAGTCACTTGGAAATACTAACCATCCTTCCCTGACTCCTGGAAACACCTTGATGGTGTAACTCCACCAGCCCATGGAGTGCAGATTAGATAGGAAGATGGCATTCGTTTCCAGGCATTGTGGGCTGCTTTTCTCAGATGCCAGTCTCTCCTCAGTTCCCTGCCTTTAGGTAGGACTCAGGATGATGGATTAGATGAAGCAATGCAGAGTCAACAGCTGAGTGCACATTTAGAAATGTACATGGAAACCAAGTACAGCTTGTCAGGGAATGAGACTGTAATTTTACGTGCACTTTTAGGCAGCTAACACTACTGATAGAGACAGTTTCACCCAATGTTCACTGCTTCTTCTGACCCTTTGCTGCCTTGCCTCTTGTTAATCTGATTTTGATCTAAATCCAGCAGAACAAATAAAAAAGAACCCCAAAAATCATATTTTGCTTTAATCTGAATTTGTTCCCTGATCTGACTGACCATGTGTCCACACAAATATTTGCACCAGCACAACTAAGGAGACAGGGCAGAAGCAGAAGAAGACAGATTCTGGTGGAAAGAGAGAAACTGCCTCTTAGCAGCAGTGGCAGGCCATGCCAGCTGATGCTGTGAACCTACACCATGAAATACTACAACTTCCTGTCTATGGGAAACTATACTGACTGACTTCAAAGACAGCACTGTTTGTTAAATGCTGGAGTAAAATGTTTTCTCTTTTCCTGTTTTTCTTAGGACTCCGTCAAGTTATATGTGGGAACCCCGCCAAGGCCCTTCGAGAAAGGAGGCAAAAGCTAGGTGTATGTTTTTCTTGTACACTTCATATTCCTGCATGGTGACCCCCACAACTCCTGGGATAAACTGAACTCCCACTGTGGCTTGTGGCAGCTCACTCTCTTCTACAGCCCAAGACCCCCCAACATGCAGTTGCCTTTGGGGAGGACAGAGGGTCTCCGGCCATGATGTTGCATGTGCCCATGTGTTATCAGCAGTGGACTATCAGCTGCAAGGGAACACGTGAAAATCACATAACAGCTGCTGGGGGCAGACTTCCTATCGTCCTGTCATGAGCAAAGTACAAGGCAGGATTGCAAAATTTGATGGTATTTCTACAACAGCTATTAAGAAAAAGAGTTTTTTCAGCAGTGTTTCTTTGATGTTGGCATAAACAGCTTGCTAATACTGCAAGGTCATTCCTATTGACTAAACAAACACAACGCCAAAGTTTGTTCCTCTTGGCAGTGGGGTGGTACCCCTGCCCTGTGGGTCAGCCTGCTCGTTTCAGCAGTAATTTAGTAAGAGGATACCCATGTGTGTAAAGGGGAGCAGCCTGGCTTGTCATGGTCAGCTTTTGTGGACCCTGAGGTTCAACACAGCACAGCTGCACATGCGTGGGTTTAAACAGGCTGTGGTAAATCAGGGAGATGCACAGGACACTGACTTAATGCTAACAACAGATGTTAAAGAACTGCAGGGAAAAAAATATGTACCACCCTTGTCTTTCTGCTGCCACTGCCTCGGCACAGGAAGCTTTTCTGAAACAAATTTGAACATTTCAGCGAATTATTGTGTGCTGAAAACTAGGATGTGGAGCGAGACTGTGGTCATATACTGAGTGATGCAGTTTCTGTGGTACTGGTCTTATTATGCTTATTGGTATAAGTGCTATAGGCTTATATCCAGTAAAATATAAATCAACAATTTTGTAACTGCTACCCTGGGTTCCTCAGGCTGTAACAGCACATGACTGGGGAGTGGGACTTCTTAAAACTGAGGAGTTATAAAATGGTGAAGGGTGATCTAAAAATTCAGAAACAACAGTGGGCTTTGATGCATTCTAAAATCCACACCTAGAAACGGAGCTGGGAAGAGTTCCCAGGGTTATCTAGGTAACTTCTGCCATTTCCGCAGCCACCTGCCGTGAGCCCTTTGAAACCGTCTGGTCTGACGGCAGAAAACCTTTGTGGCTCTGGAGGAGGACGACATCTGCGCCAGGAGAAGGTGTCCCCCGACCTGACAGCATGGACGGAGCAGCACAAGGGGTGAGACCGCCGGGGAAATCTTGCCGTGCAGTAAACTGTGCATTCATTTTCTGCTGCAAAAATAAAATCGGCGCTTTGGCCACCTGGTGGCGGTTTCGGGGGATAGTCTCGGCCTCCTGCCTTCCTGTCCCTGCTTTGGGCGGCAATCCTCCTGCCTGGAGCATCTGCGGGATGGCAAGGAAGAAGCATCCTCTGCCTTCTCTCTGGAGCACGGGCAGGATGGGCTCACTTCCTTAGCAAGAGAAGGAAATTACTTTTCATAACTGCTGAGCCGTTCTCGGCCCTGACCGTGTCTACTTCAGACAGTAAAAGAGCTGAAAGGGAATGAGCTTTTCTGCAAGCAGCACACTGGCCTAAGCAAACAAAAGGTTGAAAGACAAATACCACCTTGCTGAGATCTCATAGGTCTCACAGACAGGTAATGGTCATTTTGGAGGTAAAAATGGTTTTATTTCTCTGAGCTTACTTCACTGGGTAGAATTTTAAATCCGCTCCACTTCACCTGATTAACTTTAAGACACTTGAGATAATCAGACACAGGCATCTTAGATGGCTGATCCAATTAAAATGATTTTTCATATCTCCTGGAAGGTGTGAAATAACAGTGAGTAACTAAATCCACTGCCTGGGTGTTTGCCTGAGTGGCCATGCCAAGCTGCACTTGACCAGCTGCATAAACAGACTCAAAAGCTAATTAGAGGTGTGATCCTTGATGTTGTCCAGGTGCCTGCAAACAGGTCTGCAAGAACAAACCAGCCAAGCATTGCAAGTGACTGAGGGTGAAGACTGGAGCCTGACTGACAGCTCAGAAGATGAGTTGAGGGAGGCCTGTGATGAGGACCTCATTGAAAGGATTTCACTTGAGCCTTCTTCCCGCTCCATTTTCTCCCACTCTTCCTCAGGTACTGGACCTAAACCCCTGGGGGAGGGTTGGTGCTGGGCACTAAAATGTGCTGTTTGTAATAGGTGCATTGGTAACCCCAGTGTTTTATGAGATCTGGCATCTGTGCTCTAGAGCAGCAATTGGAAAATGCCATTGCAGAGCCAGACCCTAAGCAATCCATTCCAGTTTTTAAGAGGATATTGTGGCCAGCTGCGTTGACCATCAGTTAAGATATTTGAGCATGAATGTATAGAATTAAGAGGAGCAAAGGTGATCTCACACTAGCTTAACATCAAGTCTAGTAGAAGGACATGTCTGTCTTTTACCTTGTGTCACTAATTTACAACAGTGCCAGGTGAGTCTAAAACACTGTCATTCCTACTGAGCTGTGTTTGAACCCAGTTGGCACTGATGTACACAATGACTGAGCTAATGATTCAGGTTTAACTGAGCAACTGGGAATTCTGGAAAGATACGCAACAAAAAGGATGCATTCAATAAAGGGTTTAAAAATGGAACATGATCTTCTACTCAGGAATAAAGCCAAAGGCTTCTCTGAAATTGCATTTACATGAATGAAAGCAGAATTCCCACTCTTCACAACTTGTTAAATATTGTCTTTAAGAATATTAAAAACATTAATAATAGTTATTCAAAATGCATATCAAATAGAGGACATTACATAATTACATCTTTAATCTTTTTTCTATTGTTAATAGCAACTATTTTTTTCTCAATAAATAAAAGCATGTGTGTTTTCATTTTACATTTCTTTCAAGGGCAAAAATGGATCTACTAAAATTTGTAAAAATATAGTATATTTTGGGAAAAAATAATGGAAATATCATTAAATGTTTTGAAGTCTCTGTGTGTATTAACAGTCCTATAAGCAATGAATGAAAGCTGTCCGGAGAAATCTACAGGAATGGCCTGTTGTCCAGTGACCACAGAAGTCTTAGATTATGATCTCATGGTCTCTTCAAATTTAATCTGATCTTTTTCAGATTTTTAATGATTTTTTTCCATTGAGTATGTTGGTCTCATCTTCTTTGTAGATTAAGAAGACAGTGTCACAAACATCTCACAATGTACCAGTGTCATGCCCTTTGGCATGGTGAAAGTCAATGGTTGGACATGGATCTGTCCATCCTCTAACTAAATCTGCTGGGAGATGATGGTTTGAAATCTACAATTGTCTAAGGTGGCGGGGGGACTGACCCAGATCCTAAATCACACGCAGAAGTGTGTCCAATCCAATGTAAGTTTCTCACAGAAGAACTTGTTGCTGGAGGCAGTCCTTCTGACCAGAAAAGGACAAGTCATCTGAGTAAAGCCACTCTTACATAAAAACATTTGCAGCATCAGATCCATATAAACTGCATTTTTTGGAAGGCGTTGAATGTTATTTCAGGCTCTTGAGTCAGACATACCAGTCTCTCGGAGTGGCTATACTTAAAAACAAACATGAAGTTTAGACATTTTAAAAGCATATAGAATGATACAAACTGTTCCATGGAAACTTTCTATCAGCTTTACCTAGGCAGTAAAATACATGCCCATCAATTGGGAGCCACAGAGATGAACTTTCTGGGCCTGAGTTTTGGTGGCACATTCTTTAGATTATGTTCCTGCCCTGGACCCTGCACATCAGGCACTTACGTACAGTTGGTTCTTTTAATAGACAAGAGCAATTGGATCCCTGCTATTTATAGAATGGTTGGTTCTTTCAATAGACAAGAGCAATCAGATCCCTGCTATTTATAGAATGGTTCTAAGCATGTGTGCCTGCTTGTTATATTTATAAGTCAGCAACAAGTTTTTTCTTCTCTATGTGCTGCACATATTACATGGAGAGAATTACATGGCTGAAACACAAGCACCAGAAAGTAGCCCTGCATGCAGTCCAGTATTTTCCCCAGCAGTCAGGCACTCATTAGGAGATTCCATGGTCTCTGCCTCTGATTTAAAAAGTGGATCCACTCATCTGTGCTTATTCCTGTGCCTTGCACTTCAGATCACTGGAAGGAGTCGTAAGGTGTTTAGAACAAGTCGGTGCAAATACAGGCAGGGAATGATGCAGGTGTGATCCTGCCTGAGAACAGGAGGGTGGGTGAGCTCGTGTGTCCCCCTTGAGCTCTGCCTGTGACCTGTTCCATGCTTGGCACATTACCAGCAGTGCTGGCAGGGAGGCTGCCAGTGAACCCAAACCAACTATCAGAGGAAGCAATTCAACATGCCCGACACTGGGACACATCTGCCCACCCAGCTCCATCACACAGCATCTCCAAAACCTTTCACTCTCTGGGTTAGTCATTTTGCAGTCAGATGAACTGGTAAATCACTGTGCTTTCCACTCTGTTTCAGGTTCGTCACAGGCTCAGGAGGGTGCAGTATTCTCCAACACAAAACGTTACCTAATTCCATCTCCTCCAAAAAACCCTTCACCTGCCTCTGCAATGGATGTTGCAGCAAGACCCTGGAAAACAAGGAACCACAGAGGCCTAAAAATACCCAGCCAGGAGGAGGACAGGCAGTGTACACAGCAATGCCAGTCAAAGGCTCATCAAGAGAGTTCAGCCCAGCCTCTGGAAAAAGAACCTGCTCTCCTGGGCCTGCACAGCACGCCCACTGCCTCTGGATCCCAAAGGCAACACCAGCCTGTTGGCTGCATCAGCCAGAAAAGGCCTCTTCCAGGACCAGCAGCTGTTGAGTCATCAAGGATCAGGTATGTGCACTGCAGTGTATCTGGGGAAAATGGAAGGGACTTCATGGCAGGAAAAAGCAGATTTCTCTGTTGTCTCTGGGTTCTCCTGCTTGTTCTGTAAAAAAAATTCCTTTTATTTGTACTGACATTTACTTTCGACTGTCTAAAGCTAAATGAAACATTTTTCCATGTTCCATATAGCTTGAGTGCTGTAAATTTTGTATTCTCTTGAATAATAGCCCAGAATTTTCCTGTGTTCTTATTGCTGCATTCTCGTGTTCCCCACCCAGAGCCAATGCTGTGTCTTTTGCAAAGATCTTGTGGCATTTGTTCAA
Source organism: Lycocorax pyrrhopterus obiensis (assembly GCA_014706295.1). Taxonomy (NCBI): domain Eukaryota; kingdom Metazoa; phylum Chordata; class Aves; order Passeriformes; family Paradisaeidae; genus Lycocorax; species Lycocorax pyrrhopterus. The sequence goes on along the minus strand of JACSVZ010000007.1, from coordinate 16,215,574 downwards.
GGTTCTCCTCCAGTAAACCCCAGCACAAGTTTCTGACATCCCACTTGGGTTTTTCCCTGACACTAATTCATGTTAGAATGAGCTCTGGAAAATAAAGTAGGCATTAGAGAAGTGTCACATGCACCAAAACATGTTTATTTCTGAACCTGTTTGCTGTAAGTTTAGCATCATGTTGTTGCTTCTTTGAAGAAATACAACTGAGGGCTTGTGACATGACAGCTTGGGTTTGAAGTTGATATAGTCACTTTGGAGTCAGCATAGGCAGAGAGCACGTGCCTTATGTGGGAAGCTCGTGTGCCTGGGCTTCTCCCAGGCCTGGCAGCTTTTGGTTCAGTTTTCAGAGCGGGTGAGGAGAATGCAGATATCTAAATCCAGAGTGCAGTCTCACCACAGAGTTTTTCTCTTTTCCTCAGGCCCCTCATGGATGAGAGCCCTTCTAAAGAGATCAACCACCAGCATCCAGCTGCCCGCTCATCCACAAAAGCCTCCCAGAGGTTTAGGCCAATGAATTCTGCTTGGCCCCTGACTGCCAGATCCATTCTGCAGTCATTACCTGACAAATCCACTGCCACAAAAACATCTCAGAACAGAAGTCCTCAGTCCTAGAAGACATCCAGTTGCCAGCATCTGTTGGAGCCATGTACACAGTGCAGCCATGAAGGATCAACGCTATCTTGCAGCTTCTTCTGCAAGCTAAACACAGAGCTGTGCAAGTAGAGCAGTTCAAACAAATGACGTGATTTGCCTCAGTTCAGGATGCAGCTGGTCCAGAAATATTTTAAGAGCAACCACTGATCAACCAATGAGCTAATTAACCTCTTATTACAGAAAAATGTGGTTATTTTTGCAACCTTCACATACTAAAACAGAATAAATCCTATCATACTTCCTTTCATCCACACCATGCCCATCTCTGTGAGTCAGGCAGGGACACTGAGAAAAGCAGAGCATGGAGCCTGCTGTTTGTGGAGTGGGCTGGAGGTGACCTATCAGCAGGCATGCAATGTGTCTTTTGCAGTCCTGGATGTTTAACATGTGAGCCCAAAACCAAGGGCTTGAGAGGAGGTGTTGACCAGAGCACGTTCTAAGGGAGGGTGTGTTGCCTGAGGAAGAGCCCAGGAAGGCTGGATGGTTTCAGAGTTTATGCCCCCACAGGAGCTCACCCATTCACAGGCATTGGAGGTTCTTGCAGGACGCATTGCTGTGGGGACGAATGCTGAACGAGTGGCTTATCCCAATATTAACATGTTTGTTTGCTCCATAGCTACCTGGAAGGATTTGTCTCGCTTCCTCTGAGTAGACATTGCGCTCCAGAATTTCTCTAGCAGAGCTGTCCTCTGTCACCAGGTGTCAGAGCATCCTCTGCATGTGCCTTCCACCTCCATCCTACTTCTAGCTTTTTCAGATCAAATAGACTTTCCAACTTTTATAGTTGGATCATTTTAAGTGATGATGCAGCAAAGCAGGGAAGTAAGGGAATCATCTCTTGTTTTTTCAAGAGGGCATTTGCTTTATGTTCGGGTGAGATTCACAACATCTGTTTTAGTGACTGCAGTCTGTGAGAGGCTGTTCCAAATGACTGTGCCTTACAACTTTATTAGTGTTAGAGTCTGAAACCAAGCATCATCACATTTTTTCCAGTTTATATTACTATGTTAGATTATATTTTTAAATCAGTTTATAAAACAGTAATTACATGATGAGTTAATGAATTGGTTTATGTTTCCTTTCTGCTGGCCATCTTAACTTAGAGAAGCAGAATAATAGACAAAGCCCTAAAATTTCCTTTTGTCATGGTGCTCCTTGCACCACTTTATCTTACAAAATAGTCTGGAGCTTGAAGTAAGTTTGCCCAGTTTTGGAGTGTCCTAGCAGAAGCCATCCATCAAAAATCATTTAAAACTATGTGGTATGTGATTCTATGTGATGTTATGGATGCAGGCAGGATTTCACCCAGCAACAGTGCCTGTGTCCTTAAATAGGTTCCTCAATTTGACTTTATGCCAGTGTCACTGACCATACCATCACAAAAAAAAAAAAAAAAAAAGCTGGCCTTGTAAAAGAAAGAAGACGCTGACAGCAGTGACTCTTCTCTATATCCGGGTTGTACCAGGGGTTGATGGGTAGGACTGTCTTCTCCAGATATTCAGACCCTCCTTCTCAATTGACATCTTTCATTTCAAAGGGGTGGAGGGGAAAAAAAGGATCAGTAGGTGTGTAAACTGAGTCTGGACATGAGCATCTGCAGAGACAAACTCTGGGTACAGATCTGGAAAGTCTCTCAAAAGCATCTGTGGTCTCATCTTGCAGCAAACTCCACTTGGCTCTATATGTGCACAGAGCAAGAAGCTTCTCTGAGCTGGCAGAGAGGATGTGGAGAAATGGTCAGAAAAAACAGCTCTGCCCTCGTGTGTGGGAAATCAGTGCCTGAGGGCTTCATCAAAACCATTTAACTCAGGGTTTCCTGTTATACCTTCCCATCAGGCACCCCAGTGATAACTCTCAGGGGTGCAGGCCATGTGTGACTGTCAGAACAGCCACCCCGCCCCTCACTAGTCAGCTCTGCCCCACTGGTGGCCTAACCAAGGTCAAATGCTGCATAGTGGTGTGGTGTGTTCACAGGGCCAGAAGGAGATGTCCAGTCTACCTTTTGATCACCACATCAGCTGGCAGCCCCTCACCTCCTCAGGTGTGTATTGGTAGGGATGGATGTGTAAGACGGGCTGGATGCCATCTGCTCCTGTGTTTGTGAGGATTTAGTGTCCTGAACTGAGTGGCCAGGGTGTTGTGAATGGAGCAGCAGGGAGGCTTGCTAAGAGAGCAAGTTTGTGATCACAGCCCAGCTTGACGGGGGAAAAGGGCTGGTAGCCTCCTCTCTTCTCCTGTCTGCCAGCAGCAGGTGCACCTCAGGGTTTCCCAGGGCTGCCACGCTGTTGTCTGTTGCAGTTTCCAGGACAAGGAAAATAAACAGGGCCACTGCTGTCTGCACAGCTATAACAGACCCATAGGGAAAATCATTGCCCTGGCTTAAGCCTCTACTTGTCCATCTTCCACCTTTTTCATCTAGAAAATGGAAAAGCCAGCCAGGTCTTTAATAGGCTAATGAAGAAATGTAAGGCATGATGGGCTGTTTGTGAATTCAGTTCTCTTGGCCCAAAAGGGAAATACATGGGGAGTTTCACTGTGTGGGGTTTTTTGTCACTGTTTCCTCTATTAAAATCATGCATTGGTCCCTTGAGTATAGGCAAAGTCCTTTAATGAATGAATAAGCTTATTCCCATCCCTATCTTTGCAGACTCTTAATATTTGTCTCAGTAGGATCTTTGCTTCCAGTTGGATGTGACCAGTTTCGGATGTACATTACCAGAGTCCATCCCCTCGTTCTTGTAATGGGCCAGGAGCTGTTGATGCCTTTAAGTATCTCACTGCCTTAATGGGATTTGCTGCTGGCTGCCAAATTGATATCTAGTGTGTAAGCTGGAGAGAGGGGCGAGAACTGCTCCCCTCACCTATTAATAAATCAGCACTGCAGGGAAGAGTTTTCTGCCGGGAGCCAGGTCTCACCAGTACGTGCTGCTAAGGGAGGGGGTGGTTAGCTGGGAACAGCTGCCCTGCAGGGAGCTGGGCTCAGAGCAAAGAGATTTGGCCCAAAGTGACAATGCTGCAGCATTAGCAGAAGCGTGATCTGTCTGGGAGGCCTCTCAGCATCACTCAGCTGGTGTCCCACAAACAGCCCTGCTGGAGTGGCTGGCAGTGCCCTGCACACTGAAAGGCTCCACTCAGCCGTAACGTTAAAAAAAAACATGGGAGAAAGAAGTAGGGAGCTGTGTGCCAGCCAGTTATTTCAGTGACCAAGAATCATCCTTCCCCCTGCAGGGGAGCATGTCTGCAACAGCATCCCACCCAGACAAATGGGCCCTGGCAAGCAAAGGTGGCTCCTGCTCAGACTTGGATTGCGTTCTGCACCTCCCAGCTCTGCAAAGCCCAGCCCATTGTGGACACCTTAGCATCCCATTTGGGAACAGGCCGAAGGGGATGCTCTCCCTCTCCAGTCCCCATGGCAGCTGTGTGCACAGCCCACCTGCACAGCGCTCATGGCTGTTGTGCTCGTTGCCAAGGCCATTACTCTTGCTGAAGGCCTGGGATTGCTTTGCACTTGGAACAAATTAATCTTCATTAGAGGATGAAGAGAAGATATTTTCTTTGGCTGTCAAGGAGGAGTAAGCCCATGAGATGTTCAGGAAGGAAAATCTCATACATGTCCCCTCTTCAAATACACACATATGACAGGTCAACTCAGGATCATTCCCTACATGGTTCCTTGGCTTGTTCAGAGCCTGACAGGCTTGGGCTCCTTGCCATGGGCACTATCTGCACCCATAGTAGAGCACAGGTACTTCTGGGGTATGATAGCTCATGCTCCAGTAGTGCCAGTCTCTCTACTGATAAAACAGGGTTTGTGATGGCTTAGATGTCTGCTTGGTACCGTCTGATGCCAGGTGAGATCCTGCCTGCAATGGCTTTCTCATTATGCCAGAGAATCCTGGCCATGTTTTTATTGTGTCTTGCTCCTCTAAAATTACCCCAGGAGATACTGGAAATGTCCTGGCTGAGACAAAGGATCAGCCTTGGAGAGTGAAGACAGTGCTTGAGCACTGGGGCAGCACTCCTCAGTGCATGTGGCTCTTTGAGCCAGTCTGGGAAGCTTCTGGACCTTCCAGAGATGCACAGGCAGGTAGGGCAGGACGGCTGCAGGACTGCAAGGAGGGCTTGTCCTGGACTGAATTCAAGGTGCCAGAGCAGACCCTGAGCTGGTGGAGAGCTGGCCTGGTGCCGGTTCCAGTGCATCTGAGAGAGCAGATCTGCTGCCCCATCCCCAGAAGAGGGGGATGTCTCTCCTCAAAGAGGAGGATTATAGCTGGACTTTCGGAAACCAGTTCAGCCAGCTGGGAGGTGACCCAGGTGATGGAGATCCTACCCTGGAGGTCTCTTGCTGTCACCAGAAATAAAACAACCTTTCAGTAACAGCCTTGATCCAGCCTTAGGGGCACTGCAATAAGTTCTAATCTCTGCCCTGGTTTCCTACAGCCCAAGGACCAATCATGTGATCTGAGAGGAGGTGTAGCGTGGTCTTACAGAGGCAGCAAGTGCAGGGGCTCGCTCTGACCCATCCCTCAAACGAGGCGTCCTCTCCACACTGTCATCAGAAACCTCGTGGCTGCGCATCCCCGGCTGGAGTTCAGAGTGATCGTGCTAAAATTAAGGTAGTAATTGAGATAATTTTTTAAGCTGCCAGGAGACGACGGCCTTGCAACAGGATCCTCCTGCATGGCACAGCGTAAAACAGAGAAAGAAAACGTCGGATTACTGGGTGGAGAGTTGCAGTATCGTTTATAGATGTAAAACCTGTGCCTGAGGAACGGAGTGAGTGCAAATGCAACCAGGCAAGCGCCGCTTCAGGTGAGTTTGAAGAGCAAGAGGAATGCCTCGGAATGGACGCTAGAGGGAAGAAGAGAGTGTCACAAAAGCGAAAAGACTCGGAAACCAAACTCAAGCAGCTCCAGGGCGTTCAGGAGGAGTTTGGCACTCAGTGGGCTCAACGCTTTCTTTTTACCTATCCAGCATCCGGTGTGCTGGCCTCGTATGGTGCCCCAAATGCACTGAGCTGATAGTGGCTTGCTGCATCACGCACCACTTAGAGGTATTTGGAAATACTTCTTAGGAAACCTGCAATGCCCACGAAGGGTAATAGAGAACATCCCAGACCCACCTTGGCACGGGAAAGCTGAGGTGCTTTTGGGGTGTTATAGGGCATGTCCATATGATAATGCTGTGTGCAACCCCAGCATGTCTCAGAGATATGATCTTTGTCACAGCCTCTAGCTACAAGCCACAAACAGGCTCAAAACCACGTGTGGCTTGTGTTCCAGCTTCTCCTCCCTTGGTGACCAGGGACCTCTCATCTCTGGAACCCAGCAGAGCAGGCAGAGCTTCCTCAGGGACTGTGCTCCCCAGTGCCATTGGGCAAGTCCCTGTGCCAGGCCTTCCAGTCTGAAACCAGCCCTCTCCCAGCCCAGCTGTGTGAAAGCTCTCTGCCACTTCTCTCCCCTTTATCCCCACCCTTGTCTCTTCTGTCCTTCCCCTGCCCTGCTCCTGGTTCTCACCCAGCTCAGCCACCACCTGCAAGCAGTTGCTGGCATGCTGGTGCCTCCCTGGCAGGAACCTCTCTGGAGGAGTGGTGTGAGGTAGGCATGGTTTGCATTTGTTACTTTTATTCTCTCTTCCGTGGCTCCATCTGCAGGGACCTTGGCCCTCTTCCTGATGTCAGGACAGCACTGGGAGACGCTGGCAGGTCACAAGGGCCAGTCCCAAAGCCTCAACATCTGCCTCCACCCAGCCCGTGTAATTTCTGTCCCAGCCCTTTCCCCATGTGGAAGCTGGCAAAAATCAACGCCCACATTCTTACTGCTGCTCTGTGGGCAGGGTCAGACCCTTCTTCCCCAACAGAGAGTACCAGCTCAGTCCCTTCTCCATCCCTGGGCCACTTTGCTGCTGCAGGCTCCCATCACCTGCATCATCCACACCCCTGGGGACACCTAGAGCCGTGACAGGGACCTGAAGGTGAGTACCACAGCATCTGCTCTCTCCTCTCCGGCAAAATCACATCAGGCCTGGCCGTGCTGCCTCCTGGTTGTGCCCTGGGCCGATCAAGGCTGCCTGGACCGGGGCTGTGCTGGGCATGTGCTGACCGAGGGTACAGGCAAGCCTGGCTGCACTGTCTGCCACCTAAAGGAGACACAGGGATGTCAGGTTCAGGGGAGAAAGAAGAGGTGAAACTGCCATGGGAGGTAGTGGTAGAAGCTTTTGGGAGGTCTGTCCCAGGAGGAAGGCACTCAGCAAGCAGAGGAGGAAGCTCCAGTGGACAGCACAGGGCAGATGGACACACCAGCAGCAAGGATCGGGTTGGGAGCACCAGCAGCCCTGTCACAGGAGGAGAGGCTTGTTCTGCTGGATCAGAGGTGGAGGTAGTAACCAGGCAGGGGTGACAGATTCTCCTCTGGCCCCTCGAGAGTGGAGAGGTTAGAGCACATGGTGGTGTGCCCAGAACACCTGAACGACTGCTATGTCTTGTCAAGGCAAGCACCTTCCGGGGTCTGGGTATGGACCTGTCAGCCCTTACCAGAAAAATGCTGCCCACCAGGAACAACAGTCAGGATCAGGACAGGTCGTCTTGTCCAGGAGAAGGGGATTTCTTGGGATTAGTCACCAAATCTTCTCTTTTCAGAAGCTCAGTCACAAAAGCTGCTAGGATCCTCCAAGGAATGTCTCCTGCTACCTCCCCAGGTGGGGCTTCACAGTGATAGCAAGGAATTAAAAATATTTAGAGGTCTCATAGGGTCAAAGCAACAAATACTTTTTCCCCTGTATGATCACTAACAAAATTAATTTTTAAATAGGGGGGAAAAACCCTCAAACCCTCTATTTTCCCTGATTTCTCCTGTCCCTTTTATCTAGTGTCATTTTGGTGGTTTTAAAGAAGAAAAAGAGAGGTATTACTTTTCCCCTTCAACTGCTATTGCCCAATCCTGATTATTTATTATTATTATTATTATTATTATTATTATTATTATTATTATTATTATTATGATGAACAGTCCAGGGGAAGCAGGAGTCCAAACACAAACCTGTGGGTACAATTAGTGGCATGTAAAAACAAATGAGAGGCCCTTGCTGCTGTGGGAAAAGCAATCACCTTAAGATCAAGCAACTTTGCAAGTGATGTACACAAGAACGGACAGAGACAGAAGGGGCTGCCATGCCATGCTGGCATTTAGGAAGGTGGCCAAAAATGCAAGAAGGAGATTGTGTGTGTGCACCTGTGTGTGCATGTGTGTGTGTCTGCTCCCTGCCAGGTGCTAAGCCCTGGCAGGGATGGCTCTGGCATCCCTGCTCTGAGACAAGAGCAGAGGGCATGGGAGGTCAAACAAGAGCTGCAGATTTGGTTTGGGATGCAGGAGTGTTACAGGCAGAATGGAAGTTTCAGACAAGGTCTGTCATGGAGACCCTCCCACTGAGTCACAAGGGTCAGAAACGACCCCCTTGGTTTCTAAACTCCTTCTCAGAGAGGAATCTAGATCCAATCCTAGTCCCACACTTGGTCACTGGTTTATGTCTAAAGAATTATATAGGTGTAATTGAGCCTTTATACAACTTTGTGCTACAGAATTAAGGATGGCTAACCAAATATATTTATATGAATGAAATAAATGATTTATTTCAATTGATTATGATAATGATTAGACCAAAAAACTTTAATCAGAATTGTTTACTACATAATACAGATAGTTTTAACTACTAGTATAGTGCAACATTTTTTATAAAATATTGAAGGAATTATATTAATGTTGGCAAAATAATTATTAAGTAAAGATTGATGTTACTCACCCATATCAATGACCATGGGCAAATCTCTTTTGCTCAGCCTTGAGGGGCATCCCCACTCAAGAGAGAAATCTCCACACAGACCCTGGAAGGGGGGTATTAGAGGACCCTGCCATTAAAAAGTGGGACTGGGTTTTTATAGTATGAAGCGATTGACTGTCAGCCATGGGTTTGTAAGCCACCTGTGTCGGCTCTGCAGCCTTTAGCTCAGCACCATTAGATAAGTCATCAGCACTAGCACTTGTTGGTTTCTTTATCAGGAGCTTTGTCTGCCACCTCCTCACCAGTGCCAGTTTCTGTCAGGAAACATTGTTCTTCACATCCTCAGAATGTTTAACTTTGGGCTTGATGAGTCAGCCTCATCTCAGCATTCTTCAGCACCAAAAGCAGCCTGACCCCTCCTACTCCATTTGCCACTGATAACTTGATAACTTCTGCAAATAGGGTAAAGTCTGAGCTGTTTTACCCCCACCTAGGCAGAGCATCCTGCTACAAGGAGGGCTTAGCCCCCAAGACCCTGATGGGGTCTCTAGCTCAGCCACTGCCAATCCAGGGCCAGTGTGGAGATAGTAAAGAACTGCAAACACACTCCTCCTCCATTTGCAGCTCTTGGCAGGCTTTTTGTCTCCTCCTGGATGCTTGAGCCAGCACAGTCTCCCAGGGAGTCTCTGGCTCGAAGACTGTGAGAATCCTTTCATTCTAGATCATAGAATGGTTTGTGTTGGAAGGGGCTTTAAGGATCACCTAGTTCCAACCCCATGCCGTGGGCAGGGATGCCCCAAGCTGTGTCCTACCCCAGGGCACATTGCCCATCTGCCCTGTCACAGCCCTTCCCTGCTCCAGATCACTGCAGACAGAGGACACGAGGCCCAAGCAGCTCTGCAAATCTCAGCATTGCTGCTTCCCTCTCTTCTGAGGTGTCGGTGCAGTGGGGAGCACGTCCAGCTTCAGCTCTGTCGTGGGGTCACCCCACACATCAGCAGTCAAGCAGCATTTCAGCCTCATGAGGAAGGCAACAGAAGTCCTTTTCTGCCACCCATGGAGGTGTCACCCAGGCGAGCCCTTGAGCAGCAACACGGGTGTGTGGGGCAGGGTCAGCCCTTCTGGCAGGGCCAGTGGTTTATAAAGCATCAGGCCAGATTTCCATCTCGTGCAAACTGGTGTTGCCTCCCTGATTTTCACCCAGACTAGTTTATATGTGCTAGCTGCAGAGCTGGTCCTTCAATCTCCGAGCACAGTGCCTGTCTTGGCAAGGATCCTGGGGGGCTGGCAGGGTTTGGCTGGTTTATTTAACGGGTGCTGGGGCTGTTGTCTGCCACGTGCGATTCATTCCTGTTCTGGATCACAGAGTTTGAACCATCTCCTGTTTCCAATGCTTCTGTCACAGCTTTGTTTGCAGTAGCGTTGCCATTCAGCAGCTGCCTGTGCTGCATGTCCAAGTGGGCTACCAGAGCTTAAGGGCGTCTCCCAGGCTCCCATGAGACCAGCAGGTGCTCAGCACCCCTCTATATCTGTGTCCTGCTGACCTCTGGGTGGCACTGCTCCAAACTCGCGGCTTAAGTCTGGGAGTGGTGTGCTTTGGTCCTGACACATCAGCCCAGTGTGTCCAGGGTTCCCCATCTCCTGCTCAGACATATATTGGTGCTTCTCACTGGAGCCACAAGCTTTTCACAACGGGATCAGGTTGGCTTGGGATGAGAGACCCAGGGATGAGCTAGAGTTCACTTAGGTGAGCAGATAGGTGCCAATTCACCTGCTCTGAGGGAATTCATGGTGCTGCCAGGAAGAAGGCAGCAGTAGACAAATAAATATACCTGAAAAGCAGGAGAGAGGTGAGTATAGGAGAGTATAAAAATCTCTCTGTTTAGAGTATACTCTAACCCCTAACCTTTTGTCCCTGGTCCTGCATAATCTCCAATTGTAGCCAGTAGCAAATGCCCAGGTAACAAGTAACATCTCTTCCTCATCTTGCCTCACCTCTGTGGATACATGCCTGTTGCACAGGATGAGTAAACAGCAAAATGGGCCCAAAATGCTCTCTGGCTCTCAGGAAAATCTGTAGCTCAGTGGCTATGAATTTCATCAGTGAACTTAAATCTTTGCATCTAATACACAGCAAATATGGTTAGATTTTTCTCCATTAAGGTTCCCAGGCTTTTTCCAGGGGTGTGTGCAGGGGTAGCATCCCCTTGACACTCCTTGTCCCCACACTGGGATGCAGCTCGTGCAACTGCCAATAGCTCCACGTTTCCAAGGACTTATTGCCGTTTTTCTTTCTAATATTGAAAGCCCAGAATAACAACTGCTATGAGGGGATACAGTTTGTTTTCCAAGTGGAGTAGAATTTAAGAGAGACTGTCATTGCTACTCATTCACAGACTGTTATCCAAATTTCCCTACTATCCCTCATGCTGCTGCATGTCACCTCTTCCCTGCTCCATATTTTTCCAGGAGCAGGCTCTCCTAGGCAGGGCTTGTCCCTGAGGCTTTTCCCTTTGGTTTACGGGGGCACTTTGTGCTCTAGCATTATCACTTGCTGCCCATGGCCCTGCATCCTTCAAACTACAGAGCAAGCAGTAGGACTGTGCACGGAGAAGGGACGGGGGGAGCATGCCAGGCTCCATCCCTCTGTGACACCCTGGCCACTGTCATCCTGTCCCCAGCATATCCATGCTCCTGAGTGGGCAGTGGGCACCCTGGGAGATGGGTGAGCCCCTGGTGCTGCAGGTGCAAATATTTGCACCCAAATTCCTGCCGGGCCTGTGGAGAGGAAGAGCTGTCCCCCGATGCCCTTGCCTACCTGGTGGGGACCCGCCACAGTGCCGAGTGTCACTCTTCCCGCGGCTGAGCCCTGCGGCAGCCCGCCTTTTCCTTATTTGTTTTTCTCCCTTTGAGAGCTATTCTTTCCCTCCCATATGCTGTAATAATTACAAGTGATAACTTAGCAGCTGCTCTGCTATTCCGGGCTCAGCAGAGCCACGCGCCTCCGCCTTCCCTCCCTCCCACAGCTCTGGGTCAACGTCTTGGCTCCAGCAATCAGGGATTCCTGCAATTTTTGCCACTCAGGAGGATCTGGACTCTTTTCCCCTCCATTGCCATCTGTCTCCCACCCGCCTGCCCCAGTATCATGAAGGGGGATGGGACTGCGACATCCATCTGTTGCCATGGAGAAAGCTGAGCCAGCGAAGGGACGCACCCTGCATCCTGGGTGAAGGCCAGAGGAGAGGGGGTGAAAGGGATTTTCTTGTGTATTTGTTTTATTATCATGTGTCTGTTGTCACTCATGGGGTCTGCTGCAGGTGACAACCATCACCCTTGGTCACAGCAGACCTTGGGAACCCCCTAAGCCCTCTTGCTGGAGAAGGTGGTGGCCTTGGACCTGGTGTGGCAGATGCCACCATCACAGATGGTGGACCAAGTCCACATTGCTAAAATGAACCATTTGCCATCCTTCCTCCTGTGCAAGAGTGGTGGTGGCTCCCAAGGAGATGATTGACCCCCAAGAGCAGCCCTGGGGCCCAGGGCAGTACCCAGGCTTCCCATTTTGAGTGTGAAAGGGTTTTTTCTCCTTTTACAAGAGATTTTTGCCTCCAGTTTATCCAATTGCTGAAAGCTCAGCATGAAAATATGTCAGGGTGAGATGTTTCTGCCTGCTCCCCGCAAAGGCAATGCTGCACCCCTGAGCATTCCAGTCCTTCCCCGGTCAGCAAGGCTACCGAGGCCGGAAGCGCCTCTCCAGCACAGATGAAGATTCCCAGAAATCTGTCAAGACAGCTCGATCCCTGTCAATGGTAGTGAGAGACACGCGAGTCTGTCGGGTGGTCTCATCCAGCCTGCAAAAGGCTGCATTCTGCTTCCCAAGCACTGGAAGCCTGACACCTGCCTGCTTGCTCCCGTGCAGTCCCATACTGGTCACTTCCCATATTCCAAAGGCAGCAGTCCCAGCACCTCCGGTGGCAGCAGGCTCGAAACTGTGGTAAAGCCCCACAGCAACCTGAGGCAAGTGTCTGCAGCATGGCCAGCACCTGAATTCATTTTTGGCAAGCTGCAGTGCAGGCAAGGTGCCTGTGCTTCCTCCCTCATGTGTGCTAGGCTTTACTGACATAGTAAAATGCCGGGAATTAAAGACAGGATTTTACCTAAGGATGGGATTTGCCAGAGCCATCAGCCCACAGTGGTCTTGGCTCTTCTCACCCTGCACAAATATGTCACCTGCACATCTGATACATATCACAGCAGGTAACATCTTCCACTGCCAGCTGTCCTTTTAGGCAGCAGAGCCCACAGGATGCCTAGGGCAGGTCTTTTGAAGGGGCAGTGGTGGATAATCTTCCCTGTGGTCCTCCCAAAGTTGTAAGTGGGAATGCAAATTGGGAGTGTGCAAGAAGGTGGGCCTTCCCCGGAATTTCAGTTCGCAGGCTGGGAATTCTGCTGCTGGCACCACTTCAAAGCAATGGTGGGCCAGGGTCCATGGATGGGGTTTTTGTGCATGAAGACACTTTTCACACAGCAGGGTGACCATGAAAATTGTATCCCTTGGCTTTTGGGTCACCAGCTGCAATGCTTGGCCTTGAATTGTGCTCCACCCAGAGGGCCTTTGGAGGAGGTGACGTGGTGCTTATCTGAGCTGGCTTTGATGCTTGGCAGCTGTGCAGGACCACCGAGCACGGGCTTCGGTGCTGGCACTGGTGGCACTGGGACACGCTGGAGGAAAGCTCACCAGGGGAAGCAACACGTGCCTCGCTTGCACCTCCCACACAGGAGTAGGCAGCCCCAGGAAGAGGCGGCTTGGAAAGCCTGTGCCATCTCGTATGGGAGAGCTGGCAGCTCCATCTGGCTCTGCTTCTCAGGAGCTCTCCCAGGAGCTGCCGAGGGTGGCCAGAGCGGGGCCTGTGGGTGGTGTGCCAGGAGCAGGAGAGGAGGAGGAGAATGAGGAGGAGGAGTGGGTGGGATACACGTGCCCCACACGGCCAAGTTTCCCTTGCAGGGTGGTAATCCTTCGTTAAAGCAGCTGCTCTGTCCCAGGAGAAGGGTGGTGGGTTTAGGGGCTCGTGTGTGGTGTGATGCTAGTGCTCAGGTGCAGGGGAGGTGCTCCTGCACAGTGACCCCACAGTGACCTGGGGACATGTCGGGCTTTGTGTGCAGGAGCTTCAGCCCACAAGTGCTTGAAGCCACCACGTGCATTGCCACGTGGCAAAGTCTCTTTGCAGCTCTGCTCATTTTCACGGGTCTCGCACCTCGCTTTTACTCTCCCGAAAGGCAGTGATTTTTTTCTTGGAGCTAGCAATGTGATAAGAGAGTTCTCATTGAAACAGGGCAGCCAGTGTATTTATTAGGATAAAAACACATGGGGTTAGCATTCTGTTCCTCACTTCTCCGAGCCCAGGCTATTGCGCAGCAAAATACAGTCCTTATCTGCACCCAAGTTTTGCAGCAGTGTAACTGCAGCCATTTGGTTCTTGGTTTCTTCATTTCAATCTCTTTGATCATGTGCCACGATTAATCTGATCTCTACAAGGCGGGATGAGTAGGAGTCAGAAGAAAAATTGTAATCGTCTGTGCCTTTGGCATGCGGGAACAGAATAATTTTGTAGTCTCATCTCCACGCTAGTAGCTCTAGGAAAAGACTCCTTCCCTTCATCAGCTAGCAACACTATTCAAGGCTAAGGGACACTGCTCTAAATGGAAATATTCAGAGCTGGGTACCATCACCGTTCCTCATTCCCTCATTTTTGCAGGCTGCAGCATCTCCAGGATACAAACCACATGGTCAGTGAGTGAAATCCAGCTGGCAACAATGAGCTGCAAACACAAAGATAAGTTCATGATAAGCTCCTTGCTGTTGTTTGCTCTCACCTGCCTTGTCATGATACCAGGCAGCTAATCCTCTGTGTTGTTTCCTTGCCTGAGTCAAACGAAACATGAGGTTTTATTGGGCTGGGAGGAAGGGAGCAAGGGGAAAGGGCATGGGGAGGTGACATCATGCTGCCCAGCCCTGTCCTGGATCTCCTGAAAGTTTTTCCTTGCCAGTTCCCACTGGTGCAGCACCGGCACTGGGTTTTGCTATCCTGACAGCTACATAGAGGTGTTTTCCCCCTCTAGCCCAGAGCATCCTTGCCCCCAGTGCAGAGCATTGCTTTCATTCTGCCTGCACCAACCCTGGTGTCCATCACAGCCCCTTCTGTTTTGAAAGCCCTCCCTTTCCTTGGCAAAACGATCCAAATTCCTTTACCAGCACACCTCACCGCTTCACTCCCTATCTGATCGCATAGCTCTCTTTGAGCATTGCTTACTTTTATTGAAAAGCATTACCAGCACAGAGCATGTAAGGGACCTGTTTTAAACTGTCCAACAAGGCATTATTAACCCATATCACAGATTATGATCAAAAGCATCTTTTCTGTAGAAATTCTTCTTCTTGTCCTACTGCCTATTCCAGCAAAAACAGCTCTTTCTGTCCTCCGTTTGTCCAAATGATTATCCCATGTCATGTCACCTGCACTTCTGTTCAATTTTGTTTTGCATTGGGTTATTTCCCTCCCCACACACCCTTAGGAAGTGAGCAATTCCTAAGCTCCATCAGAGGTCAACAGGTGGTGGGGAGGTGGGAAGAGGCTGAAACTGGAGGATAGAGAGCCCAAAAGGTCTGTTTTTCTGCTCAAGTGCTCGTGCTTCTGTCCACAGCACCACAGTTAAAGAAATGGCCTGGATGTGTTATCACTGTCCCCAAGTCCCCTCACAGACCCCGAGGGCTTCTTGGCTGCCCAAAGAAGAGGGAAACTCTCAGGTGCTTCTGTTCTGGTGTAACTATGACAGGCAATTTAAAATCAGCCAAGAGCTGTATTTGACAGTCTTATTTGGAACATAATGAACTAATGGTCCCTCCAATTTAATTAAGGATTTTTTCGAAGAATTACAAATTAACCTGAATTAAGATGAGAGTGTATACAGCAAGACTTAATGTGGTTCTACTAATTTAGATTTGCAGTCTAAATTATTTTGGATTAATTTTCCAAGAGGACACATGAAGTTTTTATTAGTATAAAAACCAATCAGAAATGTAGCAGGTGTTTTGAAAGTGAAATAGTTTTGCCTTTTAAGGGGTGCAACTCTTGGTATCACATCTTTTAAGAATCTGTACTGGTACCTCCTTCCCAGGCAAGAAAAAGCTATGGCAATGTAAAGGATCATGCTTCCATTTTACAGGTGTGTGTCTGCAAATATATATATATATGTGTGTGTGTGTCTGTGTGTCTGTGCCTGTGTCTATGTGAAGAAACAATGACTGGGAAATTTGTTCCTCTTTGATTACTCCAACAGTTTGAAATCAATGTAACATCTGAATGGTAGCAAGGCTTGAAGCAGTGGCCAGAAGGTGATGACAGAAGCATCTGTGGTGGTTTATTACGTGTTTTTCCTCCTGTTCCTTCCCCTCTTCCTCCTCTCCCAGCTGCTCAGTACTCTCTGACTGCTCAGGATTGATGTGTCCATAGTAGAGGCAGCGGGAAGCATTGGGAAACCTCTTCTCATCCCCGTAGCACACTTGACTGGGTTTAGCTTGGACAGCCATTGTTCTGAAGTTCCCCTACTGCCCAGATGGATCCCTTCAGGAAAACCTCCCCAAGTCCCTTCTCTTTGCAGGAGAAACTGCCCCGGAGCCCCCCATCCAGTGCAGCTGTTGGAACACTGCTTCGAAAGGTGCGTAGTAATTGAGTCATCAAACTCTGCCTTGCAGAAGGTCCTTAAGGTACCATGTTTTGCTCTACTGTCCTTAATGCTGTTGATGAGAATGGGTGGTTTGGGGAGCAGGCCAGGGCAGCCTCCGGCCCTCTGCACAGCAGGATGGGGGGAAACAAGCCACTTGTGGTGTTTGAGTTGTGGTACCACCCGGGTGATCAAACAGAAACCACCGCTCCTTTGGGAACGTCACTATCTCGGCACACACCAGAGGGTGATGAGGGGAGGGCGAAGACCTTTGCTTTGGAGAAGAGGCGCCAGAGCGCAGACCTCGGTTACGCTTCTGCAATACAAGGAAATCCAAGGGTGGCTGAGTCAGGCTGTGAACAACACGCCTGGCATCTCCCAGGAGATCAGCTGCAGAGTCAGGAGCTGAAGCCTGCTTTTCTGCACACAGCTCAGGTGCCTGCAGACACTTGCAGGTGCGTAGGAGTGAGCTCGTCCTGGGAAAGGGAGACCAGTGGACTTCAGAAGGGAGAACAACCACAGCTTGCCATTGCTCCCAAATCCTGACGCTCATGGAAAAGCAGCATCCAAACTGGCTTTCAAACTCAAGGCAGCTCCTCTGCAAGAGAGGGAAAGAGACAGGGAAGAAATGAGAACTGCCTTTTTAAAAATGTTTGCTTTAGGTAACCCTCCCACCTCAGGGTCTCAGAACTGAAAGGCAGGGAAAAAGGGCTTGTTGACCTGATGTTAACCTTCAGCTGTCAGCTATTCAGCTCCATGATCCTCACATGCTGCTGCTTAATCCAGGAGGAAAAAAAGCACAAAGCCTGCCCAGAGCTTGTGCCGTCTCATTAACATTTGGCTTAGGCAAGATTTCTATCCTGCACAGGGAGTGCAGCAGCTCCAGTTCAAACAGCTCTCCTCTGCTGTGGCCTTCCCAGGATGTCCAGGGACAGGGGTTTGCCACAGCTTCTGCAGTGCTGTGCTTTGGGGTTGGGGTCCTTGAGGTGGCAAAATATAATTCAGGCAGAGACACCTGCATTTTTTGGGTTCATGAGAGCTTGCAAAGACCTCTCTGTGAGGTTGCAAGGTCCTCTGTGTGCCAGGGTGAGGTGGTTCCCAACAGGCACAAGACACGGACCCAACACAGATTTGGCTGGTGCCTGGCAGCTCTTATTGGGGTTGGCGATCCCACAGGGCCATAAAAGCCAGACTGCAGTTTCTGGTTTGACATCACATCCCACATCCACATCATGTGTACTCAGAGGAAGGCCATAGGGGTGGCTGAGGAATAATGTGGGAGGGACAAGGAGCACATGGGCATCTTGACCTACAGCCAGCCATCTACTGCCCCCAGGCCCTTGCAGCCTTCACTTGATTAAACATGAAAGCTCTGTGGTTGCCTGAGCTGGCAAATATGGTTCAGTACACTTGAAGCTGGCAGGGATACTTGCTGCCCTGGGGTTGGCATGGAGCTGGCAAAGGTTTCCTCTTCCCATCTGGGAACTGGCAAGAGTGTGTTCCCATCTGACAAGCGGGTGGGAGGAGGAAGGTGGGTGGCTTTGTGCCGCCTGATGTGAGCAGTGTGCTTTTGGTGGTGGAGGAACACGGCTGTGGCCATGGGCTGAGTGGGATCACATGAGCTTGGAGATGGAGCTTGAACCGTGTGAGAGATGGATGATACTCCGAAGGCATGGTGGGATTCTTCAGTGGGAGGACCTCTGTGTCTAAGTATAGTAAATCACACTTTAGAAATAAGTTGGTTGAGGCTGTGGCTGAGTTTCTTTGATGTAGGCTGAGGACACACACTACAGGGAGAAATCACTCAGCGTTCTGCTTTCCTGTTGGTAAACTGTAGCACAGCTCTGATCCTGGGACAAGGCTGGGATCCATGGGGCTGTTTAGCCATGAGGAAGTAGAAACTCCTGCACTAAGCCAGATCAAGGGTCTGATTTGCTGAGCATCCTGAGGCTTCAGGGAGCAGTAGGTGCTCCCAAGGGCATGTTGATTCGCACTCCCTTGATTCTCACCCCTTGTCATTCCCTCCAGGAGTGAGGTCTTCATGGGCAGAGTGTGGCCCATATGTCCCCTCACCATGTGCTACTAACACAGGTCAAGAGCGCAGTCCCACAGGCTTCCTAAACAGCATTTGTCCGCATTTATTAATCCAGATTATTTTTTCTCCATCAGCTGGTCCAGTCTTGTCTTGAACTCATGCAAATACTGACAGCTGACAGCATCCTTGGGCAAGGAGTTCCCCAGGTTTGACCCCCACCACACGAGGGCTTACCTGCTCTGAAATTTGCCCCAGTTTTTGCACTGGGAAGAGGCAGCAAGGCCAATCCCTGTCAGCCTTCTTTGGGCCATGCCTGACTTTGTAGCCCTCTACCATAACATCTTCAGCCATGTCTTTTCCAGACTGAGAAGTCCTGGTGTGCACAAGTCCTTGCTTGCAGGAAGGCTCCTCCAGACCTTTGATCCTCCTTCATCCCCTTCTCTGTGTTGCCCTATTACATTTTGGATTCGAGGCTTCAAAGAGGTGCCTTTTGGGGCACAGGTCAGTGCAGTGGCTTGGCAAGCATGCCTGCCCCACAGCTCTTGCTCCCTCCAGATGCTGCTGTTTCTTGGCCACAGGCTGTGCCAGTTCCTGTGATCCCGTTGGCTTAAGTAATTGGCAGTGCATACCATGCATAACCAGCTCGGAGTTTGTGTTGGGTGGTTTTGATCCAGGGCTCTTTCTCCTCTGGAAGGGGAGAGGTGTCATCTGGGTGTTTTTATGACTGTTGGGTCTCTTTCCTGACTGCAAATCCATCCTCCCAGTGTGAAATCTGCTTGGTTTTCCTGCAGAGACCCCATGGTGTTTGAGGGACTGTAGGTGAGAGCCTGGCATTGCCTGAGACCTGAAGGGAACACTTTTGGGGCTGTTCCAGCTCCTTTCCTTTGCTTTTATCCCAGGTAAAATGTATTTACATGATAACTCAGCAAAGCAAAATAAGCAACCAAACCTCACTGCGGTCAATTCACTCCCAGCCTATTTCATGTCGATAAGACTGTGGTGGACTCAAATTGGAACTTCAAACTTCTTTGAAGGCATTCAGCCAATTACAAAGGTGAGAACTAGCTGCATGATTTGGGTCCCGAGATGAACTTTGCTGTGGGTAAGGCTGTAATGTGAATTTTTTATATGGATCTGTCTTGAGGACTAATAACTCTTTATATTTTTTTTTAATTGGTTTTTTTTTGCTACAGTTTTTCCTTCCTCCTGGCCCCACCACAAATTTGCTCTCACCCTAATCTTTTCTTTGGCAGCTAAAACTATTATCTTTATTGTTTCAAGGCTTGGCTTCTTCCTGTTAGATCTCCTAATTGGATTTTTACTCTCTGATCCATTTAGTCCCTCCTGTGCTTTCACTAAAACTTTTTAACCGTTCGCTAACCAGTTTCACTAACCAGTTTCTCTTGAAGGTGCTCCTCTCCCCACACTGCTCCGATTCACCCCCTCTCCCTGATTTGCAAGGGGACAGCTTTCCTAAGCCATGGATGTCCCCTCCAGTGTCACTGTCTGTACACAGTGTCATCACCACCTCCTTCACTCTGCAGGCTGCAAAGGCTCGTTGGGTTTTCACCAAGAATAACCAAAACAACTCACGTCACCCTTTAAAAGGAGGTCTGAGGTCACCATAGAGCCGAAATCATCCAGAAATTATGACATTTCAGCTGTGGCTAGGAAAAGTCTGCTGCTTTGCCCAGATTCACCTCACACCCAGACTAGATGCCAGTCCTGTGTTTCTGGCTGTCTTAAACACAGTATTAGCAGCTACAAGAGAGGTGAAACAGCAGTGGGGCTGTGACCACTTCTGGCACTGTGGGTCACTTAACCCTTCCACTCCACTTCATCCTCTTCGGAAAATGCAGTTCACACCTCCCATCAATCTTGCTCCTTTGGCCTTCAAGCCTCTCGTAACAGTGTCAGAGTCTTCACTGGAGGCTTTGAGCATGCCAGGAGTGACCTGATTGCATTCCAAGTGCTTTCTGTACAGCTGAAATTACCTCTGTCCTCCATACCAGCAATGATCTCTGTCCTCTCCATGAGTAAATCAGTGCTTTGGTTTCTCCAGCCAGCAGGTGTGCTCCAAGCTGTCCTATGAGCACAGCAAGATGGCAATGGAGTCTGGCATGGAGGGGGCTTGAGTACCCCATATCCCAAGAAGGGGCTGCTGGTTTCATGGCCTGAGCCATGCAGCTCCTCCCACAGGAGGAGGGTGGAGCTGACACAATGGCGTCTCACCACTGGTCTGGTTTTTCCGTCAGGCCACGCAGTGATGCACCACTGTGATTTTTCAAGCAGCCAAGATCTTCACTTGTAACATTTCTTTATAACAACTTGGGGCACAAGGAAGGAAGCTCCCCTCCAGGTCAGTCAAGCCAGTGTGGGCAGAGGTGGTGGAATAAGACCTCCACTTAGCAAGATGTTAAGTACAAAAGGAGACATAAATACAAAGGGAGGAAAAATGGGAGGAAGAGGTACCAACCCTACTAACTGGCTGCTCAACCCAGATCCATCTGCCTGGCTCTTAACAGGCCTCAATGGACCCTCTCATCCTTTCATTCTTTTTCCCAGCCTTTTTACCACCTCAGTGCCTTTGTGTTGATGTTGCTGGAGCATGTCGCCATGGTTAAAGCTGTTATTCTCAGCAGGGTTTGCATCTTACCTGTGAGACAGATAGATATGGAAATGGACGTGCATGAATATGTGTGTTTACCCTCATTTTGGTTCCCACTGGCCATGCAGAAAAACAAATCTGATGGGAAAGGAGAACTCTTCAGGGGGAATGGGGAGAGAGGGAGAACACCACCTTGGAGGAGTTTCTCCAAGGAATACATAGTCTAAGCCGAAAGTATGGGAGAGAAGAGATGATCACCTGAGAGCAGGGGTGGGCAGAGATGGACATGGATTTGTTGGAGGTGTTATTGGACTGAGAAAACACACAGCTTCAAGTCAAGTCTATTGTAAGGGTGCAGTGTACATGTGGAAATGTGGAGATCACAGTTCCCACCCTGCACACTGTTCCCACACTGGCAGTGCCCACACAACAGTCCTCCTTAGCCCTGTCATTTTCCTTGGCTTTGGTTGCTTCAAGTGCTAAAAAGAGGTTGCAAGTGTTATTTTTTTAAATATTTTTGAATGCGCTTATCAAATACATATTTTCCAAATTTTACTTAATTCTTATTCTTCTTTTATAATATTGTTTACTCGAGGTACAGGGAATGGGGGGAACTGAGTCTTTGGCACATTCCCATAGGTATTCTTGTCCAGAGAAAAATGATAACAAAACCTTTGGCTTTTAGACTTTTAGGATTTTTGGCTTTGGTGTATCAGGCCACCATAATTTTATTGTTGTTCCTTGGGGAGTGATTCAGAATAATAGATCTGCTAGGAAAGATGGACCAAGTTCCTGAGGTTTTTGGCTAATGTTATTATGCAAGTTTGAATTGATGGAACGGTTCTGAATTGCTTCACTCAAACCTGCAGTGAATGAAGAATTGAATCAATAGCTGCTGGGCCCTCTTCCAGCCCCTCCAGAAACAATGGATTTATTTCTCTTCTTCCACCAACCCACCAGCTCTGATGGTGGCTAGCTGGGGATTTTGGGGAGTTCCCAAAGGAGTAACTGCTTTAAGGGAAATCGCTCTGTGCTGCTGAATCCAGACATGGTCTTACTCCAGGTGTCACTGAGTCAGCGTGTGTGATCTTGGGTGGCTGTGGGTGGTACACCTGCACCGAATACAGGCAGAGCAGATCTTGCTTGGAGAAGCAAGAAGGGGCAAAACTGAGCCACTGGACCCTTTCTGCCCTGGATGGTTGACTGGTTTCATCCACTCTGCCCCACCATTGGGTTAGTTTATCACATTCCATTGCTATCTTGTAGCCCTGCTGCCTGATGACACTTAGAGTGACGGGGTGGAGGAGGCTTCTGCTGGGCCTTCCTTCCACTGTAACTCTTTCAAAGGTTCCATGGTCAGATGTCCCAGCTGTCTGGAGGGCTGTCCACTGTCCAGAGACACAACAGCTCTGCTGACAGCTCAGCTGCAGGAGAGCTGTGCAAAAGGGGCCCTTGTGCTCGCTCCCTGTGCTGGCAGTTGCAGTATCTTCAGCTCTTGAAGGAGCTGCTGAGTCCTGGAGGAGGGAGCTGAGCTCACTTATGCAATCCACCAGTGCTGCCCATGCCTGGCCAAAATGTGTGGGGCTGGTCGGGGGCGGCTCCTATCCAAGAAGTGAGGCCCAGGCCCTCTGGAGTATTTTGGTATCTCCCATTCTTTGATTCTGCCTGGGGGCAGGACTCCTCTCCCATCTAACATGAGGCACCTGACTATGCCTGGCTATACCTGGCTCCTGCCTAAGCAGAGGAGGAAGATGGCACGTCCAGGGGCTGAGTCAGTTGCCTGAGAGAGAAATCACTCTCAAGTGGGATTTTTCCATTGACTGAAAATCTCCTCAAGTTACTGGGGCCCAAGATTATCTGCCTGCGTTAAAGCCTGAGATAAGAGATGGCAAACTGGGGGGCTGGAAGTTCACTCCTGTCTCAGATGAGGACCAAATGGGCTGGGGATAAAGGGGAACGCTTCTAAATCATGTGCAAGAAGTGCAGAAATGGCTCTTCCTCCACGAGAGAAATGCTGGTAACAACTCCAGCTCAATATTTCTGACAGCCTTGTCCCCAAGCCCCACTGCTGGCCAGGGCTGCTATTTGCCTTTCTCATGGGTGTTGCTGCACCATGGCAGTGCCCAGACAGCCGGGTCTTACTGCCTTGTTCAGCCCTTGTAACCTGCTGTTAAAAGCACTGACAGCACTGATAGGGAAGTCCTTTTATACCCACCTGGCTCCACACTGGCACACGCCTGATCTCCTGGCATGTTGTCTGTTCCCTTTGGGAAGGCTGCCAGAAATGTCAATGTTTTCGCCCTCCTGCTCTGTGTGTGGCAGTGGGGCTGCAGCCCTGCCTGACAGCTGACAGCCTCCCCAAGCTTTGTATTTGGGGAGGTGGAGCTAATGAGGAGGTGCAATCCATCCCATCACTTTCTGTGACTGTCATTTACCTTCTCCTCCTGCATCGAGTCAGTGGGGAAATCTGGTGTCTGAGCCAAACAGGGGACAGCTGTAACCATGGTCTAACCAGCACTGCTGGAGGCTTGGTCCTGAGGATGAGCAGAGCAACCTCAGAGCCACATGGACACCTCCCTTTGCGCTTGTCTGCTCTATAAAGTCACCACAAATTAACTGCAGGTATGTCCTGAAAATTAATGAGTTCAAGACCTTTACAGCCTCACGCGGGCCATCTTCTGCGGGAACTGTGTCCTTAATTAAATCATACCCCATTCACAAGGAGCTGTACTGAGCCCAAAGGCAAGGAAGGCAGTCAGGCTGCCTGGTGCTGTACTGGCAGGATGTGGGTCCACTGGGAAAAGGCTGCTACAGCTCATCCACATCCGCCTGCAGGGCAGAGTGGGGTGAGGAGCCAGCCTGGATTCATTAATTGCTGGCGTGGGGTGGCAAGGAAACCAGCCTGAGTGCTGGCCAATGGGGGTGGATAGCACCTTGGCAGCATAGATAATTCATGGAGTGAAATGAGCGTTTGGGATGTGGTGTAATGGAGAAGTGAGTCAGGCACAGCACTACATGTAGCTGATCCTATGGTTCCACCCTCCAGCATGCTCAGACCCCTCTTCAGGTCATCTTCTCTTGTGAGCTGGCAAAACCTCAGCAGTCTTCTTCTGGGGAGAATAAATGACAGGGAGCAGGGTTAGCAGAAACCAGGTACACTTATCCCAGCGGCTCAGCATGTGGTCTGGATGTGGAGGCTATTGCCCTACAACTTTGTCCCATGAGTGGGAAGGAGACAAACATAGATGCCTGGGCTGGAGGGTCTAGGGGGCTTGAGGGGAGAAGCTCTGCCAGGATACCTGGGTTGCTTTTGTCTACCCTCTACTACCACCACCAAGGTCATGTGGATATCTCTCTTCAGAATCTACCCAGGCAGCTGTACCTACCCCACCTTGGGAAGGAGCCTGGTGGGTTGGGAAGAACCCTCTCTGGCTGCGGGGAGTCAAAATGCACCAGTTCCCTCCTCCAGCACCACAGGAAACAAGATGATGGCTGCATCTTTCACTCGGGTGTGCACCTTGGCAGCAGCTGCACGTGTTTGAGCAGAGAAGCCAGCACCAAGGTGTTGAGGAAACTTTCCTGTCTGACCGTTCGGGAGTGTGATGGCCAGAATGCTTCCTGAATGGTCAGACAGGAAAGTTTTCCTAGCAAAGGATGGACTGTTTGCATTGTGCACCTGAGTCCCCTATGCTCACGAGGGGCTTAAGGCTCCAGTTCTGGGCTCCGTAAAAAACATCTTGCAGGGGCTGGCTGGGAGAAAAAATGCCCCTGCAACTGCAGCCAAGCCAGAAAGCATCCCTGGAGCCGTGGGTCTGCGGCCCGCACCCATGCTGCACCCTCTGGGGCAGAGCCAAGCAGGTGGAAGCGGCCACACTGGGGTACAAGGAGCACACTGCCGGCGCTGGAGAAGCTCCATTGCTCCCGGACAGAGGTGACCTGGGCGCAGGCTCTCCCTGGCGAGGTGACCACCAGGATGTGGTGAGAGCCGGGGAGTGGAGAAAGAGGACATGCAGAAGAACCCAGGCTTGCGAACGCAGTTCTGGCAGCTGGAGA
Organism: Lycocorax pyrrhopterus obiensis; assembly: GCA_014706295.1. Classification (NCBI taxonomy): domain Eukaryota; kingdom Metazoa; phylum Chordata; class Aves; order Passeriformes; family Paradisaeidae; genus Lycocorax; species Lycocorax pyrrhopterus. The sequence goes on along the minus strand of JACSVZ010000007.1, from coordinate 16,190,732 downwards.
GAAGTGCTCTTTTCCCTTCCCTTCTCCACGGCTCTTTTGTTTTCCGCAGCCCCACAGAAGAGGCTTCCAGTGAGCGGCAGGGGTGGGGGCAGAGCCCACCCGCACAAAGGCAGCTCCCCACGGGCTCTGTGACCGCTGTCACGCTTTTTCGCTCAAATCAACGCCAGCAGTGGATGACGTGGGGCTGGTGCTCCCCAGCCCCGGGGCTGATTGGTCCCAGCTCAGGTTTGAACGCCAAGGTGTCCTGGCAACGAGAAGCAGAGGAGCCAGACTTTCCCGTCCCCACTCGGCTCCGGGAGCACGGCGGGTGCTGGGAAGCGAGAGGCATCGCGGGCGGGGAGCAGCGCGCAGGGCCGCTGGCCCTCCTCCAGGTACCCTCTGCGCGGTGCCGGGCCGTGCCCCAGCCCCAGCCCGGGAGCTGGGATGAGTTTCCCCCGGTGCGGGTGTCAGGCGGCACCTGTGCTCCCGCACAGACAGGCAGCGGAGGAGCTGGCTTCAGATGGGAGTGGGGATGGGGAAATCGCTGGTGTTTGGGGGGTCTTGAAAGTGCCCGTTCGGTGGTGTTTGTGGGAGGGATGCCTGGGGAGAAGCTGTGCAGGGCGGGGGGAGTCAAGGGGCCTTCCAACAGTTGTGTGGTCAGCTCTCTTGCCCCAAGAGGACGGAGCAAGTGATTTTGGCTACTTTTGGGTTCGCCTGATTAATCAAACTCACAAAAGCCCCGCAGGGCACCGGGGGCTCTGAGATGTGCTAGAAGAAGATGGCTTACATTGAAATGAAACTGTTTTTCCTGCTGACAGAGAGCTGCTCTGCTTTTGCCTCAGCACAACCCACCAGCATGTCCGTCCCTCTGGAGCTGGGGGGTGAGGAGGGAAGGGCGCCCCAGGGCTCAGCTGTGTGCGGGAAAGCAAAGGGCATTGCGGGGGCGTGCTGTAAAGAAAAGGCTTTTTCCTCCGCCTGGAAGATGCGAGCAGAAATGCGAGGAGCTGACTGGGAGAAGAGTTTGCCGGCATGGGGAGGCAGCACTCAGCACAGCCCATTTTGCACCTGTCAAAACTAGCAGAGACATACCTGTGTCTGTGAAAAGATGTGCCAGCCATTAATGACAGGGCACGTCCAAGCTGTCCAAGATGAGAAACCATCTCCACAGGGTAACAGCCATCCCGGAGGAGCTTCCTGGCTCAGTGGCAGGTGGTGAGCTTGTGGAAGGGCTGGTGTCCTGCACGGATTCAGTGGCACACATTGAAAAGCAGAGCCACGATTCAGGTCTCGCTGCTGCAAGTGGGGGATGAAGAGGGATAACAATGCCAAGACCTTTTGGATCACAGCTTGGGTTATTTGTTAGGGCACAGGGCTGAGACCTGCCTGAACAATTCTTTCTCACAGACCCAAAGGCATGATGAGACTTGGAGATCCCTCCTAGTATCGTGCTCGTAGTAGAAGAGCAGTTCCTCAGCATCCCAGTGGCAGGGAAAGGCTGAGGGACACTGCAAAATGAGTAGAGAGGGTTTTGCTGGCAGTGTGTTGTTGCTGACCTGGATTCTCACTGATGACCTAGAGGGGTAAAATTAGCACAGTCAGCTTGTCCCAAGGCTGTCGGAGATTAGAGAGAGGGAAAGGGTTGTGCCTGTTACATACATCATTTTTCACTGTTTAAATGGGAATATGTAGCACAAGTTGTCAGTTTAAAAAAAATATATATCCTGCACATTGAAGTGTTGCCAAAGTTTACAATTTTGGAGTGGTGGGCTTACAGCAGAGGCTTTGCCTAGAAAACCCAGTCACTCAATCTGTGAGAATCAGTGATGCTTTTTGTATCTAAATGAAAGTTAAGAAAAAATGTCTGTCTCATGCAGTAAGAGGGGGTTTGACCTAGAGGAACCTGAAAATAAATAAACATGAAAGTTCACTAAAGGTGAATTAAACAAACTGGGTACTTTAATTATTTTTTCAAAAATCATGTTTTAAAATTGAGCAGCTTGGGACTGGATGATGTTCCTGTTTGGACCAATGGCTCTCCCTGCTCCAATTAGTTCAAATAAGACTTGTTTCTCTGAAGGGTTAAGGTGAGTACATTCTTCAGGCTTTATTAAACCCATGAACAGTAATGTCAGTCTGAAACCCAAGAGAGGGGAAAACATACCCACACCTTGCAGGCCATAAACAGGAACAAATTCAGCTCGCTCTGTATCTCCCCAACAATTCAGCCGAGGCAGTTTATGAACTGGGAACTTTAGCCCCAGTGAAGCGAGGCAGGACTTTACCAGATAGACATTAAATAACTTGTCTTTCCTGGTATTTTATGGAATAAACAGTGCCTGTTGCTTGCTAATAGCATCTGCTTTTATTTGAGTGGGATTGTATTTTATAACAATCCTTCTGTTCAGTTTGCATGTTTGCAGTGACCCCAGCAAGCAATCACTCCGTGGCTGGTAGTAAATTCACTCCCAGAGGTTTAATGATGGTATTTACTGTAGGAGCTGCCAGTTTTAGGGCTGTAGTGATTAGGGTGGGTTGATGGGACCCAGGGCAGCTGGGTAATTGCTAGTGATGAGCCAGTGAACTCCCAGGTAATTGCACCTTACCTGGAGAGGTGTGCTGGCATGAGCGGTGTTTTAAAGACAAAGCTGTGAGGAGGATAAAGGACAGTCATTGTCTCCACATGACAGCGCTGAATCATGGACAGGAAATTATCCCTTCTCCTCACCAAGAAAAATAATGCTTGGTCTGTTTTCTTTCCTGTCTCTTCTTAAAGAAAAGACAGTCATGGCAGGACTCGTGTGCCTGTCAGTCTGTGCCCCTTCCTTCTCTTCATACCCTTTAAACGCTGTTGAGAAGTAGAGATGCTCTGCTTCAGGACACCTACAAGTGCTGTGAAAATGGGTCTTGAGGGAAGGAAAGACAGACATACTCCCTCACTGACCCTGGGAAGGCCTGGCATAGACCAGACCTTGTTAGACACCAGAGAGGCCTGGTAACAGAGGGAGCCTGACAAAGCTCACTCACCAGAAGGCTTCAGCATAAGCTCAGATTTCCTCCATAGATGTGAGGTCCAAGCAATCGTGGTTCCTAGGACAGCAGACATCATTAATGATGTTATTAAAGGGAGACAGTAATTTTACTTTTAATGAATGTGGGATCTACATAAGTTGGTGCGGTCACTCGCCGGAGCCCCGTTGGCCCTTGGGCAAGATTTCTCAAGTCCCGGCCATTTCCATCTATGTTTGGGCTCCTCAGGATATTACTCAGCCTGCATGTATGTGGATTTGGTAGTCCTCACCTGGCCCTAGTGTTTGAGGCTGTCTCTGGTCCTGCATCACCCCAACGCCTGTGGTCTCCAGCCTTGGTACTTTGTGTTTGTTTGCCCTGCATACCCAGCAGTGGAGAAGCCAAAATTGCTTTGCCCTCCCTGCTCATGAAGGAGAGGGCTGGAGACTTGATCCCTGTAATTGCCAGCCTCTCCTACCCTAGAAAGGAGTAATCCCCAAAGCAATGGTGACACCAGAGTCCTCTAATGCCTCTTGAGTCTTCATCAGCAGGTCCTGGAGGGCTTTGGGAAAGATGCTGTATGCCTTACATCTATTTTAGATCTGGGAGGGTTGAAGCAAAGCAAGGGGCAGAGCCTTGACACACTATGACAGGAATAGAGCAAATGGCAGGTTTAGATAGGGGCAAAGGGACTGATAGAGCAAAGGGGCTGACAGTGGTGCTCCTCGGTGGGTCTGGTACCAAGAATGCTCTGGTTAGGTGGCTCTTTATCAGCTAGAACCTTTTCATTTTGCCTCGTGATTAAAAGACAAGGATGGGGATTGTGTCTCTTCTCTCCATCTTAATGAACTTTCCTCTGCCTCTGTAGCAAGAGAGAAAGATTGCAGCAAAACCAGCCGAACAAACTCCAGTACAAGATTGTTCCAGTGATGGGGAGAAAACAAGTAGTTTGTGGGCCCAGAACCTCCCAGGAGAGGGGCTGCTCTTGGTCCAGCAATGATTTAAGGGGCTTAGCAAGTCAGAAGTGCCAACAGTAAAGCTGTGGCAGGGTTATCAATATATTAAGAATTTTGAGCAATTGGACCAGGTATTTCCAGGTACAGGCTGATAGAAATGATCGTGCTGGTCCAGACTGCCAAAGCTCCATGGACACACCTGGAGCTGCTCTACTGTTATGGCCAGTGGTGGGAAAAGGAGTCTAAGCTGTTCTCATTCTGCAGCCTGATCCGAGCACTCGCTGCTCCACCTTCTTCTTTGTTGGCACGAGCATTTCTCCAACTGCTCGATGCAGGGGCATTGGTCTGGCAGAAAAGAAAATAACCATTTTCTTCCCTGGGGATTTTCTACAGCTGGACAGGTCCTTGATCCAGTTCTCTGCACCATGAGTAGTGCAGGCACAATGAAGAGGGGAGTGCCGGCTGTCAGCCCCTGCCTGCTTTAACCATTCCAAAATAGAGCTTGGATGGATGGATTAATCCTTTCCCTTCTCTTACCTGTGGTGCTCTTAAGGGAAACATGTGCTGATCATGGGTTTACAAACCACTGCCAGATGTTTCAAAGTATGTAGTTTAATCGTTGGTCCAGGACCACTCAGTCCAGTGGGTGTGACCTGAAGGAAATCCCTTCAAACCTGCTCTCTGGTACCAAGAGGAGCACCAGGCTTCACAATACCAGTTTTGAACCTGAAGGTAGTGAGGTACAGGCAAAGATCAGAGCATGAGATTCAGAGTCAGGAACTGCTGAGTGTTGATCCTGGATCTGCCTGGTCTGCCAACTCTTTTTGCTCTGGGGCAAATTATTTAGCTTTCCTTTTCCCTGATCCCCTTCCATCCCGTGTCCAAATCCTTTGTCACATGAAGGTTGGGAAGAAGCTTGCAAAACACCTGCGGAAATGCTTTGAAGACAGAAAGCAGAATGCTCAAATGATAAGTTGTATGGGCAATATAAACAAACCTGGCTATATGTTTCCCAGGCTAAATGAGGAAGGAGGAGGGGTTAACTGGTGGGTGGCACCCACGTCCTAATTACAAGGTTTGTCTCTGGATCCCTTCAGTGTGAAGCATCCTCTTGGCTGAAAAACAGCTGATATAGTCACACCTGAGCAGAGGTAGGGGAGGAAAAACTTGTCACACGAGCAAACCAGGATAGGTGGAAATTTCCTTTGGGAGGAAGGGGGTGAGTGGTGGTACCAGCAGTGAGTTGGAGATGGTCTTCTGGACCTCCTCCAGACCTACTGGTCCTGCTGTACCTCCTCTTCCTTCTTGTCTGGTGCGTTTTTCCAGGTGGTTGCTATATGGTCTTGAGGGTCCTATGAGATCTAGGAAAGTCCTTCCTGTAGCTGCCTTCCTGCCATCAGACCCTGTTTATCCTCTCTGACACCTGATTCGGGGGGATAACTTCTGGCATTTTAGCACTCTCTTTGTCCCACGCCAGTTTGCCAACTCAAAAAGCAGCACAGCCCCAAAGTTGAAGATTGAATAAGTAAATTGTGAGTGCTCTTTGCTTTCTGAACCTTTCCAGTGTTTCAGGGTCACATCTCTAACATGTCTTTGCAACAGTGGGAGTTAAAACCTGATGGTGCATGTGTATGTGCTAAGAAAAGTGAGATATCCACACAAACAGCTACTGTTGAGGAGACAAGAAACACAGCAGATGCCATGAGGGCTGATGGATCTTCCAAGCTTAGGCCCAGACAGGTGTCTTGGGCCTCTTCCACTACACCTGTGGTTCTCTCCTTACTGCCATTTTTTGCATTTCACTTGTGCTTATGACCTTGCCCTAAATCGAGGTTATTCTTGCAGGTGCGGCACACTCTGAAGAGCACCTGGAATAGGTTTGCAGGTCTGGCCCCTTGTTTTGGCCAAGTGATTTCTGCACAGGCAGGGAAGTTCAGATTTAGCAGCCTGGGACCAGGGAAAGCGATCGCAATTCACGCCTCTGCCTTTGATGCTTTGTAGCTTGGGCAAAAATCAGTCCAATCGGGGTCAGTTACAGGAGGACATATAAGTGCCTGAAGATGCAGGTTGATATCTTCATGCTGTTTATTTTGCTTTTAAGCTGGATCTGGGGGTTTTCTTTCATATTTGGGAAATAGGAAGAAGTATTTCTTGTCTCTCCTTTTATTACTATTCTCCAGCCTGAAAGCAGCTGGGGTAGGAGATGTCCCCATAGGGGTGCAAGGGCATGCTGCAGGCCCTGATCTCAGCTGGAGACTTGGATTGAATCACACTAAGCCAGCCCTGGCGCTGAGTGGCCGAGATGCTCTTTAAGCCCTGCAGAGCTGCATGTAGTGGAGCGTATTTTTTTCCGCAATGAACATTTGATTCCCGCAGCACTATGGGAAAAGGGACATGTCTGCACCACCTGGGTGTTCCTCCATCGCTTGCTGGGGCCGAGCAGCACCTGCTCACAAGCAGTGCTTTGCCTTGGAAGCCCCTGAGGGCTGCTGAATGTATCTGCTGCCTGGTTTCTCTCTTAGTTAGTCCGCATGTAACAGCCTGGGAGATTATTGCCCCCACCCATCCAGCTTGCCAGACAGATGTTAGAGATGGTGATGGATATATCTGCTCTCAGATTAAAAAACAGTTTAAAACACATCCCCTGCCAGCTGTGGCCCTCTGCCCTGTTGGCTTTCAAGTGCTCTCTGGAAGAAATCCTTTTTTTTTTTTTTTTAAATCAGCCCTACCCTTTCCTGCAGTCTTCTTGTGCTGTTCTCTGCCTGGCAAAGCCCCAGCAGCAGCCCCCGGGCAACGTGGCACGTGTAGTGGAAACGACTTTGGCTGACTGGGATGCTTTTGCAGGGAGTCCAGGTGCTGTACACAGTACAGTGGGGAGGAGAAGACGCCTCCGGATGGAAGTTGGAGATCTCTTCCTCCTCCCTTTTTTTCCTGAACCCAGCAATTCAGTGGTTGTGTCAGCATAACTCGATAGCACGGGGATAGAGAGAAGCTGGAGCCTCCACACCACAAAGCAAAAGCCTCACTTTGCTCTCAGTTGCCTATTGCAGGAACCTGTTTGTCTCCTGGTGATAAAGGGAGAAAAGGAGCTGCATGGGAAGGGCACCACAGGACGACTCTTTCAGAGGGAGAGTGGATGCTTTCTCCTCTGCACTGGACATTTGTATACCAGCTTGTCCTGCCCTGATGTCTCTGCATGGGCAATTTTGCCCTTAGCATGGGTTTTCCTGGCTTTTCTCAGAGGACTTGAGAGTTAGTCATCCCCATGCTGCCGTCCCAGGGCTTCTCATCCTGCCAGAGCCTGTAACAGCATGGGCTGTGGTGCAGGTCTCACTCCTTTCCTCAATTTGCCCTGCAACAGTGGCAGCAAGGATGTGCTGGTCGCTGCAGTCAGATTAAAGGCTGGTAATCTGCCCTTTTGTTGAGGTAGATTTAAAGATCCAAGAGCAGCAATGCTCAAAAAAATACCTCCTCTCTTGGTAGGAGATGTGGGTGAGAAATTCTGTCTTGGTGCTGATGCTGTTGGGACAGGGATGCTGGGATGGCAGCCTTAGTGGGAGATGGCTCTGCCTGCATTAGTCATGGTGGTGGAGGGGAAACCCGTAAGATAAAAATATAAATTATATGTGTTCCATAGATAGATAAACATTACTTCTACCAGCACCATAAACCAGGCCTGTTCTCCCTACCTCCTCCGAGATTTTACCAGCCTAATCTGGAATTTTCTGTGCAATATTTATTTTTCATCACTAAATCTTGAAGGAACTGTATTTTCAAGCAGCCAGTGACTTCTTTTTTCTAAAAAAAACTTTGTTTTCCCCTGAAGTCAGCTCAGAGCACCTGTCTCTTGGAAAACCAGGCCCCTTTAAGATGTCTCAGGCTGCTTTGAATCACTAATTGCTTCTGAATAGGCAGGCCAAATGTTTTATCACTTCAAACTCCCATAGCAATGCAAATCTATACAGCTGAGAAGCCTCTTTCCATGCATGGGGGTGATGGGTAAAGATAAGGATTAAAAACAGAAACAAATTCAGCCCGGGGGTCCTCTTTGTTCCTCCCTGCCCTCGGTGGGGTTGCCAGGGCTACATTTGTTCCCCTGCATCGTTTTTGGATGAGATCCAGTGCCCCCTGAATGCAAAGGCAAGAGGTACAGTGTCGGGAGAGGGCTGGATGAGGTCCTAGGTACATACATATTTCATTGCCCATGCCAGGCTCTGTATTGTTTTCTCTCTCTGGTTTCACAAAGGTGGTGTTTTCTAAAACTCCCACTTGTTGAGGGCGACACAGTCCAGGCTTCATCCCGTCTAAAGTTTCTGGCTTTTCAGTTGTTTCCCACTCTGAATGGCAGCCAGGCGTATTTCCCATGCCTGGGGGGAAAAAGGGGGATGCTTGGTAGGAAAACAGGACTTGCCAGAGCACTGTTTGGAGGGGACTGCATGTGCTGTGACATGTCCCCCTCGGGGCTGCTGTGTGTGTTTTGGGCTGTGCTGGCTCACACACGCTGCAAGAGATGAGCAGCACTTTGCAAAGCCTCACTGGTACAGAGCTGGCCTGACTTCTTTAACTAACCCACAGCCTGAAGGCAAATATTGACTATTAAGAGGTGGAAAATCTCGGTGAGCAAGGGCAGTCAAAATCTTCCTTTTTGCTTAGGTGGCCTGTTATTAGAGCTGCCTGCTGTGTGCTGAGTACGGCTGTGCTCAAAAATTGCCAAGAGCTCAGCATTATGGAAGCAAAAGCCAATTTACTGACTTTCCAATAGAAAGGAAGATACATGCTGAATGTGCATCTGTTGGATGATATTTCTGTTTCAGGCGTGCTGCTAACATACAAATGGAAAAGCGACTTTGCATGATTTATGTAGTTACTAGAAAAACCTGGGTTAAGAAGACGATGCTTTGCAGTGCATTGGGTACTATTTATTCTTAGCAGAGGAGGTTATAAAATCTATTTTCTATTTGGCTCCCCAAGTGAATTCCAGTTGACATTACCTATCCTACTCGAGTACTCTGGACATGGAGAGCAGATAAAGTATCCTGACAAATAACATCTTCGTGTAAAATCGATAGCTAATAAGAAATCCGTCCCCTGAAGATGATAGCAATTTGTCTTTAAAATTAAAATAAAGACTGCAAAATTTTGTCAAAGAGGAAAACAAAAAATCTCTGTTCCTCTTTGTTTAGGTATTATTAGTGTGTTACAGGTGCATATAGGACCCAGTTAGGACTTGATCAATTAAGGATAACTCTTGTTATCTTCATTGTACTTTTAAAAGAGACAGCTGCTTTCCCACCAGACTGGGATTTCCAGGGAGGCACAGAGGAACTGGAATGATTTTAGGCTTTCAGTCCTGTTCTCCAAAGACCTTTCACTCAACAGGACTGAAACTCAGGCTTAAATCTTGCAGGGGTTTAAGTCTTCAGTGTTGGGTTCCAGCCCAGGTGAACTAGGCTTCATACATCCTACTGAACTGGGGTGTTCATTCATAACCCTGGTCCTCCTAGCAGGGAAAAATAAAATAGAAAGAAAGGTTTTGAGTATAAAAAGGACAACTAGAAACTAAAAAGCTTGCTTGTACTTTACGAGCTTGTGTGTAGAGGTGGTCTTGGATGTCCAAGTCAGTACCTAAAGCAATCCAGGCTTGGGATCCTCCTTATTTCTGCCCAAAGTCCTCACTTGGAGACCACCAAGGCACAGAGCTGGTGCAAGGCTGTGCTGTGCTCTGACACCTGGCACCAGCAACCCCAGCAGAGCGAGGCATGGGAGAGAACCTCCAGTGCTGGTGGTGTGAGAGGGCTGTGAGGCTGAAGATGCGGGGCTGGCTGTGTAATGGGGGGGATTCTGAGAGCACAGCTTGGCAGGTGGACCTGTTGGAAAAGCAATTAGGGGCCAGTGGGAATGGCACGGGTAGAGAGCAGGAAAAGGTGTCCTGAAGGGTGGAAGCTGTGCCAGGCTCAGGTGCCCTCCCAGCTCGAAACTGGGAGCCCAGGCAGGGAAGGAGGGGGAATAGCTGGAGCAAGAACCAGAAAAACCTGCTCACACCAGCCCAGGATTCACATTACTCACACTGCTTTAAAACAGGTCAGGTTCGCTTTGGTTTCCAGGCAAAGATGGCCAAACTGCCTAAGGACTGTTTGCAGCTCAGCTTAGAGCAGTTCCGAGCTCCCGTGTGCCTGCTCACTGTGTCACTGCCCCTGTGCACTCCTACCCATCACCAGTGCAAGGCCGTTCCTGGGATTTAAGCCTTTCTAAGCAAAGGCTGGGATAAGATACATGCACAAGGACACGTTTCTCAGCCCACCTGAGGGGTGGTGACCATGCGTGGTGGGATCACATCTAGGCACTCTCACCTCCTGACCTGCCACAGGCTTTGGCACTCACACAGCAAGTTTGCTGCTTGAAGCTGGACGGGAGCCTGCATCTGGGGATGCTCCCCATTGCAAACGAAGAGTGGTCTCCCTCCCCCAGATGCCATCACAGGTGAGAAGCTCATGGCAGTGGTGCAAGCTGTCCTGCTGCAGGTCCCATCCGCAAATACCAGGGTCAGCCTCACATGATTTATCAGGTTATTATAGTCAACTTCAACTGGGTATGAGTAGCAAAGATGAAACCACTTTTTTGTTGGGAGGAAGGAGGGGAAAAGGAACTAACAGAGTTAGAAATCAGATTGTCAGAGGCTAATGGCTGTGTCTGCTTATTAGGCAGCAATAACAGTAATTTACCTTTGAATCGCAATAATTCATCATAAGACTTTCCACCTACCTCATGAACCCTCGCTGCTTATCTCACCCCTCTTGTTCAGGGATCTGAAAGCATTTCATAAACATTAATTAATTATTCCTCCACACCCCTGGAAGCAAAGTAAACATTATCTCAATTTTGCAGCTCGAGAAGCTGAGCTCACCTAAAGAGATAATAACTGAGCAGGGGTGCAGGAGCCCAGGGATCAGGGCCCTATCCCAGCTTTGACCACAAGCACCTTTCTGCAGAGTGCAATGTGGGCACTGGGGGCGTGCTCCAGGGTAATTCAGTCCTTCATCCATGCACCTTCCTGTGCTTGCCTCCATTTTCAGATGGCAAGAGAGGTGTAAAAAGTGTGAGTGTTTCTCCTGCCTTGGAGATGTCTCACACTCATCACTATCTCATCACCTTCAAGCCTCCACCACAGGGACCAGGCACCTGCCAGTGTGTGCAGCACCTGCCATTATTCACAGTAGGACTCTCCCTTTTTTTAATGACTACGTTAATGACCCTAATCTGTCGGTGTGAGTGTGGTTAATCCCACAGCTCTGGGGACGAGTAGTTCAGAGACGATTCCTCTCCTGCCTTCTCACACCTCACTTTGCATCCTAACCTAATGCTTCAGCACTGAGATGAGCTGGTGAGACCTGTGAGAAGTAGAAGACACCACCCCTGTCCTGGCTTGAAAATCTGAAAATCAGACTGCTGTGAGTAAATATCCAGGATGCAACAATAACAGATCAGGCAATCTCTCTCCAATGTCTCAGCTAAGGGATGTGACTTGTGAGCGACATCCTGAAACAAGATGCTTGACGTTAAACCTGTGCTCAAGTGCTTTGATGGATCTCAGCCCTTGAGGAAGAGGGAGCCTGCCACCCTGGATGTGGTGTGTGACAAAGATGTAAATTAAGGGGAGAATGTCCCCTGCAAATAATGAGCCTTGGCAGTGGAGGGGAGAATGAGACACCAAAGGTCCATGCGAGGTCAGCCTGTTGGGAAGGGGAATTTTTTTTCCCCTGAAACCATCGGTTGACTTTTGGAAGCCAAATGGGTTCCAACATCAGAGCAGGAGGAGGGTCGTATTTCATAGACAAGTCATGGTGGATTAAATGTAAACGAATCTGCAGCGTGATGGACAAATGGGATCAGTGCCGGGAACCCCAGCTCCTGGTGGGGGATGGATTAGTAATGGGTACTGGTGCATTTGCACGCAGGGAGGGAGTGAATGGCAAGGCAGGGAGGTTTCCAGGATTGCCCTGCCTGTGGCACTGAACGAAAGAGACATCTCTGGGCTCAAAGAAGAGAGGTCAAGCCTAGATAAACACCAGCTTGGTCCCCCATCAGAGAATCACTGAGGCATGAAGAAAAACTTTAACAGCTGCAATGCTGCTTTTGAACCTCCTAGTAAAAGGGAGGGTCAGGAGGTCAAAACTTTCAATGCCTCTGGGAAGAAGAGGACTTTTCCCCACAAGCCTTTGAAAAACCGAACTAAATTAGCATGACCACACTGCTAAATGCTTGGGAAACCCGAATGGCTCGGGTCACAGGCTGCCCGAGCAGCAGAATGGCAAAGAGCTGTTGCATTCCCATACTCAACAGCCATAATTAATGAGGCTATTTCCTAGGCGAAAAGCAGGTCTTTTGCCCAGCACCTGGACGGGAAACAAAACTTTGCGGGATGTGCCCTGGGCATCTTTTCTTCTCCTGATACTGTTGCCTTTTCCCCTTTCTGTTTCTCCCATCCATTTTCTCACTCTCACTTCCATCCACCATTGTTTCAGCCATTTTTTCCTCCCCTGCTCCCAGTGTCACACAGCTCAGCTCGCTGTTTGAAGTGGGGAATGGCAATGAAGTTATAATGATCCAGCCATGCTCTCCCCCGGGGTTGCTGAATGGGAATGCAGGAGCTCCAACCTAACTAAATCACAATTTTCCCCTACTTTTTATTGCAAAAGGGATATGTAAGAGCCCTGCTTCTCATTTTGAGTCACTCACTTTCACTTTGAAGGTAGATTTTGCTTGTTTGGACCTTTTTCAAGAGCTATTCTAGCAAAGACCAGGCAATGCAAACTTCTGGAGGATGTAGAGACCTGGAATTTTTCGCTCTGACTCTATCATGGGTTTCATATTCCTCTTGTACTGAGTGTGCTGGGCAGCACTTTTCATGACCTTTTGCAGGTCTCCCTTCACAGTGCTCACCACAGGAGATGTGAAAAGCAGAGAGGCACATGCAGACCTTGCAGTGGCTGTCAGTGCTTTTGGGAAAGGGCTGTATGCCTACACAAGGCAATCCAAAGACATAAGACCAGTGTAGCCAAAAAGGTGACTGATTCAGACTGCAATCCTGCAGGCTGCTGTTGAGCATCTCCATTCCTATTGCAGCTGCAGGAGACAAGTGCTCAGCAACTTTTCCTGGCTTGCTGCAGAAGCGGAAGGAATACTGCCTTGAATAAAGCAGGAGGACAGGAAATACATCACATTTCAGAGGTCAGAAGGCCTGCCCTTGGAGGAGAACAGTTCATCTACCCACCAGTCCAAGGTCTCTCCTTCCTGCAAGCCTTAGCCCAAGCAGGGCTGCAGGTGGAAATGAGGGGGTAGAGTCTGTAGTACCCTGGCAGTCAGCTGCAGGGCTCTGCGGTGCCAAGCCCCGATTTGGCTTTCCTGTGATGCTGCAGCATCTCTTCTTTCTCATGCCTCTTGTTGTCCTAGAAACAGAGGAAAAAATTTTTCCAGAGAAGCCCTTTTGTTACACTTGAGGCAGCGTCTGCTGCCTCTCACCAAAACAGTGTATGGTCACAAAAGAAAACCCTTGCCAGAAAATATATGGCAAGTTCAAAGCCTTCCAAAGAAACCTGGAAAAACCTAATACCCTCCAAATTTTCCCGAAGCCTTAAGACCACTGAAAGGGTCAATGGGCACTTCGTAACACTGCTACAAATGTATGTTGAGCAACAGAAGGCGGTACTCTTGTGTATGTATATATAAATATTTTTATAGATGTAATTATAGGTATTATTTATACATATTGTCGAGAGAGAGAGAGATAGGTCCTCACTTCTAGCTTTGGATTACAGCTTTTGAGGTAGAGGGTGTCTACTGGAGGAGAAAGTCAACATGCCATATGGTGCTGACCACTTTTCACTCCTGGTACCAGTCCTTTCCTGGAAATACTGGAATTTTGGGGGCGATCATCTTTATTTGAGAGGGAAACTTATTTTCTGGGGAAAATGTGCCCTTCTGTGTGCTCAGCCAGGCCAGGGGTGCACTGGGTAATTTCTCTGAGGTACATGAAATGTTGTAGCTGTGTCAGGAAAGGATAGTGACTGACAAATTTCCTGTGGCTTGCAGGATCTGCAGGTACATTCCCAAGGCTTCAAGGAGTCCTTGGTAAGGGGAGAAGGAGAAGAAAGCAGGCAGGAAGGTTTGACAGCTGTGATGCTGACCACATCCAGCTCCTGTGGGGAGCAGGGGATGTGGGGCACCTCTGAAAATCTGGCTTCCCACTCTTTCCTTTTAGAAAGGGGCCTGAAAAAGAAACTTTCCTCTACTTTCCCCTCCCAACCACAGCTCAGAGGGTTTTGGGTTTGTGCCAAAAGCCAAAACCCAGCAGCTCTGCAGATTCTGGTGCCTCAAATACCCATTTTCCTCTCATCCCCCACACTGACCATGGACTAGCATGGACTAACACCCCTGGACTTGGGTGGCTGTCCCAGGGAAGATGTGCTCTGCTAAGAGAAGCTACAGCTGGTGACCTGCTGCTCACCCACAGTACATTTGTACACAGGAGGGGGTTTTTGTGCAAAGGTATTCTGTATCTTAAGAAGCCTCAGAACAAGGACACTTCTTCTTGTGCTCCTGAGCACAGCAGCGAGACAGCATCATCTTCTTTGGAGAAACTCAGATAGGATTACTATCTCATCTGCTGCTGGAGAGACCAAAGGACCTGCTAGGTTATGATTCAGCTGCTCAGGATGCTGAGACAGCATTGCTCTCCTCCCTAAAGCAGCCTGGCTGCTCAGTGTACAACGAGCATGTGACTTTTCAAAACTCTAAGATACACCTGTAGAAAATCCAGCAAGGAACCAGTGAGCACAAACCCAGAAATCAGCTCATTCACTATTCCTGGTCAGTCCCTGAACATGGCCTCAGCATCACAGGAGCTTTAAGAATAAATCTGAAGGTGGGCTGAGACAGAGCTATGGCTGGAGAAGATGGTCCATGAGCCAGTCTGGAAAAGCTCACTAGTGTGAAATTATACCTGAGACATTTTTATCCATCTCAGTTGATAGAAGGTGTGGAGAACTCTTTGTAGGGTGAGGAATCAAGGGATCACGCAGACATGCGAGTCAGAGTTAGTTTATTTATTTTTCCCAGTAATAACTTCACAAGTGAAAAGATATTTCCAATCTTTTTACAACCTGCTAAAGGTAGAAAGATTTAAAACTCAAAATCTTTTTCTTAAAAGAAAGACAACCATCCTTGCTGGTGGCAAATGAACCTCTGCTCAGCTTGTGTCCAATTGGGATCTCAGAAGAGTATCCAACCTATTAAATAAGATATTCATCTCCTGAGAACAGCCTTTGTTGTTTTCTTTTATAAATCTTTGTTCCTCCTGTGCCGTAAGGTCTCCAGGGCATGGCCTGTGTTACGGAGCACCAGATGTACTATCTGATTTTAGGAGACCATAATTATGAGGAATATGTCAGAAAAACAGAAAACTTCATTTAAAAACCCAATTAAAGCTGCCGAGTGACAGCTACGTACTTGTGTGTTGCATCACCTCCTAATCCCAGCAGCTTCCATGTGGAGAAGGGAGTAGTTAAGGATATCATAAACCTTAGATATGGATATCATAAGGCCCACAAGAGATGGGGATTTTTCTGACTCTAAGTTAAAATTAACACACATTTTGTGGTGGAGCAGCAAACCTGAGATCTGTTTTGGAGCAGTCACCTCAGGATCCAGGGTCTGATGGGTGGGTTATCCTTTCTCATGAGTAGTAGGACACTCACAAGACATTCTGGATAAAGAAGTATAAAGGCAACTGTGTGTCTGGCACTGGGCTTGCACCAGCACACGCCTTGCTGGAGCACCTTCACCAGCAGAGACTTCGAGGATGGGATGCTGATGCCATCGCAGCCATCCCCATTGCTTGGGGGGCCACGGAGGACAGGCATTGATATGCAGGGTGGGGGGAGCTTTCAGGTGGGTTTTTTGAGAGGTAGGATGGAAAAAGCTGACAGAGGGAGGAGGTGAGAAGTTTCCAAAGCCTCCAGCACGGCAGCAGACACCTGCTTCTTCCAAAACCGGCTGAACCTGTCTCCCTGCCATCATCTCTCTGCGGTTTTAGGGTGTTTTAAGCCCCCGGCCAGCTGAAGGGCACGAGGCTTGAGGGCTGCACCCTCCTCCTGCGCCAGGCCAAGCTCTTCCTCTCCAAAAAGGGGTTGTTTTCTCTGTTCTACTCAGGGACCTGCTGGGGCAGGTGGAGGTCTGGGCCCTGCTGTCGGACAGGCTGAGCGCTTCCAGCCGGGAATGAGCCTGCCCATATGGCCCCACAGAGCCAGGAGTCAGGCATAGGGAAGTACAGTGTGGTTTTGCTTGGTTTGTTTTTAGAAAAGGAGATTTTATGTCTTTTTTTAAAAAACATGATAACGTTTTCAGAATTTTTTTTAAGATAATTTAATAAACTTTTTAAATAAAAGGAGAATTCAATACTTTAAAAAAGTTTTTTATAAGAGTTTTATTTTGATTGGAGTGTTTTAAAGTTAAGAGTTTAGGGGGGAAATGTAGAATTTATGAGTTCTTGAAAAAACAACCAAAGAGGAGAATTTAAGATTTTATTTTAAAAGGAGAATTTTAATTTATTGGTTTTTTAGAGGGGTTTTACGACTTTTTTAAAAGAGAAGAATTTAAGGTTGTTGGGGGAGGTTTTTAAAAGAAGAATTTAGGACTCTTTTTTTTTAAAGAAGAATTTAAGACTTTTTTTTTAAAGAAGAATTTCAGACTTTTTTTTTTAAACAGCCGAGGTGACGGAGCGGGTTTCGTGTGCGGGGCGGGGCTCACCTGGCGGGGGCGGTGCTCACCTGGCGGGGCGGGGCCCGGCGGGGCGGGGCGGAGGTCGGCGCGGCTCCGCGCTGCGGAGCGGAGGGAGCGGGGCGGCCGCTGCCGCCGCCCAGGAGAGCAGCCGGAGCCGGAGCCGCAGCTGCGCTGCCGTGGCCGGGCCGGCGGCAGGTGAGTGCGGGCGGGCGCGGTGGGGCCGGGCCGGGCCTCCGGGCAGCGGCTGCCGCTGCTTTGCAGCACGGGGCGCGGCCCTGCCCTGCCGCAGCCGGGCCGGTACCGCCGGGAGCGGCCCCGAGCAAGGGGGCTGCGGCTGCGGCGGGGCCGCTGGCCCCGGGTGTCCACGGAGAGAGCCGTCCCCGGGGCACCCGCCGCCTCGCCCGCCTGGCAGGGCCCACCGGGGCGGAGGACAACCCCACGGTGCTGCAAAGTGGGGCAGGGGGGGCGAGCAGCTGGCTTGGGGCAGGGCGCCGCAGTAGCCCCGGATCCCGTCAGGAGAGCCCGGGCTGGGGTGACTGGGAGCGGCGTTCGGCACTGGCGAGACCCCGAGCCGCGCTGCCGCCTGCCCGGTGCCGCGCCGGTCGTGTCCCGGTCGGTCGAGCAGCGGGTGGCTTTGCCTCCCACCTGCCCGAGGCATCCCCAGCAGCTCCGGCCCACCAGCACGGTGCACCCAGGCCCTGCTGGCAGGAGCGGCATCGCGGCCCCACCGGAGCCGCAAACGCTGTCCAGAGCCCCCAGCGGAGGAGCCGAGGCGGCGTGGGGGTCTCAGCTGCCCGTGCCAGGAGCCTCCTCCCCTCGCATCCGTGGGGCAAAACCGCCCGTCCTTTCTCCCTTCAGAGACGTCTCCGTCTCCCGAGGAAAGGGGTTAAATTCCTCGATAAGAGCCAGGCTCCAGCCGCATACTTCTGATGCCTTCTGTGAACTCTGCCGGCAGGTTGGCAGGTTGTTTCGTAACTCCACTTGTGGCCTGCTGCGGGGGGAGAAGGGGGGGGACGGGACACCAAACTCCTCTCCCAGGTTTTTTTTCCCCTGCCCTGCAACAGCACTTTGTAATTGCAGGTTAGAAACCCAAACGTGGGTTCAAGGGTACTGTACAGAAGAAAGGGTCATAGCCTTGCGCCTCTGACTCAGAGTGGCTGCCTCAGGCACAGCCCCTGGCGCTCCCCTTGGGATGGCTGATTTCAGGAGAAATTAGGCGGAAACGGGTGAGAAATGGTCGAAAGAGGCGCGACGGGAGCTTTGGCTGCTCCTCGCCGTGAGCCGGGGCCCGCTCCCCGGGATGCCGGTGCTGACGGCGCGCTCGCGGGCCCGGGCCCTGTGCTCTGCCGGGACTTGCCAGGCAGGCACCGGGCCCCGGCAGCGTGTGGGAGCACGAATGCCGGAGCTCCGCTGTCAAATGGCGGAGCCCTGGCGCCTGCCGGAATGGGGCAGTGGTGCTGCACGCACCTGTCAGCTCACCTCGAGGGGCAGCTCTGTGGGGAGCTGCACTCCTCATGAGGCAGGAATTGCAGCTCTTCTGAGGGAGAAGAGAGCAAACCGTGTGCACATGCTGTATCTGCAGTGGGTAAGAGTGGGAAGCGTTTTCCGAACGCTGCTGGTTTTCCTTATCAGGCAGTGCCGGTGGTGTCATCTCAGGAAGGGGCTGTGGGGAAGGGGGGATGTTCTTACCTTCTGCTGGTACCGTTGGAATGCCAGGAATCCTCCCACATCCCGGTTATCTGCTGGGGGAGCCTGAGCACGGTGCCTGGACTCCCTCTCAGCATAGCTCCACTGGCTTCCCCGTGCCCTCTTGAAAGAAATGGCATGGAAATCCAGAAGCTCCCTAAAGTGCATACATTTTCCTGAAGCCTTTCTTCCAGCATGTTGTTCGAAGTTGTGAGGCCAGGGATTGGCTGCTTGGAGCACCTGCGGATGCCCAGCACTCACAGCACTGGGCACTGCGGTGCTGGGGGTCCTGCACTATTTCCTAGCAAGGGGATGCCAGTTGCTCTAAAATATAAAACTCTTTGCAAATGAGTGTGAGAGAGACATGGGAATTAGTTTTGCCCAGGTCTTAAAGAGGCAGACCCGAACAATAATCTGGCAACATGAGTGTGTTGTCCACCCCCATAGTGGAGATGTGTCCTGCCATTGCCTTCACTGTCACCACGTGCTGCAGGGAATATTGCTTGAGTGCATCTGCATGGTCCACACTGGTTCGTCCCTTCCACGTTTTTCAGCATCTCTCTGTCCTGTCTTGTTCATGTTGTCTTCTATAGGAAAAACCTCCAGTGGTGGCTTGGAATTGACCTAAGTCCATGTTCTGTTGTTTTTCCATGTGCTGGGGAGGGAATGCTTCAGGACCAAATCCAGGCAAAGGGTTAATCCTCCCTGGATGGGAGGCAATGGTGTGTGCGCCAAGGCTTCAGAGCAGAGTATTTTCTGGAGTCATTCGAGGTTGGGTGCTGTGGTGAGCTAGGTAGAAATCCAGGTGCTGCTTGACAATGGGTTGCTCTGTGCCCAGGTTTAAATAAAGGCGTGAGGGACACTTTAAGTGTCAGCTCTGTGTGTATGCGTTGTTTTCAAGAGCATCTTTATAAAGGATGTTCTTCCATCTGTCCCAACTTGTCTAAGCCCTTGTAAACCTGTGTATTCAAATTAAAGCATAAGCGTGGCTCCACTGAAGGTTTTTAACAGAATCCTATTGTTGTAAAGGATTGCTAACATTTTTATGTCCTTCCATTTTTCAGATGCCAAGTTCAGGAGCTCCTAAAAGCGGCTGATTATCTGGCTTTTCATGGGCTGGAGTCAGCATTTCTTGAGGGTTGGGGTTCTTCCAGCTGCCCCAAGCTAGTCATCAAGAATAACTTGTTGCTAAAAAAAAAAAAAAAAAAGTGGGGGAATAACCTGAAACACTTCTTAACCAAACACATGAATGGATGGATCAGCCCTAAGCTGGAAACTTTGGGGCAGTTGAGCACCATCTGAATTTGAGAAGGTTTTTTCTACTGCTTCCTAACCATGCTGCAGTACAGGTCCTGCTGAAACTCTTCATCTTTGGAGCCACACGCTCAACCTTCCCATGTCCTCCCAGGTGCCTCCTGCATATCTGGGAGGACTGACAATGGAATGTCACAGTGCTCTCAACAGCCTTTTGGCATCCAGAGCCCTCCATGTGTGTCCTCCACGGTGTTAGACCTGGCATTGTGCTCCTGAGCACAGCAGGAGCTCTGAAGGCACCTAGAGCATCCTGCAGGAGAGTAGCTGTGTTGGCAGAGAAGCCCAGCAAGTGGCAGCTTCCCCTTTGCTCCCTGCTTTTCCTGCCAGCCCAGGGAAACCATTGGCACCCAGATGGTGTTGTGAAGCTGCCTGACTGGGAGAGCACTTGTAGGGTTCTTGCTGGTTTAATGATTCCTGCTGTGAACATTGCTTTCCCCAGGAAATGTGAGAGTGCAGCAGGGAGCCGGTCTCTGCCTCTGGATGCTTGCCTGAGGCAGCCGGTGGTGTGCAGCAGGTTGGATAAACACCATAGGCATCTCTAGATAAGAATAAAGATGGGTTGTGTTGGTTTTTTTGGAGGCTTTGTGGTTGCTGTTTTCACTTGCTAATTTTTATTTTCTTTTCCAAGTTCTGGCAATGTTTGGAGGTGTCAGCACTCCTTTCTGCTAAGAGCCAAACGTACTTGCAGTGGGAATGCTGGGTGGACCTCTTTGCATGTTGTGATTGGTGCTGGCTGGTTCCTGCAACGCAAACACGCACACTCTTCTCTGAGCTTAATTGTCAGAAAGCAGCTCATGGTCTCCCTGGGTCTTGACCAGTTGCCCAGATCTTTGCTTGATGGTTTGTGCCTCTAGAAAGTTAGGTGTTTCCCAGGCTTGCTCTGAGGTCGTCTCTCCTTCCCCTTCTCCCTGCCCTGATTCCTCTGGGATGGGACTTTTCTCAGGGCAGCTTGTCAGGTCCTCGGGGCCCCATCCCAAAGGAGTGGCTCTGCGAGGCTTTCGTAGGGCTAACCCAGCCTGGGCACAAGGTTGTACCACATCATATGTGATCCAAGGTATTCCCACCTGCCCACCATCAGTGGGGAAAAAAAGCTTTGTCTGCATAGGTGTTTGTGCATAAAGGATTCCTGTAGTTGTTTAAGGGTTTTTGCTGGGTTTTTTAAAGACCTTTTCTATTGCTCTTTCTAGACTTTTAAAAATCTTGCAAACTCAGCATTGTATGTTGGAAAAGGACATTTGCTCTCCCACTCTGGAAGGGAAGCATCATTGGGACCCAGGAGTGGAGGTGCCAGAAACATGGCTTTGAATCTTTGAGATGCTGCATGCTGAGGACTAGCTGTCCCTCAAAGCTACTTCTCCTCAAGTACTTTTTGGAGTGCCTTAATGCAGTTTGAGGATTGCCTAGGCTGTGACATTGGATTTGGTCTTGTCCTCTTTGAATTCATTTGGCTTTTTAATGACCTGCTGGGAGTGTAAGGAAGTTGGGCTAGAAAGTTAAAAAGTATGTGTTTCTCCAAAGCAACCCCATGTGAGCGTTCGTTGCACGAGGATTAAGCACCTAAATGCTTCAGAAGAAACAACACATTTTTTATTGAGTCTCCCACTCTGTGCAGGCAGGAGTGCTGGCCCAGTCCCCAGCATGTGTTCCTATCCCATTTTGGTCCTTCAGGTATCACTAAGTGCTGGACCTACGTATGGAGCAGGAGGTGGAGCCCTTTGCTGGCATTAAAACCCCTTCAGCCAAAGGTCCAGCAAGGCAGTTTGGGGGATTAGAGTTAGTCATGCAGCCGTGATTTCCATCGCTTGTTGTAGGACTGTCATTTGTACTCCTGGATGGATGTCCCAGGTGCACTTGCCTCTCCGGAGATATGCCGTGATTTAACTGCTTTAAAGAGCTTATTGTCTCTGGGTGGGTTCAGGCAGGGATTGATAGCACCTCCACCTAATTAGTCATGTGCCAGGTAGTGTGAAAGCAGAGATTTCTAAATTACCCAAGGGTCTTATCAAAGGTTTCAGCCAGGATTCATTCTGAGTCTCCTGTGTATTTGTCTTTGTGTCTGTGTATGTGAGAGAAAGGAGCCTATTCAGCTCTCTGCAAAGGGTCATTAAAATCCTTTTTAATCCTACAAAGTTATAAATAAAAATCCATGACAGCATGCACCTGCATATTCGTCAGTGCATCCTCTCTTCTGGACACCCAGCGGTGTGTCCTTGACATGTGGCTGCTTTCTGAAGCAGGGTAGGAAACTGCAAGTTATTCTGGAAATGGAGAATAAAATATGGAAGGTTTATCCCTGGTTGTGTGTTTGCTAATTTGTTAATTACCGTCTCCTGTAGGAGGAGAATTGGAGTGGAAAGAGGATTGCTGGTGGCTGACACCAGCACTTCTAAAGGAGGCTGGGAGGCAGGTTGGAGGGACAATATTTGTAGGTCATTTGGCTTTTCTATGTCCCTGGTTCTACTTGCAGGAGAGCTACAGAGCCTGAATTTTCCTGTAATCTTATGGTGATTAAATTCTTGATTAATTTGACAGGAGACAGGGAGAGTGTCTGTCTCCACTTGCATTATAGGTTGCCAACGCTCATCTCGTCCTCTGGGCTGGACTGGGCGAGCATCTCAAGGAAGCTGCGCTTTGAGGGTCATTTCTGGCTCTTCTGGAGGCATTGAGAGAGAGACCTCCTTGCTTGGGTTTTTCCCATTTTGGTCTCATCCTTGAAGGTGTGGGGGAATGGAAATTCTCTTTCTCTTCTTCGGCTGGGGAGGAGTATTTCCAAGGCTTGAGCAGGCTCTTCCCTCTCAAGATTCCTCCTGTGTTCTGCGTGGTGACAAATATAAACTGTGTTCTGACTTGGGGAATGGACTGTGTGTAATAACAGGGGAATGTTCAAAATTGCATTGTGCTTTCGCTGATGACTGAATGCTGTGGAAGATGAACACAGCAGACATTCTGGACCTGCTGGCGTATGAGCGCCATGGTTGTGTTTGTGTGGATGCTTTGGCAAATACCCCTCAGAGCTTGCCTTTTAAGAGCTGTATTATGAGTCATTCCCTAAAGACGATGCGCCTAATCTAGATCAGCCTAGAGCCCCAAGATACCTAGACCTAGTCTTGCCCCTGTACTGGGGGCAAAGCTAGGCCCATCCTGGGCATGGCATCAGGGTGCACACAACTGCACAAGAAAAAAAGAGCGTGGCAGTGCAAAAGCCTTTCCTCTTTCCCATCTAATCTACACACTGTTGTTAATTTTGCTTCTCCCCCTTGGGAAGAAACTACGGATTTACTTCGACCTGCTTTAATGAAGTCACTCTTC
This sequence comes from Lycocorax pyrrhopterus obiensis, assembly GCA_014706295.1. NCBI lineage: Eukaryota > Metazoa > Chordata > Aves > Passeriformes > Paradisaeidae > Lycocorax > Lycocorax pyrrhopterus. Next base: position 16,167,705 of record JACSVZ010000007.1, on the reverse strand, counting down.
GCATGTGGGACTGGGGGTGATGGTAATGGTTACAGGAATAGCAGGTGCTGCCAATGGTTCCCTTGCAAACCTTTGTGTTCAGGGCAGACTTTCCTAGCCAGCCCTGTCAGCTCTTCTCCCCCCGTGGACAGTAACCATTAGTGCTGCAGGGGAGAAACACGATGCGGGAAGGTGCGAAAGATGATCCTTCCGCTTCCAGGCTGAAGCGCTGTAATGTGAGTGTGTGCAGTAGGTGGAGGGGTGTTTTTGCTGCTTTTAATTTGTAATGAGCTTTTGGTTGGTGGCTCATCTGTGGGGTGGACTGACTAGTAATCATCCCTAAAATGTCGCTGCCTGTGATTCTTGATGTTTCACATGACTCTCAATGCTGACCTGCCATGGCCACAAATCTTAACTTGTCTAAGAGGGAGAAAAGGTTTCCCAGCTTTTTCACAGTGCTGTTTCTGAAGTTTCCATGTAGGTCTGATGCTGTAACAGACCCAAAAGCTTGGGTTAAAAACTAGAAATCCTGACAGGTGGGGGTGGGATGGAGTGAGTGTCTTTGACATCAGTCATGATGTGAGCCTCCCTCCCCTAAATCCCTGCCGAAGGCCATCACCCTGAGGACCATCCCCATCCTGCATCACAGCCCTGGGCAGGATTTGTCCCTGACTCTTCCTGCCCTGCTCAACATTGGCCAGCCTCCTCAGACATGTTAGCATGGGTCTGTAATTTTTGGGAGGAAGTGGAGCAGAAAATCTCTAAGCCTCTATTTTTCTCTTAATGGGGGGGGTTGCTGGTGTGGTGCTTATGGCTCTCCAGAAATCTGTCTCTTTGGGCAGTTCCTGCAAGATTGCAAGATCCTTGTGTGGGACATGTCCCCCTTGGGCTGCCAGAGGATTTTGGTGGTGGTCTGTGACTTCTGGCTCAAGTCATGCTTTAGCTCTCGAGCATGCAAATGCCACAAGACATAGTTGTCCTTTGTTCTCCTTTAGTGCAAAAAGCCCTTGAAACACGGATGTAACTTTTGCTGATGCCAAGTGTGCATTATGCATTGTAGGATGCCCCCAGCCGAAGCTGTTTGCTGTTGAAAGGCAGCAGACCCTGGGGGCTGTTTGGGCTCGGGTCCATCCGCACATCTCTGGTAAAAGTGCACCTTCAGGTTGAATTACTTATTTTGGTAATTTGCTAAGTTTTAGGGCTTTCTGTCAGGCACAACATGTCAGAGTAGGGAGCTGGATGGGGGATGATGGGTGAACTGAGGATATGGGGTTATTATGGCCACCCCTAAATAAGCTGCTTGGGCGTGAATTAGACCCCCATGCTTGCTGCTTCCTTGCTCCTGGGTGCTTGTGGCTGCCTTGCGTAAGAGCTGGTGGCTTCCTTAGGCCTGGGGGGTGAGAAGCGCTTGCACACCCTCCCTGTGATGGTGGAAGGGTGAAGAGCTGCCTCTCTGGGCTGTGACCACTCTGGCAGGACTTGTTTGTCACCTCTTGAGCTTGTTTAACCCGTGTCAACTCTTTGTGCGGGGATGAAGTAACCCATTTGCTGCTCCAGTTTGGAGCTCCGTGAGAGCGTCCCGCCCGCACCCTGATGGCCCCCACAATGAAGGGCAGGACACTGCCCTCTTCAGTAGGTGACCCTCTGGGCTGCCTTGCACCAGGCCAGGGGATGTGTTCCTTGAGGATCCTGGGGCCAGCATCCTCAGGACAAGCTGGAATGGTGGAAAGGTCATGCACCAAGTGGCTGCAGGCAGGGGCTTTGCCTGGTGCTCCCAGCTGCGGTGGCAGGGACCGTCGGTGGTTGCTGGACTCTGCTGCACGGACAGCTTGTTCAGAGATGTGGGTGGTCATCTCTGCCCAGCATGGGAACTGCCAGCCTGGGAAGTGCCACGGCATCAAACCTTGCCATAGCTGATCCGTGCTCAGTGCTGGCCCTGCTGGTCAACCCTGACCGCGGCATCGCCTTCTGTCCTGGGATGGACACGGCATGGAAAGCCCAGCACAGCTGCTGAGTCCCTGCAACAGCTCAGCCAAGGGCAGGTGATGCCACTCCAAAAGAGGGTCCCGAGGCAGGAGGACACAGTTCATGGTCTGGAGGGAAACCTGGACCATGTCCCATCCCCTCCAGCCTGCTGCAGGTGCTGTCAGGAGGCTTCAGTTATTTATGGATCTTCTCTGTGTTGGTCACCTGAATAACAGGGAGACTTCTGCCCCACCAGAGGTTTCAGCAGGTGGGCAAGTACCATCTCTCCCTTTTGGTGCCCAGGAGCTGGGGCCGGTACTTCGAGCAGGGAGAGGCATGAGGAAGTATTAAATAGCTGCCGGATGTGTCACCGCAGCAGTTGATGCAGGACGGTGAGTCACAGCCAGCCTGCCAGCGCCCCGGCATGGACGATGGCAGCACAGGGCCACCCCTCCCCTCCCCTCCCCTCTTGCTGCTTACTCATGCGTTGGGTTGGGGTTTTTTTATTGGTGTGTCTGCACACGGCCCGGATGAGCATCCCCCTGGCACTGGGTGGGAGAGGAGCCAGAGGGTCAGGTTCGAAGTAGAAATAAAACAACTGAGAGCACCCCAGCATTTTACTGGACTGCATCCAAAGGGATGCAAAGCTGCTGGTCCCCATGGACACCTTGGTGCTTCGTGGATGGCGGGCTCATCACAGCCTGCTCTCAAGTACAAATGCAGTTTATTAACTGAGTCTTTATGACCCTACCCTCAGCCCAAACCCTGACACAAAAGGCTGGTCTTCTGGATTCCTTTCGCTTTTAATTAGGCTTTCTTGGAAGCCTTCCCTGTGGTGCTGCTCTCCTGCCACCTGGCCCTGTACCCAGCTCACTGCCAGGGGGTGGACATACTGAGGGAGGTGAGTGAACCTGCAAAAATGGGTGAAACCTTAGTGCTGGTGGGTTGCCCATCTCAAAACCTCTATTCTGGTCTCAGATGGTCCTTTTCAGGAGCTGTGGTAGAGGTGTTTGGGGTGCTTTGGGATTTGGGTTGCAGCGGGCCTTGCTGTTGGGTGCAAAATGGGTGGTTTTTTCCTGAAGCAGATTTTGGTTTTGGTTGTTTTTTGGGGTGTTTTTTTGTTTGTTTGTTTTTGGGGTTTTTTGGGTTTTTTTTATTCTTGTGTGTTGCAAAATGTATTAGAAAGGCTCTTGCAAAGTGCTTGCAGTCCTTGGCTGGAAGGTGCTGTCTCAGCTTCTGAGAGACCCCGTAGGACACACAGCAGGTGGCCCTGCAAACCAGGGGTGGTCCTCACTTCCATGAGAAGGGTGAATGGCCAATTTTCTTGGCTGGGTGGTGTGTATCATTTCAGGGCCAGGGGAGGTCACCAAACCCTTGTGAGTCCCAGCAGCCATCGGGATGGCAGTTTGCAGGAACAAAATGTGTATCCTCCTGCACGTGCAGAAATACTCCTTCATCTCCTTTTTCTTTAGCCTGACAGTTTCAGGGAGGCTGGGAGACAGCAGCGCCAGGAATCAAAATAAAGCTGCAAGATCTGAGATTTTTAATTTTAAAAAAATATTATTTTTTTTTAGTGTCAGCATTTGAAATTCTGACTTTCAGTTAGGAAATCTGTTGAAGTCATGGTATGAATCATCCCTACCCTCAATTTTAGGACCCATCACATGGGGAAAGGGAACAGAAAATTAGTCATTTTTGTTAATCTGATTCCAATAAAAATTATTTAGAAATCTATAGTGGGGAGGGGATAAGAATAAAATGAGCGGCCTTTGGGAGCAGCCGTCATGTGTCCTGGCACCCACAGCCACCTGCTGGCTTCCCTGGTGCTGTTTTGGGGCAGTGGCAGGGCCTGGCAGCTGCCTGCACTTCTGGTTCATGATCGAAGTGACCTCTTAGGTCAAATACAAACAGAGGCAGCTGGAAACCTGCCTTCTGCTGAGAAGCTGCTCTTCCCCAAGAAAAGTAATTCTTGCCCAAAAAAAAGCCCATTGTTTCTCCTCGCTGGTGGTGTAACGAAGGCACCCACTATTAATGCAGGGGGTCAGCAGAGAAACTCATGAAGAGGAGGGTCTATTTGCAAGTGGAGCAATGGGACTCTCCCCCAGCTGCTGTGGTTTTGAGTGACGGTAAAGAACTGAGTGGGTTATAGCAAAGGTGGTGCTGGGGGCAAGGTGAATGTTTTTAGGTTTATTGCCTGGTGGGTTTTTTTGAACTAGGGTGGTGCTGAGTGCAGCCTGTGATGTCCCTCCCAAGCAGGAACTGGGGGATTCGAGGAGCATTGCAGGTCCCCTCAGATAAGCATGAGCCTGTATCCTGTCAGTTCCTTAGTGAGGCCAGGGATCTGGGGGAAGAGAGGTAGCCAGGCTGGTTTTGGGTGGGAGCTGATCCTCTCCAGAAGGCGGGGGAGGGCAGGCAGAGAAAGGAGCAGCCCCCAGCCCTATTTAACAATGTCATCCAAGGGGACAGATAACATCTTGTATCTGACAGCGAGCTGGAAACGACTCTCAAAACCCCCAGAGGTTACAGCAAGGACTTGCAAGGATCTAAGGAAGCAGTAAAATCCATTGGATTTTGGGGTGCTGGAGAATGTGGTGGGGGATATGCCCTGGCTGCTTTTTGGGGGGTTTCTCTTACATGAGGAGCAAAGCTGGCTGCCTCTCTCGCAGCGTTTTGGCAGCCGTGTGCTGCATGCTGGTAAATGATTGCCTGGAACGCCGGCCAAGGCGGGGCCGGAGGTTGGTGCTTGGTTTGAACCCGGACAGGTGCCCGGGACCCGTGTGCCGGCAGCCATCCCGCTCCCACAGCCCACAGCGTTCGGCAGCCACTGGATTTTGCAGGCAAGGTGAGACTGTTTGGTGTGACTCAACAAGCTGGGTTATTCTTCTTACTTATTCTTAAGCTCCTGGCCCCCTTACTGGGTCGCGGCACAAGAAGGCGGATTTTAGACTAGTTTGGTTCCTAGCCAGGGAAAGGAGGGAATAGGGAGTGCTCTCTGGGGTGTGTTGTGCTCCAGTTTTGGTGTTAGGGTGCTGCTGAGGGGGAGATCAGGGGGGTGGTGAACAACAGTGGCTTCAGGGTGAGTTGGGTGGTGCCACAGCGGCACCTGGACTTTGCTCCATTCCGGGGGACACTTGCAGCCTTGAATACACAGGACTGGGGAGTGGTGCCAAAACGCGGCTTTAAATTTAAATCTAGCAAAACTTGGTGGTTTGGGGCTTACAGGGAGGTGGGCCAAACCCAAGGTGTCCTTCAGCCCCACAGTTTTCCCCGGTCGCTCAGCCAAGGCAAACATGAGCTCAGCGCCGAGGTATTTGCGATGGCTGCTCTGTGCTCGTGTTTTGGAGGTGGGCAGGGAGGTGGCACCAACAGGACCCGGCACCTGCGCAGAACGTCCTCACCAAGCCGTGTCTTCCCTGGTTTCTCCTTGCCTTTCTCACACCATGATTAAAATTCCTCATCGCCAGAGACAGGACCCTTCAAGCCCTCCCTTTGATTACTCAAGTAGGCAACAAAAAAGTAATGAAGAAGTGGAGTTTAACCTAAGGTCAAGCTTTCTCACAGTCTAGCTGCAAACTTGGGACAGCTGGAGCAGAGGGATGGTGGGGCTGCAACTAGCCAGGTGAGGTTGGGAAAGCAGTTTGTGACCCCCTGGATGGAGGGCCTGGAAATTTTGTGTATGTTGCTCCATCCAGGGCTTTCAGACAAGATTGATACTGTCAAAACCAGTGTTGTAGCAGGGAAAATAGATACATCTTTGCATGGTGTTTGGAAACACTGTAAGCTCAAATATTGGAGTTCTTTACAGCTTGTGCTTAATTTTTTTTAGTTTATGAGAGTTGCAGTTTTTGAGCTACTGGAAGAGTAGGAGCAGGGTGTGCCCAGGCTAACAGGTGTTGTTTTAAGGTAGTAGTAGCTACTGGATGGGACTTGAGCTGTGCCCTGGTGTTGGTCAGAGCCTGGGCTTTGTCATGGGTGTTTATGCCTGGCTCCCCCTCCCAAACCCTACCTTTGGTCATGCTTTTGTTCAGAAAGAGGCTTTATTTTAATTTTTTAATCCCTCTCTGATAAATTGAGATGGATGTAAGTATGAAAAGATTAAAATGTGCATTATCTGCACCTTTCCTCTATATCATTGCAAAAGCAGGCAGCCAGCAGTTCCTCTGCCTTTTCCAATGCTGTTTAGAAAATCCCTCGCTGCCACTGTCAAATTGTCAGAGAAATTGCAGTGAAAGTCCAGCAAACCCATTAAAAGTCTGTGCTCACAGCAGAAATGACCTGGGCATCTTTTGGGTGCCACACAGGCACGCAAACCCCATCGTTTCCCACCATGGGAAGATTTGGACCCACTGTCCGGACACGAGGGGGAAAAAAAAATATTTTCTTTGCAGATGAATATCAGTGTTTAATAACATCAGCAAAAATGCAATCTGTGCACACAGGGTGGCAGGGAACAACTTCTTGGTCTAGGATTCACCCCATGGAATGATGATTTAATGACACCACTTTTAAAGCGTCTTGCATTCCTTGTTAGTGGCTTGGGATGGAAACCTTGTTTCTTTTCTCCCCACAGGCAGCCTGTCCTGCAATGACCCAGAGCACCTGAGGCCCGGCAGCCGTGGGGATGGAGCTGAAGGTCTGGGTGGATGGGATCCAGAGGGTTGTGTGTGGAGTCTCAGAGCAAACCACCTGCCAAGAAGTGGTCATCGCTCTGGCACGGGCCATTGGTGAGCCATCTCCATCTGCTGGGGGGATGCCCCATCTGCAGGTTCTTCCTGGGAAGAGGAGTCCTTGGGTGGGTGGAGGTCTTGCTCTGTGGTGGTGGGGATGCCTGTGGGGCAGCAGCTTCAGCACACCCCTGCTGGCCTCTGCTTTCCCAACCTGATGTGCTCACCTACTCCCGGCAGGTCAGACGGGCCGCTATGTGCTGGTGCAGAAGCTGCGGGAGAAGGAGCGGCAGCTGCTGCCGCTGGAGTGTCCCTTGGAGTCGCTGGCCAAGTGCGGGCAGTATGCCAACGACGTGCAGTTCATCCTGCGGCGGACAGGCCCCAGCATGGCCGAGCGGCCCTCCTCGGAGGGTGCTCCCCAAGCTCCCGAGAGGACGTTCATCTGGGCCAGCTTGCCCATCAAGCCCAGGTTCACCAGCATAGATGGACCCCGTTCCAGGGAGCCAAAAAAATCCATGACCTTCAACCTGGGTCCTACAGGCTCCAGCGACCTGTTCACCGTGGGCCGATGGAGGCACCAAACACGGGATGGGATAGACTTGGAGGGTGGTGGGATTGTCCAGCCCTCCAAGGAGGAGCTTTTTAGGAGAGTGCTGCAGCAGCAGGAGCAGCTGCATTCCTTGGAGGCCCATGGGGACACCCTAGAAATGGACCTACAGCTCTGGGAGCGCAGCCGGCTTGCCGGCCAGGAGAATGAGATCCTCTATCTGGAGCAACTGGTGCGGAGGAATGAGACGGAGCTGGGTGAGGAGGAGTTTTGGCAGAGTGAGCTCCGGCTGGAAAAGGAGTGCGAGCGGGAGCGGCAGGAGCGGGTTAGGAGCCTGCGGGCCAGCCTGGAGGAGTACACCCAGAGGATCTATGAGCTGAGTGTCCGGACTGAAGCCTTGCAGGAGGAGATCCAATGGGAGATGGCTGAGAGGGCCAAGAGGGGGAAGGAGATTTCTGTGCCCAGTCCCATAGAGCTGGAGGACATGGCCACCAAAATGAAAAGGGACCTGGAGGCCAAGGTCAAGCAAGGCACTCAGCTGGAGAGCAACCTGGCCAGTGTGGAGAAGGCCCTGGAGGAAGCTGAAAAGAGCCTGCAGGTAGATAGGACTGGGTTGAGCCATCCCATGGGGTGGTGGGACCTTCAGGAGGGGGTGGGACCAGCTTTCCAGCCGCATTAGACCAATGGGTTGAGTGGGGTTGGTTACCACACCTGGCCAGTGAACTTGGGGCTGGGTGCACAGCTCTCAGCAGCAGTGATCACTGTCAGAGGGACACCACCACTCTTGCCCCACTGGCACAGGGTCCCACACCCATCTCTCTCCATGCAAGCTGCGTCTGGGCTAATGCTCCTGCTGACCGGTGCACCGGGAGCACAGCATCACCCTGCTCCAGCACAGACAATGGTGCTGGAGCAAGTGGTCCATGTGTGGGGTTGGTGGTATTGGCACAAGGGTCGATGTCATCTTGGATGAGGGAATCACAAAGGGGGTAGCACAGGTCCCCATGGTGTCTGTGCACAAAGCCTTTTGACCATGCAGGGCTTGGGCTCGTGGTGGGGGGCTGTGCAGTGTGGAGATGGCGGCTCTGGGGATGAGCTGTGGTGCCCCCCCCAGCTCATGATGGGAGGCTGTGCAGTGTGGAGATGGCAGCTCTGGGGATGAGCTGTGATGTCCCCCCAGCTCACCTGTTGCAGCCTCCCAGCATCAGGGGGTCAAGGGGCTGCGTGACTGCCGCCTTCCACCCACCAGGTCCCTTTTGGTGGAGCAAAACGGGGAAGCTTTTATCCAGCCGGGCCTTCCCCAGGCTGTCCATGCTTTCAGCATCTTTCCTTGAGCATCTCATTTGCGTTTGGCATTTCCCGGCACGGCGGCGGCCGCCGTTTGATGGCTGCTCGCACCCTCTTGTGGAGATGCAGCAAAGCAGGGCTGTTCCCAAACCAACGCCTTCTCGTCCCCACTGCCTGGGCACCCCCCTTCCTGCAGGCCCTCGGAGAGGGGCGGCCGAGCCACAGTACCCCTGAGGTCCCCTCTGCTGGCTTCGGCAGGGTGAGCCCCAGCGCGGGAGCAGCCCCAGGGGATGAATGCCAGCTGGCTGGGGCATCGGGGGAACATGCGGCTCACCCTGTCCCCCCCCTCGGTGTGTGTTTTGCAGGCCCAGACCCAAGAGCTGGAGGAGTTAAATAAGGAGCTGAGGCAGTGTAATTTGCAGCAGTTTATTCAGCAGACGGGGGCCACGGTGACCGTCCTGCAGGCCAGGTCCGAGGAGGACGCCCAGCCGGAGCCGAGCCCGTGCGAGCTGCCAGCCTACCGGAGAAACGGAGGTCAGCACGCTGCCGCTGGCTCGGCCGCGGGGGCTGCTCCGCGGGACCCCTGCCCGCTCCCTGCCTCCTTCTCCAAGGGGTCAGCCCCAGAGCTGACCAGTTCTCCCCTGGGCACTCAGGTTAGGCAGATGGGGGTTTGTGTGCTGGCATGGCAGTCGCTCACCGCTCCAGGGGGTTTCAGAGATTTGCCAGCCCTGGGGCTCCTTCCTCCTCCCCATTGAAGCCTGGGGGCTGCTCGTAGACATGCACAGGAGTCGGATCCTGCATTGCTGCTTTTGGGGCCGAGGTGGCTGCAGAGAGCTTACCTTCGCAGCCTCGCTCATGTCACCATAGCGGCTGCAGCAAAAGGCAAGTGGCTGAAGGCCAGCGTCAGTCCCCGGGGGCTGTGGGCTGGTGGGGACAGGCTCTGGCCGCCAGTGACCTTTCTGTGTTTGGCGAGGGAAGGGTGGTGCCCAGGGCCTTGTCTGCATCCTCACAGGCATGAGAGGCGGTGGCGGGGGGTTCCCATGGAAAGGGACCTGGTCATTTCTCCTGCGGAGCACCCGGAGCGGGTGACGTGACTGCCCTGCGGCACTGCGGCGGCTGTGCCCAGCGAGCGTGGGAGGCCCGAGCCCTGCCTGAGCCGGATGTTTTTCCCCATCCTGTAGGTTTTTCTCCCACCGCTGGTACCGACTCGCCTCCCCAGGTCAGCACCAAGCAGCTCCTCGGCCATCCCAGGACCCTGCCGGAGCCCCTGGTGTCCAGCCTGAACCCCGAGGGTGCGTATGTCCCGGTGGGGCCCTGGGAGCCTGAGCCGGTCTGCAGAGGATGGGTGGGAACAGGGGAGAGGCTTTTGCTGCCCAAAATGGGCTGCAGAGAGCAAGCGTGTGCTGGTGGTGGGAAGCCAGAGCTATTTATAGATGCCATTAGGAAGCGCAAAGCTCACACTCCGGCAGTCTCTGCTCTGCTGCCAGGGGCTCTCACGCTGGCAGCCCGGCTCTCTGCCCTGCCAGGAGCTGTGGAGGATGGTTCTTATCCCCTCTCCTGCCACTCTGTATCCCCCAGAGTTAAGACCTCGCTCAGTTAGGATGGGGAGAACTTGTCTCCTGTCTTTTACAGGAGCTACTTTTGCTCCGTCTTAGTGACCAGTTCACCTCAAAACCCTTTCTGCCTCCTGTGACACTTTTGTCACCTTGCACCTGTTTTTTGGGTGTAGCAAAAGCGAGCTGTTGTAGGGACACCTACCTGCCATGGTGATGCTGCCTCCACCTTGGCATCCTACTCCCACCCACGCCACCTTTGCCTCAGCAAAACTCTGCTGCCATCCTCCTCACAGCCCAATCCATCCACCCCCATCCTTCAGGACACTGCGGCAACTGCATTTCCATCTCCCAGTCCAGGCTTTGTGCTCGCAGACATCCTGTTTTCCACTCCCCTTTTTGCAAGTGTTCACCCACCATGGTGGGATTGCTCAGGTGGTTTTTTCTCTTGTTTTGCAGTTGTATCAACCAGGCAAAGCATCTGGAGGTAGAAGGGCCCAGGCAGTGGAGGATCAATTGCCTTCAAAGTGTAACTGTATAAATAAACCATATTATATATATATATATATTTTATATTTTTTTTTACTGCTTTATATTGTGAATGGATGTGGATGGCCAGACAGAATATTTTTACAGACTGTAAAGTAAAACTAGAGACTGAGGACACAAAACAACCCTCTTCCCCTGAGGATGAAAGCGACTCCCTTGTATTTTTTTTTAAGCAGTTTCTATATTCAACAGAAAACAGCAGTGCACCCATTCTGCATAGCCTCCTCAAAAGACCCATCGTGCATTTGGAAAAGTCCTTGTTCCTTTGTCTAGGGGAGCGAAGCTGCAGTGGAGACCTGCGTGGAGGCTCACCTGGATGGAGCAAGTTAACAGATTTTACAGCAACTCATCACAGCAAGCGGGGCCATGACAAACAGCCTCTTCACTGGCTGCAGGAGAGGCACAAAAGCAGCTTTAAGACAAATTTCTGGCCCCTCTTTTTTATGTATATTATAAGAAACCTGTAGGAGAAACCCACTTTCCATGGTGCCATGGACCACGCTTCAAGGAAGCACACAGCGGGAGCTTGTTTTTCTTAAATCCGTTTAATCTTTCATCTTCTTTTTAAAATAAAAAATTGCAGAATGAGCCCTTCCCCAGTGGTGGTGTGAGTGGGGCACAGGACCAAAATACTCTTGGTGACATTTCCCTGATATTTTAAATTTTTATTTTTTTTACTTGATGGCCAGTAGTTCATTTTGTTCACCTGTCCCAGTGGGTTGCCTTGTATTTTAATTGCAAAACCAAAGCGGTTTGGGGAGGGGGATGAGTTCATCTGGGAGATCCCCGAGCCTGTTTTCAACGTGTCGTATGCGAAAAATGTGACTTGGGCTCAGCGTTCACCATAAAACCCCGCTTCCCCTGTGCGAATGTAAATCCTGTGCGCCGCAGATCCAATTTTCAATAAATCTTTGGGAAAGGATTTGAGCAAAGCGAGTGTGAGCGTGCTGTTGTGGCCAGGGTGAGCCGTCCCTGCCGGCGCCTGCTTCGGTGCCTGATGGACGCGTCCGAGCGGTTTGCGCACCCCGCAGCTGCCTCTTCCATTTCCAAGCCATCTCTTTCTATTTGCCGAATTAGAGCTGTGAGTATTTTATAACTGACTGAATCTTATGCACACAGTGCTCTTTTCTTCTTTTTTTTTTTTTCCCCCTTTTTTTTTTTTGAATCACGAAGTGCTTTACAACCAGGGGATGCAGCTTGTCTCCGGTGAGCTGTGGCCATCTCTGGGATGAAACATGGCAACATTTTAATAATGCACAGCAGCAGCTTGGAGCATTTTAGGACAGGAGGCGAAGGGGGTGGCGCTCGGCTGCAGACAGGAGCAGGTAAGGGGAAATTTCCCATTTGCTTCCAAGCCCCTTTGTTTGCATCTGGATAAGAGCAGCCAGGAATGTCAGCTCTTGCTGTCCGTCACCATCTCCCCTGAGAGTCTGCTGGGCTCTCAGGACATCCTTCCCTCTCAAAGCTGATTTTCAAGGTGCCACCACAGCCCAGCAGGCTGATCAAGTGATAGTAAAGGATTAAAGTTTGCTTTGTTGGGAGATCTACTGGTACCGCTGTGTCTCAGGTTATGACTGGAGAGCTGCCACAGTGGGGAGATGCAATTTCAAAGTTGCCTTTTTTGAATCTGGTTTTTCGGGCGGGTTGTTTTCAAGCTCCTCCTCACCCTCCTCCTTAATTCACGTATCTCAAGGAAAATTAGTTAAAAATGTGTTTGTTCCATGCAGCTGCATCTAGTTTCTCCCCTGATGGCTTGCTTTTTGGGCTTCATGTGCTCATTTTTTTTGGACTCTTGCTTTTAAAGATTCTGCCTTGTGAATAGTAGGGTGATGGAGATTGTAAAGAGCATTTCAGTGCTGCTGCTGATGGGGGGGGAAAAAGCAGGTTCAGGAAACCCCCTTGCCTTGGACATGGCCAGATTTCAGGGTGTTATGGGACATCTCTGCATATCCCGAAAAACTGACCTCTGCATGTTTAAAACTGCATCTTTCATTTTTGGAGCTACATTTGTAGCCTTGCCTTCTGCAAAATAAACAGGAATAAAGAGAAAAGGGTCATCCCTTATGGCACTTCCAAAGGGGGGCAGAAAATTAATCTGAATCTCTGACTTTGGGGGGGATTTTTTCCCCTCTGTTACGATTATATATTATTTATTGGTTTTGCAGGTTCAGTCATGATCTCACAGGCCAAACCAGCACCAGTCTTTCCTGGAGGGAGGTGTGGGAGGGTGTGGAAAATAAGATTTAAAATACATATATCACAGCAGATTTTGGCCCTTCAGCTGATGCCCCTTGGCTGGCATTCGGGATTTGGAACAGTTGCGTGGGTAGGAGATAGAGTAACTCGACTGTGTCCCCCACCGAAGTCTGATAACTAGGCATGGGGTTCGGGAGAGTGCTGTGACCCAGGGGCTCACTGTTTTCAGCTCAAGACTGTGGCTCTTTGCCAGTTTTCTTCATTTTGTGTCCTACAAACCATCACCCAGCTGCTGCCTAGGCCAGCAGTGTTGTGTGAAGTAATAAATTACTTTGATTAACACCTCTGTCCCTGCTGTGGTGCACGTGGGGGAGAGGTGGTAATCAAACTCATGTGTTACCTCAGGAGCTCCCCAGCGAGGGTGACCTATATTCCTCCCAGCTCGGGGGGCCCGCGCTGGCCGGGCGAGCGTGCGGGTCCCCGCCTGTTATTTAACGCAGCGAGGCTCAATACCCGCTCCCGCTCCCCCGCCTTCCCGCTTTTATCTGCTCTAAAGTCTGTGTCAATAATACATTTCTGCCATTGAATATTTTATTGATGGTTTGACTTTTTTGCTGCTCGCAATTCCCATTTCAAGGCTGCGTGATTGTTCCTAATTAAAATTTTATGCCCTGGGACAAGCCTTCTTGCTACAGTGGAGATGATGCTGTCCTTTTCTAGGCCACTACAGAGTGGTAGGAAGACATTACCATTACCCATTGTTATGAGATTAAAACAAAGCAAATAAATTATTGTTTTTCCCTTAAAAAACAAGCCAAAAGCGCGTACTAGAGAGGGAACAACTGGCTCGCGGGCAAGGCAGGGATCCAAGCGTGCAGGGTGGCTCGAGGATGCTGTGCCTGGCTGCGCGAGGACTCGTGTCCCCACGTCCCTCAGGCGCTATGGGCAGCCTTTTCCTTCCCTGTAGTGGGCGGGAATGGACTTCAGAGCTTCTCTCTCCTCAGATGCTTCTCCTGGCTAGCTCCAGTGCCACCCAAAAATCACAAAGCAAAGGGATATACCTGTTTTTCACGGGCGAGCAGCCCCACTTTTTTTTGGTTTTTTTTTAATAAATCTGCAGGTTCTGTCAGCACAAGGCACCATTCAGGAGAGAATTTCAGCCACCTCCAGTCTCCCTGGCACCCTTTTCCTGGCTGCACTACCTGATTTTTTTTTTTTTAAATATTGCATAACAAAAATGGCCCTCAGCTCCTCACCATCCTCATCACATGGTGGTCTGGGTGCCAGCACTGCCCCAGGCCAGTACAGTTGCTTTAGGGCAACACTGCCACAGACACTTGAACGATCCCCAAGTCGCATTTACACATTTGTACAAATTCCTGGGTGTTTGGGTTTGGATTTTTTTTCCCCCCTCAATTTAATCTAGAGTGCTAGAAGCATTTGTGCTGCTTCCCAGCCCCTGGATTTGGCAAGCAGCTTTTAAAGCACACACTTCAGCACCAGTTACATAAGGAAAGGTGTGAATGTCTGGAGGAGAAAATGCCTGTTGGTTTTGCTCCCCAAGTGGTGTACAGATGCTCTGCTGCTTGCTCCTGGCTGCACAGCTTCTACCAGCGTAGCTCACTGCAGATGAAGAAGAGCTGTTTGAACTGGCATGTGTGTCCATGCAGGGAGCATTGTCAGCTCTCCTATGGTGATTTTTCTTTCTCCATCTCAGAGTACAGACTGACTGTATTCTACCTTGCCCTGGAAAAAAAAAAAATCATAAAGCACTAGAGGAGGCTGGGAAATTTTCTTGTTTATGGATGAGCAAGTTTCTCTCCCAACGGAACCTCCTGCCAGCAGAAATCTTTTTTTTTTTTTTTTTTAGGATGTATTATATAAGTCCCTGCTTGCATTTAACTGACTTCCTCTTAAACAATTCATGTACTGCTTCTATTCCTCATAGGGCAGCTTGCTCCTTCGGTGAGGCTCACCCGACACTGGGACATGTTATGGACAGAACACAACAGGCGCTTCTTAGCGTGGTGCTTGAATGGTAAGGCCTGTTCCCTTCCCTCCATGAAGTGCTGAAACGAGAACAAAATCTTTGAGGAGCACAGAGAGCCCCTTCAGCTCAACAGGCCTGAAATTCAGCATCTTCCCCTCCTGTAAGGCACTCCCCTTCCTCTCACCAAAAATCTCACAGTTCTGAACAGAACACACGATTACTCTTCTAACCAAGCTAAGTACCATCTTACAAATCTGTTTATTAGCTACTGAAAAACACGAAATCAAGGGGCACCACAACCCTGGTGTATTTTCTCATGGCTCTGGGGCTAGGCCAGGAGGGAAGGACTGATGCTGGGCTTTCTGCTTGAGGGACAACCAGGTCGCATCCTTCTGCTCTCCTTTTCAAGCCACCTTCACTGGCCACAGAGGCAAAGTAAGAGATGGGAGGAACCAGGAATGCAGTGCAATCAGACACATCACTGAGAAGGCATGGCTTTCCTCTTCAGCTGGTCTGATGCCCTGGATTACAGTAATCAGCACCCAAACATTGGTTTTGCACATTTATTGAAGACTTCAGGTGACAGCGCAGCAGTTAGTTTTGACTCATGCCACAAGAATGTTAAAAACAGGAATTGAGCTGTATGCTCCCCCCACTTACTGGAGACACACACAAAAAAGGCAAAACCAAACAAACTTCACTTCAACCCCTTCCTTTTGCTTACTGGAGCTGAACAGGATGGTTCCATAGGTAGCAGGAAGTCTGAAGCATTCACACCATAGTGCTGCTCATGGGAACTGGGACAAGTCTTGCCAGACGACCTGCAGAGCTGCTTCTGCCAGCGGCATCTCCCGGGGTTAAGTCACCAGCCAGCACAGTCCCAAATGCAGGGCTGTTTATTCAAAGAGAAACAAAGCACCTTCATTTTCAGACACAGGTTTGTTACGTGCATGGTCACCTATAAAATGAGGTGGCGGGGGACTGTGGCCTTCAGTTTCAGCTCTCAGACACACTCGTACACAGGTGGATTTTGCACCAGGTTTCCCTCCCTTCCTCTCTCCACGTGGCTACACTGTGCTCCTGCCTGCTCGGGACCAGCAGTGGGAAGATGCTGTAGGTGCAGCAAGGGAAGAAAAAAGCCATCCGGGGCTGAGACAGCTGCAAACTTGTCTGCCCCCACCCTGCCCTGCATAAAAAAAAAAAAAAAAAAGCCCACTCTATTTCTGAACAAACATGAAAGCATCTTGAGTAAATTCAGTTGTTTGAGCACCCTGGAAAGGAAACACAGGGTACAGAGGGAGCTGAGTTTTCTTGTGAGGAGCAGATGCTCCTCTGGGACACAGAAGCAGAAATGACAAATAAGAGCATGAAGGAGAGATAGAGACAGGCAAAACTTCTCAGAGAGACACTTTACCAACACAGAGGACGTTGCTCTGCCTTCCATGCAATTAACTACTTATTGACCAGAGCACTGCCAATTCCTTCAGATCAAGCCTTTACAACAGCCCAGGGCTACATGAGAGCAGCCCCAGGAGTAGGGGGAATACCTGAGCCCTGTCAGGGAACCTCAGGGGGCTGCGATGAATCCTAGCTGGTTATTAGGAATTTCAGCTGACAATAAAGCTGTGCTGCTCTTCAGAAAAGATACTTTTCAACTACCCAGCTCCTTCACCAGCCAAAAAATCACAAGAGATAACTTTGTAGCAGAAGCCATCTGCTTTGTCACTTCCTCCGTTTTTAGTGACAGCCACCTTGGGTGGCTGGAAAAGTCCCTGCCTGGCTCGCCTTCCTGTTTCTCAGGGTCATGAAGTCAGAGTCCCCTGCGTGACATCACAGCACATCGGGCAAGGCAGATCTGCAAGCACCCAGCCAGGGCCGGAGTGCCAATAGAGCCCTGGCACAAGAAGAACAAAACAGCGAGCAAAGGTGAGGGGTGGGATGGAAAAAAAAACCAGCAACAAAAAAGGAAAGTGAGGCTCGTTTCTGCTTTTCCTTTAACAGACTAGAGAGTCTCGCTTATATGTGACTCATCCAGGGCAATACTAGGCAGAGTTTCTTCTATTAACACACCCTTGGCAATAGCAGTTCAGTTAGTCACTGACCGGGTATCAAGACGTCACCGGCCGGGATGATGCGTCTCTTTAACTTGGTACGGAGTCCGCTAGCTCTTATTTACTTTGGAGAAGAGCAAGAGACGAGAGAGCGGGGCATGCCATCCCTCCTGAAGAACTTTACCACCAAGTATTCGCACCCACATGCCGACACGGCCCGTTCCCTCCATCTCCGCTCCCGCCGGACACACCGAGCCCCGCTGCAGGAAGTGTTCCATCTTTTCGCGCTCCCCTGTGCAAGTGCGGCCGACCCTGGGGCACTCCCGGCAGCGCATCGGGGGGCCGCAGAGCCGAGGATGGGGAGCCGCTGGAGGCAGGACAGTGGCGATGGATGGGGTTGGCACGCCGGAGCCCCTCACCTGGGTGGCCGACAGGGCAGGAGGGCGTCGAGGCTTCGAGGCGCGGGTCCGGGGAGGCGAGGCGGCCGCACAGTGATGTCCGAGGAGCAGGTTAGCCGCTGTCACACGCACAGTGGAGTCGCCGAGAGCACAATGTGCGTTAGTCAGTGGCTCACCTGCTCCTGGAGGGTGACGGGGGGGCGGCGGGGCCCGCCTGCAGCATAGGAGACACCGGGCAGCGCAAGGATGGGGCGCGGGAGGGGGGAGCCGCGCCGTGCCCGGGCTCCGCGGCGCGTGGGGCTGCAGCTCCGCGCTCCCACCCCCGGGACAGGCTGGCCCGTGCGGCCCCGGGGCCGGCGGCGCCCCGCAGCTCCGGAACGTGGGGTCCCTCCCCGGCGCGGCCGCCGCTCACCTGCGCTCCCGCCGCCGCCGCCGCCGCCAACTTCTCGCTCTGCCCCGGCCCGGCCCACGCCGCGCGCCGCGGCCCCTCGCCCCGCCTCCCGCACCGCTCCAGCCAATAGCGGCGCCGCGCGCCCGCCCGCCGGCCCCGCCCCCGCGCCGCTCCAGCCAATGGCGGCGCCGCCACCGCCCGCCGACGGCCGCGGCGGGGCGGGGCCGGGCGGGCAGGCGGCCCCCCCGCCCCCCCGGCGGTGACAGCGGCGGGCGCGGCGCGTTCGCTTCTGCACGTCGCTGCTGCTGCGGGGAGGAACCATTTGTACCTGTTGAGCCGCCTCCCGCTCACCCCGCCCCGCCGACCCCCGCCCTGCCCGCCCTCGCCGCCCCGCTCGGGTCGGCGGCTGCTGGCGGCGCCCCCGTGCCCTGCCGCCGCCGCCCGCGAGGAGCCCCTTCCCCACTGGCCCCCTATGGCCCCGCCACTCGTCTCCCCTTTTCCCCTCCGTCCCTTTTCCGCCCCCGCCGCAGCCCGGCCCATGGTACGGCCCGCCGGGGCCGTGCCATCAGGGCAGTGTCGGGGCGCACGTAGGCGGTGCGGGAGGGACGGGGCGAGGGGGCGGGGGGAGAGTCGGGGTGTCCCCGGCCGTCCCCCCCCCCGCCACTGTCCACTCTCCCTTTGCTGCATCAAATGTCACGGTGTCACATTAATTTTTTGTATATTCCCCCCCTCGTTGTTCTCCGCTGGGTTGGGCGTGTGGCGAACCCGAGTGCCCCTCGCAGTGCTAGGGGGTGGAGGTGGTCCCTCGGCTCCGGGAGTCTGCTTCCAGCAGCTTCCCCCCCCAAAAAAAAGCAAACAAAGGGACGGGCAGTTGCAAGTTTTCTGTTCATCCTCAGTGTAACAGCGCTCACCTTCTCATGGGGCGAGCTCGCTCCCGCCCATCACCCTACAAGCCGCAGCCAAGCAAACGGCTGGAATGCTGAAAATTCTAGCGCACCTCAAGGAGGATTTGCCAAGCACCAGAGACAGAGCTTGATGGATGGGCGCAGCGCTGTCCCGTAGTGGGAAAAGCCTTGTTTGGAGACTCAGAGAGCCAGGCGTCGAGTCTGCAGGCTGGCTCCCATCTGCTCGAAGTCACATACACGCCCTCCTCGAACAGATCGGAAACCAGAGCGTCTCTGGAGGAGCGGGCAAGTTTGTCGTGACCCCCCGCTTCTTTCATACTGCTATTGGTCAAGAAAAAACACTTCGGGTGCGGATGTGGCCGCTGACCAAACAGCAGCCACACGCCTCATCCCTGGCGAACTGATAATGCATGCTGTCCGGCAAAAGGCACGAGCTCTGCATCCCTTGTGAAAACTTCCTCGGCATCAGCTATCCCGGCTCCGACGAGTGTTTTGCAATCTGGAGGAAGATTTGGAAGCAAAACCCAGCGCGGGCTCCCTGATAGCTGGTGGCAATTCCCCATTGAAAGGATTTCCTTACGTGTTTTGCTGGAGCTCTTTAACACTCATCTGTGGCTCTGCTCTCCCACTGCCGGTGTGGAGGGGGGACGGGGGAACAGCCCCTCTTCTGCGTGACAGCCCGCACAATGACAGGCTGTCTCTGTTGTCATTTTGTGTGCGTGCTATGTGGGGGGGTTTTGTTTTCATCCAGCAGCCGTGGGGGAAAAGTCACGTATTTTACATCTTCACCAGCACACGGCTGGTGCCTGGGTTGGAGAGAAATCGTCCGCGGAGCACACTGACCCCTCCACCCTCCGGGAGTGAGCCAACATAAAAGAAGGCACAGCCATGGAAAATACTCTTTTTTTAAAAAATAGGTATTTTTGTGGGGAGTAACATGGCTGGGTACTGCCCCGACACCTCCCTGCCAGCACTGCTGCTTCTGCCAGCTGCTCTACAGGGTACAGGACACACGTGCTGTTGGCTGCTGTGCTCCACCAAGTCCCTCTTCTTCCAGGCAGTACCATACATTTCAGGTTTTATTTAAAAAAAAAAAAAATCCTTCTCCTGAATGTAAGCACACAGGGAAGGAGTGTGTTTTAAAGCAGTGCTTGCACAGCTGGCTGCCGGCACAGCCAAGCTCTGGATGTTGCTCGGACCTCCCTGACCACTGTGTTAAACCAGCCAGCATGGAGCAGGGCCGGCGCGGAGCCAGCTGAGCACGGCGGGCAGAGGATGCGGTGCTGCGGCGAGCGAAGCGCTCTCCTGCAGTCCGAGCGAAAGGCGTACCGGGCCCTCGCTCCGGAGGTGCCATCGTCCGAATCTTTAAAGGAACGGCGAGACCGCCCGGCCCAAAGGATGGTTACTATTGCCCTGGCAAGGTCCTGGGCCCAGGGGCTTTGCCACAGTGCTGGTGGGTTTGCCCTCAGCCTCCGCTCCCCCTCCAGCCCCAAACAAGTTCGTGGCTCAGCCCTTAATCTCCGGGATGAAATGTCCTGCTGACACGGCCGGTGCTGTCCCGGGGAGAGCTCCCGCTTATCCCAGCCCTGCAGCTCTCCCCTTTGTTCCCAGCTGGCTTTCAGTCCCTGCGGCGGTGCCAGAGCCACGATGTGTGCAGTGACAGGGAAGTGCATTCACGGATGGCGGGCGAGCGTCACGGGCTGCCCTCGGCCGGCGTCCTTCGTGCCCGCCTCGGTGCAGAGCCAGTGCCGCTGTGCTGTGCCCATGGACTCGGAGAGGAATCCAAACGGGGAACATGCCCCTATCTTATCCCTGGAGGCTGGCAAACACCGCACGAACTAAGGTGCAGACAGAAAGTTGCCTCTTTGCAGCGCAGATCTTGCCTTTTCCAACACGAGGCAGTGCGTGTTCACCGGCTGGGGCATCACCAGGGGTTTCACCCTGACCCCTCCCGCTTCGCCCCTCTTGCAGGCCTCGAGCGGGCAGGCAGCAGCAAGGCTGGCGCAGGTTTTGCTCCGCTCTGTGTTCTCTGGAAAAGGACCTTGTTTTCTCCCCCGGCCCCCGTCTGATTCCTGACAATGCCCTGAGTGTCTGCGAGGACACGCACGTTAGCTCTGGGTCACGTCCGCCTGCAAGCAGAGCCTGGGCTGCGCTCCCCTCGCCGGCGGACAGCCGAGGACAGCCCGGGCACAGCCCCACGGCTGCTGGAACAGCGCGAAACCAGCTCTTCCTCCTCTACGTGCGCGCGCTCACCCAGCGCGACGGGAACATTTGGGTCGGGCCCAGCCGCGCGTAGTTAGAGGGGAAAAAACCAGCGGCGGTCTGCGAGAGGTATTTAGCACTGATCCGTGTCCTCACGGACCGCACGGGCCGGACCGGGCTGCGCCAGGATGCTCCCGGCCCCGAGAGACGGCGCCCGACGGAGCGGAACGAAGCATCCCGCGAGCGCAGCCCCGCGCTGGCCTCGCAGCACGGTGGCCGTTGCGTCCCGCTTTCCCCCCCAAAGCTTGCAGACACCGGCGGAGGGATGCCGGTCACCCCCGCCAACCCCGTTTCTATGGAGCAACCGGGAGCGGCCGGAGCTGGACTGGCGCTGCCCGCGGGGACCGAGCGGTGCGGCCCCCTCCCCCCTCGGCCCCGCGGTGGTACAGCCCGGCGTGCCCCCTTCCGCAATGGTTCAGCCCCGCGGCCGAATGGTTCGGCTCGCTCCCCCCGCCGCACGCGCGGTGGTTCCGCCCGCTGCCGCCCCGTGACCCGCCAGTGTTTCCCCAGCGCTTCCGGGGGAGCGGCGGCCGCGGGGTCCTGGATGCGAGCGGCTCCCGGCTGGGATGTGAGCGCTGGGGCTGCTTCTCGGTGAGTGCCCGGGCTGGGCGGCGGACGGGGCCTGCGCGCGCGGGCGGGTGGGGGCCGGGCCGTGGGAGTTGGCGGGGCGGCCGCCCCCCTGCCCCGGCGGGGAACTGCCCCGGTCGCTCCTTTAGTGTCGTTCCTATAAACAGCAACAACGATAGCATGGTTATTGGGTTGTTTTCCGACGGGAGACGCCTCCGCGGGAGGGCAGCCCCGGGTCGGGCTCTCCCCGGGTGCTCCCTGGATTCCCGTGGGAGCGTCCCGCGGGATTGAAAAGGGCCGAGCGGGCTCGGGAGCACCTCGGCTTGGGAGCGATCCAGCCGACTTTGCTGCGGCAAAGCCCTAAATAAATACACTAAGTACACGCATAAATATAGTAAGGGTACTAAACAAAACCCCGAATGTTTCCAGCGTGTTGTGTCCGCGCCTCTTCCCTTTCC
Organism: Lycocorax pyrrhopterus obiensis; assembly: GCA_014706295.1. Lineage (NCBI taxonomy): Eukaryota > Metazoa > Chordata > Aves > Passeriformes > Paradisaeidae > Lycocorax > Lycocorax pyrrhopterus. Next base: position 16,145,943 of record JACSVZ010000007.1, on the reverse strand, counting down.
TCCCTCCCTCCCTCTTCCCAGCCATTCCCGCTGTTTGTGGTGCACACACGGCTGTTGGAGAAGTTATCAGCTATTTCAGCCAGCTCGGCTGACAAGTACAAGTGAGGAGCTGCGTGCAAGCTTTTTTTGGTTTGGGGTTTGTTTTTTTTTTGGTTTTTTGTTTTTTTTTTTTAACCGCGTATTAGCTTATCACAAGGACACGTTTAGGCTTGAAAACTTCGCCTTGAGGGACCTGTGCTTACGGAGAGGTTCTAAGTTGTGTCACCGGTGCCTTCCCTTGGCCGCTTCACGTTCAGTGACAGTGGGGTGGGTGGGATTTTTGTAGTTTCATTTACTGTTTTTCCTGGTTGTTGCCACGTAGTGTGTTGCTGGTGTGTCTCAGGGGTGTCTGTTGTGTTATTTCCTTTCTTGTGTGTCTGTGGGTTTCCCTCCGTAGGGCTGTGCGCAGAATATAAAAGTGTGTGAGCTTTTTGTTTGGGTTTTCTTGTTTGTTTGGGTTTGTCGGTTTTTGTTGTGGTTTTTTCTTTTCCCACAGTCCTGCCCATAAACAGCAGGGGAAGCTGTAGCTAAAAATGGGACTGGTGTGAAAGACTGATGCTGAAAGGGAGCTCGCCAGTAAGGGTGACTCTTCCTAAGAAAAGAAGCCTGTTAAGAAAGAGGAGGATGTGCAGAGTTGGAGAGTAGTTGATTTGCAGCTGGAAGCAGAGCCAGTGGCTCCAAGGAATTGGAGGCTGGGAATTCCATAGAACTTGGCTGCTGCTTCGAATACAGAGGGACAAAATGCCTAGCTGCTCCTCTGGGTAAGATGCTGTACTTCCCAAGTGCTTTTGCAAAGCCCGTATGTTGCTTTGTTTGCATTACAAACTCCTCAAAGAGTGCAGTGTCAGCTCCTGGAGAAGCTTTGGTGGACAGTTTTCATCCTGGAATTCAGGGTGGCTAAATTTAGGGCAGAGCTAGGATGGGTGACAGATAAACACTTCCTTACCTACCCCAGGATTAATTTTCTGTGCCTTATCTGTTAGGTTCTTAGGTGCTTCCATTGTTTAAATTGTTGCATAGGCAGTTCTGATAGTGGTATTTAAGAGTTAAATTTTTTTTGGTAATTTAAACAGGGATCTAAATTTAGATTTAGGCAACTTTTTTAAAGCTCCCTGTGCATGCTAGGTTGGCAGTGCACGACTCTGGGCTGTAGGAGCGTCTTGTTAATCTGAATTATTTCCCTGCCAAGTTGTCTTAATTTACCTTTGGAATGTGGTGATGGCAGACAGTAGTCACACCATAATCAGACTTTTTCCATCCGGGTACAAAAATTATTTTTGCAACTCTTATTTTCTTTTCTTTGAATGTAACATATGAAATTGGAAACAAAGCTAAATGATTTCTGATGTGTGACATTGTTTTTCCGGAGAGAACTGAATTATTTAGTTGATTGGGGAAAAAAAAAACAAAGCTAAGAAAAAACACAACCAAAACCCCTCCCCCCAACAAACCAACGAAGCAGATGTGCCAATGAGAACTGAAAGCCCACATGTTTGAAAATTTAGTAGGCTTAAATCTGGTTATAAGTGGTCTTTAGAACATGATGGCTCAGTAGCGGCCCATGAAATTAGATCAGCATTCAAAACCACCCTGTGAGAAAATTCTGTGGGAAACTTTTCTTTGCCTGTGAATAGTCCTGAGTGTTACCCAAGCAGATGAAAGTAGAAGCCTTCTGTAGTAGATCTTCTGTTTCTAAAAAATGTAGAAACTACGTAAGAAGTTGGTGGAGGAGGAGATGGGCTGGTGCTAGGAGGGAAAGTGCCCGTGGCTGGGAGAGGCGCTCGCTGGTGTAGCAGCTCTGTCGGCTTTGTGTCAGATGGGATGGAGCTCCAGTGTCCTTTGCAGACTGTGCCTCCTCTTGGTGGCTGGAAACCTGCGCTTGCCTTCTCGCTGGAACACCCTCAAAGTACATTAAAATACTGATTTGTGGTAATGCGTAATAAGGACTTCAGTTAAAAAAACGAAATGTTTGCTGGAGTGCTTGTTTGATAAACACTTGTTCTGGAGGAAGCACTTAATTATCTCTGTTGCTGAAGCCAACAGAAAGCCCTGTTGCTAATACAGCTTGAAGAAAGTATTTGTAATTGCATTTTGATTGTACTATTAAAATGACTTAAGGCATCTCTGTGTAAAAATGTAATCTGTCTTAATAGCAAAGTCTGGGCTTACAGCTTGTCCTGCAGCAGAGTCTGTGCTGTTGTAGGGACACAGCGCTGTGAGCAAACCTGACTTGGCCCTACTGAGGCTGTGTCCTGGGGAAGGAAACCTAAGGCAGCGGGAAGCGCTGGTGCGAGTAAAGCGATCGAACACCTGCACTCGTTGCTTCTGTGGCTTAATGTTTTTTTAAGGTTTTGTGAGGCTCTTCTAAATGAGAGTTTGAAAACAGGGGGATGTTAAGGAGGAGAATGGTGCCTGCCTTCAACCAACCTTGGGTGCAACCTGTAATCTGGACACTGGATATGCTGTGTGAGTGGATGCCCGAGGAACTGAGGTGGGGTTTGCTATAAGCATCAGTGGTATTGAGTACAAAGACAGGGGATCTCTGGCCAGATTACCCTGCATCTGTGTTCCTGGGTTGCATCCTAAATATCTCTGAATAGACTTAGAGTAAAAGGGGGATGCAGAAGGGAGGATTGGTGCGTGTGAGAGCTGCTTGCAGCTGAAGGGCTGTATGAAGAGTACTGCACACCGTGGGATTTTCCAAGTGACCAAGCAGTGAGGGGTTGGGTACAGCCACGAGAGCATATCCTTCACACCCCCAAAACTGAAAGCAGCTGTAGTTGCCTGAGTCAAATGGCCTTCAGGGATAACTGGTTGCTTTTTAGCAGTCTGGCCTTTTGTGTTACAGAAGTGCGTAGTTAAGGTTTGCCTTGGAGAAATGATTGCCATCCCCTCCTTAACCAAACTTCTTGGTTAACATAATAATAAAAATGCTTTCCATCTATTTTGTGTTTGGTAGTTCTGGCTCAGGGGGTTTAGAAAAAATCTGGTGTGGTAAGTGCTGGAGAAAATGGAGGTTTTGTACAGGTGGGTGAATTCTCTGATGTGTATCATGAATGTGTTTGTATTTCACAGTGGTAATTTGTTTGAAATGTCCCCCATAAAAAAAAGAAACAACTTGGAAATGCTGCTTACTGTTCTTAAAAAATAGGGGAAGGAGCTTTCATATTAAGTATATAGTCAACTATGGTTTCCCTCTTTTTTTCTTAAGAGCAGCTGCCCAGTTTGGAAAAGGTTGTGTGTAAAGTAATATTTGTGATGTGCTTAGAAACCTCAAATTCACTTCATCTCTTCCTTGCTTGGTTTCTCCTTGTCAGTTTCCAGCTATCCACAAAAGAGACGTTTTTTACTGACGGGATTTGAAGACTTGATTGTTTGCTGCAGTACCAGATTTTCTTTAACTCGGAGTTTTGCCTCTGAGCAAAGTACAAGCGTGCATTTGCAGCATAAATATGTCAGTTTAGATTGTCAAGTCACAAGTGCTGATTTGTTTGCCTCTGTGCCTAAAGGATAGCTTTCCGTGGGGTAGCAAGGCAAAAATAACACGGGTAGTTGTTTTATTCCACTACAGTGAAGAAATGCATGCTGTTTGGAAATGTAGCTAAGTGTATGTCGGTCAGAACCGTGGCTTGTAGGAATCACTTTTTGAAACATAAAGATCTTTTCTGCCCTGTGCTTATTGCTTTGCTTTGAGGAAGACTGTGGAGAGCAGGGAAATGAAGGTAATGGCCATAGTGAAGTGGAGGCTCATCCATGGTTTTTACTTGCCGTGGCTTTGGTTGGCCTCCGTCATCCTGAGTGGCTCAGGAGTGCCGTGGCTGGCTGGGTGTGGCAGTGACAGGTCAGCAGGAGCCCGCTCTGTTCCCACAAGGTGCTGGTGGAGAAGTGGCCACGGTTCTGCACAGCATCTAAATCCACGGATGGAACACGTGCCTGCCACTGCCCTGCTGGGGGACTGGTGCTGCCAGTCCTTCCCTTTTTGTGTCCTGCCTGTCACATCACCACAAATTTTGCATTGCTGTAGCTAACTGAGCTTTTGGAAGGAGATTATATAATTGAGTTTCTGTTTGAATAATTCATACATACGCACTGCTGAAACTTGAAAAATTCCGGGTGTTTCTTCCTATTTTTTCAGTTGCATCATGGAGTGACTGGCTTTTGATGCGTCTGCATGTTTTCAGCCAATATAAATTGTTTTTAAACAGTTTTTTAAACACTTCTGTTAACGGCCATAAATTTAGCTAAAAATTTAAACCTCTCTTTAGTCAAGATTCTTACTAAGTCTTTACAAGAACTTAGTTGTGTTGAAGCTCAGTCTTCTTTCTGTTTAGTTCCCTCCCCCTCCCCCCCCCAAGCACTGAAGACTCCATTTGTAGATCAGTCTGGTTTGGTAGAACCTACATTTTTAAGGCTCTCTAGTGCAGAGCTGTGCTGTGTGGCTCAAAGAGGGAGTGTGCAAGCAAAGGTACGGATCAAGAGCACTTGAATAAAACATAGTGTTTTGTTCCAAAAAATCTCTTAATATGCAAGATATGTAATGGGGAGCAGGGAGAGTGGGAGAAGAGCACCTGATTGAAACTTCTTTGCCACACTTATAAAAGAATCCTTTTTTTTTTCATATTGAGATATGACACCTTGCTTTAAGTGTCTGTTAATTATATATTTTCATGACTTGCTTATAGAAGCTTGCCAGGGGTCTGTCTGCCTTAATGCTTTGAAGCATTATGTGTTAAAAGCTCTGATTTAATTGTCATTATGGATTTGGATCATGCAACATCTCCTAGTATCTGTCAGTTTTACTGCCAGTCTGTGCTGATGCACAGCAATTAATGTGATTGCATTAATATGCACCAAATCAGGTCTTACCTTTTCCGTGGAATAATAGTTGTGGGGTCTTCAACTTCTCTATTTCATGACAGAGCTGTGCAGAGGCTTTTTTTTTAATAAAGAACCTAAACTATGTAATCTTTATTCTTCTTTTCAATCAGGCAAGATGGAGTATTTTGATTTGAAACACATGTTGTCATCCTGTTAGGCCTTGTTCAAAGGGCTCTGGTCCCTTCAGTTTTGCATTGAATTGCTGGTCCATGGGATGGTTTTAGTGTTTGTGGTTTTCTATTGCTATTTTCAGTGGAGAGTTCTGGTTATACACTTTTCTGTCATCCAGGAGCCCAAGATAAAGCCGAGTCTCTCACCTAAACTGCTTTTCACAAGCAGCTGGTTTCATCCAGCTCAGTAGGGCTGTGGAACCTCACAGAGCAATAGCTGCTTACCCGTAGCCACCTCGGAACTGAAACTGGGAAAACTGCTCAGTGGTGTGAGGAGAGCAATGTCCCTTCTCCCATTCAGGTCTCTGCAGATGCGTCGGGTGCTCTGTGCCGGCCTGGTGCCTGCCCTGCTGCCGTAGGTGCTGCGCTGCCTCCCTGACTCTGCTGCCTCGCAGGGATTCCGATGTCCCGCCATGGATGATGACAGCCAGGATGAGCTGATCAACAAGAACGCTGCTCTGGGAAAGGGCAAAAGGCAGTGTCTCGCACTCCTCAGTGAAACAGGTAAATGCGGCCTCTCCGCACATGCACCTTTCTGCTTCGGGGTTGCAGAACCTGTTGATTTACCCTCAAAAGGCTGGTAAAGGTATATTTGTGACCATTTGTCTCCTTCTCCCTGAATTTTTTTGTTTTGCTTCACTTCATAACTTCTGTGTATCAGACTGTTGGCATGCTTCCCTGGAGTTTCTCCAGATGGGCAGCTTTGATACCGCTGCGGAAATCTGGGGGCTCACTTCATGCATAATGGCCTGTTTAGGGGTTCTGGTACCTGTTCTGCCTGTCTGTCTGCATCAAATGGGTATTTCCTCTGCTCTTCTCTTTTTAAGAAAGCAATGGTGGAAATAGCTGGGATTCGGCAGATGATACTGGTAGTGAAGAGGAAGATAATGACACCGAGGAAGAGGGAGGTGAGGAGGACAAGGAAGAAAGTGAAGATGAAGAATTAGAAGGTAAGGTCTGTTAATGTGCCTTAACAGACATTTTTTAATAACTGAGGAAGAGTGAGATGAAAGCTGTTCCTCCAGAAACTAACAATGAAATATAAATCCACAGATGCTGCTCTGTCAGGCCGATGCCAAAATCCTACAGTAATAAACAAACAAGTAATAGTCCCCAATTTCTAAGCTTTTAAAGCATTTGCTAACTAAGGTGGTGTAGTTGTAGTCAGCAGGAGTAAACTCTGCCCCAGTATGAGAAGGAAAAAAAGTCAAAATTGCAGCAATGGCTCATGCTGTTTTTTCACTTATGAAAAGCATGTTTGTTAGCTTGCATTGGCATGGGGCTCTAAAGTGAATGTTGTGATGGGGAATTCTGGAAATAAATTATTACTGCTGTAATACCTAGGGAGGATGGAAGAAGACTTGACTAATTTTTCTTTGAAAAAGGAGTGTGGATGTTATTTGAATTTGTTAATTTTACTGAAAGCATACCCTGTAGATACACATACTTCTGAAACTGCTGCGCTCAGATTAATATTTGGTTAGACAAAAAGAGATTTTATTAGATCTTAAAGCTTGTTGAGAAGGCAAGAACACAGTTTTCCAAGTTACTAGTTAAACTGATTTGAACACAGACTAAAAAGTCAATGCCAGGTGCCAAAAAGCTTTATTAATCCATCATTCAGAGTATTCCGTGTTGTGTCCAGACAGGAGAATTCAGTTGAAAAGACAAGGGCCCCATTCTCATTTAAAAAAAAAAAAAAAAAAAAAAAAAAATTAGCAGGCCAACAACAACCACCCCCAGCTCCCCCTCCAAGTGAGTGAGGTTTTAGGTACCTTTTTGTTGCTTCTTGAAAATATCAGCTTAATTCACAAGTTTTAGGGAAAGACTAACCCATTTTTGTATTTTGTACTAAAAATAAAAATACCTTCCAACATTGTGTGCTGAGTGTTTAATTTTACTCAAAACCAAGCTTCTTTAAGCGGTCTCTAAGGCACTTAGATTCCTTGGCTCTCAAAATCATATTTTACTGGTGAAATCTTTCATTTGCTGTTCTGCAGAAGAGTGTGTTGCTGCTGCTTTTCCTCTGGAATGTCTCTTAAAAAAACAAAAGTTGGGTACATGGTAACTTTATTATAACTTTATTTTTTAACTTCATTGTTCAGTGGTAGCCTGACATATCTTAACTGTCCTGTTTTGATAATCTTTTGCTTTTCTGGTGTCTGTGCTTTTAATCTCTTGCGAGACAACTCACATTATCAGGCTTTATTTTTCACCAGAGTAATCCATTGCTTTTTAGTGAAGAGATTTAGGAAGCAAGAAAACAGCAAAAATTATTGCCTTGAACTGAGGAGGCTGTGCTTCACCCCTGCAGCCTCAATAAAATAAGGTTCCTTGGAATTTTCTGTAAACTGGTACCCTGTCCTGCCCACCCCCTCTGCCCTCATTGCTGAAGCCCTGCAACACACATAAGCTGGTTTTTATCTCTCACTTCTTAAGATTGCGAAGATGATGATGAAGAGGAGGAAGAGGAGGAAGAAAGTGAGGCCACTATGGAAGGAATCACGGATTCTTTGAAATCAGAGCCACACCTGAATGGAGTGAGCATCTCCTCTGATGAGGATGGTGAAAACTGCCCCATTTGCCTCAACACATTTAGGGATCAGGCTGTTGGGACTCCTGAGAGCTGCTCCCATTACTTCTGCTTGGACTGCATCGTGGAGTGGTCTAAGGTGAGCTGTTTTGTCTGTGATGTCCTGTGGCCTTCTGGTGTGCTCTCCTCTCTCCCCTCTGATCATGCTGTTGTGCTGTAATGAGAACAAAACAGTGTAATATTCATATTTGCTTTCTTAAGCTTTTTTAAACAGACTTGGGTTACTGCTCTGTTTGGCAAGATTCATGTTTGAAGTGTGGATCTGTTTTTCTGGTACCCATCCTGATTTGTTCTGTTCTCTGCAAGCTGTAAGGTCACAAGCAAGCGTGTTTGTAGGCATCTACAGTTCTTTTGTGTTTTCATGTTGACATACTAATTTTTCTCTATGCTTGGATATATATATATATTTCTCTGTATATCTGTCTTTATCTTTTTTTGAATTCTGTATTGTGACCATTGGATGGGGATCTGTTGCAACCCTGAACATCTAAACACAGAAAAGATGTAAAAGAATAATGACAATCAGCAGGTTGCTCTGAATTCAGTTTTCAGTCAGAGATCTTTGCCACCTGTATAGCTCCCATAGTCATAATCCAGGGTGAGAATTACAACAAAACTTACAGTGCATGCAGCAGTAGCAGTGGCGATTAAATTTTTAAAAAGCAAATAAATCACTCTTACTGACTATATTTGTAAACCATTTCTAGTTGCTCATTTGTCCAAAGGAAAGTAAATGCCTTAAAACATGAGCACTGTTTTAAGGCAGTGTTTGGAAGAAGTTTTATGTTGCTTTGGCAATTGAATGATAATTAAATTGCTTCAGTAAAATAAATGCTTCTCTAAAAATGCATGTTTTCTCTGATAGAACAGGCTGTTTGTAAACCAGATAAGTCAGACTTAAGTACTTAAAATGTCAAGATCAATAGCTGTTAAAACGACTACTACATTAATTTAATGCTTGTTACATGAATAATTTAAGATTTCTTTTAAAAAATTGAATAAAGTGATGCACTTATTAACTGTATTGGGAATTTTTTTTTTTTCTTAGAATGCAAACTCCTGTCCAGTGGATCGAATCCTCTTTAATTACATTAACATTCGGGCACGTTTTGGTGGGAAAATCTTAAAAAAGGTAAGCCTTTTACTGTAGCAAACAACAAGGCCAGTTGACACAAAATTGTTTTTCAAAAGTTTATACTTCCAGGGTGTTTATGTAATACTTGCTATCTGAATGAATTATTTCTTTCCTATTTTGAATTTGCCTTTTAAGGAGCTGTGACAATTTTTCTTCCTCCTTAACGTTACTTCCTGCAATATTGTGTCGTGGCTTCATTTATGGTGGCAGAAAAAGGGTGTTTTTCGTCACTGCCTGTTTTGTATAATGGACATTTGACCGAAAACTGTTCTGCATGGATAAGCCTGTCTGCATGTGGAAAGTGCCCTGCATTCTTCAAGTGCTGTTATAGGATGAATAGGAATAATCTAGATTATCCATGATCTCTTCCTTATGTCCTGCTACCAGCAATGCTGTGTAGCAGTTGGGTTTGTAAGGGGAGAGGCACAAGGCAGTAGTAGAGCCCTGAAAGGCACTGGTCAAATGTGCTAGTAGTTGCTCACAAAAGAGCATTGAAGAGTTGTCATTGCTTGTAATTGATATCAGAACAATGTTGGTTTCCAGAGGACGTTTGGGGTTTGATGCTTTGTTTTCGTAAACTGATGGATTATTATTGTTTGCATTGTAACTGAAGTGAGAATTAACATTGAAGTAATACGAGGCTAGCAAAGTTTTCTCTCTTCTTTAGTCTCATTTTTGACATCTTTTTGTTTGTTTGACTACTTTTGGTCCTATTTGTGGATTTTTGTTTTGCCTGTTCTTAAAATGCAGTTTTCTATAGTCATTGGTGTCTGACAGTAGACAAGTTAAGTAGATGTTGTCAGGCATTTGATGATGTCCTAGGTGTGCTGAATGAACGAAGTGAAGGTTCTGGTGTGTAACAGCCACTTTGGTTCCTTCACTTTTAGATTTTGCTGCAGGTACTACTGTTAATGTGACGATGGATTTTAAAAAGTGCCACATTCTGCGTAAACTGTGAATCCCTGTTTTATTTAGATTCCTGTTGAGAACATGAAAACTCAGGGTACTGATGGAGAGGATGATCTGACCTTCTGTGAGGTGTGTGGCAGAAGTGACCGTGAGGATCGCCTGCTGCTCTGCGATGGCTGTGATGCAGGGTAAGAGGCTGAAATGAAGCACCTGCATGATTGCACGTGGCCAGAGTTTGGTCCACAGGTGCTGTCTGGTTTGCAGGCTTTGCCCCTTGTTGCCCTCTTCAGGCTCATCATGTGGCCAGCCATGTACCCATGTGTTACAGTGCAAACATCCGTCCCCATGATGTGATGGATCCTTTTCTGGTCATGTAGCAGTGTATGTGTGGAGAGTCCTGCACACAATCAGGCTGCAGACCACCGAAACAGATGACCATGCCTTCAAGTGATGAAGGTGTTTGTGCTCATCCTTGCAACATCTGTGTATATAAAGGGTAATGTGAATGCTAAAAGCCTGGCTGCAGAGACATTTCTCAGTTTTCTGACCGTGTCTGTGTGAAAGCCTTGCTTTCTCATGGACACTGTAGGAAAACGGTTGGGAGATTTTGTAAACTATGGTATTGTTATGATACTGAGGAGAAAATATCTGAAGTGAGTGTTGTTGGGTTCAGCCAATCCCTCTGGGGGGTGGTTGGTCAGTGAACCAATAACCTTATGTCAGTCCAGCGTGCTAAGGTATATAAGCGAATTTGTAAATTAATAAAGGGTCGGTTTCTTCTCGTACTAAACCGTCCATGTCGCTTTATTCCTCGGTCTCTGCTCGCTAGCGACAGGGTAAAACCATACATCCTTTATGTCTCCTTGAGGATAGGATGCATGACTTGTCTTAGCTGACTGGGCATTAGTGCTGTGCAGAAGTGCTCAAGATTCACAGTTTTGTGAAATGTTGAGCATTTTCTTTAGAGCCACAGCTCTTAAATGATTCTCTTACTCTTGCTTACTTCTGTCTCTGCCCCCACCTTGATTAATAAAATAAGTGTTTGAGTAGAGTCATGAATATGCTTGAACACAACTTTGGCCCCACAGTTTTGTGCTAGAATTTAAAGCCCTTGGGCTGCTTAACCAGTCTTCCAGCATTGTCAGTTTGAAGATTAAGTCAAAAGTTACCCACTGAACAAAGAGAGATGCTAGCAACGAGTATGTAAAATAAGCTTTCAAAAATAACTTCTGGCAAGCTAACTAGACCTCTGGTAAGTCTAGTTTTGTCTTTGTGTTCTGTGTCTATACACGTTGATGCACTGTCCATATACACACGTACACTGATTCACCTTCTGGAAAAAAGACAAAATCAGGAACACTAAAGATTGTTAAGAGCATCATCAGAACACTGAGTTTAAAATATTAAGCCAAAACAGTGTTTCATAGCTCTTATCTGAAGTCTTATCTTTAAGTTCTTTCTGAATTTCCATAAGCCTGTCTCAGCTCAGGGTATTGCTTCAGATTTTACTTTGTGATCTCCCAACAGTTACTGTAATTTCTAAAATATATTTTTATTTCTAGTTTGATACAGTTGTTTGATTTTTGTCTTCTTTTCCTAAAGTAAGTTCTTTATATATGCTTGATTTCTAGAGTTAGCACTTCAAGAAGCACTTCCTGGAAAAAGAACTTGAAGTCTTTACTTATCTCTCCATGGCTGAGATTAACTCTAGAAAAATGTAGAATAGCTTGCTTCAAATGCTTCTAAGTACCAGTACTGTTAATACCATGTTGGTTTTCAGGAAGCTGATGTTGTTGCCTGATTGCCTGTCTCCCCAGCACCTCAGCTTCTCTTGCCACCATCAGTTTTGGCTCTGCACATTTCTTGCAGCTTGGGTTCAAATAGCAAGCAATTCACCACACAGCGAGGGAAAAACACTCAGTTTTTCAGAACTTTTTTGGGCCTAAAGTGATGAAAATACCATCTAGAACTGAAGACCCTTGTATAACTATCAGGTAGCATCCATTGTTTCTCTGGAGATTGGTAGAAGCGGATGCATAAACCGTAGTTTCAGGCTCAAGAAAATGAGTCTGCCTTCTGTAGCATGTGGATGGAGGTAAAATGCTGTCTGCCCTTGGTAAGGAGCATGTTGTTTGATTTTCTTTTTTTTTCCCTCAAGGTATCACATGGAATGCCTTAATCCTCCTCTGAGTGAAGTCCCTGTAGATGAATGGTTCTGTCCTGCCTGTGCCCCCATGGGTGCCAATGGTGCTGCAGGTAAGGATTTTGTGGTAGCCAGTCAGAGTAAATATTTTTCTCCCGAGTCAGATAATGTGAATCATGTGGTGTTTTGACGATATGTTTAACCTCCTGGTTTTATCTGTTTCAAGTAATTGTTTTGATAAGCATTCTCTCTTGAACCTTAAGATTAGAATTGAACTCTTGACTGATGAGAGGATCTTGTTTATGAAGATTTTCATCTGCAGTTACAACCTGTGGAGCTGCTTCTTGTAAGCATCCTTTAACCTTTCCAAGGCAATCCCAGCACCATAGTGTGACTGCACTGTGTTATGGTTGGAAAGAATTTATTAGTGTCCTGACCTCAGATTGCCAAGGTAGCAGCAACTTCTGTTACCTAGTAAAGTGTTACACCGTGTAACAGTCTGAAGCAGTGATGTCTGTGCTCATTTCCTTTGAGTGGGTAATGGCTGCCTGTGGAGGTGATTGGTTTAAGAATGGGAATGCTGATTTTTTTTTTTGCCTGAAATTCTTTAAATGATTTCACCTGTAGAAAGACAAGTGACCTCAGCCTGTTCTTGTTCAAGATGCAGATCATGTCAGTGAGGAAGAGGTGGCTGCCCTCATGGCCGATGTCGTCCCCACCACCAGTCGGCTCCGCCCTCACGTCCGGACCCGAGCCATAGCCAGGACTCGGCAGAGCGAACGCGTCCGGGCCACGGTGAACAGGAACCGCATAACGACAGCGCAGCAAATTCGGGTATCCGTGGGGATTTCTGAGGGAGCCTGTGCCACAACCCTGGGGAAGAGTTACTGAAATAAGTCCCCATTTCAGTAGCTCAGCTGTCTGTGTTGACTGTCCATAGCACAGTAGTTGGTAGTTGTGGAGCTCTTTTAAACTGAGGTGTACAACATGTACAAACGGAGTACAGCACATGACCAGGATGCCCTATTTTGAAATGCTGCAGCAGCTTCCTCTCTTAACCTGCATTTTTATCACCCCTGGTGTGAGCAAAATTATATTGCTATTCCTAGTGGCTATTAATACACAGTTTGTGCACCACTTGTGGGTTTTTTAGCATGTTTATTTGACAGTTGTTTATTTTCCTTTGTACTCCTACCTCCGTGCCCGTAGCAGTAGAACTTGCTGACTGCCTTCAGCCCAATTGAAGTGAGAAATTTTGTATTTTTGAGTTTTCTGTGTTTGTGAAAATCAGTTTCTTGTTGGAAGAGGAAAAAACCAGATGTTAGTGTCCTCAATAATGTGGCAGTGTGAGTTCAACTACATTAACAGTACTAGAAAATCTGTGCAGGAGAGTATCCCAAATACACAGGGTCCCTCTATTACAGTATTAAGTATAGTTTGGGATAGCTGCCATGAACGAAGATCCAACTCACCTTAAGTTTTTATCACATTTTTCCCTTGATTTAAGGACTTCCCAGAATGCTTTAGCAGTTGTTAAATTCATTATGTCCTCCATATCAGAGGTGATCTTGTTTGACTGCCAAACCCCTGTTGTCTCCAAACCCAGGTGTTTCAATTTTAACTTTAGAAGAATTAATAAAATACAAAAAGTTAATTAATTATTCGATGCATTGTTGGTAAGCAATTACAACTGAGTAGTCAGGGCTATATGTTGAAAAAAAATAAAGGGAGGAAAGTGTTGTTTGAAGTGAAAGACTCTGCAAGGTAACTTGTTGCTTTTCTTTCTTTCCCTACTTGTTGTTTTAGAAATAACATGGAGTCATCTCCTGTGGGTGAGAGGGGTGGTGCCTGGGGACTTTACTATTCCATGATAGTGTAATCCTGGGAACTCAGCACTTCCTGTTCAAGAAGCTGTTCTAGCTGCACTTCTCAGTGTGCAGGGATGATTACAAACTATACCTAGAAAGGCACTGTTATTTATTGCCTTTGCCTCTGAACAAAAGCTCATCTTATATTGGCTTGCACCTTGAGTTGACTGAAGCTTAATTCCACTGGTTGAGGGTGTGTAAGCTGTTGTCCTCCAAGCACAGTGAGAAGCTGGGAGCATGCATGTAATTCTGAAGGAGGCTGAAGAACAAGGTCCGTAATATGTCAGTCAGTAGATTAAAAAAGTGACATAATTGCTTAACTGGCAGCTTGGTGTTATGAGGAGTTTCCTCATTTGAATCTCAAATCCATTTTTCATCAAATGCTTTTATAAGTAAATGTTGCTGGGCTTTAGGTACCTGTATCATGTAACTTCTAATCCCTCCCACAGCATGTGCCCGGGTACCTCATGTCCTCTCTCCTGGATGAAACAATTGAGGCAGTTGTAGCAGGCCTGAACACAGCCATCTACCAGCGTCCTCTGGCACCACGGGCTCCTACCAGGCAGAAGAGAAAAACAGGTGAGGACATCAGACACCTTAGGGCAGCCTGAATCCTACAAAATACTCTACATCAGCTGTATGCTGCCACACCTGCCCAGCTATGGAAGTATCCCATGTGCATTTTCTTCTTTCTCTGTACCACCTCTGCCCAGAAGTTGTCTTGAAGGTTGTTTTTAAATAAATCCTGATGATGTGACTTTATCTGCCCTGCTGTTGGTGGCACTCTGTATGTCTCTTTCGGCTGCTTTGTGGTCATGGGAGGATGAAAAAGGTGAGTACAGAGTAAAATACAGTGCCAGCACTTAGCCAGATCATTGGTTTTTGTCCCATCAGGTAGGCGGAAGAAAGTAAGAGGCAGAAAAAGAACTCAGACAAAATCTGCTGCTGGGAAGAAGAGTTCAGGGACACAGCTGAAGAGACGCAAGCGTCTGACAAAGAAGAGAAGGGGGAAAAAGACGAGAGTAAGATCACATGTGAGTTTCTGCCAGTCAGTATCTGCCATTTTCAGCCCTCTGTAGAAGCGGTACAACATGGGATTCAGTTGGAAGAAATGCCACCTTAGAGTCATAGCAGGCACCTTTCTTTCTGGTGGGAGTCTGTGCAGGATGTGTCCAGTGTACTCCAGAAAGACACTGTACATGGAAATGAATTGCAACTTCCAGACAGGCCTGCTGGTTTTGCTCACAAATCCTGTTACCTGGACTGTAGGGATCAGATTGTAAAGCATGTCCTGCAGGCTTTGTGTCCTGCCTTGCCATTCAGCTGTAGTGTTTACTTGGTACTGATGCAAGCTCAGTTAAAATTGCCAGCAGTTACTCTTTTTAATAGGCGTTGGATGTTTGTGGCTGTGTTGTTGCAAACCCAGCTAATCAGCCATAAGGGCTCTCAGAATTCCTTTCAGTTGTGGGTAGTGTTCTCTTGTGAATTAGACTGAATGCTCTGCACCAGCTTGACTCTTTTTGTCAGCTACTTTAACTAGAGTCTACATCTTAGAGCCAGAACTGTCCCTCCAGCATTTAGTAAGGAACCAACAATTTTGAATTGACATTATTAAGATTTTTAGAAGCTTAATTTATCTGATCACTTATATCTGTATCATGCAGTCTCTGTTTGAAGTGACATATAGGCCATAGTTACAAGTTTCATAAATGCTTTAAAACAGACAATAAATGCACACCACTTGTGCTGCTGATGGTAGTAACCTGATGACTGTACTTATCTAAGTGAAGAATTTGGGGCTTTAGACACAAATTTACCTACTCTAACATATAAATAACCCAATCTCTTTGTCTGTGCAGGGGAAAAATGAGGTTACTAGTCGCTCCCGTATTGCAAGAACTCTTGGTCTCAGTAAACCTATGCGTGGGGCCTCACTTCCTTCCATGTACAAACCATTGGAGCCCTCGCTTGGGCTGATGAGAGCAGATATTGGTGCAGCTTCTCTCTCTGTGTTTGGGGACCCATATGAGTTGGATCCTTATGAAAGGTGAGAGATCTCTGGATTGTGATCAGGGACCTGGTGATTTAGCAGATGTTGGGTTGTTTGTATGTGTGACTCCATGCAGAACGTGGATGTCACATCTGAAGGTAGCTTTGGTGTATAACCCATGATAACATATAGGGGCCTGTTCTTTCCTTCTGGGCTGAGTTGCTGAGCTTCTAAGGAATCAGCCTTCTCTAAAAGAGTTTTTCTGAAATAATCAGCCTTGTGAAAACCTTTAACAAGATCTATGGGGTTATTGGAAGGTTAGAATCTGAAGGAGTGTAATCCTAATCCATCACGTTTTATTTATTTATTTTAAGTGAAGACAGCTGGTATATTTGTTATACAGTAAACACAAAATTAAATGGACCTCTGGAGTCTTCCATGTTTCTCCTATCCTTGTCTTCACTTTTCCAGGCACTTTAAATTCAGGAGAAATCTTACTATGCCATAGTTTGTGTCACTCATTAACTTTGAATTTTTGGGGAGGAGGCATCTGAAATTATTGTTGGTGAAATTTAGTTTTCCACTGAATATTTCTTTTTGATCCTTTCATAAAAGAAAATTGTCCATTTAACATTTTAGATATGAAAATCTACATTTGAGTCTCTGCTGTTTGAATCAAGCTGTTCTATTTAAGCAGCCATAGAAAATAAGTATATTGCACAAATATTTTTAATATAATAAAACAAAAAATGCTCTCTAATCGTGTCTGTCACAGCAGTATCATCTCTTTGATGTGAAAAACATTTCAGACAATTTCAGAGTTTGTGTTTGTGTGTTTTATCACAGCAATGAAGAGGTTCCAGCAAATCCAGATTCACCAGTGAGTGCCAAAAGGAGAGTTCTCTCCCAGTCAGCACTGAGGTCTCACCGTCCTGTAGCTAGACCCATTTCTGTGGGACTTCCCAGGTAAAAATCCATTCTTATTTTATTATTCTTAGTTGTCTAATGACCCTAACAAAAGAGTAAACCTGGTGATCATCCTTGTTTAACCCTTTTCTTACCCTTACCTCTCAAAAAGTGCATGGATGTGTATACATGCATGCCTGCACAAGTGTAGATAAATAACCACATCAGTTTGTGCAAGAATTCTTTTTTTATGTTGGACACACACACTCTTTCATCAGACCTTTAACATTTCCATTGAAATTTACAATTGGTATTTCCACCCTAATCTGACTCTCTCACTTTCTGTTTTGTGACTGTTCAGTAACCCCATTAGTATGTTTTAAATCCCAGTCTCATTGACCTTTAAAAAACCTCTTGCTTCCTTGAGAGGGCCAGGGAATCCAATTGCACATCCTGAGGAGGTGAGGGCTGTACCGACCTCACCCAGTTCTGCTGCCATTTATTGGAGCTGAGAAAATTGAGGAAAAACTTTGTTTGATCCTGCAGTGTAACAGTTGCTTTGCTGTCTGTGCGTTGCAAGCCTGCCAAGGGCAGGAGCCCTGGCTGCCCCCCACTGGCAGCCACAGTGAATTTTCAGGCCTGAGGGGTAGGACACAGGGAATCAGGAGCATGATTAGAAGAAAGGGGATGAGGAAAGTCACTGAGGCAGGTACCAACTGAGTCACGGGAAACTGCAAGGCTGAGAGAGCTGAAGAGAAATGAAGGGAGCTCAGCTTAAGTGGTTAAAAGTGGGAAAGGTTTACATAGTTGTCCTCTAATCCATCTGACTTACGGTGAAGGTTGGTTTCTCAGGATTAAGGTAGCGTATTTCTATGATAACTTGGATTATTTGTCTACTTTTCCCATCTCAGTCCTGAAGGAAGCCTTTCAGGAAACTTTCCATGTCCTCAGAGTTACTTGAGTAGCATACTGTTTAGAAGGTAGAACTGTTTAGCTGATACTTAGCTTTTCTAAAGGCTCCATTTGCATGGGCTACACTGAGTTTCTGGTCTGGCCTTAGCAGCTGATTCTTTTAGTGTTCCCATTTTGTCTCTCTGTTGTATGTTATTACAGGTGTTTTGGTGTACATTATGTGAATAAAGTTTGCTTTGCTGTCATACAGAAATGAAATGTAGCTCCCTCAGAGAGCTGGGTTCCTTTGGAAGTTTTTTTAGCAAACTCAAACAATATAACCCCCCAAATCCCATCAACATAAAAGCAAAGAAAGAAAAACTAAAAAGCCCAACACCAGAAACACCTTTTCAGTCCGTATTTTAAGAACTGAGCACTTAAACCATCTTCATAAGATGGAGAAAAGCATAAAGGGGAGTATTTGTGCTGTCCCATGTGTGGGAGCATTGCAGTTGTTTTTCAGTGTAATTTCTCTGTGCCATGCTCTTGGCTATCCTGCCAGTGGCACCTTGTGGTTAAACACTGGTTCAAGCTCTGTCATTTTTTTAAGATAGAAGCATAGGCCTGAGGAATACATTTGTGTTTGTGATTTCGTGGGGGCAAGAGAGGCAGCTAGGATAGAAATATCTCTGAAGAGATAATCAGTGGTTTGTCCTCCAAAAAGGCATCTTAAATGCACTGAGAAGTTAATATTGATATACAACACAGTGAGCACCACTCTTAATAAAAAGCATTTGCTAACCAAAAGTCTCAGGTATGATTACATGCTTTCTTATCTTGTATTATTCCTGTGGGAAGTCAGTAAATGCTTCACCTTCTGTTTGTCAGAGAAAGATGGGGACTGAATTACTCTAGTGAAGCCAGAACTATAAGTGAACTTCCCTGGCTGACATCTGTTTATGCTCTTGACTTTGGTTTCTTTTTAATGTAATGTGTGTGTATAGAACAAGTGCTGTATGAGTAAAGGAAATGTAACCCCTCTGAAACATGCAGAAGCAGTGTGCCTGCCATGAGTCCTGATCAAGAAGCAGAAGCTGCTCCTGTGCCTGATCTGTTGGGAAGTATCCTGTCTGGACAGAGCCTTCTCATGATGAGTAGTTCAGACGTGGTCATCAACAGAGATGGTTCACTGACAGCAAAGAAGGAAGGTAAGGACTTGGCACCTCATAGTGCTGTTAGCCTCTTTGTTTCTTCCACATCTGCCCTGATCCTACAGGCTGCATAGCTTTAAACTTAGGGATACTCTTACTGGGCGTTGGAATATGTAGGATGGATTCAGTAGCTGCCAACAGTAATCTGTCTTACAAAGATGGATGTTCTAAAATAGTGTTGCTTGTCTGTGTTTTAATTGCAGACCTGAGATGTTACTGGAGGATTTTAGTTTTAATACACAGTTTTCTTCTTTCAAAAGAACTGCACAGTGGTTTCATGCTTTGCTGTAAGAAATGTAGGACTAGATAGACTAAAGTTATCTTAGTACCCAAATTTCTTGGCATGTATCATGCATTGCTGCCATGCCTGTAATCTCTACTTCAGTTTGAAGAGCAGGGTGAAGGACCTTGGCAAGAAATTTCTTTGCAAAAGTAGAGCTCTAAATATGTGCTATCACCTCCAGCTGTGTCTTCCCTTGGCATGGCATTACTTGAAAGGAATCTCTTCAAACTGAAACGTAGAGCTTTATTCTTAAAATAAGTACCTCTAACATCCTCTATTATAGTCATTTCTGTCAATCAGTAACTGCAGGATAACAAGCACTAATCTGGTGATACCTACAGAACAGAATAATTTATTTCCTAAACATTAGTGTTTACCTCAAAGGTGTGGTTGTCTGGCACTAAACTGTGTCTGACCAAAAGAACTATTGGACTCCCTTATTACTGTGTGGCGTGTCTGCAAACCACAGTAGAACTTAAAATAATTAGTTTAGTACTTCTGTTAATGTTGACAGAGCATGTCTGGGTATGTCCTGAGAAGTTAATTGTCTGTTTGTGTGCCATAGCTCCATTTCGTAGAAAATCAGCAAGTGACTCCAGAGTGGAGGATGGTTCAGGGCATAACACCCACCCGAGTACAGCACACTCAGGGACCACAGCAAGTAGTTCCATGGCTGGACCTTCCGTTTCCTCGGGGCTGAGTACTCGCTCCAGACCCTTCTCCTCAAGCTTGTTCTCATCGCCTCCACCCTCACTGAGCAGGAGCGAGTCTGCAGCAAGCCCTGCACAGACTGCACCGGAAAAGGCAACCGTAAAATCAGAATATTCAATGACACCCAGGTCTGTCCAGACTCAGAATACAGCAACTTTGAGCAGGCGTGGCTCAAAGTTAGATGAAGTGCCCAGATTTAATGGAAAATCTAAAAACTTTGTACCCACTGATTCACCTTCAAAGCCCCTGAGCTGTAACTTGAATTCTGGCTCAAAAGCTGTAACTGTGAGGCAGCCAGTAAAACCACCTTCCCAGAGAATTGACATCTTTGAGCTTCCCAGGATACCAAAGATTAAAAAAGAAACCAGCAGCAAGCAGGTGGAGCCAGAACCTGGAGGAAGCCAAAGCTGTGACATCCCCAGCTCCTGTATAACCCAGCTGACCGGCAAGGAGAGCACTAATCAGCCGGGAAAGGGTAGCAGGGTGGAAAGTCAGAAGTCGAATTCCAAGGAACCTCAGCAACAGACGCGTCCAAGTGGGGTGTCTTTCTCCACCAATCCCGGTGGATATAGCGGTTCATCGCTGCTGGGCGCTTCAAGGGGCAAAGGTCCAGGCTCTTTCGAGAGTTTTAAAATCAATATTCCTGGGAACACAGGACATCCCAGCAGGCTGTCTAACCCAGGATTTTGTAATACCTTCCGCCCGGTGGACGATGACGTGCAGCAGAAGGAGAGTCCTTCAGCTCTTTTCTCAGTAAAGAAAAAGCAGGTCAAAAGTGAAATATATGATCCCTTTGAGCCAACAGGATCGGACTCGAGTTCAGCAAACAGCAGTCCTGAAAGGCTTGGCTCAGGGATCCCACTAACTAATATCACTAGGACTATTTCCATTGAAAATCCAAAAGTTCAAACATTTCAAACTGTCCGTCGTTTCACTCCTTACAGGGTAGAAAATGTATTTGGATCTGGGACTGACTCTGACGTGCCATCTAGTAACACAGAGTCTCGTGATGATGTGACAGTAGCAAGCAGGATTGTAGAACAGATCTCTGATACAGAGGAACGAGACAATGTGGATGAGGAAGACCTCCTAAGCAGTCCTTGCACTTCATCTGCTGTTAAAGAAATTTCTAATACAAAGTGTTTAAAGGAGGAAAACAGAGAGGGACCTAATGTGTTCTTTAATGCTGAGGAATTGATTAGACCTAGTATTAATGTGAAAATAGAACCAGATAGTCCCTCAAAGAGTGATGGGCAGCAGAAAGTCCAAAAGGTAGAAGCAGAGAGGCGATCACGTTCCAGATCCTGTTCAAACTCCAGCTCCCGAGGCAAGAAGAAGATGAAAAGGAAAAAAGCACTTGTCAAAGAGCGTAAGAGATCACGTTCAGGGTCAAGAGATAGAGCACACTCAAGGGACCGAAGCTCCAGATCTACCTCTTGGTCAGGTGGGGAAGAGCACAGCAAAACACACACATTAAAATCCAAGAGCAGGAGGTCTTCTACTGACCGTTCTAGCAGTCACGAACGATCTAAAAAAAAGAAAATGAAGGATAAAACCAAGGATAAAAAGGCAAAAACTTCTTGGTCTAGGGACAGACGGAAATCTAGATCACGTTCAGGTAGTCCTGGAAGTACTTCTGAGTTCTATGAAAATAGGAAAAAGAAAAGACAGTCTCGCTCAAGATCAAGGCGGAGGGACCGCTCCCGGTCGAACAGCACGGAGAGGACTAAAAGGCGGAAGCACAGGAGGGACAAAAGCTACGAGAGGTATGATAAAGAAAGTGGCTTGAAGTCAAGGGACAGAAAGAGATCGAGATCCAGATCTCGGGAGAGGAGAAAGTGGAGATCTCGGTCTCGATCCTGGGAGCACAAAAGCAGCAAATCAAAGGAAAAAAGACTGCGATCCCGATCACGTTCCACAGAAAGGAAACACAGATCAAAAGAGACCTTGCTTCCTCCTCCGCCAGAAAAGGATCAAAAGCCTCCAGCTGAAAATGTAACCAGGTGTCTGGAGCAACCCCATTCTCTCAAACAAGAGCCGAAAGAGGAGCTAGTACTAGAAGGGCTTTCCATAACCATCCAACCCAATGTCAGGCTTGAGGAAATACAGACTGAGACCCCAGTTCAGCTGAGAGAGGTCCAAGAAACTATAAAGGTAGAGCCCATCTGTCAGGAAGTGAGCAGTGAAACTTCATTCCCTGCGCCAGAGATCACAAACATTTGTGTCCCAATTGGCGATGTGGATTCTTTTGCTGAAACAGAGTTAATGAATAGTACTGATCCAGCAGTGCTGGGTAGCTGTAGCAATACAAACCTAGAGATTACAGTTAAAATAGAAAATACTGCATTATGTCCATCTCTGATGGAGCAACCCCCAAAGAAGGAAGTTATCATGCACGTTCCAGCTGAGGCTGCACCGATTCAAAGCTCGTCCAAAAGCAAAGTCACGGATTGCATGAGGGAGGTTAAGGAGGAGTGCCTTGTCTCAAATGAAAATACAAGTAATTTCACTAAGCCTGAACTGGAAGTGGTACCTCAGGGTCCTGCCTTGAAATCAAAAGCACCAGTGAAAAGAGTTACCTGGAATCTTCAAGAGGAAGAAAGCAGCACGTTGTCTGCTGGAAAAGCTCCAAGTAAGTCTCTTTTGGGAAACAAACAGCAGTTGAAATAGGCTGTATAAGGCTTAGGGTTTTGGTGCCTGGCCAAACCTGGACGTACTGTAAGAGCTCTGTCATCTGAGCTGGGGTGATCCCGTGGTTTGCAATCCTGAGAGCTGGCATTTTGCACTGGTGGAAATCATGAGGTGGGTTGTGTCAATGAATTGGAAAGGACGTGCTGTCGGCACAGCTCAGCCAGCGGCAGCTTGTTCACTCATGAAGCGCATGCAACAACCCCATCTCTGAATTGGCAGCCCGTGTCCCACCCTTTCTGCACTTAACTGGAATGGTTGCTTTGCCTTCAGTATTTATAAATGTTCCTCAAAACCAAGGAGCATGACAAGTCTCTGTAGTTCACTCCTGTGAGTGCTGCTAAACCAAAGCTGCTAGAAACAGTTTGGCTTGGGAACCTGTGCTATTTGTGTTGACAGAGTTGCCTGTGTCGTTCTTGTTGGTTACTCTCAATAGATAAACCCAGTAGAAAGCAATTGCTCAAGGGGATGAGAAGCTTTCTATTATCAGAAGCTTTAAAATATGAATGACTGCTAAAAAAATCCTTTTATAGCGAGTTTTGTTGTTAGATGCTTTTTATTTTAATTTTTAAAATATAATTGGCTTTGAATCTTTGACACATTATTTTGTTCTGACATGTTTTCTTTTCCTTCTCTTGGGATACCTAGGGATGCCATTTTACAAACTTCAGCGAGCAAAAGAAGGGGCCTGGAAAGCAGAGGACTTGAACCAAACGTTAAATCAGGTGCAGTTAAATGAGCCTCCTCCAACCAATTATATGATTCCTGAGCCTATGTTTCCTGATCTAGATTCCTCTCAGGTTGGTTCCTATTCCGGCACCCAAGTGTCACGGAAGGCATCCCATCTCATCTGTGCCCTCGTTGTGCAACACCCTCCTCTCATGGCAGAGTTTGCCTTCCTCTGCGTGTGGTACATTTCATGTAGCCCATACACCTCAGCAATCCTCCAGTCATTTAATCTCTCAGGTGCTCCTTATGATTGAAGAAATGTATTATCTTTTAATTCTGCTCTGTACATGCAGCTTCTGTTTTCAGCAGCAGTTTGCAGAAAGATGGTGCTGCCTGAGAAGCTGTGAGCTTCTCCCTGTGATCAGGCTGTAAATGTTGTCTTGGTAGCCTTGGTCTGAGCCATCAGTCTGTGCTGATGTTAAAAGGCGAGTGGGGCTGGCAGTAGCTCCTGGTGGATAAAAGATGCTCTGAAAATCCTGCTCTGATGTTGTGTTTTGTCAGCACAAGCATTTACAGAGTGGTGTGTGTTTCCCAGGTGTACTGTCAGAACATCCCTCTGGCGCCAGCTCTGCCCTCCAGCCTGCCCCCCTACGCCCCGGTGAGCCAGCCCACGGTTCAGTTCATCATGCAGGGAAGTCTTCCAGCTCTTGGCTGCATGGCAGGACAGAGCCTCACCCCAGAGCCGGGCAGCCTGGCTATGGCATCTGAGCCAGGAATCCAAGCTGCTTCTGTTGGAAATGCAGAGGAAAAGATCAAAGCACCCAAACCTCCAGTGGATAAAACAAAAAATGAGGAAGTGAGTGAATACATAAAATAAATGAGCTGTTTATTTGAACTTTTTCATTTGAGGGATTTTTAAACTTTCTGTACTGTATTTTCCCAGCCCTGCTGTTTTTGGTGACTGACTGTGCTAACCCAGGAGCAGCAGGCAATCCTCTCTTTGAATTTGTTTGGGATTTATTCCATTTGAGGGTTCTGCTTTCTATTGCTTCATCACGGTAGGACAGAGAGGGATTAAGACACCTAAAATATGTTCTTTGAGTTCTGAAACTTTCTTGCATGAATATTTGGAAGGGACTTTCCAGAAACCACAATGTCCAAGTTTCTCTAAACACCTGGTTTTCTCCTTTCCCCTTCAGCTTTGAAATGAATATCAATTCTCATAACAGTCCTGTGTAGAGAGGTAGGACTGTGTCTTGTTGCTTATCAGCACTGAAAATGTACAGATAGTAAAACACTTTGGAGATCTTTCAGTTCAAGTCCCTTGCTGCTGAGTTTTGGGGTTGCTGCACAGGCCATCTGCTTTAGGCACAGTGGATGCTAACACAAGAACAAAAACTTAGCCCATTGTTTTGCTTCATACCATAAACCAAACAGTAAGATGCATTTCCCACTGAGCCTCCATTTATGAGCAACAGTTTTTATGAACTTTTTTTAATGGCACCTGTAATCATTACTTCATAGGCAACTATGCAATTTTCAGATTGCCTTTAGAGCCATCTGAAGCTTTATATTCATAATTATGGTTTGTTGCTTTTAGAATCTGATGCCTTTTGTTGGATGTGTGTTTACTTCAGAGCTGTTGGAAGGGAAGGAGGAGGCCAAAATTAGGAAGTCCACATTGTAGTCACTTGCTTAAAACACATTCTTTAAGAGACAGAATAAACATTACATAAAGCAAGAGTTCCTTATAGCACAAACTGGTATTTGTTTCAAGACAGCAGTTGACAGTAAAGGAAATCACTTAGAGTTGGTTACTTGGGTTGTTGAAATTGTGAAATGGGAATTTTTGTTGTTTGAGCATTTCTAATAAAAACAGATTCAGAAACTGTTCCCAAGACAGCACAAGGTAATCAAGTTCTCTTTCCTGTGCAGTACATGAAGAAGCTTCACATGCAAGAAAGGGCTGTGGAAGAAGTGAAACTTGCCATCAAACCTTTTTACCAGAAAAGGGAGATTACAAAGGAGGAGTACAAGAGCATCCTTCGGAAAGCAGTGCAGAAGGTAAGGGCCCAGTGAAAGGAAGTGGAGAGGAGGAGCTGGGCAGGTCATTACGTAAGTGGCAGTACTTTGGATTGCACTTGCCATTTCAGCAAATACATGCCATAACTGAGTAGCAGATCTTTGGACCCTGACTCTGCAGTCCTGCGGTGAAGCAGTAGTTTCTTTAAGCAGGACTGATTGGTGGCATTGATGAGAGCTGTCAGTCTGTTCCTTTTATGAGATCATGTTTTCAGAGGACAAGAACATTGCTAAGCTTCAGCTGCCTGAGCTGAATGTTACATGGTACATGCCCTGGGTGAGAATGGTCAAATCCCCCTCACTAGGACCTTCAGCCAGAATTCCAGCTGTTTCTGATAAAGTGAGAAAATACTTTGTGCACTAGGTCCTTGAGCATCTGTGGTGTCTCTGAACCTTGGAAGAGGGCCTTGCAATTTTGCTGATACTGACTTTTGTCTCACATCTTAGTGCTGAGTAGATCGTGGCTAACAAAGACCTGATCAGCAAGTAAATATTGTCTCGTGAGAAGTAATGCTCTTGTGGTCAAGGCAGTTAATTGATACCTCAGAGAACTGTATTTTCTCCCTGCTCTGCATTCTTGCTATCACTGAGAAATTCCATCATAAATAAGAATTCACAAGGTAGTGGCTGCAATTTCCCATCTTCTGTGTGACCCATATGAACCATAAGTGTTGTTTGCAAAAGAGCTGAGCAGTGCCAATTGTTGCTGAAGTCACTGTGAACTCCTCTCTGAAGAGAGAGAAAGTTCCTTGTGTAGGGTCTGTTCTTTCTCCCCTATCTCAAAATGGGCTCTCCGAACGGCCAAATTCTTTTAATATGAGCATTGCTTCCTCAAAAACATCCCAGAAATGGGATGTGAACTCTTCCTTGGTTACCATGTGTTGTGTAAAACAGGATGGATGGGTGAAAAAGCCTGTAGTAAAAATGAGTAATTTTGCTTTGAGGTGCCGCTGCACTCAGGTGGCGCTCCATAGATAGGCTCTGGGCCATTTCTGAAATGCTTGAAGGAAAATACTGCTCTTGTCCTTGTTTTCTGCTTGATGTACTCTGCCATGAGCCTTGGGGGCCTGTGCAGGAATTGGCTCCCCTGGACAGCTTAGGGCCTCTCTGCCACTTGCCTGAGCTGCTGTCATTGACCAAGTGCCCTTTCTGATCCCCTGCAGATCTGCCACAGTAAAAGTGGAGAGATCAACCCTATGAAGGTGGCTAACCTGGTGAAGGCGTATGTGGAAAAATACAAACATATGAGGAAACATAAGAAAACTGATGGTGAAGATACACGTGAAGTGGAAAACTGAGAGCAAGCCACAGCCAGCATGACTTGGACTGAACTTGTCCTAGCTGTGGGCACTATGGGAATAACAGACCTGCAGTTGCATCTCATTGTAAGCAGAGCGCAGAGAAACAAGATGAGAACAGACTTTATCTACGGAATCTTCTCTTAAATTGTTTCCATATGGGAATGAATTTAGGATTTTTTTGGATTACCTACAGCTGTAGAACTAAATAACAATCAAATGCCTCAGACCAGCAGAGTAATTCGAGGGGAAACACAGAAGAGATCAATGTTCGGAACTCCCGGATTGCTACAGTTTTCAGGGTTACTTTGATCACATTTTTGGGCTGTGCACTTGTCTTGCTAAAGTTTGAAACTGGACACCACTTTTCATACAGTATATTGAGAGCTGTATACTGTTTCCCTTGTGTTTATTTATCGAAATATGGATTGTCTTTAGAAATTTCTGATTTAATACTTGAAATGTCGTATTTTTAGCCCATTGGATGGTGAGCGAAGCTTTACTCGCTCTGGCATTTGGGGATTGCAGAAAGGAGCTAACCTTTATAAACTGACTTCAGAAACACTGCTCAAGCCGTGGTGTTTATTTACCTTCTGTTGAAAGTACCTTGTTAGTGAAAAAATTAATTTTGGAGTGGGAGATTGTGTTGCACTTGTGTAAATAATGCACTGATGGCTGGTTTTGTGTCTGCCTTTCAGGAAAATGCGAAACAAAAAGCAAGCATTGTCAATTTTCAGTAACAAGCTCGAAGGATAAGGTTGAACTGATGTACAAAGCAGAAATGTGACAGAGTTTATAAAGTTATTTTGAATGGTTTTTGTCCTATAGCAGGTGTCGTTTGTTTGTCTTGCATCTGCCTCTTGGCCTGGCTGTTCCGTGTAAACCTGCACGCTTGGCTCTTGCATAAGGAATGCTGTGTTTGTGGAAGAGGATTGGAGTTGGATTAGTAATTGTCCCTCCTCCTCTGCAGGAGAACTGGTTTTCCTATCAAGAATCAAAGGAGTCCAGCACACATTATGACTTCATCTCGACTGCTTTAGCAAAGCTCCTTGCCCACAGGTACTGCAGAGCAACAGATCTTTTAAGTGACCATCTGAAATACAGGCCCTTAAATGATATTCAGCACCCTTGAATCTGACTTGAATCATTCCCCATCAAACCCTGCTAGGGAGGAGATGTTTCACAGAGAAATTGAAGAGAAAACCAGTAAGTTACAACTCAGAAACTGGTTCTCCCTTCACAGGAACTGGTTTGGAGGGTTTATTTTTTTTACTATTTAAACAAAACAATCCTATATACCAGTAGTGTATGGACTGGCACAGTGCTTCACTCCCATCATTCACTGTGCTAGAGGAGTGTTTATGGATGAATCCTGAGCATTTTGGAGTTAATCGTCCTTGGTTCTGTGTGCTTCCTCTATGGAAGTGCAGCCTGGCTGCATGATAAGGAAGTGATAACTTTGGAGTGGCTTTGAGGATTTTTGGAAAAGACACAGTACTGACTGCAGAAGAACAGCTGGCAGAGAAGCTGTAGTTTTCAAGCTAAACTTGTAGCTAGAATACGTACCTGGAATGTGGGTATGGGGTTGTGCTGATAGATTTCTGGACAAAATAAAAGTTCAGAAACTTTTATGGCACTGTTGGCACAAGAATGAGAAACTCTGATCTAGTTGTGCATACACTTAGGCTGGAAATTGGACACCTCTGAAGATGTCAGAGGAACAATTCTGCTATAACGTGTCTGTATGAGTGAAAAAGGGTAGGTGGTGTGAAAAACAGGGCTTGACCAAGTAATAGAAGCAACTACACTGTTTACTGGGAAGACAGCATCAGTCTGTTTCATTCCTTGGGCAGTTTCACTGCTTTAAATTCTGGTTTAATGTTGCCCTTGAACTGGCAGTAAAGATAACAGCCTGTTGCAGGGTATATTAGGAGTGCCTGCACTGTAAGGCCTGTTAAATTTGTTACCTCTGCACCTGCAGCCTGCTGAGACTGAAAACTACACCTTCTGCATGTGCTTTCTGCTGAAGTTAACATGAACAAGAATACTGGTTCTTTCATTCTGTCTGCCATTAAAATTAAATTATCAAATTGTAAGCTGCCTCCTCAGAGAGGCAATGAGAAACATACCTAAAAATGCCTCTTCTGGCATGTTCTAGAAACCAGTTTTTCTAGTATACTGTGTATACTACTTGCTTTTTTTTTTTTTCCTTTCTGATTGACCCTCTTGGATCAGAGGCTGCTGCCTGTTTAAGGGAAGAAATCTTATTTATTCAATACACACAGTAGTTTGGTAACAGCATAACCTCTTGTTAGTGTCCTTTCATTCCTGTGCAAGAGTGGTGATGCCAAAAGGTCGTTCAGCACAGGCAGGGAGGGATGCTGCATCAGGAATTTGACTCAGGAACTATTCTGCCACCATGTTTGTCTCATAGGTGACCTCCAGTACTGTTTTTGGGGAATAACCCTGGCCCTACCATCTGGCCAGAGGTGCTCAGGTTCTTGAGAGCTGCTCTGAGGTTGGATGGAGAAAGAGAGGGTGGGGTTCCCTGGCAGAGCTCAGGGAGGCGGGAGCGACACAAGAGGAGGAAACGAAAGGGGGAGGCGAGTGCCCAGAGGATCCAGGTGGTGCCACGCTGCGGGGTCATGGCCCAGCCCAGCGCCTGTGAGTAGCTGCCCTGGCTCTTCACTGCTCTGGCTCAGTGGTGGTAGGAGTCCTTTGGCTTGTCCCTGATGGAGAGACTGGGCATTTGGGAGAGGGCAAAGGCTTGCTTTCCTGCTGGGCTTGGAGCATGTCCCATGTTTCAGTGGTGATGCTGAGAAATGATGATGAGTCAGTCCCGAGCAGGGTGCATTGCATAAGGGGATGCCGTGCTTGGTGTCGTGGGAGGAAGTGAAACAAGGGAGAAGAAAGCAAATCTAACCATGTTTTGCTTTGGTATCGTGTGATCCCCATCCCGCTGGCACTCTCCTCGCCTGCAAATCTCTCTGCTCTAAACACTCTCTGTTTGGGGATGTTCTCAGCCATCACTGAGTCCCTGCCTGTGTGCCTTGTCGTTTGGGGAACCCCACCGTCCCTGTGTTATTCCCCGAGTCCCCCAGGGCTGAGAATATCCCTGCAGGGAATCACAGCGTCATCTGGAGGGGAGAGGATGTGAAAGAGGAAGTGTCTGAACTCGCTGGCCCTGGCCTCAGTGAGTGCATCCCTCTAGCTGTGGTCAAGAGATGAGAGTGGGCTGGGTGAGTTATTTGGGGAGCAGCTGCCCCGACGTCGGCTCTGCCCCCCCAGCCCACTGCTGGGATTAGAAAACACTCAGTTTTGGGGTAGATGCATCTGTGCCTGGAGCTCTTTCAGGGCTCAAAGCATGAGAACAAATCTGTTAATGTGACACTTGGGCTGCAGGTCAACATCTGGTGGGAACTGTTCCTGTGTCTTCAGTCCCAGCCAAGATCCTCAGCTTCAGTTCCTCTCTTGAGAGGACACAAGGGCTGTTCAAGCAGTAATTGTGGTTGCACTGTTCAACCAGCTCCTCTGCTTTTCCTTGCTGACCAAAATCATCCCAAAGTCATGCAAAAAAAAAGAAATAATGGTCTGCAATTCCAAAGGGTCGAAGTCTCTTTTAACCACCTTCCCTGTCCCATGTGTCCAGGTCAGGAGCAGGAGGACAGATTTCGTGAAGTGAATCTGTCTACCCAGAGGCTGCGTGTGCTCCCACCCACAGTCCTGAGCAATTCCATGCTGGAGAGCCTTGACCTTGACAGGAACAAGCTGAGGAGCATCACTGGCATTTCTAAGCTTTGCAACCTCAAGAAGCTGATACTGTCCAAGAATGAGTTTGTGGACTTTCCCAATGAAATCCAGAGCCTGGTCTGTTTGGAGAGGCTTGAGCTGAATCAGAACCAAATCCGGATCATCCCAGAGGGGGTTTTCTCCCATCTCCCCAGGCTTAAACACTTGCGGCTAAACAACAACCGTCTCTGTGCCCTCCCCAGGGACCTGGCAGCTTGCCGAGGCAGCCTTCAGTACCTCAACATCTCCAACAACCTGTTTCGGACCTTCCCGCAGCCTGTCCTGCAGCTGGCACACTTACAGGAGTTCCATGTGCAGAATAATGTCCTTCGCCGGCTCCCCAAGGAGCTCTTCCAGGGACAATCCCTGAAAATGTTTAAGGCCAGTGGGAATCCCCTCCGGGAGCCACCCAGTGAAGTGTGTGCTGGTGGCATTCAGCAGATCCGGAATTACTTCAACCAGCTTCAGCATGGTTTGGGGCAGGAGGACAAGAGGGTCAAGACCATGTTCCTGGGGGCCTCACTGGCGGGGAAGTCCACCATCTGCAGAAGCCTGAAGCAAGGGCAATCCAAACTGGTTCCCAAGGAAGAGCGAACAGTTGGGATAGAGATCAGTGAGTTCCAGATCGAGGACTTCACGTTTCTCTTCTGGGACTTTGCCGGCCAGCTGGAATACTACATGACTCACCACGTGTTCATCACCCCACAGGCGTTTGTCATCCTCGTCATCAATCTTCACATGTAAGTGCTGAGCTGGTTTGGATCCAAGTAGACCAGGGAAACTAAAAAGGAGCTGGGGAAACTGCACTGCACAAATTCACACCATTTCCATTGGGCCTTGAGGCTTGGTTTTCTCACCATTGGCATAGCTGGCTCTCCCCGTCCCCCTTTTTGCGGATCAATCTTTTAATCCACCAGGTCTGTCATCACCTTGCCAAAGGCCTCTGTTTGGAGGGGTTGAATAAGCACCAACTCCTTATGTGACAACTGAACCCCATCTGAATGGACTTGCTTTCTGCAAAAAGCAAATCCCTGCAATCCCTTCTGTATCCTGTGGTGTTCCCTGAACGTGGAGGGAGCATCAGGCTTGGGTTCTGTGCTACAGGGGGATGCTTCCATTCACAGCAGGGGATTGACTTTGCTACCCATAGCTTAAGGATGGGGAACTGAAGGATGAGCTTGGATACAGTCCATGTCAGCTTCTGAGATCTGAGCTCTTCTCCAGTGAGCTCCTGGGACAGCACAGAGTTTGTGGTCAGGCCTGCACTGGTGGAAGTTGGCTGGAGATCCAGAGGGTAAGATGTGAATTTGGGATTTTCTTTTTCTCCCTCCCCAGGTACCAAACAAACAACAAAACTTTCAAGGAGCTTGTTGGTTTCTGGATCAACAACCTGTCCATGCGAGTCCCAAACTCGGTGGTGCTTCCTGTGGGAACCCATGTGGACTGCTGCCAGGAGCAGGAGGTAGCAGAGAAGACACGTGACATCATGGCCAGGATCACAGCTATGCTGGCGGAGAGGAAAAGCAACCTCGCTCACTTCATCGACAACCTGGAGGGCAGCGAGGAGCCCAAGTTTTACGTGGACCAGTGGGAGAGGCTGAAAGAGATGGAGAGCTGCACGTTAACCGTAGGGCTGAGATTGTCCTGGGTTCTGGCTGGCTGAGGTCACCCTGTTGTCTCTGGCAGCCCAGTGTGCTACTGGCTAAGGTGACCTGGTGTGAGTGCATCAGGCCACTACTGCAGCCCCTCCCCAGGCTGGGGTGGACATGGTAACCCCTGGCTGTGACCTGCAGGGTCCTTGTCCCTGGTAGGTGATGGGCATCTCCTCTTGTGGCTTGTAGCAAGTGCCTGAGGAGGAGTGTGAGTGGCCATTCACCATCACCAGGTGATTTTCAGGAACTGCTGCAGAACAGAGGTGTGAAGGAAGTGCCCTCTGAAGCTGAGCCAGTAGTGTGTTCTACCCTGAGTGACCTCATAGACATTAGGTCCTCACAAGCTAAAAGACTTCTCTGGGTGTAGTTTCATCAGGTATGTGCTCCCTCTTTTCCAGATCTTAAACTTAGTTGCTGTCAACTGCACGGATCACCGTGACATCAAAAAGCTCGAGGCCACTATTTTGGAGCATGTGAAGAATGAGGAGCTCTTCCCCGAGGTCGTCCGAGTGCTGCCCCCCGTCTACAGGCAGGTGGAAGCTGCCATCGTGGATATTGCACGGAGCGAGGAGATGGCAGTCCATGGTGAGTGGTCTGTCACCCCTGCCATGCCTTTCTGAGAGGAGCTTCTGTCCCGTGCCTGGGACAGGCTCTCTCCAGTGCTGTCCTGAATTTGGGATGGGCTCTCCAGTGCTGGCTGCACCTTCTGGCCCTGTTTGTGTGGCAGTGGGGTTGCTGCTGAAGACCTTGCAGTGTTAATGCTGAGCATGCCTGAATAGGCCACGCTGTCTGGTTTCTTGCTTTCCAGTGATGTTTTTCTTTCTCCCCTTTTCCCCATATGAGCAATTAAAAAATCTTGCAGGGCTCCACAGCTTTATGTGCTTCCATGTGGTTTTCAATTCTATATTCTGCTAACTTTATTTAATGGCCCCTACCCTTCCCTAGACTCTTTTCCATGTCTCCTGTGACTTAATGGGATTAGCAGACAGCTCCAGCCCCTTGCTTACATACCCAAAGCAGGTACAAACACCACCAGTTCCCAGTGACATCTCTGGCCCCCCTGGCCACTGTAGGATTAGAGAACGAGGAGCAGATGCTTTTCTTTTGTGGAGATAAGCCAGATTTTGTTGCCTGTCTCTCTGCATTGCTGAAAGTCAGTCTGAGGTTTAACTGGCAGTCTAAGGTTTTCTGGCTGGAAACAAACCTGCTTCCTCAAACAATAATAATAAAAAAACCCCAGTGTTAGCCTCGTTTTTCAGAAAGTCCTGGCAGGCTGTTGCCACTGCTGAGGCAAGGCAAGGCTAGGCTGTGGGGGCTGCACGGTGGCAGTGGGACAGCTGAGGAGAGGCAGAGCATTTTTGGTCACACTCACTGAGCATCACTCCGATCCCAGTTACGTCCCCAGGGATGGCATAGGTGACATGGGATGCTGCTGGTGTTCGTTGGCCCTCTGAAGCATCTGCCTTGGAATGCTGTGTCTGAGAGATGCATGCTGAGCTCCTGCATCTCCCTCTAGGCATGATGGACCTCCAGTACCTACTCAGCAAACTCTCCCAGCACAAGCACCTGGCCAGCCTGGGCAGAGAGCTCCTCCAGGACATCTTGCGGTACCTCCACCACATTGGGCTCGTCTTGTGGTATGAGGAAATCAAGCACTTGGAAAGCACCGTCTTTCTCCAGCCTACCTTTTTAATAACGATGTTCAAGGTGAGCCTGGGGGTCAGGACCATCTCATCCATAGAGCCCAAGCTCTGCAGCTTTGCTGGGCTCTTCTCACTGCCACCTCTCCTTCTCTTCCCATGCAGCTCCTGGTGCGGTACCGCCTTGTCCAGCAGCTCGAGAGCATCTCTGTGGAGACACTGATTGGGGAACATGCCACCATCAGAGACAGAGCCAACTGGGTGTGGACCTTCAAGTCAAAGGCAATGCTGTGCCACCAGGCCGTGCGTGCCTTGGTGAAGCACCAGCTCTGTTCAGAAGGGATGCAAGATGTCTTTGAGGAAATCGTGGGACACAGGCCTCACAGAGGGAGAGGGAAGCTCTTCAGCCTCCTGGAGCACTTTGAGCTCTCCCTGGAGGTGAAGCACACTGAAGTGCTCAACCCGCAGGCCAGGGAGTTTGTGCCTGGGAAGCCATGGGAGACAACACGGAGCCAAGGCGAGTCCTGGTACTTGTTCCCAACCTATCTGAACCAGACAGAAGAAGTGTCTGAGGTGTGGGGAGGAGATCACCCCGAGGACCTCCACATCCGTGCCTACTTCTCACCTGAAATACCTGAGGGCTTGTTCCAGAGGTAAGCACTGGTTTCCGGCCATCAATGAGGTTGTGGGATTGAGTTTGCTTGGTGCAGTGCCAGGATGACTCTCAGTAAGCCCCTGGCCTGAGGCTGGGAGTCAAGATACCAGGGTGGCTTCTTGGCTGTGCCACACGTGTGAGGCCCTGGGTGAACCCTTGTGATGTTTGCTGCCTGGATGTGAGCAAAGGCCATGCTCCTTCTAGTTCACCTTTCATCTGGGTGGGTGTTCGGCTAATCTGTGCCCATCCAGGCAGGCAGAGGTCTCACAGTCCCACCCGAGAATGCTCTAGTTTCTATGGGTGTTGGAAGTGTACCAGTTTTTGGAACTTCTCCTGGTTTTATGGACTTGTGTCTAGAGTTTTATCTGATGGTGGTGTGGTTAAACCCCAACAGGCAACCAGGCACCACAGAGCCACTCACCCACCCTCCCTGGCTGGACTGGGGGGAGAATCAGAAAAGTAAGAAAACTCATGGGTTGAGATAAAGACAGTTTAATAGTTGAAATAAGTTATAATAATAACAGTAATAGCGATAATAATATTGTAATGAAAAGGAAATCAGCAAAGAGAGAAATAAAACCCAAGAAGAACAAGTGATCCAAGTAAAAAACAATTGTTCAGCACTAACCAACTCATGCCCCGCCTGTTCCCAAGCAATGGTCCCCTAGCCAGCTTTCCCCAACGTTTATATGCTGAGTGTGATGCCACCAGCTGTGGGATAACCCTTTGGTCATTTGGGGTCAGCTGTTCTGGCTGTGTCCCCTCCCCGCTTCTTGTGCACCCCCAGCCTCCTTGCCGGCAGGGCAGCCTGAGAACCTGAAAAGTCCTTGACTTGGTGTAAGCCCTGCTCAGCAGCAACTAGAACATCAGCGTGTACCCACATCATTCTCATCCTAAATCCAAAGCACAGCACTGTACCAGCTACTAGGAAGAAAATTAACCCCATCCCAGACAAAACCAGGACAAGATGGCCAACTCTGGAAGGATCCCGTGGCTTAAGTGGCTGCTCCTGCTGCTTGAGCTTTTGGTAGGGGAAAGTCCTCATTTGGTGTCTGCCTCTGTTCTTACTGAAGCTCGGTTCATATTTTCAAGTCCACCTGGTGCCACGCTTTCCTCCAGCATTAGGGATAAGCTAGGAGAAAAGTGGTGAAAGCCAGGGGCAATCTCCTCGCAGGTTCCTGGTGAAAGCTTGCTCCTTCTATTCCACGCACTGGGTGGCCAAGGTGACCTGCCTGCTTGTATGCAATGGCAAACCTCTGCTGATCAAAGAGAATAACCAGAGGGCCTACAGCTACCTGGAGCTCCGCTGCAGAAAGCCATCGGAAAGGACAGGTAAGATCCCTGATCCATATTTCATGACTCCCAACCCCATGTCTCTCCTTAGCTCCACCCCTGCCACCTCCAGCCCTCTGGGAAGTGTCCCAAGAAGCCTCTGCCACATATCCTAGTCTGGCCTGGTTCCACCAGCAGTTCACTTACAGATTTCCTCTTTCTCCATGCAATTCTGTTCAGGACTCCTCTAGAGGCATCACATAAAAATGGAAAGTCAAGTTTTCATTCTTGTCATGGAGCAGATGGGTCATCCTTGCCCAGAAGGCCCCAGCAGAGTACAGTCTAAGGCTGGGTCTTCAAGAGATAAGCAAAAGGGCCACCCAAGTTGGGGAGCTCTTCCAACATATCATTAAATTTCTTATGGCGGTTTGGTTAACTGGAGAAATGGAGCTGGTCCGACAGTTGAGGCTGTGGGCTGGAAGCGATGTGTGGGTCACCACAGCATCTCCTGGGCTGCCGTGGGTGGGGGCTGTAAGCAAGCAAGACATTCTCCTTTTGCCTGGAAGGGTTCCAGTTTGCCTGGGACTTCCTCGTGGCAGTTGTGCTCATCATCCAGAAGCTCGCTGAGGAGTGGCCGGGGCTGCATGTGTGTGTGAAGACTCCCTGCCGAACATCCGGCTGTCCTGCAGAGTTCCTCTGGCCGGACATGGATGGCACAGGTGCCATGTACGTACACGCTGTGTCCCTCCAAGCGAGGGCAGGACCTGGGTGGTCACTACTGCAATGCTGGTGGGGCTGGTCAGCTTCTAAAAGCCACGTGAAATTAGTCATGAAACTCACTGGCACTACAGTGCCCTTCTCCCAACCGTAGCAGCTTGTGTCCCACGTGGTGTTAGCACTTTCTGGTGTGGGAAATTAGAGCATGGAGGGAAAGGTGAAGCAACTGAGACTCTGTGGCTCAGGCACATGATGTTCACTCTGGACACATGCCCACATGTCCCTGTTTCATGAAGAGCTGAAGGTGCTCAGGCACCTGGGAGGGCAGCAGCTGTCCCACCAACGGCAGCTGGTCAGGGTGGGAAGAGCAAGCCTCTTCCATTGCCTTGGCATTGTCTTCCATGGGAAGTGCTGAGGGCAGCTCCTGCTCCTTCTTTCCCGGGCTTTTTCCTCCGCAGGACAAAGGAAGACGTTAAAACCTGTGGGACGTGTAGGCACTGTTTTGGTGCAGAGCTGCTCCTGCCCAAAGGTGAGCCCAGTGTCCTGAGTTTGTGCCGCAACAGCGCTCAGGGGAAAGAGGGCTGAGCGTTTCCTGGAACTGGGGTGCTAAGGGTGTCCCATTCCCACAGTACCCAGGCAGCTGGAGGAGCCCCTGGCACAGCCCTCCACTCACTATTACGTGACAAGCTACGGGACCACCACCTTTGGGCCCAGCAGCATCCAGGTCACTAGGCAGGTAAGGATACTGCCACCTCCCCTTGCCCAGGGACCAACAGTGATGGTCAGGCTCCTGAAACAAGGGGGTGCAGTTGCTTGCAGCCTGGGGAGGGCACACCCCATCTTCAGGCAGCCCTCTCGTTTCCCCACTCCTCCCTGAGATACCACCCCTTCTGCACCTCTGAGCTGAGGTCTGGGTGCTTCATGTTGTAGTTACTGCCTTATTTTTCCAGAACATCTCCAGTGAGTAACTCCAGGCCAGTGCTTGCCGAAGTACTTTTGTTTAGCCAAAGCCAGGCTGTCCTCAACACATTCTGCTTGCAAGTCATGTTTGTAGCCTTAATGCCTGGAAATAAATGCGTTGATAAATGCATCCCTTCAGGTGTGGGAAGTCACCTCATCTACTCAAATTTAAAGGGAAGAAGGCACTGATAAGCTCTCTGATACCAGTCAGCAGGGACTTTGCTGAGACAAGGCTGGGCACGGACCCCCGTGGTTTTGGGGCTAGCGAAGACTTCAGACTGATAGCAGAGGCAGATGTCCAGGCAACAGCAGCAAGAGAGAACTACGTTTCTATACATACATATTTTAACTTGGAAAAATTAAGAAAATAAATCTGTAAATTGCCACACTCCACAAAAACACACTAGCAGCTGATGGAGGGGAAAAGCAACGTGTGAGCTCCAGGACTGGTCAGTGAAGCTGTCCTTGGGTTGGGGGGTGCTGGTTTGCAGAGCCTGGGGTGCCCAGTGGTCCTGCTGCCTGTGCCAGGGCCATGGGGAGCGGGGCAGCTGGGGTCAGCCCAGCTGCATGTTGTACTGCTCGATGAGCTCCATGAGGTCAAAGGAGTTGGAGAGCTGCAGGCTGAGGGTGTGGCTGTCGAGGGAGGAGGCTCCCTCCAGCAGCACCTGCTCGTAGTAGTACTCGCAGAACTTGGGCACCAGCTGCAGCAGCAAAACATTGGGGTTAGGGGGAGGTTAGGGGCAGCTGCCTGATGTGGCTGCAACACCCTGCATGGCCCTGTTCTCCTGGAGTGCAGGGATGAGATGTTTGAGGCACCCTTTGTCTCCCCCAAACCCTGAGGGTCCCTGTCCCCGGGCAGCTGCCTTCTACACCATCCCACCCAAACCCCGAGTGTCCTCTGGCCCAGGCAGCTGCCCACCCTCGCCCCATGTTTCCCCTGGTCCCCAAGGGTCCACTCCCTGGTCACACAGCCCCTCCCCTGTCACTCAGTTTCCCCATCTCTCTCAGCCCCCCAGGTCCCCCCTCCTTGGGTATCCAGATATCCATCTGCCCCAGATCCTGAGGGCTCCCAAACTCCACACTGAGGGTGTCCCTTCTTGTGCACCCAAGCACTCACCTCCCCTGGCCCCTGAGGCTCTCGCTGCCCAGTCCCTGAGGAAACTCCATCACCTCTTCATCACCTAGGAGTCCCCATCCCTGGGCACCCAGAATCCCATCTGCCTCAGACCCCAAGGGTCCCTCTTCAGGCACCCAGACCCTCCATCTCCCACCCACCTTGACCTCGACAGTCCCCCTCCTCAGGTACCCAGAGTCTACCAGCTCCCCTGGCCTCCATGAGTCTCTCCCCTTCCCTGGGCTGCAGTGGGATAGTGGTGGGTTTTGGCTACTGCACCTTGACCAGGATGAGCTTGGACTCCTTAGGCCTGGCCTTGGAGAAGGCCTGCCCAAAGCAGAGGTAGATGGTGAAGTCAGGGGATCGCTGCCTTTGGCCATTGCGGAAGTCCTTCAGCTCTGTGAGGCAAAACAGGGCTCAGTTTTGGGGTGAGCCTGGGGGAACAGAGGGGCTGGGCGGGTTTGGATGCTTGTAACATCCTGGGGCTGGCTCCCATGAGCCCCAGAACCAGGCCGGGCAGGAAATAACACATGGGGAACAATGTGCCACCCCTACCCACCTGTGCAAAACTCATTGAAGTCAAAGATGGGCGTTTCCTGGTCCCGGCAGAGCAGGTTGGGTGGGGGCTCCTCGACCCCCTCGAGCTGCTGGGACAAGGCCCAGAACACCTTGCACTTCTCCCGGCGGGTGGCAAAGACCTTGTAGGCGCGCTGCTCCAGCTGCAGCCCCGCGACGCCCAGCAGCTCCTCGGTGAGGCGCCGCTGCTTGCTGTCGGCCACATTGGCGGGGCTGGGGAAGTGCACCACGTGCCAGGGGCACGGGGCCTCCGGCAGACTGGTGGGCTGGTACGTCAGCAGGCAGTGGCTGCCCTCAACCACCTCCCGGTGGAACTCCTTCCCCCGGTAGTAGATGGTGACATCCAGGATGGAGACGATGCCATCTGCAGCAGGAAGTGATCAGCAGCTGCATCCTCCA
Organism: Lycocorax pyrrhopterus obiensis; assembly: GCA_014706295.1. NCBI lineage: Eukaryota > Metazoa > Chordata > Aves > Passeriformes > Paradisaeidae > Lycocorax > Lycocorax pyrrhopterus. The sequence continues at coordinate 16,106,705 of JACSVZ010000007.1, read as the reverse complement.
AACTGAAACGTTCTCCCTCTCCAAAGCACCCCCCAAGCATATTTACTGATAATAACTGTAATAATAATTTATAGCTATTAATAATTAATAACTCTCACCTGTGTTATCCAGCAGCAGCCGTGGCTGTGGCACAGAGCTGGCGGCAGGGACGAAGAACGTCGCCTCCGCTGGGTACTGCATGGGGACGGTGCCCTCTGTCAGGTGGCACGGCGGTGGCATGGCCCCTGCAGCGGGAGATGAGCAGCATCGGCATCACCATTCGGGGTGCAGCAGAGCGGGGGCTGCTTTGGCATGGGGTCCCCATGGCAGCACCCCAGCCTCTTCCCACTCCCTTATGGCATTCCCACAGCCAGGGCCGGATCCTGCCGCACAGCACCCACCTGTCTCCTCTGGTGGCATGAGGCCCGGTGGGTGGTAGGTGTCCAAGGTGGGCTGCTCCACAGGGGGAACCCATTGTGGAAATGTCGTGGGAGGGAAGCAGTTGTTTTGGCTGGGGTCTGCGTAAAGCTGGAGCAGAGTGTCCTGGTGGGGAGTGTCCCCTGCAGGGAAACCACCTGTGGGAAGGTGCTGGGGTCACCCACACAGGCAGCCACCCACTCTGCACCCCGTGAGCAGGGCTGGTCTCACCTGTGGGCACCCAGGATGGGGCCAGCGAGCCAAGGTCATGGGAGGAGATGTCACACTGCTGCAGCAGCTCCTCCAGAATCGAGAGCTGTGTGGGGTCAGTAGGTCCTAAGGCGGAGCACAGTGGGTAGGATGTCTCACAGCCACAAAATCAGCCCCAGCTGAGCCTAGCAGGGTGTCCCCCCCAAAAAAGAGTGTCAGACTAGTGCTTACCTGGGACAGCGATTGCTGAGGCCATGTCTTGGGGGACATGCTCCAGCTGGGAAGGGAAGGAGAATGGGATCTTACTGCTGTGCTTGCCAGGCACCCAATCTCCCCCAGCCCACATTTTGGCCAGGCTGTAGCTTGGGAGCACCCCAAGGACATGAAGTTGAAATGCCTGCGAGTGGCAGCAGAGATGCCCCTGGCCTGCTATGCCCACCCAGCTACCTGGAGCTGCTGTTGTGCTGGCTGCTGGTCCACCACAGGGTTAGGGATGCTTGAATCTCCCTCTTTGCTGTGCTGGAGGGTGGCTGAAAGGAGAGCACCAGGAGTGGGAGGTCCTGAGATCTCTCACCCCACCCAACACAGCCCCTCCTTGGGGCGAGGCTCACCTGAGACAATGGAGAAGACCTTGTGTGGGTCATCACCACGCTTGGAATGGTCGTCTTCCAGCTTGAACATGTGCGTGCTGCTCAGGGCACAGCGGAAGTTGGTCTTCCACTTGGCCGGGTCCTCAGAGCCTTCCTCATACCGCCCACTGACCTTCGCCCAGGCCTGGGGGTGCAGGGGGGTGAGCATGGGGTCCCTGCCTCCATGAGCATGGAGGTTTCCAGGGATGACTGGTCTTGTGCCACCTTCCCAGCTCCCACATCCCACCCATGCTGAAGACCTCAACTTGCTGCTGGTCACCATCCTATCCTACCCCCCTTGAAGACCCTGAGGGTGCCGCTGGTCACTCGAACCCTCCTACCTGGAAAACCCTGAGTGCACTGCGGATCAACCCCATCCCCCACACCTTGAAGACCCTGAGGCTGCTGCTGGTGACACTCATCCCACCCACCTTGAAGACCTCCACGTCACTGCTGGTGATGTCCTTCCTGGCGTTGTGTTTCCAGGGGACGCGAAAGATGGTACGGGCGGGGTCGATCCAGCACAGCCCCCGGTAGGTCCCGCTGCTGATGGCGTCCAGCAGCCACTGCCCGAACCGCAGCTTCTGGGCTTCCCTGCGGGCGCGGGACTGTCACCGGGGGGACCGGGGCCACCCGGAGACGGCGACCCGGAGAGGGCCGGGGGTGCTGGGCGCCGCTTACCCCTCCTTCTCCGGAGCTGCCATGGTGCGGGGTCCGCAGAGCTGCCGTGCCGTGCCGTGCCGCGCCGGGCGGTAACCTCGGCGCCGGGGGAGGCCGCCTCCTGCCCGATCCTTTATCCGCCCCTCCCGTTTTCCTGGAAGTCACGTGTCCCTTCCGAAAGTGAAAGTGCCGCCACTCCCGCGGCGGGGCGGTGTCGCCGCTCCGGGAGCGCCCGGGGGATGCGCAGCACCGCGCAAACCCTTCCCAGAGAATCAATAATTAAAATAAATAAACCGGACCTAAAGCTGAGCGTGGGACACCCGGAGCGCAGGGGGTCGGCCGCACCTGCTCCCGCCGGGGCTTCCCGGGGCTGGAAACCCCCGGGCCATGTTCAGATGTTTGTTTCAATCCTTCTTCTCCCGGCTGCCTTGGCTTGCACGCTAAGGCCGTGCTGCCAAAACTTACAAACCAATAAAGGCCGAAGTGCGACGGGCAGCGCTCGGCACCGAACCAGAGGCGAACCAGTCCATGCCCAGCACAGGAGGCGGGTCACGGGCAGCAACAGAGCCCGCCCCGCTCTTCCCTGAGCCCTCTGAGCTCTGCGGGGAGCAGTCAAAACAACCTGAACACCCTGAGCGGTTTTCGAGTTCCTTACCCAAGGACCAGGAAGGGGTGGAGGGGTCAGCGGGGCTGAAGCACGGCACTGCAGCCTCTTTCCCAATGTGCCGCTTGTTTTTGAGGAAATTTCTTCTTCTTTCCAGGAAGTCTCTACTGCCTACTTGGCACTTTACATGTAGAGTTTTTCAGAACACTGCCTTTTGTTTACCAGGAAATTTCCCACTTCCTTCCTAAAAAATCTCCTGTTGCTTTCCAGTCACTTTGAGGCTATTTCCTCCTTGTTTCCTGGGAAATGTCTTTGTTGCTCTCTAGAGTCCTCCATTCCTGTCTACGATTTTTTCCCTCTGCTTAGAGATCTCTATTGCTTTCCTAGGAAATTTCCCCATGACTGTTACTCCGTGGTGAGAAGAAAGCTCACGTCTTCACAAACAATTGGATGGGTGAAGGTGTGGGTGTTAACATCTTTGAAATGTGTCCTCACGTCTCTCCTAGCTCTGGGCAGCAGCGTTGTTGCAGAGCCCACACAGCTCGGCTCCTGAACAGACACGGGTCTGCACAAGCCTGAACCTCTGAGCTCTGGGCTACAACAGCAGGTTCAGGGGGGGATACGGGGTGGGCGGTTCGGGAAGGCGGTACCTTCCTTGTACCTCGGCCACTGGGGAAAGGAAGAGGGCGACATGCGGCCCGGAGTTTGGGATAAAAGGGGGCTGCGCCCTCCGACAGCTCGAGAGAGACACCCCGCGGGCGTGTGCCCCGGTGGACTCTCTATTCGAATAAAGCAGCAGGACTCTTCTGCCTTTTTGGACACAAACCTCTGGCGTTTGTGGATTTTCCTGACATTGGGAAGCAAGAAATTATTTCCCAAGAAATATCATTCATCCTCTCCAGGCAATTCCCTTTTTGCTATTCACCAATTCCTCCTTTGCATTCTGGGAAATTTCCCCTCTAGGAAATATCACTGTTACTTTCTTCAAAAACGTCACTTCTGCTTTTCAGGAATTTCCCAGGTATTTGAGGAAATTTCCTCCTTGCTTTCTTGGAATTTCCCTCCTTTTATTTCTAGGCTGTCCCCTCTATAGCCTTGTATGAAATTTCCCCGTTGCTTTCTACAAATTCCCAGAACATTTCCCCCTTTGCTTTCAAGGACTTGCCCCAAGTCATCGAATGGAAATTCCTACACTGTCTTACACAAAATTTCCCCTTTGTTATCCAGGATATTTAGCTTTCCAGGATGGTTTCCCTTTGTGTTCCAGGAATTCTCCTATTGGTTACCAGGATTTTTCCTTTTGTTTTGCAGTAATTTTCCCCCAGGGTTTTAGGAAATTTCATCCTTCTGTTCCAGGAAATTCCACAAGCCTAAACTGACCCAAGCACCTGAACCCAGGACAGGGGCGTTCGGCAGATCCAGCAAAATGAATTTAAGGGCAGTGAACACCATGAAACCCAGAGGAGCCAGGAGAGCCGGGTCAGGGTGGGAGCAAGGGACAAGGCTGACATGGACAAGGTATGAGTGGAAAGGGGTGGGTGGAGGACCCTCTGCCAGAGGAACAGGTGGGAAGAACAAGGAGTGGTGCTGGCTGATGGCTCCTGCCCCAAGGACAAGTGGCACCCGAAGGGAGGGGAGCAGAGGCGTGTTTATTTACTTTCATTCCTCAATGCTGCAAGCAATGCAGAGAGGTTTCAGTTAATAGGTGATTAATTAAATTGATGGGAATTCTCCCATTTTAGAGGTGTGTTTATTTACTTTCATTCCTCAATGCTGCAAGCAATGCAGAGAGGTTTCAGTTAATAGGTGATTAATTAAACTGATGGGAATTCTCCCATTTTAAACTTTTTTTTTTCTTTTTGCAAGCAGGACCCTGCCTGCCTGCTGGGGGCGGGGGGGGGGGTGCCTGTCCTGCGCAGCCACAGCCGCTATCCCCTGCCACCTTCCCAGGTCCTGCTGACTCAGGGACATGTCCTGGAAGCTAAAAATCAGCCTCATTTAGGCCACTAGCTCCTGCACGGTGGAAGAAGAGCTGGAGATTTCAGGAGGAAGAGTCAGTTTTACGAAGAAGTTTTTAAAAGCATCCCGAAGGACAAGGAGAGCTTTCCCTGAACCTCAGCCCTTCACTGCACCAAATTTTCCTCTGAACTTAACCCCACCGTACAAACCTGCACCCCACGCACATCCCTGCAGCCACAAGTCACCCAGGTTCAGGGGACAATCCTTGCAAGCAGAAGGGCAAGCTGAAACCCCACAACTTCTATCAGCAAAGTCTCTTTTGAGGACCCTCCCTGTAAATCAAAAAGCAGCAAGGAATGGGGCACCTTAAAGGAAAAAATAAAATAAATCTTTCTCTTTTAATCCACCCAAGGGAAATCCAGAGCAAGAGCAGCATCACAGCACTACACACAGCACAGACATCTATCATCGCCTTTGCACAGATTCCTTCCCAGTTACATAGAGAAGTCATTAAAAGAAAAAAAAAAGAAAATTATTCACATATGCAAAGTGACAAGTAACAAATCAGCCACAGAACAACTTTTTCAAAGAGAAAAAGGATGCATCAAGGAAGAAGGCCCTCAACATACAGGTTTCACAAAAACCTAACCCAAGAATGGCGAAACAGGTGGTTTTCTTTTAAACATTAAAAACAAGGATTTTTAAAAATTAATTTAAATACACATTTGAAACACAAACACCAAGCAGGCGCCTGGAGAACAAAGCAAAAAGAAGGAATGAAAAGTGAATTCAATCAGTTTAATTTCAACACCAAAGTTGGGTGGATCGCACCAAATGGAATAAATAACGGAGAAGATCACGCTGGGTTGGTAGATCTCACACTTAAGATCATTTAAACTAGAATTAATTACACAGCCCAAGAGAGCACTGAATGAGGAATTCCTCTGACAAGTGGTATTAGCTGGGGCAGCGTCCCTTTGGCAGAGCAGGTTGTAGGTGTGGATTTGCCCCCTGCCACCCACCACCGATCCCACCCCAGGAGCAAACAGGATGTTCTTGTGATGCAGAGGACTCGCCCCCACAAGTGATGGACACACAAACAGCTCCTGGCTCAGGGAATGGGAACCCTCTTCCTCTTCCACAGCTGCTGGCTCCAGTCACGCCCAAGGCAAACATCAGAACACAACCAGAGCTTGTGTTCTCACCTGGCAGGGTGAGCCCACAGGTGCAGCATTTCTGCTGCGGCTCCCCGAGGCTGGGCAGCACCAGAACTGGAGCCAGTGCCTCCTTCCACACACCCGGGGTCAGGCTGGGAAAAAACTAGATCAGTTGATCTACACCTGCAGCCACAGCTTTATCACCCTGGGGGTGGGCAGGTTGAAGGAATGTAAGCGGTTTCTTGTTGTTTGGTTTTCCCTCCCCACAACCCTGCATTAAAAAAAACAAACAAACAAAACCCAAACAAAAACCAGAACCAAAATAAAACTAAATAAAACCCCCACAAAACAAAACAAACAAAACAAAAACAAAAAGCAAAACTAAAAAAGACCCCCCCAAGAAAACCAAACAAATAAAACAACAACAAAAAAAACCCCAAAAAACACCCCAAAACAAAAATAACTTGATCCCAAGTTCCTCTCCCTTCCCTGCCTGTAACCAAGCAGGGAAGCACCTTTGGACATTCATGTGATCCCACAGACATGTTCCCTACAGAGCAGACATCTTATTTCTGCACCTCACCTGGATGTGCCTGTGACACCTAGTTAGGAGGGACATCCCTTTGCTTTAAAACAAAAATAATTACAAAATCAATAGGAACAATCAGAATTCATTTAAGTCCAACTCATTTTTAAAAAGGGAGAAGGAAGGACTGAAGGTTTCCAGGCCAAGGAACTTGCCAGATCCAGCATCCCCCCACCCCTGCCTCCAGCAGCAACGAGATAAGCCCCTTCTGTGCAGCATTCACTCTTGACCCGAGGTCAGCAGAGCCAAGGAGGTGCTGAGGGGACACAGCTGCCCCTCCAGCTCCTCCTCAGCCAGCTGGCAGCTCCAGGAAGAAAGGGCAACTGAAGTGGATGAGGGTTGCAGTTATTTCTTTCCCATCTTCCTTCTCCCCAAGACTGAGAGGAGACTTCTGGGTCTGCAAACCCAGTCTGTGCTTACCAGTGTCCTTAAGAATGAATATTTAAAACCAAAAAAACGGGAAATTAAAAAGAGAGAGAAAGAGAGAGAGAGATGCATAATTAAGTATTGTCCGTGGAAGGGGCGGGAGGGGGCAGGTTCCAGAGGGAGCAGAGAAGGGACTCTCTCCCTCCCCATGGTTGCCCATCTGGACACCAGGTCCCTTCGCATCCCTGCGCGAACCCTTTGTGCTGTTGCTCTGACATCGATCGACACGGATGGCGAACACGGGGATGAATCCAGCGCTGCAGAGGGCGGGAGGGCACAGGCAGCCACTCCAGGGCTAGGCCCGGTGCTTGGGGAGCATGTCCAGCAGGAATTCCGCGATGCCGATGAAGTAGACAACTTGTGCGATGCCGAAGAGAGGAGCAATGACCAGGGCTCGGCAGTAGGCCCCTTTGAAGAAGGCCGTGGGCCCTTCCCTCTGCCAGATCTTCCTGGGGAGAAATAGCACAGACAGGTAAGTGTCCATCCCACCCCTCCACTGTGCCAGGAGAGCCTTTGGCCATGCCCTGGCTTTCTGCCTCCCTCCAGAGACTAATCCCAGGCAAGTGCTGTTGCCTGGCACAGCCTCTGCAGCAAATCACCCATCACTGCCCAAGCGTTCTGCAAATGGCCATGCAGAAAATTGCCCCATCCCTACATCTGGCTACATGCAGGAGTGTCTGCCTGTGTCTGGAAGCACAGCTAAGACAACCCCATGCCTGCATCGAGAGGTCACCCTGCTCAAATCTCTCCCCTCAGCATGGGACAGAGCCAGATGGCAACAGATTCTGGCTACCACAGAAATACAAAAGCAGAAAAAGTCCCTTTGTGTTTGGAAGCAGCCAGACCACAGTTCAGCAAAGGATAAGAGGACAATGCAGCTGGGGACAGCCCACTCTGGCAGCACTCTGGCAGACACTGTGCAGAGCAGTCCCAGGAGGGATATGAGACTCAATACTGTAGGATTTTCCAACAGCAGGGCCTTGGGAGAGACTACCACAGCATTGCCTCCCTTTGCAGAAATTAAATCTCAGTTTTATGACTACTGGGGTTTGGACAGAAGTATTTAAATATAAATGGTATGTTTTTCTTGCTCAGTATGGAAAGAGGTCCTCTTTTACAAAACTATATATATAAATCTGCTCATATATCTATATATATCTCCAGATAGACTGATAAAAGCACAGGTTCAGAGGGAACCTGAAGCAAAGCTGCTGGTTGGGTCTAGAAGCTGCACTTCCTGCCTCGCAGCAGGCAGCAGCAGATGCCAAACACCTGATGTGGTGCTTCTGTCATGAGGAGTCTTACTTGGTGCAGTCCAGGATCCCCGAGTAGGTGTCCTCGTTCACCCCTCTCTGCAAGGACTGCAGCCGCGTTTTGATCACTGGGGAGGAAAGAGGGGAGACACTGGTGAGCACTGGGAGCGTAGCAGGCAAGAGCCACTCTGAGAGCAATGGCTTTGAAACAGTCAAAATGAGATTACAAAGAATACAGACCATTTTCATACATTTATGAGGGAAAATGAACCCATTCCTTTACAAATGGATAAAAGAAACACAAAGCCACTCAAAATCCAACCCCTCCCCTCCCTCACTGTGATCAAGGTTTCAAAAGCTGACAAACTTCCAAATTCAGATATCTCTCTGCAAAGTGGGAACTTATTTTCATATGCTCACCTCCTTCTGGAAGAGGTATCTAAAATACACAATTCTGCTCCTACATTTCTTCACACCTTGGAGCATGTGCAGTGTTGGGGAGAGAGCAGTTACTTTCTGGTGTTTTTCACAGGAGGGAAACCTGAGGTGGTATTTCAGGCAGATGCTGTGGAGCAGGAGAAAAGTCCACAGATCTGGGGCTTCCCCTGTTGGTCCCTGACCATATGCTTGTAAGTGGTCTGCATATTATCACTCCACAAGGAAATGTGCCTTTCTCAGGGTGTGTCTGCAGCCATTCCTGCCAAGAATGACTGAAATTAATGATGCCCTCTTCCCGATGTGCCAAGTGAGTACTGCAAACCTCTGTGTAAGCTGTGGCCAAAGTCGTAGCTCAGCTGAACTCACACCATCAGAGCTGGAGGCAGCAGAGCTGTCCTTTCCTTCCTTGTGCTCATGCTGCAAAAAGGCTGGCACAGTCACCCTCCTCCTCACCTGGCCCAGCCTGGGCCTCTGACTCCTGTCCCTTGGCAGCAGGCCACCACCACAGGCTACTGAGAACTCACCATCACAAGGATTGACAGCCACTGCAGCCGTACTGCCGGCCACACATCCGGAGAGGAAGGACACATAGAATGGAGCCTTGACATTGGGGTCTTTCTGGCCCAGCTTGTTCAGGTTTGCAAACAGCGGAAAGTAAACAATGGAGAATGGGACATCCCTGCAGTAGGACAGGAGAAAAGAGAAAAAAGAAGAACAAGGATGAGCAAAGTCAGTGTTGGACACCAACAAACTGAGCAAAGGAAGGGCTGCAAGCATCACAAATTGGCAGCACAGCCATGAGTGCAATGCAGATATCCTGGCTCTGTGATTGCAATGCAGACAGGAACTGAAACTCAGCAGGGCAAAAGTGACTGCACAAAGGACAACAGGCCCACGGGAGGCATGCAGCCCTGCAGGATCAATGGGCTCCCCCTTTTTTTCAACACTCAAACCACAGACATCAGCACATTCAGAGGTCAATTGTTTTGAACACTTTTGTTAATTATGAGAGGTTCCATCCTGCCCTCCATCCCACTGGGTGCTGCTTTAGCTCTACCTTTCTTAAAGCTAGAGGAGAGTCACTCTGTGAAAGCCCAGGCAAAGAGTGTCAGAGCAGGCACCACTACTTGCATCCAACATGCTCCGTGGGCCAGATCCCATTGCACACTCTGGGGTCTTAGGCTGACAGTTTTACTCTGCTAGCTCACAAGGACTTCTGTACAGTGTGAAAATACAGACCATGGGGCAGACAAAAACCTTCCACAGAAAGCAGCAGAACTAAATCTTCCAGGAACAAAAAGGCAGCCTCCCTCACTTCTCTGACCTTCCCTTCTTTAATGTACAAAAGCTGTGCATGGAAACCGAACTAAAGCAACCCCACACCCACGGAAGCCAACGCCTCCTTTGCAGGCTCATCGCTGGGATGGGCGGTGCCTTAGGTCCAAGACTGGGAACACCAGTGTGTGCCCAAGCCCACACCATCCTACCTTAGCAGCGTGGCTCCCAGGCCCTTGTAGAGTCCGGCGATGCCTTTGCTCCGCAGCAGCTCCCTGGTTATCTGGGTGGCTGTGGTGCGCGTCTCCACCGCCGGCTCGGCCGCCGCCGCCGCAGGGGAGGAGGAGAGCTGGGCCTGCGCCGCCATCAGCTTCTTCTGTGCCGCTGGGGAGCAGAGCGCCAGCACCGGTCTGCAGGGTGCCCAGCAGCAGCCTCCTGCTGCCCGGTGCTGCGGGACAAGGGACAGGCCGATCTCCAGGGGCAACACAACGTGCAGACAAAAGCCAGGCAGGTGCCCTGCAGGCTCTTCCCCCACTCTGCCCATCTCCCTCAGCCTGTCCCAGTCTCCGACAGTGCTGCCACACCACAACGCTGTCGGCTGCACTCCCCCACCAGCTGGTTTGCCCAAGCAGGAGCATCCCGTCCCGCACCATCTCTGCAGTGCAGAGAATAGCAGCTGCTGTGAGCAGGCAGGGGACAGGCCCTGCTTCCAGCTGTGTCCCTGAGCTGCCAGTACAACAAACTAAAGATGTGCGTAAACGAGACAGCTTCCAAAGTTTTGTTCTTTGCCTCCCTCCCCTGAAAGCAATCATTAACCTGGGGAGTTTCTCAGCCACATTTTAAACACATCCTGGTTTCTCCCACTGTTCCAACTGATGCACTTCGGCCCTTTGGCCAGAAGATGGAGAGCACTTCAGTCTGTAGGTAATCCCCAGCACACCACAGCTCTCCTGCCACACAGAGAACAGGCTGTTCACAGCATCGAAAACCTCTCCTGAACCCTCAAACCATGGCTTAAATCCTTCCAACTTTTTAAAATAATACGCACAAAGAGGATAAGGTCTGCAGTAAAACCAGTGAAGAGAGAAAAGAAAAAATAAATCCGTGATTATTCAGAAATGCCACATCAAATGAGAGATTAAAGGACAAATTGGCCCATTTTCCAGGAAGGGCCATAAACATGGTATCTAACAGTGTCATGCAGGGTTCCTGGGAAGTGAGGCTATAGCTCAGACTGACCTCTGGAAGAGACTAAGGAAAGAGCAAGCAGCTCTTTCCTCTAGAGTCTCCATGCCAGACTCTGGTCTCCATTCTCATCAGAAACACTCCAGTGTTTCAGCCAAAAGGCTCACACTCCCTCCTGCCTCTGCCTGCCAGCTCACGCCCACAGTCCCAAGAGCCTGATCCCAAACCTCATTCAAATCTAGAGCACTGGGAGAATTTTATCTACTGTTTCAACCAAGACAACTGCTGTTTTTGTCAGGGAGAAAAAAAGAGTACAAGGGGAGACAAGTCATTTGGAAAGAACACGTCCCCTTGGGAAGCAGTTAGGGAGGTGCTGCAGCGGGGTAGAAGAGAGAGAAAACAGACATCAGAAAACACGGACATGGAGGAAGCAGCACAGGAAAGGCACTGGAGGATGCTAATCCCTTCCTGTGTGCACAGGATCTACCAAGTTTGAATCATTCACAAGCTGACCACCCAGTCATCTCTCCCATCTCTCTCCATACACCAGCAGCCTTTGCTGTTTTGCTTGCCAAGCCTATTGCTTTGAGAAAAAAAACCCCACCACCTTTTTTAACTGCAAGGGCCTCTGCAAAGCCAGCTGAGCCAAGTGTGGGGGGAAGTAAGCTGGGAAGAGGAGGAGAAACTTCTGCTACATCTGCGGTATCTCTGACGTGGGAGAGCAGGGGAAAGAAACGAGTTTTCTCTACTCATCCTCTCAGCTCTGCCTTGAAAGCCCAGTCCCAGCTCTTTCCCCCCTCCCTGCTCAGAGCACAGGGAAGAAAAGTCCACGTACCAATGCGTCCTGCATCCTGCAGCTGGATTTTGAGCATCTCCATGGGAGTGGTGACAATCACCTGGCAGGTACCCGCACCACAGCCCGCCAGCATCTCCCTCAGCAGCGTCAGCTTTTTCCTGCCCGAAGAAAAGAGAGAAAAAGTCCATCAGAGCCGGTGGCCTGCAATAACACTTGGGCAGCTGGGTACAAGGCTTGGGGCACATCTCTGACCCTGGGGGTTACAGGAAAGGCAGCCAAGGGGGCAGCGGAACCTGCTAGGCCTGACAGTTCAGCACAGCCCAGACCTGGCATCTCTGCCAGCACCACTTGATCTGGAACACGGACTCATTTTATCCCCAGAAACAGAACATTCAGAAAAAGCCACAAGCCCAGTCAGAACAGCCCCAGAAAGGAGCACGCAGCCCCTTCCACACACAGCCAGAGCACTGCAGCTCTCTTCCAGCCTGATGGTGCCCCTGGTCAGGGCACAGCTTTCAGAAAGGGTATCACTTCAGAGGGCAGCAGAGGACCTGAGCATTAAGGGGGATAAGCAGCTTTCGTCCTGCCAGCCTAGTCCTTTAAAAATTGTCAACAAACAGGGACCACAGGACAAGGAGCAAGGAAGGAAAATATTCCACTTGCTGCTTTGGAGTTCTGTGAGAAAAGCAAAGTAAATAAACAGTGAACATGAATCAGGGAGGCAGTTCCTCTGTGGTTAGGAGCTGCTTCATCTTACCAGGTTTTCCAAACCTGAACAAATAGCCTTTGCACTAAACTGGTCCTCCCTGAGAGACAAGGAATGGGATGGACCTCCAGCAATGCAGCCTTGTGCATTCTCTGCACTACAGAGCAGCAGACATGTAGCAACAGACTATGTATCAGCAACGTGTTCTCACCCAGCATTTCATTGCTCTCTCCATTCTAAAGCTATGTAAGAGCCCAGCTAAGACTAAAAAGAGGAACTCAGGATGCAAAACTTCATAAAGTTTCAATTTTCAGAAAGTAATGTGTTTTTGCCCTGTAAAATATGTGTAAAAATCCTCACGCCTTGGCACCAGAAAACACTGACTTGATTAAAAAGTACATCTGACCCGCTCCTTTCTAAACGGGTTAAAAAAAGAAGCATGCATAAATCACACAGCCAGAGAGAAAAAGCCTCCTCTTTTTTCTGTTTTAAATGCAAGTACTATTTTTACCTCCCCCAGCCCTGCTCTGCAGCAATACCTCATCTTAACCTGCTCAAGGCACGTCCCCACGCTGTGGCAGAAGCAGTCCCACAGTGATACAACCCATGCCCTTGCAAAGCCCAGGCACACGCCCCTGCCAGGGGTTTCCCAAGCACACACATAGCACAGCTGTGGGGCAGTGGGCCAGCAAAGCAGTTTCAGTGCCAACCCTACAGGCAAGGGAGGGCAGATGCACCGTAATCCTGCTGGCCCAACACGTCAGCTGGGCTGATTTCTCCACCTCTCATCTTCTCCAGAGAGGATATGAGAGCAGGGGATTAGAGGCACAGAGCCACAACAGAGATTACCAGAGACTAAATATAGAGCCCTCCTATGAGGCTGAAAGAAGGAATATATCAGTCTCTCCTTTTCAAGTTTCCCCACAGATGAGGAGCTGCAAAGAACAATCCCTCCCACGGAGTTACCCACACGGGCGCTGAAGTGCGCACAGCAAGCTTTCCTGGAGGTATGGGGGAACTTGGGTGTGCAAATCCAGAGGATCCCACTGCCACTGCCACTTGGGAGGTGGCCAACTCGTGCCTTTTGGGTGGCCTGAAGCACAGCACCAGTCTCTGAGTGGCTTGATACAGTCAGCAGCAAGGCTGCACAATCCCCAGCCTGGCTGTGGGAGGAAGCAAACCACCCAAAGGAGCTGGCTGCCAGAATCCCTCTTTGGCACAGCAGAGCACCTCCCTCTTTAGCAAGAGCCCTGGAGCATCCCTGGAGTACATATCTTCTGGCTTTCATCCAGGGCAACTGCTTTGATACCCAGTTCAAAAGATCAGGAAGATTTGGCCTACATATTCATCTTGGACCATTATCCCAGCCAACTAAAGTCAGCCTTGACTTGACTGAACTCCATGGAGCTATGCCAGTATGACCCAGGGAAGGATTTACACACATGGGTGTATTTTAGCGATGGCAACCAGGTACATCAAAAGCATCTAGAACAAGGGCTTTCAGCGTTTGTTTTGCACATCCTGGGAACTGGGGAAAGTCCAAGAAAAAAAGTAGCTTATGATAAGCAAATCTTTTGACAGGAGGTTTAAAAGTTGCCATACAGAGGTCAAACTGCATTTGCAAAACCTCAGCAGACTGCACATAAAAGGAGTTTGAAAACTGTTCATCTCTAGACAACAAAGGGGTTTAAATATCTAAGGCAACACTGGCCTCATCCTCAGTGGTTTAAAAACTGGCACATCTCAACTAACTTCAAAAGCTGCAACAACAGCAAAGATCTGGTCCTACAAATGCAGAAACCATCTTTTATCACAGCAAGAGAGTGTTAAATATAACATACACACAATAGCCACAAATTCTGCACTGGCAGAAATCAGTTGTTCCAGATTTTTTAACTTACATACTATTAATTTGTGACAAATCAAAAATGTCAAATGGGAAGGGGAGGAGATTCATGCTTGATTTAAATTAGAGTTTCAAACTAGGGCTGAAAAATAAAGTCAAAAAACAGGAACTAGAGGTTTGTGGAAGGCTTTTTGGGAGCAATGAGTTCAAAGCTAGGATCTCAGATAGCATTGGTATATTGATCTCACATGGGAGCAGTGTAGGATTTTTTCAAGTTTCTGAAAAATTTTGGCCATGTGGGAGTTTACTGTGCCTGGGCAGAGACCAAAGCCAGCCATTCTGGAATCAGGATGACAACATTTCCAGACAGGAGATCTCTGACCTGAGGAAACATCCATAAAAACCCATCCATTTCTATTTCCTATCCAAGAAGCTACTGTCCCCGGCTTGGACATCACCTTCCTCACTCATAAAATAACCTCTGCCTCTGTCTGTCAGCCCAAGAGGCTGTAGAAAGCTCCCCAAGAGTTTCAAGGCAGACAGAGTCAGTTCCTTTCACACAGTTTAAATAGTGGGTCTTTGATATGGATTAGAAGACCAACACACAGGAGTTGTCTTTCAAAGGAAGGGCACCCTGTCCGCCACAGGCACAGGGGGATGTGTACACAAACTGCCCGACAGTCCCTTTAACCCAACCCCTGCTTTTCCAAGGGGGAACAACAAGCTACTGCAACTGCACTTCAGAAAAGCTGGAGCTACGATGCTGGAAATGTAAAAGCAATAAAGTTCCCACTACAAGCCACCTCTCACTTCTAGTGCCAGCTCAAAAATGCCTCAGACAAGCAAAATAAAGTACTGATGTGGAACAGATATACCTCAAAGTAACACTGCCAGATTAAATGTTGATCTGGAAGTCATTATTCCAGGTACGTGCAGGAGCTCTGTATTGCGTGTTTGGACTAATTCAAGAGGAGGCTGACTCTGTACCTGCATCAGGTT
This sequence comes from Lycocorax pyrrhopterus obiensis, assembly GCA_014706295.1. Lineage (NCBI taxonomy): Eukaryota > Metazoa > Chordata > Aves > Passeriformes > Paradisaeidae > Lycocorax > Lycocorax pyrrhopterus. Next base: position 16,091,580 of record JACSVZ010000007.1, on the reverse strand, counting down.
TGCCCTGGCAGGAAATCCCAAGTGTTTTGTTCCAATATGAACATTTGTGGAAGTGAACAATGGACAGGGCAACAAGACTGAGCATGTTGAACACAGATACAACCCACATTTTGTCCCAAGTCATGTGCCTGGAATGGTGACATAGACAATGCTCCTCCCATGGGTGCATTCTGTGATTCAACAGCCCATCTCTGTCTCCCTCCAAATTAACAGTTGAAAGCGCATTTACTTTTTGGCTGACCTTTGATGTCAACACTTCAACCCACTGCAATTGCCTGTGCCTCTCTGAGCTAAATAAAAGAGCCCTCCCCAAACAGCTGTCCCTGAATTGGCACAGTGAGATTACCAGCCCCTGTCTCCTTCTCAAGGGGAAGGGAGAGATTCTCCCACCTCCAAGTGAAAGAAGTATCTGAGTATCCAGTGGATAACTGCAGAAGAGGCTGCCTGGGCACACAAGTGCCAAAGAAAGACCAAGCACAGGGTGTGCAGGGTGATACAGCAGCTCAGCACCAGGACTAGCAGTGGCATCCCTTCTTCCTAAATTGAGAGCCTCACTTTACAGCTTGACTAAGAGCATTCTGCAGCTCAAGGATCAACCAGGCTGTGCAATAGATACTTAAACTCATGCCACAGAAAAGATGGTCCAAATATTTTACGAGAGCCTGAAAGAAGAGCAGATGAAGGAAAGAGCCCTGGTGAGATGTACCAGCTGGGAAGGCAATGGATAAAAAGCCCCAGTCTCCACATCTGTGTAAGACTGAAGGAAAAGCACCTTGCTTGTCCCAGGATTACCAGTTGGCTATTTCTGTTCCCTGAGCAAAGATACAAGGCAGGAGGAAGCAAAATGGAAGAAAATTTGCTGGCATCAGCAAAGACAGAATTAAGTCAGTCATGCTGGTCTTCCTAGGGATCCGAGCTGCTAAGACAGCAGATTGCCAGCCTTTGCTTCAGAACAGCAAATAAAATAAAGGTCAAGATTAAAGAGGACAGGATAAGTAAGGGAATAACACCTTGGAGAAGAGCAGCAGGAAACTCATCCAGGGACACTGGTAAGTTTTTATGAGCAACAAATTGCTTATGTAAGAAGGCACGAGACACTTTTTACTGCAGCCAAGGCAGAATATTTAACCAAGAACCTGAAAAATGAACAACACCCGACAAACACATGCCCAACAAATCAGCTATCTGGCACTCCACGCTTTGGAGATAAACACGAAACTTTGTAGGACACTTTAAAGGGACTGATTTTATTAAGTGTTTAACATCCAGATTCAAAGAGGATATAAAAAGCAGGCAATACTTAAATCCATCAAAGAGGCCTCACACACTGAGCACCCAATAATCAATGATGTACTTTAAATGCTGGTGTACTACCAATCTAAATTGCCTTCTCAGCTTCATTCCCAAGTGCTTCATACTCAAGTGCTTCACTTAGCCCTGGTGACTCCTCTTCTCACATCCTGTGTTCTGGACAACGAAGCCACTACTATTTTAACAGCAGCCGTGAGACTGCGTCTCTCAACACATGCAGCTTCAAAAAGCCAGAGTTAAAAAAAAATCCCATCTGTTTCCAGCAGCCTGAAGACTGGAAGTTTCCCCTCCCTCCACATTCTGCCTTCCCCAGCCTAGTGGAAACTCTTCCCCACAGAATGACGCAGAAACAAGGACCTGCCTGAAGACTCTCCTGTGGGTCACCTTCTCCTGGGAACTGCTGAGGCTCTTAGGTCAAAACCATCACAGGAAATCACTTGACCCTTATTGCCTTTTTCAGTCATGGTCATGGGGTGCCCTTCAGGTTTTTCAGTATCTTGATCTCCCTCCTTTCCACCATGGCATAGTAAGCATGTTTTCAGCACTCACACATCTCACTCAAGCCTCCCTCATTCCTAAATGCCCAGGACAGCTTGGGAGGACCAACTCAATTCTGTTTCCTCAGGAAACAAGAAGCTGTAGCTCTAGGCTGTCATAATGGCCTTAACATCAAAATAGAAACTGGCAAAGAAGCAGAAATTATGTCCCCCAGCCTGTAAACACACAGGCTCCCTGCAGCAAAAGGAGGGAAAAAGCATGGTACAGGCAGGAGCGCCTCCCTGAGTTAGTCCCAGGGTGGAGAGAGCTGCAGGAACAGACACCTGCACACTCAGGGAGAGGGGTGCACCAACAAGGGCATGATGTCCCATGTGAGGACCTGCTGCCCCAATGCTCTACCTCCAGCAGTGTCCAAAAGCAGAGCCAGGGAAAAGGGAGTCTAGCACAAACCTGTAGTGATAACATCCCCAAAATACTCTTCCAGCAATTTGCAGTCAGGAGCTTCCTACACCACAGGTGCTATTTTCAGTCTGACCTTTCAAAAATAGGCTTTATGCCACTTTTTTATCCTAGCAGTTTAAAAGCAATTTCAACACTAAGTTTTTCAAGGGATAAAAATAAATACATTCATGTACACTGAAAGCTGTTGTTTAACTTGAGGCTACTTTGAGTTATGCTGGATTTGCCACAATCTCTCTGGTCCACACATGCTTCTTCCTCTTGCACATGGAGGTCTATTTTAATACCACATATTTTAATCAGCAAATACTGGTAGAACATGCACATTTTATCAGAAAAGGATTACCAACTCACGCAACATATTTCAAGCAAGACAAGTGGTAGATGCTTAGCACAAAGGCATTCAATGTAAACAGGTCTAGAAGACTTCTGCAGCTTTGAGTCAGAGCATCCTTTGGGATACTGACCTAAGGGAACAGCACCTATGAATGTACACAGCAGACAAACTGGCTTGTGCAAAATGGACTTTGGTGGAGCTGAACCAAGATCTTGCTGATCCAGCCTTACACCGAGCCTAACCCCCTCAGCTGTGCTTTGCCCAGTGTAACACCTTGACTGATGCAATTACATATCAAGAAATGAAACCACATTCATGTGCCAGGCAGCTCCAGGCTTCACCTTTCTAACCCCAAGCTATTTTGTTGTTCATACCTAGGCTTTGGCTGGAGTTGTGAAATAGGTGGCCCAGCCTTGTGATGTGCTAGCAGGTATGCACCCTGCTTGGTCCTGGGTAGGAGAGGCCTTTAAATTCCAGCACTGCTAATCCTGCCCCATCTCAGTAAGGCAACTGGTGAGGACAGGACAGAAGCATCCCAAGGGAGAAAACTGCCAGATCTCACATTCATAGCCTATAGCAGCCACAGCCAACCTGCAAGGCATTTTCCTTCCCATCATATCTTGAGGTGACATTTCTAGGTAGAAACACCTTAAATCATCCAGCACAGGAGTATCAAGGCTCTGCCTCTCTGTCCAGCTCATGCTGGCTACCCTCAAGAGCACAGCTGACCAGACTTCACTCATCCAAGCCCCCCACAGTGGTTAAATGAGATGAGTGACCCTGACTCCACATGCTGCCTAGCTCTTGTCACCTAACTGTGGCCCAACCTCTCTTTTCTCTAAAGAAACTAAAAATGCTCTGTGTTGAGACACAAAGACCTCCCACTACCTGAGTGGTATCATGCTCCTGGTCTAGGTCACTGCAGTGCCAGACTGACCAGCACATAAGATTTAGGGTGTCTTGCTCCTGGAAAAGTTCTCTAGCTCCGTTATTCTGAAGTAAGTGCAGCACATCATCCATGTCAAGTGTGGACCAGCCAGTGACCCAAAAGACAAACTGGAAGAGGTCTGAGTGAAGACCTCAGCTGCTCCTGGAAACAGCTGCATCCCACTTACCCAAAGACCTGTTCAAAGCTGGACTCAGCACTGAGGCAGACACACACACTTGTCCTCTGAGGAAGCCTTTACCTCTCAGAGGACAGGGCATTGACTGACAGGTATGTCCCATTTTAATGGCTGAAATATCACAGCAGTGATTGCTCTCCCAGAATGCCAAATATGTTGCAATGCTAGTCTGATTTCTTCCATGGAACCATCCCCTTAGTGGTAGTACAAGGTGTGGCAGCTTGGCACCCTGTCGGGCCTGTGCAAGCTACTAAGGCCTCACTTTGTAGGTGGTGGCAAAGAGCTGTGCTGCTGTTTACTGCAGTACACCAAGGTGTGCCGGGCTGTCTGCTGCAGGGATGAGACACACCGCTTGGTAGAGGACATCACTACCTCCCACTGTCTGAGCAGAGCACAGAAGAGACACTATTTGAAGACTTGAGTCAGAAAATCATGAAAAGCTGTGAGCCGATGAGTCACGCAGACATATGTTAGCTGCTACTTTAAAGGACTCCAGAACAAAAGAAAAAAAAAAAGAAAAGGTACAGGAAAAAAATGGGTTCTCAATCTGTGTCAGTCCACAACCTCCACTGAAGTTGTTGAGCCACTGATCTGCAGCAGCCAAGACTGACATGATATGTTTTGGGAAGTTGTTAAGACCAGTAATTGTGCCGGAGCTTTGCATTTTCACTGAGGCCCCATCCCATAACTGTTGATGGGAAGAGTTGGGATCATATCCCAAGCAAGCTGTCATTCTAGCTACTGTCACTGAGGACTGGGGACAATGCCCTTGTCTGCCTCTGGGGAAAGGCCTCTGTCTGATGGGAGACACAACTATTTCCCACACAATTTGGAAAACATCGTGGTGAAAGCAGCATTAAATATTCAGGGTCCAGCTCCTCTCAACTGCTCTGGCTTGTGACTTTTACTCACTTTTAATTACATGAACCAAACTCCACTTGCAAGCTGAACAGGTAATTTTATTCCTTCAGCATTTATTTGAAGGTCAGCTGCTGCAAGTGCCCTTTGTCAATTCAGATTTACCGCCTCTCTAAAACTATTTTCAAGGTACAAAAGGAGAAGAGGGGTGCTAAGTTTGGGGTCTACAGAACTTGACGTGACATCTTTTTGAGCCAGAAGGAGCGTAAGAGGATCCAATAGGATGCTGAGGACAAGAGTCCTCCCAGCAGCTGTTTGAGCAATGATCAGTGACATTGGGTTCCTCTCGAATACTTGGACTACACATTCTGGATCTGCTAACCTTGGCTTAAATCTGGGACTATTTTTAGAAGCTCGAATAAAGAGCAGTCATCCAGTGGAGTGCTTCATGCTTCCCATTTTAGACATTGCATCCTTAGCCTGAACGTAATCACCAGCTGAGCTGTTCAAGGTCAACTCATTTCAGTCATTGCGCTACCCCATTCCACCTTTTCCTGATGTCTCCCAGACGTGTTCCAAGAGTCAGTGTCTTTTAAGTTGACTGCAAAATGTCAGTTCCCCACTCACCCGTCTTTGGAGAGGTGATGCCGGAAGAAGTCATTGGCTGCCAGTTTGATAGCCTTTTCTGGTGTCACTAGAGTCAGGTTCACTGCAGCCCCTGGGCAAGGAAAAGAGAAAAAGGCCATTGGATAATGAGAATAAAGGAATTGTTAACTGGATCTTTCAGGAATGTGTTGTAACTTCTGCACAAAATCAAGGACAGATGAAGGAGAGCTCCCAATGCACCAAAGGGATTTAGAAATACAAAACACCACTGAAAATTAACAGTATTTCTGTCTCCTAACACTTTAGGCTTGTGAAAACATCCCCAGATGTGTTTCTACTCCATTTGCCATATGTATTTTGCAATTTCTTCAGCTTCACTACTACCTCCCACCATGTATACACGCATCCTCTTCCCTCGTCCAAGGATGCATTCCTATGAATTCAGAAAGATGCAGATCAAACCTTCAGAAAAGGAATACAAGATGGTTTAACAACCAGTCTCAACTCCTTTGCAAATATTTCGTGATACTGAGAAGCAAAAGCCCCCTGCCCTGCCTTCTCACTGGCATCCCTTTCCTACTTCCTCCTCAAAAAACACCAGAGCAGCTTGATTACCAGGCAGCCCAGAAAAGGCAGAGCCTTTGAAAGACTTGGAGGCTGGCTGAAGTCACCTGGCTCATCTGCACAGAACCAGCTCTAGACCAGCCCTTAGACCAAAGTGGCTTCCCCTGTGTATCACCACTGGGTGTCACCCCCAGAACAGCCACCGCTGAAGTGGCTTTTTGCCCACCACAAGCTGCAGCACACAGAAATTCCCCTTTGAGCTCCATGGCAAGGTTTGCTGAGGGACCTGAGGTGTAAACAAGCCTTGGCTCCCCGCATCCCCCACCCGCTGGAGTGCCCTTTTGTCAGGAGCAACAAACAGCAAATCCCTGTATTGTGCCTGTCACAATGAAAGGCCTGCATGGCCTGGCTGGCTGCTGTGGGCTGTGAACACCGGCATTAGTGCAACAAAGTGGGTGGGAGCAGCTTTCAAGCTGCCCTGCGGGAAATGGGGTGAGGGGAGGGCCAGTCTCTTCCCAGCAGAGTGGGGTTTGCACCATTAGATTAACACTCCAGAACATTCTCCCTCCATTTAAATCCTACAGCTCAAAAAGTCCTCCACTGGATAACCTCAGGCTCTCCCTGCCTGCACTGAAATGCACTGAGCTTCAAGCCCTCCGAAGGAGCTACACTTGAGACTTGTTAATGGCCTAGGAACACCTTTGTAAGAACAAATACGAATACAGGCATTTATACTTGTGTTTAAGATTAAAACAGTTTGTCCCAAAGATTGATTTTCCAAAGAGAAGCAGCCAGAGAAGTCTGCACTCCCATTAGGCTCCAAAGACCTGGTGGGGTTCATTTTCAGGACCTTTGAACACAAGCTGACAGGCACTATAAGGGCTCAACACACCTACAGAAAGTGAGCTCAATCCTCTATTCCTCAGGACAGACTCTATTCCTCCAAAAATTAAAAGACATAGGTTTAGGGGGACCTTCCTCAGATTAGGAAGTGAAGTCACAATGGGACTTCTGGGACCACTACAACAGGGACCAGGACACAGGAATCCCTGGCTCCACATCCTCTGCTCAGAAGACACACCTCCACCACTCAGGAAATTGCAGCAAGAAAAGAGACAGCCTTTGCTGCGTGGGGCTGGGCAGCCCAACACATCTTCCCCCCTTTCAAATCCCATGTTCAGATTTTGCAGAAAATACAGAGTAACGCTGCCTCGTAGCAAGCCAAGCCAGTGCATTCATTCCACACTGGCCATGACATCCAACAAATGCCATCATCTTTTACAGCAGACAAATGAACTAGCAGGGAGCAGGGCAGGCTTCTCACACTTCTGGTTCTTTGCAAACTTTTAAGTGTACCAGTGATTGTGCTGCTTCGGTTCGATATTCTTCCTACACATCATGTCCCCCCGCCATGGCTCTTGCACATGATGAGAAGCCACACAGACATGACCCTCATGATCTACATCCATCTTTTAATGCCAATCATATCAGGATCTACAAAGCAAATCCACACAGCCTAATTTTTAAGTGGAAGTGGCTACCCATGAAGTGTTTCCTCAAATGCCAAGTTGAAGACAACTTCAGTGACACTCCCAATGGCTGTAAAGTACAACACCCGTACACTGATATGCAGCATGAATAACCCTTTCCTTGGAAAAACAAGAAGAAAAAAGCATAAACCTGCTACTCTTAACCAGTGCAAAGGGTTCACTGAAAGCAAGCAAACAAACTCCAAACTATCAAGCAAGAAAGGTACACAAGAAGTACACTTCCACATGCTGACCTCCTTCAGGAACCAAGAGGCTTTCACAGATGTTTCTCCTCAATTGCAAATAAAGCAGAGGGTAAAAACACGCAATATACAGAAAAAAAAAGTTAATGAACCTGGGTTTTCTCCTACATCTTTGATATTTTCAGTAAAGCTGCTTAGCAGAGAATGGATAATCCCTGTCCTGAATAATCCATAACAGCTTCAATTTACTGGAGGAGGAGAAATTAGATACTTCAGCTGCTGGCTGTATGCCTTCCGCAGCATTTTCTTCTTTTTGTAAAATCTCTTCAATTCTGCCTATGCCAGTGAGTATTTCCCTAATTAAAGCCAACCTTGGCTATAAGCAATGCTACATGTACCATAAGCAAAGGCAGACAAACAGAATGGAAAAATAAATAGCAATCATTAAAAAACAAAGTGTTTTGAAAAGAAGTGAGGAAGCACTACAAAGAACAAAATCAACCAGGGGCAAAACCAGTTGTTTGCCAACCAAACTTGTAGGCGCCCTCTTCTCACCAAGCCTTGGCTTTATTAAAACACATTTCTCACAGAAGCCCTTAAACACCACCAGCAACCTACATAACAGGGGGATTGAGTCATCCCCAGCGTGGCACTGGGAGATATTATTAGCAGAGGCCAGGGAAGGCTGCCACACCACTGCAGCTGAAGTGCAGCTACCCTCCAAATATCACCAACAGCAAAGGGCTCTTCCTCAGCCTGATCTGGGCCTTTGGCTCCTGGCAGCTGGGCTAAACACTTGGTCTGCAAACAGCGCTGGGATTGTTCAGAACATGTGCCGGGATCTTTAGGTGGCTTCTGGCTGGATTGCAGTAGGAAGCTAAGAGACCATCTCTCCAAGGTCCCCTACCACTGATGCCCATGGGGACCAGGAGCCCACAGGCACTAAGGATTCATTCACTTGGCATCATGTTTGAAGGCTGCACACCATCAATTCCTGGAGCACAGACACGGCCAGACAGCACCATCCAGCTTTGAGGCACTGCTGCTACACAGATGTTATGGGAAAAAGCATGAGGGAACTCGTCTTCTTCCTGCCCCAAGCAAATCCAAGAATCCCTTGGATTTTTGGGGAAGAACTTGAGAGAAATGTTGGAATTGCCCTATACACCACACAGTTCACTATGGGCTACTCATACAAAGCAAAGACTGTTTGTCCACACAAACACCTTACGAGGTGATTTGCAGAAAAGCATCCTACAAGCACAAGCCACTCTCCTGTCTGCACTGAGGAGATTTGATTCATATGTGAAGGAGCCCTGAAGTCACATAGCCGGAATGGCTGTGCCCAACCAGACCCTTTCTGTCCTCCAATAGAGACCAAAGGATCTGCAGGGACAACTGACAGGCTTGTGACTCCTCCATGGGGAGCAGCAGCTGCTACTTTAGCATGTTAACATATAATCCTCCCAATTTCAGCTTAAAGGCTGCAAATAAGAGCTTGTGAGTCATTCAGCAAATTCTGCTGGGGAACTAGGACAGCTGGAGGGAGCAGGAACCAATCCCACCGCCTCATTTCCATCTTTCTCTGTCTGCAAGGCTTAGACATCTCTTTACCTTCTTTCCAGAAAAGTACTCACACAATCTTCACGGACTTTGGATGTACTTTACCTGCCAGCACTCTCCCTGAGAGGGAAGGAAGGGCTGCTCATGTCAGCTCACAGAACTGAGGCAGAGAGACCAGGATTGCTGCTCTTGGAGCACTCACCTTTGCACCCTGGCCATGCTGAAGTATCCATAATTTTCTGGAAGGAGCTGGAGCTATTCAAAAAAGGCCTCTCCAGCCCAGCTCCCTGTATAATACTCAGAGGTGACAAGTAAATCCGAGCAACTATCAGCACCCTGAACAGAGCTAGGGACATGGACCAAGCTGACCAGACTTGGGACAGGTTGGGAAAAGAAAGAGGTATGCAAAACCCTCTGCACCCTTCTGCTTGGGAGTGACAAGTGGCCTAGAGATCAACATCCTCTCCACTACCCTATGCCTTAAAGGACTAAGCTGTCTCTCCCAAAAGCTCTGATTCTCCCAAAAACTGTTGGTCCTACAGTCTCCCCTAAGTTTCTCCAAACAGCTTCTTCCTTCTGTCTCCCACCAAGAAGCCAGCCATTGCACATTTACAGCCAAAGCTAACACAATCTCAAATTCCTGGCTAGCAACACAGAAGCAGCCAGCTTCTGGAAAAAATCAAAGGGGAACGCGTCACTGCTAGCATCGAAGATGGAGCTTGCCAGGATTCCTCGAGGTTATTTGTCTTGTTGCCTGCTCCCAGCAAAGCTGATGCAAAGCAACCAATCCATCCCCGCCATCCATCACACTCCCCTGAAACGCCCACCAGGAGGCTGGGCAAGAGACACTGCCTGAACATCCAGTGCCTGCTCCCGGGTGGGGCAGCCACAATGCCTGTGTTTCCTGAGGAGTAGGGAAGAGGCAGCAAGAGACACTACACATGCCAAGAGCAAGGCGCCAGCATCTCTGGACTTCCGCTTGAAAAAACAAAGAGCAAGGACTCAATCGTAGCAGCACTTTAATCAGGCTTTATCAGTGACTGAGTGCCACCAAGAATGCTATCTGAGCTCCCCAGATAAAAACTGCATATGCAGGCAAGTGACTATCAGGACATAAAAGGAACCAGAGCTCAGTGTCAACTAAGCCAGGTGGACTGTGCTGGAAGCCAAAGAGGTATTCCTCGTTTTCCTCTGCTACAAGTCAAGCCAGGATTTGGCCTGCTGGTCTTCTCTCCTCAAAATCTTTAAAAACTTTCAGGGATTTTGTGTTTAAACTAGAAAAGGTATAATGTCAGCTGAGGAACTCACTGCTGTAACAGACAGTCTGAGCCAAGGAGCCAAGAGATTTCTGGCAGGTCAGCACACAACAACCAAACAGCTGAAGCTCCACCCTGAGCCAACCTCTGATTTCCTTACCATCCCAAGGGAGTTTTTTCTGGGGGCAGGTTATTTTTAATTTTTTTTTTAACTGCAGCTTATCTTAATGCTTGAACAAGACACTTGGGCATGCTTGAGACAGCTGGCCTGACCATGCTGGTGTAGAGCTTTGGTATAAATTCAATCATTAACCACAGAACTTCAAGAATTGGTTTGCTATTGCCCCTCTGTCAAAAGTTACCATGCCCAAGCTGGGAAACATAACAGAAAGTCCTGAAACAAAGCCCAGCAGCTTCACCTAGTAAAGAAGAACTGGTAAAGAAGAACTTCAGTAAGTAATAAGGTTTAACACCAAAACAGTCATGAGGAGGACTCAAGCCCTCAGTGGTAGTATCTGAATAGACACCTGCATGGAAGAGTTTATTTTCAGAAACAGCTGCACTGTTCACCCTCTTAGGATATTGCCAGGTTATTGCTTTGTATGCCAGAGAATAGAGCTTTTCCTCCTACTTCTGCACCAGTGCTTCCAACGCAAAAGCTGTGCTGTGCCTGAGTCAGCTGTACTTACCTCTGTACATGCCAAAGTAGCCTTCCGACCGAATTGTTTTAATGAGGCAGTCAGACCTGCAAACAAAACAGAGGCACATGAACCACAGGACCTCAAAGGTGGGTGAGTGCAGAGAAAAACAAAGCAAATTTCTTGGAGTGGTTTTAATTTACATTCTGTCAGCAAAACCCTCAGTTGAGATGGGAACTGCGTCAGCCTCTGAATGTGCCATTGTTGAGGCCTGAGTCCAATTTCAACCCCTAATTCACAGGGGCTTTGAAACCCCCGGCTCACCCTGCACACGTTCTCTGCTTTCTAGAAACACAAAAGGGAAAAGTGCCACTGCAAGGGCTGTTTATCCAGGGTCCCCTGTGGCAAATGCAAATGAGATGCTCTAACAAGCAGATCCTCATGTACGCATTTTTTAATCCAGCTCTGGAAGGGAAATAAGGGGGGCCAAAACCCCCCATGCTGACTTGTTTGACTTACTCCATGAAATTTGACACAAGGCACACAAACACGAGATGATCTGAACACTCAGTCATCTGTGGCCTCCCACGCAGATTAAAGCACTTACTTTTAACACATCAAGTCCCATCCGGCTCTTGCCCTGGGGAGAGCACAGCAGGCTACCGTGCTCCAAGGGGAAAACTGTGCTCCAAAGGGAAAACTGTCACCTTCCTCATTGCAAATACATTTACTACAAATAGGAAAACCATGCAGAGCACTGGAATCGCTCAAAGCCTTTTGAAGGCACAAACACACACACCTAGCAAATCCAAAGGCCCAGTTCAGGAAGGCTGCACAGATTCCCTGGCAGAGTTTCCTTCTCTGGACCACAGCTGCATAAAGCCTGGGTGCTGGCTGAAGGTGGCTTTAGGGTCTTTGGGAAGAGACAGGTACTTGCTGTGGCCACAGGGGAAGGGAGAGGTGCACATGCACGTATGTGTACATAATTTAAGGAACAAAAGGCTCTTTTAAGCAGTAATAAGAGAAGTGTGGCTGATGAAAACATGAATACATTTTTAAGAGATTTAGCAACACAAGGAGTAAACTTCTCAGCTCTGCAGTAGTGCTGAGGTGGAAGAGAAGGAAATAGAGAGCTCCCTCAAGGGCTTTATGGCTGTACCTGGGTCAAGACTGTTCTAGGGTTATCTGTGAATAGCCCATCCTGCATTGCTGCCGGTAATGGCAATGAGTTTCCCCTCTCTGCTGGGACTCCCTGAATCCTTTGGCATCTCATCTTTCACACACTCCACCCCAGCTCCTGCAACTTGCACATACTCATCTCCTTCTTTGGTGCAGCCCCTCCAACACATCTGCAAGCCCCAGAAATCTCAGAGCGATTCTCCTATCGCTCCCATCAAGTTCTTCCACTGCAGTGCTGGAGGCAACACATTTTCCCTCAGCCAGTGATGCTGCTTTGAACAAGCCGCAGCAGTGAGAGGAGCGAGAAGAGCTGCTCTCCACCATGTTCATACAGCCCTGCTGCATCATCATAGAGCTTGCATGTCACTTAAAGCCGTTCAAGCTGCAGCAGAACAAGAGGCAGCCAAAGCCACGTCTGTCTTTCTTCTCTTCCTGGAAAAAGAGAGCCAACAGCCAACTAAAATGATACATAACATACTCGGGGCAGCACAGCCCAAAAGCCAAGCTCTCTCCAGCCCTCAGAACTCCTCCAGTGTCTTTGTCTTTTTCAAGTGAAAGTTTCCCCTGATGCCAAAGATCTCTTGAGCCAAGAAGCAAGGCATGCTATCTTAAAGTAAGAGAGCCAACATTTTAAATGAACTTGCTGCCTTCCTGAGTGTTCAGCAGACACCAGGTAATTGGTATAATCAGGAAACCTAGTATTGATGGGCACACAGTATTTACAGAAAAATAAGCCCCTGTAACTGGGGAGACTTTCTTAGGAAAGCTCAGTCTTTCCCTTTCTTAGAAGCAGCCAGCTCAAATATACAGGGTAAATCTTATGTATTCCTTAACAGCCCCTCATCTCACAGCAATTCCTGGGTATGGAGCCAACTTGCACTTGACTGCTGGAGGTTAAAAGCCTCTCTCCCACCGAGCTCCCTTCCAGGCATGAGACATCCTGGCATGCAGTCCCAAGGGATGCCTACAAGTTCTCCATCCTGCCCAAACTCCTGCTGCTGTCACATGTCAGGTCAGGAGAATAAGTGATCCTCAGGGAGGAGAAGCGATCTACAGCAGGAGCAGGACACAATGAACAGGGAGGCAAAGCAAGATGGGCGGCCACATTCTGCCAACAAGCCAGGGCACACCGACAGTGCAGGGAGCAGAGAGCACGGGAATTGTCAAGAGAAGCACCAGAGCCTACAGTCTAAGCTCATGTCATCAGCTAGAGCAAGGAGGCACAGAGACTAAAGCCACCAACATACAGAGCATTTCCTTCCTATTCCCACTCCGCCTCAAATTCTCCTGGGCAGGAAAGAGGAAAAGATGGTGTGGAGGAGCACGGAGCAGGTAACACCAGCTCTAAACAAAGTGGTAAGAGGACAGGACATACCTCACCAGTCTCAGTCCCTTCTTCCCCTCAATACCACCAATTCTTTTAGAAAACTAAGGCCTGTCTCTGGTTCCTAGGATAAAGCACCTTGTGCTGAGTGTGGTACACATTCCCACAGCAGATATGCAGCCCTAAGCATCTGACACAAACTCCAGGTGAATTTGGTGGGCTGGATACACTCATGACTTCTTTTCCTACAGCACCTGGGTTTTTTTTGGACACAGGACTGCTGATGTAACTATAGCATGTGTCAACCTGTGATTCTTCAAAAGGTCCACATGCAATGCTCTAGACTGGGAATGAGTGACTGCTTCTTCTTTTTAAAACTGACACAGCAAACGAAGGATCTCCAATATCAGAGCAATGGAAATAGAACAGAGGCAGAAATTCTCTCAGGCACCTGACTGTGGTTCAGCAGACTCCTTGTGTTCCAGATCAGGTGATTGGGATTCCTTGTGTTTTGGTTCTGAGCCCTGGCAGCAGTGAACACGCTGCTCCCAAGAAAGGGATGCAAACAGATGTGCCCTCTGCAGAGGATTCCTCTGCTCAGCTCAGCAGCCTCAACAGCTGCTCTATTTGCTTTATCTGCTCTAGCACAGCTTGGCTCCAGACTGTCCCCTGACTTTCCTGAGGACAGTCCAGTTCCTAGAGATGCTGAGCTCACCTGAAAGAGGTGACAAAGTGGAAGGACTCCCTGCAGACAGCCCCGAGGGATGGAGCCCGTGCGGGCAGTACTCACAGGCTGGTGTACATCCGCTGCCCATTCTGCTGGTTCTGCAGGCGAGTTTTTGCCAGGTCAATGGGAAATACACAGGTGACTCCAATCAGCCCAGCTATCCCTCCATTGATCAGCTTGGCAGGTAAACTGTAAGGGGATGAGATAAACAGATGTCTTAGTACTGGGTAACATCAGGGAAGGGAAAGAGGAAAGAGCTGAGCTCTTTTGCATGACCAGAGTTAACACATCACTGTGAGACAAGGCTGTCGTCCCCCCCCAGCACAAAGGAAGCTCTTCCACAGAGCAAAGCTTGGTTCCCGCTGGGTACATGGGGAGGCAGAGAAAGCAGCACATACCATCAGGACAAACCACTGATGAGTGGAGTGGAGCCAAACACCTAACCCACACATTGCTAAGAGCAGGAAAAAATCCTGTTGCCCAGGACCCGGGGATTTCTGTTGTCTAGAGGAGAAAAGACTGCGTGCTGGACCATCTACCACGTGGACAGCCTTTAGTTAGGGCCCGATGGCATCCGAGCCAGCAGTTACTGACAAATGCTTTCCTGCACCACAATCAGATCTGCAGCTAAAGAGAGGTTCGTGACACGTCAGCTGCTACCATCATGTGGGAACGGGCCCAGCAGAGCGCCCAGCTGGCAGCCATGGAGCAGACGGCTGCAGCCATGGGAAACTGCTTCCAGACCCACCGCCCAGGGCCAGGGGAACTCACACAGAGCAGCAGCCTGGCGAAACCACCGGGCTGGCAGCCTGCACGGCCGCAGATGCGGAGACGTGAGCTCATACCTCTGGGGGAAATCAAAACCTGGCTCGCTGCACGTGCTTCCGAAACACAGGGCTTTTTCCACTCCCCTTTGTGTTCCCACAGAGAATTCTTGCAAGTGGCACTGAGTGAAAGCCACATCAGCTAAACACGGGTTCCCAGCAAATTCAATTAAGAAAAATGTCCTGCACTTACATGCTCAATAAACCACTGCACGCAGAGACAAAGAAAGCCTGTTTGAGCCAGCTCCCTCCAATAAAGCACAAGATATGGCTCCCTGAACACAGGATGTGTCGGATATTAAACTGGTGGCTGACAGCAGTCCTAGATTGCAGCTGGGTGAGCCTGCAAGGGCTGTCCTCCCACCGGGGGAACCGACACGCTGCCTTTCATGACAGTGACTTGCTGCTCTGGATGGGGGGCCAGACTGCATTACCCTTTGGAAGCAGCAGTGCTGAGGCTGGCCGAGGCATGGTGAGGTGAAGCCCTGCAACCATCTTCCCCCCAACAGCACTCCAGAGCACTCTGCATCAAGGGGCAGTTGCAGAGAGGATCAATAAGCAGCCATGCTTGAGGGAAAGGCAGGATATGGAGACTCAAGGTTTCAACTTGAAGGGTCCCTGAGGGAAGCAGACAAATGAGGGATGGAAAAAATACAAAGGACTTTGTCCACAAGTGCTAAGCATGATCTTGACACCTCAGGACTGACATACTGACACACCTTGACGCAAACCTTTCAGCCTCTGCTGTCCTGCAGCCAAAGCTCCTTCCTCCTTGACACCTACATGGTACAATACACATGCAGCCCCAGGGCTGGCACAGCTGGAAGAAGAGATGACAAGGACAGGCAGACAGATCTGAGCTCAGCCTACAACTCCAAACTAGACAGTGCTTACTGAGATTAAATCAGCACAGTACTTTAGGAAGGCAGGCCCAAATCAGTGCACAAGCTCAGTGCAGAGCCAGGCTTCCAGACCTCACCAGCTCCAGACTGTTGCCTCAGATCTTTGTGCCACAGACTGAGAACGGAATAGATTTGCCTGCAAACTCCTACACTCAACTAGTTCTCAGGACATGGGAAAATTTCTAACAGTAAGCTTCACATCATGGTGCTCTCCTTATTTAACCCACAGTCACACTGAAGGAGAAAGTTAGAGACCAGATAAAAGCATGCCAAGATGGAGACATCACTGGGAAGGAAGGTGTTTGAAGACAGGAGATCACCTCAGCCTCCTCAAATTCAGCTCTGAAATCACTGTTGGCAGGTCACAGACTGTGAGGCACAACCAGTGCCCCCCTCCAGCCTCAGCACTGTCAGCACTTCTCTAAGTGTCCCTGAAACACCTAGGACAGGCAAACACTTGCCTTTCTCAATCTGTTCCAACAGTGAAATCATCACAGGGTTTATATCAGGTGGGACTGAGACACAGACACAAAGATCCTTCCTGCTGCTACTGTAAGTGCAAGAGATTCCCCAATTTCAGCACAGACCCCATCAGTAAAGGGTCTGACATGCCTGGGCAAGCCAAAAATTTGAGGCTTCTGAGAGCCTCTCCCTCTGCCTGTGGGGGAGAAACCTTTGCTCAATACCCCCATCACACCTGAATCTAACCATCCCGATTTCCCCATGCACACTGCAGGGGGAAACTAGTATGGAGGGACTATGGGGCAGTATCCAGCAAGACACTGAGATTAAGTTCTACATGCACTGCTGCAGAAATGCAGTGCCCTTGATCTCGCCTTGCAGCAAACCACTGCTGTTGATTTTAGTCTTTTTGCTATCAATCTTGTTCTACTAAGGGGTGACTGAAACAAATCTCCTTGGCTTGGCTGCCTGTGACCACTGCAGACATGTGGTCCCATCGACTGGAGAGATGACCAAAGCAGGAGAGGTGAGGGATTTGAGGCACAGAGAGGAACATGAGACAAAGGCTGCTGCACCTGAATCAAAAGCTTTTTCCCTTGTGACTGACTCATCTCACTTCCCACGTCAGTGCTCTCTGCTCTCTCAAGGGGTAAGAATCCACTGTGCCTGGTCTCTCTGTCCTATTTAGCTTCGCACAGCTACTGCCTCTCACTACCTACGTGTGCAGGGCTTAGTGAAACGGGGACAATGCGGGCTAGTATGCAAATAAAGCCATTTGCTCAGTTTAATACAAGAAGCAATACAAAGGCATCCCAGTGCTCCTCTTCTAGTGCTCCTCCTCAGCCCTTTTAACTAGTCCCTGTAGCTAACAAGCTCCTGCTCACACCGCCAAGAGCACACTGGAAGGGCCAGGGCACATCTTGTAGGACACATCTTCTCTTGGAGAACATGTCTCCTCTGCCTTCAAAATACCAAGCTTCAAACAGTCACAGATGCCTGGTCATTTTGCTTTGCTGAGGTTACCAGGAACGCAGACCTGCCAGGCTCCATGGAGGTGAATCTCAGCATGCCCTTCATGGGTGTGTTGGAAGAGTTCCAAGTGCTCTCCAAATTGGGTAGCAGATGCTGGGCAAATCTAGGCACACAAACTCTCCACAATGCTGTCTTTTTAGCAGCACAGCTCAGGACTGTTTACATTTGCAGAAGACTGGCATACAGGAAGATATCCTAATCATGGCAAATGCTAAGAAGGGGAAGCCCTCTTGCCTGCAGCATTCAGGCACTGCCAAGTCCCGTCCCTCTGTAATCATGTTTTATTCACCCACTCACCCCACCTGTCCTGAGCTGGTAACCTGGAAAAGTAGATGTTAGAAGAGCATCAAGAAAAACCCCGCAGGAATCCCACAGCATGTAGGAGTCACTTAGCTGGGGCAACTTCACAAGCAGCAAAAAGTTAAACCCATGTGGAGGACTATGCAGATCCACCTGACACAGCTCTCAGGAAGCAAAGGGTAGAACTGTGTCTTTCCAGGAAATGCATCCCAGTTCATTTCCAGGGAAGACTCAAATCCAGCCTTTACCAGAACAAATGCTCTTAAGTTCCCACTGTGCACATAAGTGTCACTAATCATTGTTGGTACTTCATGTTCCTGCTGTCACTCAAGCCTTCACTGTCTTTAGAGTAAGGGCACAAGGCTGCACAAGGCTACATGGACTTTGTCATTACAAGTGCTGCATCCTTGGCTGGTCAAGGACCTGGCTTTGTTCCCTTGATGCCAGCAGCTGAAGTCAGCAGGTCAGGATGACCTTTGAAAGAAGAAACAAAAAGGAACGGACTCATGCAGGGTAGAAAGCAGAGGGTAGAAAGAAAAAGGTGATGAGAAAAAAGTACTGAAGAAAGCAGAGATGTGACAACATGGCAGGGACAGAAAATAAGAGAAGGTTCAAACAAAGCAGGTAAGAAAGGAGAAGAGAAAGAACCAGAATTGTTTAAGGCCGGAAAAGATGATCAGGTGATTTCCTCCAACCTCCTGGATCACAAATGGAAATAAGTTTGAAAGACTTTAAAAGAAAAACCTAAAGCACAATTAAAAAAAATGTAAAAGTTACCTGATCTGTTTATCAGCCATTTAATTCAAACTTGATCTTGTTAAGAAATGAATCTGTTCCTTCAAATCGTTCTTTTTCAGTCACTTCTTTTCCACTTCAGTTTCTTCCTGGGAAAGGATGGAAAGACACCAAGAACACAAAGTTGAGATACTTACACTCTTCTTAAAGCTCAGGTGCTACTTGGCAGGCAGGCTGTAGGGTTAGGACAGCTGAGGCACAAGTGACTTAAGGGAGCACCTGATCTCCTCAAAGAGGAGACTGAGCTCCAGAGGGAACCTTATAAATGTATGTGTATATATAAATATACAAGGACATATGGAGGGAAAAGTTTCCAGGGTCATCAGGTTCTAGCAGCATGTGAGGAAGGGCAGCAGCCAGGCAGGGCACAAGCTCTGCCCGACATCCAGGACAGCAGTATCTGTCACTTCTCTCAGACTTCAGAGAGCATTTCACACCATACCATGCAGATCCCCAACCCTCTGCAGGTCTGCCCAGCCACCCCAAGACAGTCACGTGTCATCACAAGACTCTTTTAGCGCTTCCCTCCAATACATGCTGTGTCTAAAGAAGAGTCTTCAAAAAACTGCTCTTCCAGAGTTTACTATCCTTCCCCTATTTCTGAGCTTAAATAGACAGCCCATATTCAGTCTTGTGCCAACATTATCTTTTAAACAATGCCTCTCTCTCCCCACACTACTGATGCCACTTTGCACTTTGAACTGCTCCTTTCAGCTCAGTGCCAGACTGCAGGAACCAGTTCTCTCTAAGACTCCTAACGGCTGCTGTTTAATGAGAGCTGGTAGAAGTCACCACACAAAGAAATCTGGACACCAGAGAAAATTTCAAAGTGGCCAAAACTTTCAGTTTTCTGGAGATGTCTTCACTTGCTCACCTCCAGCCTGGGAATGAGATACCCTATGCTTTACGCAGTATTCAGTCACCTGCCTCCCTCTTCCCTTCCACTTGCCATCTGGATGCTGAGCCAGAAGCAAAGGAGGTACCTTTGCCCTTTGCCTCTGGAATGAAATTTTCTCCTTAGTTGCAGATTTCCTAAGCCACACAGAATCTCACATCCAACAGGGTGGCTTATGGGCCAACACTTCTGCTCTGGAGATACCTCTGGGCCTCAGTGCATTCCTGAGAATAAAAGGTCCCTGAAAGTGTGAAGAACTAGTGATGGCGCAAACAGGTATGGGAAGGAGTTCAAGTCCCCCTCCTGTTATATCAAGTACCAAGGATAGGACAGCATGAAACCATTTGTACAGTTCCACTCTTGACAACAAGAGACTGACACTGCCTTTTCTGCAGCCCCACATTGAACTAAATCTGTCAGAGACCAGCACATGGAGCTCCCTAATGAAAGGGACTCCTCTTCAAAACACTGCACAAACCTCACCCACTGCACTATGCTGCTATACCTTCTGTGACCCCTCTTCAGTTTACCTGATCTCAACTGATCTGTGGCTGCAGACCTTAAAAAGCTCCAGATCAGCTAAGTCTGCACTGTGCAACTGAAAATCACTTACACTCTTCATTACATGTGCTTTCATATGCACGTCCAGAAGAGCAGTTTGCTTTAGGTTAATCTAATTTTCTATCAAATGAACCAGAATAAGACAAAAATATAAAAATATAGGAAGACTCGTTGCTGAAAGCCTGTAACCCTGTCATAAACAAGCCATGAATCATGAAAACTCACTTGAAAATGTCTACACCCTCAGTAAACTTGTGTTTATTGAGACAGGTCTGACAAAATACATGCACCAAGTGGTCCTGATAGCCTGCTCCAAGCTCTGGCAAAACTCCCCCCTTGTTTTCTCTGCTGCACCCTTCCCTGCAGAGGGGCATTCAGGAGGACAGGCACCTATCACAAAAGGCAACAGCAAGATAAGACAGCAAGGCTGTGTTTTCACACAACATTCACCACAGCCAGGTAGCCAAAAGAGTGAGAGACCAAGATGGACATACAAATACATCACAGGGCTGTTTCTTACCTGCTGACACAAGTGGACGATGGAGTCCCTGTGCACCAAGATGGACTTGGGACAGCTGAGTTTAGTTCTCTCTTGCCTTTTTTTCTTTTGACTTTTGGCTTCAGCTCCCCACCTGCCCAGTAACTACACAGCCCTCCCCAGCTGTCTGATCCAGCTGGAAAACTGCTCTGCTTCCCACCAGGGAACAGATGCTCCTGCTGCAGCTGCACAGAGAGACAGGGTAAAAACAACCTTCCTGGGTTTAAAACTGGGCAAAGTTACAGGTTTCCTTGGTGCTGGCTGTACAGCCAGCAAATACCAGGACTAGTATCATCTCCCCTAACAAAAGCCACTCAACTCGCGGACGAGCGACAGGAAGGGAACAATGTGATCATTTTACAGCAGACACCAGCACTTGATAACTGTTTAAACAGCACCTGGCACAGCAGAGGCCTGAATGTCTGTGGCCAGGGGATTTTAATGAATTAAGGGATTTTAATGCAATGAAGTGGAAAGCTTATTTGAGCTCTGTTTGTTTAAACAGAGCTCCAGCAAATGACCATTTGCAAAACAAACCCAAAGTCACCCCAAGCTCTATCTGACCACATTGCTGTAATCTACAGAACTCCCTGAGTCCCTTAAAAGAGGGTGAATGATGAAGCCTCTAGTGGCCTGGCCATGGACCTTCTGGGGAGACCCAGACCTCAGTCGCTTCCAGGGCAGGAAAATAGCTGCTACCATTCTGCAGTCTAAGAGGGGGGAAAATAGGCTGGGAAGAGAATGCCAGGAATTTTATAAGACATTTAAAAAACAAATCCACAACAACATTATACATCTAACCTAGAAAGGAAAGAGACTAAGTAAAGACCTAAGTATATCTTCCCAGGAACACAGTGCTCTCAGGAGCCAAAAACTGCACATAAAAGCAGGCAAGCATCTGCAGCCAAGCAGGGTGTAGCTCCAAGGCTTCCTGCGGGAGAAGTGTCAGGGAGCAGGGCTTGCATCTTCCTAGGAAATCTCCCATCAGCATCTGCACTGGGCCAGCAGACAAGCCAGCAGCACCAAAAAGGTGCTGACGCCTCAGAAAGTCTTTGTATGGTTAAACTCCAGAACAATGGCACTGCTGGAACTGGGAACCTGCATGGTGAAAGGAGCCGAGGAGCTGGGATGAAACTGGTAGTAGGTGGGAAGGTGAAACAAGAGTCACCAGAGAGCCACCTGAAAGCCAAAGAGGCTGAGCAGCCCTCATGGAAGAGGATCCTAAATTGAACATCCCATAATTAAGAGAGTGAGAACAGCATGAGAGTATTTCCTTCCTAGAGTGCTGTTAACACAGCTAGGCACGGATTAATGCCCCATTACTTGCACACCAGGACATCCCTTTTACATTTATTAAAATGATCAGGCAAATTAGTTTCAGAGCCACACGCACACCAAAGCACTGCGAATGGCCCGAAGCTCCTGCTGACACACGTGAATAGCCCAGGAGCCTCCTCAATCCCGCCTTTCCTTTTTCGCACCTCCCAAAAGTCAGTTCCAGACAGTGACAGAGCAGTCACACCAGAAGTACCACAATGCAATCCCGGACAGCTCTGGATGTATCTGGTCCTCACAGCCTAAG
Source organism: Lycocorax pyrrhopterus obiensis (assembly GCA_014706295.1). NCBI lineage: Eukaryota > Metazoa > Chordata > Aves > Passeriformes > Paradisaeidae > Lycocorax > Lycocorax pyrrhopterus. The sequence goes on along the minus strand of JACSVZ010000007.1, from coordinate 16,069,513 downwards.
CCACTGGCAAAGTGGTGCTACTTTTCCCCCCTTGTCTTGCCACACATCTCCCAAACAACTCAGACAGTGAGGCCTTCTCCAGGAAGGCCAACCTTTGTATCTGCTCTTCTGATCAGCCTGGGGCACGGGGCTCAACTCTCAACCTCCAGTTCTTGCCTTATCACCTGAAGGAAAAGTGCTTACTAGAGAATCACAGCCCAGCGTGGGGCATGGAGGGGAGCACACAGAGCTCATCATGCCTCATTAATGTGTCACACCAGCAAGCTTGCATTGGAGATACAGGCACCCAACATCTCCACAAGCCAAGACATCACAGGAAAAGAAACAGGTTAAACCCACCCACACCCCTCTGACCTTGCTCATTGCATTTAGTGCCACCACACTGCCCTACAGATGTGGGTTGCCACCTCCACCCCCAGATGCCACTGCTCTACCCCCAGTCTGAGCCGAGTATAGCACCCCCCTTTCTCCTGCTCTTCCCCTGCCAGGCTGCCAGAGCCACAGCCAGCTCCAAGCCAGCTGTGGGCTCCCAGTCCACCAGCTCCTCCAATCCTGCCAGCAGCAACCCCAACCCCTCCCATAGGCCAGCTCTTCACTCCTGCCCTCTGCCAGCACTCCCATTTCCAGATCCCCTCCCCAGCAGCCCCAGTGCAGCTGAGCATATCTTCTCAGGCTCAGATTGCTGCACATGCTGATTTATCTGAGCACACACAGGCTGCCAGTTTGACAGAAAACCTTTAGCGAATGTCAGCTGGTGCTGTGGCCGAAGAAAGCAAATCCATCTTTTCCCTACACCCAAACACGTTCCCATCACTGGTTTCATGCCAGCACAAATATTTGTGCCGAGTAGTCAGGCAGGAATGAGATGGAAGTGGGGGCCAGCACATGCTGGAGCTATCACTGAAAGCCAACTTCCATATTACAACCTCAACTTAAGAATAAACAGCAGAAGGGGAAGTCAGGACTCCCTTCCACATATTTCCATTTGTCTTGAGAGCAGACAAACTCAAAGCCCCAGTGAGAGAAGCTGATGTCAAGAAGCAGGGCTCAGAGGGTGAGCAGAGGAAGCAAAGCTGGGCCAGCATCCTCTGTGTCAAGAGGACACAGCCACGCAACCACTCAGAGTCAGGGATGGCAGGGGGAAGCAATCAGCAGTGAGTACCTGCTGGGAGAGGAGAAACCCTCTGGGATCAGCACAACACTTTCCTTCGCAGCACAAATGCATCTGAAAGTGTGGACAATGCCAAAGTTTGTTAATGACTGGAGCAAAGCTGTCATAGCAATAAGGTTTAAGGAGTGCAAAATGAAACTGCAAATATTTCCTGAGAGAAGCTGCTTTCTATATGCATGACAGGCACAAGTGCACAAGGGAGCTGGCACCAGGTAATGTCACTTGGGGAGAAGCTGTCAAATTGGTTCTCGCCTGCTCAGGACATTTTGGGACAGAGGGATTGGAGAAAATCAGTGGCAGTTTAATCTTGCTTGCCTTTAGGCCCTTGAAAGCAGGGACTGCCATGAGTTTCCTTGCAGGACCTGGCAAGGCATTAGTCCTTGAGAAAACAAAGCAGCTCTCAAACATGCTGGTGAACGCTCCCCACTGTCACAGACTGTCACCTCTCCAGCTGCACAGGGGACAGCACAGGCCCTTCACACCATTCTGCCACCAGACAGAAGCCCCAGGGCTGCACACACAAACTCACCTGCCTCGTGGTCAGCAGCCAGCTGTACCCGTACCACACTGGGCTGTGAAAGCGCCAAGCCCAAGGCAGTCTTCCCCCTTGCCTCAGGTGATAAAACGCCAAAGTCCCAGTGGGGAGGTGCCATGCCAGCCGCCTGCACCATTGGCTGCCCACACTCTCAGGACAGGCTCAGGGGCACAGCGCCCACTCAGCTGGCAAGGCACCAGGATGCTGAGCCTCAGCACACAGGGCACTCCTCCCCAACAGCCTCTGCAAGGACTCTCAGCTCCAGCAGTGCCTTCCCATCCTCCACGACTGACCAACCTCTGTCTCGTGCAGCTTCCCTCAGGCTGGTCGGGATGGGTGTCCGCCCTTCGCCCCCTCCTATCACCATGAGGACAGTCAGGCTGGCACCCTTGCAAAACTGCAGGCAAACTTTACCCCCATATCCAGCCTCCACTCTCCCTGCACACTGGGGAGCCTTAACTTCATACTGAGAGACCTTGTGATGAGAGAATGCCTCGAAACATCGAAACATCTCCCTCCTGCCACAAAGGAACAGGCAAGTTCCCTGCCTGAGGGCATGTTGTAGAGGTGTTTGACTTTGCAACTGCAGGTGGTGGCAGTATAGATTTACCTGGATGCCTTCAGAGGGGAAAAAGAGGAACAAATTCCCCGATTAGCAATAAAAGACTCCTGAGCTCGCATTCCAGCTCCATCACTGACTTGCCCTTCACCTTCAGAAGGATTTCAAACCACAGCTGGCAGCCTGAGGAACACCCTGTGCCTATGACAACATTCCAGCTTAAGAAAAAAACAAGCCTTGAACAAAAACAGTCCAACATCTTAGCAGACTCTCCACATCCAAACCAGTGTAGTCACTGGCAATGTTGCAACAGGAGTTAGAACAGGGCCATGCTGGAAGTGCCACGGGAGAATCCCGCAAGCCCCTGGGACTACAGCAATATCCTATATTCTGATACTGCACGCACGCTGTTGCAACTACCATCTCCACCAGGATTTACTTGAGACTACAGGAGATTCACACAGCAGCAGTCAAGACTTGCCTGCTGCCCTCAGTCACCAGGGTCACCTCCTTGCAAAGCAAAGGAGTTACGAAAGACATCAGGCAGACCCTTGACTGCTCCTGGCAACTGGCCCTCTGTCTGCCTGGTCTCAGCCACACCAGGAAAAGGCAGCTATGCCGACTCCAAAGAAAGGATCAAAGTGAGTGGAGCAGCAGGTATCACTGGAAAGCAAGGGGACAAAACAGCAGGGAAGCAGGTGGGGAACTTCCTGCCTCCAGGCAGTAGGAGTAGGAGGAACACACCCAGTTTTCCCACTCCCTCCCCTTTGGGCTCTCCATCCTGCTGGAAGCATAGGCTGCCCCCCCCCCCACTCCCAGGACAGCATCATTCAACTTCGCCTGCTTTGCTGAGAAATCTTCCGCAGTAAGTAAAGACAAGAAGACAACAAGCACCTGCTGTTACCTCTGTGAGAGCTAAGAGCAAGGCCTCCAAAAGGCACTGTCAGCAGCAAGAGAAGTGCCTTTCTGACCTGGAGAGCTTCTCCAGGCCAAAAAACCAGCAATTTACTTAAATTAGAGCAGAAGCCATTTGCCCCATTGCTAAATAAAAGGAGTTCCATGGAGGCCTCTTCTTGCATCAGCGTGACTTCTTTGACATTGAGATGCCAAGCCATCTGCCAAGACAGAAAGACTTGGGGAACAGGCCTGTGCTGGTCTGGAACAAACACCAGATATAACCTTTGACTTTGCATGCCTTGGGAAACTGCCCTGGACCGAGAGATGGAAAGCTAACACTCATCTTGAAGGTGGGCATGGGTATCAGTACTGCAGCACGCCAAAAGGCCCCAGTGCCTACCTGGAATCTGTCATTTTAGGGGCTGCTCTGACCTTCAGTCAAGGAAAGTCCCTGTCCTGGAGGTTTTGCAACTGAGCTGCAAGATGGGATGAGTAAGGACAGCCCTCAGGAGAAGTGACTCACCCAGGGCTCACAGGGGAAGTCTTGATATCAAAGACATTGGAGATGCCAAGCTGAAGGAACCGGAGGGAGGGTTTCAGCAGGACAAATGAGCTTGGAGTCATCTTACTGAGAACACACAGAGTCCTGCTCCACTGGAGGACAACACATTAAAACACTCTCTTAAGGCAGTATCTTCCCTCACAGCAGAGAGACAACAGGTCTAACAGTGCTCACAGCACCCCTGGCAAGACTGAGGGGAGCAAAGGAAACCCATAGGAGCTGTTGGCACTCTTCCCATCTCAACCCGCCTCCTCTCAAAGTTCTCAAAATGGCAATTGGGTCAAGTCTCAAAAGACCTGGCTCTTCTGCTCTGCACAAATGCCACATCAGGCATGCTGCCCTGCTGCCCTGTCACTCCTGTGAACACTTACAACACAAGTAACAAGCCTCTAAATTTAGGACAACTACTCATGCTCAAAGCAAACTGTCTTGGAGTAGGTGCCAGAGGGCCAAAAACCCTTTCCATGCATCTCATCATAAAATCTTCAGTGATGTGGTCATACGAGGCCAGGGCATGGCCACAGCAAAAATTCAGGCCCAGTGCCTGCTTGAAAATAGTGGTGGATTGCAATCTTTGGTCTGTAGAAACCTGCAAGTCTCTCCACCAATTCAAAGGGATCTGTAAGAAGTAGCTACAGAACAGGTAATCCATATGCAAACACAATGAAATAAACAAACAAACAAACAGATAGATAAATAAATATGTAGCAACTTCTACATAAGATGGTTATTTAAATTAAGAGTATAATGGGCTAGGTCATTGTGCAGCTTCAGAGCCAACAGTAGAAGCACAAGCTAACTGACAGACATGCACATGATCATGGTGTACGAGCAAGTGCACCTTGGACATTACTGGACAAACATAAGTGGGTGCTTGTTGCCAGTAATGCCCCTTTCCAAGTGCCACCTGAGAAATCATGTAGTCACATGCTGAACTGATGTGATTCTAAATATTTTTAAATCTACCTTCCTCTGGATCTGTTCTCTGTATCAGTTTTTACAAAATTACAACTTCAGAGACATGCAGCACTAGATGGAGAGAGAAGACAGCTTTGCTAAGCTTTTGGGAGTCTGGCAGATGGGAGACAGAGTAAGGAGAGCAATTAAGAACTTTTATACAGCATTTCTCTTCAATAATCTGCGGTGGTCAAAAAAGCAGAGCCAGCTGACAGACAGACCAACCCTTTGATCTGGAAGGACATACCATGGAGAAACTAAATGGTGCAAATCCCTCTCTTGGGTGCTCTGCCAAGAGGCCAATAGGGTAGAAAAGAGTTCCCCCCTCCCAGTTTAAAATAATCACCATGTACAAAGCAGTAATTAAAAACAACCAACCAAGAAGCCCAAGGGAAAGTTAAGGGTCAGACTCTAACTCCCTCAGTAGGAATGCAGTAGAGCACGGAGTTGAGGTCCTGGGGCCTGAAAGGGACCATTCATTTCCAACCAGCAATGAAACCAGAGCTCTTGGCTCTCAGCTTTCTCCGCTGAAAGGAAGGGGTGCCCGTGACCCTGCTGGGAGGAATAAGCATCTTTTCAGGCCAAATTGGAGCAGTACCTCACCAGAGCAACACTCAATCAACCACAGAGCTGTTCCTGTTGGATGCCTTAAAGTGTATAGTCCTGGGATGGTGCCAGCTCACTGGGGCCAAACCGGAGGCTGCAGAGGGGAAGGATGGACAGCTTAGGTCACTGCTGTGCCCACTGTGGACTCCCCGCAGCCCTGCCCTGGGACTAGCATGGAGACTGGCTTGGTGAGCTGCTCTGCCAGCTCCATCAGCACCCTTGCCACTGACTACTTTCTCCTGGATTGCTGGGATCTTTTCTGCTCTCCTGGACTGCAGGGGATCTTTTCTGCTCTCTCACCTGTTCACGGGGCCAGCTGCCCTGAGGATATTCAGTTTTACAGTTAAAGACTGAGACAAAGAAGGCATTAAGCACCTCAGTCTTTTCCTCAGCCTTTGCTGCTGTTTCCCCTGCATCCAATAAAAGATGGGGATTCTCTTTGGCCTTCTTTTTGTTGTTAACTTATTTACAAAAACACTTTCTATTACTTTTCATAGCACCGACCAGATTGAGCTCTAGCTGAGCTTTCGCTTTTCTAATTTTCTCTCTACATGACCTAACGACATCTTTGTACTCTTCCTTAGTCACCTGCCTCTTCTTCCAAAAGTCAGAAATCCGTTTTTTTCCCCCTGGATTCCTGCAAAAGCTCCCTGTTCTACTAGGCCAGTCTTCTTTCCCTCTGGCTCATCTTTTGGCACATAGGGACATCCTGGATCTTTAAGATTTCCTTCTTAAAGTGTGTTCAGATTTTCTGAACCCCTTCATTGACCTCCTTCCTTACTTCATCAAGAATTGAAAACTCCGTAATTTCGTGGTCACTGTGCCCCAGACTGCCTCCAACCACCACATCTCCCACCAGCCCTTCTCTGTTTGTAAACAGCAGGTCTGGGGGGCAGCTCCCTGGTAGGCTCTCTGACCAGCTGTGTCAGAAGTTATCTTCCACACAGCCCAGGAATCTCCTAGACTGCCTTCTCTCTGCTGTGTCAAGCTTCCAGCAGCCATCCAGCAAGTCTTCCACAAGAAAAAGGGCTGGCAATCATGAAGCAGTTGCTCACAGAATAATTCATCTGTCTCTTCGTCCTGGTTGGGCAGTCTATAACAGACTCCCATCAGGATGTCTGCCTTGTTAGCCTTCCCCCTGATTCTCACCCACAGGCACTCAACCTTATCATCACTACCCTTGAGCTCTCGACAGTTGAAACACTCCCTAATAGACAGAGTCACTGCCTCTCCTTCCTTGACTGTCCCTTCTGAAGAGCTTATAGTCATCCATTGCAGCACTCCAATCATGGCAGTCATCCCACCATGTTTCCATGATGGTGCCTACGTCACAGCTTTCCTGCTGCCACGCTCCCTCCCAGCTTCTTGTGCACATCCTCACTGGAAGAGTGTGGGAAACTGAAAAGACCTTGATTTAGAGTGAGCAGTACTTAGCAGCAACTAAAATATCAGCGTGTTATCAACATTGTTCTCATACTAAATTCAAAACACAGCACTCTACCAGCTACTTGGAAGAAGATTAACTCTATCCCAGACAAAGCCACAACACTCACTAAAAAAGCTGTCCTGGAAAACGCCTCCTGCCTTGGTGTGTACCAAGCATTCCACAGCTCTGAGCCAGCATAAGCCAAGCAGTGTCCGTTCCGGCTCCTGAAACAAAGGAAAAAAGAGGGGGGGAGGGAAATCACCATCTCTGGCCAGCATCTGAGGTACCCCAGCAGGTATTTATCTTCCCTTAGACTTTCCTTGGCTTTTTCTCCCCCCTGCAATACACCTGTTAGGAACTGCACATGGGCACCCCTGCAGATCCTCACCCATCGCATCTCCTCACCCCACTAACCACTCACAGAGCCTTCATTTAAACATTGAGCTCTCCTGAGAACGGGCTCTGGAAAACAGAAATAAATTTATCTGCTTCAACATGCTGCAGCAATACTTGTGTGCATCCTCTGTCACTCCATGGAGACCTCAGACTTGTTTTCCTTCTGTGCCTCCCAGGAGGTCCAGGTTCTGAGCAGAGATGCAAGCCAGAAGAACTCACCATCTCTGCTGGAGCCTGGGGACTTGGTCCCCTGCCAGATGCAGCAAGAGGGCACATTATTACAAGTACATACACCCTTCGGTCCAGTTTCATGGGGTTTCATTGTCCCTTTGACTGTAACAACTTCATCTTCTCAATGATGCTCCTGCACAGGCTCATGATGGCCAAGAACAGGCCTTGCAACCCCAAGCTTACTTGGCAGAAAACAGCAAACAGGTAAAATAAAAAGAGGGAGTAGGAGCAGGCAGGACATCTGCATCTCATCCCAGCTGTTACTTGTAGAAAACCTGAACAAAACAGTGCAAGCACATCAACAGCTTTCCAGTACCATTCTTCCTGCTCCTACTCCCAGCTTATGCTCACCACAAAGAGCACGACCTGTGATTATTGAAGAAAGTGGAAGAAGACAAGAAATGTAGGAAGTCTCCTGTACATGCATAGTGGTCTTGGCTGAAAAAAGCCCCCAATATTCTTAACGCACTAGTTTTAGAATCAGTGCAGGACTTAACTATCCCACATGCAGGACTACTGGATACAGAGACACATGCCACCATCATGGATTCACAGACCGCACCATTCCAGGGTGGTGGAGCCCAAACCATAACCCGCAGCTTCTGTGAAAAAAAGAAGCAAAAAACCCCCCAAACAACAGAAAACAAACTGACCCTGCCAAACACCTGGTGGCAAACATCCTGGCAGCATTCTATGGCACCTAGCTAAGGGCTGTGCATGGCAAGATCCAGAATAGTAAAAGGAACCAAGGACCACAGTGCTGCAGCAAATTAAATTACTTGCAACTGTTTTTGTCCTTTTACAAGAACCTTGCTCTTTTGCAGTCTTAAATACAAGCAGCACCAGAATACACTAACCACTTCCTCTGCCTCAGAATCACCAAGGGGAAACAGAGTAGACAATGAAGCGAAATTACTATCAGTACCTAGTATATAACCTGATTGGAGCAGAGTTCAAGCGTGGGTTGCTAAACTTTATTTCTGTAAATTTCCAGCTCCCCGTCTGTGTCATATTTCGCTGATTCATTCTACAGATTTTTTTCTACCGACAGTGTAGAGCATACGAAATATCCAGGGCTGGTTGTTTAGTAAACCTGCACTGAAAGTTCCCTTCCATCTACTGTGCTGCTGCTAATTCCCTTCACAGCTCTGCTCATTAACAAAAATACAACACAATAAAAGAGAACCGCACACATATACACCTCACCCAAATTTCCACCATACTGGCTGGTCCTGAGTCACCACCAGTGATTAACTGTTGCCATGCACTGAGGACACAGTTATTAAATTAATAGGGGCTGCTTAACCTGGCTACAAATATACATGAGTTTTTTGTGCCTTAGTGAGCTAATAAGGCATGTGCTAATTACATTAATTCAAACAAGCCCAGCATGCCCTGAGGGCAAAGGGAGAGAAGGGTGCAGCAAACTCAGGCTCTTTCATAATAGCTGTGAGAGAGCGGAAAGTACTTGCCTTGACAGAGCTTTTGGAGAAGCACAGGAGCATTGCGGCTGGCACCCTACGGCTCACTCAGCCCAGCTGCTGCCTGGTTAATGTGCAAAATCCCTGCTCATTCACTCAGCCCTTGGTGCAATGATAGACACAGGATCCTCTCTCCGAAGGGCCAGCCAGCTTGTCTCTTCCTATCTCTGCAGCCCAGAGCACACCACAAGCCTTGGGATGACACCCTGCTGCTTTGGGACTGTGAGCCTGGGACCCTGCTGGCAGCCCCCTTCCCACAGTACCACATGGCACCAGCTGCCTCAAGCCCCTGAGCAGCACCCAGGGCTGCAAGTTGCCCATCATCGAGCCATGTGATGCTCCTCATACAGTTCCATCTCCTCCACATCCCCGAAGTCAGCCAGGACAGCTCATCCAGCATGCAGAGCCTGCTGTGTGACCTTAACCAAGTTAGGCAATCCCAACACACCCCCTAAACCTATCTGGCAATGGAGGCAGGCAGTAGGGACAGTTGCAACTCCCGTGTCAAAATGGGAACAGAGCCTTCAGAAACAGAACAGGCTGCAGCTGTTTGGGAGAAGCAAAAGGACAGCAGGAAAGAGACACACAATCCCAGCAAGGTTCAGATATGCTCAGAGAGGAGCCTCCCATCTCTCCAGCCCAAGGGTAAGCAGATCCCTAACCTCTGTCACCTCTGAGAGGAAGGCTCAGCATCAGCTGCATTCACACTGAGGTGTCTGCTAGGCACTGTCACCACTTCCTGGCATGCAAAGGAAGGAGAGGAAGAGGAGAGGAAGTTGGTCATATTTCTTGGCACCTCCAAGGACACATGCTCAACAAGTACTTTCTGAAGGAGGTGCTTTTCCTGTGAGCACTAGGGGACTGTGCTGGAGCAAAGCAAAGGCGCTGCGGTTTGGGTTTTTTTTCCCCTCTCTTCCCACTTCTTCCTATACTGCATGCAGTATCCTATACATCTGGCAGTACACAGGGCCATCCCTACCAGATGTGAAAAGCCACCACCTTTCTCTGGCTGCTATGCTATGTGAATTTTAAGTGTTATAAAGGCATGATGTTGTCTCTCCGCATCAAAGAGAGAATCTACAACCAGGCACCAGGTGAGACCCGGTGCTGCGGAAGGGTAGCGCAACACAATTTGTCCTGCACAGAGGCACTGGTACAGGCTCCATGCAGTCTTGACAGTGTGTTGGCGGAGAAGGTGCAAAGATTTTCATGAAGGGAACAGTACCAGGGATTTTTAGCCCCTGGTAAGTGCCACATAATTTGCTTTCCCAGCATAGACTGTGGTTACTCAACCGCTTGTCCAGCACGACTTCAGGCTACTGCTCTTCCTTTCCCCAGCAACCTGAAGAACTCATTTGGACCAGGCCTATTCCCAGGTCATGCACAGCTGTGAACACACAAATGGTCGTGTTGACACAAGCAGAGAGAGGCAGGAGTGGAAACAGGGCTGTTTTTCTTGGCAGCAGCCTGCAGCAGCCTACTGAGTGCACTGATAAAGTAAACCAATATACAACAAAACAGAACAAGAATCCCTCCAGGGAAGCCTGGGAGATAAGAGCTTCTGGGCCATGAACAAAATTGTTTAAAAGGCCTAGTAACCCAGAGCCCTGTGGGTCTGTATGTCAACTGACAGCTGTCACTCAAGAGTCCCAAAGAGGGACTGTTGAGCGTGGCTGGAACTGCAAAGCATCCCACAAACCCCACATTCTGTCCCTGTAGCAAAGCCACAGTGCACGGAGAGCATCAGCCACTGACATGGGAACCAATGCTAAAATATCACAGGTTAATGAAACAGGACCTCAGGGCGTGAAAGGACGGATCCCTCCTGTGTCACTCTTCGGAGTCAGGAGCTAGGCTCCACCTAGGGCAAGGTGACAGAGAAGCATCGAGCAGGAGCCACCATGTAAGCATGCCAACACTGGTGCACAGGCTGCAAGCTCAGCTGCCCGCCAGAGCCAAGGCTGTATTTCAGGTGCCTTTTGTACAAGAGACCAGACATGGAGAATTGACAGGATAACAAAAGGACATTTCCCAGCCTTCCAAACACTTTGCAACAGCAGGCAGAGACCTCCCTGAAGAAGAAAGCTGATCTCATTACTTCTCAGCGCTAAAGGCAGCATTTCACTAATGCTCCCAGTGCACTAGAAAAAAATGCCACTTAAATGTCATGTTAATCAATATTCCTTGCCTCTCAGCCACAGGACACTGCTGTTGCCAGTCCCTTTGCTGTGGGGGTATGTGAACACAACTGCTCCCCTCCTGCATTGCCAACAGCACTTCTCACCTCCCACCTCAGCTGTTTTGCTTACACCAAAACTGTTCAGATCACAACAAAATGGTTCCTTGCTAAACGCGCATCAGCAGCCCTGCATGGGTCATGCTGCTCCTGAAGAGGTTAGCAGCTCCTCCACAGAAACTCATACACACTCTGTGACAAGCAGAGGAATCGTCAAGGGGACTGCAACCACCGCCTGATGGCTCAGGAGTCTGTGGCGTAATCCATTCACCAGCTCCCTGCTCACCCAGAGTGCTGTGAATCAGCAGGCTGCAAGGCAGGCAAGGCATTCCCAGCAGGAAGACAATATACTTTGGAGACTATAGGCAAACGAAAACACATCCGGTCCTGCTCACCTACACAGAGTGCCGGGAGATGAGTAACACAAGAAAGAAAAAGGAGGAAAAATGGAAGTGTATCAAACTTGGAAAGTCATTCTCTGAACATGAGATGTCTCACCTGGCTACTCCATATGCGCAGTGCAATGCTGCTACCTGACAGATGTATCCACAAGAACTTACCTGACACATCCTGAGGGAAGCAATTAATCTTGCACTGCTTAAGAATTAGACCTGTTTTCAGAAAGTTTCCAAACAAAAATCACTCCTGAAGGGAACCTCACAACTCTGCTCTAATTACCAACACTGTCTCACAAAGAGTGCGTGGCAGCAACAGCAGGCAGCAGTAGACACAAGGAATTGTCATGCCAGTGGAACAGGCACATTGCCTGGGAAGGCTAGCAACAGTTTGGCAATGCAGGAACTAGACACACTGTTCTGCTCCAGAGGTCCTTGGACAAGGTCTTCTGCACTCCAATCCATAATCCCACTGGAGTCAGCTGTGACTACTGACACAGGAACCTGCCTGCCCCAGAGCAGAGCCCACTCAAGAGGTGAGGCAGCACTCTGGGGGAAACACGTTCTCCTTCCCCTGTAAGAGCAGTAACCTCGTCATGAAGAGGGGAGGCTGGCTACAGCAGCCAGCTCTGCCAGAGTTCATCAGGGTCCCCAACCATGACATGTAAACCCTCTCCCATCCCACACCTTTTCAGGCTGCCAGCAAGTTTGCCACCTCACATGTATGCCCAGGTGTGTCCAAAAAGCACGTGCCCTTCACCACAACTGATCCATTTGTTTCCAGTTCCACACCACCTCAATTTGCACTGACACGGGTCCCGGTGACTGCACCAGCGGAGGGACAACCCAGTGTCAGATGACCCTACGGCCTTCCTACAATCTCACCCTTGTGCCAAGCAATATCTCACGACTGCACAGCAGCTCTGCAGCCTCTCTCCCACAAGCTGACCCCAAGCATCTGCCAACTGCCCATGGCTCCCCTCCACCAGACCAGCCCGACGAGCGGGCACAGCCGAACCTCACCACAGGGAAAATCGGAGCTTGCTCCACACAGGGACCCGGCAGAGCCACAGAGACTGAGTCAGCGGTGTGCAGATGCCTCCTGAGTGCAGGGAGGCTGTGGGAGCAGCCTGCTCAGCCTCCCCGGAGCGTGCTGGCAGGGAACACGCTGCATGGCGCACGCGGGCACGCGCCCACACACAGCTCAGCAGCGACCTGGCATTTCTTCCCCCCTTCCCAAAGCCAAATTCAGACCATCTGTTGAAGTATTTCTGCAAATCATCCCTCTCTCAGGAAGGGCCGGGGGCTGAGTTCAGTTGTTTATATAGCGTCTGGCATTTCTGTAGTGCTTATCACTTCAGTATCCAAGCTATTTCCTTCAAGCTCTCCATTAGTTTTGAAGAACCAGAGTGAGGCACCAGTGAATCTACATTGTAAGTTCCTGTAAAAAACAAAAAAGGGCATCAAAAAGACGACAGCTGCTCAGGTCATGCACACATTTAGCTGCTAACAAAGCAAGTGGAACAGTTCACGGGAAGGGTGTCAGGCCAACACAATGAGTTTTATGTCCTTTAAAAATACTACTACACTTAGAAAACAGCCTTCATAAACAACAATGCTCCTGTTGCCTTACAGAGAAGAGCTCAGCTTGCCCAGGGCATGGAAAAGGAAGCTAGTACCGCTATCCTTGAGAAAGCCAACACAAACTGAAAAAGAGAAATGAAACACCTGGAAGAGAAGACCATTTACTACATCAGATCATACCTTCTGCAACAGCTGCCACTGCTGTTGTGTATAAGTGGCAAGCCCCTGGAAGTGCTGCTGTTCCCTTTTCATTGTAAGGGACAGGATCAGAGACAGACTTATTATTGCTTACCACAGGTCAGGCTCTAAACCTGTAGCAAAGGAGAAAGCAGTACCCAAATTCACAGTAAGCCCTGACACAGCCTGTCCCTAAAACACAATTCCTTCTTTTTTATAAATCCCTAACTATCACAGAGCAAAGAGAACAGCACTGAACAAGGCACCAAAGATGCTCCCAATCTGCACGTGGCCTTGAAGAAGGTGTTTCCATCCCATCACACCCATCAGGCAACAGGGAACTGCCCTTTTCTCTGCCAAAGCATGCAGGCAGTACACCCATTAAGGGCAGTAAGGTGTCAAACACCACAGTGACAAGGACAGAGACTCAGCAGCAGCAGAAATGAAGATGGGCTGGCCCAGACTAAGCACACCACAGGCTACAGTTTCATTGCAGGCACTTATCCACACAAAGCCAGCACTCGTCCTGGCTCGGAGCTCTCACACCAAACAGCACAGCCCCTTGTCAAAGCAAAAAGGCTTCACTGAAAGCTGCAGTTGAATGCAGAAATGAAGGATCATGGCTACTGGACTTCTTTCTGGCTTGATCCAAACCAATTGCTCACTTGCACAGCATCTCTCTCCTACTAAAATCATTTGCTGAAAGTACCCTATCTTTGTGCTCTAATTAAAAAAGAAAAGCACATACCTCACTTCCCAAACACCTCCTCCAGGCCAGTTACTCACTCAGTGCAGAAGCATCACTGTCCTATATAAGAGGGGAAGATTTCCTTCTCCTTCCCTCCCCTCATAGCTGGGACAGCCTTTAAATTGAGAGTATGAGCCCCAGTCATAGAGTCAAAACTCCAGGTGGGGCAGGCACAGTCTCTGATGTGACTTAGTCATCTCCAGCTCCTTGAATTCATGCTATTTGGGGAAACTCAGTTGGGTCAAAACCAGCCTCTCTCCTCCTGGCTTCTGGATAAATGCCTCAGACACAGGAAAGAAAAAAAATCCAGACAGCTCTCCTGGTATGCCATACACCAGTATCGGTGCCAAAGGAAGGAGCAGGGCACAGGAAGGTTTGACAAGACGCAGTCACCCACCCACAACAGGACTACCAAAATGAGAACAAGTACCGGTTACAAAAAAGTTTAAAAAAATAAAATAAAACTGCATTCCTGTGAGCAGCTCACCACAGGCTGTACTAAATTAAGATCAATAGAGACCCCATAGATTAAATAAACAGTAACCCATCGCATTCCTTCTGATACGGAACAAGTATTTCTGCCGGGGTGCCTCTCCCTCCCCCAAGCATATAATCTCCATGCAGACAACCCACCTAAGGCAGAAAATGTTCAAAGCTTTTGTATTTGCAGATGTGTGAGAAGAAACTGCCAGACAGAAATCCAAACCACCCAGAGCGACAAGGTCTTTTCATTAGGTTTGTCTGGGATTTTGCCTTGTTTTCTAAAGCTTTTGTACCTCCTGTTACTTTATCTCCATAATAATTTGAACTACCAGGCAATCAATACTGCAAAGTTAAAGTAACATCCAAGTTTGGCATTGGACAGCTCAATCCACCTCCTCCTTCCTGCTATCTCTGTGCTAGAAGGCAAACAGAAGAGGACAGGAAAAAAAGTATTTATCTGCTGTTAGGATTAGCTGGAGCAACACAGCGTTAGCTCTAGCAAGCCGCCACTGTTAGCTGGATATGGCCAAGTGACAGTCCCCAGCCCAAGCAGGCGCAGCCAGAGGACTCAGCCTTGCTGAAGGAGGATGGCTTCATTAAATCATGGTGCCAGAGAAGCTGAAACACACTGCCCTGTTAGACCTCAGACACCTCTCTGGCAGGGAAGAGGCACCTGCAGTTACGTCCCTGCTGTCTCACTGTAGACAGACAAGACAACTGGCTCCAGCAAGGCTGGAGTCCATGCAGCCATTTATGAGGAATGCAGCATGGAACACAGGCACAGTGTAACAAAAACAACGCACTGCCTACAACAGGCAGCATCCCTAGCTCATTTGCCATGATAAGTAATCGACAATTCCATCTCTCCCAACTTGTAGTAGTGCAGATGTTCGGTCACTTCTAAGAGAGCCTGAATATGTAAACATGGGCATTAAAGCAGGCTTTTACATTTCCTGAAAACATAGTCAAGGATTTAGGAGAATGCATCATGGATGTACAAATAGTTACCAGTCCTTATGTACCTGCAGTAGCAGAAGGCAGAATGCTGTAAACAGGCAGATTCCTCCCCATCCTGCACTGTTGCTGTAGAAAGAGCAGTACAGACATTTGTGCTACACAGTATTGCAGATTTTAACAGGAGAGCAGAGGCAGCTGGGAGAAACACATGTCCAACTGGAAACCTAAGAGGATATTAACAAACTTGTGACAGGCTAAATAGGCTGTGGGATCAGACTCTTCCTGTTGCTTGAGGGCTCCCATACGATACTCGAACTCAGCTGATGCAAACCAAATTTGCTCCACTGTCTGCCAGAGCTGTATCAACTTACTCCAGTAAAGCGTGAAGGTTCTCAGCTCTGGTACACCACTGATGGGCCACTGGGACACCGATGACAGGTCACCAGCTGTGTAGGAACTTCATTCTAGGGGGGAAAAAAAAAACCAAGCCCAAAAACAAACCCATGACAAAACAACAGGAAAAAACCACTCTGAAAAAGGAAGGCCAGGAAGAAGGCAGGCTTAGGAAGAAATCCCTTTCTGTTCTAAAACAGCCTAGAAAAGGGGAAACTGCAGAAACTCCCTTCACAGGACATTAGCATCCTATCATAACACACATGAGCCACAGCACTCATGATCACAAGGAAATTCATTTGTCCCAGCCATTCCAAACCCGGTTTGGTTACACATAATCTCCCCAGCCCAGGCTCTCCTAACAACGGAACAAAAAATATTTTGCATTTTTCCAACCCTTTTCCTTTCCCCTTGGGGCCTGCTTCAAAGCTCTTTTATGTCATTCTGACAGCACAATATGATTTTAGGCAGATAAACCCAGCCCATTAAGAGATACACCCTGTGCAAGACATCTTGCTGGCACTGGAAAGTTGGCAGTGCAAAAGATTTGCAGTTCCCTGTCTGCAAGTGAAACCAGGGATCAAGTGACAAAAGCAAGCATCGTGTGGAACAAGGCAGACCTGCTGCTGGTCAGCACCAGGGGACATGAGTCCCTCTGCAGTTATGGTCAATGCTGCTAAACTTTTCTTCCCACTGCATAAACCTTTCATCCCTTGGACTTCACAACGACATCCCATCTTCCAGTAGCTACTGTGAACCTGGCAATTATCCTCCAGGAGCATTTTGTTTCCTCAGTGGGATGAAAGAGAGTCCAGAGGCTTGCTCGCCTTTGTAAAACAACTAACCACCAGCCCAGCAGCAAACCCAAAGCCTGACCCTTTGGAGGACCAGAGATGGAGATCATGCATCCTTACACCACATCCAGGTACTCCTTGCTGAGGAAGAAGGAGCAACTCATCAGTCACCCATCATACAGCCTCCTGGCTACAGATTACTCAGATAAAACCCAGAGTGTGTTAAGGAAACTTTCCTGTCTGACCACCCAGTCACATTCACTGTCGGTCACATTCCCCCCATTCCAGACTTTCACTGCTAGGACCAAAGTCCGTTCCACAGTAGATGGCTCCAGTGACTCCACGGGTGCCCCTCTTGGCTCGCTGCACACCCCACACTCACACAGTCAGACAGGGTTTCCTTACCGGCTCAGCCCTGGGTTTCCCACAGCAGTCTCAGATGTCTGGGTCCTCTATGTAATTTAATCGCGGTGCAGTGACACAAAAACAGCTTGACCTGGTGTCTCTGGGGAGGGATCCCCAACAAAAGCATTCCTGGGCTTTTATACTCTTACAGTTTGTGCACCCAGACAGTCTGGGGTCTTCTTGCTGAGTTATCAGCTCCTGCCGTATGCCTATGCTCTTTGCTGTCCAAAGGGTCAGCACCACGTCACAGCCCCTTGCCTGTGGTTCCTGACATTTCCCCCACCCAGGGCACAACCTGTAGCTCACACTGCAGCTGCACACTCAGCTATCAACACTGCGTGTATTCCTCAAGAAGTGCCAAAGATATTTAACTATTTTCACAGCACTTCGTGGTCATCACACAGCCTGCAACAACAGTGTTCCCTAGATTGGGCTTTAACCCTCAAGGAAAAGCTGTTCTCAGGGGAATCTGCAGAATTGGGCCCCTGGTCAGGGATGTTGGCTCTACACACAGATTTTATTCTAGCTAAACACAGCACAACATCTACTCACCTGGAAACACAGCTGCCCTACTCTGGGAAATTTCTCCCTCCTACTATTTCACAATTCTCAGGATGACAACAATTACGCAAGAACAACCGTATAAGCACATGAAATGCTTACAGCTTCTAAGCATGACTTTCCTCAAATTTCCCTTACCAGAGCACAGCTCCAAATCCTATGGCTCCCAGGTTTCAAGGCACACCAACCGCCAGTCACGGCACCTCTGTCCCTTCTCTCCATCACACCTTTGCCGTGCCAGAGACCTATGAGACAAAACATGACGCACACGCAAGCAGGGGCTGCTTCCACACGGACAGGCTGCTGTCACCTTGGCCAGTCAGGTAGGTATTTCCCCCATCTTGCTCACTAATTTAAATCTTGGCAGGAAAAGGGGAGCAAATGGCCTTGACAGGCTGTCAGTGATCTCTACCTTTTAGTAACTTAATACAGCACACTACCCCTTCCTAAAACGGCAGCAGGAGGATGTTCCACGGCTCTGGCATCCTAGTAAGACATTAACAAGATTGTCGGGCATCAAACAGGACTGCAGACTTTCCTTCAGAGCAGAGCAGGGCTCCAATTTATGACACAGATTTGATCCCTTTTCCAACTCAGCCATCCATCTGTGCCACAGATCATCACCATCCTTGAAACATAGCGCTCCTTACTACAGCAGGCACACGGTGAACAGATGAGTTCAAGGGCACAGCACCGGGAGAAAAACTGCACCTGTATGAACAACTACAAGTAGTAGCATGCAGTTAAAAATCCTACAGGCAAGACATTTAAAGGGGTAAATCCTCATTAAATCCTGGTGTTTATTTTCTGAGGAAGACGGTAGAGGAACTCCTGCTATTAAACCTTGCCTACTCCTTTGTTTATAACAGCCTGCAAAGCAAACCAGAAGTAGAGCACAAGAACACAACCACCACCCCAGTCCTGCATGATACATCGTTATCAGTACCACTCTAGTTCAGTTGCCTTTTGCTTGCCACTGCCAAGAAGCGAGTTCTTGAGAAGCAAAGCCACAATTACTTGCAGTGACCAAAATCACTGCAGATACCATCCCAACAGCAGCAACAACACCACGAAGCCAGATCCTAACAGCAGCGAGACTCTCAGATATTACCATACTATGGTAAAAAAACACACTATTTAACTGTAAACATCTAATAGCTAAAAACATTAGGCCAAATAAATATAGCTGGGATCCTGCCCTGACACCCGGCAAGGTGTATAAACTAAAAGCTGAGAAGCCTTGCAGGAAAGAGGCTGGGGCACTGAAAAATCCGATTTCCACAACTTCACCCTCACCCAGCAGGAGCCCAGCAGCTGCAGAGGGTGCAACGAGACAGAGGATGCTTGGGGTCCAATTCCCAGGGTGACCTTGAGGAAATCCCACAGTCCGTCCACATTTCCACTTTCCCCATCCATTGCATGAAGAGCACAATAACCTTGACCTACCTCAAAGAGGCACGGATCTGGCTTAGGAGAGTCTGGAAGGAGCTCAGAGGGGCTTAGATGCAGGACCTGCGCTGCGACCGAGGCAGTCAGGGAATCCTACGAATCGCCCCACAAATCAGAAGCCACGGAGAAACTCGGAAATCGCTTTCAATATAAAAAGCTACAGCTCCGAGGCACTAAAGGGCTCGGTGGAGCCGCACACGTGTCACCCGCAATTTCCCTGGCGCGGGCAGGGAGAGGAAGGCGCGCCGCGGCTGCAGCCCCCGCGCCCAGCAAGGGCAAGCCCCGCACCACGGCAAGCGGGGGGATCAGCCCCGGCCCCCCACGCAGGCAGAGGGACCCTCGCCCAGGGAGGAGGGGAGGGGCTGGGGCAGACTTAAAACCCCCAGGGTGAGGAGGGGAAGTAGCGGGCTAGGGGAGCCCGCAGCTCCGGGGAGAGGGGAGGGGGGTACATGGGGAGCCCACGGAGGCCGCAGCCCCCCCGGGCGAGGAGACGGCCCTCCAGGGCCCGGGGGCGCAGGAAGGGCGGCCGGCACACCCCTGAGATGAGGGGCCGGGGGAAGCGGCGGCGGGGCCGGTGCAGCAGGGGCCAGGCCGGGATAGAAGAGCTGCATCCCGGCGGCAGGAGGGGTATCGGGACCCCCGGCGGCACCTCCCGAGGGCTGGGGAAGGGCCGTGCCCACACTTACCGGGGCGGCGGCGGCGGCTCCCGCCGGGGCCGGGACCGGGGACGGTGCGGCGCGGGGTGCGGAGCTCCTGGCGCGGCGCGGCCCGGCCCGGCTCAGCTCTGCCCCCTCCGGCCGCACTCGGCGCAGGAACCGCCGCCGCCGCCGGTCCCTCCCCGCCGGGGCGGCCGCCGCGTCCCCATGGCAACGCGGCCGGGGCGCCCGGGGGTCGCCGCCGCCTCCCCCGGCCGGGCGGGGGTGCCGGGGCTGCCCCGCCGAGCCCTCAGCCCGCCCGGCCCGCCGAGCACCCCCGGCCCCCGCCCACAGCCGTCTTGCGAGGCGGCACACGGCAGGACACGGGGCGAGCGACAAGGGGGAGAAATAATAAATCTGTCATCTGCACCGGAGGGAACGGCCTGAAGTTATGTCAGGGCAGGTTTAGGTTGGGGATTAGAAAAAGGTTCTTCACCCAGAGGGTGGTCGGGCACTGGAACAGGCTCCCCAGGGCAGTGGTCACAGCACCAGCCTGACAGAGTTCAATAAGCATTTGGACAATGCTCTCGGGCACATAGTGTGACTCCTGGGGATGTCCTGTGCAGGGCCAGGAGTTGGATTCGATGATCCTTGTGGGTCCTTTCCAACTCAGGATATTCTGTGATTCTGTCATTCCCTGCAGGATAACAGTCAGGCCAGCTGTGCCTGTTGGGTCACCATGCTGTGCTGCCTGCTACCCCTCAGGAAAGCCACCATACCACCTGCAGGCTTTGATTTTTGGGGTTAGCAGGCTCCACTGTGGAGCTGGAGCTCTCAGGAGCATTATGGGGCCTGAGTCCTTGCTGGGACAAAACATCCACAGAGACCGCTTCAGCAGGCCTTGGAAACTAAGCATGAAGGCAAGGAGGACAGCAGCAGCCAGCCAGATCTCTGTGCCTCTTGGGATGACCAAGTTCTTAGTGGTGAGGGTGATGGGGCACTGGAACAGGTTGCCCGGAGAAGCTGTGGATGCCCCATCCCCAGCAGTGTTCAAGGCCAGTCCAGATGGGGCTCTGAGTAACCTGGTCTAATGGAAGGTGTCCACTAGAGGAGGTTAGAATGAGATGGTCTTTAAGGTCTCTTCCAACCCAAACCATTCTGTGATTCTGTAACATCCACAGGTGTGACACCACCAGGGAGAGAGGGGAAGATCTCCAGGGGAATACATCTCTAAGAGCCTCCCTCGTCGCTCACATACACCAGGCCCTAGGTGAGTGTGGGATTACCAGCTCTGTACCAAGGGCCCATGGAAGCTAGCAGAGCAGGAGTGCACAGTTATCCTGTGCAATGAATCAGAAGTGGCTAGAGAAGAGTGCCTACAAGCATGCTCCCAGGAGCATGTAGGGCTAATGAGGGCATTGTGTACACAGGAGAAGTGACAATTATATGGAGTCGTGATGAACAGCCCAGAAACATCACAGTTGTTCACACACCTGAGAACAAGAGGAGCTTGTTTTCACAGTCAGGGACCTGGAACCCAAGGTGAGAAGAAGATGTAAACCAGAGGCCAGTGAAGCTTCAGAAGCCAATGCTAATGAGTTGGATGTAGGTGAAAAGGGGATCAGCTTTTCTCGTGTGCTTTTCAGCCTGGGCTGAGCAAAGCATGAGAAGATACAGCACAGGAGGTGGAACGCTCACTCCAGAAGGGTGGTGCCTGACCAAGGAAGGAGACCTGTGTGCTGTGGCCATTTTATGGGTGTATATTGGATGAGCATCCAGCACAAGAGAAAAATGCAAGTGCGGTGGGTAGGGAGATGCCAGAATAGTCTATCCAACCACACAGCCTTATCTCCACCATGTCCTTGGAAAAACAGACAGCAAGGCCTGGGTTGCAGGCTGGCTGCTGTGGTGGGCACTGCTGCAGGAATCCCTGGGTTGGGGAACAGCAAAATGATGTGGGGGAGTTGTGGTTACCGCTTCTCACTCCCCAGCTGCAAAACTGCTTCCCACCCGTTTCCCTGGTCATGGCCCATCCCCACTCTGCCCTGTTTTGTAAAGGCATCAGTGGGTTTCACTGTGCTGTACCCTCTCAGTCAACAGCTGAACTGAACTCAGTATGGCTTGAGGTATGGGTGTTACTGTTGATCACAGCATAGATGTACTGGCAGGACAATACCATCCCCTGGCAAGGAAGAGGTTAACACTGTCCACCTTTGTGCTCCGTCTCAGGAGGACTGCAATCACACATTTTTATTTTTGGTTCTGCTGCACAAAAACAACTGCTCTTTGTAACCTGCATGGCACAAAGGACCCGTTTCTTCCGGCAGCATTTTAGAGAGGGGATAAAAAAAGGAAGCAGAGGAAGAAAGTTCACATTCAGTGAGTGCCAGGTTGTCAAGGTTTCCTCTGCTTTCAGACATAAATTTTTTCTCCTGACAGACATGAAAGAGATTTAAAACTGTTTGGTACAAAATGGAGCTTCAAAAGCAGCACTGTCTTTGTCTGATACAAGGTGAAGAGCATAGCTCAGGACCTCCTGTACAAGGCAACATTGTTGTCATCATGGCATGCACTGGAGCATTATACCAGGTCTGTGCTCAGCTTGTCACAAAGCTTGTCCTGTGTGAGTCTCAAAATCCTGCACTGCTTTCAGCCCGCCTCCCAGAGTGGCTGTGGGCTGGTTCAGCCCTTCAGGGACATGGGTCAAGTTCAGTCTGCTGCAAAGAAAGAGGCTTTCACGAGGTCTTACTTTTCAGTTTCCTTCTCCATTTGTATTGTTTTCTGTTTTAACAAATTGTGGAGTGCCAGTGAAATCCCCAAGTGCCTGATGAGTGTGGGTATTAAACCGACACTTAAAAAAGTAAAATTGGGCAAGCTTGGTCACTGCTCCCTTGGCCTGGTGGCCATTCTGAACATGATTCTCAGAGCACTGGTAGACAATTTAACTGATAAATATTGAAGAGGCAGTAATGTAATTAGCACCAGTCAACATCATTTTCTGGAAAAATCAATCCCAGCCAAGCCTGATCTTGTTCTCCGCTGAGACCACAGGATGTTGCCAAAGGTAACAGCACAGAGGTGCTAGGGGAGGCACCCAGGGTACAGCCAAACAGAATGAATAAAATGAACAGAATTACAGCTGGCCGTTGACTTGGATGGCAGGAAGCACCCAGAAACCACTGACCCAGAAGGTCTGGTTTCATTTTCTGTGCAGATACTTGACAGTACAGAAGCGAGAGAGGATGTGGA
Source organism: Lycocorax pyrrhopterus obiensis (assembly GCA_014706295.1). Taxonomy (NCBI): domain Eukaryota; kingdom Metazoa; phylum Chordata; class Aves; order Passeriformes; family Paradisaeidae; genus Lycocorax; species Lycocorax pyrrhopterus. The sequence goes on along the minus strand of JACSVZ010000007.1, from coordinate 16,046,626 downwards.
TGCAGCTGGAGAGTGTGAGAAGGGGACAGCTTAACCCCAAACCCGGTTCTGTTGTCCCCAAGATCTCAAGCTGCAAGACCACGCTGGTGAACCAGTGTACGTGGTCTGTCTGTCCTCTCTGGCCATTACTCCTTGAAAAGAGGCTGCAGACACCTTCTTAGTAGTTATTTGATTCAAATGCTAAACAATTAGTGGGAATAAAGTCCCTGATGCTCAAAGCACACAAGTGTGTGTAAAAAAAAATGAAGTAGAATTTTTTTCCTTTTTTAAGTGACTTTTAGAGCAGCTGGGTTGACCCTGACATGCTAATGAGTAACATGTCATGAGCTGGCTTAATCAATGGCCCACGTCCTGCAGGGCTGGCAGCCTCCAGTGAGCACCAGCATCTCGCAGTGCCCAGTACCCGTGAGGCTCCAGCCTCGGGGCTGCCTGACACCCGGCAGCCCCCGTTCCCTGCCTGTCCACAGCATGTGCCACAGCAGCAGTGCCTCGGCTCCCTTGGCAGCCAGCACAGGCTCCCACGCTCAGCACAGATGACACAAGGCAAAGCAATCTCATGCCCTCCATGCTTATCTCCCGGATAAACCAGCGAGGCACTTTTGTTTATTGAGTGCCGATGAATGGCGCTGTCTTGGCTGTGAGATCGGCCTCCAGATCCCGTTCTGGGCACAGCTGCTGGCAGGAAGCCTGCAGCTGCAGCCACCTATTGCCCTGGGAGCCTTTCAGCAGGGCTTTCCCCTTAGACCCAGGGAGAAAACGACCCACAGCATCCCACCATATGCATCTGACCCCAGGCAGAGGTGGCATCAGATTTATGGGGCACTGATCACTCTTTTCCCCTGGGGTATATGGCCCAAGAGTGCAGTTGGGTGCCAAAGAATGCAGTTTGCTCCAGGATTTTTCAGTGTTCCTCACCCTCCACATCTTGTCTCCTCTTTCAGCAGCTGACAAACAACCGTGGGGAATCTGCATTGGCAGTAACCTGCATGGCTGTTTCTTGGGAGGCAGAAAGGTGAGATGGCTCCGTGCTGCCAGGACGGAGGGTGAAGTGCATGCTGAGGACACTGTCACCCCGCCATGGGTGAAACAGCTGGACCTCAGGGAGAGTCACAGTTCCCAGGCTTGCCGTCTCACCAAGAGCTGCAGCCAGCTCCTTCAGGGTCATATTATTTTAGGACCCCAAAAAGCTGATGGATCCATTTGTGACTGCCTCTGCCTTCCAGCCATCATTCGTGCACAGCAGTTGTCACAAAATAGCCTGTTTAAGCAGCAGGATTTTCTTTACTCTGCCCAGACTGCAGCCACATCATCTCTTGTAAGGGACTTTTGAGGGGGAGACACCATGTGTTCTTGCTCCTTTCAATGCATCAGGATGAAAGCCTCACCAAATCATCTGTTGTGGGGATTTTTGAGGGGGAGACACCATATTTTCTTGCTCCTTTCAATGCACCAGCATGAAAGTGGCACTGGGACTGTCACTCAGCCTGATGCTCCTGCAACACATGAAGGCTGTGCAGACACCAGGAGACTGAAGCTTGCAGTGTTGAGAGGGAGCAGCCACAATCAATATCACAAGCCATGCTTGTTCTCAGCTCTGGCCTTGGGGAGATGCTAGGAATCACAAGGATTTCCAATTTTCTCCAGCCTGGAGGGAAAAAAACCAAAACCATTTGTCCTGAACCCTTGCTGCTTCTAGAGAAAGTAAAATCCTCCAAGGACGTGGCTGAAGAGGCAGCAAGGTGAAGATTCATACCTAAGCTCATGTCCTCCCCCAGCTATCCTGTTACTGCCTCCCTCATCCAGCTTTCCTGTCCTACTTCTCGCTGTAATCTAAAGCTTCTCTCCATCAGCCCAGCAAGGCAGAATTAAAATCCTAACCACCCAGGCTCATCAGCCAGGTCTCTTCTTCACACGATAGGGAGAAATGGGTGACTCCATAGAGGCTGCAGCCACCCCCTGCATAGGTCTCACTCTCTTCTGGACATGCACATGTGCTGTTTCTAAACCTGGTGATGCTAAACACCACCAGAAGACCAGGTCTGGCCTGTGGCAGAAACCTGGCAGAGACAGCGTGGCTGGGACACACACTATGTGATCCTGTTCATACCCAAAGCTTTAAGTTCTTCCTGCTGCCTTGGAACTGTCCCACAGGTGGGTCTGCCACAGGCTGGTACCTCTTTGATCAGGAAAAAGGTTTTCTGCATTAGGGTGGAAAACTCAAATAATTTCTTAAGCTATTTGTGGGGTCTTTTAGAAATTCCAAGGTTTACCCTTGCTGCTTCAAGCAGAGGGCTGGCAGGGTTGTAGAAGCATGGAAACTTAGGGCAGCTAAGAGATGACGAATATTATCTTGCAGTTTTCCCAAGTCACTCACTAAATGTCTGCAGACAGCATCTCTCAAGCTCTCATGTCCTGTTAGCGAAATCAAACCTGCCCAGCTTCATGGACTCACACAATGGTTTAGGTTGGAAGGGACTTTAAAGATCCAACTCACCTGCCGTGGGCAGCAACACCTTCCAGCTGAGCAGGCTGTTCTGGGTTGTGCCCAATCTATCTTCCGTGGCCTCCTGCCACCCAGCAGCTGAAGGCCACTCAGGGCCTGCCCCAAGATGTGGCTCCACCAGGTGACCCAGCGCATGGGGCTTTGTGTGCCCAGCCAGGAGATACCTCCAGCTGCATCTCTCTGCTGAGACACAGTGAAAACAGGGCAGAGCAGATGTTTTCAAGCTTGATGTGTCCAGAGTAGAAATCCTGTCTCCCGCTTTGAGCAGTGCTACCTGGTTTGTTTTGGGTCACCACTGGAATTCTCAGTCCAGGAGTGGAGCTCAGCCGCATGGCTCTGAAGAGATGTTCAAGCAACAGCTGCCTCCTCCAGCCCTTGCAAGTGTGGTCTCATCCACTCGGCTTCAGCAGAAACAGAATCTGCAGTTGTCTTGCTTTTCTAGAGAAAGCAAGTAGAGATGTCTGATCTGCTTCCTCTGCCTGCTCTGTTTCTCCACATGCTCTGTTGCTGCTGTCTGATTCAACTCTTGCCTGAGAAAGGCAGCCCCAAATCTCTTGCTCCTTCCACATGGGAATGCATTCAGCTTTCCGTATTCCTTTGCTTTTTAGAGGATTTGTTTCCCCATCAATTTAATCAATCACTTTCTGAACACGACATTTATGTTTTGTCCTCAAACATCCCACAGCAAAGAGTCATCATTAGAACTGTGCGTAGTGGGGGAAAAAAGTACCCACTTTTGCTGATTTGTAGGCGATACTGGACTATTTCGTTTGGTGCCACCTAGTTGAGAAACAGTGGATGGCAACCACATATTCACAGTCTTCATCCTTTCCCAGGAGATGCAATACTTTGCTGCAAGAAAAGAGTTAGAAATGCTCTGTAGTACTCATCTCTGGGCATCCTTCCTGCCCACTGCACATTTTCCAGTTCCACTGTCTCCTGTCTGGAAAAGATAAGAACTTCACTGATGTTCAATGAGCAAACCAAACAGAATGATCTTAGCTCCAGCCTCCCAAAACAAACTTCTAGATGGGTTCAACCTACTACGAGACAGGAAGCATAGAGGCATGGTCATGCTGCCTACCTGGTTTCTACATTTCCCAGTCACTGAGTTCTTTCAAGGTAGCTGGAAACTGGAACAAGGGTCCAACTCTCTTCATGGATTTTGAAGGTACGCAGATTTACAGAAAAATGGCGCTTTAAGAACATACAGTTTATTTCTGCAGAGTTCAGGAAATGAACACACAGTTAATTGCAGCAAATGCTGTTTTCTTCATTTTAACAATACCAACTGATACGTGTTGTGGGCTCACTTTGAGGCAGCCCTGGGCTGGGGTTCTGATGCACCAGTGACTGCAAACCAGTCCCACTCCTTTCCCTGTGAAAGCTACTCTTGCTTTAAAGGCTGAAAACATGGGGTGATCCTCCCTTGGGAGGAAAACAGTGAATTTAAGGGCCATCAGATTTCCTTTCCCTTTTAAAAAACCTAGCAGTATGACACTGTCGAGTATGGACATGAGTGTGTACCAAGCAGCAGGAAATCGTACAAACTGGGTATCTTCTAAAGCTCCCTCAGTTTTGGCATCAAGCTCAGTAGGTTCATGGCTGAACCATCCAGTCCTCAGTGCACCACAGAGATCTCCTTTCCCTTATCAGAGCAATCCTATGGATGTGCCGAGTTTTACAGTATTGCTGCCTGCCCACGGTAAACAGAGAAATTGAACACAGCCCCTGTGGGCTCACTCTCAACTTTGTATTTCAGTCAGGTCTTTTACTGGGAATTATAGAGCATTTTACTGACTAGACTGTGTAAACAGTTTAACCCCCTGCAGAATATAATCAGGCTTTCCCTTGTACTTTTTATGGAATTAATAAACTGATTTGAGCTTTGCCTGGGCTTGCATTTCTCAGCTTATTTTTTTTATTAATATCTGTAGGAGCTGGATCTGTCTCCTGGCAGCCAGAGGACTGTCATGGTTAGAAGAAACTGTAAGTGGAGGGTGGTATGTGGGAAACACACTGTTCACCTCCCAGGTCATTCTGCTGGAGACCTGTGAGTTTATGGAGTAGAAAAGGGTTTCATTATGAGAGTTAAAGAGCTATAAATGTTACAGCCAAAAAAGGAGAAAAAATGTTCCTACTCCCAAACAATTTCTCGCTTTACTTTAAATTATTTTTGCAAGTAGGCTTTTCCTGGTAAAAATTTATTTGGGAGAATTTTGGACACATCAGGATCATGCACACTAAAAACCATAAAATCTGCCAGATCATCTGTAGGACACTGTAAGGTGCATATTAGGCACCAGGAAAAGCCAGATAGCTGGAAAGGGAAAGATACTACTCCAATATGTGATGAATTCATGACAGAAGTCAGAAAGGAATGCTATTATTTTGATTCAAAAGATAAATACCAGGTTGGTTATTTCTTTTGCTCTTTCAACCATCTACTGCAACTGTTACCAGCCATAGCAGCTACAGGCTTATGAAAGACTTACTGTGCCTCAAAGAGATTATTGATAAAGATAACACACCTCAAAATCATGTTTTCCATTGACTCTCATCCAGCTCAAATATTTGCTGCCAAGTCAGCTGAGGAAAGAGTAGTTGAACAGTTGCTCTGACTTCCCGCCAGCACCTCGGTGTCCTCAGCTGGGTGCTTGCTTCGGTGTCACTTCAAGGAGAAAGCCAGATGCCTGAAAGGAGGCCCAGCCCAGCGGCTACCACTCAGCAGGGAAAGACTGGAGATAACAATCCTTGTCTGGGGTAGTTACTTACCTTTCCTTAAGTTATCAGCCCGAATCCTGAAGAGCTGTTCTACTGATGATACTGTCTAGAGTTTGTTATCTGCTGTCGCCTGGCCTGGCTGCAGCCCATTGCGAGAGTAACCTCAACACCTGGCACTAACCTCCCTCTCTCCTGGCACCAAGCTGTTTTCTGGAAGAGCTGTAGCTCTGCTGATGCCTGGATGAGTCCTCCACAGAGTCCAGCCTACCTACCCTTTATTCCAGCATTGCCTAACTCAGCTCTGGCCTGACTATCACAAATGGAAAGTTCAGTGCAACCAAGCTTCATCTTTTTATAGCTGTGGATGCTACCTTGTGCTTCCTGTAGACTTCTCCTGCACCTTCACTGGAGGACAGGCTTACCTGGCACACTGTCCCTTCTAGATTAGCCTTGTTGCTCTCTAGACCTGCTCCACCCGAGCCTCAGCTCATGCCCTGAACGTTGTGTTTCCTGGCTTAGCCCCACTGCAGCAAAGCCACCCTCTAGGGACACCATTAACTTGGCTGCAGTCTGTCCTGTGCTTTGCAGCTGGCAGTATCCAAACAGGAGCTCTTCTCCCATTTCTGCACGGCACAGCCAAGCTCACCTGTGTCCTCCTGCCAGCAGGTTTAAAGGGATCAGTCTCCATCTAACTCAAGGCATTTATGGAATAGCAGACCATGCTGTGAAACAGTTAAGTGCTGATTTTATTCCCAGTGAGAGCAATATGCTCAAATGCATCTCTCCAAAACTGGAGGAAAGAACAAATACCTTGTTGGTATCTATGAAAATTATAAACAATAACATATGACACAGAATACAAGAGAAAACGTACATTCAAAAGAGAACTGCTGACTTGAACCCAACATGAGACTCGAGGGCAGCACAACCTAAGAAACCAGATCTGAGGAAGTCCCTAGGCCCAAGGTGACAATTCAAGTCTGCACATATTTATCCAGTGCTCTGGACTGGACAGTAAGCACTCTGTAGCCTGAGATGTTAGAATAGCCTTAAATGAGAAAAAAAGCAGAACAATTTTATGCCTCTCTTTCAATAATACTGATGCCAGGTCTGAAGCAGCATCAGGGAAGCCACCAATGATTCTTCACAAGGGGAAGAAAACACCAGGATTTATCCAACCTGCAACTGCACGTTGACTTCGGGTGCTGCAACCTGGCATTTTTAAACACACTTTTGTTTTTTCAGACTGAAAACAGTCCTTTAAGTAAAGCTTAGAGAGTTATGCTGAGTTCAAACCTGTCTTGAAAGAGCTGAATTTACTGAGGTGACCATAGTCTTTCAAAAAGCTTGCCTGTAATTTTCCACTGTCATTAGTGGGTCATTAACTGAGGGCCATTATGAGATGGGGAACAGGAAGAGAAGGGCACCTCAGTATTAATGATTGAGCAGGAAAAAAGCAGTAAATGCTTCCAGCCTTATACAAGGTACTCAGGCTGAAAAACTGGGAAGTTAGCTCAGCACGGTTCATGCCAAACCCACAACAGGGCCTTATTTCACAGCTGGTCAGACCAGTTTTTAAAATGCAAATTTAAGTCATGCTTTTCACCAAACTTCAGGAGGGGTCACACCTTCACTACTACACAGTCTCATTTCACTGGGAGGATGTGAGGACTACCCCTTGGAAACTGCAAGGGAAATTTTAAATTCACTTAAATCAGTGTCTCCCAGAAGAGGTCATGGATTTTTACTTTTTCTTATAAAATAAAACTGGAACTTTGTCAAAGATCAGTAGTATGTAGGTCTCATCTAAAAAGGTGCTTGCAGGTGCAGCAGCCTATTTGTTTCATGATAGCTTTTGAAGCAAAACCAAAAAAAGAGCCATTTTCTAGAAATCAGTTTCTTCTTTCTTCCCCACAAATACTTAGGTTTTGTTTGGACTTAAGGGAACTGGAAGAGATTTGGAAAAAAATAGAAAACATTTTCATGGGGAATACAGTTCACATTTCATGTGAGCAGAACCCATCATTAACAGAAATGGCTGGACAGTCCCCACCACATCACAGGCCTTCATAACATGACTGCACCTCCACTCTCCCATCGAGCACTGGAGCACAAATGGACCCACAAATGCTCACACCAAGTGTTTCCAGCAGAATACAGTTTCAGGAATAAGTTATAAATAAATACATGTAACATGAGTATTAATTCATCAAACACGACTTAAGCCACTACTCAGCTGACAGACAGACACTTCAGTCTCTAAATTTCTCCACGTTTCTGAAAGCTAAAGCTCAAGGTCATGAAGTGGAAGTAGAAAAAAGGTTCACAAATGCACTCTAAACTTCCTGGGATTGGCAGAAGTGGCATGTGAGTACAGATCAGAGAGAATCAATGCCCAGCTCCTCGGGAAGACACTGGCCCTTGAGCAGGGAGCAGCCCCCAGGCACCATCAGTCTGGGTACAAGAGGGGTCCTATACAGACCCCACTTTTCTCTGCTAGGTGCTACATCATAGCTATTGCAGAGTCCTCAGTGCTGCTCTCCTGCTCCAGGCCCACCCGGCGGATGGACTCGCTGTATTTCTGCCGCCCCAGCTCAATGATGGCTTCAACCTCATCGGCGATGTCCTGGCGGCCACTCTCTTTCATGGCTGTAATCAGCTTGCTCACACAGTCAGGATCCTCTGAGTTTTGCTGAGCCCACGAGAAAAGCATGTCCAGGATCTGCTTATTGAGGTCCTCTCTGAAGAAAGGAGGAAGGACAGAAGTAAGCAACACACTCTGCTGAGCAGCAAACCAAAGAGACCTTACTTAAGTCCCAGCCCATGACTAGAGCCTTAAAGAAGCCATCCAGACACACAAAGCACTCAGTGGGCCTGCCTCTTCCCCTCCCAGCATACAGCACTTGCAGTTCCTGCATGAACGTTTCTCTATAAAATATTTTCCTAATGGAAATATCAAATTAAGGCATTCTGCTTTTGAATACAATTTCCTCACAGGAACAGTAGTTTGACCATAGCAAGTCTAATTGTCTCCTACTGCTTTGGCTTTTTAGTCAGGCTGTATGTCCCATGATGTACCACAAGCTCTTTTTGAATAACGATGATATTCACAATTAAAGCCATAGATCATTTCTCATTGTACGAGATGGAGTCTGGCCAGGAATCTGATCACAGAACAAAACAGGAATGCAACTCAGCTGAAATACAAAGCTCATCAGGTTTGTTATTTCCCAATTTTGTTTTTCAAACAAAAAAGCTTTGTTTTATAATGGCAAGAGAAAATAATCAGTTTCTCATTATAAAAGGTATTATTTTCAGAAGAACCATTAATCAACCCCTCTTTTATCCAGTGAAACAATTACAGTGGAAGAACTTTCAACCAGCCAAGCACTGATTTATACTATTACGCTGCAGATAGATGGACAGATATAATGCATCACTGTTGATTACTGTGTCCTATCTCACCTGTTATTGTATCCTATGCGCTCAATCTGCTGGTAGGTCAGGCCCAGGTTGAGGCCGATGCTCTGCCAGTCAGCTCCCACGCGCCTGGCAATGCTCAGCAGGTTTGCCTGTGTCAGGTACCCGGTCTCAGCATTGCCCAGGTTCAAGGGAGGGAAGGAGAAGCCATACAGGGGACTGGGGTTCTCATCCCAGCGGGGTTTCAGTTGCTGTGTCACAAAGAAGAGAGAGAAAGAACATTCTTTCCTCTACCATCTGTTTTCATAGAGGACAGTGTGTGGCCACTCAGTCTCCACAGTGAAATTTCCTTCCTTTTTCTGGGGAGAAAGGAAGTTCTTGGGGCTGAAGGGTCAGGCTGTAAGAAGCAAGGAGGACTCACACTGGCAGTGACCAGCAATGCTCACTGCCTCAGGAAAATATCAAACCATAGTGCTCACAGCCATAGCTCACACCGGAAATTTCCTTTCCTGCATTTACAGAGCAGTTTAAAATAAGCCACAACCCTGAAGTATATTTGCCTCAGCAGTAAGAGCAGTCTAGGTTTGTAGTTGAGATTGCATGTGTCAGAAAGGGATGTGAGATCACGGCACGTGATCGGAAGGGAAGCATTCAGCCTACCAAGGTATTTATTGTTTTAGGCTGCTCAAATGTCACTTAAACTCCGTAAGCAAAAGTTGGATTTCTCACTGTAACATACAGCCTAGCCTTTAAAGCTCACACCAGAATACCTACAGTCCATGTCTATGCTCAAATCCAGCATAACTACCTCATCCCATTCCTTTCTTTTTTCCTGCTGCATGACCTGTGTGACTAAGAAATTTATAAACAAAACAGACACTTCCCTTAATTACAGCGAGCTTCTTTGTGTACTACGTCCTCATTCATTCTAAGGATCCACCCTCTCTGAATACCTATCCAACAAGCCTGTGCTTGACAGGCAAGATGAGCAGGAGAGATGGAGACCATTCCCAGCTCTTCATGTTCTCATTTCAGAAGAGCTCACTCACAGGGAGTGAAAAATCTCCACCATGACATGGCTGGGCAGCTATTTTTTGTGGTCATTCATTGCATGCCTTCTCATGGAGGAAAACAAAATTAGCTGAGCAGGAAGGCCATGCTCTTACCCCATCTAGATTAATTTTTCTGTAGGAGACAACTCACAGGCAGTTTGATGGGCAGAGTAGCGAGCCAGAGGGAGTCTGGACCTTTCCTCCTCCTGCTGGCATCTTCAGGGATGCTGTCTGGAACTGCCCCTCGGTAGAAAGAGACCTTTGCAAAGAGAAAGCATGCAGTGAGGCTCTGATTCAAGCACAGCGGCCCAGCCTATTGGGATCATGTCTTTTCCATCTGGGAAAGAATGAATTCAGCATTCTCATCTATCCTTAGCCCACAAATATGGCCTCTCAATTACATGTAACTGGGAGGAGCACTGATGTTCTGCCATAAAGGCTGGACTTTCTGCCAACACCCCAAAAATTAATGGCAGGAATGTAAGTCAGACAGTTAAGTGATGAGTGATCCTTCGAGATTACACTTCTTGATTATTCAGAGTTTAGTCAGTGAAATGCAATACCAGAGAAAGAGGGTAGGAAAAGAGTCATGCCCAGCACTCAGAGATTATTATGAGGAGTATTGGAAAGGCAATGATGAAGGAGGAAACAAGAAGTCAGTGTAACTGGTTGTTTACCTGGCCTTTTACAGCTTGGCCTTTTCTGTCCACAGGGGAGGTCACATAGATTTCCTTCATGTTCTTCAAGTGGGAGTAAAAAATAAACGAGAGACGTCCATCCACGCAGTCAGGGCGATCTGTAAAGAGAAGCAGGAAGCATTCGGCTTGTGGAGAAAAGTGTGCAGTTTTTGGAGCCTGGCCAACAGCCCATCATCCACTAGCAGCCTCCACGCTACTAACTACTCCTTCTGGTCATGGCGGAAAGAATTGCAACCCTCCCTTCCCCACTGAGGAAAGCAGAAAACACTGACTGTGGAGAAAGCAGGTCCCATAGGTGAAAAAAAGAGAATGACCACAAGGTAGAGATCACGTTCAAGAATGGAAGGCAAGGCAGGATGACACATGGAGTCAAGTCCATCCTTGGCACTTCCTTTCCATCTCAGTTCATTCTATCCCTTGGAGGGCAGAATCAACTGCAATAGTACCCTGTACTGCACAAAAATAGGTCACCTATCTCTTCGCCATTTCTGCAGGGGTGCAGAATAGAGCTAAAGGGAAAAAGTATAATCAGGTACAACATTTGTGTATGTATGTATCTGGAAATTAGGTTAGAGTCCAGCCTAAATCAGGACAGAGAGACAGACTCTGGCCTCATGAACTCCACTGAAAGACCAGTGCACTTTAAATTGCATTTAATTTACACCAACGAAACTGAGCTGTGTGTACAGGTTTTGCAGAAAATGGCTCATTTCACAGCTGTCCGGACACATTGGGACATAAAAGATAATCTTGTGTTTTCATTCTGTTCCCTCTTTCCTTCTCTTCTAATAGGAGGAATTCTTTGCTCTGAATTATTTCAGAAATACCTTCTCAAAAAATAAAAAGCTTTATATGTGTTCTCTCAGAAATGGGCAACACTAATTAGATCATCACTGGAATTTCAGTGTGGTATCTAAGATGCCAGGAAAAGGGCATAGCTGGCTGCAGAAGCAGATCAGTCATAAAATAAACCCTGGCTATTGCCCTCTGCAGGTTTACAAGAGCATGAGAAGAAACTGAAGTCTGCAAACAGCACTTTCATAAGGAAAAGTCGACAGAAAACTTGTGTGACCAGAGAACGTGACAAGTTCAATGTCCAGGGGCTGGCTGCTGTGAGTAGTGGGTGAGCAGGAGACAGAGAGGAATGCCACGGAGGAGTACAACCCACAGCAGAAACACGTCTAGGGCCAGAGGAGGACAAGAGGTAGGTAGGAGCAGAACGAGCCCAGTACTGCCATACCCATATCAATGCTGATGCCTCGCTCAAAAGCTGCAAAAAATTGCTCTCCCTCAAACATCTCCACCATGTCGGATGGCTCGGGTCCTCGATAGCGGTCCTGCAGCTTCTTCAGCACTGGGTCAACCTGACAAGGATGACAGCACAGGACCCTGTGTTTGGTCTGAAGCACATCAGTCCCCTGACCCATGTTTCTATACCCATGATGTTCCTCTCACCTTCAACAGGGAAAAACTATTTTACATGAAAACTATGTAAACAAATGAACAAATACCCATTAAAAAAGCATTTTCAGCAATGCCTCTATCTTTTTAACAGGACTTTTTAATGTCAAAGACAAGGAGGGATTTACTTGCTACCATATCCCACTCACTATTTAAATGCATTTTCTCTGCAAAAGGACACAAGAAGGAGCAACCAGAGCAGAGGATTATGCAGAGCTGGATATGCAGCCCAGTAGTGGCAGTCTGATAAAATAACCCTCACCTCACCGAGCTGCACTGCCTGGCAAGGGACATGTTCTCCACAGCTGCACACTCATACTCACACTAATCTGAAGCAAGACTCCTGAGGGCTTATACCCCTAGGAAGAGGCAGCAGAAGAGAATGTGTGAGCACTTCCCATCTCCTTCTTAACAAAGTCAGCCAGATTAGCTCACACTCATAGCGTAAACTAACCTGATGTTGCATTGAAGCAGATTAAGGAGTGCTCATATGTTCTGTTCCAGTGCCTGAACTGTGAATAGCAAGGAACATCAGGAAAAGTACCATTTCTAACCACTCCAGCTGAAAACAAAGCAGTGCTGCTGCCCACACCACTAGCCCATGTCAGACACGTGACATGCAAACTTTGACTTAAATTTAAGCCAACATGTTTTGCCTCATGTTTGCTGTATGATAACAGCACATACATGGCCAGTAACTGTGGCTCAGCTGATCTTAGCAGCCCAGTCCTCAGGGTTTGCAGGGGAGGAAATCAATGCATGGCATTTACCACTGCATAGAATGAGTTTTTTTCTCTCCCCAACGCCCTGTGAGTCAGAATCACACCACCAACAGTGTGGTGACAGCATACCCCAGCCATGACTCTGGGGCAGTGAACAGGACCGTTCAGTGCACTGCTGCCTTTACATCCTACAAAGAGAAGCTCGGGAAGCTCAGGAGCAAGGCAGTGCAGACCAGACCAGACCTTGTGCTTGGGGACACACTGTAGCAGGACTTGCTCGGGATCCTTCTTCCGCTGCAGTGCAATGAAGTTCACCTGGTACAGACGCAGCCGCTCATAGACCTTCCTGGCAATGCCTCCAATGTAGGTCTTGGTGGTGTACCACAGCCAGTACCTGGAGACGAGGAATTAAAATAAAAGGAGGGACCCTGCCCAGACAAAGATGCCAGTGTCACACCCACACAACTGTAAAGAATGACAGGTAGAGACAAAGTGCTAAGCTGGGCCTGACTTGCAAAGGGAAAAGGGAACAGATAGAGTTAATGTCATGGCCTCCAGTCAGAATGTGGGAAAAGCAAGGCAGAGGAACATCCCATCTTTTCCTCAGGACTAATCTTGCACTTACCAGGAGAAGTGAGTGACTTCAAACACTGCATAAAGATGGGTGAATTCCAGCACCACCTCACTGGTAATGTCGTTCCAGGTTTGGCCCTGCAGGTCACCATGGAGAATATGCAGCCTTGATCGATCCAAATTTAGCCCTAAAGACACCAACGATCAAGAGATGCTATATGCAGCAGAAGCCTTTATTCATGGCTTTACAAACCCAGCCACAGGTTTGGGTGATTTACTTTTTAAAGCCACCACTAAGGGTTCACGGCTTTCTCTTCAGCATCCAGGACTGAACTTTGGTCAATGAAGAGCAGCAATAAAAGGACCAGGCTATCCCATTGCTTTTGGGATATTCTGGCAAAATATGCAGACTTAAAATCATAGTGTCCTGATTCCCACCGACAGATTCATTAGACAATTCTCCTCAGTAAAATCTAGGGTTATTAATTAAGTTCTATCTCTTTCTAATGTACATCTCACAGACTTTTCAATCCTGATGTACTTCAGACATACAAATACCAGGTAGTGTTATAATGAAGGCCATGTATTTCTTCACAAGAAACCAGGAGAGGCCAGAGAAAATAGGAGTTAGGAGACTCAGGGTACTTCCAAACAGGAATCCCTGGCATGACTGAGGCTGTTTCTAGCAGTTTCCAGAGTGGGATATGGCTCAGCATAGGATCATACATTTTTAAGTGCAGTGGCTCAGCACCTGATTCGTGAGCAAGGAAAAGAGAAGGCAGACCCCTGGAGGCAGCATGTTTATTTCCTGCTTCAAGCTATTCTCAGTCTTGAATCAAAGCCCTTTTACAAAGCATGTCCTCAGTGGGCAGGAGTGCCTCTCCAATCTGCCATACAAAAACCAGCAGTTTAAATATGCATGTGGCTTGTGTATCTCCCAGCTTGTCTGGGAGTGAACCCCAGCACTGATCTGATGGACCTGGACCACCTTCAGCTCCCACCGCTCTGCACCACCACGCACTCAGCAGACACACCTTGCTGTTCCTGCAGGAAAAGCAGCAAGCTTTATTAACAACAGGAGAGGCAAACAAAATTCTCTCTTGCCATTTGTGGTTTTCCAAACATGGCATTTCTCTTCGTCAATTTTAGGAATAAGCTGACCTGTAACTCCGGGCGGAAGGGGCAGCTGAATTTTCACTGGCTTGAGAAAATCCACCGTGGAGTCCTGGGAGAGGTAGAGCAGGGGACTGGCTCTGCACCCTGCATTGGCTGTGATTTCCTGTATCTCTTCTGCAGAGACTGGCAGCACCTGGATGTGGCAGACAGCACAGTGAGCAGAGCAGTCAGGCACCACTGCCCACTCAGTTCCTCCAGCACCCAGCAGGCAAATGCTGCTCTTGCTGCAGGGCCTATTGAGAAAAAAAGCACAGTGAACTTTGGCTGAAGTCTGGCAACCTGTCGAGCTGGGATGGACTAAGGTATTACAAGAGCATTTAGAGTTATCCAGCAACTCTACAGAACAATTAATTTTAGTGGGGTGATTTTAGAATTAGATTCACATTAGATTCCCCCACCACCCCCAATTCTCACTGAGCCATTTTGCTAGGGTCAGTTTTGCAAGGGAAGAAGACACAAAACCTTCTTGTGTTCCCTTCCTAGCAGCTACCTGCTGATCTGCTGGAGGTCTCTTTCCCACACAGGGCAGCATGGAGCACAGCCCATGTTGCAGGCAGGGAAGTTAAGAGAGAAGGTGATCTGAGATGGGTCAGCCCATGAAGCAACCGCGTCTAGACATGAATTATCCTAGGGCAGACACCTCTGTTCAGTTCTGTACTGGGCATGAGACAGCAGCTGCACCAGAGCTCACCCAAGCTTGTTTTTTAAAGCTTGCATACCTGCAGCTTGACACTACGAGGCTCTTTGGTGACTCCAGGAGGAAAGACCACTTTGATGTTTGGATCCACACTGGAGAAGAGCAATGTTCCCTCGGCTGGCACTCTGCATTCATTTTGCACAAGTCGAGACACAACAAGGAACCAAGAGAAGTGAAGGACACAACAGTGGGCCACACACTTCTGTAACAGAAGACAGGGAAGAAAATATATAGGCATATAACTTAATACAATAAAGGCAGGAAAATGCGTACCAGCCAAGCAGAAGAAAGAACTAGATCAGGGATGAAGCATGGCAGGCTGCAACTCATCCACTTCAGGAGACACACCTCCATCTGAGAGAGGAAACCTGGAGCTGAAATCCACTACGTTTTATAGCTCCTGGTCAAAACACAGCTCATGAGATGTTTCAAATGGATTCACTCTTGGCTGGGCAAAACCAAAGAGGGGAAAAGGAATGAAGTGTGTCACTGGTAGTTTCAATCTGCTCACCTTTGCCTTTCTCTTCCGCTTCACTCTTGTTCTCAGATCACTCCAGCTCTGCCCGCTGAAGGTCCGAACTACCACCTCATGCTGGTGAGGGGTTTGAGGGGAGATATATGGCATCCAGATCTGCACCTCCTGGCAAAAAAGCATTCCTGTGATATACTCAATAGAAAGGATAAAACCAAGCCCAGCTCTGCTTCGTGACTTCCTATGCAGACAAGAAGAGGGAAGGCAGAGCATGGCCTGTATGCAGGGAATCAAAGAACCTGCTCTCCGCTGCAGCCTCCAGGGAGGTGACAGGAAACGCCAGGTCTGCTATGGACTGTGATGGCAGGAAAAGTTCAGCAGCTTCTGAGCAGAAAGGGCAAAGCAACTTTTGCAGTGAGCTGCTGTCAGCTGTGATGGGGCTGGTGGTGTAACTACTCTCCAGCTTGAATGCAAACCACACAATCAGACTTTTAGAGAAGGATGCAAACCATTCTTGTTGATAAGGCCAGGCGCTGGACTTATCCTCTGGTAGAGCAGAGGGGATGTGAGTGAGAAAGGTTACAGCTCAGCTCAATTAGAAGCAGCGGGGAAGGCAAAGGTGCCAGGCCAGCACAGCACCAGAGAAGCTGGCTGTGTCCTTTCTGATTCTCTGCAGCAGGGCTTCTTTGAGAGGCGGTCCTGCGGCTACTTAAAGGCAGCAGGGACGGGGGCAACTGTCTCACAGGTCCCAAAAGGCACTCTCAGAAGACTGTACTGAGCTACTGCAAGGGCAGATTCATCAGGAGGTGACCTGGATGTATCCTCACCTGCTGGAATTGGACCCCATGAGGCTGCAGCTCCAGGACTCTGCTCAGCAGGACATCATGGTGTCTCAGCTTTACCCACTGAGGATCTGGCGTGAGGGATCGGAAGTAGATCCGCAGAGGATCAGAGGCAGCCCCCGGAGGAAAGTAGAAATGGATGCCACAGGCCAGGACCACTCTGCAGCCTTCAGAGGTGACAGTAAAGCTTCCAGAAGAAATGCATGAATGTATGACACTGCAATGACTTCAGCCCTCCAAAAATCAACAGAAGACTGTAATACTTGTGTTTGACTGGCCTACTGAGACTATAGGCTCCTATACATTCCTGCAATACCCACCATGCACCAATCTTGTCTGGGACCTTGTTACACCACAGTTACATAAGTTCTTAATAACAGAGGCTTACCTGCCCTCTCCTGATGCAAGGAAGATTCTTTGTAGCCTTCTGGTACTGGACTTATCTGTAGCAATATGAAGATTTGGGTAGGAGAAGAAGATAGAGGTTACTTAAACCAAGGTAGACAAGAAAGGCTGAACAGTTTTGGCTTAATCCTAACCTGACAGAAGTCACTAATGGAATCCTGGTCACACTGCAGCAGGCTCCAGAACATACTGCAGCAAGAGGATAGCAAGAGGCCTCAAGGTCCCAAGATGTACTGCCAATGCTGGCTCTCCCCCAGGGAAACTCAGAAGCAGAGGGAATTAGAAAATATTTCAGTCTACCACCCCTGCAGCTCTCAGGGCTGTGTTTGATTGCCTGGGGGCACCCCCGGGAATCAGTGCTTGCTCTTGTGAACATGAGCATCATTGGGAAACCCTGCTCAGATTCCTGCTCATTCATCATCTTCCTCTTGGACAAAGAGCTGCTCCTCTGCAGCCTGTGAACCTCAGGAAAGCAGGAGGTAACTGCACAGCAGAGTGACCCCTTGCTGCTCTTTGAGGTTCTGGCATGAGCCACCACAGCCTTAGGGCCATGCAGCAAGTCCAGGAACTGGTGCTCAGCTCTGCTAAAAAGGCTGCACCTCTTTAGGGACCTCTCCTGATCTATTTCCTGTGAATCCCATTTTCACTTCCACTGTAAAACCCTACCAAGAAAGCCCAATTCCAAGGACCACTGAGCCCTTCAGACCGGGATAGGCCTCATAAAAACCTAACTAGTACTGTCTGTATCCTTACAACTTAATAATTATTCCAGACAAATAAATGCTGATCTGATTCCCCCCTGCTTGTCTTCTCTAATCCAAACCCATCTACACCATGCTGGGCTGAGTGAGGGAACAGCTGGGCAGAACACACAGCAGCAGAAGCCTTGCAATTACCAGGCTGGAGGGATGGTTCAGTTTCTCCCAAGGGATTGCCTCGGACGTGCACGAATGGCAAGGCCTGGATCTCAGCGGGGATGGCATGGAGGCAGTTGTTCTGCAGATCAAGTCTGGACAAGTTGGGCAGGCTGGCAAGCGAGGCAGGGACTGTCACCAGGAGATTGCTGTGGAGATGCAGCCGACGCAGAGACTTCAAATTGGCTGCAGGTTAGAACAAGAAGTGACCCCCCATCCGTGCTGTTAATTGCATTGCACGTCAGCTCTAACCCCCCTCTCTCCTCAGCCCATGTAAACACACACATAATGAGGGAAAAGCACAAAAGCCTAAGATCTCTTTAGCTCACAAAATAAAGGAGTGCAAGGAATTAGCTGAGAGGCAACGCAGCCTCCTCCCTCCTCTGCTTTTCAGCACCCAGCTACAAGACACTTCTGTAACAGCATCAAAAACAACCTCGGTCACAAAGCAATACAGGACCCAGGAAGCTGGGCAGCAGAAGTCAGAGCCTGGTTCTGTGAACTAGTCCACACTGGACAGTGTGATTTCAAGCCCAGATTTGCATCCCATCAAACCTCAGCTCTTCTGTTACCAGTCCCAGGTGCTACCCAAAACTAGCCAGGCCAGATCCTCAGTCATTGTAAATTGTGTTGAGATCTCAGCAGTGCTGTTGGTCCACAGAAACAGAAAGTATGGTCCAGAGAGTTGTTAATGCTCAAAGGCACTGACTGAACCAAGCATGATCTTTCTGGATATCCCTTCCATTTGGCTCCAATATAACATGGTTTATGCTAATAACTCTGGGGACAGACACCAAGGGTCTCAGAGGTCCAAGGCTGTACCAAAAGCTTGGCAAGCCCATGTCCTTCTCTTCCCAAATAAAATACATACCTAGGGAGTCTGGGATGCTCGATAAGCGATTCCCAGAGAGATCCAGCTCTTTGCAGTTGTGCAGATTTCCAACTTCTTCGGGGAGCAATTCCAAAGCATTTTCTGAGAGATCCAGATCCTGCAGCATTGACAGCTCCCCAATGCTCTGAGGTAAGTCTTTCAGCTGATTTTTCATCGCAGAGAAGAAAGTCAGTTTGCTCAGACAGCCAAAGTCCTCAGGAAGTGTCACCAGGCTGTTGTGGCTCACCAGGAGCACACGGAGGCTGGGGAGGTGGAGAATGCAGCTCGGCAAGGTGGAGAGTCTATTGAAGCTGAGATCCAGGTGGGTGAGACACCTCAGGTTCCCAAAGTCTGGTGGCAAGCTTGTCAGGAAGCCATGCTGATAGGAACCAAACTCATCTCTAGCATGGCCACCTGGGTGGAGGGAAGTGGAGGAAGAGGTCAGTGTGCTACCAGCAGAGCTCACCAGCCTCTTGTGAGACTCCTTAGCACAGAGGTCCACAAGACGGGGAGTTACTGATCACAATGAGCAGCACTAATCACAAAGTACTCAGAGAAGTGAGTTTTCTGCTCCGTGCCTCAGTTTCCTGACCAGTGAAAGGGGTGTAATGGTGAAGACCTGTTATAAAGTCAGGAGATGCCACAGTGAACCAGTACAGCTCTGCTAAACACGTGGAGTCAAAGCTCAGAATGAGCCAGGCCACCCCACACATTTACCACCCTTCAGCAGGGTGGCCCATATACCTCCAAGCCTCCCACTCTCCTTCCCCACTTCTTCCTCACTACCAGTGGCCAACACACAACACTTTATGGATCAAGGAAATAGTCCTTGCCCTCAAGGCTTTGTCCATGCTGTTGAGGAGCAAACAGCCCTGAGGACTGAGATCTGCCCTTGCAAGACTAGAGGGCAGACATGAGGAAAGCAGCGAAAATGTGCGAGGAAAAGTAGGTAATTCAGTATTTTGTAGGCCAGACAGCACAGAGAGGGAAGAATGTGAGTTTCTTACCCCAGCTTGTCACACTCAGATTGGAGAAGGGCTGCACCCATGGAAAATAATTTGAGCAAACAAAAGGAAACTTCCAAGCTTTTCTGCTTGTTCATTGTTTCATAGACCCTCTCCACTGTTTTCTATTTATATCCATATACAGCAGAGGGCACCAAACATTTTTTTATGCTGCATAATGGTACAAAATGAGAACAACCAAACTAACAGGCACATTGCACTTTGTACATAAGATCTTAGTGAAATACTTTATTGCACTTCAGGATGCTCAGGGTGTGTGTACATCTCACAAAACAAGACTGATAAAAGGTACTGTTGTTATTGCCACCTTACTAAAGGGGGAAGAGACAAATCAATTTATTCACATGAGAAATTGGTGACAGATATAGAAACAAACCTCAGACTTTTCAGTTTTCAGCTAGAAACCTGAATTCTGCCCCCAAACTCCCCTTTTTTTTCTCATTTATTTTTAAAATTCTACCTCCCAAAGAGCAAATGATTCAGTCTGATACAGAAATTATACAAGCTGTATTGAGATCCTCCCACAATAAATAGATGAGACAGTCAGAGAATGATCTAATATTTATAGCTCTAAGAGTTATTATACTTTGCCAAATTGCATGCACACCCTGTGTCCTACTTTAGATAAAATGTTGATCAGCCTCTTCTGGTCTGTCTTGAACTCTGCTAAACCTACAGTCACTGACACTAAGCAAGGATTAAGCATGGATTGATTCAGATGGAAACACAGCAAAGACAGCTTATTATACTCCCAAAAATGAAAGAGGGGCTGATCATTTACCAAAAGATTCAACACCTTTCAATCCCCCTCTTCTTGCATAACTGCAAAAAATGCTCTTCTTCTAGAGAATGGCTATAGAAAATTCTGCAGCATCAACCCAACCAGAGTCCAAAAAACCCGGTCCCCAGGCAGCTGTAGAAACAAAGGGAGGAAGTAAGAGTCTAGAAGCTGTATCTTGTTGAAATCTGCATTCAGCTCTGAGCAAGGCTGAGCCAAAGCTGAGGTAAGGGGCACTGGAACAAAACAATTCCAAGGGCAGTTTGTCCTGCAGATGTGGAGAGAAGGATTAACAAAAAATCTGAGCCTAGAAAAGTTGGATGGTGATGGGCCCCAGAATTTACCTTTAAGCACCAGGGATTTCAGGTGCTTCAGATGAGGAAGGCTGCCCAGTGTGGTGTCAAGGAGGCAATCGTTGCTGCTGAGCCGGAGGAACTCGATCTGGACCACCTGTCCCTGTTGCTCCTTGAACAGCTGGAGGAAACGGTGGCAGCCGTCAGGATAAACATCCAGGTTCAGTCTGTTGTCCGCAAGGCAGGAGCCAGCGAGGGCAGGAGCCCCCGAAGTCCCCTCCCCGCACTCATCCCTGAGCCCCAGCAGCTCTGCCATCCTCTGCATCTCATCCACAGGGTCCAGACATGCTCTGACTTGCCAGGCAGGCAGGCACTGGCAGCACCACAAGGCAGCTGGGACAAGGAGAGGAGAAAAGATGGCTCTGAAAGAGAACACAGGTGCACTATGAAGGCCTCCTGCCCCAGTCCAGAGTGGCTGGAAACAGTTTATGATCACTGCAAGATGGTAGGAAAGATTACATGCATGTTACCGAAAGCTTTGGAGGCAGAGAGCACAGAAATGCAGCGTGACACATGTCACAGAGGCTTCTCCTCCTAGGAAAAACCTCTGAATTTTTCCAGCCAACATCTCAGCAGGGAATGGAGTGATTACGCACCATCAGAATAAAGACCAATATTAACTTTAAAAAACATAAATGTAAATGCCTATGCCTTATGCAGATTTCAAGGTGCCTTAGTGGGAAGCTTTACAAGTGGAGAAGAAAACTGGGGCAGGGAGAGCTGAGCCAGAAGCAGAGCCCAGAGCTGGCTCACAGACTGTGACAGGCCTTCATTGAACCCATTTGTGAAACCAAGTGTGAATGGGATAAAACCAAGTGGACAAAGGGCAGCAGAGAAAACGTGTCAGGGCCAGGGACGGGGTTAGAAAAGGCACGTCCATGGTGCAGGAGCAACACCTCCTGAGCTTGGCAATTAAACTACCTCATGGTGTGAATATCGGGAGCTCTTTGTAAACCCTGCCATGGATCGAATTGGTGAATAGAAGTTTCTTTTGAGTGATGCAGAATTAGAACAAACCTGGCTCTAATGCCCAAGGCCAGCAGAAACAAGCTAATGCCCCAGCAACACCCTTAGGAGCAGTGCTTTTAGTGTTAGCCTGTGGGATATGGCAGCACTGGTGTTTCCAAGGCACTGTCTGGGGGAGGCGTCACCCTCGGAAAGAGCAGGAATGCCTCACCCTGAAGGAACAGAAATGTAAGAATAAGAAGAACAGGAAGTAGAGCCCAGAGGCAGCTCGCAAACTGTTATGGGTCCTCGCTGAACCTGGTTTGTGAAACTGAGTGCCAATGGGGTAAAAGTGAAACTACTGCTTTAGTATAAAGGGGAGCATTTCTTACAAAAACATTGTGCACAACATGTACACAGCCCCCTTACAGACACATGTAAGAAAAAAGTCCATCTGCTACAGCTTTGTAAAGCTGTCAGTGGTGAAGGAACCAGAGGGCAGCTCGGGAGGCCACAGATGCAGCCTCGGGGCCAACAGACATGGACAGACCTGCGGTGGCACAGACACTCCAAAACACACACCTGCACACAGACACAGAGCCCCGCACACGGACACACACAACCCCACACATGAACACACACCCCTTCACATGGACACACACCCCTTCACATGGACACACACAGCCCCGCACATGGACACACACCCCTTCACATGGACACACAGCCCCGCACATGGACACGCATAGCCCCGCACATGGACACACACAACCCCACACATGAACACACACCCCTTCACATGGACACACACCCCTTCACATGGACACACAGCCCCGCACATGGACACGCATAGCCCCGCACATGGACACACACCCCTTCACATGGACACACAGCCCTGCAAATGGACACACACAGCCCCGCACATGGACACACACAGCCCCGCACATGGACACACACCCCTTCACGTGGACATGCACAGCCCCGCACGTGGACACACACACCCCCCTTCACATGGACAGACACCCCCGCACATGGACACACTCAGCCCCGCACACGGACACACTCAGCCGGGCCCGGGCTGTCCGCAGCACGCTCTGCCCCTGGCCCCGGCACCCCACGCCCACTGTCCAGGCCCCGGCAGCAGCCGCGGCCGCGCCCCGTGCCCGGCTGAGCACGGCCCCGCTTGTCTCACCCCTCCGCACCGGCCCCGGGCACCCAGCAGCCGGGGCTCGGCTGGGCTGGGCTCTGCCCGCCACTTCCTGAAAAGTTCTCGGGAGCTGCGCCGCGATTCGGGGCGGGACGGGACGGGACGGGGGAGGTGCCAGAGGCAGCGGGACATGGAGCGGGATGCTATGGGGAACCGTGTCCAGGCGTCCTGCTGCCACAGCAAGGGCATGGAAGGAGATCTTCCCTACACGGCCGCGTCCCCCTGGGCTCCGAGGGAGAGGGAGGCACGGGCAGCTCCGGGTGTTGTGCTCGTTCCATACAAATCCAGGGAGAGAAATGGAGCAGGGGCTGCGAGCCCAGGAGGGCGCGGGACTGGGGCTGCCCCGAAAGGAGCCAGGCGGGGATCAGCCTCTCCTCCCAGGCAACAAGTGGCGGGACAAGAGGACATGCTTTCCAGCTGACGTCCAGGTTCAGGCTGGACATCAGAAAGAATTTCCTCAAAGAAAGAGTGGTCAGGCATTGGAATGAGATGCCCAGGGCAGTGGTGGAGTCATTGTCTCTGGAGGTGTTTAAGGGAAGACTGGACATGGCACTTAGTGCCGTGATCTAGTTGACATGGTGGTGTTTGGTCATAGGTTGGATTTGATGATCTCAGAGGTTTTTCCCAACCTAATTGATTCTGTGATTTTGAATGCAAGCTGCACATGGCCCTGAGGGAAATTTCTCTTCCTACAGGGAGTAGACAGTAACCACTGACTGCTGCTCCAAGCACTGGCTCAGGTATAACACTGTGAGCTTGGTTGTTTTCTGAGAGCACCTGAGCTACCACAGAAGCCTCACCACACTGAGGATCCCTGGGGCAGCCCTCGGACAGCAAGACAAGGATAGCCACAACCCACGCACAGCCCTGCTGCTGAACCAGCACTCCTGGTTTGCTTGGGTCCAATGGGTTTCAGCACAATGTTAACTTTTTACTTCTATTCATCTCCCTAAGGCAGTGAATCAAACGAACCGAGCACAGGTGGTGACTCCCATAATCCCATGGTGAGATCTTGCCACAGGATCACCACCTCCCAGCCTCCCAGCACAGGACAGCAGCCCTCTCCCTCCTGCGGGGAGCCTTGCCTCAGTGTGCTGTCCCAAAAGTGGGTTCTGTCACCCAGTGTGCAAGAAGCCGATCCACACATGGAGTTGAGGTATTTTACAGAAACACAGAGCCCTTCAGGTTGGAAAACACCTCCAAGGTCATTGAGCCCACCCATGACCAAACACCACCATGTCAACTAGACCATGGCACTAAGTACCACGTCCAGTCTTTCCTTACACACTTTCCTTCCACACTTCACTGACAGTGACTCCACCACTGCCCTAGGCGGCCTATTCCAATGGCTAATCACCCTTTCTGTGAAGAACAGCTTCCAAATGTACAAGTTGAACCTTCCCTGACACAGCTTGAGGCTATGTCCTTTGTCCTGTTGCTAATTGCCTGGGAGAAAAGGCCAACCCCCATCTGGTCACAGCCTCCTTTCAGGCAGTTGTAGAGAGTGATAAGGTCACCCCTGAGTCTTCTTTTCTCCAGGCTAAACAACCCCAGGTCCCTCAGCTGCTCCTCACTTGTGCTCCAGACCCTTTACCAGCTCCATTGCCCTTCTCTGGACATGTTCCAGCACCTCAATGTCCGTACTGAAGTGAGGCTCTCAAAACTGGACACAGGGCTTGAGATGTGGCCTCACTTGTGCCAAGTACAGAGGGATGATCACTTCCCTAATCCTGCTGGCCACTCCAAGATCATCGATTTCCACCACTGACCAAACACCACCGTGACAACTAGACCACAGCTAACTGGTATGTCCACTTGTTCCCAGAACACCTCCAGGGACAGTGATTCCACCACCTCCCTGGGGAGCCTGTTCCAATGCCTGACCACCCTTTCCATGAAGAAACGCACAGAGACAGGTGCTGGCTTTGTGGATTCATCACCCACTGCCCGTCTCTGCGCTGATACAAAATAAACAGATACAAGGATTCTGCATGTGGATCTGCCTCGTGCACCTGGTGACAGAACCCAACTCATGGGACAAGTGGAGGGGATTGCGCTGACCCTACTAGGGCAGGGCAGGATGCCACAGTTGAAGGACAGTATTAAGCTGTGCCAAGGCAGGTTTAGGTTGAACATCAGGAAGAGTATCTTCACAGAAAGAGTGGTCAGGCACTGGAACAGGCTGCCCAGGCTGGTGGTGCGGTCACTGTTCCTGGAGGTGTCTGAGGAAAGACTGAACGTGGCACTGAGTGCCATGGTCTAGTTGACAGAGTGGTATTCGGTCATAGGTTGGACTAGATGATCTCGGAGGTGTTTTTCAATCTCATTCACTCTGTGATTCCATGATTTTGGAGAATCACACCCATCCCAACATGGACGACGAGGCCCCACAACACGCCCGGAATGGGCAGCCTGCGCTCTGCGCATGCGCCACTGGCCGCGCTGGTGGCGGCCACACCCGCGGCTCCCCATTGGCTTGCGCGCTGCCCGCCGGCCCGGCCCAATGGCAGCGCTCGTTGTTGAGGGGTGGCGGGAAGAAGGCGTTGCCGAGGCTCCGCCCCTTCCTTTCGCCGCCGCTCTGCCCTCGCGAGCGCACGTCCCAGGCCCGTGTCCCGCGCCGCCGCCGCCGCCCCCCAAGTAAGCGCGCGGTGCGCCCCCCCCTCCGCGGGAGTGGTGGCGTCCGGCCCACCCGCGTCAGTCCGCCGCCGCCCGCGGGGCTTGGGCGAGATCACTCGGGGCGGGGGGGTAGGACGGGAGAATGGCGGCCATGTGCTCTCCCGGCCCGCGCCTGGGCCGGGACTGGCAGAGGGACGGGCCGGGCTGAGGCGAACGCCAGGGCGGCAGTGCTGCGTTGCCGCTTTGTTTCGGGAGACGCGTGCGGTGGCGGCGCAGGGCGGGATTGTGTGCCGGGCTGCCGCGTGCGGGCCCCGTGCTGGCCAGCCGGGGGAAGCGGGGCCTCGCGGGCCGCGGGTTGTCACTTAGAAGTGGAGTCAAAGGACTGGCTCGGAGAGAGAAGGGATGAGCTCCCTTCGGGCACGTAACCCGGTGTGCCGATTTGGCCGAATTTGGAGGAAAATGTCCTGTGATAGAAGGCAGGTTACAACTACTACAACTACATGCTGAAGAGTCTATTCCTGTCTTGCAGGATGCGTTACGTCGCAGCTTATCTGCTCGCAGTGCTCGGGGGCAACGAGTCCCCCACATCCAAGGACCTGAAAAAGATCCTCGACAGCGTCGGCATCGAGACGGACGATGAACGCATGAACAAGGTGGCGTTGCCTCTTAATTCCAGGTGTCTCAGCCAGCACCAGACATTGGAGCTGTTTCTTTGGCTTCAATGTTCCTGTTGCCTCACTCTTGATCTGCTCTTACTTTGTTCAGACATTCACTGATCCTTACCTGTGTGATTTCTGAACACTGCTGAGCCAATCATAAGTTTTTACAACTTTTGTTAGAAGTCTGGCTTTCTTATTCACCACCTGTCCTCCGCAAAGGTCTCTGTCAGTTGTTGCTGACTTCTGGTAGTTCAGTCTAACCATCCTCATTGAGATGGTGGCTGCATATAAGGATGCACTGAAAATGTTCTGACATCGTGTCTAGTCTGTGCTGAAGGTTCACTTTTATTTTTAGTCAGTATCAATTCAGAGCTAACACTTCTGAAGGCCTGATACTCAGTAATACGTTCTCACTTAGAGTGCTGCAAAGGAGCATTTGTTTCTTCACCAAGAAGCATAGGCAAATCCTAACATGGACATTAAAGGTATTTGAGGAAAATGTATAGGAATATTTTGGAAATTAATGCCAAAGACAGACTTTTAAAGAGAATATCTTAATTAGAATGTTTCTTGTGATATAATAGATCTCCAGCATTGTGGATCTAAAAATAGTTGGCTATGGGGAAAGAAAGGCAAGAACCAATAAAATCATGTTATCATTTGTCCCATATTCATATGTGAAGTGTTTCCAGAGAGGTAAAGGTAAAAAGAAACTGGTTTCCCAGTGTTTTACCATAGGCCCAACCAGACAATGGGTTGGCTGAGCTGATAGCATGCTTACTATGGTTTGGTGTGTTGGTTTGAACTCATGGTGCTCCTTTTTAAGTGCCAGGTCTTCTGTCTTTGGCTCATTTAGGTTTAATAACTTCATAAATGAATTGCTTCCTCTGATCCTCCAATATTCAGAAAGCTGTTCTGGAATCTGTTTTGTTCATATTTGGTTTTTGCATAGGCTGTATCTTAAGCCAGTGTAAATGTAGTGAAGTCTTAAAAGCACCTTTCTCCTGGATGGAGCAGCCATGCAGGCACATAGTTTCACACATCTCATGCTCTGTGTAAGCCTGTTAAAAAGCTCTTGGCTAAAGTCCTTTGGCTTTGGCCACTGACTCCTGATAGCTGGGACTCACCAGTAGGTTCTGGAGCATTATTGTTAAGTGCTTGCTTGCTTTAGCAATTTTTGGGTTTGTGTTTTGCTTTTGTCATCCCTGGTTATACAACAATGGTAGTAAAATTAAAGTTGGAACTCTGTGTTCCAGGGCAAGGATACAGTAGCTTGGCTGTTAACAGTTGGTAGGGCTAGGAACGGGACCCTCTGGTTTTGGGTCCAGAACCCAGTGCTTCAGAGCCTCCCAGGGGGCATTAAGCAAGAAATGTTAACAGTCCCTCAGTGACTAACACACTGTTGGTGGGGCTTCCTGATTGGTCCCACAACATCTCTGTATCCCTCTTTCTGCAAGGTCCTTGGATTCATTCTGAATTTAGTAAGAGATTTCATGAAAACACTTAAAGTATAAAAGACTTAGCTGAAGTTGTCATGTCAATGTTCTGTTCTTGGCACTGAGAAATAGGGAATTTTGGGGCTGTATAAGCAGCAGGATGGAGGGGCTGTATATGATGATTCATCAGTACTTGTTCAGATGTAGCTTATTCTCATGGTGTTTGGAAACTTAACATTTTAAATTTTACTTGCAGGTTATTAGTGAGCTGAATGGAAAAAACATTGAAGATGTAATTGCTCAGGGTAAGTAGAGTCTCTGAGTGACCCAGGTAATTGCCTCTGTTACTTTGATAGCCTGGACCTGACAGTGTAGAATTGCTGCTAAGTCCCTGGCTCCTTCTCCGTTCAGCATCACAGCTGAACTGAGTGAAATCAGGTCCATTCTAATTCCCTGCAGGTCAGTGCCAGTACCTGCTGGGTTTCGCTTGTGGACCACATTAAACTGGAAAACTTAAGCATGTATGAGCTTGCTGGTAGTCTGCTCATGACGTAGTTTTCTGGACATCTTGATAAGAGACTGAGCTATCCTTTGGATTCTCTAGGAGATGTTTTATGTTTCACCCACTTGTGTGTGCCAGTGATGTAAAGCATGAAGAACAGACAGTTGGCGTTGGGGTGCAGCTCTACCCTCTGCAATGAGCACAAGCCCCTCCAGTGCACACCTGTTCTAGAGCTCCCTGAGTCCAGCATCTCCTTTTCCCTGAGACAGAACTCTGAGGGCTGGTTTCCAGAGAAATCTGTGCTCTTAATGAAGCTGGCACTTTTCACATGAATTGACTGGGTCATAGGGCTGAAGTAAAGCAGAGCTGAGGTAGTGCAAAGGTTTCTGATAAATGAATTTTTATTTTTTTGCAAGTGTGTAGGCACAAGGGAATTTGCAGGCATATTTTTGCTCAAAGGTTGCCAGGACTTTGCCTGGCCTTGCTGTCAGGAGCAGGCACTGGACATTTCTATCCATGTGGTTTGAAAGACCTAAGAGAGCTATTATGCATGTGGTTACAACACACTTATGCTGTCTCTTTCTGTAATACTTCAAATAAATTGTTTCTTAGAACATACTGACATGCATATGAAACATGTTTGTTTACTTTGCTAGTTTATTAGAGCTTGAAGTAACAGGGAATTATTTAGAAACTGATTCCCAGAAACTGGAATGCAGGCAAATATAGTGTGTACGTGACCTTTGAATGCCAAGGGAGCCTTGGTACGTGAAAGACAGAGGCCAGAGAACCAGCTGGCTTTCCAAATACGAGCAGCAATCAGAAGTCTCAAAGGAGATGCAATAGAGTTCATAGGGTGTGCCGGAGCTCGCAGTCTTCTGAGTCTTGGATTATAATTTCTCAGAGCAGAGCTCCAGCAGCACACAACAACCAGGAACAACCACCTCCACCTTTGGCTCCTCCCAGGGCTTGATTTATAGGGCTTGTGCCTGCCCTGCAGCCACAGCTGTTTGTAGGAGGTTAATGAATACTTTAGGTTGAGGTGGTCTTAATTAATAATTGGGTCCTGGTGTGGATCCTGGTCTTGAGTGAGAGTTTGGCTAGTGCATACCAACAGGGTTTAAATACATTATACAACACTAGGGTGCTGAGGAATTTGCTTAAAATACTGTACTCTTTGCCGTAAATAAATCAATCTTTCCCTTTCTCTCCTGTAAGTGTGATCCAGTTATGCCCTCAGAGTTCTCTCTACCCTTAAAGGGAAAAAAAAGGAGCAGGGGAAGCCAGTGCTGCAGATATGTTACTTTTGAGGTACATTATCACCTTCTGGGCTACTGTGCTGTATTCAGAGAACAATCTGGGTGTGCAAAATTGGATGTGTTTGCTGCTATTTTTATGACAGCTTTTGGAAAAAAGACAGGGACTTTGTGTACAGAAGAAAACTTAGTAATAATGTGCTGCCAGTGTTCCTGGGATAAACCTTTGTGAATCTTAAAACTCCTGAGTATTTTTCACAGAACTGTTTATATTTATCATGGATGCAGCCTCTTGTTCCTTTCAGCAGATAGTGACAGGTTCAGTCCATGAGACAGGATCTGTTTTTTCTGCACTCTTCCATTTCTCCTAACTTCTGTGCTTGGGATGAGCATGTAAAAAAATACTTTCTCTTGTGTCCCACAGGTAATGGAAAGCTTGCCAGCATGCCGGCTGGGGGAGCGGTGGCAGTCTCTGCGGGAGGGGGCTCTGCTGCTCCTGCTGCAGCTGCTGCCCCTGCTGCCGGTGAGTATGAGTGGAGAGGTGTGGCTACAGGGCAACTCCTTTTGTCTCTGGTAACAGCTTAACTGAATCCAAATTTCAAGGCTTCTCCACTTTGGCAGTTCAGTATGTGATGGAAATGTAAGCTGAACAGTTACTTTTCCTTTGGACAGTCAGAAGCGTTTGCTCTTTATCTACCTTAGGATTGGTCTGGCTTAGAACCGAGAATCAAAGAGACTTGGTGCTGCTAAGCACATCCCTGCAGTTGTAGTGTCTATATCCCTTCAGTGTTTGTATTTGGTTGCTGAAAGGGAATGAGATGAACCATGGAGGCTCCAATACCAGTAGCAGGGGAGCTGAGAACACCAAAACTTGTATCTTGAAAATCTGTGGTGCAATGTTAATACTGACCATTCACTTGGTCTTTTTTTCCTTCAGCTGAGGAGAAGAAAGAAGAGAAGAAGGAGGAATCTGAAGAATCTGATGATGACATGGGATTCGGCCTTTTTGATTAATTATTTGTTATAGAGAAGTTATTAAAATTCTTTGTTTTAAATGTTTTTGAGTTTATTATTATTACCATACAAGTGCTCTTGGATTCACGCAGCTGTTCTTAAAATAGCTCTGACACAGCTTTGATTTTTATCTCTGTCTGCAGTAGGTGTGTGAATTTTCTGACAGACTGTAGGACTCAACTCTGAGAGTACTGAGGAAATGGCAGAGCTTGTGTGAACCTGGACGCTTGTATTGACACTGCTGTTTCTTAAACAGTATGTGGAAAGTGAATCTCCCTGATGTTAACTTTCTCCATACTATTTTGCTCTCAGTTACTCAGTGAAGTGGCCCATCTACTCAGCAATAAAAGGAGTTTGTTTTCCAGGATCTGTTTATTCAATTCCAGAATATGAAACTGAATGAACAGCAGGCCTGAATTAGTCCAGAAACATAATTTCAGAGGTAATTATAGTAATTTGTTTTTTAAATATTTAAAAGCACCAATTTAATCACTGTCAGATTTCCAAGATCTAGGGACAACACCAATAAAATGGTTGACTATACTTGGATTTCCTGTTACATCCATATGCTTAACAGTCTGTAACAAAAAAAAACCCCAAACTGCATTGTGCTGTCATGGGACACAGATCAGTGCAGAGGTGCCCTTCATGCTGAATGGCTGTTCTGGACTATCGGGACATAAATTGTACCTTGATTTGAACAAAGAGAAACATAAGAATGGTGTTTTTAGAGAACTGAAACATCTCTGCCATGCCGAGAATGCATCAGCTTAAGAGGACAGTAAATTTTGCTTGCTTTATAAAGTGTTTACTGCTAGAAGATGGTTTTGGCAGGTGACTTACCCTGGCTTCATGTGGAAGTCTTCATCTGTAAGCAGGTAGAGTATAAACTGCATGTGTGATGATCTTGCTGTGCTAAGTCTACACTGGTAGTGTCAAAAAGATACCCCTGGAGTAGTGTGTACTGTAGACCTTTTCTAATGTAGTTTTTGGAGGAAAAAAAGCAATAGCTGATACAGCTGTGTTCATTGTGAGTCATTGGACTAAGCATGGCAAGTACTTCTGAGAGGAGAGATGGGTGAAATCCAAATAGGTAAAGGTTTTGTCTCTGTGGTGTACTGAGAGAAAACACCCAGCACTTCACAGCCAAGCAAGAGAGCAGTTGGAAGTTAGAGCCTCAAAATGGCCAAGATTTAAGCAACTAACCCTTGCTGTCCTTCTGTCCCTGCTGCAAGAAAAAGTCACGGGGGTAATAGTGCCAATACCTTTCATCTACTTTGTCTCTTAAGTGCCAGCCTGGTGAGCTGGTAGTAATGAAAACCACTCATGTTCACTGTAGTTCTCTGTCAGACTCGTAATGGCAGGGGTTCAATCCTGGCAGAGGTGCCTGCATTGCTTTTCTTGGTGATTTCTCCATTTCAGGTCACTGAAAAAGAGTAGTTCTTGGATGTGGTTTTACTGAGAGGTGCCTCTGACCCTCCCCAGTAGTGCCTTGCTTTGCTGCTTCAAGAGCACCATCAGTGTTTACACAGGAAGGGACTGCCTTGGCACACCACTCAGTAGGGTTTTTCCATGCACAAAGGAATTTGTTTGAATGGCACTGAGCTATTTGATAAGTTTGCTGTGCCCAGGCCTGTGGGATGAGACTGAAACCTGTGGTGCCAGCTGCTGGCTACTGTGATGAGGGGAGGAGTACAACTACATCTAGACTAACTTCTTTTTTCACCCCGTTTTTGTCTATCTTCTTCAGATGACCTGTTAACCTTGAATTATGGACCTGATCCTGTACTCAGTGTCCTCTTACAACCTTTAAATTCCTTTGTGAAAGTACATAATTCTCATGAAAACTGTCAGTCAGCCTGCTCTGAGAAAAAGGACAGCTCATTTGGTAAACTGTTCAGAGAAGAAACTTCTGGGGGCAGCTCTCAGAGACAGCACTGAAAATAGAGCTCTCATCACAGTGCCACAAGGAGCCAATGTAACATAACCACCTCGTGGATGTTCCTCAAGAAGGTCAGGGCATAGCTCTGCTCCAAGATTCCACAGGCATTTTGCAGAATTTGCTAAAACCTCTGCATAGTGACCATTTCTTCTGAATACAAAATCAAAACCTATTAAGCTTACTTCCCCCTTCCTTACCTGTTTATGAAACTGTTGCCACTTGATGGCTTTTGTACATGAGCAATGATGTGCCTGGACGTCTGTTGCACACTTGTTTGGTGCTCTGCATGGAGTTCACCACTCTGTTCTTCTGATTTCCATGAGCTTCAGCTGTGAAGGAGATGGAATCTCTGCTTCTGCTCTGGAGTCACTGTTGTGAATTTTCAAGTCTCAGAGATGCCCTTTCAGACTTAGGATTTCCAAAGGCAAGGGTACTGGTGGGATGGATGCATTGTACTCCATGATGCTCTCAGAGAAGACCAGTGCCTGCAAATACTTGGACTTGTGGCCTAGTCCGTCCCCTTACAGAATCAATTTTAGCTAGAGAAGATTTTTCCTAAATTCTTCATAAAAGATAGGCTCAAGGGCATTGAAGAGAAAGGAAGAGATAGTCTTGTGCCTGGAGATTACACTGGTAACTGATCATTACCAAATTGACAACAGGAGAGAGTGATTTAGTCATAGGCTTGACGTTGAAACGTGTGGGCTTTCCTCATTGGGACACAAATGCTGTGCTATCAAATCAGCTCTCACTGAAAATCATTGATTACAAATGCCGTGGGGCAGGGAGAGGGACGTGACATCTTCACTACTTGGAAAGCAGGGAGAATGTCCTGGACACTACTGTAAAGCAATAGGGAATGGCTCCCTGGGGCCACCCTCAAATTAACTGGTTTCACTCATACTACCAAGGCCCAATTTTGCAAGCTGCTACATGCAGGCAGGCCTGCTGAACTTGGTAGGTTTGACTTAGGTAGGGGCAGATGTCTGTAGTACCTTTCCTAGAAGAAAAATTCAGTCCCAAGAGAGCAGGACTGCTCCTATGCCTCAGGAGATGTTCCTATGAAGCAAGTCCCAACAGTCTGCCATGGAATGACCTGACATACACAAACATCACAGGTAAGAAAAAGACATGTAACTCCAGCTTTCCAGTGATGTTAAGAGCACTTGGATTGAGCTTCATGACTGATGCGCCTTTCTTGCTGACTGTGGACAAGAATACTAAAGTAATATTCTGGAATCAACATTGTAATAGGTCTTGCCTGAAAAAGCAGAGACTGCTTGTATGTTATTATCTTGTAGGTACTAACAGCTCACTATTCATGTCGTGAAAATAAACACGACAAGGAGAGATTGCATGTGAAGCTGTCTCAGTGGCTTCTCAACGTGTAAGGGCACGAGTGGATTTGAAGAGTTCCAGTTGAAGTTTAACACACAGGAAAAGCTGCCTTGTAAAACTTGCTGATCTGGCTTACTGCTGCATTGTGAGCAATAGCAGAACTATAGCACTTTTTTACCGGGGAAAAGAGATTAGTTTTGGGGGTTAGTTTATTTGTGAGAAAAGCACAGTTGTTTGCCAGCCTGCTCGTGCCAGTACCCAGGCAGCACTCCACAAGAGATTAGCGTTCACATGGTTTGTTTCATCGACCTGTTTCAACAGGGCAGCATTAACCTCCTCAAATAAGTAACCTTGAGGGCCAAGGCAGAGTGATGTAAACAACTCAGGATGAGATTGCTGTTGGGAAATCAAGTGAAACTAACTCCAGCATTGTCGCAGCATTGTTGTTTCTGTTTTCCAGACATGCTAGAAACATTAAGGCTTGTGAAATGCTGGGAAAAGAGGGAACAGCGTTGGCTCGAGAATGAAGACGTTCTTGTGGTTACAAGTGTTTGGGGGGTATCTGCAGACAAGGTTCAGTGGTCAGTTTTGCCACAGACTTCCGCTAAAGTCACAGCCCAGTGACCAGTTCTTCTGCAGAACAATCCCTGTCCTGGAAAAGGCGAGATACGATGTTTCCTTTGGGTTTGACTACATGAAAATACCTTTCTGTGTCATCAGAAGCACAGGGTGGAAGCTCTATGGTCGCCTTGGTGTTAAGGGCCTGTAAGAGAAGGTTCAGGTGTGCCAGGGCTCACCTCTCCAGCTGGAGGAGATGAGGGCTGACAAGGGTTACGTAACCACATCAAACGCAAGGGAGGAAGGAAATTACAAAAGCAGCTAGAGGTATGAGAGGAAGGGAGAGAAGGGTGGGTATAAAGAGAGGACTTAAGATAAGCAGGGTTAATTCTTTATGTGCTCCAGGACCAGTTAATATGTATAAAGGGTAGTTCCTAGCAGCTAGGTGAGGTGGTGGGCTCAGGGTCAGGACCTGAAAGAATGATAAAGCTGTACTCCTGCCTGCCTGATGAAAGCAAAGCGTCAACACTTAATGAAAAAGTGCTCTGTCTGTAGAGGCTGGAGTATTATGTCTAACTTGAGCTCAAATATTGGATTTATGCAAGGGTTACCTGCTGAATTTAGTTGCTTCAGTCACCTGACTGTGAGGCAGTAGACTGAGGCATTAAATAGCTTTTCTTGCAACCTGGATGGCCCATCTGTGGGGAGGGTATCAGTCTCCCTCATATCATTTGAAAGGATGTTTGGAGTGGAAGGAACAGGAAGAGGGGCTACTTGGATGACCTCCACTAGCATAATTGGTGAAATTCCTGTGGGGAGGAAGGCCTTGCTTTGCTTAGTCTGGGAGCTGTTAAGGACAGGTATAACACTATCCCAAGTGAGAAATTTCTGACCAGTTATAAGAAAACGAATTCCAGTAGCTTTATGCCAAGATTAATTACGTAGGTTTTTTTTAACTTTGGTAGAAAGTGCTTTTTGCCCTATGCTGCTTTCATTAGAAAACTATTTGTGCTTTTTGTTTTATATCCCCCAAACCTCCATCCTGCTGATCTTGCTTCCTAGCTTTGAGTAGAGCAGCTCTTTCTCTTGCTATGCTGATCTTTTTGATGTGTCTGTAAACTTTCATGCTTATCTAATGATTTGGATGACTGTAGTCTGTTTTGTTTATGGCAAGAGGATCTTTATAGCTTCTGCAATCTATTTTGATGATCTGCTAGCACTGGCCTCTCACCCAGTGCTGCTCTGTGGCAAGCTTGTGCAGAAGTACTACTGAAAATCACAGTTGCCCTGACTAAATCTAAGCATTTTGGTGAGCTTAGAGGCAGGCATGTGGAGGAAAAAAATGTTGAGAAAAGGTTAGCAAAGGTAAGCAACTGTGTGTGTTTCGGTGATTAGTATACAACAGTCTACACTTCCTTGTGAGGGGAAGAGGAGGGGCAGGCACTGATCTCTTCTCTGCGGTGCCCAGTGACAGGATCCAAGTGAATGGCCTGAAATTGTGTCAGGGCAGGTTTAGGTTGGATATTAGAAAAAGGTTCTTCACCCAGAAGGTGGTGGAGGACGGGAACAGGTTCCCCAGGGAAGTGGTCACAACACAAGCCTTAACAAGAGTTCAAGAAGCATTTGGATTATACTCTTGGGCAAATGGTGTGACTCTTGGGGATGGTACCGTGCAGGTCCAAGACCTGGACTCGATGATCCTTGTGGGTCCCTTCCAATGATTCTATGAGTTTAGAGGCAGAGAAAGCTGCTGAGGGGGGGACAGGGGGATTGCCTTTTTCCCAGTTCTTGCTCTATTGCTGTGACAAGACTTGCCTCCTTCTGACTCCTTGGCTTTTTGTGAAAGGGGAAAGCTTTTCCTTTTCTCTCACGTTTCGTGCCCATTCCCTGAAAAACAAAGGAAACCCCTAGGACTTGGAGCAGATGCCAAGAATCAGGATGTTCCGTGAGGGAAGAACAGCCTGCTGCCCCGGGACAGGGCGAGGTTTGGGGTGCTGCGAGCAGCCGCAGCCCTCTCCTCCGAGAAGCTGGCTCGGGCCCTGCCACTTCAGGGCGGCGCTGGCACGGCTGCCCTGGCTCGGCAGGCGGCGAGCGCCCGCAATATCCCCGGGCCGGGAGAGAGGGTCACCGGAGGAAGGGTTGGCAGGAGGGGCCGGGCGATCCCGCCCGCGCCGGGGCTGCCGAGGGGCGGCGACCATGCCGGGGGCGGGCCCGAGGGCCGGGCCGCCGCATATAAGCTTGGCAACCGGCACAGCTCTCCCAGCGGCAAACCTTGCCGTATTCCCCAGTTTTGTGTTCGGCAGCATCGCTTCCCGGCTGTCCCGCCCGTCCCGAGGCGGTGTGAGAAGAGACCCGCGGCTTCACCTCTCCGCCGCGGCTGCTGCTGCTTCCCCCGTGCACCCCCCGCCTCCAGCGGGGCGCGGAGGCCATGTTCCCGCTGGACTCCACCTGGAATATCTCCTTCGCCGGCTGCG
The DNA here is from genome assembly GCA_014706295.1 of Lycocorax pyrrhopterus obiensis. NCBI lineage: Eukaryota > Metazoa > Chordata > Aves > Passeriformes > Paradisaeidae > Lycocorax > Lycocorax pyrrhopterus. The sequence continues at coordinate 16,009,996 of JACSVZ010000007.1, read as the reverse complement.
GCTTCTTGGGGGTCTACCACATCGGCGTGGCCAGCTGCCTGCAGGAACATGCCCCGTTCCTGGTCGCCAACGCCAAGAAGGTGTACGGCGCCTCGGCCGGGGCGCTCACCGCCACCGCCCTCGTCAGCGGCGCCTGCCTCGGTAAGCGCGGGCCGAGCCCGGCGCTCCTTCGTTACTGCTGATTTGTTAATTAGAGCAACAGCGAGGGCATGTGGGTGTATATACGTATGTGTGTGTAAATAGCACTGCGCCCTCCTCCTCCCGAAATGCGAGCGGCGCTTTGTTTTTAAGGCCTTTCCCCTCGCCCCGGTCCCTGACGGGTGGCTGAGGTCAAAGAGGCCCCTGACGGTAGGAAGTCAGCAGAGGGCTCCTGGTTCTGACACCCCCCCACACAGACATACATAATGGGGACTTGCTGGGCTCGGTTTGTGGGTTTACCTTGCTTGGTGTAGGTCTGGTGGGGCTCTGGGTGAGGAGAGGAGCCTCTCCCCGTGTGGGCACCGGCCCTTGGTGGCTGCGAACGGGAGGTGAAGCGGCTGGAGATGGAGACATCGAGTTTGCGTGTGCAGATGGGAGTTGGGCAGCATTTCTGAGTAGCACATCCTTGAATCTCCGTATTTATTTCTGGAAAAGGGTTATTTCTTGGGGTCTTGGGTGCTGAGGGATTCTCTTGCCCTCTGCAAGAGCTAGATCTCCAGTTAGATTTTATCTCTGTTTTCAAGTTACAGAATAGCCGTAAAAAGTTATTGCTGAAGCAAGCACATAGTGTAGTGTGTCCCTGTGCCTGGGGAACAGCTGAGGGAGATGGTCTGTGGTGCCTCCTGGCTTTTTTGTCGTTTTGCATATGGGAGAAAGTCAACAAACACGTGTTAGAATCTGTACTTGGAAGCTTTTATGTTGAGAATAAGAAATGCAGAAAAGTTTCTTAAGCTTGAAAGGAGAATGTGATGTGACAGAATCAGGTACATATATTTAGTCTCAGAGAATTATGAGCTTCTCCGAGAGCCAAGGCAGCCAGAGCTGTTTACTGCTTGAAGTTCTCTCACCTTGATCACAGGTGTTTTTCCACAGCCCTTTTTTTTTTTTTTTTGAGGCGGGTAGTTTTGAGATGTAGCCTTTGTGCAACAAAAGTTAGCGTTTTCTGTGTAGTTAGGTTTGAAGCTTCCCTTCCTGAGCATTTTGTCTACAGAAAAGCCCAGTGAAGTGCAACCTTAACTTCTGGAGCTTGACGGGAAGCTCTTAACAGCTGTTCAGACCCCAATCTGAGATCTCAAAGGCTGTAGTGATGCCCTGGTGCCAACTTTTACTTCGGACAAGAGATAGTAATCCCTAATCTCTTCTTGTGTAGGGATCCATTTGCAGGTAGCTGCCACGGGTTTAGTTGTTTAATTGCTGTTGCTTCTGTTGAAGAGGTGACTCCCCAATTAGTTCCCTAACTGGGTGATCCCTGTGCCACTCGAAGTCGTGGCACAAGCGTTAGACAGGCTGATGGTAGTGCCCAAATCCTTTGCCTTGCTCAGATACCATTCTGAGTGCTGAGCAATCCTGTTATCATGTCTGCTTTGTCCTTGCTATTTATATGTCCAGAGCATCCATGATGTGTCAGGCACTGCCCTAAGGGAGGCATCCAGCTTGGTAGAGAGCTTTCTGTAAATCAGAATAGGTTTCCCACTCCCCATGCGGTAGAGTGGGAGGCATTATTAAGAGGACTGAGTTAAGGGACACCTTCTAGGAAACATTTGCCTACCTCCTGAAGGAGGACAAACCACACTCTTTAAAGCTAACCAAGGCTTGGGTCTTGGGTGTTCCAGTTCTGTCTTCTGTTTGACTTCTCTGGAATAGCTTTCTTCTGACTCACCTGTGTGACTGACATGTATCTTGGCAGCTCTAAGGCAACAGAGCTGACTTCTGAAAGTAAAAGCACCTGGGGTGCGTGGCTAGGCCGTGGTATTGCCGTACCTTGTCCATGTCATAAACCCTCCTGACAGTGCAGCTTCCAGGCAGAGGTCCAGAGGTTAGAATGAAATCATAGGGGCAAAAGGGGACAGGGCAGGAGGTACAGCTGAGCCTCAACTAGGAGAGCAGTTCTTTCTTGTACAGGCTTGTCCCAGTTTGAGACAAATTCGGAGGAATGTCCAAATTTGAACAGCCTCTGATAGAAGGCAGGTTACAGCCACACCTCCCTCACCAGGTTCAGGAAAAATTTTCCTCATAGGAAAGTGAAAGGAAAGAAAACAACTATTTATTTAACAGGCACAATGGCAAAAGAATAATGCTAAATAATAAAACCTCTTGCTGTGGAGAGAACCTGGTAAGATTTGAGAGTCCTTTCTTTGGATGTGGTCTGTCTCTCTCTCTCTCTCTCTCCTCTTCGGAGCTAGGTCAGCCTGGGCCCCCTCTGGGCCTGGGTGGAAAGTTCTGAACAGTTCCAGAAGGGAAGAAGAAGAAGCTGAAGTCTCAGGGGGAAAAAATAAACTTTCTTGCCTGAGCTTGCAAACCAGCTGAAAAGCAAAGGAGTTTAACTCTCCGTCTCTCCTGAGAAAAGGAGCCGAGAGCTGGCTGAAAAGCAGGAAGGTGCTTGCCTCCGCTTTTTGCTGCCGCAGAAGCACGCAGAGAAGATAGAGTGACTTTGAAAAGTTTGACTGCTTTGAAAAGTTTGTCTGGCTTTTTTCTTTCTCTTGCAGCCAGTTTTAAAGACACAGAAAGGCACAGGAGTCATGTCCGGGCATAGAGCGGTGATAGGGGATACACATAGTAAAGTCACCCCAAAACAAGGCTCTAGTAGGGTCCCGAGTACCTGTGTTGGCTGAGAGGTGATGGTGTAGCCCATGGGCTTTGAATCTTCTGGCAACTGCTACTCTACACTGTCTGTTGCCCTGTCCATGAAATTGAAATGCTAAATAGTGTCTCTTGGTGAATGACAAGCAGAGGGGAATTTTGCAGAAGTTTTGCTTATTTGACTGTATGTAGATAAAGTTAGTGTCCTCATGCCTGTGAACTCAAGAAGACTCTACTGTGCAGAGACAAATACTTGCTGGGGAGGAGTGGAAAAACCTCTTCCTTGGGGGTTTTTCTTTGATTCCAATCTTTTGAGACCCTGATCAGAGAGAGCAGAAATCTTCCTTGACTTCAGAGAATAAGATTCCACTTAGTGGTTTCTTTTCCAGCTTTTTCCCTCTGGCCTTTGCATCTGTTCAGCTTGCCTGTGAACTCATTCTGCCTTCTCTGTGGGTTAAGACCACAACTGTCATAATTTGTGTAGGACAGGAAGGCTTTGCTGTGGGCTGACACTGAACTGAAAGCCCTAACCAAATGATCTGCAGCCTTTAGAGCACACTGTGAGCTTTACAGGCGTATTTGAGAATACCAAAGAAAACAACATTGGGCATGCGTATTACTAAGGCAGGGCACCTTATATTTATATAAGAGATCAGGAGGTATTTACAGTCTGATACGACCTTGCCTAGCTCTAGTTAAGCACTTTACCATTAAGTTGTAGGGATCTTGGATTTATTGTTCAAGGTTAGAACAGTGATGTTGTCCTGCATTCAAGTGCTCTCTCTCCAGCTTTGTGGTTCTTCTGTTTGCTGACGTGAAAAAGCATTGCAATTTTCCTGCTAGAATAATCTGTGGGGCTATAAAGGTGCATTGGGCAGTCTCGTATGTTTACAAGTTACTTGATTGTGCACAGTGCAGTGTTGTGGCATGAATAGCTTCTAGCCCCAAGGGCTTTCTGAAAAATAGCCTGTGTCATACCTGTTCCGTCTCTTGGGGGATATTGGAGTCCAGCACTCCAGGAAATGCACCTTTATATGCCAAGCAAGTGAAAAGTTTTTATGATGGCTTTGCAGTCTCCTCCTTGTGCATACCTCAAGCCATTCAGCTTTTCACAAATTCTAGGCGTGGAGCTTTGAGGATGGTCACCTGTCTGTATAAATCTGTAAGTCACTGGCCTGGATGAGAAAAACTGGCTTATTGTGACATGGTGCGACTGCCCTTTTTCAGTCATGAGGAATGCTAAAATGCAGCTACTGTTGGATTCTATAATCTCTAATACTGAGTAGGGAATATATTTTTGATAAGGTCTTGAATTGTCTCACTTTGGTGAGCTGTGTGGGGTTTGTTGTGCCTGCTTTGGGAGCATAGCAGCCTGAATAAATGATGAGATGTGAAGCTGTAATCCCTGAAAAGCTGTCTTTGAGCTGGTACTAAGGTCCCTCTGACTCATAGTTAACTAACAGCATCTCAATTGTGTGCGTGGCATGTGAATGTTGTCCTAGACAGCCCTATCTGAGGGTGGGTTGGAGCTGCTGAATTGCTTCTATTTTGAGGGGAGGAGGTGGGTTCTGCTGTCAAATGCAAAGCTGGCTATCAAACCCCCATCTGTGGAAGTTAGCTGTTCTCCTAAGGCATGACAAGGTTGACAGAAAATGAGAAAGCAAGATGAGGGGATGCTTTTAGTACTAAGAATACAGAAAGGAGGCCACGTATCTGCTAGGTTGAGTAGTGTTGTTTGGGATGCTCTTTGGAGAGCTCTTCCTGGGTTGTTTACAGCATTTATTTATTTAATTATTTTAAATTACTGTCTTAACCAGGACTCTGTCTCAGGCTTGACCTGAGATGAAATAAGTTATTTGACATTCAGGTTTGCTTGTTATCTGTCACCATGTGACCACTAGGAAGTGTGCTGCTGAACTGTAGAGACTTTTTCCATTGGGTAACAGGAGGAAAAAAAAAAAAAAGCCCAACCAACCAAACCTTTTGAAACTGAGATAATTAGCAATATCAGCATCTTAAATGTTGTGCTTCTGCAATTTGATTATGTGCATGCAAAGGCTTAAGAACGGGTCATGGAGATTTATTTTCTCTCTGTGTGTGTAATCTTAACACCAAATCCCAGACGGAGAGAGGGAAATAAACCAGCTTAGAGTCTATGGAATCCTCAGAGCAATGCCAGTTTATGCTGGCCAAAACATGAATCAGGATGCTTATCCTAGAGGAGGTATATGTGATGCTGTCTTCTGTGGCTGCATGAAGAGAACTGTGGATCTCCACAGGGACACAAAGGAAAATTTTGTAGCATCTGCAGTGTCTCAGTAGTCAGATCCCTCCTTGCACAGGAGACCGGCACTTGTACCTCCTGCAGAGGCCCTCCCTGGGGAAAAAGTTGTTGAGCTCAGTAGCCCCAGCCCAGGAAGGAGACACCCTTATGTACATACATGGAGATATGGATGTAGTTCATAGGGAACCTTCTGGTGCTCCTTGGAAGTGGTAAAGCTTTTTTCTGTGGTGGAAAATAGAAGTGGGGGGGAGATGTTCTGTGCTGACATGGTTGGAAATGTTCACTGGCTTGGTGGAGAAGCTGCTGAGCCTGGATCAGTGCCCTCAGCAGTCACAGGGCTGTGGGATCAGGTGCCCAGAGGAGTAAGCTGGCAGCCAGAGCACCCTGCAGTATCTTTTGCTGGGAGGGAAGGTGCTTGTTCCTGCTGTCTGCCTGGCTCTAATAAGGAAGCTCTTGTAAGGAAAGGTGGTCTTGCAGGCATCTTATTGATGAGTGCAAAGGAGGCCAAGGAGCCACTTCTAGGAAAAAGTGTAGTCCTAGCAAGGCATGTGTTTATTCTTTTGCCACCCCACGTAGACAGCAGGTGTGCAGGGCAGCTCGGTGCCAGCCTTGCTGTCAGCCATGGCAGCAGCTGCGCAGTGTCACTGGCAGCATCACAAGAGGTCTTTGCATGGTCATTCTTCTGACCCATAGGTTCAGCAAGTCTCTTGACCTTGCAGCATGTCTGAGCTGTTCCACTTCTTTCTTCCTCTTAGCTCCCTAAACTCCTCAAGGCAACTGCAAGTCCTCTGTATACAATAGGAGAAGCTGTCCTATGTTCTTCAGGGTCCTATGTCCACTTTCTGATTGTGTTTGGAAGTTTAGTCCTGATAAATCAAAAGGCCTTTCTCAAATTTCTTGCTGTGTTGTTCAGTTCCAAACTCCTGCTGCTGCAATGGCTACAGCAGCTCTGCCTGCATGTCCAGTGGCTGGTGGTGCTTGTTCCCTGTCTGTCAGGGGGCTGTGTTACTTTCCAGTGCAGTGAGCTTGGGACTGTACTCAGATGTTGGGCCTCTGCTCACTCTGGGTTTCTCAGTGTTTCTCTCCGTGCCCTTCATGAAGCACAGATGAAATGCTCCCTGGCGTGGCTGGAGAGGATTTCCACCTCTTGTGCTTGCTTTCTACTGTACTTGAAGAGGACCATGCAAGGGCTGGAAATGGTAATTAGTCAGCATTCCTTCTTTCTGGAGATGGGAATGGGCAGGCCTTCTAATTACAGGACCTTTGCAAAACCTCAGAAATCTTACTCCAAGGAGCAGTGGGAATGGGTGACTCCTGTTCACTTTGCTCTTTGCAATACAATGCCTACTCGTGATTGGATTCTAAAGTGGCCACCACTTTTCCATTGAATCCTCTGCACTTCTACACTTCTGCTGCCCAGCTCTAATACTCGTCCTCTTCCTTTCTGTTAAGTGTTCTTGGGACTTGAGGTGAAAGTCAGGATGTGTCTTTAGTTGTGTGAGAGTCAGCAGTGCCTATGCATATGTATTTGCCTTGGACTGTGTGCCTTGTCAAGCAAGTAGAGTAAGAGCTAGTGAAGAGGAGGGGTAGAGGAAATTATTCCATGTGGAAGGCTCTAAATAAGGCCATGTCCTTGAGAAAAGGCAGAATGTGTCCTTGAAGTGATAATGTCTGGGGCAGTAGAAAATCCCTTCCAAGGAGCACATAGGAGAGAGGCAATTAGTGAGCCTGGGAGTGTAGAAAAGATGCTGGAGATTGTTGTAGCTACAAAGGCCAGAGGGAGGGAGGAGAGAGTTTGGCAGCTGCTTGTGGCAGGCCTGATCCTATCCCTGGGGTTGTGCTGATCTGCAGTACAGTGTGTTACATCAGGTGTGGGAGCTGGTAGCTTTATTAGAACCCAGGGCTTTGTGCTGCCCTCTGGCACTCGCCCAGAACTGAACTGGTTGTGCTTTCTGGTACAGATAAAGGCCAAATCCCCAATGATGACTTCTGCCTGACAAGACATTTGGAATCCTGCAAGCTTCATGAAGTGTCTTCTGCCACTGTTTCCCAGGCTTTTAGCTGTGCTGTTCCTGGAGGATTTCTTCTGAGAATGAACCATTCTATTCCTCTTCATACACTAAAGTTTGTTTGAATGGATATTGGTTTTGGAGGCCCTTTTTAGGCTTAGGATTTAAAGAATTGAATATTATTGTAGCATTGGAAGTTCTGGCAGTCTCTGAGCTGCCACTCCTGTGGATTATCTAGTTTAGCATCCTGAAGTAGAGGAGGTGGCATCTCAGGGTGTAAATGAATCAAGAATCCCTTTACATATGTTAATTACAAGGGCCAGTCTTGCTGGCTGCATTGAATGCTGCTGATTCAGTGCTGGGCCTGGCAAAAAAAAATATTCCAGTGTATTATGGAGACAGAGTGTGGATTCAGGCTGCCAAAGTTATGCCATGCGTGGAAAAACTTGGAGTCCTGTTTCAGAGTGGGATATCAGCACAGAGAGTTATATTGATTTATCTATCCTAGTGTTCTTACATAGTGGGATTGGTAAAATAATCTTTAAGGGAAGCATTTAACTACTGGCCGTATTTCTGCACACAGAAGAGTTAACCTGTCAGATGTTCATCTGAACGTCTGTCTTGCTATTCTTGTTTGTGTGCTCAGCCCTGCAGGAAGGGTTGAGCAGAGGCTTTTCCCCTGCAGGGGTCTGTGCAACCCTCTGTGAGTAGTTCCTGTCCTGCTCACGCAGTTGTTTTCAGAACCCCAGTCATGTTGTGGCTGGGGGGCCACTGCTGATGTCTCTGGAAGAAAGGTAGCATCAGTTTCTAGATTTTCTTGCCATGGTTCCCAAGGTATGCAGCTTACCTTGTGATCTGCCTGAAGCTGCTCCAGCAAAAGGAGAATCCTTCTAGAGCAAAATGCTAACACCCTTTGCCAGAGGACTGCTTTGGAAGGTAAGCTTTTAATTCTCACTTCCTTGCCGGAGTCTGCCCTGTGCATGCCAGGGCCAGTGGGGAAGAGTTTGGGGTGTAAGGTGACACTTGACCTGCCCCTGTGAGATAGGAGGGCAAAGTGGGCCCAGCAGGAATCATGCTCACAGGTGTACAGGGAGGGGCTTGGCATGGATTGGAGCAGCTGGCCAGCCTTGTGAGCGTGAGAGCTGGGCATAATGCAGGCATAATGCAGGCTGAGAGCCAGTGGAGGGTGTCAGGGTTGTTCCTCTGATCTGTGTTAGGGTTTTAGCAGCCACAGAAGTGTACAGGGGAAAGGACAGGGAGAAAGACAGGCTGCTGTGTGACAGAGCCAGCCATGTCTCTGCTGTCATCTCTGAACATGGAACAATTGTCACCTGGAAGCACACAGGAAAGCATTTAGCAGGGCTTAGGCTGATAGCCACCAAAAGCTGTGTGTGGGCTTTGTTTTAGTGTTGGTGAGCCACCTGAGGGTAATGGCTGGTGTGTGATAAAGATGGAACATGGGTTTCAGTTCAGCTTGCCTGGAGTCCTGAGCAGCTTTTCCTTTTCATGCACTGTTATGTCATTTAGTTTCTCTAATGCTGTGAACAGAAATGCAGCATTAAGCCTTGTATTAGGGCATTACAGAAGAGAAAGATTAGACTAGTGAGTGTTGCTGTTGTGGTTGTGACAGAGTGATCCTGGCTGGCTGCCTGCACTGAGCTGCCTCCTGCCCTTCCTATCGATTATTTCACAGCAGCAGCTGCGCTGTTTTTGGATTTGTGTTGCGAAAATAAGCGCTCCCGTCCTGACCGAAGAAACAAAGCAAGTCTCAGCTTGCAGAACAGCAGTTCTGGTGAGGCTTTGGTGTGCCAACACTTCATTAACACCAGTGCAAAAGTTTAGCTAGAGGTATCATCAAGCCTGGGGGCTCTTCTGCCTGCTCTCCCAAAGCCTGTTTGCTTCTGTACAGAGCAGAACAATGGGCCTTAAGGTGAGATATGAGTGGTACATCTGCACGTGGGCCTGCATGAGGGTCCTACCCTGCAGGTACCAGTTGATGGATGGGCATGTGGCAGTCACTGTGGGCTGCCTGGTGAGCTGCTCTGTGCAAGAGGTAGAAACCCTGGCAACTTAAAAGCAGATCTTCTTCTTATGTTCCCCATATCTAGCATGTGGCAATAGTTCTGGTTTATCTATTAACTGGTATCTAGAGCATACTAACCGTATATTTTGGCTCAAATGGGAAAAATGTCTCCTTTTAGTTTGGCTTTATTTAAACAGGTAACACGACTGACAGCTTTTTTTTTTTCCCCAGTTGAAATAGAAAAGCAAACATCGTGGGACAGACACATTAGGAGAGAGGCTTCTGGTTCTGAAGCAGTTGCAAATGACCTGAATTTACATAGCCCTCCTGCTGCAGAGTGTGTCTTGGGCTAAACACAGTTTGTGTCTAGTCTAAGGAATGCTGAGTGTGAAGAATCTGAACCAGAAAGTATTGTGGGCTGAGCCCTTCTTTTAGTATCTGCCTCTGGCTGCAAGAGCTATTTGAAAAGCTGTCTCTTTCTCTTGATGTTTGCACCTGCCTCACCTGTAAGGTCTGAAGAGGTGTTGCTCACTGTAGTGTAACAGGGATCCCTAGGAGTTGCTCCAGTAGGGTATGTGTCAGTGCCTCTCATTCCCGAGCAAAGAGGGAGAAACACCAGTGTGTACATCTGGTGGCCAGGCTTTCTAAGAACTCTCCATTACAAAATTGTTTGTTTGTTGAACTCTTGAGGTCAAATCCCTGCACAGAGCCCCTGATGAGAAAAGTTACTTGCCACAGGGAACAGCTGGTTAAGCAGTAGGACTGTCTGCAAACTGAGTGGGTGTGGTTGTGAGGGGAGTTGTGTTTACCTCCTATGTATCACCAAAAATAAAAAGAAAAGTTTCCTTCCTCTATCTCTTATCTGGAGCCAAGTGAGCTGAACTGTTTATTATCTGATGGCAAAATAGTTGGAGAGAAGGATTGTATGAAGACCTTAAATAAAATAAAAAATATACATCAAAACAACAAAAATTAGGGAAGTCCCAGAAGAACAGCTTGTTCTGGTACATGGGGTTTCTCAATGTAACTGGTTCACAGGAAGATGTGCACAGATGTCAAAAGAGTTGGTGCTTTTAAAAACTTCACTGCTAGCTGCCATCTCCCAGCCTCAAATGTTTAAAAATGTGAGGTTTTTATTTGTGTCAAATAGTGGCAATTTTACAACTTCTGGCAAGTAAGGGATATTCTTTCCACACCCAGTGCTTTTAAGGTGTCTGTCCAGGATTTCAGACCGAAATTAAACAGTTGTCACCAGCCGTGGGGTACACCTATCACCTGAATATGTCTTATAAGGGCAGACTGTAAAACATTGTTCTTTATTTCCTGCTGGCATGGATTTGTCTTTGGGGCCCCCTTTGATATCTCTTCAGCCTCACTGATGGGCCATCAGAGAACATCTTGGGTCAGGTTCCCATTCAGGACAAGTTGGCCTTTGTTCAGCTTGGCTGAAATGTTGGCTGGTTTTTGCTCTCTTGGGACAATAAGTGGAAACCAGGTTGCTTCAGCATGAGTGTGGAAAGCAGAACAGAAGTCTACACAAGCAGTGGGATCTTTCACAAACTGAGGTCAGTGCCCAGAAGAATTGGGTTGTCTTTGGGTCACTGGCACATTGCTGTGCAGTGCTCCTTGGGGCAAACAAACAAGCACTTTCTGATGATCTGAGCTACCCATGAGGAAACATCCAATAAAGTTCTCTGTTAATTATTTTCTAGATGTCAGTTTGAAAACTTCTGTTTTGGTGCCTCTTGTTTACAGCTTTGTGGGTTTATTTTGTGCTGGTAACAGGACTGTGTTATAATTAGGACTGTATCATCTGGGAGATGCCAGGCAGGAAAGCATGTGCACTGCTTACTCTCAGTATCTAGAGGAGAGGCAAGTGCAGGAGCTGTGCATGCTGAACTGGAGCAGCTTGAGGATTTGTGCCCTGGAAGAACATGGAACAGCTCTCCTGAAACCTGTGCTCATTGTCAGAGGCTGACTTTTAGCTCTTCCATGTATGTGGCACAGAAACAGCTGAAATAGCAAGAGATGGGCAACTGAGATAAATTAATGTTGGGGAAGATCATGCTAATAAATTCCTTCTGACTCATCCTATTCCTAAATTCACATGCAGACTGGGATCTACCAACTGGATCATGACAATTCCAGCAGTTCTTAGCAACCAGCTGCATTGAAAGCAAAGTGTGAAAATTTTAGCTGGGGACTCTTAAAAGGCACATCCGTGCTGAGTATCACACAAACCTCTCTGGAGCAGATAGCTGAGCAGAACTTGAGTCCTGGAATGAGGTCCCTGGTTATAGTACACAGGGCTGGCAGGACTCCTGTCCTGAAAAATCTTACATTCAAAATAGTTTGGTCATGTGATCCCAAACTAACAAGGCATATAGGGCTGTCAAGGTCCTGGGGGAATACCAAAAGTACCTGTGCTTCTTTCTGCTAGTTGGCTTCCTTTCAGAGCTTTTGGTGTGTTGGGCCAGTCTGGGGCCTTAGCTGGGTAATGGGAATGAGGAGTGAGGAATGGCGCCTCCTGTGTTGCCGATGTGCAGGAAGGAGTCCATTTGTTGGTGTTGAATGAGAAGCAGGTTTAGTGAGGCTTTGCAGGCTTTCCTGCCTGCCCCACTAGTCCAGGCAAGTTATGGCATCTGCAGTCTGGGGTGTGACCTCTCTGTGTCTCCTGCCATTAGGGACAGAGAATGCTGTTACTACATCCAGCAGCTCTCTGTGCCATGCTCTGCTCTCCAACCCTGTTGGAGAACTTTTCCTTTAAGTTTGTGTCCTGTTTACTGTTGCACTAGGCAGGGAGTGGGAATGTCCCTGGCACAGAGGGTGATCTTTGTGCTGACACAGAGCTCTCCCAGAGGGAGCTGCAGTGTCATGGGTGAGCTGCTGGGTTAAATATCCAGAATGCCCTTTGCCCTATTTAGCTTGCTCTGCTCCTATTTTTGTCTGTGTCTTAGGTGCTTTTTTCCATTTGAAATACTTCATGTGTCATCTGTCATTTTACTGGCTGGCAAATCGATATCAATATGGTCTAATGTGGTTTAACAGGAGACCATCCTGGTGTCCTTGGTGCCAAAGCTTTGATGCTGCAGATGTGGGTCTGAAGAGGCTCTTCTTCCCCACTCGTCACCCCTCCTGTCATGCAGCGTTTAAGCTTTGCGATGGTCCTCGTCCTTATGCACTGCACAGGTTTGGAGTAGGTAAAGGGGGATGTGGGTTTTCTAATGAAAATGAAATATTCTGCATATATTAATGCAGAATTTTTGAGGAATATGTGCTTAGTAAATCTGTATGGGGAAAGGTGTTGAATTAATTGGTTGGTGCGAGAAGAATGAAATGTTTTCTCTGCAAACATTGCCAACTATTAGGGATTGCCTCTGCTCCATGCTATGTACCTCAATAAGGAAATATAAATTTAATTCAGCTTTTTCACATGACTCTGTGTCCTGAATCACTAGATCCATCAAAAACCATGAGAAGCTTTCCTATGGACTGCAGTTGGCACTGGACTAGTCCTAGAAATAATTGAGAGCTGGTGGCTGACCCCTGTAGGAGTTGTCTCTCTTGACTGCCTCTAATTCAGCTGCTCCCTCTGACAGCCTGTAAACAGAATTTGAGCCGGTTTTCCTGGAATAGCACTTCTGGTAGTTATAGGATTAAAACACTGTCACTTCTTTTCTCTCCTCCCAAATATATTTCCAAGAGGACTTGTCACCTATCCTGGATTTAGCTACATAAACCTGGCTTCTTTGGCTGAACCCTCAGTTAGCCTTATTTCCTGGAAAGCTGGTGGTACTGCAGGTCACCCTGTGCTGCCTTCCCACAGAGCAATTCCACATCCAGCTTTGGTGCAAGTGATCAAGCGAGTCCAACAGAATCACAGATGTCTTTAAACAGAAGTGCCTCAAAGCTCCTGTGGGCATGCATGTATGCACATGTGTATAAAAGGAACCCAAAACAAAAAACACCCAGAAAGTATTCAAAGAATGAACTTGCTAATTAGCAATAATCTTACTTTACCCTTTTGGGTATGAAACAGAGCAGGCAGCTGCAACTCGGGGCTCCCTTCAAATGCTGTTTCCTGGCATAGTCGGGACTTTGCTCTCTTGTTTTTCTTAAAAAAGCCCAAACCCCTTCCAGCTCACATTTTTGTTCAAACAGTCATAAGCTCCATTTAGTTGCAGTTGTTTTCAGTATTGCTGTCAAGTCTTCCTGCACACTGAGATGCCAAGCCTGAAAGCATTGTTCTCTAAGCACCATCTCTTGGGTAACCCACACTCCCCCCAGCACGGCCTTTGCACACAGGGGTCTCCCCTCAGCTGCATGCTCAACACCCACCCTCCCACTGGGGATTTCAACCAAGCCAACAATTCCCTGCAATGCACTCAGTGCAGAGGAGTTTCCTTTATGGGGTCATGTGGCCAAGGTGCTGGGTTGGGATTCCTTCAGTTTTTCGCTCGATAGCAGTTTCTTTGTGTGTCTTTCCTCCCCTTGACAGACATGAAGGTGTCTTAAGGAGCGTTTTGAGTGCTAATGTTGCAGTGATTATAAAGTGTTTTTCTGTGGGGCTGACTTATTTCGTGTTGGGAAGGATGTTGAGCCATGTGGCTACTATCTGGAACAGGCTGGGCTCAATGGCTTACTGCTAATTGAGTAAGTAAGATCAGAATTAGACTGCTAAACATTGCTCTAGGACAGAAGACTGGGATTACAGGGCTAAAAACTGCTTCAGATGGGGAACTTTGGCTTTTCTACTAAGTTGCTACCTCATAGTGCCTAAAATCCTGACCTCAGAGTCTCTGGTGTTGTTCAAGGGTCCAGTTCTCTGCGTGCTTGAGCTACTGGTGTTGATGGGTTTTCTAAGCCCAGAATCACGTTCCCAGGCTGCATTGATGGAAAACATGTTGCTGGCACACATGTATTGCAAAAGATTGGGATGTGTCAACATAGCATTGAGGGTTGTTGCTCTTACCTCCGTTGTATTTATTAACCTGGGTCTAACTTGAGTTCTTTCATTCTGCTGCCTTGTTTTTGCAATTGCAAAACTGAGTGGGAGAGCAAAATGGGGGGACTTCCAGTTGGCTAGAATTGGTAGTCTTTCATCTTTTTCCAGGAACTGACCTTCAGTTTGATTGGAGAGGAGTCTTCATTTGTAAAAGCATGTTTCTTTTCTCCTGGTTTCTTTAATACTTCCCCTCACATTCTTCTCACATATATGTTCCTGACGCTCCTTGGAATGCAGTGATTAGCTGGTACTTAGAGAAACTGTTGTACCTCATCATGGCTGGATGTGTGTCGAGGCAGCAGTCAGTGAGTGCAAAGGGCAACATGCTGGATGCTGTAGTTTTGTATTTTTGTTTCCTCCCCATCCCTTTTTTCCTACTGGAGAGCTCTGATGCGCTTGCCAGATGGAGCTCCTAGTGACTGAGGTAATGGGCTTAGCAGATGCCTTCCCTTTTGCACGGCTGGGACGTCTCCTCTCCTCAGACCCAGCTGGGTCACTGTGTGAAAGGGTAAAGCAAGCATGCCTTCAGGAGTCCTGCGTGCCATCAGCGCCTAGTTTAGTGCTGCGGAGTTGGATATGGAAGGGACGGGACACCAGAGGCTCTGTAGGAGGGACTAAGTCACTGATTCCCTAATGGGGATCAGTAGTCCCTCTTGCTCACTTGAGGTGTGGCTGACATTCACAGCAGAGGTGGGATCACTTAGCTGGAAAGCACCAGCATTCCTGTTCTGGCACTTTTGCTTACAGGCTGATGATTCTTTTTCCTGTCAGAAAAAAGATGCTTACTAGAAAGCTTTTAGTGGAATATGTTTTGAAGTGGATTTATCCATAAGCTCAAAGCTGTTGAAGTATCAGCCTTGTTTTCTTTCTTAGTCTGTTTTCACCAGCCCTGCACTGGCCAGGATCTAAAAAAAAGTGTGAACCTTTAGTCAGGTGCACGTGATCTTCCTTGACTTTGTAAAATATAAGTAAGAGGAGGGTAGCTCTTTGTGATGGAAGAGTGTGAGGGCCAAGACAGCAAACTTCCATGACGTCTGTAACACCTGTAATAACCTCTTGCTTTGAGTTGTGTATCAGCCAGTGGGGAGAAACCTCTGGAGAAAGCTGGGAATGAGGCTTTTCTGTGCCTAGTTTTGTGAAGGAAAAGACTGGTTTTGGTAGTATTTCATGGTGCATTTGTCTTTCTCTCGTTACAGGTGAGGCTGGTGCCAGCATTATTCGGGTGTCAAAAGAAGCCCGGAAGAGGTTCTTGGGCCCACTCCACCCCTCTTTCAACTTGGTGAAGACCATTCGGATGTGCCTGTCCAAGACTGTGCCTGAGAATGGGCACGAGGTTGCAGCAGGACGTTTGGGTATTTCCCTGACACGGGTCTCTGATGGAGAAAATGTGATACTGTCAGACTTCAATTCCAAGGAGGAACTGATCCAGGTGAATGGAATCTTACTGCAGAGGACTGGGCAGGAACTGCATGCAGTTTTGTTTTGCCTTGGTCTCCAAATGTCCTTAGTACTGGAGTACAATTGTCAGCACATGCCAGCACGGTGTTCCGAGAAGAGTAATAGTTTGAGTAGGCTTTGATCTGATTCTTATATTCTGGATCTCTTTCTCTCTCAGGCCTGTGTCTGCAGCACCTTTATCCCTGTCTACTGTGGGCTGATACCTCCAACCTTGCGTGGAGTGGTAAGTATGATTCTAAGATGGTCCTTCATTAAATTGCATACTAATGAGTGAGTTTTGACAACATTATTGCCTGCCTGCTGGCAGCATTTGTCTGAAGAGATGCGAGAAATTCCCAAATAAGCAACTTGCAGCAGTGGATATGCCTCCTTTCCACTGCTGCCCACAGTTGACTACAAATCTCCTGAAGACCAGTGGATTTAACATATAGTAATAGATGGCAGTCTGGGGAAGGGCTGGCTGGCTTAGCAGGTGGTTCTCCTGGCTGCACGGTACAACACTTTCCATCACTGAGGCTCCAGCTGTCTGCATGTGGAAAGAAGCTGGGCCCAGCATAAAAGTCATGAGTGTAGTCCCCCTCCCCATGTGCCTGACACTTTCTGTGGGGTTTTAACTAATGGTGTGGATACTGGCCCTCTTTTCCATGGAGTTCTTCCTGTCCTTTATCTGAGAATAATGTTCTGCTGCCTGCCAGAGCTTTCTTTAAATTGTGTCCAAGGCTGTCCAAGAGCAATTTATTCCTCTGTGTTGGCATGTTAGAAATGAAAACATGAGAAAGCTGTGCAGAGCCACAGCATTTCTGGATATTGCAGTCGTGCTTTAAGGGCCTTCTGGTTGAGCTTGGTCTCCCTTGTGCTACGTAGGTTAATGAACACGTTAAAAGGCAGGGGTTTTGCAAACTAAATAGTCAAAAGTGAGAGGGAGAACTGCTATAAAATATGTGCCCTGATTTACCATAAGTGGTCTGACCAAAGTGCCTTTGTCTGTCAGAGCACAGCATCAAATGCGCTTCGATTGCTACCTGCGTCCTAAAAGTGAGGTCAGTTTTGCTCCTGCATAATACACAGCTTGGCTGGTTTTGTCTTGTGCAAGCATGTTGGTCAGGGAAATGACCTGGAGGAGATGTCCAATGTTGTCACTTCAGAGAAGTGACAGCATCAGTAATGGTTTGGTATTTGCTCAGCAACTGCATGCAGGGCTTTTTCCCTGCAGCTGGTGGGACCATAGCAGTGGCTCTTGCCTTACACTTCTTTGGGGCTAATTGAGGTCAGTGTGCATCAGGCAAAAATCTCACAATTCCAAAACTGTGTACAACATCAGGGTTTCTGGAATGTGCAGCTGCCCTGGCACACTGAGGGATGAATTCTCATGGGAAAAGGTGGGGAGGAAATAGGAGATGAGGAAATTCAATTCCTACCTCTTCCCCAGAAAAACATGGCTCTGAAGGGGGGTTGCTGATGAGGCGAGAGGTTAAATTGGGTTGAGCATGAGCTTGGGAAATGGTTTTGAAACAAGAATGCATGGTTCCTAGCATGCCTATGGTGACTATATTTGCCACAGGATAAACTGACAGGCCTGGCACAAGGACTAGTTTTCAAGGCAATGTTACTGTGTGCAAGGTGCAAAATCCATATTTTGCCTTCCTCCTAAATTTTTTTCCAGCATTCACTTCTCTGAGATCTGGTAGCCCCATGGAGTGGATGATGGAGATGGGTAGGGGAGTAAAAAAACCCCCAAACTTAAATATTGAGAAATGGAAAAGTCAGTAACTGACCTGTTGACACACACTATAGTTGTGAATTGTCTGCAGCATGTGGGTGAGGTGAACTCGTAACAAGGGTTACAAAGCTGATTGTCAAATCATGTGAGTGAGGGTCCTTGTGCCTGGAAGAACATAAGGGAATGGGAAGTGGGCACCCCAGTCTATGAACCATCCCCTAAAGCTGCTGCTGCTTTTGCCTGCAGGCAGCTGGTGGCTCCAGCGTATGGCTCTGTGCTGTCCTGGGCCTTGGAGGAAGCTGGAGAATGGTTAACTTGCGTTACTGGAGATTCAGGCAAATCCAAAGAAGTGGCAGCTGAGCTTTGCTGAGGAATGTTAATCAGCATTGCTTGGAAGTGGTGGACCAGAGAGTGGGATGTGCACGTGTACTCCAGGATTTCTGTGGAGTCAGAAGGCTTTGCCTTTCATCGCTGTTTTAGTTGAGCCTTTTTTCTGATGGCATCTGTGGAGTCATGCTGCCACCCTCAGGGAAACGTGTCTTCTGCATCCTTACTGCAAAACTAGTGTTGTCCAGCACTAAAACTTACCTCCATTTTCTTTAAACAAAGTGCATGCTGCCTGCTTTTCTCTGTTCTTGTCCCACTTGGCATGTTGGAATCTCATCCTTGCAAAGGGAGTCAGGCAGATGTCTCCAGCTCTAGCTGTGCCTAGTCTGGCTCCAAGTGGAGCAGCTTTGGGGAGACGGTGACAATGGCAGTTTGCTGTGGTTGCTTTAGGCTTAGGGAACAGTGATGCCCATTTTAGAAGGGAGAGAGGGTTCAGTTGATTATTGGCAGCTCTGTTATCGGAAAGCATCTTGTAAGCAAGCTGCGTTACTGTTTCTGAGACGATGCACTTATCCTTGAGTTTAATCTATCCTATCCTTCCACTTCCTCACTGTCCAAATTCAGGTGGTGCAGGAGTCTCTGAGTGTCTGTCTTGACACAGTGTTTGGTGAGCAAGGGCTGCCATGAGGATAAAATGTCCTGTGCTCTGAGTTTGGGCTGCTGTAGCCTACAACTGTAATCACAAGCTGTCTCCCATGAAGCTGTAGGCTGTATGCAAAGGTAGCCCTGAGGTTTAGTTTGCCTCCCAAGAAGGCAAACTGCTGTGCAGTCCACCCTGACACTGTTGCCTCAATGGCAGCTGGCTTGCTATAGCTTAATTTAATTGCTTTCAGCCCAAGAGCCTGTGAACTGTTCCCCAGGCTCAGAGAAGCTGCGTGAAGAAGTCTTTGTCTTGTCTGCCATCCAGAGCAAGAGAGAACAAAGTGCAAAGCACCCTCCAGGCAACACATCTGGTGTTTTCTTAGGCACTGTGCAGAAAAAGACCAATGCTGGTGGTCAGTCTGCCTGTGAGAAAAGAGGAAGCAGGATGCAGAATGGAACACCTCCTTCTTCAGTCAGCATTTCTGTGCGCTGCCTGGGTTTAGCCTCTACTGGCTCAGCTTCTCACCCAGCAGAGAGCTGAAATATGTTTATGGCTGCTACTTACGGGGCTGCGCAGCCCCTGTATCGTGATTTGTGTTTGACCCTGTCCAAAGGAAATGCATCCAGGCAGCAAATTGTAGGATCAACCCTGATACAAAACCAGCAGGACTCTTCTGTAACTGAGGTTCACAAGAGCTGGAGTTGCTCTGCAAAGACCCCCAGCTTCCTTCTCTTTTGGCTTGACTGACATCCTTTTATCTTTTGCATGTTGCTTACTCTGCCAAAACCTGTGATAGGGATCGTCTTGCTCAGCTCCTTGTGCAATTATAGTATCCAACAAATGTTTTGAGAACATGCTACTGGGGTTGCCCTTCCTGCAAGGGTAACGCAAATGTGTTTATGGCACAGAAGTACAGAACATTCTCTGATAAGAGGGTGCCTGTTAAGAGCAAACCCAAGTCCCCTGTGCTCTGTTAGCACACCACAGCAAGTTGATTCCCAATGTGTATGCATGTGTTGGGATTGCTGCTCGATAAGCCCGCTAGCAACAAATCAGTTGGTTTTACTCATAGGTAACAAACCTTCTGCCAGTGGGGACTTGTGTCTGAGCTTATTCATTTTAAACAAGTGAAAAATGGCACAATGTCACAGTGTGACAGCTTAGATCAGTGCTAATTTGCACTGCAGGTGGTTGTTTGTGTGTATTATTATTTAATTGGACAGCAGTCAAACCACATAGGAGATGTAAGTCAGCAGTCACACAAGTGAATGTGTCTTTCTTGTTGAACACTCATGGCCAACACACTCAACTAAGAGAAGCACACAGCAAAAGGAGATTATAAAAATACAGCTGTGCTATCACCTGTTTTAACTCCTCCAGTGCTGGTGGATGTACTCCATTCTCTTCCAAAGTTGTTGGCACAAATAGGAATAGGGACACACAGTAAAAAAGCTGTTTGATCAGTTGCGAGAATGAAGATTGCTGCATTTGTCTTGATTTCAGAGATACGTTGATGGAGGGATTTCTGACAATTTGCCCCAATATGAGCTGAAGAACACAATCACGGTGTCTCCTTTCTCAGGAGAGAGCGATATCTGCCCACGGGACAGTTCCACAAACATGCATGAGCTGAGAGTCACCAATACAAGCATCCAGTTCAACCTTCGCAACCTCTACCGCCTCTCAAAGGCCCTGTTTCCTCCAGAGCCACAGGTGAGTTTCCTGGCCTCACCAGAACCTGGGCACCACAGATCTTGGGCACTGGCTATACTGCGTGCACTTCAACAGGAGAAGATTCCAGACTCTGTTAGTTTTATATCTCATATTTGTCTTTGATCTTGACATTATCAACCCAGTGACTCGCTAAACCTTGAGCACCTGCACAAGGGTTTGTCTTCTTTTGCTACTTGAACATCTGGAATTTCCATGGTAGCAGTTGCTTGGAAAGTATTCCCATGTTGCTCTCTAGAGTAGTCTTTGCCTGGAAATCAGGCTCACTGTAAACAAAGATGTATTGGCCATCAGAACCGATGTGCACTTCAGTGTTTTAAGGCAAGGATGGAGCTGCCAGCATGAAGCCTTTCTCCTAGGTCTGTGTAGCAAGTGGCACTGCAAATTTTGTGTGCTTCTGAGAAGATGCAAGTTCCTGATAGCCCTGACATTTGGACATAATAAGCATGCATTCATGTGCTGAATTTCTTGGGCAAGTTTTTTCCCACCCCCTCTCTAGTCTTAGCTGGCTTTATCTGCAAACACAATGGCCCTTCCTGGCATCTGCAGGGAAGTATTCTGGGCTGCTTGTCAGAGTGACTGCCTGAAGGCTGCCCACAGCAGCAGCAACTCTATATGGGGAAATGAGGTAGCTGCAACTACTTAAGCCCACACTTAGGTAGGATTCTAGGTGTCCTTTCCAATCTAAATTGTGCTGTGATTCCCATATCCAATGTATTGATGCTATACCTCCCATTCCTGCTCAAGGCCTGAGAAAGGCTGGCAAGAATGAGACTTGTTCTTGGGATAGCTCAGGAGTCATAATTCCTCTGAAGCCAGCATTGAGGTAGGTGTTTGCTCTGCTCAGCCAGTTTCCAAATGACTCTCTGTCGCCTTCCTCTGCCCACAGGTGCTGCGGGACATGTGCAAGCAGGGCTATCGGGATGCACTGCACTTCCTGAAGAAGAATGGTAAGGCACTGGCTGTTTGTAGGGTGCGCTCGATTTTCTCTTGTGCCACAGTTGGTGCCATGGCTTTGAGAGTAGTCGTGGTATATATGAAAGGAGGGAGGGAAGAACTGAGCTGTGCCTCAGATACTGGGGTATGGAATTCTCCTTAATAAGCCTGCTTTGGCAGTTCAGGAAGCAGAGGTGGTGACCTCTGCAGTTACCAACACACTGTTGGGCAGCAGTGCCATTTGGACCTCCTGCAGGCACCGTGCTGCTCTCCGTGTGCAGCTGGGTCTGTGTGGTGCTGCCCTCAGAGCCCCGGTGCCGGGCCCTTGGGCGGGCCGGCTGCCTGCCCGGCTCTCCTGCCTCCAGCCGCTGCAGCGCTGGGTGTGCGCTTGCTGCCACCTCGTGTCCATGGACAGTGATGCGCACCGGGATAACTGGGATTGCACTGCAGCAGGGAAATCTTGCCTGCAAGGTGGGTGACTGGCAGATTATGGCAGCAAAACTCTGCAAAACAGCACCCTGTGGAACTCAGAGGGGAAATGTGAGGACTTCTGATGGGGAAAGAGAGGATGAATTTGAACCAGCAAGGTTTCTAACTCCTTGTGGTAAGCATTACAACAGATGTAAGCTGAAGAGGCTGGGCATGGCCTCAGCCTGAGGGAGTTAGGATGAGGCAAGGACTAACACTCTGAAGGCACCAGGCAGGGCAGCTGGTTTGTGTCATCCTTACAGTATAACTTCTCTTCTCAGGTCTCCTTCATCGTCCAAGTCCTGCCCGTCCTCTCCTTGCCATAGAAGCACCTCCAGGAGAGAAGAAAGAGGAAGAAACAGAAGCTGAGGACCAACTAGAGGACAACACTGCCCTTGCTGTTGTTGAAGAGCACATCTTCGAACACTTGCCTCCCAGACTGAACCAAGGTATGATTCGTAGGGAGAGATCACAGGTAATCTTCCTGTGCTGCCTGGCCTGCTTCAGAAGATTACTGGAACGTGTGATTATTGCTTATGGCTTGGGTTGGTCATGAACTGACACCTGCTGAGAGTTAGATGGATTGGGGGTCTCAGATAAAGTCATGGCTTGCCCTGTGTGGGCTAGATTGAGAGAGGTTGATTAATTTGACAGTGTTCTGCATGGTAACAAGAGGAGGGGTTCTTGCTGCTCACTCTTTAGAGTCTGATAAAGGTGAAAGCTGCTGGTTTTAGCTGTGCTCAGGGAATTACTAACCTGAGCAAGACTTCCTAAGAAGTGGGAGGTGGCTGCCTCAGGCTGAGTGACTTTTGAAGTATGATAAGAAAAGAGATAGTCCCACTGGGGATATTCAACCAGTTTTCTTCTGCCTTCAGCTCTTCTGGAGGCTTGTGCTGAAAGAAGAAGTTTCTTGACTGGCCTCAGCAACATGCTGCCTGTCCGTGTGGCCACAGCAATGATGGTCCCCTACATGCTGCCTCTGGAGTCTGCAGTTTCCTTCACTGTCAGGTAAGCCTTGGGCTGGTCCCTCAGTGGTGCTTTTCCCAGTGCAGAGAAGTATTTGATGTGGCTGTAGTGTTTGAATAGACAGAGAGGGGGATTCTCTCTAATTCTGCACTGCCAGTGTTTCCGGGGAAGGAGCTCTTGACAATTACCAGACACAAATAAAAAAAAAATAAACCTAAACAAAAAAACCCCCACAAAAACAGAAAAACCAAGAACCCCAAACTTTTCCTATCTTCCTCTGTCATTTAGTTGCAGCCAATACTTCCAGCTTGAAGGAAGATTGCTGTGTGCTAGAACTTGCCCCAGAAAATGGTGATAAATTTTTAAGCCTTGGGAGAGACTTTGGAATTGGTGTTCTTTTCATCGTATTCCCTTGCATGGCCCAGCTAACGGTTGTCTCCTGTCTCTTTACAGGTTGCTGGAATGGCTCCCAGATATCCCTGAGGATATAAGATGGATGAGGGAGCAGATGACAGAAATCTGCAACTATCTTGTGAAGAAAGCCAAGAAGAAACTGGGCAGCCATCTTTCAGCCAGGTATGGCTGCTTTTCTTCACAGCATTGTTCTGGAGGAGGCCTCCATTTTCCCTTACACCTTTGAATTCTAGAGACTCTGCTCCATTGGAGCAGAGCAAATAAGGCACAAATTGACCAGAAGGATTTACCACTTAAGCTGAAATGCAAATCTGGTCCATGGTCTCTTGGCTTCCTTAACTGTTGGATAGACTCAGCCCATGGTCCCTTTCCTTTGTCCCATTACAGGGCAGCCCCTGTAATGAAGCTGTCACTACAGCAGTAGGGCAGAAGATGTAAGTCTGATTAAAGCAGTATGCCAGCTTATTGCATGCTCCTTCTGGAAGACAGAGGTGCTTGTCTTTGTGGCATTTGCTGGCCCAGGATCCCCTGAAAGTCCTTTCCAAGAAGTACTTGTGTTCAAATGACCTCTTCTACCTCAAGATCTCAGCCTGGCTGGAGGGGAGGGAATATTGTGGCCAGGGAACACAAGAGAATTTCCAAATGAGACCGAGTGCTTTGGGCCTGGATGTGTGCCTGTGCTTCTGCACTTAACTCCTGCAATAGCCACTGGCTTGAGGCTGTGGCAAGACTGTTGTGTGGATGAGGATAGCAAACTCTCACAGTAGTAGTCGGGGAGGTCCCGGCTGTGATTTGATCCTAGTACAAAGGTGTGATTCTTACCCAAAAGAGTTAATGGTCTGAATAACTGAGAGATGTGAGGGGGGGAAAATGGGCACACACAGACTTCTCACTAAAATCAGGTAGTCAGTATAGTACAAAACAGGACTGTGGTTCTGGAGCTCGGGTCTGGTGACCTGCTCAAGTCTTGTCATGTACTCAGTCTTTGCATGTGTTTGCCTTTCAGGCTTTACTATCACCTCGAGCTTGGAGGGCCCCAGAACCTGCCAATTTCTCCCCCGCCGCCTTGTGGTGAAGCGCTGCCCATGTGGATGCGAAGCAACCGCTCGGTGTCTGATGTCATGATGAAGTGGGAGGAGTACCAGCGCCAGCTCATGCTGGGCTTGCTCTGCATCAACGTGGACATGCAAGCCTCCCTCTTCCCTCGGGAAGGGTTTCAGTTAAAGCTTCCACCTCTAGACTGTGCAAAAGAGTGCCTGCCACTCTTCTGAACCTGCTGCTGTGAGGGGATGAGGGTGGGTGGGAAGGGGAATGGATGCAGGGTGGGACCAGTCTCATCCCTCAGCAGCAGGCTGCCCTGTGCTCCTGAATATGCTGCAAAGGGGATTTCCCCGGGATGGAGACTGGTGGAATTGACTGTAGCCATTTGTTGCCCGCTGGGCCAGGCAAGGGACCTTTGTGTTCACAGACACACATAGGCTGATTCCTTGCTCTAGACTTCTGGTGAGGCCTGGCCATTTCGGGTGGCCAGGCTGATGCTGACCCAGCTGGGCTCTCCCAAGTAGTGCACTTTGAATTGCCACTGACTTTTTACCGCCAAATAACCAGGATGTAGATGACGCTCTCAAGTTCATACAGCTTTTACCTCCCTTGGTTTTTCAGAGCATGTGTCTTGATTCCTTTCCTTAAATCATTTGACAACCCTTAGCTCTTTGTGCTACTAAAAGATGAAGTAGCCTCTTGCCAAACCAGTTTTTCTCATGGCTTGCAAATCTCCTCTTGACTTTCTTCTTTGCTGAAACCATGTCCTTTCCTCTCTCCCTTAATTGCATCCACACTGGAAGCCAGAGCTGGTCCTGCAGCAGACTGCACTGGAACTGCAGAAGTGTAGAAAAGTTACATGTTTTCCCTGATTCATGTTGTCCTGGTCTCTCTCTTTTTGATTGGGGTCCTCATGGAACTGCTGTGACTTGAACTCTGAGTGTTAAGTGATTGAGCTTATTTAAAGAAGTAATTTTGACAGATTTTTTTTTCCAGGGAAACATGTTGAATTTGAGGCCATATTCCTGACTCTGTGAATGGAATTGGTGTGGAGTAGCCCTGAAAAAAGCTCAGCCTGGCTATCTCAGGATCAGCTTAGCAGCTGAAGCAATATGAAGTGCTTGTAGGAAGATGAGAATTGTGCAGGGCATGTTAGTTTTGAGAGGCTCGTGGTGGAGTGTCACAGCAAGTGCTGGGGAAGTGGCTGCCTCTGACAGGGGTCAGTCTGGCTTTGCTCCTTAAGGGGCTGTACAACTGAGGCAAATTCCAAGTGGGTGATACAGAATGGACCTCTTGCCAAACTGAGGCTTCTGTCTCTCTTTTGCTCAGAAATTTGGTTGTTGAAGCTTTGGAGTGAGAAGGATTTAGGCTTTTAGCTACACCAGCATCACAGCTTGCCTGTCTCGTGTTGTGGCTCACAGGTCCTGCTCTGCAGCTGGCAGTAGCAGGAACATGAGAAGGGAAGTTAAGACTGTTCATGCACATGCAGCCTCTTGGAACTGGCTCCTCTTTGTCTTGCCCCTTAAAAGACCAGAGCTAGTGGGTCTGTAGCAGAGCAGGACTCTGCCTTGTGAGGCACTGCTTTCTCAGTGGTGGTCTGGTCGTGGCTTGTGTGAGAAGTATGAACTCCCTGTTCTTCACAGGGTGAGGCATGGCTTCCTGTGGGGATTGCATGGACTTAAGCCTAGGTCTTCACACTCTGGCAAACCCAGCTCCTGGTATCTTTTTCTGCTGCTTATCTAGCTACATGAGGCGTCTTCTACCTCTCCTAGCACACAGTGTGCAATGGCCAAAGCAAACATGTGCTGTCTTTGCTGGGGAGCAGGACAGGGTATCTGAAGCTGATTACGTAGCCTATACGTGGAATAGTGATTTTTAATAGACTGTTTTGCACCTTAGATTTAGAAAGGGAAAATAAGCCCAGAAGTTGCTAATAACTGGATGAAAGTAGTAAATCTGCATGAGCAGTGTGGGTGACGGGGTGTGTGCTGTTTCCTACGAGCACAGTTGTGCACTGGGCATGGGTTTGGTGTTTGTGTGGAGACTCTGATAAGCATCAGGACTTTGCTGCAGTGGCTGTGCCAAGATGAGAGGCAGTGGAGTGGGCAGCTGTGGTGCTAACCCGCTGCCCAGGAGATGCCAGTGCACGAATGAACTTGTAACTTAGATTATCACCCCACTGCCCTTGCTGGATGTAACCTACCTATGTAACACAAGGGCCTGTGTAGCTTACAAAGCAGGCCTGCACTTATGCAGTCAGTTTTAGTCTTAAGCTTTGCATAATTAAGTCAGTTAGGGAACAGGGAAGTCACTACAGGAAGAGAAAAAAATTGGAGGATTCTGAAATCAGAATAAAACATTGGATTACAAAACAAGTCAATCTTATGATTGTCTAAAGCCTGCAGAAAAACATGCTAGATGCTAATGGAAGTGAACCAGAAACAAGATGCTGTCACTTAGTGGGAGCAGGATGAATTTGATGAAAATTGGAACTGAGAAAAGGTGTTCATTTTGTGGTTTGGTATGGGATTTCTTTTCTTCCACTGTTTTGGACTACCTTCTTGGGGGGAACGGCACATGCACAGCTACTTAGATTGCTAAATGCATGTCTCTTGTCCCTAGTGCACACAGAGCAATTGGCAAGAACATAGAGATATTTATTTTATCCAGAAGCAAAACATCTGAGAGGAGCAAAACTGCATAAGGAAAATCTTGCATTTAGAAGCTGCTGCCCTTTTGACTCTCCCTTTTTTTTTTTGAGTTAATATATGGGTGGAGAAAATGATGCAAGTTTTTTTTTTATCCCGTCTTCCTGGACTGGTAAAACCACTGAGTGATTATGTAAACCACTAAACTATGAAACAAAATACTCTTGGCAACAGAGTGTGCTAAGAAGTTGCAGCTTGGCACCCTTATCCCTTGCCTTTTGCATCAGAACTGACTGGTCTGGTGCCGACTGGGCTGATGCCGCTGTCTTCCGGTGCTCTGATCCAGAAGGCTTGGGGATTCTGGTTCATGCGTTTCAAGAGACCAACAGCTGTGCCTGGTAAAAGGCCTGAGTTTTGTTCTGTGTTTCACCTCATCTGTAGTTTAATTTATTATATTAACTTCTCAAAGAGAAACTTTTGTACACTTCAAACTATAACCACAAATCAAAGCCTGGCTTTAAAAATAAACGTCTAACTCTTCAAGGAGGAAATTCCTGTTTTTCCTATGCTAATTTGCAGGGTGTGAATGGATACTGGGAAACTACCACTCTGTATTAACCCTTTCTTTGCTTGTTTTTATTCCCCAAGTGTTACAATGGCTATTGAGTGATAGCTTGTTGGCTTTATAGATTTGAGCTCTGATAAAGGAACTGCATATCTGTCAAAAATACCTCAAGCTACCCTCACTGTCCTTTTGAAAAGTTTCACCCATTTGCTTGGAATTCTCACTGCTCATTCATCACAGATTGCAAAGGATGAAGGAATTAGGGAAGATCACCTTTCCCACTGATGTAGAAAAAGGGCTGTGTCAGCTTGTAAACAGCTTTTTGTTATGCAGTGCTGCCTGGTCTAGATGAGACCCCACTCTTTTTGAAATCTCTGGAAACCTTGTGATAGGCTCTGGATTGGATATGGAGGGTTTATTGTGATAGTGCTCACTGGAACTGTTCAGCCCCTTGTTCTGTGTGTACCTCATGGTGTGCAAAGTTATCTTCTGGGCAGCCACTGCTGATTAACCTACATTTGCCAAGTCCGTAGGAACAAGGTCATCTGTGGCAGTCAGTCCCTTCTTCTCCAAAATGTGTGGCTGGGCAGCCCAGCAGGCAGTTGACAGGGCCTGTCTGCTCTCCAGTGTATGGTGAGTGAGACGTCAGGTTCCTGGACAAAAATTCATCTTGCAATCCATGTCCAATGGTCCTCATAGCATTCACTGGATTCCTGCAGGAGTCCCAACCCTTGCCATTTCCACTGTTTCACATAAAGGGTCTGTGCATTCAGGAACCCCCCCCTTTTTTTTCTCCTTCCTGTGTTATTCTTGCTGCTTTTAACAAGGCTAATGGTGACCTTGGTGTGCATCTAACCAGCCCCTAACCTGTACAACACTGTAGAGTTGTTTTGTGTGCAACAGTCTGTGCCTATGGCATGCTCTGTAACCCGCAATTAGTGTGTAGTGTAATTGGTTTGGTTTGCTGCCTGCCCCGCTGCTAATACTGTTGCAGGCTGGTTTTCAAGGGACAGGAGAAAATACTGACCACTATGTATAGGGCCTAGGAATTGTTTTCTCATGGCTTCTTGGAAGGCTGTGTACCTGCAACACTCAGACCAGAGAATAAAAGAGAATGTGCTGTCTGCCAGCACTGGGATATCCCTAGTACTTTAATATTCCCCAGTGGTTTTATTAATGTTTAAAAATTATCTAGTAATTCACTACTTCCTTGGAGAAAAGAGCTCTCACTTTCACCAGAGTGGTTGTGGGAGAAATACCTGAAACTCTGTGTGTGTTTTTCCCTTAGGGGGTGTCCATTTCTACTAAACATATGCCAGATGTGGTGGGTGGCAGGGCTGCCAAAGTCAGAGGGCCTTGCCAACAGTTTTCTCAAGCTTTGTTTCTCTCTTTTCCTTAAGTCAGTGAGAGAATGGACCACCTCACCTGGCTGCCACGTCAGCCAGCTTGTTTGTGCCAAACACACGCCGTGCCTTTACAGTGGGCTCTGGCCTCCTGTCCCTAGGGTGTCTGCTTTTCTGAGTGCAGCAGGACTCCCTCTCCTCTCCCTCCTTCCCCTTGCCTGCCGGTGGGACAGTGCTGCTTTTCCGGGCAGCTCCACTATGACAGCCTCTGACTGTATCTGTCTCGCTCTTGTGGATCCACATCAGCCCTCCTGCACAGGGAGGAGGAAACTAGTTCCAAACAGAAGACTTGGAAATGTAACTTCGAAATAAATACCTCTCTCTTCTGGGGTTTTTCTCTTGTTCTTGAAAACAGCATCTAAAGCAGCTCTTTGAGCTTCGGTGTCCTGGGACTCCACTGCTGCCACTGAGTTTGAGAAGACCCTTAAGCACACAACACATGTGGTGGTCCTGTGGAAATCACTGGTGTCAGAGCAGCAACTAGACCAGCAATAGCATACTCAAGTTACATATTTATGTGGCAACGGCACTAAGTAGTGTTCACAGTCACTTTAAAAGTTCAGTATTAAATTGTTGATGCTTTTTTTTCCTTCCCATTTCTATTTTCTAATGTTTTGCTGGAGAAAATGTAAGTATTTATTTTGGCAGAAATATATCTTCTAATAAAAACTTTCTCAATATATTTACCTGGCTGTGGTAGGCTGCTTGTCTTGCTGTTTAAAGGTTTATTAAATATTTTTTGGATGTGCTGTATGATGTGGGTTTGTTTTGCTAGGCCCCAGCCCATTCAACTTCCTCTCAGGGTAAACATGTATCAGTACACAATAAACGGGGCATTGATCTAGAGGTGGAAAAAGGGTGCATTTTGGTCCAGTTCAGATTTACTCAAGCTGAAATGTCCCAAGTGCTATTAGCCTCTGTTTTTTGGAGCTTTGTAGTAGAGCCCGGTTGCCAGGAGGAATTAAGCACCCTCTTGTGGGAATAGCAGGTGTTTGGCACCTGCGAAAGGGTTAGTAAAAGGTTTTTCACAAATTTGAAACTTCTCCAATACCTGGCGACCTCTTGAGGAAACTGACCCCTCTCTCCAGAGACTTTGTTTCCCCGCTGGTGAAGTAGAGGGTACTGGCTGTTGTGTGTCTACCTGTTATGACAGACACCGAGGTCTGCCCCGGTTACTCTCCAGCTGGAGCGCATGGAAACCACCGGCCCTTGGGTTGTGGGAAAGCCGGGGCTTTCCTTGGTGCCAGCGCAGGGATCTGGGCACGGCCGCCCTGGAGCCGCGGCCGGGCTGCGCAGCTTGGATCGCCCGGAGCAGGGACGAGAGCCCCACGCCGGCTGGGGATGGCGCTGCGCGTGTCTGGTGGACGCTGCAGGGCTCGGGCTCCGCTTTGTCCAGGCTTTTGACAGCCGGAAACTTTAGGAAGAGACTTTATGTGCTGTCACGTGATGACGACAAGTGCTGTAATTAGCACTATGGCATGCAGCTGGTAAAGCAAACAGCTTTCTTAACCTCTGATGACTGCCAAATAACAAAACCCCCAACCCGGTGCTGTTAATCGGTGAAATGAATCCTCCTTCCCTAAAGCCGCCCGGGCGCTGCCTGCGGCTCCGCCGGGGGAGTGGCCGCGAGCGGGGCTGGGTGCGCGGCTTTCCTGGCTCTCGGGGGTGCTGGGGCTCGGGGCGGGGGCAGTGCCGCTTATCCGAGGGGCAGGAGGGCCCGGCCCGGCTCCCGCTGCCGCCTGCCCGGCGGCTTCGGCCCGGCCGCCCGCCCGCGGCTCCGCTCATTTCCGGCCGGGGCCGCCCCGGCGCCAGCGGCGGCTCCGCTCCCGCCGTGCCGGGCCAGGTAAGCGCCGTGAGGGGAGTCCGGGCCGGCAGCGCCGGCAGCCGCGGCAGCGGGGGGCGAGGGCGCGGTGCGCCGGGGCCGGTCCCCTCTCCGGGGCAGCTGCCGGCTCTGCCCGGCCGGACCCGCAGCCGAGGTGTTGGGGAGCGGCTGCCCCAGCGAAGGGCCCCGCCGGCGCCTTCACCCTCGCCTCGCCGGCCTCCCCCGCACCTCCGCTGCGGCTGTGGGGAGAGGGCAGCGGAGGGCTGCGGGGCCGAGCGTGCCGCGGGGTCCTCTCCTGGCCACAGCCACACACCTGTCTCGTCCCCAGCTGTGGGAGGTCCCTCGCCGCTGCCGGACGGGTACGGAGCATCCGCGTTCCTGTGCAGCGCTGCCCTCTCCGGCACACAGCGCTCCTGAGGCGTAGCTGCGGCCGTGCCACAGCGTGGGGAGCGCTGCCCTGGGGGGGTCCGGGATGGGGAGCTGCTGCCTCTTTCGCCTTCTCTCCTCCTGTGTCGCTGTGAAGTCTGCAGGCTCCTTTGATATGAGGTCATGGAACTTCGGTCTTTCTTGTTGGACCTGAGTGGAGACCTTGTTATTTTCTCTTTTACTTTCTTTCAATATCCTTTGTTCAGGGAATATTCTTTCTTGCCATGGTCCAGGTGCAGATGTCACTGCATCATATAAAGATGCTGCAGGCAGCTATGGCAGCTGTGTTGGTGCTGCTTCTCCTTCTCTGGAAGGCAAAAAATACTAGAGCTTTCCCTCTCCTAAGACTGCGGTGTTTTTCTCTTTAATATCTTGTGTGTATGGGATGAACTTGTGTGTTGAACCTAAGTCCTTCCTGTAGGACTTCCTGAAAACAGCTGAGGGGAAAAGAGGCCAGCCTCAGGCACAGGGAGATGGCCGTGCTCAGGAATATCCTGAGGAGGCAGGATAATCCAAACACAGCTTTCTTGTTTAGTCGTGACCTGTTGAGTTCTTGGTTATTCTGATGGTTGTTCTGCATCAAAGGGGGCTCAGAAAACCTTAATTTCTATCTTTGCCTTATGCAGGCTCAGAGGAAATTGTATCTTACTTTTCATGTTCTAGAGCTACATTTATTTCTGAGGATCATCTAAGCAGCTATATGTAGATGAATATATATATATACACACACAAGTGTATATCTCCTGAGGGCTATGGAAATTGCTTTTCTAGGTCAAACAGATAATCAGTTTAGTCTGTCCTTTCACTGGCCAATTTAGGTGGTCCAGAGGAGGTTCTGAAAAGCTGCAGTGAGCTGGGGTGGCAGAATCCTCTCTTTGCCAGTTCACCCTGCTCCACAGAGACTGATATGAGGCCTGATATATAAAATTTTAGAATCCTTCATAAGATGGTATAAAATGTCTCTGAAGCTACCTTGCTGGACAAAAAAAATATTCTCATTCCCCAGAGCATCACTCTTCTCTTGGCTTCTTGTGGCAAGCTACAGTGGGTAGTATGGACTATCCACTTGGAAAGTCTGCTTGGTTTTTTTTGTCATCATCAGATAGGAAAATTTCTCCCCCACACCCCAGTTTGATGCATCTGATGAATCAAGAGCCTCCTGTCTACTGGTCTGAAGATGGTGTTGCAAAGGAGGGCTCCACGTGGGGCTGTCTTTAGCAGCACACAGACAGTGCTGGGGAACCGCTGTTCCTTGTGACTTTGCCAGGCAGCCTCAGAAAATAAACTAATGGGATGAGGACAATTGACAGCAACAGAAATCACATGGACTCAGCTCCATGCACAATGTTCTTCATGGTCAGAGAGCTTTAAGGATATTGATCCTTCTGTACAGCAAACTAGGTTTGCTTTCCATAATGTAACTACTCACTGTCTAAATCTTTTTGATTTCATAAGGCTGCTCTGGGGACTGAATCCTCCCTCCTCTCCTCCCCAGCTTGCAGGAGCTCGTCTTGGCTTTAAGGACAGTGACAAGAAACTTCAGCTGTAGGAAATGTGTCATCTTCCACTGAGTGGAGCAGCATCTCCCTCATTCCTGCCAGATGCCTTGGCTTGCTGTCCACACAAAGTCTGAGGTGGAAATCCTTGGTTTACTCTGTACGTCTGGATCTCTCATGATTCATTTGTTGTCTTACCAGAACAGCAGAATTGCAACAATAAGTAAGAATTTCTGTCCTTTGTCACTGTGTATCCTTGGAGGTACCTGGAGCCTGGCAGCTTGAAAGGGAGGTACTATGGATGTCCTGATTGACCCTCTTAATATTTTCTTTGCAATGTTCTCTTTTCCCCATCCTGCAGCCCGAGCCTTTAATTTCTTGGCTGATGCTGAGAAGGATTTCCCTCTGCTTGGCCCTAATGCACATTTTGCTAAGCAAACCTGACCTCTGCAGCTGTGCAAGGAGCACTGGGGCGGATCTACAAAGTATTCCCATGTGCTTCTGCTGTGGCAGGGAGCACCATGTGCTCTCCTCTGGCCGCACATTTGAAAGGTTTGCCAACCCTAAGCTTTTAAATACCATCAGCCACACAAGAAAAAAAAACAAACCATGAAATGACATAAATAGGTTTTTTTTAAAAAACCTATGTTCTTAATTTGCTTTCTCCTGCTGATTTCTGATTGTCTTGGAGATTTCTGCATGTCTGTATAAGCTGCCAGGAATGCTTGAATCTCAGTATTTCACCTGACTGCAGGACCTAGGTGCCTCAAGAGAAATAACAAATGTTGTGAGCTTTAGGAGAAAACAGCACCAGAAGTAGTGGTGTGTTGTGGGTGGGTAGTGGTACTGTGGACTTTCAAATGAAGTCTGGAGCCATGGTGGGCTTTCCTTTGCTTAGTTCAGGTTGGTGTAACATGACTGGGAAGCTCTGCGAACTTTTTAACCAAGTATTTTTCTCTTAATCATGTGTTGCAGAGCACTACAGCAGCAACAAATACTGTCTTGTGCTCTCAGAGACTGTGGCTTTAATCATTTGTTTGTTTTGGAGGAAATGAGGTATGGTGCAATGCTTTGGAAGGGTACAGTGTTCCTATCTGCTTGGCATAACTGGAGCAAAATCTGTCAAGTAAAAAGAGCGAGAGCAAGGAGGCTTGTAACACCCCTGCTTTCTCTCCAGTGAAGGGTGCGATTGCAGTTAACTTAGCAGAGATGTCATCTGAAGGAGGAGCTCTTGCCTCTGCTTCTGTACCTTCATTCTCTGCTGGTACAAGACTTCGTATCCCTCTTTTGTGCCAGTTCCTGGCCCCGTCTATGTGGAAGGGGCTGCCTGGTTCAGAAGGATGTCTGAGGATTACACATACCTGAAAGCCCTGCAGGAAAAGCTTGTGTTGTTCTGGGGATGGCAGGAGAGCTCTGAAAATGAGCCTGGGAGCCGCAAATCTCCTGAGATTTGCTGTGGTGGTCCAGCACTGTGTGGGCTTGGGGCTGCCTTGAATTTGTGTTGTTGGTAAGATCCTGGCGGACGCAAAGGTGTCCCTGCTCACAGCAGGTGATGTATCACAGGCTGAGGCAACCTGTGTTTCTGGAGAGATGAGACTATGAATAAGGGGAAAGCTCTGAAGACCTATCCTACAGCTTTTTGAAAGAATTTGCCTTTAGCACATGTGCTGGATGAAAGTAAAGTAGGGCAGTGAAGGCTTGAAAAAAGCCTAATTATTGTAACTGTGCAATAAAGGTAACGTACCTACCTGTTTATTGCTTCCTACCTCAAGCTCTTCCAGTGAATAACAGGCAGGATATCTGCAGACCTTTGGAGGACTAGAACTGGTAGCTGTGTGGTGTTAAAAATAAAATTGCAGAATGTCTAAATATTCTATATGTGATTTAGGCTATGGAAAGCAAACCTTTTGGGAAAATTTCAGCTGTGTTTGGATATAGCTAGGTGAGTCCAGCCTCTGGAAGAGGAGACAGCAAGCTTGCAGGGTAGCTGTAGACCCTTGGCTGAGCTGGGCAGAGGTGCAAGTGCAGGGAGGCAGATCTAACACATCCTACAGGAACTTGGTGGCCCTCACTGTTACAGTAGCTGAATTCCTCTCCATTTCGTTCAGCATAACATCTGTGAGTAAGAGTAATGCTTTTATCTGCCTCAGTTTCCTCTCTTCTTCCCTCTGGAAAATGAAGAGGAGAAAACCAAGCTCATCTCCAGCTGGGAACTGAAGATGTAGGTGACTTATAGGTTGACAGCATGACAGATGTTGAAGCCTTCTCTCCAGACGAGTGGTCTGGCTCCCTGTAAAATGCTGCTTTGTCTATTGGCAAGGACTGGTGGGGCTGTATTGTGTCTAGGGAAGGTGAGCTGTGTGCCTGTGCCAGCACCTGAGCTGAAAGTCAGACAAGAAGTGTAAGTATTGCTGAGCCTTATTTTCCCCACAGCCCTAGTTTGTGGACTAAATGCCCGTTTTTTGTGGGGTGGGACAGGCAGGCCAGCAGAGCCATCCTGCTCTGGGGTGAATTGCTGCAGGCTGAAGCTCCTGGCCCTTGCCCAGCTCCCCTCCTCGGCAGGTGCCGAGCTACTGAGCTTTGCCCAAGAAGAAAGACAAGCGTCATCATTGCTTAGATAAGATAAAGCATGACCAAAACCTTGTTACCCTTGGCAGGTGTGGCTAGATGCTGACTGGAATTTGTGCAGCTCAGAGGAATAACCAGGCTCTTCAGCTGCAGGGAGGGTGGCAAAGCCTCTTTAAAACGTGGAGACTTGATGCTGGAGCCCAACAGGGAAGGTGAGTGCAAGGGCCTGAGGGGTGTGAGTGAAGGAACAGCCACCCAGTAAACCTGTGGGCAGAAGGATTTCTTCTTTGTTTCCCTGTGCCTGTGTTCTGCTGCAGCTGTGGATGTTTCTCCGTGGTAACTCCATCAGCTCAGTGCCCTCTGAGCAGGGCTGTGTGGGTGCCCTGGTGTCTAGCAGGGCTGAGAACCTCTTCAGCAGGAGTGTCTCTCTCTTCTCCTTTGGTTTTTGAAGTTCTGAAATATCTGTTGTCCTGAACTGTGCTCTTCTGTCTGAGATCATGGAAACTAGGGAAAAATTTCAGATTTACTGGAGGGAGAAAGGACATGTGGGTGCCCCCACGAATGTATGTTTCTTCTGTTGCACACTTTGCTCCTGTGCTCGAGAGCTGCCTTCCTTCTTCCTTACCCTCTTTGCCTCCTTAAGGAGTATGCAAAATGCCTGCTCTACCTTTCCTTTCTCCCAGACGTGTAGCCAGAGGGGTAATCCTCTGCTCTAGCAGAGGTGCTCAAACCCCTTTGATTTAATGAATTTCCTATGGCACAAAGAGTCTTTCGCTTCCTATGCAAATCGGGTTGCTCAGTTGAAGCCGCTAAATGCAAATGGACCACTTGTGGCTGTTCCCTCTGGAAGAGTGGTGTGGGCTTTATGCAGACATGGAGATGAGACCTCAGGAGCTGGGAGAGTAGAGCAATACATGGATTTGTGCCGGAAAAAGGTCAGCATGGCTGTAGTTCACCTGTTCTCAGACTTGTGAGTTGGGATACCAGGCAGGATATATCAAGCTGTTGGCATCAAATAAATGAGTGTTTATAGGAATGGATTAACACCTGCTAGTTATGGGTGGGGGGGGGCTTGGTTGGTTATTGTCTCCCCTCTCTTCTTACCAAGTCCCTGCTGCATCCAAGTGCAGAATCTGCACTGACTGTGATTTGGTGACTCAAGCCACTCTGACGCCTGGGTCCCTTTCCTCTATTCAGGTTGGGCAAATAATGTTCAGCCTGTAATCATGCTTGAGAGCTCTTGCTATTGCCCTAGATATGGGGACCTGTAGTGATGCTTAGATTGGCTTAATCCAATTCGATCTGAAAATCCACTGCTCTGAGCAATAAATGTTGCGTGTGGGGGGGTGGTATTCAAGTGTCTTTACTAAATCAAAAACCTTTTAAGCATTGGTAGATGAAGCGTTTTTCTTTTCAATGTGTACCACTAAATACACAGGATGTGCAGTATGGTTGAATTAGCATTACTATGGGAACCATAACTTTTTGTATTTCCTGACCTTTATCCATGTAACACTAAGGATTCATTAATGTGCCTCCAAAGTGTGGGGTTTTGGGGTTTTTTTTGTGTGTTTTATAAGCCTTTATGTTGTGGTCAGTACTAAAAGAACCTTTATAAAGAACCCCAGGAGGAGATTAGAGACGGGACAGGGTGCAAGGTGCAGGGAAGCAGTTTCCTCCCTTTTTTGTGCTGTTCTAGCAGCATCCCAGCCAAGACCATGGGTCAGTGTCAAGCAAGACTTCTGCAGCAATGGTGAACAAAATGGTGAGTAAACTCTCCTGCTTGGAGGCAGATGCCTCACTTGGTATGGGTTTGTTTGCTTTTATTGGGCTTTCTGCCACAGCTGCACTGTTAGAGCCTGCCCCAGGTGATTTGGGGTACTGCAGCTGAGGCAAAGCTGAGCCTGTGAGGAATGGAGGGGTGATCATTCTGGTCTGAGCGGAGCAGAGCTGCCCTCTGCTAGCACAGAGCCTTCCCAGGTGGCTCAGGGGAGCTCTCTGGCCCTGTTAAACCTCTAGTTAAGACAATTGTGATTGTTTGTAGTAGGCTTCATGTCCATTTTTTAGTCTGGGTTTTGAAATAACCATCTTAAAATAATAGAGAAGGACCCACCTTTGCCTTCTGCAGGCCCCATTTGCTTGTTGCTGGGAGGATGGGGCTGTTTGGAACTCCTCTCTTTGCAGCTTGATGAGGTCTCTGCTGTTCAGATACCAGCTGGAGTCTTCTCAGTGGGAATTGGTGGAGGAGGGGGTTTTCCTCTCTGTGGAGGGTGGGCTTGCCTGCTCATGACTTGTATGGCAAAGCTTGTTTTCTGGGCAAAAGAGACATTTGGGGTAGGGGTGAGAAAAGGGCACAAAACCATACCAGGTGATGAAGAGCCAGGCTGCCAGGGTCTCAACACTCTTTTTTTTCTTTCATCACCTTTCCTGAGAAGACATCAGGCTTAACTAGTGGGAGCTGACACAGCTGAGAGCATCTTTGTGCTGCCTGGAGACTCTGGAGCTGCCCCTGAGCAACAAATCCCCATCAGCATCTCCAGCCGTCAGCAGGCAGGGATGGCTTTGCTTCCTTTTGGGGATGCTGTGGGATAGAGTGGTGCTCTGGTCAGTGGCAGGAGAGAGGGTGGCATCTCTGCCTGCTGTAGTGAGACAGTCTTGGGATGAGCACCCCACCCCTGTTTGTGTGTGTTTTGTGGTGCTTTGGAAACATGCTCCTTTCCCTGTCATCTTATGCTTTGCTTTTCTCTTTTCCTGAGTTCTCTATGCTTCTCTTTGTCAAACAGGTTGCCAGCCTCGTAAAAAGTGGAGTTAAACTTGAGGCAGGACTTCCCTGATTGAAATTGGTTGGGGGGAAGGCAGCAAGCTAAGTACAAGCACAGCTAGAGTTTCTCAGGGAAGGTAAGTTCAATGTGAGATGAGGGATCATCTGCTTTCGTACCCCTTCTTCCCCTCTTGCCTAAGGCAGCTCAGAAACCAGCCCTTCTCCTTCGCAGCTGTGTGCAAGGCAGGATTACAAGGAATTTACCTTGGAAGCTCAAGGGCAGGTTTTCTTGTGCAGCTTTCTGAACTGAGGGCTACTAGGCTGTGTTGGAAAGGGGCTGAGATGCGTAGGGAGCAGTGCAAACCACACCTCCTGGCTTGGACCGGCTCCGATTCTCTATTTACAGTGGCGGTGTTCCTTCCCCGCTAGCTTTCTGCTGTGGAATATACTGCCGCTTCCAGGGAAGGGGAGCAACACTGCCCTGCTGCTCGAGGTATCTGGGGACACCTGCAGAGAGACAAAATGGGGTGGAGGGGAGGGAAGAAAGCCTCTCTCATTTGTGCAAAGAATTATTTTAGCAGGAAGTCTGGATGGGTTTGTGAGTTGCTGTGTCTCAGCAGGGTTTCTCCCAGGAATTTTCTGTTCTGACTTCCTGCTTTTGCTCTAAAGCAGCAGAGTGGAGCTCACTGAGTGCAGTGGCATTTGTATATCACTGCAAAAACCAGTTGTTATTCCCGTGACAGAGGAAGGAAAATTTATTAATTGGTTTTCAAGAGCTGGGGGAGCTTAATTAATTAATGCTTCGGTTTGGATCAGTCGAGGTCTTTGCAAATGTTGAACTGAAGAAACTTGCTCTCAGTTCTGATGTGGTTCTGCAAGATGCTTAACTGATTCTGGTGACTTACTGATTTGGGAAACTGCTGATTTGGAGTAATAGCTGAATATTAGAATGTGTGAGATTGTGATTTTTTTTTTTTAAAGAAATAGATGTCTTGAGCTGGTCAGATTAAGGTTTTTCTGCTGCATGCTTTCTGAAGACAACTAGAAATTTTTCTTTAAAAGCATTTGGCAGGAAATTTCCCACTACCTCTCATAAGCATAGCTATTCCCCTATTCCTCTCCACCCGTTTTTGTAAACCCACATCATTGTTCCTGCTGTGGGCTTCTGACTCAGTGACAGCTTTTGTCAAAGAGAGGAATATCCCCCCCCAACCCCACTCCAGTAATTCAGCTTTTCCCAGAACAGTTGTACATGTTGAACAAAAACTGCATCTGCTCCCAACTTTGCTTCAAATGCTGTTCCTTGCTCTGATTGCTCCTTGCACTAAGCTGTGCCTGGTGTGCCAGGAACAGGTGCCCTTCAGATGCCAGTCTTATCCTGCTTTGTGGAGGAGCAGTTCAAGGCTTGTGGCTGCTCAAAACTTTCTCTAGTTTTCTGTCTTGTAGAAGTCTGAGGCTTTTAGTATTTTGTTGTGATTATCCCCTCTGAATGAGGAGAGGATATTTCTGGTGTCTTGTACTAGATCCCGGAATTCTTGTACATTCAGACTGATCCTTTCTTCTTTTGGGATGGGGAGTGGTGGTATTTGGATTCAAGACTTTACCTGTGTTCCCCTCAGTGGTCTGACAGCCAAGAGGTGTCTCTACTCAGGGCATGGATTTCACGCTTTTCCAGTGCATAGGTTACACTGGTATTTCAGGAAAGGTGTTTTGCACAGCACAGCCAACACCTCCTTAGCTCACAGGAAGGAGTGAATTTTTACCTTTATACCCACTCTTGGCAAGTAGATCAAGAGGTGAGAGGTAACAAAGCGTCACACACCTGCGCACAGGGCAGTTTTCCTCTCTGGGAGGTGGAGAATGGGTTAACCTTCTTCTTGGAAATTGGCTTCACCCACCTGCCTCGGCTCTGTTTGTTGCTTTAACAACATTTGCAGAAAGGTCAAACTGTCCATGCATCCCTCCTGGGCAAAACCAATACAGCATCAGCCAGAGAGATGCTTGTACAGGAAGCTGTGGTGCCTAGGAATCCTTTCCATACTCATTCCTGCTTGTAAACATTTGCAAACCTTTTCTGGTTTTTAAGTGCATCTGGCAGGTTCAGAATAGTGAGGTAAAGCTTTTCCTGCTAATCCCATTGCTAACATGTAACCTAGAAAATATAGGGGTGAGATAGTGGTGTCCAGTCCTCAAAATATTGGAGGAGAATTTCTTGGGATGAGGGAAAGATGCTTGAACTTCTTGCATCCCTCCTGCAGTTGTATCCAGCCCTCGGGGTAAGGAGGTTTCAGGTGCTGCAGAGAACTTGCTGGTTCAGCTGGAGGAGAAATCACTGTTTACCACATGTATTCAGTAAACAGTGTGAATGTTTTACCAAAAAGAAGTTTCTCCCTTGAAAGGGGAGAGGAGAAAACGATTGGGCAGTCTGATGTTGTGGTTTGATATTTTATCTGTGCTTATGTATGCTGGAGGAGCAATCTGAGGACAACATAAGGCTATGAATTTCTGTTTGTGTGAGGCTGATTTCAAGACAAAGGATCTTGATCAACAAAGGTGAGGCTCTTATGCACTTGTCTGAGCTTACACCTGTGGTACTCCAGGTGAGATGGCATTGTCATGGGATTGTTAGCCTTTGCACAAAGAGGGCACTGAAGTGGCTGAGGAAAACTTGCAGCTGGCCAGGAGGGGCTTGAGCTCAAGTCAGTGGGTCGCTGTTGGGAAATTTAATGAAGAAGTGGCAGAACAAGATTGGGAATCACCTGCAGGAAGCCATGAACACTTTTCTTGCTCAGCATCCTGAGGCTGGGTGGCAGAAAGTTCATCCTTCATGAAGCAATGCCAGTTGTTTCTGTCTCTTACAACAGAGATGAGAACTACTCAGAAGAAGCCTAGAGAGGGTGACTGACTTAAACAGTGACTCTGCTAGGTGAGTGTGCATAGGTAACAGCAGCCCAGGAGGGATCCTGGGTGTGAGACAAGGTGTGAGGCTGTCATGGAGAGATTCAGCTTCTTGTTGGAAAGGAAAATCTTTGTTCTGGTATGACACAGGCAGCTGGAATCTGAGGACTCAGAGGAAGAACTGAGTCAATGTCAGTACCCATGATGGCCATGACATTTGTGGGGAGAAGCTTGGCCTTTGGCTGTTGGAGTACCAAGTCCAGTTCAGAGGACTGTTGCTGGTGAAAATGCAGCAAATGCTGTGGTCCTTTTGGTCGACCAGCAGCCTCTATTCATGCTGAGGAACAGCCAGGCTGAGCCAACCCCACGTCTCCTACAGCAGCTAATGGCAGATACCCTCATCTTCCCAGCATAAAAATGGGATGGTACTTTCCTAGGACACTCTTTCTGCTATTTGTGAATCAGAAAATTTTCACCAAAACAACTGTTTTGTGTAATAGTCCTTCACGGACAAACTCAGAGCAGAACCAAACAGCCACTTCTTCAGCTCATGAATGCCTGTGACATCCTCAGCATCTCATGTCAGTAAGTCTCACACTTCAGGGATTTGTAGAGAAGTGCTTCCTCCTGTTTGATGTGCAAATACCATCACCAGCTTAATCTGAGGCTCCTGGATTCTTTTCTTAAAGAAGGTGGTGACTGAGGACAATTCTTCACCATCTCTGCCATTCAGGAATTGGTTACACAGGCAACTCCACAACCCCCAAATTTTAGCATTTGAAGCTTTGTGTATCCTTTAGAATCTTTTATCTATTTATTAAACAAAAGGCTCTTTCTGCATAATTTTGCCTTTAAAGTACTTCAAGAACACTGATGAAGTGTCTGGCCCTCTGCCAGCACAGGACTGAGGTGTGCCTGCTTTCAGCCTGAATCTTTGTCTGCAGGACACCAAGGGTGGTTGCTTTCCTGAGGGCTGGGGAAGAGCCTCACGTACCCGGTGCCTCTGCTGCTTGCAGGGTGTGAAAGGAGTCTCCTCAGCAGCGTTTCTCCTGATGTGTCCCTGCTGAGCCGCAGCAGCCGAGGTCCTTTTTTCCTTGATGACACCTTAGCCCTTCAGTAACAGGTGGCATGAGCCCAGCAGAAGGGTGCTGACTTCTGGTTGTCTCTGGTAGGACCTGCTGTGCATGCAAGTTCTCCCTTCTCTAAAGGGGCAGGTAAGGCAGGAAGGAATTGCCACTCATGTTCCATTAAACAAGCTGAGGATCTGCCCCGGATTTGTGACATTTCCTGAAGAGCTTTAAATGCCAGCTTAGGTTTGGATCTTGTCTTCCTTATGGGGCATTCCTACCTGCCTCAACAGCCCCTGGAAAAGAGGAGTGGAAGAGAGCAGGAATCTCCTTAGCCTGGGCTGCCAGTGTTCAGTTTTTGCTTTGAATCAAAAATGATTCAGCGTATCTGATGTCAAGTGCAAAGTCCTCTTCTATCCTCTTTTTCCCACATTTGGGCTGGCAAATAAAGTTTCTTTGCCTCCTGCCTACCTGCCTGGTCTGTAGGTATCACCTGCAGGGCACATATTCTCAACATACTTGGTGTTAGGCATGATCTGATTTCTGAACTCCAAGCAGCATCTACCTCCAACTTCACAGCACTGTTAGTGGTGTTCAGCTAATGCTGCAGTATATAAGATGAATCCTTATGTGATGTAATGTTCTATTCTGTCTTTTTAAAGAAAAGTTTCAGAAAACCTGTAAGCCTTTATAAAGTAAAGGAATTCATGAAAATTACTTGTTTTTAAACTAGCTGTTGTTATTTGTCATGTCTTATTGCAGGCATGCTCTTTATTTTCTGAAAAATCAGCTGTGTGCTAGTTACACTGACAGATCCAAGACCATTAGCTGTTTATGGAAAAAATGTGGTTTGGATTTCGTTTTTAATTGCTGAGAATTAACTCTTGGCCCAAATATTATTAGAGGAAAAACTGATGCTTTCTCTCTCCATTCCTGAAGCAAAACAACCCAACAAAGCCAAAACCCCAATTAGTAGGAGAGGTTCCAGTGCAAACACTCTCCCTCACTGTTTGCAGTGCCAATGCTGTGCCAGTGTGAGAGAGCTGCGAAATGCCATTGGCTGGCGATGCCAAAACTGGGGAGCAGCATGAGGGGGTGATGGAGGATTTGTGGCAATTTCTGGGGTGAACAATATTGTTTTGGGATGTTGTAGATACCTGTGTTGCAGACTTCTTATGTTGATAGCTCTTGGCACAGTGGTTTATGTTGTGCTGTTGAATCAGGAAGCATGAGTGAGTGCAGATTTAAGAAGTTTATTTGTTCACCTCTTGAAATGGAAAAAGAGAACCATTACCACTCTCAGGTTGCTTGGTGATATGAGCATAGAGTCTGAATCAAGCAACTTTCCCCATGGCAAGTTTTTTTAGCAAAGATCAAGAAGTTGATAATGGTAAATTCATCTTCGATGATCTTTGGTGAGGGAAATGGTGAATTGCAGCAGAGCCTCTTTTTAAGTAGCTCTTCAGAATGACGAAGGCTCTTGAACCTGTCAGTGTTTCTGGGATATACCTCTTATCCTACTGGCATATCCCATGATGAAGTCATCCAAGATACTGCAGCACGGGTTAGCTCAGGGCTATCAGGCTGGGCTAATCCCCTGCTGAATAAACAACGCAAAGGTTCCTGGATTTGTTCCTGTTTCCTTAAAGAGATACAGTCAAGTGCAGGCAATTAAAAGAGAGAGAGTAAAGTGTAGCTCTAGATATGAACACGTGATTTCAGGCTTTCTGCCCAGGGTGTGTATGGGTTTCTTAGGTTTTTTTAAAGAAAAAACTTTCACAAAACAATGATGTTTTTCTCATTTTTCACTGTATTTCTTTTCCTGCCATTCCCTTTGGGAAGGGAGAACCCAACAACCACCCAAACAAATTCCAAACAATGGAAACAAATTTCCTAGAGAAGGGAAAGAGCAAAATTAATTTTGAACAAAGTACACCAGAGAAATAAGTACTTTCTTTTTGCTCTTCTCCCAGCCCTTTCAGGCTGAGCCTTGGCAGAGCCTTTTAAAATAATTTTCATCAAGTGAGTACCCAGTTCCTTTGAGCGGCTTTTGGAAACTCAGTATCTGTGGAAGCCAATTTGCCAGAGGGGTCAGTGTCTTTCCCTGGCAAGGTCTCTGCTCTGCCTTCACCTGGTCAGTTTTGCATGGCTGTGATTTTTGTCAATGCATATGTGCTTTTTGCCCACAACTAGGATAATAATTGTAAATACCTATATTCGATCCCTGAATCTCACAGTACTATAAAATCTGGGATGTGTAGATGTGACTGTGACCTACAACGAGCACTTTTTATAGCAATTGCTAGCTTTCAAAACCTTGGGAGCAAAAGGTAGGTAGAACAAACAGAGCAAATGGCATATGCTTGATGCAAAATGGTATAAGGACCTGTGAAGATTTTATTGCCCTTTTCTTGTAGAACTTACCTGTTGCTCACCTGCTCCTGAGTGATGCTTCCATTCCATGACCAAGCAACAAATGCTTTGTACCTACTGCATACTGTCCTGCTTTTGTTGTGCATTTGTAATTTGCTGAGGCAACAGCCTTCTGCTGCAGTGATCCCTTACGCAGCCCTTCATCTCCTCTTTGTGTAGTATCTTCTCATGTATGGAGTCAAACCTGTCTCATCCAGCTTATGCACCAGGAGTGTGATCAATGTGCATCTAAACACCTGGTGAATTTCTTCCTTTGAAGTTGCAAGACTTATTTTCTTGCATCAGGAGTAGAAAGGAAAGGGTGTGTGTTCTTCTGATTTGTTTAAATAAATGGCTTAAATATTTAGCTTTAGTATGGGGGTGGTTTTGTTGTTTCTAATAATATTGTCTTAGGCAGAGATACAGAAGGCTGTCTTTTGGGAAACCTCCCGGCAAGTATCTGAGCACTTTAGTTTGTGGTACACCTTGGACACCTACTTTGTGCCTCTAAAGATTCTTCTTTAACATTCCCTTCTGCCACTCTGTCACC
This sequence comes from Lycocorax pyrrhopterus obiensis, assembly GCA_014706295.1. Classification (NCBI taxonomy): domain Eukaryota; kingdom Metazoa; phylum Chordata; class Aves; order Passeriformes; family Paradisaeidae; genus Lycocorax; species Lycocorax pyrrhopterus. The sequence continues at coordinate 15,965,577 of JACSVZ010000007.1, read as the reverse complement.
AAAAATTCAATGGTACAGGAAAGCAAAAACCTGCTTTCCCTTATAGGTTCCCTCTACAGGACCCAAACACTGGCCTTGTTCTGTAATCCTGGGTAAGCCACTTAGCCAGTTGTGCTTAGTTTTCCCTCCTTCATTAACTGTTGGTTCATTGTCTTGCACTGGGGAGGACTGCTAGGAATGCAGCGTATTCAGTGCGTGCACAATGCCCTGCAGTGACTAGGGTCATCTAAGGACCAGCTGTGGAAATTTGGCTGCACTCCTCACTTTCCTTTCCTCCTTGTCATTGGGCTGTGGAAAAAACAAAAAAGAAATAGCACCCCAAAGTTGTCATGTGCACATGGTGGTCAGGGTCACCTAGATAAGGGCTTGGCTGTTGATAGCATTTTATCCATGACTTTCCTGTACCTCTTTAACACTGCTTACAGCTACAAGAAGCAGCTTTTTGAGACAATAAATTGGAAATGATGACCCTGTAGTGCTACCTTGAAAGTAGGACCTCCCTTTTCCAGGAAAAGCAACTTGGGTCTATTCTTCTGTTTGTTGAAATTTGCAGTTTGTGTGTTCAAGTTTTTCATTCTTCAGCTTTGAGGCTTTGAAACTGTCTTGATGCTTGAGTTTCACATGTAAATATCAGTCTCCAGATATTGTTGTGAAGTGCCAGCCGTCACAAGCGTTAGGAACCAAACTGGAGGAGCTGACAGTCTATAGGCATAGGCAGGTGACGTGACTTACCCAGGACCACATGGCCAGCTGAGTCAGGATTAAGATTCAAGCATTATGATTTCCCCAAAGAATGCCAAGCCCATGGGATCCAGCTGACTTTCTGCCACAGCTTTGCACAGGACAAACCTCAGTTTATGCCTCAGGTAGTTAAAATAGTCATGTAAGACTGGTGTGAGTTTCCTCAGTGTAGAAATACAAGAGCTGGTGCTAGCTCTCTTTATGGCAGGCAATTTCCTGTTCTGTGCTATGTCTGAGAATACCTGTGTTTGCTTTCCAGGCTCTGGGAAAATTGTCTTGCAGGAGCAGGTGAATTTTTGCTTGCTAATCCCCAGCACATACTATGGCAGGAATTAACTGGTGTAATCCATAGCCCTGTATCAGGTTTTTCAGGTGTTGGACACTGCCCAAACCTGGACTGTGCAGTATCACAGCTGACCTTGAGCATAGGCAGACAAACCCGTGGGGTGGGGGAAGACAGGGCTGAAGAAGAACATTACACACCAGGGCGATTGGAGCATGTTGTATTGGAGCCCCCTAGATCCCTGGCACTTCCATCTTCTTATTAGATCTCCCAGGCCCTGGGAAGGGAGTTTTTGGTCTTCAACACAGTTCCCAGAGGTGAAGGTGGCTGAGAACTCGTTTGAACTGAAGCTGGGACTCCATCTCTTGTGGAGTTGATGCTGGTCAAACTGTCTGCCCCAGAAATAGTCCCATGGAGCTTTGTCAGCACCCCCTGGCTGCAGCAGGCACCCCGTTTCTATCAGCATGTTCATGGGAACAGTGAATGTTTTCATACCGTTTCAAAGGGAGGCTGCACAAGTGTCTTGGAAGATAAGGAAGGAACCATGTGGCTCAGGAATTGTCCCAGGCTGACATTGGCTAGTAGTTGGCAGACGTCTTTAGGGAAGTCTTCTCTTCGCTTGCCCTGCTGTAACTCTTCCTTCACCAGCCATTCACAGCCACTGTTGAGGGCAGGATGCTGGGCTAGACAAACTCTGCTGTGACCCATTGCACACCTTTTTATGATGGAAATCAACAGCTCAAGATGCAGAGATTGTCCTGACTCCAGGTTAGGTGTGGAAATTAATTCTAACTGATGCTGACTGAAAAACTACCTTTTCCTGCCAGAAGGGACATGGAAAAACTAATCCTGACAAGAAGTTTTGGTAACAACCACTGGCTTTGTCAGTGGAGGTGGCTTGACTTCATCTCTCTGGCAGAGCCTGGCAGGTCTGCCTGACCAAAAGCATTAGCTGCCTGTACATATCTTCTCTGCCTTTGCCCCTTGTGTTAGGCAAGCGTGGTTCTTCCCAAGCTGATCTTTCTGCACTTAAGCCAGCTCTGCTTGCCTCACTTTTGGATACCAGTCCACAGTTCTGGTACTCCAGTGACCTCAGCCTCTCTCAAAGTGGTCCTTCTGTGATGTTGTGCATTGTGCTGATGAAGCTGCCGCGCCAGTACTTTGCAGTGATGATCTGGGAAGATATGACAGCACTTGTTAGACTGAGATCTGCTTTGTGCCCCACCTGCACCACTCAATGCCCTTACAAACAGGGATAGATAGGAAGAACTTCTCAGTCACAGGCTTCTGGGAGAGAAGTCCATCAGAACTGCAATGTATTTTGCTTGCTGGGGCTCTCTCTTACTTGGTGCTTTGTTCCTCTACAAGTGCTGTCTCACCATTGAAAAAGCCACATCTGGCTTGAAGCCACTTGAAGCAGCTTGGACAAGAGACTTCCTGCTCTGAACATCGAATTAATAGGCTTGGTCTTACACGAGTGAAATCCTTTCAGACTTTTGTCCATGTCAGGCTCCCAGCCCTTCTAATTAAGAGGCTTTTAACTCAGCCAGTGTTTGGGAGCTACAGTGCAGCTGGGCTTTTGATAAAATGAGGAAATGCTAGAGGTAGGGATGTAATGGGTTGGATTTCAGCTTCAAAAAAATGTCTCTGAGAGAGAACACAACATCCTCCTTGCACCACCTTTTGTTTGCTGCAGCAAAGCTGGGGAGACGTCAACTGCATGGGCTGCTCTAGAACTGATGGAACTGATAATAAGAAAGTAAGGTCATCTTTACTTCTGGGGACCTTGGTGTCTCTTAGGCAGCTAGAGGGATGTTTTAGAAAACATTCCTTACTTGTGCCTTTTCTCATTCTGGCTATTTTCTACAATCCTGTTATGGCTCTTGCTTTGAAATCCCTTTTGCTTTCCACCCCTGCTGCTGTCTGCTACAGGGTGCTGCTTGTGCTGAGGCTGTATCTTTGCAAAAGGAATGGGTCTGGAAAAAACCTTCAGGAGGGTGGCCTGTAGAAGCCAATAATTATCATTCACCAGTGTGGCTGTTATTCCTCACCATAATCACCTGTAAAATCTAGGCAGCATAAGAAATTTGGGTCCTTTTTTGTTTTTCTTTCAGGGCCAGCTTTGCCATTTTTACTTGAATATGAAAAAGAAGCTGGTGTTGTTTCTGACTTCTTTACTACTTCATACACAGGCTTGCCATCAGAAGCAAGCTGACTGTCCAGCTAGCATATAGAATGTAACTTTAGTCTCCAAATTTTGCTGTGTTGGCTCCATAACACAAAAAATGCTTGGTAGGAGGGTTTGTTTGAGAAAGAGCAAGAGAGAAAAATATGGTTTGCCTTCTTGTTTTTTATGCTTTCTTCCTTTCTTTCCTCTGCTGTATTCCGCAAAGCTTGGGTCCAGCTCCGTGTCTGTTGCTTGCCAGGGATGTTTACTTGACTAGAAACATATAATAGTACCCATTAATAGGTAGTCTTCTGCAGAGTTTCGTGTCACTTGAGCAGATATTTATTTGAAACAGAGGTGGAATGAAGCGTTCTGCTTGTTCTGTGAAGCAGAACCACCCGCTGGCTCGCGGAGCAGCAGTAATAAACGGAGTCAAATAGCGTGGGGCGTAATTGCCTTCTCCTTTTGTGTCAGCTTCATATCGTTCTCGCATGTGACATTCTTCCTGGCCATCATGCTCTTTATCCTCCCATTGTACCAAGAGTGCAAACAGAATTAGTTTGTTTGTTATCGTGGCATCTCTACGTGGCTTTTAATTTCTTGGAGGTTAAAAAACCCCAAGCAACCCAACCCTCAAGCCCTCTTTGTCCAGCACTGTTTAAATCTGCTCTCAGCCTGCTTGCACAGCTCACTTCTGCCCTGCAATGCAGAAAACAGGTCTGCATAAGGAGAAATCTAAAGCAATCAGTGCAACAAGGCTTCAAAAATGTGGTGGTGTTGCTGAAGAGGAGCTGTCTGGAGAAGCTGTCTGATTCCATGAGATCAGTAAGTCAGGAGGTGGCTTGGTGTAGGGATGCATTGTAGGAATTTTTACAATCACAGTACTGTGCTTAAATGGGTGCTCCCATTCCTTTTTGCTTTAGGTACTTGTAAGTGATGGGAAATATTTTCTTTGGCCTCTGAAATGTCTCGATAGTTTTGTGGTTTCCTTCCTATGAAGGTGAATGTTTCAGATTAAAATTCTGTTTGGCAGCTCATGAGTTCTCAAAACAGAGGCTTGAAGGCAAGGGGTCAGGAGTGCCCAGCTTATTAAATTTTTCCCAGTGTAGGAATTGTCTGACCTTTCTTTGTACTGTAACAGCATTAAAAAAAAAGATGGAGCTACTATTTGGAAAGTGTTAACAAGAAAATGTCAGAGGTGGAAGGCCAGACAGAGGACCTGGCTGGGAGAGACATCTCTTCTGTCACTTGCACAGATTGTCCTCCTATCTGCTCTCATCTTGCTCTGGGTTTTTGGAGTTTTAATGCTGGTTTGGTGCTCAGAGGTGTGGTGCAGAAAAGCAACAAGAGGAGGAAAAGTACGTGTTATTGCCAGAGGGGCCAAGACCAGAGAGGAGCAGCTCGCAGTGTTTGGGCCCCGTCTCAGCCGATGTGGGACTGTCGCTGTGCTCTCACGCAGATTTACCTGTGTGCTTTAATATTCCCTTCCCACCCTCTCGTTTCTGCTGAAACCTTCCCTTGGCACCTGGCTTTCACCAGCAAAGAACTCGGACTGCCCTGTAGGTCTGAGGCAGAGGAGGAGAGATGGCAACAGAGCCTCCTTGCTCGGTGGAGGGTTACAGATGTGTGGAAGGCTTAGTTACACCCATGTTGCATACAGGGTGTACCTACGTGTGGTGTGTACCTCAGTGTGGTGTACCTCTGACACAACTCCCTTTCCCCCCTCTGCTCAGTTCATAGAACCATGGAATATTTTGTGTCGGAGGGGACTTTTGAAGGTTATCTAGTCCAGACACGGATGCTGAATGTTGTTCTTTCAAGCACCAAGGCATTTAACTATATCATGTGTGGGTTGGAAGTGGAGGGTCATGTTTGACTGGGTTTTCTGTTTCCTGCCCCACAGCTCTTCTGTTTGGCCCTGCTCTGGGGGAAAAGACTTTGAGAAGATGGAGAACTGGAGTGGAGTGCTCTTGGGATACGTCCGCTGGAAAGGAAAAGAGGAAGGGGGTCAGGAGGATGAGGTGGCTCCTCATCTTTCTCCTCCCAGCCAAATGAGCAAGCTGGAAGATGTGCAGGTGGAGATGCTTGAGAAGGCAAGGGAGCTCTTCCAGCTGTGTGACAAGGATGAGAAGGGTTTTATCACCAAGGTGGACATGCAGGTGAGGGAAAAAAATTCTTCCTCTGTCCTGGGAGGATCTGTAAAGTCGTGGGTGGCAGAACAGGGGACAATGTGGCATGCCTTCACTCTTGGCATGTGTGGGTGTGCGTGTGGTCTCTGTCTTATTCAGATTTCTAAGACCAAATGCTAGGAACTAAAACTCCCAGGAGGGCCTTGCACCTCTAGGGAATTCCTGAGACAAGTGGGACTGCAATTCCAAATTTTTAAGGAATGCATAAAATAAAAAAGTCATGACAATTCTTACAAACATCAAGCATTCAGTGGATAGGAAAGCTGGAGGGGAAAAAAAATCCTTGGTTTAATTAAAAAAAAAAAAACCCAAACAACAACTCCCCCCCCAAAAAAACCCATATGATGAACGATCCATCAACCTCTCACAAAAAAAGTTGAGACAAAAAAGTTATACAATCATAGCTAAAGCCTGATCCAAAAACTCACCTTAGACCTGAACTATAACTTTGCTCTACAATAATGTGTTTTGCTGCATTCTGTTAAAAAAAGTACTTGTTAACAAAATCCTCGTAGTTCTTAGTGAGTTTTGTTTTGAAGGTTTATCAGGAAGGTTATATGTGGATTGTTTTTCTCCTGCCCCATCTCTCCCCACATCTATAAATAACACCTGACAGGTTCATGCTGCTTTAAATATTGACTCACTTTGTTTGGGTTGTGTGATGCCAAATTTTTATAGTTACATTAATAATTTTTTATTAAGCTTTTATCTAAAGCTGCACATTTAATGGACAGTTATGAGATTTCAGCCTACACCCCTTCGATATCTGTTTCTTTGGGTGCCCCTCCACACTAGGTGCTCTGCCCATGTATTACAAAGGGGAATTGGTCTGCTCCCTGTCTGTGCTGTGGGAGTAGGGATACAGTCCCAGCAGGCAGAAGGTGACAGAAGAAAGCTAACTCACTGTTATGGACTGAACACTTCCTTTAGGATCTGCAAGATTTCTTGCAAGAGCTTGGAACTGAATCCAGATACTCACAAGTCTGACCTCCCTCCCTGGCCAAAGAGATGGAGCTGTAGCTGATGTGCCCAGAGAGAGCTCTCTTGGGAGCAGCAGTGGTCACAGGAGGCTGGCAGTGCCACCTTTGAGCAGGAATGGAGGGAGGCAGGCAGTGAACTAGAGACAGTGTTTCTGTAGTGGGAGAGGAAACAGGTTGAGCTTTCTCCAAACAAAATAACCTGAAATTCCCTCTCTGAAGTCCTGCTTGAATCATCCAGTAATGGAAAAAGTCAACATATCAATGGCTCCAGACAGGTGTTTGTGTCATCACTCAGCTGTGCTGGCAGACTGTTGCACCCTGGGCAGGATGCAGTGCTGAAAGGGCACATTGCTGAGGATGGCAGGGACAGTCACAAGGAAGACTTGACCCATGCCTCAAGTTTGTTCATTCTTTTGTCTTTGCAGCGGCTCCAGAGTGAACTCCCCCTAACCCCTGAGCAGCTGGAGGCAGTTTTCAACAGCTTGGAACAGAATAATAAGGGATACCTGACACCTGTGGAGTTCAGCATGGGTCTAGGTAAGGACTGCACAGAGGCAGAGGAAGGAAAAAGCCCACCTGTGACAGGGTGTTTTTTGTTGGTAAGAAAGAAAGTGCAGTAGTTCTGCTGAAGCTGCACCAGCCATGCAGGACAATGCCCCATGCTCATGTGAGCATCATTGGAGAGGGTGGGTGTGTATCCCCCTCCTGGAGGCTTTGTGCTGCCTTCTCCCTCAAGTGTTACAGGCTGCCTACCTGGTAGAGCCAGCCACAGAACATCTCCTGCTGGAGAGGGTACATGCTGTGGGCTGTGCCTGGCTATCTGATCTACAGTTGTTCATCTGCATGGAAATATGCCTCTTGGCAGCTGTCTCCAGCTGGTAGCAGTGCTGTTCAAGGGCATTAACAGGAGTCCTGTTGGTAGGCTAGAACACTGGCAAATAAGCCTTTATCTTCTTTTTACTGCTGTCTTTTCCAAACACTAGGAGAATGCTAATCCTTGGCCAGAGTCCTCACCCAGCAGCACAGGTGCTCAGATGCCTTGTCAGCTCTCAGAAAATCCGCACTTGTCAGTGCCTTCCTTGGACATGCAGAGGTGTTAAGTGGATCAGGTAGAAGCAAGTGAACACAGGTGGTCTAGGGTTTTCAGAAGTGATGGAAGAGGCTCCTGAATTTTGCTGTCCTGATTGCTCAGATTGTGTTTGCTCCTGGCTTTCTCAAAACTTGGGAGCGAGGGCTTTTTAATGCTGCAATTTGAATGGTCAGGAACAGCTACCGTGAGAGGAGAAGTTGCAAAGATTTCCTCTAAATAAACCCAGTAAACTGTGTCTTGGGCCAGCCTGTTCAGGGACTGTTTTAACCCACTGAGTGCTTGCTGACTACGCCTGTTCCTGCCCTGTGCCTCTGTCCTTGTTGGCTGGTTCCACTGCTTTTGGCAGAAACAAGAGTCCTGTCAGGAGTGGGGGCTTTCCAGTCCAGCACTATGTAGCAGGTGAATGGGCACCATTTGGGCACCTTGGCATCCACAGTGCCCTCTGTGTTATGACTTGGTTATTCCCAAATCTCATTGCATGAGGCATTTGTCCCATGGGCACAGCCTCAGACAGACATCATGAGGGCATCTGCCTCAGTGCCATTGCTGGGAGAGGTAGGCAAGTTTTCTCTTTGTGTCAGGTACCACCCTGGGTAGGCAGCCTGGCTCCATGGCACTTGCACCAGTCTAGGCAAAACACTTAATTTCTGCATTTCTTTTCTTCATGGTCATTCTTTGTGTGTTGCATCATTGAAATCCTTTTCAGACTTTGCCCCTAACTCAAGACTTTGGCCTGGCTGTCTTTTTTATGGAGTGTGCAGGGGGAAATCAAGGGAAGCAGTTCAAGCTGCAATCAAGTCTGCTTCTTGAGACAGCTCCTTGCTTCTTCTAGGATATCAAAACAATATTCGGATCATTCTCTACCTCAAATTTCCCATCTCTACCTCAATTTTCCCATCTGCGGAAGAGAGATAATGAGACATAATGACTCTTTCTCAAAACCAGACATCAAAAGTGCCTAATCTAAACCCTTCTCTTTAACTAACTGTCTGATCATCAGGTTTTAACTATCTCCACACTGCAAGTTTTTTTACAGCACATTTTAGGAGTGGGAGAGAAGCAGCTAAATTCTGGATTTATGGAGATAAGAAGAGGTAGAGTTGAGTCCTTTGAAGTATAATAATGGTGGATATATTTCCCCTTAGAGTAGCGTCTTGTTCTCATCTGTGCTCTGTGAACATCCTTGACTCCTGGTCTTGTAGTTGGGAAAAGTAATTTCTGCCTTTTGAACCAAGCAGATATATTTTGGAAAGGAAGAGTAGCTGCTGCTGAAGACCTGACCTCTGTATACAAGATGAGGGCCTGTGTTTTGGAGAGGATTGCTTTATCTGTTTCTTTGAGAAGAATTTGTTCCCAGCACCAGTATTTGTCACATGCCTTGCATAGCAGGATGTTCTTGTGGCATTAGCGTCTCAGCATGAAACAGAATCCAGATAGCTGGAAGCCATCTGTACGTGGGATGGGGCAGGAGGAGGTGCTTAAAGGGCCAGTTCATTCTGTTCTACACAATCCTAGCAGGAGGCTGTCCTTGTGTAGCGCTTGACTCAGAATGGATGTAGCACATGAGGAGGGAGGGGTAAGGAGCCCCTCCTCTCCTGTTTTTAAGCTGAGGAACTGCAGCATGGTACTATTCGGGGCCGAGCACGCAGTCCCGGAGGGAGCTTGTGGGATCGGTGGCGCCTGAGCCCGCAGCGCCGCTCAGTGGGAGCGGAGTGACCGCATCCCACGTGCTGGGAGCCCAAGGCCGAGGGCGGTAGCTCGTCTGCACACACATGTGAGCAGAGCCCCGGCAGCCTGTGGCTGGGCTGGGAGCCAGTTTCATCCCCAGCACTGCGGAACGGACACTGACATCACTCAGGACGTCAGAACAGAGGCTCTTCACTGACCAGGAGCTGTATCCTACACCAGCAGCATGCAGGAGGCTTCTCATGGAGCTCTGTCAGGCTGCCATGTAAATAGCAGTGTATTAAATGACATCCAGTTTGACTTTCTTTATTCTTCTTCTCTTCAACTTCCACCAGGAAAGTTAATAGGGATTGAATTGTGTCAAGGGGCTGGGAGAATGGATCACTCCAGACACGAGGAGACCTTTGAGTCAGGCTGGTCAGATGACTTGGACCCTGCAGATGATGATGATGATGAAGAGAAACGATTCTGTTCCATGATGGAGCAGCTTGGAGCAGCCCAGTTGTTTGAAGAGTAAGTAGGGGAGTCGCATGGCATTGTTTCTATCCAGTTTTGGTCTTGCAGTACCAAAACTTCAAAGTACCAGAACAGACCAAAGAGGTGAACTGAGCTGCTTGTTCTCTGAAGCTTGGGATTTCTGTACTGCTGCCTTGGATTTTCGTACACTTGGTAGCCAATGCAGTGTGGTCTGGGTTTGCTCATCAGTTACCAATTACTTTTAGCTCAGTGCTTTTCGCAGTTTCCCAAATTCAAGTTCATAACACAGCTGTAAAATGGAACAGCTGGTGACATACAAGTCCAGCACAGGCAGCAAATGAAAAGAAGCATGTGAGGGTCAGATGAGGTAAGGAGGATGAGTGTGCTCTCTATTGCAAAATGGTGTGTGGCTGTTCCCATATTTTCAGACAATCAGTTGTAAGAGTCTCTGTGAAGGATCTGTGTTCAAGGAGCTGCTTGGGGCTGGACTGATCTTGAAGAGTGTGAAAGGATAAACTGGGCAGAGGGGTGCTCCTGTGAGCCTTGAAACTTGGTATTAATGCCCTTGTATGTAGCCCCAGTAGAGTCTACTGGCCCCAGTGTCATCCAGCCTGTTTTTAGGCTTTCCAACATGAAGCATTTTGCATAACTGGTTCTTACTGAGGCACACCTGCAGGGCCTGGGGTGCCCAACTGCATCTGGGCTGTCCTTCTTTTCAGGCATTGTACTCCAGCTGTGTTGCCAGTTTGCAGGGAGCAGTCCAGGTTAGGGAAGGAGGTGGACAGGATTGGAGGTAGAAGCTGAGAGTGATGGAGATGGCTGCTTTCAGAGGTGCATCTGTCACAAAACAGACTTCCTTTTCCCTTATTTTCAGTGTGATGCAAAGCAGCTGCATTTTTTAGTGCTAAACAACTTCTGTCTGGAAAAAATTCTGGGAAGCTGTTATGCTTCAAACAACAATATGACACTGTGAAAGGCCATATTACCTTTCTGGGAAAACAGTCTCTACTGTTTGTAACTCTGCTTTGACAACCAGAAGTCTTAAAGTGGAATTATCTTGTGTTTTATTTTGACCACTTACTGGCAGTTTTATGCAATGAGTTCAGTAGCTACTTCATGTCACATCTTTGTGCCAAACCAGCTGTTGTAAAGCAGTAATATCAAACAGAAGCTAATTGGGGTGAGAGCAGGAATCTGAAATATTTTCACTGCTTTCTCTAGAAAGAAATGGTTTCATTTACTAACAGGACTCAATATGTTCTTTTATCTAAAACATGAAGTTTTGATGAAGTGCTGTAACTTTTTTAACTTGGGACAGAAAAAGAAGGCTGTCATGCAATACTGGCAGAGGAAATCAAAAGCTTTTTGGTTGGTTTGTTTTGTGTTTTCCCAAAGAATACTAAGGGAGACAAATACATAGGCAAAGAAAAATACCTATTTGGATACTGACTATAATTATTCTGTATCTTTCAAGGCAGTTTTTCCAAAGCGTTTCATGATCTAAAAAAAAAAAATTTAAAAAGCTCTTCCGTAAAAAGAAACATGAAGTGATGTCTGCAGGCTTACAAGACACTTTGAGAATGCATAAGTGTGTAAGTGCTGTGTTCAAGTTGCAATGAATTAAATGTCAAAACAGTGTAATTATTATTGCAGGGTCAGAAAAAGACATCTTTGGTTTTCCAGGGCTTCCTCCATTGTTACCCTGATGTGACACTTGAGCAAATTTGCATCTTTTTTTGTGCCTCGGTTTCCAAACCTGTAAAAAAAATAAGGAGGACAGTAGCAGCCAGCAGTACAGTCTGAGTGTAAGAAACATGCCAATGATGTGTGATGTGTGCTAAACTCTGTGTGCTGTAACAGTTTGACCATAACACACAGCAAATTTGCTGAATATTCATTTCTTCAAGTCTCGATGTAGACACCAAATGTATTATCAATGAATACTTGGAAAAACAGTCGTTCCATGTTTGCTTCCTAGATTATTTTTCTTTTCTTCTTTCAGGTGACTTCCTTTATTTTGACCTCACAACAGATCCCACTCCACATGCACGCTCTGTCACTGTCCAGTTTCCCCCTTTGCTGTAATGGTGTAACAGAGATCATCACAGCAGAATGGCAGTTTGTCCTGAGTGCATGCTGGAGTTGGAATAACAGTCCATAAGATGACACAGTAACTCTTGCTTTCCTTCTCTTTTGTATGCTTGCTCCAGCCCACATGAGATTCGGGAGCTCTGGGCTCGCCTACGAAAGGAGCGTCCAGAGCTCTTATCCAACTTTGAAGAGTTTCTGTCTCGTGTTTCATCATACATAAAGGAGGTGAATCATGAGAAGGAGTCTATGGAACAAGCATTGAAGAGGTAAGGAGGGCATCGTGGCCATCTGCTGCCAGGAGCCAGCTGATGCTTGGATCCTGCCTCAAATGCAAGGAGAGACTGGGTTACAGGATGCACAGATATTTCTTACTGTAGTAGAATGACTCTATCTTGGTCTGATCCCCATGGGTTTGCTCTGCATCTGTGCTCACCCATAACATTCAGTCTGGTTAAAATCTCACTCAGTGCCACACAGCTGTTAGTAGGAACCTGTTTCCACCGTCCTCTTTCCTTTCTGTATTCTCTTTTTCTCTCCTGACCTGCGTGCACCTGTCTTTTGTAGGAAGGAGTCAGATCATGATCGAGAAGTCAGGTGCCTTTATGAAGAAATGGAACAACAGATCAAAGCAGAAAGGGAGAGGCTGGTCTGCCAGGTACCTTCTCTCTCTCTCGGCTTGAAGGCGACCTTCCTTTGGTCTGAAGTAGAGGTGGTGGCTTGTCTGGCCAAGGAACAGCTCTTACTGTGCTGGATGTTGTGCACAGCTGTATCTTTACCTCTGCAGGAAGCACTGAGGCATGACAGGAGTAACCTGCTCCAAAAGGAACTGCACAACAAAGAGCAGGAGCTGGAGAAAATCCTCTACCGCCAGAAGAAGGTAATGGGATCCAAATCCTTTCTAACAAAGCACATCCCCTCTTCTGTCTTTCTGCTGAGCCGTTTTCTGATGGAAAATGGTGTTCAGCTGCTGAGGGTTGGCACTAGATAATTTGGCTCTAGCTAGTGTAGTGTTCTCGTGTCTCTGAAGGTGTTGAGATGGTTTGTCAAATAATTGGTTTTGTCTTCAGCTCTAATGCCTTTCTGTGAATGTTTTGTGCATGCATTTTCTTACCTGCTTTGTGTTCTCTTGGCACAATCTTGCTATCGGCTGTACAATACTGGCAAGGAAGACGGGGTAAAAATTTCAAAGTTGTGAGTTTGAAGCCTTTTGTGGTGTGTAGGGAAGATGTGTATGGACATAAAAGAGCCAGACTCCTCTAGTTTTTGTATTCTGGCTGCTCCAAAATGACCCGGAGTGAACAGTTCTGTGACACTTAGAGAGGTACATATTGTATACTTGCATTTGGGCACTTGATGACATACTGATTAATCAGTCACATAAAAGATCAAAGCACAAGCTTTCCTTTAGCCTGCCATCCTGGGCACGGACATTTGCATGGGATGGTCCATTCTGGATGTCTTTTTTCCCTTGGTGTCTGAAGAACTGAGATGTGACCCCCCCAGAAACAAGTCATGGCAGGTACCAGCAAGATGCTGGAGACTGAGGGTATCCTAGTTGAATACCTAGCTGTGATGTGGATGAAACAGCACTTTTCTGAAATCACCAGCTCATTGTGCAGCAGCTGGAAAGGCCAGCATAACTGAGGTGCCATCAGGAAGGATATGGAGAATAAGACAGAGGATGTATTTTTCCTGCTGCCCAAATCTTTGATGTGCCTCATTTAGTGTGTGCAGTTCTGGTCTCCTCTAATTCCACTGTGTCCTTCTCGAGTATGAAGGTACAGAGTGCTAATATGATTGAGAAAACAGAAAATTTGCCTTAGGAAGAGAAACCAGGAAAGTTTAGACTTGGTTCTGGAGAGAAGGGGACTGAGGGAAGATACGCGTGAACTTTACGAACTCAGAAAAGTGATGGATAAGGTCCACACAAAACTTACTCCCCAAGTCCTGCAACAGCAAACGTGAGGGACGCTCAATGAGACCAGTATGAATTTGATTTAGAAGAACACACTTCTTTATACAGATATTAGTGCTGGACTTTTGGCCACGGGGGGAGGCAATATTGGCAGTTCAAAAATGAATTGGACAAACAAATGGACAATAGGCTTGTAAATATTCATTGAAAGGATGAACAGTCAGAGATGTGGCCTCTGCCATCCCTAGTCCAGGGACTATAGATGGGAGGGCTGTACGAGGGGAATGGACCATAGTTAGGAGCCCAGGCATGCACTTCCTAGGTAGCATCTCCTCTCTCTGAGGGTCAGGGCAGAGCACTTGGGCTGCATGTACACTTTCTGTTACTCAAATGGTCATTTCTGGTGCTCTTAACTCTTGAGGCTTGTACTGAGCTGGGTGGATAATCGGGGCCCTCTTGTGGCCTAAGACTAGTACTGTGATGGTGCTATTCCTCAGTATCACTTCCAAGGACAGACCACATAAACGGGAGAGTTGTACGTGATGGAGATTTCTTAGGGAGGGGCAGGTGTGCTTTATTTAAAGCCTGTTCCTTGGCTTATTGAAAGATCCGAAGGCTGTAAGCAGGAGTTGCTGGTTTTTAGTCTCAGCTCCACTGCTCAGCATATGTAGTCTTGCTGAAATATTCCCCAGTGTCCACAGGCCTGGAGGACTCCAGGCAAAGCTGGGTGTGGCTTGCTCTTCTGGCCTCAGTGGGGAGAGAGGTGAGGCTTGTGTTTCAAGGAAGCTAGGAAAGGTCAGATCCATTCATTCCTGCTCTTGACTGCTGTACATGTGTGCTGGCAGAGAGGAGGGTAGCAAGAAAAAAAAACATTTTTTCTTCTGCCATGGTATGCTGCTTTATTTTTCTTTTGAGAGGGGAAGAAAGTAGGCTGAGAGAAAAGGCAGGCTGAAGGTGTAAATGTGGAGGCTGACTGCCACCTGCTGCCCTGATCAGACCTGATTCCTGGTGCTTCTATAAGCATGGATTGCATACTTTTATTTTGGGCTGTAAGTTCTCAGATAGGTACTGCAGTTTCTGTGTAGCAGCAGCTTCAGCAGAGGGCCCTGGTTAGCTGGTGTGGCTGGCTGGATGCTGCAGTGTCAGTATGATCCCTCTTGGAATGCCCTACTTGTCATCTGAGATGGGTGGCTTTGGCGGCTCTCTGTGGCTCTTTCCCAGCCTACGGCAGCCGTTTGTAAGGAATTGAGTCACTGGCTGAGTCCACAGCAGCAGGCTTTGAACTTCCCAAAGCAGGCCTTGTTGGTTGTGCTGGGGGCTTGTGCTGCCTAGAGTGCAGCTGTGCCGTGGTGGCATTAAACAACATCTCTAGCCCAAGGTCCCGTCTCCAGCAGTAGTAAAGGCCACCCAGTCACTTCATTTTCCAGGTGTAGTGTGAGATGCCCCTAGCACCTCAATATATCCTCCTCTCAGCTGCCATGGGCTCAGGGAGGCCCTAAACCAGAGGATGCATTTCAACAACTGTGCTTAATAAGTCCCAACAGACACAACCCTGCTTCCACCCAAATTTTTCTAGTCCAATTTTGACCCCCATTTGCACTCTGATTCCTACAATGCCTGACAGCATCAGGCTCCTTGTGCTGCCTGAAGCACTTCCTCAGCTGTGCCTAATTGCATTGCTTGGTTCCCCAGTGCTGGCATGATAAGAGAGAATTCCTTCCAGTTCACCTTCTTGATGCCACTGGTGGCCCTGTAGACTTGTGTTTACCCCCTTCTGCCTCATTATTCACATCTGCTTTTTCAGCTTATTTTTACAGTTGTGATTGTAGCACAAACCCCTTCCTCTCTGTATTTAACTCCTCCTCCTCCTCTCCCACTGCAGCTGGAACATCAGCTACAGTCGCTGAACTCAGAGCAGGTGGAGACCCGCGTGCAGAATGAAAGGCTCCGGCACCTGAATGAAAACCTGCTGGAAGAGCTGGAGAAAAGCAAATGGGAGCTGGAGGCAGTGAAGGGGCAATTACAGAAACTCCAGAAGGAGGCTCAGCTTGAGCAAGAGCAGAAGGACAGGTGGGAAAGGGCAGGAAAGGGGGGGTGTTAGGGCAAAGACGCAAACAGAGAAGGAAAGGTGGCCAAGCAGTTAAAGAATAAGTATCCTTAGTTAGGACCCTTGGTGTCATTAGAGGTTGCCCGTCTCTTTTTGACGAAAGGGAGAAACATCCCAATGGTCTTAAACAGAGAGTGATACTGCTACCTCTTGCCTACCTTTTGTGGGAAATGAATATGAAAATCAGTACAAAAATACAGATGTTCCTCAGCGTAAAGGAAGCTTCTCTACGTATTTTCCAGTTCACCATCATCTCTAGAATGCTCTCGTTAAAGATCCTCTTCTAATCACTTGTGTTCCCATTTCTGGGTTACATCTAATAATACATATATAAAACATTGGGATGTTTCAGATCCAGATGGCAGTGAGCATGCTCCCCGTCTTTAGCAGCTGAGGAAGTGGAGAGGATGAATCGCCTGCTCTCATGTTGAAGGAGAGCAGGAGAGCTGTGGTACAACCCAGCCATCCCAGCTCCCAGAGCAGTGCTGTTTCCTCTGAATTCTCCTAGCATAGAGGAGGCCCTTATCTTTGAGTGCCCCTGAGAGAGGGATGTTTGTATTTTCTCTCCCGTTAATTTATTTCCCCTTTTTAAAATACCTGTTGCTCAGGGATGTGTTTAGAGTCTCCAAGAACATGCAGAAAGAGAAACAAAGCCTCCTTCGGCAGCTGGAGCTCCTCAGGTGAGAACTGGTGAAGGCTGGAGGGAAATGCTGAGCTCTTATGCCTGTAAGGGGCTGAGGTTTCAGTACTGTGCTCATTTCTCCCACGGAAAGCTACAGGATTGAATTCAAGCAGTGTTTAGACTCTGCTTGTTTTTCTAGGTCCAGACAGAGTTGTGCAATTTGGCCAGCTCTGGCACATTACAGACTATGTTATTTTATTAGATAATTCCTCCTCTGGAGGAATTTAGTTTTTCGTGCTGGCTAAGGCAACCATGTAGAGCCCATTACCTCGGCTGGGTTACACGGAAATCCCAACATGTCTGGCCATAAACATCATCTTTATCTCTGTTCCCAAGCTCTCTTTCTGTTCTCACTTTCAAATGTTGGGGTTTACTTCATTTTTGACAAGCATCTCATTGTGTGTTTCCTGTGTCTTCCTTTGGAGCAGAGAAATGAACAAGAAACTTCGAGACGAGCGAGATGCTTTTGAAGCCAAGAAGCTGGTTAGTCTAAGAAAGAAAACCTTAATTCCCAACCACCCTCCTTTCATCTGCTGCTGTTGCTGTCACCACTCGGGGGCCTGTCACTTCCACGGGGGACAATGACAAGAGCTCACGGGCGTGGTGGTGTGCTTAATACAGACTTTGCAGCACCTCTGTGTCCGTGCTGGAGGCAGGCTCTGCTCGTTGCTGCTGCCAGCTGCCCGGGTTTAACCCAAGGCACATTGGCTGGGGACTGTCACACAGCCCTGTGCAGGGCTGCAGTGGGTGCTGCCTGCTGCACACGTGAGGTCTGTGTGTTGTGCCAGGCACTGGGCACATGCAAGGAGGGGAGAGAAGCTGGATGCATCCTGGAGCTGGGTGGTGAGGAAGAAGATGGATTCCCAGATGTGCTGCTGGCTGACTGGCATGGAGTGGCACAGGAAAGTTTTGGAGTTTTTCTGACCCCCCGAGTTTGTAGCAGATGTTTTCAAAGGTTCCTCTGGGGCAGTTCCCCATTCCTATGAACTCTTCTGGGTACAGCAGTGAGCCTTGTGTCAGAGAACTAGGAGAAAGCAGGATCTCTCTCACCTGGAACTGTCAATCTGGCCTTTCCCAGTCGCCAAGATAAGCACAGATATGTGGTCTATTTTTACTTCTTATTATTTTTTCATTAAACAGTTTTTGTGTTCCCAAATGTCACCTGCACAGCTGCTCTGTCCTCTTGGACCCATCCCTGCCACCATGTCTTTGCCTGCTCTGCCACTGTGCCCCACCCGCAGATCTGGAAGTAGGTGACTTGCAGGGAGGACAGGCAGTGATAGGCTGTGAGAGCTGTTCTGACTGGTGTGTAAGGGACTGTGGAAGGAAACACAGGGACTGTGCCCAGATAGGAGACAAAATGCCCTGCTCTACCCAGAGATTGGAGTTCTCCAGGTGGAGAGCTGTATAAAATAATGTCAGTAACAATCTTAGATAGAGGTGAGGTGTATGTGTTTCTGAAATCTGGAGGATTTTTTTTCTTCAATCTTCATTTTTAAAGCTGCTAACTATGTGTGTGTACACCAGAGCTTCCTGCTCCCTCTTGGAAAAGCCATAAACACAGTCACTCTGTAGCAGAGTCCAGTGCAAGCAGGCAAAGAAAATGGTCTCTTCTCCTCTTTCCATGTGTTGTGCTGCATCAGCTTGTGGGTTCCTATGGGGGGGCAGGTGGCCTGTGGCGACCACAGCTCAGGTATGTACCTCTGTGTGTGCAAAGCTTGTCTGCTTCTCCTCTATTCTCTTCTCCCATAACCCTGCTAAGACCTGCTGCTGCAGGTAGACCCAAGAGAGAGCCTAGCAGAGAGAGTCATAGCACAGAGGGGCTGCTTTCTCGCTTCTCCTGGCACTGGCAGTAGGGAATGAGGCACAGGGTGAACTCCTACCACCATTGCTCATCTGCCAAGGCTGTGTCTTGCTGGGCAGTTGAAGCCTGTACTGGAGTAAGGCTTTTTTTTCCTTTGGCCACTCTCATTTCAGTCTGCAGGGAATCAGGGCTCCAAGGGCTTGCAGAGATGCTGCTATCATCATGCACCTGCAGAAGATCTGCTCTCCAGCCTGTCTCACAGTAAGGGGGAGAGAAAATGGCAATACTTCCCTGCCGAAGGAAAAAGGAGAGTCCAGCCTTCTGATGGGGATCCCTAGTGTGCGACACACACTCTGCCAGAGACTATCAGTGCTTTTACAGGCTAAAAAGAAACCCAAGGCCTTAATACCCTCTCTTAGTGCTGGGAAGAGTTATTTCCATGAAATGAAGGTGTGGTGAACAGAGGTTCTTTCATAGCAAAGATTTTGAAGTGGTTGGAAGGAGGAGTTGGGCTGTATGTGGCTGATAGCAACCCAGTCACTGCTCCTTTGCTCTTCTCAGTTCCCAGCTTAATACCTTGCTCTTCATAAGAGTTTCTGGCCTTGCCATGGTGGGCAGACCCTGGCTCCACTGCACTGTGGGGCACTCTCTTGTCCCAGATGAGAGGCTGGGTCACAGACAGTGATATGTGGCTATTTCTGCCTATGTGCAAACCACTGATGGGTATTTTTAAGACCCAAGGGTTGCAGGTTCAGTTTCACACCCATGACCCATCTGGCTGTGGAGTTATGCTTGCATGCTTTATGTTAACAGAGCAAATTTCATGTCTGCTCATTATGAAGAGTGTTTTTGGTACTTTGACTAAATTTGACATGTATTTTTATTTCAGTGGTAAACCAGAATCTTTCCCATGCAAAATGCTTGTACCTGTGCTGTTGTGGAATCCTTGTCATTGTGTGTTACACAGCTGTGATGTCGCATCTGTCCCTTTATCATCCCAGTGAAAAGCCAAATGTTACACAAACCTGGCAGGCCAATAAAGCATGGCAGAACCAATGGCAAAACATGCCCCCCTTGTTTCTCCTTTCTTACCTGAGTATGTGCTCTGCAGGCTGTTCCTTCTCCAGGTAAGGTGTCAGAGCAGATTGTGTGGGAGTCCTTTTGCTCCACAGGTGACTTGAAGGTTGTGACTCTGTTCCAGTGGCCTGTAACACAATTTCCTTCTTTCTGTGTGGCTAGAGAGTGCCCTCGAGTGAAGCTGCTCAAACACTGAGAACTTCCTCTTCCGTCCCTGCTGGAGAACCACTGGTTGTCTGTACTACAGCCTGGCTGTGTTGACTGGAGTGTTGTTATGCACTTGAGGGTCGTTTGCCTTGGAATATTTGTGCTCCACAATTGTGAGCCTCTGAGTGCTGGATTGTTGCTGTGGCTGGAGGTTCTCTTGAATAACAGTTTTATATGTAAAAAGTGTTTTGTTCTTTCCCTGCAAAGTTCCTAGGTGGGTCGGGCCCTCTGTGGAGTCCAGAGTGTCTCCTTTTGTTAGACTGCATTGCAGTAAAGGTGTTCTAGGAGTACTGACCAGCAGAACAGCTTCTTAATTTTTTTGCCTTTTAAAATAAGCCTTCAGTAAGGCTTATTGAAGAAATAATCTTTGTAGTCCTCCAGGCTGCGGGAAGCATGAAGGAAGGCCTGTCCAGAACTGCCTGCAGGTGTTTGGTCAGTTCAAAACTGCTGTGAGAGGCAGATCTGGCAGACCGCAAACCCTTCTTTCTCCACCTTTTCCCCCAGAAATAACTTGTAAGGGTGTGTTAGAAATCTTCAGATTGGCAGACTGAATACATCTCCCTTTCCCCCAGTGGCAATGCGATGGGCACCTTTCCATGCTGTCTCTCACTTCATGTTTTGTGTATGTATGGCCAGAGCAGTGACTCTGCTGGGAATGGCAAAGCTGCTGTATGGGGGGAAGAGGGTTGGAAAAGAAGTTGTCTCGCTTTCTCCTGCTCTGAGGAGCTGGTAAATACTGACTGTAGGAAGTGTTCAGTCTGAGGTAAGTAGAAGGAAAGCATGGAGAGGGATGTTGCTGTAAGGCAGAGCATGTGCAGCACCCTTTGTAGAGCTGCCTCCTTCCTTTCCTGTGGTTCGTGTGCAGCTCTAGGTGAGTACAGGTAGAGGAAGGGTACTAGTGTCTTCTGAGGAAGGGGCAATTGGTCTGTGCCACAAAACATCAGCATAAGAAAGAGGCAGGTGGGGAAAGAGAGATTCAGCTGTGAGACCAAGTGGAGAACCAGCCATAGAAATAACAACTCAGGCTGGCTAGAGGAAGAATTCGGTTTGGGGCATCACCAATTTTGATGGATTTTAAACTGAAGGAGAAAGCAGCAACAGTGATGGCTTCTTGTAGGAATTAAATTATCTGAACTGAGAAAAGCAAGCCCTGTGCTCACCTCTTTGAGCCTTCCAGTTAGGCACTACCACTGCACAGCGTGGGGCTGCCAGGGCTCCAGCCTTGCCTCCCTGAAGCCCTCTACAGAGGTGGGGAGTGGTTGAACTGGGGCTGCAATCACATTCTTCATTCCTTCTCTTTTCAACTTGCAGGTGCCTCAGAACCAAAAGCCCCTGCTGAAGAAAGGGTCAGTGCTAGGCAGTTACCTGCTGGAGGACAAGCCTGTCAAACGGTTAGATGGGTGTCTGTGTCGTGTCCATGGTGTCAGTCCGTGCCCACTGCAGTACCCTGTCAGTCAAGCTGTGTCTGGTTCTCCCACCCTTGGTGCTGGCTGGTTTTGGGAGCATGGTGGGGGGTGCAGCTTTTCTGTGGCTCTAGCTGTCTCTTGGCATCAGGTGGTGTTGGCTCAGCACGAAGCTCAGGATACTGTTCACTAATTTCCACAGGGAGGTGGCCCTGCTGCTGCTTCTGCCTGCAGCAAGGGGGGAGCAAATCTAAATCTCACCAGCAGGTTTGGGACTGTTCACAGGATGGGAGTCACAAAGGCTGCCTCTCTCTGAGTCAGACAGCTCTGTTGAAATGGCTGGATCAACTCCCAAGTGTTCCAGTTCATCCTCAGGCACAAATCCTGCCTCATGCCAGAGTCCGTACCCCTGGGGCATGGGAGAGGGCAGGAATTGCACAAGGATTGGGTTCTTTCTGGCAGCTGAAAGCCTCGAGGAGAGGACCTGGCTCCAGGTGGGTTCATCCCGCCCATCTCCCTCTACACCTATGCAGGTGCTCACCTGGCACACTAGGCCTCCCTTTAGCCAGGGCAGGCAACACGTCTGTGTGGCCAAGGCCTTTTCTCTTTTTTTCCACTCTACATGCAGAATATACAGTGACCTGGCTTGGAGCTGGATCTCACCTGGAACTGCTGGCCCCAAACAAGTTTTAAAGGCAGCACACTCCTCTGTTTCTTACCAGGTCTCTGCAGAAAGTTGCATTGGTCCCCACTTTCTCCTGGTGCCAGCTAGAGACATAGGTCTAGGCTCAGTTTCGTCCAGCTTCAACTCACCCTTAATGCTTGCAATTCTGGTAGTGGCATTTAAGAAGTTAGCTCCAGGCTCTTTGGCTCATGGACTGATGGAAAACCAGGTGGACTGTGGAGGAGGGGCTGATTCTTGAGCCCAGGATGGAAGGTTGCTTGGATAGGTCTGAGGCAGAGCTCTTTCATGGTTGTGTGACTGGCACCCATTCTATATCCTTCAAATCAGATAACCAAGTTCTCCCGTCTTCCTCCCAGTTATTTCTTGCAAAGATCCTTCTAGCTGCTGCTACTGGCATAAACCCACTGGAAAGGCTTAACAGCTGGAGAAGTTTGGCAATGAAGGTGATGATAGAAGGGGAGAAGTAGTTGTTGGTCCTGTCTCTGTCCCAGTGCTGTGTCACACCACATTGCTTGAGAAACATGAAAAGAAATCCATTAGATCTGGGGTCACTGTTCAGAGTTTTGTGTTTGTCCCTTTGCCCCCACTGAAGAGGCTCTTGAGGCCCCTCATTGTGTGACTTTGCCAGCCCTGGGAGATGGGCACCATTCCCCAGAGCCTGAGACTGAGAGTGTGTGTCCATTTTCAAGAGGGAGAAGTTCCAGCTGGCCTGGCTCTGGGCTGGGATTTGGGGCAGATGCAGGGAGGGCAACCCAGAATGTGAGCTCCCTTTCACGGAAAAAAGCGTAGGCATGGCAGCAGGTGAATTTTGCAACCCAGATGAAGTTTACTTGCTGGAGTGAGAAAGAAGAATTGTCTTGATTCCTGCACTAATAGGAAGAGAAAAATGTTGTGGGGTAGGGTGGGATGTCCTGCCTCTGAAGAGACTGACTGTAGTAAGCTCTGGTCACTCTAATTTGCTTCCAAATGCAATCTGCTGCCCAGTGAAACCAATGGAGATATCTGTGGTGGACAAATCCCTCTGGCTGAGTTCTAGGTCTTCTCACTCCTTCTCTAATTCTTTAACCATGGAAAACCAGTGATGCTGCCTTGTTCCTCAGCAATGATTCCAGCAGTTTAAATTGGTTATTCTAGGTGTTCTTTTGAAGGTTGTTCCTCCACCTACCAAGTCAGCTCTACCCTCAGTGAGCAAAGTGCATTAGCCTGCTCTTGTGTGGGCACAGTCTGTTACTTCTTTTTGTAATGTATTTAGTAACAAAAATACAGGGGTAATTGTTGTTCCCTTTTTTTTAAAAAAAAAAAAGGTTTTCATTTTGCTACTTTTATATGCTTTGCTTCATTTTTTTCACTACTGGGGAAGTGGTAGGCAAAAAATTCTTGAAAAATCCAAAGTGGCAATTTTTATCAAAATTAATGAAATATTTGTCAGTACATATGAGTACAGCACAGCTCTGGTGAGCTGTCTCTCCTTAGGGGAGCCACTGATGTCTTAGTCACAGGGAGTATGGGGAGTGAATATATAAAGTAGAGTTCCTGCAAGAGCTTCTTATGCACTAATTGGATCTCATTGGTTGTTTGGGAATTTGCAACCTCCTTCTTTCCCTATTTCCTCACCCCCTCCCACCCTACCTGTGCTGCCCGTGGGCTTTAATACAGACAACTGGCCTCTGCGGACCTTCCCTTCACCTTCCCAGTGGATGTGGCAGTGGAAGAACCCAACAGAAAGAACTGTAGATACTTCCCAGGCAACGGGGTATGGATGAAGACAGGAGAAGGAGGCAGCAGAGATGAGGAGAGATGGCCCTTGGCAGCAGATCCTGAGTGGTTTAAGATGACTTGGAAGGGTGACTCCGACTGCAGAAGAAATGCAGATGGCTTGGATGCTGCTCCGCTGCCTCCTCGAGCACAGCCTGTTGGCACTGAAACCAGGGTGAGTGCACTTACCTGGGGTTATTCCTCAAACACCTGCTACCTGCTAGGGCCTTGAGGGTGTTTGACTCTCTTCCCATCTAACTCCAGCTCCATAGGTTTATAGTGCAGGGGTCCAATGCCTAAATCAAAGCACCACCTGCAGCTGTGCTCTTCGAAACCTCATGCCTTTTTTCCATTGTAGCTCCCAGCACTGGAACCAGCCAGCTGTTCCCCAGATCGCATCTTTAAAGTGGTGTTTGTAGGGAATTCCGGTGTTGGGAAGAGTTCCTTCATCCACCGCTTCTGCTATGACAGGTTCCTGGCTGAGCTCAACGCAACCATTGGTAAGTAATAGGTTGCCTGGCTCATCTGGATAAGGAAGGTGGGAAAGTCAGCCTGGGCAAATGCTTTTTTGCCTGTATTATAGCCCAGCTAGAGGTAAAGATGGTCCCTCTCCCAGTATTGAATCCATCTTGCAATTTCTCTGAACTAAACAGAGTTGGCCTGGCCATTGGAATGGCAAGCTGCTCTCGCCCCATCCTGCCTTACAGTCATTGTTACCTTCCCAACAGGTATCGATTACCAGGTGAAGAGTCTGATGGTGGATAACACCCAGGTTGCCTTACAGCTGTGGGATACAGCTGGACAAGAGAGGTAAGATTTCTGCCAGGCTCAGTGGAGGAAGGGGAAAGAGTACATGCAGCTGGTTTCTGTCCCTGGGAAAACTGTCAGCTTCAGAAGGACCAGACAGGTTCACGACAGCTATTCCAGTGCTGAACCTGTAGCAAAGGTCTGTTCTAGAGATTTCTAGAAGCTGTGAAGCAGGGCCCAGGGAGATCGCTCTGAGGACTGACAGAAAAGTAGTTTTCCATGTGTCTGACCTGCATGCTTGTGGCTCCAAGCAGTCTGTCCATAGATGTATGTCATGGGCTTCAAAGGGTGGAAAGGACTGTGAACCTTTCCAGATCTGATTCAGCTGTCAAAGCCAGCTGAATTAGCATGACCTGTGGGGAAGGTGATTTGAACTACCCTGCTAGACTCCATCAGTGAGGTTATCGGCCCCTTTCACTGTCCCTTCTGCTGGTAAACTTGTGGAAGTGATAATCCTTGGTAGAGGGATTGTGCAGATTTTTGTGACAGTGAACACCGGTTCCCCATTTGAAGGCCTCTAGTTTCAAAAGCATGGAATATCTCTAGATGTTACCAGCACTGTTGGTGAGGATCAGAGTAGTAGAGGATACATTTGACCCTTATCTGCTACTAGAGATGAAGGCCCATCACTGCCTCCATATAGATTACATTTTATTTAGGATACAATTTGAAGCTTAAGATGAAAAGCTATTTGAAGGGGACCATGAACCTCAAGGGCCTGACAAAAATAAGTACTGGGTATTTTGAGCTAAATACGTTATGGGGGCAGGCCTTCAGGGAGCAGCCAAGGTCATGGGAATATTCTAATCCTAAACTGTGCCAATGATGCTGTCTGTCTCAGTCAGCTAGACCATGCAGAGCTGGTGGGAATGTACTGAGTAGGAGTATTTATTGAAAAGTAACTCTCTCTTCCAAAATTAAGCTTCATGCTGAAGAAATAGTTATTTCTGAGGAGACTCCTGTGGCTATTTTGATGCTGAAATAGAGCAGTAAGGGGAGTTGCTATGACATAAAATGTGACATTTTATTGAGTCCAGATTGCAGCAGAGGCCAAATTCAAGATATTGTCTCTGCAGAAGGACCTTTATCACAGGCCCCTGCAGCACTAGCAGGTCTTAGATGTGTACCCACAAGAGAGAGCTTGGCTCAGTGCTGATACCAAATAGGAGACCTGGGAAGAAGCAAAAGCCTTTTCTTCTGGAGGAATATTAATTACTTCTAACTAGAGGTGTCCAACAGTAAATATCCTAAGGAAGAGATAGAAGAACCTCTTGGAGCATGCAAGAACTCCTTGGTGACTTCCCTGAGACTGATGCATGCTACCTTTGATGTTCCTTCTGGAGCATCTGGCCTGGCGGGCAGTTCCAGAGGAGCACCTTGACTGCCAAAGATACAGTCTGTGCTTTCTCAGTTGGGTAGGTGCCAGAATGTCGTGTCCTTATTGTACTGAGAAAGAACAGGCTTCAGGCAATAACCTGGAGAGTTCAGGAGGGTAACAGCTGTAGGTTTTCTTGGCTTATAATAGGAGAGTTTGTTATCCTGTGCAGGGCTGAAATACATAGTTTTTTAGTGAGATCTCAGTACTTTTGTTACATTTAATTCCATCAGTTTGCAATCAGTGCGGTTATATCATGGCTCTGTCGCAAAGTGCTTACAGATTTTAAGGTTTGGGCTTGTTGTTTTGGTTGTTTGGTTTGGTTTTTTGGTTGGTTGGTTGGCTTTGGTTGGAATTTATTCACAAAATACAAGCCAGTAGTTTTAAATGGTACAGACAGGAAAAAGTAGATGTCTCGCAGGAGTTTTTTCCTGGAAATTGTGTCTAGCTCCTGATTCGTTATGTATAATGGGATTGGTTTATAGGTTCAATAGTGGAAACAGACTGTACTGATGCTGAGTTCTTAATTGCTGTTTTGGCAGCACTGGGGCAGACATTATGCATGCCTAGTTTGTACTGGGGTACAGCTTAGTCTGCAGATTCTTCCAGACTATAAAGAGCATGTTTTCTCCATCAGTTTCCCTTTTAATAGGAAATTATATTTTCCTATCCCACTTAAACAGATTCTTCTACTTCTTTCTTCCTGACCTACAAAGGCCTTCCTTCTTGCTTTCTCAGCACCATGCATTTGGCAAGATTCCTGCTCACCCATGGCTGCCTGGCCTGTCTCAAAGGTGGAGGGGTCTGACCTGTCACCTGTGTGTAGACAGCAGCCCTGAGGGACACATCATGCACAGGGTCTGCCAGGCCTTGCAGAGAGCCTGCACTGACAGATAATCCCATTCTGCATCTTGTCATTGCACAAGTGGTTCTGAGCGTGCCTTTGGTTTTGTCTGGGCTCAGGTTTCGGAGCATTACCAAGCAGTACTTCCGGAAGGCAGACGGGATCCTGGTGATGTACGACATCACGGCCGAGTGCTCCTTCGTGGCGGTGCGGAACTGGATGAGCAGCATCCAGGTGAGAGCGGGACCTGGGCTCCGATGCTGCTGGTGCTGCTGCTCCCTTGCTCCAGAGCAGCTCCAACAGTCTGTCTGGAAGTGACATTTTTCAGTGCCCCAGGAAGTCCTATTGACCTTGTGAAGCTGAATTATCAAAGCGCATGCCTGTGGTGGTCAGTTTGGGACTGGGGGCTTTGTGTTGAAGGTAACAAAGCCAGTGGTAGCCCATTAAATCAGGGAGGGCTGTTTCTGTGGCAGAATGTGGTGGGACCTGCCAAAACAGTAGTGCATGTTTGTAAGCAGCTCATGTGCTCTGGCTACATCTCCTAAACGTGGTCACATCCCACCTGTGCTCAGGCAGGGAGATCTCCTTGTGTCTGGCCTATACACAGGAAAGGGAGGTGGCCCCTTTTATTTCCTTTTTTATTTTAAAATTTGGTAACAATGTATTAATACTCTTGGTTTTCCCCCTGGCTTTTATTTCCAAACACTCACTTAAAGCATTTATCTGTGGCTTATATCTTCTTGGGGAGACAAAAATACCTCTCTTTATAATTTAAATTACTTGTGTGTGGATGATCATGAGGTGAAGGGAAATTTTTAAGGGTGATTTTTTTTTTGATTGTGCTGAGTCTCAAAAAACCAAGATCTCAGTGAAAAGAATAAGTATAGGTTGGAGGTTTCTAATATTATTAATTTCCACAAGCCTGTTGGGGGAAAAAACCAAACACACAACCACTTATGTCATTGGACTCTAAAGATCAAAGGTTAAGATCGTCAAAACTAACCAGCCTCTGAAAATTGGGTTGCTTTCAGGAGGAAGGTTAAACAGAGCCCACAGAAAATCAAACCACATGAAATCTGTAAATTTTAATCTCTCTTCTTTTCCTCTCCCCATCTGTGTATTTATTTTGTTTTGAAGCTGTTCAGGTTCTGTATGTCATCCAGGGCACTTGAGTGCGGAAATACCTTTGAGTCCTGTTCTTACTCTGCCCATGTTTTAGTGAGCCAGTGGAACTATAGAGAGTTTGACCAGAGGTAGGGGGCTCCAGGAATTGCCTAGAAATGACAGTTCCTGCAGAGACAATTTACAAGGGTTGAAGGTTGCTTAACTTGCTTGGCCAGTGGATTTTCAGCATGGGATCGTTGAGTTTAGGACAGCACATTAGACACAGTAATGCACATACAAAAATTACTGAGCTTATTAAGAAGCTCTGCCTGATCCCAAATTCTGAATAGCCTATGGGGCAAGCTGCTTTTCTTTAGGTTTGTTATTTTCCTGAGAGGCACTTATGTCCTGCCTCCCCTCTGTCACCATCCCAGCTGAACATACCAAACATTTGGAATATGTTTCCCTAGTTCAAGCTTCCTTTCACAAATCCCTGGGGCTATTGAAGGAATGGCCCTTTAATGATCTAATGGGCCTGATCCTGCTGCCACTGAAGGTCTTGTTTGCTTGAGCTGGAAGGATCTGCTCTGAGTTGCTGGGTCTCAAGGGGTCTTTATTCCTTTTGCAGGAAGGTATCGAGGACGGAGCTGTGGTCTTTCTGCTTGGAAACAAACTGGATGCTGTGCAGAGGGAGACCCGGAATGTGCCCAAGGTGGAGGGGGAAAGGCTGGCAAAGGTGTGACTCAGTGCTCTGCTGCTTGACCTGCTCTGCAGCCACGCTCCAGCTGTGAGCAGGGCAGTCTGGCTGGCAGATAGCCCTTCTTGGAGCCATCTTCCAGTATGGTGCCTTCCCTCTCCCTCCCACCCCGTTTCTCCAATGTGAACATGTACCAAGGTCCCTCTGGTACCAGGGAGGATGAGGTGGTAGCCTGTATGTGGCAGACAATGGCCCTTGAGGGAGGCTCATGTATTTCTCTTGGGGCTTGATGCCTCATTACAGTATTTCTGAGAGGAACATGCATGGCTGATTTCCCGTTTGAGGGCTCCCTAATGCAACATCATCCTGCCTCTTTCCTCACTCCCTTGTCTGCCTGCCTGCTGGCACCTTGGCCCCTGGGTGGGGGGAGACAGGGTTTCAAAGGTGTTTCCTGCCTTCTGGACTTGCAACAAAAAGGTAAGGGGATCAAAGTACCCTGGATAGATGTTTTCTTCCCAAACAACTCCCCCAGTGCTCCCTTTTGGACACTGGCTTGGCCCCAAATGCTGAAAAAGCATCTCCTTTTCCTGGGTTGGTAAGCAGGGTGTGCACCCCAGCAGGGTAGCAGCCACCCTCCTGGCTCCAATGGCTCTTGGCAGGGTTCCTGGGGGTGAGGGTGGGCCAGCTCCCAAGGCTGTGGGTGAATGGTGCTGGTGGAGAGCTGGCAGTCATGGTGGGTGCTTGCTGTGCTCTCTGGCAGGAGTACAAGGCTGTGTTCTATGAGTGCAGTGCGATGACTGGCTACAACATCATGGAGCCCATGCTGCACATGGCCAGGTCAGTGAACAGGAACAGTCACCCTGGGATGCTTCCCCAGCTGGAGGTGACTGGTGTGGGCTCTCCTGGGGAATGGGCAAGAAGAGGGGGGTGTCCAAGACGGACTTTCTGTCATGTCCCAAAAAAGACCTGACTCCCCTGACTCCAGGTCCTTGTCTTCTGTGCCTGGAGAGCACCAAGTGTAGATTGGATGTTTTTGCACACAAAGCTTCACCTGGTAGAACTGGCTGTTGCAAGATTAGGAGTTTAATTTGAATATTTCATCACAAAACACTTGCATACTCCTCCAGATTTTAAGCTGGTGTTTTCAGTTTGAAGTGTGCATGCAGCTCTAAGGGTTCTTTCTTCCCTATCTTAATAAGCATTGTACAGACTGAGCTATTTCAGTGGCAATAGTTTAAAAAGGAGATAAGATACTGTTCAGCTGAAAAATGTTTGCCCTAAGATTTTTAGTTTTTTAAAAAAACAGGTAACTTTGGGGGGGAAAAGTATTTTAAATCTTGCATGAAAACTATAGTTTTTGTTTTCTTTTATCCCTTCACCACCTCCTTCATCATCTCTGTTATAGCCACAGCAGGACTTAGCTGTTCATTAACTGGGAGGATTTACCTATCAGCTAGGTGAATCACATCTCCCATAGCACATGTCTTCAGCGTGCTTTATATTACTATGCTGCTGCCCAAGATGGCCCAGACAGGTGGAGCAAGCAACCCGGGATTCTGACATCAGTGGGGGAGCTTGGGAATAAGGCACAGGCCACTCACACTGGTGCTCTGATTACTAAGCCGTGGTGCCCGCTCTTGTACGTATCCAGTTGCTTTCCCTGTTCCCTGGAAATTCATGCTCATTCTCTGTGTGTTGTTCATCTAGCCCAACTTCCAGAGAAGTCAAGTCTTTGGGCCTGTTACTTCTTGCAATCCTAAATGGCTGGTGGAGAGCAAAGGGCAGAGGCAAAGCCTTGGAAGGAAGATCTCAATAACCAGGTTGTGTTCTTGCTCTGTGCTGCTCTTTCCAGGTTGCTGACAGCACAAGAAGACAGGCAGAGGGAGAATGCCCTGCAGCTGGAGGATATCAGCAGGAGGAAAGGGTGCTGCACATAAAGCACACTGATGTGCCAGCAAGAGACATGTGCCAATGCTGTATCATGAAGCTGGGGATTCCTTTCAAGCAAGCTGAATTTGATAGTATCAGCTCTATAGAGACTTGGGGAAGGTGCAGCTTTTCCTAGTCTGTGAATTTTGAGGCATAAATCAGGCCAAAATGTGCGTATTATCTGCACTGTTCTACTTCCCAACTCTGCATGCAGCCCTGGTCTCTGGAGGCCTCTGCTTCTTTGGGGGAATTTGGCCGGTCTCAGCTAGTAGCACAGACTGGGCCTTCTGTCTGGAGAGGTTGGTTCCCTGTAAAGGATGAAGTCTTGTTCCTGTTCTTTCTGGCAAAGAAGTGGCCTAGCAGCAGAGAGCAGAGGACACAGTGGGTCTCTATTAAACAGAATTTCCATGTAAGAGATAAAGAAATTATTTTAAATTTGGGCTAGCTCTAAGTAGTGATCCATCTGTCCCAGAGAGCAGCATCTTCTCTTGGTTCTGCAACAGCAGTGCTCAGCTGAGAGCCCGCTGTGGTGAGCGAGAACACTTCCACCACTTCCTGCAAGATCTGGATCAGGCCCTGTATTTACTGCAGGATTTGGTTGGGCTCGTCAATATTGTAGTTAACAGATTCCGTATGTGATTATAGTATGGACTGATAGGATGAGTCATGCCAATGGCTTTCATGGCTTTGTCACCCTAATGGACATTTTCACTGTCCTATTGTATGTTTACAGAACACAGAGCAGTTGCCCTGGGACCCGCAGGCACAGGCATGTGCTGCTGATTCATGGCCCATTGCCGGAGCTGTGCTGTACAAACCAGGGGAGCCATATATAGCCTGTTTTAAGGCTGAATGCTGCCTGTTTCCTCCCATTCTCTTATCCTTTCCTGAAGAATCTCCAGCAACTCGGAACTGCCTCACCCGCAGTCCTGAAAGATCCCACCGCAGTGCTTTCAAATGCACTTGGGCTGGAAGCACAGGGCAGCTGCCTGTGTGAAATGTACCTTTTTCTCTTGCAGTGACCTTGAGCAACAGCTTCACTTTGCTGGTGAAGGGCTTGAGAAAGAGCTGGACTGAACCTGTTCCCATTGGGAAGAGGCCTTCTTGTCGCTAAGGGGTGGGGCAAAGCAGGGCGATGAGAGGCACGGGCAGAGGTAGAAACTGTCCCCAGAAGTGCTCCTGTGGCATAGCTGCTGCTGTGCCTGGCCGTGGAGCTTCTGGGGTGCGATGCTTTTGGGTTTGCAGCTCAGTGGCTCTCAAAGCCTTATTGGGACTAAGTGAGATTTGTGGTAGTCCCTTTTGTCTTCGAGGCTGTTTCTGTATGTGACTCTGACATTTTAGGCACAAGATGTGATACTGCAGCTGTGAAGCAGCCCCCCAGCCTTGCGGCATAGGGAAAGCCTGGTCTTTTCCACGATCTTTCCTCTCTTGTGATAAGGTGGTTACTCTGAATGTCTGTTTATTGCACAAATTTCACTGGGAGTATCTCATGCAGGAAAAGTGCTCTGAGTCATTTACAGCCCATCAGTATTACAAAAAATTTCCATGGTTCCTCCTGGTGCCCTTTACTTCTGATAGGAAATAAGAAGTTTTTCTCTGGAAGAGCAAGATTTCTGAGTAAAAGGAAGAGCTAAAAGTAGTGAGATCCTGCTCAGTCCTTACTGTTGGCTGGCTGTGGCTCACACTGTTTAACTGCACTAATGCCTTCTAGAGACTGGGAATCAGAAACCTGCAAGAGGTCCAGAAGGAACCAGGGTAACTGGTGTGGAGCCGGGAGTAAGACCAACAGTGCTGCCAGGGAACTGCTCGTGTTTGCAAGAAGCGATGTTTGGGAAGGGCAATCCATGCTAAGGTGTTCTGAACATGCGCCTCCCACGCTCTGTACACAGCACACCCGAGACAAAGGTGTGAAATACAGCTGACCACAAATAGGGGCCTGTCTGTGTGTTACCTTTATCAGTGCTGTCATACTGCAATGGCAAGAACCATCAGGTTCTTTTAATGTACAACCTTAAGTATGTTTTCTTAGTGTGCAGACAGTACAGACAATAAAGAAATGCTGTCTTACAAGTGGTTGTGTTGAGAGACTTTTTTCAGGTGCTGCAGGAGATTGAGCCTCCCATCTTCAATCACTGACTGTAGTGTGACCTTCCCTTCTCACTGCTCAGGAAGTGGCCTGTCCCCCATGATGGTACACAGGGGGTCTTACAAGTAGGGAGAGAGGTGACCAGGAATCCATGTCTTGGAGGCAGCACAGGAGAAATTAATCTCCAGTCTTTTTTTACCTCTTTCAAGCAGCCAGAGTCCAGCTGTTCAGGGAAGGCAGAACATGGAGGCGAAAAAGGGGAGACACTTCCCCAGTGTCTGGGGGGGTAGTGCTTTCAGAGAGGGCAGGTTCTTACCTTGTTGCCTATATTCATAGAGCTAAATCTTAATTTTGTTAATATCCCGTGCATCCTTTTCACTAGAGTTAGGAATTTGGTTGCTTTTAATCTTTGTGCCCTGGCATGGCTCCAGCTTGTGGATGTTCATGCCTTACAGAACTAATCACTCTGCAGTTTTGACTAAACAAATTATTACTCATTTCCCCTGCTATAAACTGATAGTACAAGTAGCTCATTGTAACATATATTTTTTTAAGCAGGAAAGGGTGGATTTTTGTTTCAAGGATGACAAAATGGCACAGAATTTGAGCAGGGTGAGCTTGGACAACGGTAAGCAGCAGGGTGGGGTTTATTACTGGAAGGTCTTTTGTTGTCTCTCAGCACAATAATTAAATGTCCTGTTGGAAGACCCGGACACAGTCTAAAGGGGCATGCTGCTAGTTTTTAAACCTGTCTGATATCAGACCTAAACTAGACCAGAATTTCCAAAAAATTCTTCATTTTACTACATCCCCCTTTTTTAATCAGAATCTCTCCTGCGTCTAAATGGAAGCTCTGGGAGCAGCCACCCTTTGTAAGTGACTGCTGGAAACTGCAGCATAAATGTAAATAATGGGATATCCTGAGGGGGCATGAGATGAGGGAGGATGCAAAATAAGACTGCCTGGGGGCTTGTTTCTTCACCACATTGGCTCCAGCCTCTTAGTGAACAAGTGACTTTTTGCACATAATCTGTAAGGTATTTTGGAATCATATCACAAGAAAGTACTCTTCTTATAGCCTGGGAAGCCTTATCCTGGCACATGCAACAGTGCAGCTGTGTACACAATCAGGTTGAAGGGCAAAAGCAAAAAAACCAGCTGCTCTGATAAGCAGCCGTGGTCCCACAAATCTCTGCAGGCCGGCAAAGGGACCTCACTCTGCTTTGCTTTCACTTGTCTCTTTCATGTTAATATGCTAAGGGTAAGCATAAGAGGATTAGGCTGACGGCATCTCTTTGAAAGGCCAAAACAGGGCTGAAAAGAGAGCATTAAGCCACAGTGTTAAGTTTAAAGGTTTTCCACAGGACAAATGCAGGAATTGCAAAGGTTTGAGATGTTGTTTTCCACTACCTTCTTTATTCCAGCAGCCTGAACTCCAAGGGACAGTTTCCATATACACACAATTAATGAGTTCCTGCTACGGGGATCATGCAGTCACTCACACATTATTTCTGTCCTGTCACCTTCTTCTGTTTGTGTCTTTTCATGATCTTTTTACTTGTTGATTGCTTAGACTATAAATATATATATTGACCAAGTACTTCATCTCCAATTATAAATGTATCTCACAGCCCATTATACATCACCAAATGCTCTGTTTGGCAATCTCCTGCTCAGTGCCAATAGAGCCGCGGCCCTGCAGTTCAGAGCTTTGTTAGAAGGCACTCATTACTTTATCTGGCTGTTGATGAGTCACACGGAAATTTCGGTTGTCGAGGCTACAATAACCCGGCTCCAGCCTCTCCAGCCTGCAGGGCATGTTTATATACGAATATACGATGCTGCAAGCACAAGTGTAGCTGTGTGCTACTTCTGAATATACTAGTCCAGAGGAGACCTGACCAGGTACAATCAGTCTTCTCAAGGTAAACAAGTATCTGCAGTATCTATCTATTACTCCAGCAATAAGCTGAGGATGGGGAGGTGGGGGGTCCTGTGGTGTATCGCGCCTTTACCTGCAGGCTCTCCCAAGCACGGGAAGCACTTGTGCCCGGTCATGCCGCTTTGCTGACCCAAATCTGCCACGGTGGGAGCGTTCCATGCTTTCCTGTTTGTGCATGAAATCCCTGGACACGGCAAGAAGGCAGCAACCCAGTGTGGCAGCTACCCAGGGCTCCACCAAGGCGGGCCAGGACCTGGGCAGGGGCTGGTATCTCTTGTGGCTTCCAGTTTCTGCCACATATTCCCTGCAACAAACCTTTCAGTGTGTAAGCAAGCTGATCCCCCAAGGCTCTATTTGATCACTTGGTTCTCCAGCAGCTCTGACCTGAAGCAGGGTTCTCATGGGCTGAGAGAGAGAACTGAGCCTACCCCTTGAGAAGGATGAAGTGATTTTTGAGTTGGGCACAGGGAGAGGTTAAGGCAAGCAGGAGGTTCTAAACTGGCCTTTTCCTTCCCTGCCCAGATCTCCTCTCTTCATCCCACCCCTGAAAAAGCATGTGAGGCCACTCAGCCGTGGAGTGGAGAGGGCGTGGGTCTTTTCCTGGGAGCATCCCCCGCACAGGGCTCCTGCTTAGCGCAGAAGTATGTGGGATGCGGCT